>OX369295.1:9118433-10486609 GCA_947284805.1 Coleophora flavipennella
GGTTGAGAAATTTTCTATGTTTATTATTCACAATTGGTAAGCCCTTGGCATAATCTCACCTGATGGTAAGTGCCGATGATGCCGAAGATAGAAGCGGGCTTACCGAGATTCCCAACGCAATAGAGAACAAGCTATCTTATCTTCAAGCCGGAACACATGAATGTTGTTAACACTGATGGTTGGCGGCAAGACATAGATAAGATGGTGGTAGCTAGTTACTTTATATACCATACACTAATCTATACTTTAGGAGATAAGGGGAATGGTCAATATTTGCCTATTTTCTTAAGTCACTTCAAAACTAATTATCTGAAAACTATAAAAAAATATATATTTGAGAATTTCACAACAAGCTATTTCATTTGATATGTGTCACTATACAGTTTGCATATTTTTAAATTTCTAGTTTACCCCCAAAAGTTGTTCCCATGTTCAAAATTCATTTATTTACGTAACACGTCTATCTTTGGATTACTGAATTACATATCATGTGTACCAAATCTCAACTCAATCGGTCCAGTAATTTTAGAGCAAAGTGGCTGTGACAGACACGCGAGTGATCATATAATGGTACCGTTTTTTTCAATTTTTTTAAATATGTATGTAGGTATGTATGTATGTAGGAATTCATGTATGTATGCATGTATGTATGCATGTTTGTATGTATTTATGTATCTAGGTATGTGTGTGTATGTATGTCTGTCTCTTTGGTTGAGCCTCCTGTAATAATGGCTTGATGAATTTTTTAGTACCGCTATGTGTCGTTAGATTTACCTTGATCTCTTGTAGTGCCTTGAGTGATGTAGGATATGTAGGAGTGATTCCTTATTAGTATTTAATTCACTTTGTCCCCCAAAATAAACCTGCAAAATTGGAATTCATTGTTCGCCTTGTGATTGGGTCAGAAAACTCTATACTTGCTTGCCAAAATTTATCTTCTTTAGTCCAGATTTTTAGTTTTTTTTTTCAGACGGACAGACTTTATGAGTGGTATTTTTTTTTCTTTTATTATCTTATATATTCATCTATACGGAACCCTAAAAATTATAAATCGTACTACTTTTAAATGTATTCTTTGATACTCAGTGAATCAAGACAAAACTAACGTCACCTCCCACTACAAAATCGGTCAAGCCGTGTAGATCACAGGTAAAGCCAAAAAAACAGACATCAATACATACATAATCTAACATTCACCTCCTTCATGAACAATCGGGTGAAAACTAAAGCTGGTTCAACCCGGTTCGAAAAAGGAGCGTTATATTTTGCTTATTGTCTCGTTTCGTCCATACCTAAACTGTGGCAAAATGGAACAATCCGGTAATGCAACCGCTCACCCATAAACAGACAATTCTGGAATTCAGCAAATTGGCTAGCTACAATGACCGGTAATCAAAACAAACTGATTGAAACTTTACACGTATTTTAGGATTGTTTTGCTACTAATTGTTTTAGTGGACGATAAACGTGAGCCGCAAACGTCCTAACTTTAGTCTGGTAACGAAACCAATAAAATAGTTCTGTTCAATTGTTAATTCAAACTTTGTACCTAAAATTTAGAATTTAGGTCCTAAATCAATAGGACCTGTCATTTGAATCAGTTGCTTCGAATTTGTATAAAGGAAAACGCTTCAAAACAAAGTTGCAAATAGTGGTGAGTAACAAAGGACGGTACCAGGTAAATAATGGAGACATCGGCGCTTTGGCTGGCAGTCCAGGACCATTTTACACATAATGTCGAATATCACTGCATCGAATAGTCTCTATGTACAAGCCACGCTACATCGAATTGATGGTGAGTGCTGTGGATGGGTGTCACTGCGCCGAAAGTCAATGGTAGCGTCATTACACTGGACAGTTGTCACTTCTTATTGAACTTTTTTTGATTTAGGTGCCTTTTTAAAGTAGTTTGCTGAATGTTTAATTTTTACTGAAAAAAAACGAATTAAAGGAAAATAATGTAGATTCGCAGGACTGAAAATCGGTATATGTGGTGGGTAGCATGTTTGAAGGAGGCCCGTTGGAGCATTCATTAAAGCAGATAGGCTTAAAACTATTTAAAATCGAATAAATTAAATTTCAGTAATAAAATATTATGATACAGGTCTAAGGTACCGAAAAAAACATATGACCTCTATCGGGACATAATCATAGTTGACTTTGTCACTGATTTAAAGCGAATAAATAAAGTAAATTAATTTATTTCACACAACAACTAATGATGATTTTATTGTGTTACTAGCTGTTTCCCGCGTGGACAACGTTTCTATAACTTTTCGAGGGTGCGCAGTGCGAGAGCATGGTTTAAATATCCACGAAGAACCCAGTGACCAGTATTTCTCAACAAATTTGACGTAACGACTGTATTCGACGTAGTGATATTATAAACAACGTACTGCATCCCCAACTCGTGTACAATGTAGAGTTTGGAAGGAGATTGCATTTGTCCAACGCTCTTGGCAGAGTTGGCTGACCATCCCAGCATGCATAACCAACCGACTGCTTGCGGCAAACAAACTCACTGACACAGAAATAAACATAACTGATATTTTTCTGATGTTGTGCAAATGGAATTTTTAGTTCAAACACAATTCTCTCGGTCGTGAAATATGAAATGTTAAGATGTTTGCAAAATATCGTACGGTAAAATTTTGTTTCTTTGTTTTCTACTCCTGTATCATCATCATTCATCATCATGTCAGTTAGAAGACATCTTCTACTGTTCATTGGCCACTTAGCTCTTACTTTTTGTTTAACCTGTTTAACCTATTTGTTTGTGGTTGCTGGTCATTTTTATCCATAATTGTTAATACCGGCCAAGTACGAGTCGGAATCGCGTGGAGAGGGTTTTGTACCATTCCGTTTTCCATTCGAACCTTAAGTCTTAGGATTTTATTTTAGATTTTCCTGTACACTACATATTGTTTAAGAGAGACCCGATATTATTTTTGTTATAAAATTATTTCCCCAGTGGTTTTGGAGACAATGCTCAATTTTTTAAATCCCTACTAATATTATAAATGTGAAAGTAACTCTGTCTGTCTGTTACGCTTTCCCGCAAAAACTACTGAACAGACAGAAACTACGGTAGACAGATTAGGACCTGGATTCAGACATAGGCTACTTTTTACCACGCTCGCGGGCCGCTTGCGGCTCGCGCACTGCGCACCCTCGAAAAGTCATAGAAACGTTGTCCATGCGGGTGAAACCGCGGGAAACAGCTAGTATCTTATAAACTATACACTTAAAAAACCGGTCCAGTGCGAGTTAAACTCGCGTGGAGAGGGTTCCGTACGTTGGTAGAGAAAATTTCAATGTTTCTTATTCACAATTGGTAAGCCCTTGGCATCATCTCACCTGATGGTAAGTGATGGATGATGCCAAAGATGTAAGCGGGCTTGCTAAGACTTCCCAACGCAATGGGGAATCTTTAAGTCATACTGGTCCACCAAGTCGACGGAAAGCACCCCCGGCCGTACCACCTCAGGCGGCTTTCTGTTAGTTTCTCGTACATAGAGCGCCTATGAACCTTGAAGCTGCCACAGATGTATTAGTTCTGGACTTTATCCAGCTTTGTTAAGATAGTTGGGAGGGGCCATCAATCTTAACATTATTTAAATTATTTTACATAATTCTATAAAGTTATAGTTCAAAATTATTTATCTCAATTCTACTGGCAAGCTTCCAACTTCCAGCTCAGCGTTGTAAAGCTGAGTTTGCGACATCATTTGAAGCTCTTAAATAAAAACATTTCAATGCACAATTTCCCAGGCTGTTGCATCGAGAAGTAAAATGCGGCAGTTATAGAATGTTGTTTCTGCATTTTAATCTGAACAGGGTTTATCTGTAGATAAAAGGTTCTTATTAACCTTATAAACCTCAAAGTATCTGCATTTTTACTCTTTTATGCTAGATTAAAATAGAAGGCGGCGGATAGCCCAGGATACTTTCCGGTCCATGAAAATGCATCGTTATTACCGGGATCTCGAAATAAACTTATTTCCACGTTCATTATTAGCCGCTTTAAGCTTGCGCACCGCATACCCTCAGAGACAGCCATGACATGAAATAAATGCCTGGAAAACTATCTATGCTTTACCGGGATTGTGGTAAGATATTTTTGACAGAAGTAGCGATGGAAACTACGTTTGATCTGTGTCCCTATACTATCGTTTATAGAATTTTGTCAAGCTATCTTCTAATTGCAGTGTATTACGGACTTTAGGGCTCGGGGTAGCGATAGATAATAAAATATTAAATGGTAGCCCTGAGTTATAGAAAAAACTGAAGTTACTATGTCCCCTTTAAACCGACTTTCAAAAGAAGGAGGTTCTCAGTTCGACTCTATGTTTTTTTTGTATGTTTGTTACGCGATATTTTCGCAGATTGTACACCGATTTTATGATTATTTATTTATTTGATAGGGTATACTGCCTAATTAGGCTCATAGAAATTTCATCAAAACCAGTAAAGCACTTTTTATTGATAAATAACAAATATCAAAAATAAGTTGTTGCGATTGAAGTCGGCTTTTTTAACGTGTTCAATGTTAGCAGGGATGAGGCGATGGGGTAGTAAAGTTCTCGAATGGCGACCGCGCACTGGAAAACGTGGCCTCCCACGCGGTGGACCGACGACCTGGTGAAGATCGCGGGAAGCCGATGATGCGGGCAGCGCAGGACCGGTTGTCGTGGAAATCCTTGGGAGAGGCCTTTGTCCAGCAGTGGCCGATTTTCGGATGATATGATGATGAATGTTGCAATTATGTATAGCAAATTTTATGACAAGGTTTAAAGTAGGAATAAATTGATAATTACATAATTGACACATTATATGGTTGAACGTCAGTGGCGTAACGGCTAGGGCCGCTATCTTCTGTCCGGGAAGTCGTGGTTCGAACCCTGCCACGTACCAATGTGTTTTCGAATTTCGATTTTATATGTACGTTTATCCGACGCTTTTACGGTGAAGAAAAACATCGTGAGGAAACCTGCACACGCCTGCCAATAAACTCAAAGGTTTTGTGTGAAGTCGACCAACTCGCACTGGGCCCACGTGGTCGACTAAGGCCCGATCGCCTTAATCCAGGGTAGGCTCGAGCTCCTCGGTGGGGACGATATGAGCTGGTATGATGATGGTATTTGATTCACAGGTACTATCACACTAATATTATAAAGGTGAAAGTTTGTGAGTGTGTATATTTGTTACTTCTTCATGCAAGAACTACTGAACGGATCTGGCTGAAATTTATTAGGTTGACAGATTAGAACGACAAATTGAAAACGGGGCTTGACGTGATTTTAGATAATTGATGTTGTTTTTAATTTGTCATTATGAATAATCGTGAAAGTTTAAAGTGTTAGATTAGGACCTTGATTAACACATAGGCTACCTCTTTTCACTCTCGGGAGCCGCTTGCGGCTCGCACACTGCGCACCCTCGAAAAGTCAAAGAAACGATGTCCACGCGGGTGAAGCCGCGGGAAACAGCTAGTGATAGATAAAACACAAAGTATTTTCCAAATAAATAACAGATTACTTTGCGTCCGGTTTATGGGATTTCCACTGACCTAGGGCTACCCGGCTAGGTGGAGTTCGCAGCCGGAACTACGGGTCCGGCATGACCTAGGGGGGGGGGGGGGGGGGGAGGGGAGCATGGGTTTCTTTTCAAAATCTAGAAGTTATGCGATACTCCACACACAGAGGCCAAGTCCGGGTTGATGAAGGTTGGAGGAATAGTGGCAAATCCCACTGTTACAAGTTTTATGTCCGTTTATAAGGCCTCTGATACGGTTTACAGAAGAGAATCACGGAGACGCTCGAGATAAATGCCACTAACAGTCAAACCCATCCAGATAACGACTTTGCTTTTGGTCAGTTAACCTGCGTGATCGACGCAACAACGCAATTTGGACTGATCTATGACTTCCCCCCGATTTTGATAGTAATACAATGAAAATATAAAAACTGGCCAAGTGCGAGTCAGAACCGCACACATAGGGTTTTGTACCATCATACTAGATGGCGCTAGTTTCTACAGTTGCGTACTATCATAATAGATGGCGCTAGCTTCTTAACGTTTAAAAAAAAACAGGTTCTTTTGTATGGAGCCTTTCACTTTTTCTAATTTTTAGTATTTGTTGTCATAGCGGCAACAAGAAATACATCATCTGTGAAAAATTTTACCGTCCAGCTATCACGGTTCATGAACAGCCTGGTGACAGACGGACGGACAGCGAAGTCTTAGTAATAGGGTCCCGTTTTTACCCTTTGGGTATGAAACCCTAACAATTGTACTTAGTTGTTGCGTGCGATGAATTATGAGTTTCTCTGCGTGTTCGAATCAGAAACGAGGAGATCCGCAGGAGAACCAAAGTAACCGACAAAGCTCACAGAATAGCTAAACTAAAGTGGCAGTGGGCAGGGCACATAGTTCGTAGAACAGATGGCCGATGGGGCAGTAAAGTTCTCGAGTGGCGACCGCGCACCGGAAAAGCCTCCCACGCGGTGGACCGACGACTTGGTGAAGATCGCGGGAAGCCGATGGATGCGGGCAGTGCAGGACCGGTCGCCATGGAAATCCTTGGGGGAGGCTTTTGTCCAGCAGTGGACTATTTTTGGCTGATATGATGATGATGGTGTTGCGATGAAAGTCGGTTTTTAACTTGTTTTGCGTTTCCAGTTATTTATATTTGACTTTTTTGCTCTGTAGGTGCAGCCTCATTGCTCAAAGCTCTTACAGCCTCCAGAAAATCAGGATTAATTTAGTTACTTTCTAGAGACACTGTCTATTTCTTGGGTGGCAACGGTTAATAGTTCTTACACGTTAAAAAGAAGAAGTTGGTAGTAGCCTAGATGTTATTGATTGCAATTAATTTCATTTTATTTCATCATCATATCATCTTATGTACATCCCCACCGAGGGGCTCGAGCCTACCCTGAATTTGAGCAATCGGCTCCGTGCGGATTGGTCGACTTCACACACAACCTTCGAATTTCTTCGTAGGAGTGTGCACATGTTCATTTACTTATTTATAAATTAAAATGTGGTGAAGGTCGCGGGAAGCCGATGGATGCGGGCAGCGCAGGACCGGTCGTCGTGGAAATCCTTGGGGGAGGCCTTTGTCCAGCAGTGGACGATTTGTGGCTGATATGATGATGATGATTATGAAATTAAAATGTAAGTGTTCGTTTGGTCTAAATTTTAAATTTACTTAAGTTTTTTATCGATTGAAACTTTGTGTGCATGCCAGGAAAGGTTTCTTGTAAAATAAAGCGTAGGTAGGCGAAGCCGCGAGCAGAAATTTTGTACAAAATCATCATATCAGCTCATATACGTCCCCACCGAGGGGCTCGAGCCTACCCTGAATCAGGCCTTAGTCGACCACGCGGGCCCAGTACAAAATAAAATCACTTAATTATACACAAAGAAACGACGATCATAATTTAAATACTAAAGGAAATAAGACTTTCGCTTTTACATTCATTATTAGTAGCAATTTGTGTGTCAAAGTTTAACTATTGTTAAATAGATTGACCGAATAACCGTTGTTACACAAAACTAAGGTGAACTTCCAACTACCCACATAAAATATTCATGACGACAGCAGAAACTACGCGATGGGTTTTGGACGACACATTATTACTGAATAAGGGGTTATTTAAGTTCGTCTTGGAATTGTTTCTCAAGCGTTTCAACTTACTCTGTTATAGTTTCATAGTACCTACCTAACTACGCTTAGAAATTGTAGGTAAATTATTATTCCCAGTAGTCTACAGCAATTTTATAAAGATAATATAATTGATTCGGTGGCTTAATGGCTAGGGCCGCCGCCTTCTGTCCGGGAGGTCGTGGTTCGAACCAGCCACGTACCAATGTGATTTCGATTTTAGATTTCATATGTACGTTTATCCGACGCTCTTACGGTGAAGGAAAACATCGTGAGGAAACCTGCACACGCCTGCGAAGAAACTCGCACGTTTTGTGTTTAGTAGAAGGCCCGATCGCCCTAATTCAGGGTAGGCTCGAGCCCTCGGTGGGGACGTAGATGAGCTGATATGAATGATAATTGATTGGCGAATGGGATAGGTAAATAATCCTACAAACACAACATCTAAAACATCATAGAGCTTATACGCGTGACCTGCCAGAGTAGACCAAGGTAACATAAATGATAACAGTTTTTGTATTTCGCGCAAATACGTTTTGTCTGAAGCAATGTGTCATAAAAAAAACATAATAAATAAATTATTACTTGATTATTACGGTAGATTTAATTCTTTCATTTTGTTTGAACGAGTAACAATATCAGAGCGAATCGATTTTACCTACTCGTATACAGCTAACGGTGTTCCGTTCCTGTGAGTGAAGTTTTGAATAAAAGCTGGTTTAATATGAATAATTGAACATAAGACTTTGGTGCTCACGTTTATTTTCCAAAGACAATTTTGCTGAACGTAGATATCTTTTATATGAATCTGAGCAACGGTACTCCCGTAGAAATTTTCAATTATGTAAGTATGAGAATTTTATTACGGGTATCATCATGTCAGCTGAAAGAAGTCTACTTCTGAACAAGGATTTCTACAATGACCGGTCTTGCGCTGCCCGCATTTAGTAGCTTCACGTGACCTTCTTCAGTTCATCGGTCCACCGAGTGGGAGGCCTGCCTACTCTACGTCTTCCGATGCCCGGTCGCTCGGGCATTTGGTCTACGTGATATATGCCCCGCCCACTTAAGTAGATAGCAATTCTGTGAGCTATGTCGGTTACCCTGGTTCTAGATCCTAATTTCTAATCAGATCGCGCAGAAAACCTTCGAGCATAGCTCGCTCTATCACCATTATTATAGGCATACGGTATACATTATCAAGTTAATTTGCATTCAGTGTTAATGAATACATTTGTGCTATTTGTCAATAATGATGACTCATTCATCATGGACAACTGGGAAAATGCGAAATTATAATATCTAGAAACTGCACTCAACGCTATTATGACTTCAAAATGGACGAACAATGTGTGATAATATTATGTGGGTAGATGAATTATGAATCGTGTTTCCAAGCAGAGATCATGAAATGCATATGATTTCTAAAGCATTTTGATTTCTGCTACAATTGAACTCTATTAATATTCAAATAGTATCACAAGCGCAGCTGGGTATGCGGGTTCAAAATACCCGCCGTGTTTAATGCAGTACTTACATAAACATTATACAGATATAGATCTACATATATTATGTAGAACCCGCAGTTCAATTTGTTCGAGATCGCATATTTGCTAATACAGTCTGACTTCATTTGTTAGCGTGGAATAATTAATTGATTGATGATGATTGTTTTGTTTCAGTCACGAATAGATATAGTTTTTTATTTATTTTATTTCTTATTTTATTTTTTATTTTATTAGGAGAACACTAACGGTAATGTATAAGGGATATAATATACATGAGATATATAAGAGATTAAATATAAACAGAAAGGTAAGTCTATACATAAATAAATGATTAACACATAAATTAAATATAAAGAAAAATTGTTTTTACTTACTTTTGCATGATTTTTAGGGTTCAGTACTCAAAGGGTAAAAACGGGACCCTATTCCTAAGACTCCGTTGTCCGTCCGTCTGTCACCAGGCTGTATTTCATGAACCGTGATAGCTAGACAGCTGAAATTTTCACAGATGATGTATTTCTGTTGCCGCTATAACAACAAATATTAAAAATTTGACGGTTTGAACGGTCGTTGGTCATTTTATAATACCGCCTGGCTTGCTACCACCATTATATATAAGTATAAATATTTCCGCCAAAAAATCAAATAAAACTAAGACCATGATGCATTCTGGCATGAAGGTAAGATATCCAGTTATATTGCATTGAGGAATCTTGGTAAGCCTGCTGCCTTCTTCGGCACTAAGTAGTTTACTATCCGAACGTCAGATATGACACGTCCAGTTAAAATGGACCTCTGAAACATGTAGCAAAGTATATATATTAGTACTAACATACAGTATGGACTCTCCCTTCCGCTCTCTAGATTGCGACCTCACCCCCTCGTCACTCAGATTGATGCAGATTGATTACCGTTTGGTTGTCGAACGTATAAGATTTCTCCGCCATTTTGTTTGTTCCGTCATTTGTTTTTTGAAATGTCATTTCTGACCCGTTGTATGAAGTGTCCAGGGTGGGCCTGTAGGCTGTGCCCCGCCGCCCGCTGCCCCGCAAGTACCATTCCGTTGCTGTGCGTAAGTACATTCGTTGCACTACTGTAAGCCGCTATAGTTTAATACTGTGACATGGGGATTTTTTTTTCTGAACTGTCCCTTCTGAACACTTTCACGATTGATGCGCGTAGACTCTATGGATTTTTCCGCATCTGCTGCGCCCTAAACTGCAAGTCCCAAGTCCCAACGCATTTATGCAGTCGCGGACACGATTCGGTTAAAATTTAGAAAGGTATCGATTCAAAGCAGTGGACTATTTCAACAACCTATGAATTTGGCAAATATCTATGTATTTAGCAAAGTATGAACATTTCGGTTTTTCCTCTTAAAAAGCACACTCCCAAAAATTAAAATTTTTAAAATATTGTTTACATAATAATAAAAATAATAGTAAACTACATTAATTTATGTTTTCATTTTTTTTAATGAAAGCTTAATTATTGTCATAGACTTTGGATTGGAAAAAATGTGTTGTAGTTATCATACAATTATTGTATTATGTGTCAAAAACGACTTATAATACCTACTTATTAAAATTCTTTTGAGTTCGAGTAAGGGCCTACTTTTTGAATCCCCTCCCCCTCTCCCTTACAACCTCACATGTGTTTTTCTAATTCAACCTAATTTTAAGATTAATAATTGTATATATCGGGCGCAGGGTCAAGCGCGATCAAGGCCACGCGCGCCAAAAACAAGTGAAGATTTATTTTTTATGAAATCGAGAAAAACTCTACTCATGTGTTAGATTTTTTCTTGACCCCCCACCCCTATCGAACCTCACGTAATTTGTGCACAAGCCTTAAGTTACTCATACCTTAGCAGAAGTCATGGCATAGTCGCAGTAGAAACGTCTATAAAAAAGTCACTGACAAACCTTCCAATGAAATTCTACAGATTTTCTTATCCTCCATATCTATCCTTTCTAAATAACTTTAAGGAACCGATGAAACTTCGTAATGCAGTCGTAGTCGTTCCAACTTTGCCAAACTTCGGCAGTTGTAATCCGCGCACGTTCTGATGCGTTTTTAATCCTACCACTAGTCTAGCACAAGCATGAGATGCGGGTCACAGTGTATCGAGGTTTAGTAACAGAAAATCATAGTTTAATGCATCATTATCATAAGAGAAGAACATGAGTTTTCAACCGACTTTCAAAAAGGAGGAGGTTCTCAATTCGACGGTATGTTGTTGTTTTTTGTATGTTTATTACGCGATATCTTCGGATATTGTGAAACTATTTTTATGATTATTTTTTATTCGATAGTGTATAATATGCTCCCGAATTGGTCCCATATAAATTTTATTAGCGTTTTTTCATGTTTTTATGTATGGAAACATTTTTTTTCGAGATCTGACATTTCTAGTACTCTCCTTAGTTGATCTTAGGGAATCTTGACCCAAAAAAGAAACAGGATCAATTGACGTCATAAAAATGTGCGCGTGTCAGCTCCGATGCGCGACAGGAGTTTGCTCATGAAACTCTTTTTTTTCGGCCTTCGGCCTCGCAAGAAGCGCTCTGGGCTTCGCCCTGTAGGGCTCCGTGTACGGAGCTCGGCCTTTGACCTCGCATTGGGTGGCATGACGATGTTGCCTTAGCCTTTGTGACTGAAAAAACGTAATGACACTAAAAGTTACGGTAACGCGTTATCGATCACTACTCGATTTCACCCCTAATATATTTTTTCATATCAGCCCATATACATTCTCACCGAGGGGGTTGACCCTACCCTAATTAGGGAGATCAGGCCTTAGTCGACCACGCGGGCCCAGTGCGGTCTCTATATATAAGAATAAATTTAACGGAAGTAAACTGAATAAATTCTATGAGACTCATAATTTATTTTGAATTTATGTTCCTGACACAATTTGGATCAGAGACACGTCATTCAATTAAATCAGTTAAATGTTTTAGGCTGTGCGATCCGCCGACTGAAACAAACTTACCTATAGTCTCTAAGATTCATAACCCTTCCTATTGGCGTTTAAAAAAAGATAAATCATGCATTCTCGTACTGAACCCTCTGTAGTTACTACCTCTACCGCCCACCGCACGTGCACTATAACCGCGTATTCTAAAGCTACACTATACACCCGTGGCACGCTTTGTTCGATCCTCTCTGACTTTGTGCAACACTTAGCGAACGGTTAAACCCCCTTTGTTCCGCTGACAATTCAAAGGGGAGACTCTCATTGTCTCTATTTCCACGGGTGTGCAGTCTCACTAAATAAAGGAAGGCCAAAATAAAGCTTTTCCAATGATACTCTTTGGCTTGTGCATTTTAGAGTATTGTTTCAATGCATTAGGCGTTTCGGTACGTTTCTGTTCAGTATTGTGATAAATCTTCATAGATTGTCTTGCGTATTGTTGGATTGTCGGTGACGTAACGGCTAGGGCCGCCGCCTCCTGTCCGGGAGGTCGTGGTTCGAATCCTGCCACGTACCAATGTGATTTCAAATTTAGATTTCATATGTTCGTTTATCCGACGCTCTCTTACGGTAAAGGAAAACATCGTGAGGAAACCTGCACACGTTTGCGGAGAAACTCGCAGGTTGTGTGTAAAGTCGACCAACCCACACTGGGCCCGCGTGGTTAACTAAGACCCGATCGCCCTAATTCAAGGTAGGCTCGAGCCCTTCGGTGGGGACGTATGTTAGCTGATATCATCATTGTTGAATGAATCATCTGGAAATATACTTGCCGTTTTTACCCCTACCGGTAAGGATGATAATAGGAGGCTGGAATCCATTACATAACGAGTATATACTCGCTTGCACATTGCTTTTTTGGTGCAATAGTAGTTAGATGCTTTTCTATGTAAATCTTATCTTGTAAGATGGATCCAAATGGCACGTATGTTCCCAGCTCAAATATCCAGCAAGCCATCGCTTGTAGAATATAATATGAAACTGCAGATTCAAGGTATTTAATCAAAATGGGTGCAAAATACTGTTTCTAATAGTCATAAAATAATAAAATAATGTAATTTGTGAAAAATCAAGAAATAAACAATCATTATTTAATAACGTCAAAATGCAATCTTTAAAATAAACCAGACTTTTTCATTAGAACATGAAAACAATATGACACGAAAAGTTATACGTTAAAATCATTGAATGTCATTAATACCTTTGACAAGAGTAGGTCAGTTCACATGGGCAGCACCCGGTCACGAGTATAACGCAAGAGTCAGCCATCGCTCCCATCAACCATATTAGAGGGAAAGGAACAACCCGGCTCCTGATGCGTCACCATCCGCACAAACTCTTTTCAGCATTAATAACACCTACCTACATACTATGCTCTAGCAAATAAATGCTTTGAATCTTTGAATATTTAAGGTACTTGGAACTGCAGCGGATTGCAGTTTAAATATCGATTGCTAAATCGATAGAATTTTTTGCAAATAAATCTAAAGTAACTAATCACCTATTGAGCGAAATCGATTGGTACTGCATATCATTTCCGTTCCAAATTAACAGAATCAATTAGATATTCAAATTCTCCGATATTGGTAAGTAAAATGTGTTCTGAATAATGTCCAAATAGATCAGATTCGAGTGCCTAAAACAGGTTTCTATAAAGCAGCTGGCGATATTAAGCAAATTCGTGAGTGGCGTATAATATCGGTAACTAGGCGAAAACTAATCTATAATATTGTAAATCTCTATTAATTTAGCCCTATAAGTTACCGTTTTAGATAATACGCACCACTTGATAATATCTTGTTCCCTAAAATTTACATACTAAATTGTGGTGTTTAGGTGTGCTGCAAGCGATATTCAGTCTATAATAAATTTAAAATTTATCGGAGTTAAAATAACTAAATTCCGATAGAAATGAGACAAAAGTAAAGAACTTACGACTTATACAGGTTATAACAAAACTCGTTATACTAAACAGCTTTCCCCAAGGACCCCATAGTCAATTCTCAAACAAAATTTGGACCCTCCATACTAAAATGCATAAAATTGATAGATCGATTTGTATGAAGAATTTAAAAAATGCGATTTCAGAAAAGTCGTAGAACAAAAGTCATTCAGTTTGATGAGTAGAAGCCCCAATTAACGGGACCTACACCAATTTTGTTACACCCTGTATATAAAACATAAAAAATATTGTAAAAAATATTTTTTAACAGTATATACCTACGTTAGGTAAAATAGAACACCGTTTTTCAGGGAGGCTTCTACTCATAAAACTAAACAAATTCGGTTCTGCATTTTTCTGCATTTTTGGTTAAAATCTCAAAAAAAAAATTAGATTTCTCATACAAATCTATCAGCTGACTCGCCAGCTTTGTATGAATCCTTAATTGTATTAGCGATTTGATTAACGTTGTGAAACCAAAGTTGTTCAGTATGAGAACAGACCCTTCTTCAAAAATATGTTAAATTTTTTCTAACACCCGTACATCAATATATATATATATTTATATATCTTTATATATATAAATCTTCTGTCCGTGTGTTAGTCATTGAACTCCTCCTAAACGGCTGGACCGATTTCGCTAATTCTTTTTTGTCGAGTTCGTTATTGTCAGCAGAAGGTTCTTATGTAGGGTAGGGTAGGGTAGGGTAGTGTAGTGTAGGGTAGGGTAGTGTAGGGTAGGGTAGTGTAGGGTAGGGTAGTGTAGTGTAGGGTAGTGTTGGTTAGGGTAGGGTAAGGCAGTGTAATGTAATGTAAGGCGGTACGTAGTTCGCCGGGACAGCTAGTAATAATTATATTCCGGCCTAGAGAGAGATGGTATAAACAATCCCAATTTGCTTTGGGGAATCTCAAGTCTTAAGCCCGCTCCCATCTTCAGCGTCATCATCACTTATCATCAGGTAAATTGATGCCAACGCTTACCTTACATCATCATGACTATTAGCGTTTCCAGAATGACGCTGAATAGATGTATGATGTCAAAATTGAAATTTATACACTTATTTAAAAAAACCGGTCAAGTGCGAGTCAGAACCGCACACATAGGGTTCCGTACCATCATGATAGATGGCGCTAGTACAAAAGGTTCCGTACCATGATACTTGATTGCGCTAGTACAAAGGGTTGCGTACTATCATACTAGATGGCGCTAGTTTCTTCACGTTTAAAAAAAACACGTTTTTTGTATGGAGACTCTCCTTATTTTTTCTTCTTTTTCTAATTTTTAGTATCTGTTGTTATACTCGTAGCGGCAACAGAGATACATCATCTATGAAAATTTCAACTGTCTAGCTATCACGGTTCATGAAACACAGCCTGGTGACAGACGGACAAACGGACGGACAACGAAGACTTAGTAATAGGGTCCCGTTTTTACCCTTTGGGTACGGAACCCTAAAAAACAATCTGGGCAAACGTTTATAATTGAGTGTTATATATATATATATATATGATTACCCACTAGTACTAGGGCCTGTGGTGCGGTGCCAGAATTGGCACACCCCGGACACTTCATAAAACGGGCAAGAAATGAAATTTCTAAAAACAAATGACGGAGCAAACAAAATCACGGCGAAGAAATCCCATACGTTTTAAGAACCAAACTATAACCAATCTGATCAATCTGGGTGACGAGGGGGTCAGGTCGGAATCTAGAGAGCATACTGTATGTTAGTACTAATATAATATTCTTTGCCTGAGGGTGTCATAAGAAGTGACTAAGGGATCAAAAGCCGGAGGATGGGCAATGGGATTTTGTGCTTTTTTGATGCTATCTACTTGCCCTAATGGGAATTTTGTTACTCGAGCAATTTCCGAGCAACAAATTACAATGCAAGACGGTGTAAAATTTACAATGTTAGACGTCTGTCAAGCTAGCATTGACAACGTTTGGCATTGTAATTTGATGCTAGGTTGTTATTCAAGTAACAAAAAATATTTAATGCTAAATAAATTTATTGCTAATTAGTTGCCCTAATGAGAATTTTTGAGCAACAAATTACAATGCTAGACGGTTTCAATGCTAGCTTTTCATCGTTCTTTCCGCGAACTGGGCCACCGCACTGCACACTGTGATTGCCAATTAACCCCTGGCGATTACAGCAAAAGATTTACTTTATCTGCCATACAGACCCAAATCACGACCTCATTCCCCCGGCTCCATTCCACCTTCGGTCAACGAGACGCAGGGAGGGCTGCACCTCTTTGTTGTTGATGTTCCACCTTTTCGCACGAAGCGTTACTCTTCCTCATTTATTATGCGTACAGCGAAGAAATGGAACTCCTTGCCTGCGTCAGTGTTTCCCGATTCCTATAATTTGGAGATCTTCAAGGCAAGAGTGGATAGGCGTTATTCGAGTTTGCGTGTACCATCCTCGACTGCATCTTCACTTACTATCAGGTGAGTGGCAGTCAAACGCACTCAAATTTTCGATTAAAAAAAATAATTCATCAAATCTGATACATCACTATTTTTTACTACTAGCAATGCGTATATTTTATTTCTTTATGCTAGATGGTGAAAGCTGCGCAAGAAAGTATGCATGGCATGGTTGTACAATTTATTATTTGCTTCCATCGCCTATCCTCGTAAGGCCCTACTGAATAACTACAATAGTATTCAGGCCCAAAAAACAATTTTTACGCTTAATGTTTTTTATCATCATATCAGCCAAAGGATCCACTGCTGAAAATAGGCCTCCCCAAGGATTTCCACGACGACCGGTTCTGCACTAAACGCATCCAGCGGCTTCCCGCGACCATTACAAGGTCATCACCAGGTGTTTCCAGCGTTAACATACGGATGGGCCTCATAAGAAGGTTCAAGGTCACCTAAAGGGCAATGGAGTGTGCTATGCTCGGAGTTCCAATAGTGCTAGGATCGAATCAAAAACGAGGAGTTCAGTAGGAGAACCAAAGTTACTGACATAGCTCTCAGAATTGCTAAACTTAAGGGCAGCGGGCGGGGCATATAGCACGTAGAATAGATGGCCGTTAGGGTAGTAAAGTTCTCGAGTGGCGCCCACGCATCGGAAAACGTACCGAAGGCAGGCCTCCCACTCGGTGGATCGATGACCTGGTGAATGTTTTTTATACCTACATAATATTATTATTTTTTACGGTCCAAGGAGTAGTAAGCCTTATTTCGCTATAAATATTTCCTACTAATCCTAAATATCTAAAAATCCGAAAGACTCCTGCGCATTCACGAGACCTACGGGCATATAAACAACACTTATTCTTCTCTTCTTCTTATTGTGTTTCACAGTTAACCGTGCTATTCCAGAGGATGGACCGCGGCGGTTGCTTGGAGTTGCACTTAGCATCACACGCGGTCACGTAGAGGACATTTAAATTTACACCCTTGGACATATGAAACGCGACCTTTATACACAGGTGGAATCAAATGTGCAAGCTTCCTCACAATGTTTTCTTTCACCGGTAATTATGGTAAGTTTCCAAACCGAGTTGTCATTCTAAAGTGAATCTATGTCAGATTTTTTTTAATAGTTAATCATAGATGAACTGATTTACAGAATAGATGGCCGATGGGGTAGTGAAGTTCTCAAGATGCGATCGCGCACTGGGCGAAGAAGCGTAGGTAGGCCTACCACTCGGCATGGATCGACGACCTGGTAAAGATTGTGGGGAGCCGCTGGTTGCGGGCAGCGCAGGACCGGTCGTTGTGCATATCTTTGGGAGAAGCCTTTGTCAAGAAGTGGAGGTCTTTCGACTGATATGATGATAACGAAACTGATTTAAAGTTTAAATAATAATATTACAGTCGACTCTCGTTAATTCAAACAAGTTTCCTAGAAAATCTCTTTATACTTCGAACTAAATCAACACATTTTTATGCACTTGGTAATTCTAACGAAAAAATCATTGCTACGTAACAAAATGACGCATTAATTCGAACTCATCGGCATCAAACACTCGACAATAGGGATGACGACAGCATCAGAAATAAATTATGAACTCTTGATCATTAAATTGCCCTCCTACTTAAACTTCGGAAAACCTTACTCGTTTTGTTTTCCATCAAGTCTTCGATTCTTAATTCACCAAAATGACAAAATGAGTACATAAATGACGCTGCAAAACTATGACGTAACGCCTAGGTATTTCAAACATTTTTACATTTTTAGAACAAAATATCGTTCTTGACAGATGATAAAAAGTAACTCAGTTGACTAGCATTCTTCATCCCTATTCAAAGTTGCAGAGAGAAAGAAACAGAAAGGATTCATTTCGGAGAGTGTGCCCTGGAGCTTCACAACCTCATTCCCCCCTCTCCATTTTATCATCGGACGACTAGGCGCGGAGGGCGGTTCCATCCCTTTCTCGTCAATGTTCCACCTTTACGCATGAAGCGTTTTGAGTCTTCATTCATCATGCGAACGGCCAAGGAGTGGATTTCCCTTCTGGCGTCTGTATTCCCCGATTCGTATAATTTAGGAATCTTCAAGACGAGACTGAATAGGTACTATTTGAGCTTGCGTGTCACATCCTCGGCTACATCAGCACTTACCATCAGGTGAGGTGCAGCCAAACGCACTCAAATTTTTAATAATAGAAAAAAAGAAAGATTGCAGAACTTGCAGAGGTAAGTACATTTTGAAACAAGTTCAAACTAGTATCATCGCACACGAGCCTTCGTTTTTGTTATGAATAAGTTATGATTAGTTTGACACACACTTCCGCTTTTCGTTTGCTTAGATTGGCACAGTAAATTAAAGACTGATTAAAAACTATGATGCCCGAGAAATTTTCGAACCATTTGATATTACAAACACTCGATAGTTCGTAATTATTTAAAAGCCCCTCGAATTTTGAATTAACGAGAGTCGACTGTATATGAGTTGTATTTGTTTTCGCTACAAGGAATTTAATTATATATTCGTCCGAATGAAGGCATTAAGTGCCGAGAATCGTGCGCGTGAGGCGCAAGCGTCAAGAGAATGCAACGTATGGGAAAATTGTTATTCCGCGAATAATTACAGTTTGCACATTCACTTGGCTGCAGACGTAAGAGCACTTGGACGCAACAATTTTATGGTCTACGTGAGTTGTGCGCTCAGAAAAGGTTTCTCGCTGCATTATTATACCACTGCAGCTGTTTCTATATTGTTTTTAGGGTTCCGTAAAAAAAACTGGACCCTTATATAGGATCATTCGTGCGTCTGTCTGTCTGTCCATCCATCTGTCACGGCCAATTTGCTCTGAATTTACTGGACAAAATCAGGTGAAATTTGGTAGGATGGTGTAATCCTATGACCCAAACACCACCTGTACAATGTATTTTTTTGTAATTAGGGTCATTTTCGGGAGACAAATTGGGATATAAAAAAAAAGTTTTGCAAACCTTATTGTGTCATATATCAAATAAAAGGTCTCGTTGTTAAGATCTCAAACTATATTTTTGGTCTTATTGTAAAATAAATAGTTTTGATTTTATTCATGAAAAAAGACGAAAATTAACCATTGACAAAAATACAAAATATAGTTCATTGCTTTTAAATTACAGGAAATGTGGTAAACTCAATATAATACTTTACGAAAAATAGTTCAATAAAACACCACTAGATAGCGATAGTAGTAGTTAAGTCGCGTCTTACTGTGAGGATTTCAAATGTGATATTTTGTATTTGACGTTGGCATTGTAAGGAACCCTCTTCACGCGAGTTCAACTCGCACATGGCCGGTTTTTTGTTTTAATTTTAAACTAGCTTTTGCCCGCGGGTTAGTCAGCGTGGATATCATTTTTATGACTGTATTCGAGGGTGTATCATTCGAATCGTAATTATGCTCGTAATTTTATACAAAACCGTTATCTAGGGCTTCTACTTGTCATACTAAACTTACACCAAGAGATATGCAGTCAATTCGTATACTTAAATTTTATTTTTTCATACAAAATGATTGATCAGCTGATTGAATGATTTTGTACACTGGCGAGTCCAAACTTTTTTTACAATATACTGAGTTCTTCGAAGAAAGTTGTTCAATATGACGAGAAGCTTTTACACCAATTTTACTACATCCTGTATAGCTCTTAACCCGGCGAGCATGAGCCAGGGTATCTGATACCCTGGTAGTATTAAAAAAGTGTCGGTTTTTTTTATTTTTTGTCTGGCAACTCTAGCTCGCTCAGTAGCTGGAGCCAGTGGTGTGCGGGAGGGGATAGTGGCGTGATCGCAGTGTGGCGTGAGGCGCCGGCCGGAATATTCGTGTACGAACCTGTTTCGGGTATGTCACACCCTGCCTCATTTTTGATGTATTTTTTTTATGTATTATTTTTTAAATTATTTTATCAAGTTGTTATTATTGTTTATTCTTATTTATAATTTATTTTGGTTGACATTGTGTTATTCTTTTCAGTTTTTCATCAGTTTGGAGCACGCAAAATTTAGGTGGCAAAATTGTACAATTAAAAAAAATTAAAAAATATATAATTAAGTTTTTAAGAAGAGGATCTCATTATCTTTCAGTTTAAATTTGATTTATAGTACAAATAATTACTTTTTTGTTATAATTGTTGATTTTTGTAAACCTCTAAACTTTTGTTCCTATTATTTCATAGTATAAGAAAAACATGAATAAATAAAAATAATTTCATAAATAAAACTTCTCTTTCATTTAATTCTATTAAATAATTCATTATTTAACAACATACAATCGAAAAAATAAAATAAAATTTAAATCAACTATATTATGGTACATTAAATTTTGGGTATGTCATACCCTGCTACACGCTTTATGTAATTTTTTTCCACCTCATGCTCGCCGGGTTAATAGCTCTTTTATACAATCGTTTTAAAGCGGAAAGGAGATATCAATATTCTATTGCTTTCTAAAATGTAGCATTACATCTATAACTAAAACCGGTTTTCAAAGCGTAGTGGAGATAAAAATAATTCGTTGCTTTTCAAAACGTAGCTTTCCCTCTACAACCTTAACCGGATTTAAATGAGTAGTGGAAATAAAAATATTTCATTGCTTTTCAAAATGCAGCTTTCCATCTACAACCAAAAGCGGATTTCAAATCGTAGTGGAGATAAAAATATTTCGTTGCTTTTCAAAGTGTAGCTTTCCAGCTACAAACAAAAGCGGATTTCAAAGCGTAGTGGAGATAAAAATATTTCGTTGCTTTTCAAAGCGTAGCTTTCCAACTACAACCAAAAGCGGATTTCAAAGCGCAGTGGAGATAAAAATATTTCGTTGCTTTTCAAAGCATAGCTACAACCAAAAGCGGATTTCAAAGCGTAGTGGAGATAAAAATATTTCTTTGCTTTTCAAAACTTAGCTTTCCATCTACAACCTAAACCGGATTTGAAAGCGTACCTAGTGTATATAAAAATAATTCGTTGCTTTTCAAAACGTAGCTTTCCATCTACAACCTTAACCGGATTTGAAAGCGTAGTGGAAATAAAAATATTTTGTTGCTTTTCAAAACGTAGTTTTCCATGTACAACCAAAAGCGGATTTCAAAGCGTAGTGGAGATAAAAATGTTTCGTTGCTTTTCAAAACGTAGCTTTCCATCTACAACCTAAACCGGATTTCAAAGCGTAGTGGAGATAAAATAATTCGTTGCTTTTCAAAACGTATCTTTCCATCTACAACCTTAACCGGATTTGAAAGCGTAGTGGAAATAAAAATATTTTGTTGCTTTTCAAAACGTAGTTTTCCATGTACAACCAAAAGCGGATTTCAAAGCGTAGTGGAGATAAAAATGTTTCGTTGCTTTTCAAAACGTAGTTTTCCATGTACAACCAAAAGCGGATTTCAAAGCGTAGTGGAGATAAAAATGTTTCGTTGCTTTTCAAAACGTAGCTTTCCATCTACAACCTAAACCGGATTTCAAAGCGTAGTGGAGATAAAATAATTCGTTGCTTTTCAAAACGTAGCTTTCCATCTACAACCTTAACCGGATTTGAAAGCGTAGTGGAAATAAAAATATTTTGCTGCTTTTCAAAACGTATATTTATATCTACAACGCGTAGTGGATTTCAAAGCTTAGTGGATATAAAAATAATTCGTTGCTTTTCAAAACGTAGCTTTACATCTACAACCAAAAGCGTTTTTTTTTAAATATTCTGGTGCTTTTCAAAACGTTACTTTTAGTCTACAACCAAAAACGTATTTTCCAAAGCGGTGTAAAGTTATAAATATTCTGGTGCTTTTTAAAACGTTACTTTAAAAATATTTCGTTGCTTTTAAAGCATAGCTTTCCATTCACAACCAAAAGCGGATTTCAAAGCGTAGTAGAGATAAAAATATTTCGTTGCTTTTCAAAACGTAGCTTTCCATCTACAACCTTAACCGGATTTGAATGCGTAGTGGAAATAAAAATATTTCATTGCTTTTCAAAATGCAGCTTTCCATCTACAACCAAAAGCGGATTTCAAATCGTAGTGGAGATAAAAATATTTCGTTGCTTTTCAAAGCGTAGCTTTCCAACTACAACCAAAAGCGGATTTCAAAGCGCAGTGGAGATAAAAATATTTCGTTGCTTTTCAAAGCATAGCTACAACCAAAAGCGGATTTCAAAGCGTAGTGGAGATAAAAATATTTCTTTGCTTTTCAAAACTTAGCTTTCCATCTACAACCTAAACCGGATTTGAAAGCGTACCTAGTGTATATAAAAATAATTCGTTGCTTTTCAAAACGTAGCTTTCCATCTACAACCTTAACCGGATTTGAAAGCGTAGTGGAAATAAAAATATTTTGTTGCTTTTCAAAACGTAGTTTTCCATGTACAACCAAAAGCGGATTTCAAAGCGTAGTGGAGATAAAAATGTTTCGTTGCTTTTCAAAACGTAGCTTTCCATCTACAACCTAAACCGGATTTCAAAGCGTAGTGGAGATAAAATAATTCGTTGCTTTTCAAAACGTAGCTTTCCATCTACAACCTTAACCGGATTTGAAAGCGTAGTGGAAATAAAAATAATTCGTTGCTTTTCAAAACGTAGCTTTACATCTACAACCAAAAGCGTTTTTTTTTAAATATTCTGGTGCTTTTCAAAACGTTACTTTTAGTCTACAACCAAAAACGTATTTTCCAAAGCGGTGTAAAGTTATAAATATTCTGGTGCTTTTTAAAACGTTACTTTAAAAATATTTCGTTGCTTTTAAAGCATAGCTTTCCATTCACAACCAAAAGCGGATTTCAAAGCGTAGTAGAGATAAAAATATTTCGTTGCTTTTCAAAACGTAGCTTTCCATCTACAACCTTAACCGGATTTGAAAGCGTAGTGGAAATAAAAATATTTTGTTGCTTTTCAAAACGTAGTTTTCCATGTACAACCAAAAGCGGATTTCAAAGCGTAGTAGAGATAAAAATATTTCGTTGCTTTTCAAAACGTAGCTTTCCATCTACAACCTAAACCGGATTTCAAAGCGTAGTGGAGATAAAATAATTCGTTGATTTACAAAACGTATCTTTAAGTCTGCTACCTAAACCGGATTTCAAAGCGTAGTGGAGATAAAATAATTCGTTGCTTTTCAAAACGTAGCTTTCCATCTACAACCTTAACCGGATTTGAAAGCGTAGTGGAAATAAAAATATTTCGCTGCTTTTCAAAACGTAGATTTATATCTATAACGCGTAGTGGATTTCAAAGCTTAGTGGATATAAAAATAATTCGTTGCTTTTCAAAACGTAGCTTTACATCTACAACCAAAAGCGTTTTTTTTAAAAACGGAGTAATTTATAAATATTCTGGTGCTTTTCAAAACGTTACTTTTAGTCTACAACCAAAAACGGATTTTCCAAAGCGGTGTAAAGTTATAAATATTCTGGTGCTTTTTAAAACGTCACTTTATGTCTACAACGAAAAGGGGATTTTTCAAAGCGGAGTAAAGTTATAAATATTCTGGTGCTTTTTAAAACGTTACTTTATGTCTACAACCGAAAACGGATTTTTCAAAGCGGAGTAAAGTTATAAATATTCTGGTGCTTTTTAAAACGTTACTTTATGTCTGCAACCAAAAACCGATTTTTCAAAGTGGTATAAAGTTATAAATATTCTAGTGCTTTTTAAAACGTTACTTTATGTCTACAACCAAAAACGGATTTTTCAAAGCGGAGTAAAGTTATAAATATTCTGATGCTTTTTAAAACGTAGCTTTACATTTATAACCAAAATCATATTTTTAAAGCGAAATATAGTTATAAATATTCTGGTGCTTTTTAAAACGTTACTTTATGTCTGCAACCAAAAACGGATTTTTTAAAGCGGTGTAAAGTTATAAATTTTCTGGTGCTTTTTAAAACCTTACTTTATGTCTACAACCAAAAACGGATTTTTCAAAGCGGAGTAAAGTTATAAATATTCTGGTGCTTTTTAAAACGTTACTTTATGTCTGCAACCAAAAACGGATTTTTTAAAGCGGTGTAAAGTTATAAATATTCTGGTGCTTTTTAAAACTTTACTTTATGTCTACAACCAAAAACGGATTTTTCAAAGCGGAGTAAAGTTATAAATATTCTGATGCTTTTTAAAACGTAGCTTTACATTTATAACCAAAAGCATATTTTTTAAAGCGAAATATAGTTATAAATATTCTGGTGCTTTTTAAAACGTTACTTTATGTCTGCAACCAAAAACGGATTTTTTAAAGCGGTGTAAAGTTATAAATTTTCTGGTGCTTTTTAAAACGTTACTTTATGTCTACAACCAAAAACGGATTTTTCAAAGCGGAGTAAAGTTATAAATATTCTGGTGCTTTTCAAAACGTTACTTTATGTCTACAACCAAAAGCGGCATTTTCGAAGCGTAGTAAAGTTATAAATATTCTGATGATTTTCAAAACGTTACTGTATCTGCAACCAAAAGCGGATTTTTGAGTTTTAAATAAGCACCAAAATATTTTTATTACTCGAAATTTTATTACTGGTGCTTTTTAAAACTTATCTTTGTATCTGCTACTAAAAGTATATTTTTCAAAGCGGAGTAAAGTTTTAAATGTTCTGGTGCTTTTTTTTATTCACAATTGATAAAAAAAAAACATTATGCCCTTGGCGTCATCTCACCTGATGGTAAATGGAATGGATGGAAAATGGAAACAGGCTAATAAAGATTCCCCAACTTAAGATCTGGCTGTCTTATCTTCAAGCCGGAACAAATCAATGCTGTTAACACTGATGTTTGACGGCAAGACTTAGATGAGATGGTGGTAGCTAGCCAGACGGGCTATAAAAATGCCCTACTACTAACCAAACCGAGTCTTACAAAGTTAATCCCGCCGGGAATCAAACCCGCGACCTCCTGGTGCAAAGCGAAAGGACTAACCATTACGCCACCACGGGGCCGGTTTGCTTTTCAAAATGTAGCTTTATAATATTTGCAACCTAAAGCGAATTCTTCAAAGCGGAGTTAATATACATAATAAATATTCTGGTGATTTTCAAAACGTAACTATACATCTTCTATATCTATACGAGTACATATAATAAAACTGTAACGGCGGCCGTGTCAGCACATGAAATATTAATGGTAAACAATAACTGTGGTGGACATTACTAACGATATAAACGTTAAAACAACAACTTTGAAATTTTTGTTTAAAAACTAAAGCCGATTTTCATGAAATTTTGTTTAGTGGTTACTTATAGCCCGGGTTAACATATAGGATACTTTTTATCCCGGAAAATTCAGGAGTTCCCGTGGGAAAATTCGAAACCTCCACGCGGACGAAATTGCTGGCACATCTAGTCTACAAATAAAAGCGGACACAACAATCTTTATGGATAAGTTTTGTGGAGAAAAACAACACTCAATAGGTAATAATTAATAACTTTTCTGGCAGCAACGCTCCATAGAATTCATAAGATTTTTGTAACATTTTCTCGTGTATTATTTAAGGGGAAGATTTCAACTAAAACGACTTCTGACAAATTAGCATTTTTTATATGTAACATATCATCACATCAGCTCATATATACGTCCCCACCGAGGGGCTCGAGCCTACCCTGAATTAGGGCGATAGAGCCTTAGTCGACCACGAGGGCCCAGTGCGGGTTGGTCCAAACAACCTTCGAATTTTATTTCGCAGATGTGTGCATGTTTCCTCACGATGTTTTCTTTCACCGTAAGAGCGTCGGGTAAACGTACATATTAGATCGAAATTCGAAAACACATTGGTACTGGCTGTACTCGAACCACGACTTCCCGGATAGGAGGTAGCGGCCCTTGTCGTTGTGCCACCGACGCTCTACCTAACATATGTAAATAAAAAGACCGGCCAAGTGCGAGTCAGAACCGCACACATAGGGTTCCGTACCATCATACTAGATGGCGCTAGTTTCATGTTACAAAAACCATCATACTAGATGGCGCTAGTTTCTTCATGTTAAAAAAAACACGTTTTTATGTAAGGAGAACCCCCTTATTGTTTCACTTTTTAAAATTTTTAGTATTTGCTGTTATAACGGCAACAGAAATGCATCATCTTTTTTTTTTTTTTATTAACAATTGGTAAACCCTTGACAACATCTCACCTGGTGGTAAGTGACGACGTTGCCGAAGATGGATGCGGGCTTACCAAGATTCCCCAACGCAATGGGGAACTTGCTATCTTATCTTCATGCCAGAACACACCAATGATATCAACATTGATATTTGGCGGCAAGACTTCTATGGTGGTAGCTAGCCAGGCGGGCTTAGAAAATGCCCTACCACCAACCAAACCGAGTCTTACAATTGACCCCGCCGGGAATCGAACCCGCGACCTCCTGTGTAAAGCCAGTGAACTTTGCCTCTGAGCTACGGAGGTGGTTAAATCTGTAAAAATTTCAGCTGTCTAGCTATCACGGTTCATGAAATACAGCCTGGTGACAGACGGACGGACGGACAACTAGGCTCAGTAATAGGGTCCTGTTTTCGCCCTTTGGCTACGGAACCGTAAAAATCATTTTTATATACTTAACATATTATAACTATTTTATGCTATTTATTTATACTAAATTAATTTAAATAAACTAAATAACTTATATCATTTTATATTGAAATTCGGGTAAAAATCACTCACGGGATAGAGATGACTCTAACGACACCTCGCACTTCAAAATTCAAAAGTTTTTTAACCGCCTCCGTGGCGTAATGGTTAGCCCATTCGCTTCACACCAGGAGGTCGCGGGTTCGATTCCCGGTGGGGTCAATTTGTAAGACTCGGTTTGGTTGGTGGTAGGGCATTTTCTAAGCCCGCCTGGCTAGATACCACCATCTTATCTAAGTCTTGCCGCCAAACATCAGTGTTAACAACATTGATGTGTTCCGACTTGAAGATAAGATAGCCAGTTCTCCATTGCGTTGGAGAATCTTGGTAAGCCCGCTTTCATCTTCGGCATCATCGTCACTTACCATCAGGTGAGATGATGCCAAGGGCATACCAATTGTGAATAAAAAAAAAATCAACCAAGCTGGTTAGGCTACAGAGCGTGTGAAGGAAATATACATACGTATGTTTGTTTATACACTCGAAAAACATATTTCTCTTTCTGGCGCAGTCGGGTAATAAACCAATAGAATACCATCCATAACCAGCAGGCTTTGTCTCTGCTACATATGCTGAGCTGGGACCTTTTGATGTCGCCGGGCTCATACCTAAATTAGCTATTATATGTATTTACTTCTTCTCGTTTATATAAAATTAACATAAATAAATAAATAAATAAATATTCTGGGACAAATCACACATGGTCATCTGGCCCCAAAGTAGGATTCCCTGTGTTATGGGAACCAGAGACTGATATAAATACTTATATACGTTTAAATACATACATATATAGATATTTAACACCCAGACACAGAGCAAACAAATCTGTTCATCACACAAATGCTTGCCCTGGGTGGGGATCGAACCCACAATTTATCACCACATATTTATCTAGTGTCAGTAAAATTTTTATTTTTAACATAACAGTAATTATGTAACTGTATATGATGTGCCTGGTGTCTCAATAAACTTATTCTATTCTATTCTATTCAATACAGAGCATTGGGAAGAGGTCAATTCGCAGCATTTTTTTATGGAGAAAATTTATCGTAAACATGTTTCGGTCTCGATAATGTCAACTCCCTGATTCTAAATGCTTTGATTTCGATATAGCGCATGAAATCGACTAAATTGTCGAACGGATTCGACACTGGCAACGTTGGAAACGTATGGGCTAAATTGTCGAACGGATTCGACACTGACAACGTTGGAAACGTATGGGCTAAATTGTCGAACGGATTTGACATTGGCAACGTTGGAAACGTATGAGTTAAATTGTCGAACGGATTCAACACTGGCAACGTTGGAAACGTATGGGCTAAATTGTCGAACGGATTTGACATTGGCAACGTTGGAAACGTATGAGTTAAATTGTCGAACGGATTTGACACTGGCAACGTTGGGAACGTTCGTTTAATAATCAGGGGCAAGAATTCGATTTTTTTTTGTTTTCAGGTAACGAATTAAGTCATGCAAAATACTGTATTTAGGTCACTGCAGCCTCTTAACAAGTTGTATGAACAATGGACTCCATGGAGCCGGTTCGAGGTGAGTTATATAGTCTGACTGCATTAATAAAATCTACCAAGTTTTTTGGCACCATATCTTTATTTCTTGTGGGTTTCAGTTTGACCGACTTGGACTTGGACGCAAAATAAGAGAATAATGAAATAGTGAAGAGCCAGTTTATTCACGTTAATTTTTGAAGTGAAAACTTCTTTAGACGCGTTGGGCATTTATGAGATGGGAAAAAAATCATTGAACTCACTACAGACACCTTAACAGGAATACTCACAGGATTAAAACTTATAAATCTGTCAAATATTGTGTTGTTTGCGGATGATACTTCTCTTATTTTTAAAGTGAATAGGAAAGAAAACGATATTGACGAAGTAAACAACACTCTTTCAAAGATACTGAACTGGTTCAATGTGAACAACTTATTATTAAATGTTAAGAAAACAGAATGTATAAAATATGGTTCGCCAAATGTAAAAAAGGTCAATAATAGTGTAATCTTAGACAGTAATAAATTAGAATTTGTAAATACTACGGTGTTCCTTGGTTTATCTTTGGATGTTTATATGAGGACCAACCATTAAAACTTTAGCAGGAAGGCTTAGTTCAGCTGCTTATGCCGTTAAGAAAATAAGATAGATAACGGAAGTAGGTACTGCGAGACTAGTGTAATTTAGTTACTTCAATAGTATTATGTCTTAGGGCATCGTACTATGGGGGCATGCGACTGATATAGAAACTATTTTCATCTTGCAGAAAAGAGCTATCCGCGCAATCTATCAGATGCGATCACGTGAGTCGTTAAAGAATAAGTTCAAAGAAATGAATATTTTAACTGTTGCTGGTCAATTAATATATGAAAAGATCTTGTACGTTCGTAAGAATTTGCATTTATTTCCTAAAAACAGTGACAGGCATAATTTGAGTTTATTTGATTTTAAGCGGTCGCAACAAAAACAAATTAACTTATTTTTTAGAAATATACGTTTATTTATTAACATATGAGTACGTAAATGTAACAATAAGACATAACAAAGAAAAACATAGGCTACTTTTTTCCACGCTTTTTTTCGTGCTTATTTGGAGCCGCCTTTGGTATGAAAATGTATTGAGAATAATTTCTAAAAACCGAAAAACTTTTAGGTACAAGCTTTTAATATTGCATTGTCACGAGATATACATATACATGCCAAATTTCAGCTCAATCGGAAACCGGGAAGTGGGTCAAATTTAACTTGCAAATTTCCACCCGAACGAACATACATACATTGCAAAAGCTTGTAAAAATTTGATGATGCAGTTTTTTTGACGCCGAGTTTATAAAGTTAACTTGAGATAAAATTGTATGGGACACTTAAAACGTGATACGAAGTCTGTTTTCTGTTAAAATCCTGAACAAACATGTTATGAAAGCATAATATGACAATTTCATCCTTTGGAAAAATCTTTCGGAGGAACGAAATCTTTTCGGAAAATGTTTTTCTCTGTTATATGTACGAGTATGTCTTAATGTTACAAATTGTACGTTTGTTAATAAATAAACGTATTTGTAAACAATAAATTAATTTGTTGTTGTTGCGACCGCGCACCGGAAAACGTAGCGTAGGCAGGCGTCCCACTCGGTGGACCGATGACCTGGTGAAGGTCGCGGGAAGCCGCTGGATGCGAGTAGCGCAGAACCGGTCGTGGTGGAAATCCTTGGGGGGGGCCTATGTGCAGCAGTGGACGTCCTTCGGCTGATATGATGACCATGATGTTGTAATTAATTATTTTCTCATATATAATGATAAAAAGTTGAGTGTTCACCTCGGGACCAACACTGTTTTAAACTCGAGTGACTTACTTTGAATCCCTCGCTGTGTTTAGCATTCTACTCAAGAATCCTTTGCTCAGCTCTGGATTCAAAAAACACTCTCGCTTTTTAGATAGTTGTTTGCTTCCTAAGTAAACAATCTATTATTATATTTCGGAATTGCCTCCTCACAAATAAAATAGGGACCTTCTATTTGTCGTGTCATAATTTTTCATTTCATATTTTTTATCCTAAACAGCCTTCGTTAGGGCCGTCCATTTTATTATTTGCTTACGTGTCGCAGAATTTATTTTTCGTCACCCGAACATTCCGTTCCGATTCGAGGGTAAAAGGGAAAAGTCCATTTTCTTTTTTTTTATTTAACGTATTTCATAAAACGTGAATGATAGGACGGACAAATTGCCGGAAATATTTGAATAACAATGGGACATTTCTGCGGCGACACTAATGTATGGGGCGGAGAGCTGAGGGCGGCCTTATACTTGTTTTATTTTTCCGGATTTGTCCGAGTGAGGACAACAAAAGAGCACCCTTTATTGTGGGCCCGAAATTCGCACTCACAATATTATTTTTTTGTGTTTTATCGCTTTATTTGTCACTTGTGTTTGACCTTTTGATTGTGGTTAAAGGTCGTAAACCTTACATTTTCAGCTTTGTGAATTTCTATAGGCAATTTGCTGATTTATTTTCCTTAATCATTTATTATACCGATGTTAAACATTCCCTGCCCGCGGGGCAATAAACTATCTGCGTGCTAGGGATTGGGGCTTGCAGACAGTGGGCCTGGGCTTCTTGTCGATAAAAGCACCGACAAGTACATTGACATAAACAAAAGGTGTTCTCATCGCTTCGTTACCTTTTCTAGATTGACACACTGTGTTATTTAACCTCCTCTGTGGCGTAATGGTTAGTCCAGTCGCGGTTTCGATTCCCGGCAGGGTCAACTTTGTAAGAATCTGTTTTGTTGGTGGTAGGGCATTTTCTCTGCGTGATCGAATCAGAAATGAGAAGATCCGTATAAGAACCAAAGTAACCGACATAGCTCTTAGAATTGCTAAACTTAAGTGGCAGCGGGCGGGGCACATTGCTCGTAGAACAGATGGCCGTTGGAGCAGTAAAGTTCTCGAGTGGCGACCACGCACCGGAAAACGTAGTGCGGGGCAATAAACTATCTGCGTGCTAGGGATTGGGGCGCTTGCAGACAGTGGGCCTGGGCTGCTTGTCGATAAAGGCACCGACAAGTGCATTGAAATAAACAAAAGGTGTTATCGTCGCTACGTTACCTTTTCTAGATTGATCAATCTAGAATCAATCAATTCTGTTAACGCTGATGTTTTTTCGGCAAGACTTAGATAAGATGGTGGTAGCTATCCAGGCGGGCTATGCAAATGCCCTCATCATCATCATATCAGCCGAAAATTGTCCACTGCTGGACAAAGGCCTCCCCCAAGGATTTCCACGACGACCGGTCCTGCGCTGCCCGCATCCATCGGTAATGGTATCCTTATCCTTACTAATATTATAAATGTGAAAATGTGTTTGTTTGTTACATTTTCACGCTTCAACGTCTGTTGAAGCGATGACCAATCTTGATTTAATTTGGCATGCAGGTATTCTGTGTCACGGGGAAGGTCATATGCTACTTTTTATCCCGTGAAAATATCCGATGCAGTTCCTGAGGGAATTGAAAAAAAACCTTTTTTTAGTTAATTTCTTTAACATCGCAACGATATAATGAATTGATATGAGTTTTTGCACAAACGAGGTTGAGGAGGTGGGAAATGACATAATTTACTAATTAGCATAGCTGGGGAAACCCATTTCCACGCTCACGCACGTTGGCGTCGCAACGGAGCAACGGATTGAAGTAATTTTTTGTAAAGAATTGGTTGAGGGGGGTGGGAAGTGACACAGACTTCTAATCAGAATAGCCCGATATAGTTCCTGAGGGATCTGGAGAAAACTCATGTCCACGCTCGCAGTAATAAAAACGATGTCTACGCGGGCGACGCTGCGGGCAAAAGCTAGTAGGTACATAATTTTACATCAAGCTTCCTAAACATATTCTTTCTGAAGGTTCTTCTCATCATAATGGATAACTTTTCCCAAAGAACCCATGAACAATTCTCAAAAAATACTTTTTACCCAGCTAAGTACCATTTAACGGCACATACAATTCGCCCGCGTGGACATCGTTTTTGGGACTGACTTAGAGGGTGCGCGTGGACATGAATTTTCTCTAGATCCCTCGGAAACTATGTAAGGATATGTTTATGTTTATTAGTAAATAGTGTCATTTCCCACCCCCTCAACCATCTCTGTGCAAAAAATCACACAATCCATTTTAATTAACCAAAAAAGAGTATATTTTCAGTTCCCTCGAAAATTTCATAGGGCTATGCTATTTTCACGGGATAAAAAGTAGCCTTTGTCCTTCCTTGTGATACAAGCTACCTGCACGCCAAATTTCATTAAGATTGGTCAAGGCGTTGAAGCGTGAAAAGGTAACAAACAAACACATTTTCACATTTATAATATTAGTAAGGATACACTTTTAACATCAAAACGGTTTTTTCACATTGCAAGAAGGCTCACAACTAATATAAACAAACTCGACATCAAAAGCGTATAATATGTAATTGGAGCCTTCAGAACAAGAACATAACAAAACATTGTCTGTAAATGAGCACAAATACGCGAGTCAAGACCGGCGGCTGATCAAAGACCGGCGGTAAAAAACCATCGCTTCACACGTTTTCTTTCAATATTTCCCAATTTGATACGGCCACACTTTGCGAGGAGACAATGGAATGGAAAGTAATAGACATTGACAGTGGAGGGGTAAATTTCGTTAAAATAAAAGCGTGCTGGGGCCGTAAGATATAGCGCCTACGTGGCTGCCGTGCGCTCCCACGAGCTCCTACAATGGAGAATTGGAAAAAGCTTTTATAATCCGGCACGTGAGTCACATGCGCAAGAGGTTATCCTCTACTGGTATGTTTCACTTTCGTCCCACGTTTCGCTCCACATCACTGAAAAAAGAAAGTAAACGGCCACACTTCGCGAGGAGACAATGGAATGGAAAGTAATAGACATTGACAGTGGAGGGGGTAAATTTCGTTAAAATTAAAGCGTGCTGGGGCCGTAAGATATAGAGCCTACGTGGCTGCCGTGCGCTCCCACGAGCTCCTACAATGGAGAATTGGAAAAAGCTTTTATAATCCGGCACGTGAGTCACATGCGCAAGAGGTTATCCTCTACTGGTATGTTTCACTTTCGTCCCACGTTTCGCTCCACATCACTGAAAAAAAAGTAAACGGCCACACTTCGCGAGGAGACAATGGAATGGAAAGTAATAGACATTGACAGTGGAGGGGGTAAATTTCGTTAAAATAAAAGCGTGCTGGGGCCGTAAGATATAGCGCCTACGTGGCTGCCGTGCGCTCCCACGAGCTCCTACAATGGAGAATTGGAAAAAGCTTTTATAATCCGGCACGTGAGTCACATGCGCAAGAGGTTATCCTCTACTGGTTTGTTTCACTTTCGTCCCACGCTTCGCTCCACATCACTGAAAAAAAAAGTAAACGGCCACACTTCGCGAGGAGACAATGGAATGGAAAGTAATAGACATTGACAGTGGAGGTGGTAAATTTCGTTAAAATAAAAGCGTGCTGGGGCTGTAAGATATAGCGCCTACGTGGCTGCCGTGCGCTCCCACGAGCTCCTACAATGGAGAATTGGAAAAAGCTTTTATAATCCGGCACGTGAGTCACATGCGCAAGAGGTTATCCTCTACTGGTTTGTTTCACTTTCGTCCCACGCTTCGCTCCACATCACTGAAAAAAAAAGTAAACGGCCACACTTCGCGAGGAGACAATGGAATGGAAAGTAATAGACATTGACAGTGGAGGTGGTAAATTTCGTTAAAATAAAAGCGTGCTGGGGCTGTAAGATATAGCGCCTACGTGGCTGCCGTGCGCTCCCACGAGCTCCTACAATGGAGAATTGGAAAAAGCTTTTATAATCCGGCACGTGAGTCACATGCGCAAGAGGTTATCCTCTACTGGTATGTTTCACTTTCGTCCCACGTTTCGCACCACATCACTGAAAAAAAAAAGTAATTACATCAGAAATTTCATGTTATAATAATGTCACATCAAAGGATGCTGCAGCATCAGGTCAAGGTTACCATGGTTTTACAATGTTATTTCAGTTACAGTGCACCAAATTTTTAATCGATCAGACCGGTATACGTTGCCCATAACCCTTCATCACCTAGATAAGAGCTGATGATTGATCGTCAGAAGGCTGAACCGATCATCATAAATTATAACGAGGTGGTGGTCCTTTCACCTCGATCTCGTCAGCTTTCAAATAAAAACACCGCATCAAAATCGACACATTTGTTTATGAACTACTACGCCACAGACAGATATGTACATACGTTAAACTTACTATAACATCCCTCTTTTTGCGTTGGGGGTTAAAAATACTGCATTTGTGATGTCTTTTTTTTCAATTCACAATTGGTAAGCCCTTGGCATCATCTCACCTGATGGTATCTGGCTATCTTATTTACGAGCCGGAACACATCAATTCTGTTAACACTGATGTTTGGCGGCAAGACTTAAATAAGATCGTGGTAGCTAGCCAGGCGGGCTATGAAAATGCCCTACCACCAACCGAACCGAGTCTTACAAAGTTGACCCCGCCGGGAATTGAATCCGCGAGCTCTTGGTGTGAGGCGAATGGTTTAACCATTACGCTACGAAGGCGGTTATTTTAGGCGGTCTTATTTTAACACAAGAACTACAGATAGAAGTTCAGACAAGATAGAAGCCCGCTGGGCTTTGTTGACTGCGTGTGTTTTAGGCGTTTGGAATTGTATAGTCATGTCACTTAATAGCCTGCTGGAGGTCATAAATCCCGTACAAACATAGTATTTGGTCATTTGTTAACAGATTAATCGATTTCGAATAATTTTAATCAATAATCGGATGACATTTTATATATGTGTCGGTGTCGTAATACTAACTTTTTAAAAAAGCTAAACAGGAATCCATTATTAAACAGTAAAAGTTTTCAAGTTTTTGCCCTGAAAACGCATCTTTTTCACTCAGCTCGTTAACTATGATAAAGGACCTTTTTTTAAAAAAAAAATTACGGTATCCTTTTTTATTTTATTCACAACTGGTAAGCCCTCATCTCACCTGATGGTAAGTAGCCGTCATCAGATTATTGGTGTTTTTTCAATATGTTGAAAGAAATATTCATTAATTTAGTTCTTAAAAACCAATTAAAATCAGACTAGACTAGACTTTACTATAAAAATAAAAAACGGACCAAGTGCGTGTCGGGCCACGTGAAATGTAGGGTTCCGTAGTTGCCAATATATTTGTTATAGTGATTTACTTACATTTTAGTATATTCTAAAATACGCTAGCATTATTTTTGAGCAGGTTAGGGTATATACGTTTTTTTTTGATCGACTATTGCTCGTCACCTAGAAAAGCCTTATTAGTTTTGATAGTTTTCCTTTTAAATTCATTAAAAAACTACTTTCATTAATTTTTCTAATTTCCAAATAAGTGGTTTAGCTGTTAGGGGGTGGGGACACTCGACTCCAACAAAATTTAGCACTTTCAAGCCTATCTTTTCGAAAATGGAAGCCTAAATTATAAAATGGTCTTAGAAGATTCACAACTATTTTTTAAGCTCTTACCAACGTTACCCCCCACACGACTGGATTTGACGAGAAAAAAAATCATCCCTACTTTACTTCTAGCGAAGGTATCCTTAAAAATATTTTTTTTACTGTTATTTTCGCGTTATTATATAAATATATATATATATCTTTGCCAAATTTTAGCTCTTAACTACTAATAGTCTAGGAGCTTGGCCGCGGACAGACAGACGGACAGACGGACAGAAGGACAGACGGAATGACAGACATGACGAAACTATAAGGGTTCCTTGTTGTACTAAGGAACCCTAAAAAGTGGCCGTGTTTTGCACTTTTGCTATCTATAACTTCCAACATTTTTAATAGTGATTTCTGAATAAACTAGAGTACCTACCTATATTTTAATCGTCTCTAGCCGATTTTCGATAATCTATGTACTCAGCGAGTTATGTTTTTTTTAATAATCGGTGCCACTTAGCCATCAATAGCCTCTTAACAGTTTAGCTTCAAGCTTTAATATGTATACCCCGATTTTCGATATTCTATGTACTCAGCTAGTTATGTTTTTTTACTAATCGGCGCCACTTAGCCTTAAATAGCCTCTTAACAGTTTAGCTTCAAGCTTTAATATGTATACCCCAATTTTCGATAATCTATATACTCAGCTAGTTATGTATTTTTTACTAAACGGCGCCACTTAGCCTTCAATAGCCTCTTAACAATTTAGCTTCAAGCTTTAATATGTATACCCCAATTTTCGATAATCTATATACTCAACTAGTTATTGTATTTTTTACTAATCGGCGCCACTTAGCCATCAATAGCCGCTTAACAGTTTAACTTTAAGTTTTAATATGTATACCTATGTTTAGTTTGATTTATTTTGTTGTTCGTTTTGATTCGCTTTTTGGGACACAAGTATTTTTTGCTAAAAAAATATGATAAACAGAAATGTGGGTAAAATACAGTTTAATGGTTATAACTATAATTTAATTGATAAGGAATATGAGACAACAAATGATTATGGTGACGCTAATATATATCTATGTTTTTTTATGTCATCATCATCATATCAGCCACAAATCGTCCACTGCTGGACAAAGGCCTCCCCCAAGGATTTCCACGACGACCGGTCCTGCGCTGCCCGCATCCATCGGCTTCCCGCGACCTTCACCATTTTTTTTTTGAAATATCTATATTATATCTATATTTGTTTTTTTTATGTATTTGTACGAAAAGCTGGGACGAATACGGAACAAATCGCTTTACTTGCGCTACGAGCGTACGGTTCGCGTGCGATCGTAATTCTTTTGATTAAAATGTACGAATGTGATGCGAATGCGTTTTGTTGCGACGCACGTGGGTAAATTATTGCTTGATCTCACGATATCGTCTGGACTTCGCAGTAGTCCAATAGGGACGACGACAGCATCAGAACTAAATTATGACCTCTTGATCAATAAATTGCCCTCCTACTTAAACTTCGAAAAACCTTACTCGTTTTGTTTTCCATTGAGTCTTCGATTTTTAACTCACTAAAATCACAAAATGAGTACATAAATGATGCTGCTAAAGTATGACGTCACCCTAGATATTTCAAAATTTTTTGGGACAAAATGTCGTTTTTGACAGATGATAAAAAGTAACTCAGATGACTGACATTCGTCAAATCTATAGCTAAAAAAACCCTACTTACAGATTAAAGTTGGTAGGTATCTGGATAAAACTGACGAAAAAACTGTTTAAGGAAAGGAAATAGACTGAACCACCTCCATGGTGTAATATTAAGTACATTAGCTTCACATCAGGAGGTCGTGGGTGCGATTCCCGGCGAACTCTAACTTTGTAAGACTCGGTTTGGTTGGTGGAAGGGCATTCTCTAAGCCCGTCTGGCTAGCTATCACCATCTTATCTAAGTCTTGTTCCGGTTTGAAGATAAGATAGCCAGTAGGCCATTGCGCTGCGAATCTTGGTAAGCTTGCTTACATTTTCAGCATCATCGTCACCTCAAGACTTTACAAATTAGGTTCACAATGGACATTCCACGCGAGTGTTTAGTTTGCCCCAACCTGCCCGCAATTAAAAAATAGGGATGATGAGGGTTTTTAAAGTAATTTGCAATATAAATAAATAAATAAATAAATATTCTGGGACAAATTACACATGGTCATCTGGCCCCAAAGTAGGATTCCCTGTGTTATGGGAACCAGAGACTGATATACATACTTATATACGTTTAAATACATACATATATAGATACTAGCTGTCCCGGCGAACTTCGTACCGCCTTACATTACATTACACTGCCCTGCCCTACCCTACACTACCCTACACTACACTACACTACCCTACCCTACACTACACTACCCTAAATCTGCTCATCACACAAATGTTTACCCTGGGTGGGGATCGAACCCACAACTCTCGGATCAGTAGTCAACAGCACTAACCACTGAGCCACCGAGTCAGTCAATATAATTAAAGAAAATTGTGATAAAAACATTGTTTAAACCTTTGATTAGATAGACTAGATAGAACGTCACCCTGCAATCACTGCGATAATAATAAAATTGAAAACGCTAAACACGTCAAAAAAACCGAGTTCCATCGCAACAACTTAGTACAATTTTGCATTATTATTTTTGGTTTTTGTTAATTTTATAATAAAGTACTACACCGATTTTGATAAAATTTATATGGGACCACACTGTAAGCACTAAAAAAGAATCATCGAAATCGGTTCATCCAGTCAAAAGTTCTGTGGTAACAAATATTAAAAAAAAATACAGTCGAATTGAGAACCTCCTCCTTTTTGGAAGTTGGTTGAAAAATTTGCCAGCTTTTTTATGCTTGTGTGCGTGACAAACACTGTCTTACACCCGCGCCTAGACGTGCGCGCCGCGCCGGCGCCGCCGCGCCGCGCCGACTTCGGAACGCGCCGCCGCCGCCGAGACATTCTCTCGGCGCGCCGAAGATGGCCGAAGTGCGATAAATTAATCGAATTCAGCCGAGCCAAAGTATAATATATTAGTACTAACGTACAGTATGGACATTCCCTGCCGCTCTCTAAAGTCGACCTCACCCCCCCCGTCACATAATTAAATCCAAATTTGGTAAACTGTCCATTTAACTGATGTTTTAGTTCACATAATGATAAATGCAATAAAAAAAGCTTTTACAGATATCCTTTGGAGCAACACAAAAAGCCAGTTCATTATTTTATTTCGTATTTTGTTACACTTAGGTAAGTATCTGGTGAAGATTCTTAAATACAAATCATAAGATTATTTGCTAGTGTAGAAATAAAACGCGTGAATAAAATTATTTTTATTCATAATAATTACGAGTCATGTAAAGAACACACACAGTAGTTAGTAAGAGCGTAATAAAAGTTTTCATTCGGTCATACGCAATTATTTTTCCTTAATTTAGTAACTCAAAATACTCAAACAGGTACCTACTGCTGGATAGCTGCTACATTTTTTTTAATTAAAAAAAATACCCACGCCGGCGCGGCGCCACCACGCCGACCCCGACAGGTCGGCGCGCCGCCGCTGGGTAACACTAGCGCGGCGCGCACGTCTACCCGCGCCTGCCATAAAATTTGTCTAGGTGTGCGTGGTTTATGGGACAATAGTAACTACGATCGCCCTAATTCAGGGTAGGCTCGAGCCCCTCGGTGGGGACGTATATGAGCTGACATGATGATGAGTAACTACTAATAAGATATTATTAGTTACTAGTGTAGTAATCGACTTACCTAGTTAGATTCCTTTTAATTATTTTTGTTTGTATAGATTTTTCCTTTTTCTTCTTGTATATCCATATTAAAGTTATGTTTTGACAGTTTCTAACATTCCTAACAAGCTTGATATTATAAAATATTTACAATAGTGAAATTCTCAAAACATAACCAAAATATGGGAATACAAGAAGAAAAAGGCAAAATCCATACAAACAAAAATAATTAAACGGAATCTAACTAGGTAAGTCGATTATTACACTAGCTTTTGCCCGCGGGTTCGCCCGCGTGGACATCGTTTTCATGACTATCTAAGCGGATCTCTATCCCGGATTGGGCTATTCTGATTAGCTAGTCTATGTCATTTCCCACTCTCTCAAAGATCTTTGTGCAAAAAATCACAACAATCCATTGTTCCGTTGCGATGTTAAAGAAATGAACCAAAAATTACTATTTTTTGAGTTCCCTCAGGAACTGCATCGGGCTATTTTGTTAGAGCTTATATATTATATCGATGGTGATCATCGTTCATTTCGAACTTTTACCACCATTCACTCGGTAAATTTCATTTCATTTCATTTATTTATCGTTTGCAATCATGTACAAAAATAAGGTCTTAAAATAATGTAAATATAGCATGGTACATGGGCCCTGCTAGGGCATGGCAAACAGGACAGCTCTAAATATATAATTTTACTTTAATGTTTTATCGTCCAAAAATTATGTTATACTATAGTAACATTTAGATATTAACAGGTTTTTTTCTACAAACTTTCTTTAAATCTTAGGTTTTAGCTCAGAAATATGGTAAATGTTGAAAAATGATCATGTCAAGACGTGTTCGCGCGATTAGTACTAATATATAATTGTCAAAACTGTGATATTTATTACAATTTCACTACACTAAATTTAGTGAGATTATAATATCATGGTAAATTGTCAATCGGCTTACAATTTCATGGCCTATTCTTGTATCTCCTATCTGGCGCAGTCGGATTAAAATAATTTATACAGCTATTAAAATTTCGTTAGTTCAGTTTTAGTTCAAATGTTAGGGCGAAGCATTGATTTGAATAGTTGTCTCTGTTTGCTTGTTGTTGTTTACGTGTAAAGAGTAAAGAAAATAATTACACTTTCACTTTTTCAATGGTTTTTCGTTTCAATCAAAAACTAAAATGAAAGTATAAAAAAATAAATTACATTACTCACTTTGTATTATCATAACAAATATTGTTGTATATATTTTTTAAATTTACACTTCAAAATGTTAGTCATAACTAGAGTTGAAAGTAACGGTGTACACCTATCTTTGGATTTTTTTCTATCAAGCCAAAACTTCTCAATCATGTTTCTAATAGCTTTTGACTTAAAGGAACATCATCAACAATAAGGGTTTTTTTAACCTTGGGTTTTCTTTCGTTTAGGAGTAATTGACGTCAAAAATAATGAAAATCTGTAATATTACCTCCTTAATGTATGAAATTGCAGCAACCAAAATTAGTTCTAATGTTAATTGAGTTAAGATTATGGTGGCGGTTAGTATAGTTAGTCAGAGCGCCAACTTCGTTCATACGAAATTCCAAAGTTAATTTCCATTTTAAATTGTTGGCAATTTGCAAGGAGAACCAACTTTAATAGTTCTGAATTAGTTAAGTTTTTCTTGGGACTTGCTACTGGCTTTGTTTGCGGATATAACAGTAACTCAATACTGAGAATCCTCTGCTACACCTGTTCATTTTTATTTACGCAAAAGTTTGCAAGAATGTATGGATGTATGTTTGTTATTCTTTCACGCAAAAACTACTGAATGGAACTGACTGAAATTTGGTAGGTAGACAGATTAGGATATGAATTAACACTTAGTCTAATCTTTCGCACTGCGCATCCTCGAAGTCATAGAAACGTTGTCCACGCGGGTGAAGACGCAAGAAACAGCTCGTCAAGAAATATGTTGCGGGCTGACTTTTTTTATTACAATTCTAACGGAGAAGTTAAATACGGCAGTCTCTATATCCTTACTCATATTATAAAAGCGAAAGTTTGTATGTATGGATGTATAGATGTTTGTTATTCTTTCACGCAAAAACTACTGAACGTATCTGGATGAACTTTTATAGGTAGAAAGATTAGCACCTGGATTAACATATAGGCTCCTTTTTTCCACGCTCGCAAGCCACTTGTGGCTCGCGCACTGCGTACCACCGGAGACAGTCATAAAAACTATGTTCACGGGAGCGAAGCCGCTGGCAAAAGCTAGTCTAGTATATTGTTGCGGCGGGTGGCGCACCCTCCGTGCGCGCCGTCTTTCGCACGTGATGGAAAAGTAGAATGATGGAGGGAAGGCCTGGATCCAACAAAACATTTAAATAGAACAAGCCACCAATAACTGAATATGTATATTATAAAAAATAAATAAACGAGAAATATGGAAAAGACACTTGAAGTGTTGACAGGATGAGAAGGAATGTATGTATGACAATTTCAAAAACAAACAAAATAATAAAAAGTAAAAATAGTCAAAAAGATGATATAAAAACAGTTTAAAAATTAAAAAATAACCAAAAAGATTGACTTTGTCACATTGTAATATAACTTATTATGTTTTTATTGGATATTTATTTTTAAATTCTAAGCCTTTTTATTCGACTGCGCCGGAAGGAGGGTTATGAGGGAGTGTATGTATGTATGTATATGTCACTGTAAAATTGTAAAAACCGATAGATTATAATCTAACGGGATCTATCTCGCGAGATTGTGAACTGTCGAAAGATTGTGAACCGTAACATACGAGTTCTGCTTACAATTTCAGTAGAGTCATTGTAATTTCACTAGTGACATTTCAATAACATTAAGCGAAGTGAATAACATTAAATAAATGAGCGAGCGAAGTGAGCTATGTTAGTTTTGGTTAGGTTTGAATGATTTAGGGTTTTTTTTATTCAAAATTGGTAAACCCTTGACAACATCTCACCTGGTGGTAAGTGACGATGTTGCCGAAGATGTAAGCGGGCTTACCAAGATTCCCCAACGCAATGGGGAAGTGGCTATCTTATCTTCATGCCGGAACACACCAATGATATCAAAATTGATATTTGGCGGCAAGACTTAGATAAGATGGTGGTAGCTAGCCAGGCGGGCTTAGAAAATGCCCTACCACCAACCAACCCGGTTCTTACAATTGACCTCGCCGGGAATCGAACCCGCGACCTCCTGTGTAAAGCCAGTGAACTTTTGCCTCTGAGCTACGGAGGCGGTAAAAGAATGGCAGGTAGCAGAATGCTTTGCAGAAAAAGAAATCATCGGTTTTATTCGGAGATACAAGAATAGGCCTTAAAATGGTAAGCCGATTGACAATTTACCGTTAAACTAAAATCTAACTAAATTTAGTGTAGTGAGATTGTAATATCGCGGTTTTGACAATATCCCGGTGATTTGATACATATGGATTTTGGAGTGCGAGTATGTTTCGTTTGATTCATTTTGATCCCGTGAGTGACATAAGATAACTGCATTTTTACCCGACTGGCCAAAAAAGAGGAGTTAAGTGAGTTTGTTTAGTTCATCATAATCATATCAGCCGAAAGATGACTTCGCCAAGGATTTCCATGACAATGCGCTGCCCGCATCCAGCATATTTGTTTAGTTATTATAATTTAACATAGCTAATTAATGGGTTTGTATAACTTTTGGTTACAGGTAGTGCAGCTAAATTAGGTTTAAAATAGAAAAAAAAATAACCAGGTGAAACCATTTGGCACATGAATACGTAAGATTTTGAATGTGTTGGCCTAAAAGTTGAAATATGGGAGAATAGAAAAAAAAGCTTAATAAGACTAGCAAAAATATAGAATTAGTGATAGTGATAGAAAACACCGAACGTATGAGGTTTTGATTGTCATCACTGATTAATTGTCATTGTTCGCAATACAAGTAAATGGTAAAAAGGATTTAGTCATTTCAATTTCCAAACGTACTTATTAGTTTAATAACACGCTTTTATTAGCTTCACTTGTAATTAACTACATATGTAAGAAAATCTTGGAATCTTAATTTGACCCACTTCCCGGTCTTCGATTAGGATTAAATTTTGCACACGCTCTGAGTTCTGATGACAATACATGACTAGCTAAGAAACGTCATTACAAATCCAATATGGCGAACTGGCTGTTTGCTGTCAGGAATACGAAAAAAATAGTCACGTGACTTAAATCCAATATGGCGGACGTCCAAGATGGCGGACAGGCTATATGAAATGAACCTCCATGATATGGGTATCGAATGAAAGGGTTTGCTGTCAGGAATACGAAAAAATAGTCACGTGACTTAAATCCAACATGGCGGACATCCAAGATAACTACTTAACGTGTTTACTAAAAGCGTTTTTTTTTTAGTTTTTTAAACCACTTGATGATTATTACAGTAAAGGTTGCTAAAAAAATATTTGCAAAAATTTTAAAAAAATATATTTAAAAAAATATTTCAATAAATCATTCCAAAAAAATAATTTCAAAAAAATGTTTCAAAAAATAATTACAAAAAAAATATTTTATAAAAATATCCCTCCGCCACTGCCGCCTATCACCACGCGATAATACCCCCTCCACGCGGCCGTAACGCTTTTTCGTGACACGTACGAAACGTTTTTTCGTGACAGAAAAAATCATAATACCCCCCCCCCCCCCCGTCTATATAGAAGTTTCACTTCAAAAAACAAATGAACAACACACCAAACGTGTCATAAATAAAAATTTACATTACCCACACACAATTTGCCAAAACCTGAGTGACGTCGAACAATGTATATCAGTATGCATGGAGGCCGCAAAATTACTTCGCGTGATCGAAATACCGAATGCCGCTTCAGTAATCCACGGATAAAAACCGTCACATATTCGTTGCTTGAAATAACAGAATTTTAATATAGCAGCTACTCTCGACGCTTTGGGCGTTTGAAACATTTGTGACGTCATTACCGGAGCACTTGTATCGTACATTCAGTTCCAAAAGTGTATGCCTATCGTACAGTCAGTTCCAAAAGTGTATTCCTATAGTACAGTCAGTTCCAAAAGTTTATGTCTATCGTACAAACAGTTCCAAAAGTGTATGCCTATCGTACGGTCAGTTCCAAAAATGTATGCCTAACGTACAGTCAGTTCCAAAATAGTATGCCTATCCTGTGCGATAATCGTTTAGTCGATTTGAACTGAATGTTCAGTTACAAGAAGGGCAACTTGGTAAAAAGAAGACGATATTTTTTTTTTGCAAAATCATAATTGTGGCTTTAAAACTATATTATGGTTTTTCCCAAAAACACATAGGATGTGAATTCACAAAAAGTTTTTTTTTTGGATTCCTGTACAAAGATTGCTAGACAGCTGATCTAATAGTTGGAGAGGTTAAAGAACTTTGCGAATGGACTAAGGCTTTCTTCGGGAAAGTTTTGCCGCATTTTTTAGGGTACCGTACACCCGAAGGGAACGGAACCCTGTTACTAATAAGGCTCCGCTGTCTGTCTGTGTGTCTGTTAGCGTGCTGTATTTCATGAACCGTAATAGGTAGACAATTAAAATTTTTACAGAGTGTGTATTTATGTTGCTGCTTTAACAATAAATAATAATAGAAATAAAAGTGGGCTCCTATGCATAAAAAGGCTTTTTAAAGGCTTTTTGTGTTTTGCTCTATCGTAAAAACGGTTATACATAAAAGCATGAAACTTGGAGTGGTTATAAACTGATTCAGGGTAGGCTCGAGCCCCTCGGTGGGGACGTATATGAGCTGATATAATAATAATAAAAAAAACAATAATAAAAACTGGCCAAGTATTGAGTCGCACTTGCGCTAAGAAGTCTTAACTAAATGAAATAAATATAGTTCAAAAAAACCAAAAAATAGGCTTTTACAGCAAATCAATCTAAAAAATGAGACGTAATTCTTAATAAAAGGTGAAAACAATAATGAACCAAAAATACTAGTATCATTGTAAAAAAAAGCGTGGGTTGCTCGTTATACGAAAAATGTGGCACAAAGCGCCCCTCACTTTTTTCACTATAATACTACATAGTAATTTTCGTTCATTATTGTTTTCAGCTAATATTAAGATATATTTTTACTTTTTAGTTCGATGTGCTTTAAAAGCGTACTTTTTGCAATTTTAAACTATATTTATTTTAAAAATTTTTAGTTTGATGTGAATTTAATTCTGGCGATCCTGATCACGATAATGAAATAAACTTACGAAATTATTGTAATGTTACTAAATGTACAAAGTTTGATTTATGTCATAATTTGTAATGTGAATATGTATCATTGTAATAGTTGTACGGGCAGATGCGGTGTTTATGGAACCCTCGAAGCGCAAGTCTGTCTCGCACTTCGCCTGTTTTTTTTTTACCCTGTATATGTCTTAGTAGATAGAAAACGGACAGCACCCCAGGACATCAGTATCGATATTGGTTCAAAATCGGGTATGACTTTTGCATTCCTCTGTACATCATAATTTAAATAGTTTGTGCGCTTGTACCTTTTCAACCGCATCCGTGGCGTAATGGTTTGTCCATACGCTTCACACCAGGAGGTCGCGAGTTCGGTTTCTAAATTTTTTTTATTTTTCATTTTAAATTGATAATATATTTTTATATGACAGGTACCATTTTTAGAGATTTTCTAGGTATAATACTTATGTCATATTTCATGACGTTTATAATTACTACGTGTGACATAAAATTAGCAATTTAAAAAAACTATATAAATAAATAAATATAAATATTCTGGGACAAATCACACATGGTCATCTGGCCCCAAAGTAGGATTCCCTGTGTTATGGGTTACCAGAGACCGATATACATACTTATATACGTTTAAATACATACATATATAGATATAATTTAACACCCAGACACAGAGCAAACAAATCTGCTCATCACACAAATGCTTGCCATGGGTGGGGATCGAACCCACGACTCTCGGATCAATAGTCAAGGGCACTAACCACTGAGCCACAGAATCAGTCAATATATATAATTTTTCTCTTTTAAAAGGGAGGTTCTCTCTTAATATTTTGATTAGTATTAATAATTAGAAACGCTAAACACGTTAAAAAACCCGACTTCTGTTGCATTTTTGGCTTAAGGTAATTTTCAAAAAAAATAATAGATGATTTTGATAAAATTTATATGGGACCAACTTGACAGTACACCTTATCGAATACATAAAACCGGCCAAGTGCGAGTTGAACTTGCGTGGAGAGGGTTCTGTACAATGCCAAAGTCAAATACAAAATATCACATTTGAAATCCTCACAGTAAGATGCGAGTTATTTTTTTTAATTATTAAACATTTGAGTGTGTTTGGCTACACCTCACCTGATGGTAAGTGCCGATGCAGCCGAGGATGTAACACGCAAGCTCAAAAAGTATTCACTCTGTCTTGAAGATTCCTAAATTTTACGAATCGGGGAATACAGACGCCGGAAGGGAATTCTACCCCTTGGCCGTTCGCAAGATGAACGAAGAAGCAAAACGCTTCGGGTGTAAAGGTGAAACATCATCATCATCATATCAGCCGAAAATCGACCACTGCTGGACAAAGGCCTCCTCCAAGGATTTCCACGACGACCGGTCCTGCGCTGTCCGCATCCATCGGCTTCCCGCGATCTTCACCAGGTCGTCGGTCCACCGCGTGGGAGGCCTGCCTACGTTATGTTTTCCGGTGCGCGGTCGCCACTAGAGAACTTTACTACCCCATCAGCCATCTGTTCTACGAGCTGTGTGTCCTGCCCACTGCCACTTCAGTTTAGCGATTGTGTGAGCTATGTCGGTTACTTTAGTTCTCCTGCGGCTCTCCTTGGTTCTGATTCGATCACGCAGAGAAAATCCGAGCATAGCACGCTCGATTGCCATTTGGGTGACCTTAAGCCTTCTTATGAGGCCCATAGTAAGCGACCATGTCTTAGTTCCGTAAGTCATTACTGGTAACACACACTGATCAAAGACAGTTAGTATTAAGACACTGCGGTATTTTGGACGTGAAGATATTTGGAAGCTTTCCGAACGCTGCCCAGCCGAGTTGGATTTGTCGTTTGATCTCTTTCTTGAAGTTGGATCTACCTAGCTGGACTGTTTTTCCCAGGTATACATATTCGTCAACAACTTCCAGTGTAGAGTCTCCAACAGTTAGAGGGGTGGGTGCGACACGGACATTTAACATTATTTTCGACTTGTCCATGTTGAGACCACTTGTTGAGAGACGTTACTGAGGCCATCGAGCATTGTGCTTAGGTCTTCCATAGTCTCAGCCATGACCACGATATCGTCAGCGAATCGGAGGTGGGTTATGTACTCGCCGTTGATATTGATGCCGAGTCCACCCCAGTCCGGAAGCTTAAAAACTTCTTCCAGGGCGGCGGTGAACAGTTTCGGAGATGTAACGTCTCCTTGTCTCACCCCTCGCTGCAACTGGATAGGTTACGAGTTATGATCCTGGAGGCGAACCGACATGGTGGCGTTTCCATACAGACACTTCAACACCTCGATGTATCGATGGTCAATTTGGCACCGCTGGAGTGACTGTAGAACAGCCCAGGTTTCGACTGAATCAAAGGCTTTCTCATAGTCCAAAAATGCCAAGCATAGTGGATGATTGTACTCTTTGATCTTCTGTATAATCTGCCGCAGCGTATGTATGTGGTCTATGGTACTAAAGCCTTTTCGGAAACCGGCTTGTTCGGGAGGCTGGAAGTCGTCAAACTTCCGTGCGAGACGATTCGTAATGACTCTCGAACAGGGAACATTGACGACAAAGGGGTGGAACCACCCTCCGCACCTGGTGATGAAATGGAGAGAGTGAATGAGGTCGTGAAGCTCCAGGACACTACTACTAGCGCAATCTAGTGGTGGTTTAGTGAACTTCTTTTTTTAAATAAAAATTTTAGTGCGTTTGGCTGCACCTCACCGATGCAGCCGAGGATGTAACACGCAAGCTCAAAAAGTGCCTATTCACTCTCGTTTTGAAGATTCCTAAATTATACGAATCGGGGAATAAACTCCTTGCCCGTTCGCATAATGAACGAAGAAGCAAAACGCTTTGTACGTAAAGGTGGAACACCACAAAGGGGTGGAATCACCCTCCGCACCTGGTCGTTCGATGATGAAATGAAGAGGGGGAATGAGGTCGTGAAGCTCCAGGATACACTTTCCGAAATGAATCCTGTACAACACCGTTAGACTATTTTCTATTATGACTAGAACTTTATTCCATAGGTGAACGTATTACATTGAGTTTACCACTTTTTTTTCAATTGATAGAATTCTTATAGGTTTTCCTGTAATCTACAAGCCATTGACGTATATTTTGTATTTATTTAAAATTTTAGGCTTAGTAGTTTCGGAGAACAGGGGGGGAATGGTCATTTTTCGTGTTCTGTCATGAATAAAATCAAAACTATTTATTTTACAATTTAAACAAAAATATATTTAAGATCCTGATAACTAGCCTTTTCATTTGGTAAGTGACACAATAAGGTTTCCAAAACTTTTTTTTTAATTTCCTAATTTGTCCCCCGAAAATAACCCTAATTTAAAAAAAAATATATGTGTTTACTTTGCACACCCATGTTTGGATCATAGGATTACACTATCCTACCAAATTTCACCTGATTTGGTACAGTAAATTCGGAGCAACTGGACATGGACAGACGGACGGACGGACAGACGCACGAGTGATCCTATAAGGTTCCGTTTTTTTTTTGTACGGAACCTAAAAATAATTTAAAAAAACATACAGACGAATTGAGAACCTCCTCCTTTTTGGAAGCCACTTGAAAAATCATGAAAATTGATACCTAATCTACGAAGATATCTCCTTACGAACAAATAAAAAAAAACAACTTACAGCCTAATTGAGAACACCATCCTTTATGGAATTCTGTTGAAAAATATTAAACAAATACCCCTGGAAAATAATTTTAAACATCTTTGTTTAAAAATTCATTAAAACCGGTCCAGTCGTATATCCGCAAATCAGGGATACACACACAAATATTTTTTTTATCACTTTTTTTTGGTGTCTATAAGTAATTCAAATACATTTTTATCAAAATTTTAAAGTCGGATTTTCGGACGATCACATACTAACTTAATATTTCCTTCTTCGTGATTCGAAAGTAAAATTATTATCTTTGAAATCGAACCCAATTTGGGGAATTTGATATTGGTGAGGATTGGTGTTTAACGCTGCATTACATATTTTTAAGGCGGTAATATTACAGATTTTTGATGTTAATTACTCCTAAACGACAGAAAACCCAAGGTAGAAAAAAAAACTCTTATTGTTGATGATGTTCCTTAAAATCAAAAGCTATTAGAAATACGATTGAGCAGTTTTGGCTTGATAAAAAATATTCCAAAAATAGGTCTACACCGTTACTTTCAACTCTAGTTATGAATAATATTTTTAAGCATAAATTTAAAAAAATCCTTACTATAATAATATAATATTATAAATGTGAAAATGTGTTTGTTTGTTTGTTACCTTTTCACGCTTCAACGCCTTGACCAATTTTATTGAAATTTGGCAGACAGGTAGCCTGTGTCGCGGGGAAGGACATAGGCTACTTTTTATTCCGGGAAAATAGCATAATCTGATGCAGTTCCTGAGGGAACTAAAAAATACTCGATTGTTGTAATGTTTTGCACACAGACGGTTGAGTAGGTGGGACATGATATAATTTACTAATCACCCTTAAAGACAGTCATAAAAACGATGTCCACGCGGGCGGAGCCGCGGGAACAATCTAGAATACAATAATATTTGTTCTGATAATACAAAGTGAGTAATGTTATTATTTTTCATACGTTTATTGAAGTTTTTGATTGTACAAAAAACCATTGAAAAACTGAAAAAGTTTGGTTACTTTCTTTACTCTTTACACGTAAAGAAAAAGACAGAGACAACTGTTCCAATCAATACTTCGCTTTAAATTAAAGCGCGCTTCAATTAAAAGGCAGGGATTTTTCTACCCTTAAAGACAGTCAAAACGATGTCCACGCGGGCGGAGCCACGGGAAAAATCTAGATTACAATACTGTTTGTTCTGATAATACAAAGTGAGTAATGTTATTATTTTTCATACGTATAATGAAGTTTTTGATTGTAACAAAAAACCATTGAAAAACTGTAAAAGTGTGGTTACTTTCTTTACTCTTTACACGTAAAGAAAAAGACAGAAACAACTGTTCCAATCAATACTTCACCTTAAATTAAAGCGCGCTTCGATTAAAAGGCAGGCATTTTTCTAGCAGTCCATAAACAAAAAGCAGAAAAGGATTATTTTTTGCAAACCGTATCTAGGTGTCAAAATGGAAATCCTATCCTTTTATTTTTCTATCCTTGTGAGGTAGTAGTGTTTAAGACAAGCGAGAACTAAAATCTATTTTCTAAAGTATTATAACATAAGTAACCCTGTGTCTGCATCACTTCAAAGCTACGGGAACCGTCTCTTTTCATATCGTGGTAAGGTTGGCACATAAACTGTGCAAATTGTGGAACGAACGTCTATATCGCACACGAGAATCCTTACTTAAATTATAAATGTGAAAATGTGTTTGTTTGTTTCCTTTTCACGCTTCAACGCCTTGACCAATCTTAATGAAATTTGACATGCAGGTAGCCTGTGTCACGAGGAAGGACATAGGCTACTTTTTATCCCGTGAAAATAGCATAGCCCGATGCAGTTCCTGAGGGAACTGAAAATATCCTTTATTTTGGTTAATCTCTTCAACAGCGCAACGCAAAAATGGATTGTGTGATTTTTTGCACAGAGATGGTTGAGGGGGTGGGAAATGACATGATTTACTAATAAGCATATCCTGACATAGTTCCCGAGGGATCTAGAGAAAATTCATGTCCACGCTCCGCGAGCCGCGCCGCGCACCCTCTAAGACAGTCATAAAAACGATGTCCACGCGGGCGAAGCCGAGGGCAAAAGCTAGTTGACAATAAATGGGAAAATGTGAAGGCAAACAGAAAATTTAAAAGGCAAAATGACTTTCCCCTAACGAGCTCGCGGGTATCGGAAAAATTCTGTATCCAAGATAATGGTAATTCAGTTATTGCATTAGCAACATACATTTAATCATCGAATGAATGAATAGAAAATGAATAAACGTATGATCATTAAAAAAACTACAACTAGGCTATTTCTTGATTTTTCACAAATGAAATTATGTTATTATTACTTTATGGCTATCAGAAAGATTGTAATTTTCACCTATCTTGAAAAAATACATTGAATTTAGTTTAATTGAAATGAATTGAATTGAATTGAACTGAATTGAATTGAATTGCGTTGTATGGTACAGAGTCATGGATACTTACAAAGAAAGGTTTTGATTAATAAATAAAAATTCGAAACGTTTGAGATGGGGTGTTGTAGGAAAACGGAAAGAATAACTAGAATGTCTAGAAAACAAACCAAGAGGTTCTTGATAATACAATGAATATAAAAACGCTGAACACGTTAAAAAACCAACTTCATTTGCAACAACTAAGTATAATTTAGAATTATTATTTTTAGTTTTTGCTAATTTACCTAAAAAATTACTTCGCCGATTTTAATAAAATTTATATGAGACCAACTCGGGAGCACATCCTATCGAATAAAAAAGGAATCATGAAAATCGGTTCACAATCTGCGAAGATATCGCGTAACAAACATGCAAAAAAAAAACAACATACAGTCGAATTGAGAACCTCCTCCTTTTTAGAAGTCGGTTCAAAATGAGAACAGATGCCTGCTGCAAATAATTTAAAATAGAATAGTTAATATGATTGGACACCTGATATGAATAGACAGCTTTCTGAAAACCGCACTCATAGGATTCCGTACCATTATATTAGATGGCGGTAGTTTCATGTTTCAAAAACCATCATACTAGATGGCGCTAGTTTTTTCATGTTTAAAGTAAACACGTTGTAGGGATGGATCTGTTCCAACATGACGAGCACAATAGGAGATATCTCCGCCAGGCGAGGTGGTGTGCCTGGGGTCCGGCCGTGGACCAACCGTGTGTGGTTGGTACTTGTATATATGCTTATGAGCAAGGAAATGTTGAAAGTGCGTTGTAGATGCTTTGTTAATAGCCTTCTTGCGATGATGGTGCCATCTATCGAGGTGAAGATGCAACTCTCCATATAGTTTGATCGATGGTTCAATCTTGAGCTGTGGCAACGTGGTTGTTAGTGGCTGGTACTGCAGATGTCGCCACACGTTTTTTGTATGGATTTACTTACATTTTATGTTACTTCGAGATTTATGTTGTCTGATTATTAGAATATGTTTTATAAGTTAACTCGTGTGAGTTTTCGATGAGTCATCCATTATAATATACAATTTATTTTTCAGCCGTAATCCTTTTGATCAGGGTTTTGACTTACAACTTGACCGTGGGTTTATTGACAAAATTCGTTCAGATTCACGACTAAGACCATTGAACTGGCCAAAAGGAAATTAGTTAATACACTAAGACTTTATACAGGATGTAACAAAATTGGTGAAGAGCCGTTAAAGGGATCTAACTAGCGCCGCCTCTTTAGTTAAAAAAATACTCGCTGAGTACATCATCATCATATCAGCTCATATACGTCCTCACCGAGGGGCTCAAGCCTATCCAGAATTAGGGCGATCGGGCCTTAGTCGACCACGCGGGCCTAGTGCGGGTACATTATCATTATTATCATATCAGCCGAAGGCGTCCACTGCTCGGGCACAGTATAATAAAGAGTACCTACTTGAATCGGGGGAGGCGAAATATTTAAAGATGAATTTGTAGAATAGGTTCTGTAGTTTAATTCTACTCAGCATACTAAAGAAATTTCCCAAACCCATAGCTATTCTCAAAAAAATTGTCAGCCGAAAAAAGTCCACTGCAGGACAAAGGCCACGGCTAAGGATTTCCACGACGACCGGTCCTGCGCTGCCCGCATCTATCGGCTTCCCGCGATCTTCACCAGGTCGTCGGTCCACCGCGAGGGAGGCCTGCCTACGCTACGTTTTCCGGTGCGCGGTCGCCACTAGAGAACTTTACTGCCCCAGCGGACATCTGTTCTACGAGCTATGTGCCCCCCCACTGCCACTTCAGTTTAGCGATTCCGTGAGCAATGTCGGTTACTTTGGTTCTCCTGCAGATCTCCTAGTTTCTGATTCGATCACACAGAGAAACTCCGAGCATAGCAAAATCGTGCTCTTCACATAAATATTGTCAATCAGCTTATCTTAAAGTTTTTTTTTTTCAAATGGACTAAATTAATTAATTTTTATCAGTATTTACTAAAGATATATTAGAGTACATTTTTGGGAGTGTTTTGGACGATTACATACCTTTTTTTACCTCCTTTAACTCCTTCACTCGGAGGTAAAACTAGTATTTTATACCTAACCACACCCCGGACACTGCATACAACGGTCGTGAAATGACATTTCTAAAAACAAATGACGGAGCAAACAAAATCACGGCCAAATGCCATACGTTCGAGAACCAAACTATAACCAATCTGTATCAATCTGGATGGGCAGGGGGTGAGGTCGCAATCTAGAGAGCGACAGGGAGTGTCTATACTGTATGTCAGTACTAATATACAAACTTTGACCTAACTCTTAACTGTAGGTAACAGTAAAATTCAGTTTATGAAGTCTTTAAAAAGATAAATGCAACCCGAGGCGGTAATGACGGCAAATTTAATTTTCTTTTTAAATAAAATATTCAAAATGGACGCAATTTCAAGCACACCGCACGCCTGGTGAAAGGATAGTTAGGTGGGGAGTGAAAATTTCTTTTTGAGAGGGAATTTTTCTCCCCCTACTCATTAGTGAGGAGCCTTTTCTAAACGTGTGCACTGCACCCACTATCTGCCACTTAACATAGTTTTGAGAATTTACTTTTAATGATCAAAGGTTAGTATTCTGTATTAGGGTTCTTTTGTCTTTATGAGGAACCCTTAAAAATCGTTTTGTTCGTCCGCCACAAACAGTCACAAATTTTCATAGCATCATAAATTTTACAAATTGCAGTAAATGGGGTATGATTCAAGATTCAAAATGTTTATTAAGGCTGTTATATTACAGATTTTCGTTATTTTTTACGTCAATTACTCCTAAACGATAGAAAACCCAAGGTTAAAAAAAACAACGTTGTCTGTAAAGTAGGTTTACGGACGATAATTTTACGTGATAACGTGTCACAAGCCGAACACTTGTGTGCTCTAGACCTCACGACTGAAGTAAAACTTCTTTAGCTTCATCTCCATCTTTAAGGAGATGTAAAATACCGCCCATAGTCGGGTAAGTTAACTCTTTGGCATTTTCTCATAGAGAATCAACCACAATAGAACAATTCTTGTAAGATCCTGGAAGCCTAGTACTTTTAATTCGTTGACACACACAGATACGTGTTTTCCTCACCGAGAATTGACCGCATTGGAACACCTCTCGTAAGGGCCTTGGTAGCTTAACACTTTTAATCCATTGACAAACTTGTTTGACGGTTTGTACAAGTACAACGCTCACTTTCAAGCTCGGCTCAGGTGTAATGCGACAATGACATAGTACGTAACGGGACAATGACATCACACTGGCGTAACGTGATAATGACGTCAGACTTTTTCGTGAATGCAGCCCGTGTCATCAATTTAAAAGACGTTCTCACGTCAAAAATACCCATATTGTCGATAATGTTCCTTTAGGTCAAAAGCTTTTAGAAACACGATTAAAACAGTTTTGGCTCGATAGAAAAAAATCCCAAAGATAGGTGTACACCTTTATTTTCAACTTTAGTTATGACTAATATTTTGAAATATTAATTTTAAAAAATATACAACAATATTTTGTAATGATATTAAAAAGTGAGTAATGTTATTATTTTTATACTTTCCTTGTAGTTTTTGATTGAAACTAAAAGCCATTGAAAAGTTTAAAAAGTCTGTGTATTTTCTTTACTCTTTTTACGTAAAGAAAAAGACAGAGACAACTATTCCAATCAATACCTCGCCTTAAAAATAGGTGCAAATTACACTCTTTCTAATATAGGAATTACATTAAATACATAATGACATTGGTCAAAAATAAACAACTATTAGTTAATAACGTCAAAATATATCATTAAAATAAAACAAATTATGTCATTAGGACATGAAAAAATATGATACGAGAAGTTGCACATTGAAATCATTAATTATGATATTAATGCTTTTGACTAGGTAGCCCAGTTCACACGGATAACACCCGGTCACGAGTATAACGCGAGAGTTAGCCATCGATCCCTTCAATTATTGTTAAAGGAACGAACAATAAGGGGTAAAATATATTATTGGATGGGATAGACGAGAAAGTAAATTCATTTTGACGTACAGGGAGTAAAACAATAGGTGTAGGAGCCAGCCGTTAGCTGAAGCTTCTAATTATCATACTGAACAACTTTCTCTAAAGAACACATAGTCAGTTCTAAAAAAAATCGACGCTCCATACAAAAATGTACAAACTTTGTCAATCAGCTGATCGATTTAAATGAAGAATTCAACTTGATTGAGAATTGATTGTCGTATTATTATCAATTATCTTTATATCAAGCACAAGTCCGATCTTGTATTGAGTACTTAACTGTTCTCACCTATGGGATGGATCAGCCCGCTATCAGCTGGATACCTTGGATGCTATCGACCGACGCGCCCGCAGAATTATTGGCGACGACTAGCTTGTCAAAAACAAGCTTCAAAGCCTTGAGTATCGCCGCAATGTTGCCTGTCTTTTGGTTTTCTATCGAATTCATTTCGGAGAATGTGCTCAAGAACTTCACGACCTCATTCCCCCAGCTCTATTCCACCTTCGGTCAACGAGACCCTGGGAGAGGTTCCACCCCTTGGATGTAGATATTCAGCCTATACGTACGAAGCGTTACGCTTCCTCATTTCTTATGCGGACAGCGATGGAGTGGAACTCCTTGCCTGCGTCTGTGTTTCCCGACTCCTACAATTTGGGGATCTTTAAGTGAATAGGCATTATTTGAGTTTGCGTATACCATCCTCGACAACACGCAAACTCAATCAGGTGAGATGTAATCAAACGAACTCAAATTTTGATTCAATAAAAGTCAGATGGTTCAAAGTTGTTCAGTATGATGATTAGAAGTCCCAGATACACCAATTTTGTCACAATCTGTACAATAAAAAAAATTAAGGGAGTATTTTTTTAACCCCCGACGCTATAAGTTTAACGTGTGCATCTCTGTGTCTATCTGTGGCATCGTAGTTCTTAAACGAAAGGACCGATTCTGATGCGGTTTTATTTGTTTAAAAGCTAATGTAATCGAGGTGGTTCTAAGCTATAATTATTACTATTAGTATGTTGGCTTTTGGAATCATCTCACTTAAGGTAAGTAACGATGATTCCGAAGATGAAAGCGGGCTTACTAAAGTTGTACAATGCGATGTGGATTCATGCCGGAACACATTAAAGCGAGGTATTGATTGGAACAGTTGTCTCCGTCTTATTCTTTACTTGTAAAGAGTAAAGAAAATAACCACACCTTTTCACTTTTTCAATGGTTTTTCGTTTCAATCAAAAACAACAATGAAATTATAAAAAATAATAACATTACTTACTTTGTATTATCATAAAAAATATTGTTGTATATTTTTTTAAATTTATACTTTAAATATTAGTCATTAGAGTTGAAAGTTACGGTGTAGACCTATCTTTGGGATTTTTTCTATCGAGCCAAAACTGCTCAATAGTGTTTCTAATAGCTTTTGACTTAAAGGAACATCATTAACAATAAGAGTTGTTTTTTTCAACCTTGGGTTTCCTGTCGTTTAGGAGCAATTGACATCAAAAATAACGAAAATCTGTAATAATACCGCCTTAATTGATGTTAGGCGACAAGATGGTAGTAGTTAGCTAGATTAGGCTTATAAAATGTCATAGCACTAACTTTTATCCTTTCGGGGATGGAACTCGCAACCTCCTGTTATCAATCAAATGGACTAACAACTACGCCACGGAGACAGTTTATTTGAAAAATGGTCGTTTTTAGATTGGTCGGCCGTCAACCTTCTGCCATTTTTTTTTATTAAATAAGCAAATCCTAGTTTTGGGTCAAAAGCTCTGATATTTTGTCACTGAACATTTATTTGTACTATTAGGTAATAGAACCCACATCCTCCTCAGTCTTGCGTACAAGGAGCAGAAACCATTAAACTATCCAGTGAGTCAACGATACAATAACATCACTAAGTCTAGAAGCTCCATAATATTCAAAGTTAAGGCTTTAAGATGACTCAATTCGAGCAGGTTAATACGTGTTAAAAAAAACTATCGAACGTAAGTCTATTCATTTTAAGTTCAAATCAATGTGGGCTTCGCTGCGGCTATTACGTTGAAACCGAACGCCTAATTCTAGATTTTTACATGTTTTTATTACTTTTTTTCACTTTCAAAAGTTTTCAAAAATGTTTTCAATTAAAATAAAAGGTGTTAAAGTCACCGATTTTTGTGTGTTGGTTTAATTCAACATTAACTATTTGTTTTCGAGATTTTTTTTGTATAATGTCAAAAACAGGGTCTACATTTTTTTTACATCAAAAGTAGTAATATTTTTAAAAATGTATTCAATTAAATCGATTTTTATTACTTTAAGTATATATTTTTTTCTATAGTGATAGCTTTTCACAGTCTTTCAATTATTTAAATTGAATATTGTCCTTTGACCCATCTTAAAGCCTTAATGTAATCGTAGAGCCGAGGCGTTACCAGATCAGTTCACGTATATTTATGTTACGTAATTATATAGCCTCTATCTTATTGTTTAATTGAGCCCTAAATAATATTCGGAAATACTTTTTAAAGTTTATTGAACTTTTAGGAACGGTGCGTTCCTACTCGACGAGAGCAAAGGGAGATATCTCCGCCAGGCGAGGTGGTATGCCTGGGGTCCGGCCGTGGACCAACCGTTGATGATCGGTATCTGTATATATACTCAGCGCTGAAGAAATTCTAATAGCGTGTTCTAGGTGTCTTATTTATTTTTGTGTTCAGTGGCGGGTTACTGCAGTTGCCGCCACAAACTCTTTTATTATTTGAGGAAACATTGTAATAATGATCTTAAGTTTTAAAAAATAATCTATAATAAAAAATAACATATACATTTTCAATTAAATTTGGTCATTGCTGACTTAGACTTTACACCCGCACGGGGTCGCGCAAATCTTTTTCAGTATTTAATGTTAATGTAGGCGGCGATTCTGAAGAAACTTCGTCCAGCAGTGAAAGTAATTAAAATTCTAAAAAAAATACCTATTTTTGTATCGTTAAAAACATTTCCAGAAGTCTGTCGGGTATACTGCAGCTTATTTACAACCGAAGGTACTTACATATTTGATGAAATAACTTTGACGTGTTGGAATATCGTTAGTGACAAAGTTACTAAATAGGTCACCGTTTGTTAATTCGGTGATGACTTATATGCCGATTTATATGACTTAATTAAAAAGGATTTTTTTAAACTTAAATCCGTTTTCATATTTCAATTTGGTGTACGGGGAATGAATGAATAAATTGGTGTAGGACCCGTTAACTGGGGCTTCTACTCATTATATTACTGAACAACTTTCCCCAAGGACCTCATAGTCAATTCTCAAATAAAAATTGGACCCTCCATACTAAAATGCACAAAATTGGTCGATGAGTTGATCGATTTGTATGATGGTAAAAAATATTTTTTTGATTTCAGCAAAGTCGTAGAACAAATGTTGTAACGTTCAGTATGATGAGTAGAAGCCTCAGTTAACGGGACCTACACCAATTTTGTTACACCCTGTATAGATGTCACTGTAAAATTGTAAAAACCGTTAGATTATAATTTAACGGGTTCTAGCTCGCGAGATTGCGAACTGTCGAAAATCTCACTAAAGCGAAGTGAATGACATTCTACAACTAATACTCACCTGATGGTAAGTGACGATGTAGTCGAGGATAGAAACACGCAAATTCAAACAATGCCTAATCACTGTCGCCTTGAAGATCCCCAAATTATAATTGGAAAACACAGACGCAGGCAAGGAGTTCCACCAATTATTGTCGAATTGTTCTAAATATCTGGATGTCTAAGAAGTATAATCTTATCAACCCAAAAAAACACTTACACTTAACGATAAACTTTTTACCAATTAATTTAAAACTCTGATAACTGTTATAACTGTGATAAGGTTGTAAATTAGCACACCCTGGACACTTCATACAACGGGCCAGAAATTACATTTAAAAAAAAAGGAATGACGGAACAAACAAAATGGCGGCGACATCCTATACGTTCGACAACCAAACTGTAACCAATCTGTATCAATCTGGGTGAGGTCGGAATCTACAGAGCGGCAGGGATTGTCCATACTATATGTTAGTACCATATACTTTGACCATAGCAACTATTCACACTTCACAGGAGGGTGCGGCAATACAATTACCAAAGAAAATAGGGTATAAAATAAATCAATTTCCCTCAAGTAAAACCGGGGCAAACCGCTAGTATCCGATAATAGGCTTCCCCATCGCGTGCCGAGTTATAACAAATATCGTGCAATATCTATTAATTTGGTATCGACCCTAACGACGGACCGACGGACTTCAGTCTGATAAGTGATAAATTATAGTGATAAGTCATGCGATACTTTGATGGTAGATAATACTTTTCACGTCAAAGTGCTGGACAGGAATTTAATTAAGAATTGATAACTATCACAATTTGGCTGAAGGCGTCGGTGGCTCAACCGATAACGACTCGGTCCTCCTAACCAGAGGTGCCGGGTTCAAATCCGGACGGCCAATGTAGCAATGAGTTTTTCGAAACTTACGTACTTAAACTCACCGATTGCTTTAACGGTGAAGGAAAACATCGCTAGGAAACCTGCACACGCCTGCGGAGAAAATCGAAGGTTGTGTGTGAAGTCGACCAACCCGCACTGGGCCCGCGTGGTCGACTAAGGCCCGATCGCCCTTATTCAGGGTAGTCTCGAGCCCTTCGGTGGGGACGTATATGAGCTGATAAGATGAAGTAACACAATCCCCCACAGACATCGCCACATGTTTCACGATTCTGAGCATATAACTAGTATATTGCCGAATAATTAACCACCTCCGTGGCGTTATGGTTAGTCCATTCGCTTCACACCATGAAGTCACTGGTTCGATTCCCGGTATAAGACTCCGTATGTTTGGTGGTAGGGAATTTTTATAGCCTGCCTGGCTAGCTACCACCATCTTATCTAAGTTTTGCCGCCAAATATGTGTTACTATCATTGATGTGTTTCGACTTGAAGATAAGATAGCCAGTTCTCCATTGCGTTGGGGAATCTTGGTAACCCCGCTTTCATCTTCGGCATCATCGTCACTTATCATCAAGTGAGATGATGCCATAAGGACTTATCAATTATGTATTTAAAAAAAAAAAAATTCCGTATTTCCGAATTTGAGCACACTTATAGTAGCTTTAGATTTTCTATACTGTGCGTCCGATTAGGGATGACGACAGCATCAGAAATAAATTATGAACCCTTGATCACTAAATTGCCCTCCTACGCAAACTTCGGAAAACCTTACGCGTTTTGTTTTCCATCAAGTCTTCGATTTTTAATTCACTAAAATCACAAAATGAATACATAAATGACGCTGCAAAACTATGACGTCATTCGGTATTTCAACCATTTTTAGAACAAAATTTAGTTTTTGAGATCTGATGACTAGCATTCGTCATCCCTATTCTTGTAACAAATTGTTCTAACGATTTGAAATATTTTTTATCCCTTAAAATGTCATCCACGTAACCTTATCAAAATTTTTCCAATTGCAATAGGCTATTTGATGACATTCGTTACTTAAGGGGCTACCCAAAGCTTACTAAAGTCACTATCAATTAAGTAAGCTCATTATAAAAAAACATAAAAATTTTCAGGAAAAATGTTTATTGCAAAATAAATTTAATTATATAATATTTTGCCAGTGACGACTAACGGAACTGAGACATGGTCGCTTACTACGGGCCTCATACGTACGCTCAAGCTCACCCAAAGGGCAATGGAGCGAGCTATGCTCGGAATGTCCCTCGTGATCGAATCAGAAATGAGGAGATCCGCAGGAGAACCAAAGTAACCGACATAGCTCACAGAATCGCTAAACTGAAGCGGCAGTGGGCAGGGCACATAGCTCGTAGAACAGATGGCCGTTGGGGTAGTAAAGTTCCCACGCACAGGAAAACAAAGCGCGAGCAGGCCTCCCACGCGGTGGACCGATGCGGGCAGCGCAGGACCGGTCGTCGTGAAAATCCTTGGGGAGGCCATTGTCCAGCAGTGGACTTTTTTGGCTGATATTAATATCGTATTTTTTTCAGCAAACCCTTGCATTAGATACCTATGATAAGGAGGTGTATTAAAAATAACTGGTCCGCCATCTTTGAGAGTCCGCCATATTGGATTAAGAATTATGTCACTTTAGCTAACCATTTATTGTCATCGAAACTAAACGTGTATGCAAAAGCACAGTATACACAGATTGTAACAAAATTGGTGTACTTCCCGTTAACTGGGGCTTCTACTTATCATACTGAACAACTTTTGTTCTACGACTTTGCTGAAAACGCAAAAAGAAGATTTGCTCTTCATACAAATCGATCAGCGGATCGATTAATTTTGTGCATTTTTGTATTGAGGGTCCAATTTTTTTTTGAGAATTGACTATAGGTCCCTTAGGGTAAGTTGTTCAGTGTGACGAGTAGAAGCCCCAGTTCACGGGTACTACACCAATTATTTTACATTCTATATATTTATAGGCGAAAACTTCTCAATGTTCCTTATCTTCTAAATGTTTGATCATATAATATAACCTAGTTTTCCTTAAAAAATAAAATAAATAAAAGTCAGCTCAATCAGAAACTGGAAAGTGGATCAAATTTAGCTTACATAATTTGCACCGAACAATTTACTTAAAGTTGTAAAAATAATTACCTCGAAAATTTTTAACGATTGAAATGAAAAAGCTTAAGTACGTAGCGAGTACCTAATTAATTTTTAACTGTAAGCGGTGCAAGTAAGCTGGGGGTTAGCCCCTTAATCCTACGAGTATACCGTGGACACAAAAGTGCAAGCTTGTGACATGACACTTTTAAAAAAGCATCGGTGGCTCAACCGGTAACGACTCGGTCCTCCTAACCAGTGGTGCCGGGTTCAAATCCGGATGGCCAATGTACCAATGAATTTTTCGAAACTTACGTACATATACTCACCGATTGCTTCAACGGTGAAGGAAAACATCGTGAGGAATTCTGCACATCTGATTTCAGATGTGTATGAAGGTCGCGTCGCACACGTCCGTAAGTGTAAATATAAATGCCCTACAAGTGACCGCGGGCACAGTATTAAAACATAGCGGCTTACAGTAGTGCAACGAATGTACTTACACAGAGCAACGGAAGGGTACTTGCGGTCCAGCGGGCGGCGGGGCACAGTCTTCCAAACTCCGTGACTTTGCCATTCTAACTGCAGGCTAGTATGGGCTAGTACCTAGTACCTTGCGCTACTGTAAGCCATATCGTAATACTGTGACGCGGGTGATGATAAGTGCAACACCAGGCAACAACCGTCTGTCCCTTGGATAGCACGGTTAATTGTGCCACACGATAAGAGAGAGAGGACTAATAAGTAGGCAATTACCTACCAGTTCTAGTTGCTCATTTACCTGATTTGGTATAGCTTGCCCTCATAGAAACATCCTGTTAACCTCGCTATAACTTGCCCACCTTTTTTAGGGTTCTGTGGTCAATATTTCGTAATTTCAAGACGTTTATTCAAAACTAGCTGTGCCCGCGACTTCTTTCGAGTGGAGGTTTTGAATTTTCTCACGAGAACTCTTGAATTATCCGAGATTAAAAGAATCCTATATGTCAACCCGGGCTATAAGGAACCACCATAAAAAAAAACCATCAAAATCGGCCTGTTAGTTTTTTATTGATGCGCTAACATACAGAAAGACTGACAAAAATTCCAAAAGTTATTGTTTTGGTCTCTATGGCATTTTAAAGCTTGTTTTCCAAAAATATTTCATGTACCTACAGACACGGCCCCGTTAAAGTTTTATTATATGTATAGATATAGATAGGTTCAAATTACACTCTATAATTAATTAAAATAGTAATTTACTCATTACATATACATGCTATTTAAATGAAACTTATTGTTATTAGAGCATGAAAACAATATGAAACGAGAAGTTATATACGTTAAAATCATTGAATGTCATTAATGCCTTTAGCAGCTAGAAACTAGTCAAGCTAGGAAACCCATATAGTTTCGCCATGTCTGTCTGTCGTCAGTATGTCACAGCCGTTTTACTGGAATACTGTTACGGATATAAAGCTGAAATTTGGTATTTTTATACACATTTGTAACGCCACCGATTTTTTTTTATTATCGAACCAAAATTGTAAAAAAATGTTTGTACCAGTTCTAAACTTAAACTGGGGGTGAACTGTTTCTATTCATGCACTCCATCGTGAGGGATATCGTTGAATAGGTTTTTCATTACGGATTTGCGAAGAATTTTTTTAAGTGGTAATTTATGATAGAGTTACTGCCCCTTTCTCCCTCCCCCCCCCCCCCCCCAACTAGCTAAACAGCTGTTTCAGGAAATTTAAAAACCTCTAAAAACGTTACATCATAAAATGAATTTACAAGGAAAATTAGCACAGCTAAGTAGGCTTTCTTCGTTTAGGAGTACCTAAATAGTCAACCAACTTAACAAGCGCATTTGGATTTATAAAAAGTTAATATATTTTCCATACAAAATGTTCTAAGTCATCTGCAAAATTTACTTTGTTTTTAAACTATTTCATTTTTTTGAAAAGAATACGGAATCCTTCTTTCTGCTTGGTCCAACACGCACTTGGCCGGTTTTTTCTTTCACTAGGTACAGTGAACAGCACATGCAGTTGGACATAATGGCCTTGAAAATGTTCGAAGTTGAACAGAGCGAATGCGAAAAAGAGATAGTAATTGTTCTCTTCGCGTTGTTTTCAATCTGCGCTGCCGCTTACCGCTGGCCGGTGCGGGTAGGCGGGGTCGGGGGAGATCGCGTTCGTCCGAAGATTTTACATACATACTTATTGATGGAAATTCCGATTTATTTGTGAAAAAGACCAGACTATTAAGAATAAAATATTATAGGTAGTGGTAAGGTTTGTTTATTTGTTTGGTTGTAGGGGGTTAAACTTTAGAATTATTGAACCGAATCTAAAATTCTTTAACCGCCTCTGGGGCGTAATGGGTAGGTAGTCCATTTGCTTCACACCAGGAGGTCGCGGGTTCGATTCCCGGTGGGGTCAACTTATAAGACTCGGTTTGGTTGGTGGTAGGGCATTTTCTAAGCCCGCCTGGCTAGCTACCACCATCTTATCTAAGTCTTGCCGATAGACATCAGTATTAACAACATTGATGTGTTCCGGCTTGAAGATAAGATAGCCCGTTCTCCATTGTGTTGGGGAATCTAGGTAAGCCCGCTTCCATCTTCGGCATCATCGTCACTCACCATCAGGTGAGATGATGCCAAGGGCTTACCAATTGTGAATAAAAAAAAAGCAGTGAAGAATGAGACGGTGTACGCTCACAAGTTCACAATAAATGCTATCTAATATCTATGCGACTGGACTTGGACTGACAAACATAGTAAGTATTGGTGACTTATATTCCCTTTGGACGGGACGAGAACGTAGTGTATTATATTCTCTTTGACGGAGACGGATGAGTGAGTGACTTTAATATACTGGCAGTGTTGCCGTTAGGACAACATTGTTTGTGGTTATTAAAATGAAAAAGTGGCCAATTTTGTAATAAGGATGTGGGTTTAATTAAAACAGTGTCTAATATATGTAGAAAAAAAAAAATTGTAGGTCTACAATGGCATCTGGTAATTCTGAAATCTCTACGTCAACGTCAATCGATCTGTGATGATGATGTAGATGGGGTTTCAATTTTTTTGATTGCTTCTGTAAATTTGTTTAAAACTTCAGGTGGCAAAACATAGTCGTGGCATTTTTATTATTTATTTTTATTGAATTTTAATCATAATTATGGAATTAAGTTTTAATGCACACATTTTGTTTCATAATTTATTTTTCAGTGTGTTCATGACACTTAACTACTTACTTTCGCATTAGAGTGAGGAAGACAAGACCGCAGTAACTAGGTCAAATATTTGTTCAACTGTAAACAGTAATTATCAAAAACATAATTACTAAAAGTAACTAGAATCGTTTGGTTAGCTAAAATTATTTTTGGCTAAACCGTTATAAATATGCTAGATCTAGCCACAAATTGGCTAAAACGGCAACACTGCTGCTAGCTCGTGTCACTGCGCGGATGCTTGGTTTATTAGATCTGTGGCGGATGCTTTGTAAGGGGCGTGGCTTGCGATTTGTCAAAAGCACAGATCTGTGGTCCTAAGTTTGTGTGAATTCGTTATTGGTCTTAAATAGACGCTTATTTAGAAAAGAATGTCGATTGGTGTATTTTCGTAAAGATGACGAATTCTACCAATCACCGAAGTGTGCGAGTGTTCAACTGTTAAAAATCGGTCGTAGTTATATGTGTGTATACTGTCCATCGCCACGTGCTGGCCACTGTACTATAGCTTTTCCGCGTTGGACAGGTCTGTAATCATGTTGTAGTTAAATTATAGGAAATCGAAGTAAACAGGTGAGTTACGTTCAGTTGCGGTAAGATTAGAATGACGAAAGTGTTATTACATCATTGAAAAATATAATAATAATAAAACATAAAATTTTGTTTCACGAAAGTTTACAAGTAAGAAAACAAGGTCATATTTCTAGTTGTACATCTAAGATCTACATATTAGAACTCTGGCTACTAAATTAGGCTAGACAAAGCCTGTACCTTAGCAGTCAGCGAGCAGAGATAGTAACGAAAAACCGACCATTTTAAGTGAGGATTAAACAAAATAAAGGTAAGTACAAAATGAATTACTTTATGATAAGGTCGTATTTGTGTGCCTGCGTGTATGTATGCGCGCGTGTGTGTATGTGTGAGTGTGTGTGTGTAAGGCGGTGAGGATGTCTGTATGTGTAGACGGTTAGTAAAAAATAGTATGCCGCAATAGGGATGACGAATGCTAGTCATCTGATTTACTTTTTATCATCTGTCAAAAACGACATTTTGTTCATGTTTGAAATACCTGGGCGTGACATCATAGTTAGGCAGCGTCATTTATGTATTCTTTTTGTGATTTTGGTGAGTTAAAAATCGATGAATTGATGGAAAACAAAACGGGTTTAAGTAGGAGGGCAATTTGTGAAGTTCATAATTTATTTCTGATGCTATCGTCATCCCTAGTAACTGCTCTGTTTCGAGATAGTTAAGGTTATGGATGGATCCAACAAAGAACTCTCTTTTTTATATGAAGAAAATTATCATGCCTATGTATCCAATTGAAAGTCATGTAAAAATGATACCAATTTTATTAAGAGGGGGTATGGTTAAAATGAACAATAGCATAATATGGTATGGTATTTAACCGCCTCCGTGGGGTAATGGTTAGGTTCGAGAGATTCACATCAGGAGGTCGCGGGTTCGATTCCCGGCGGAGACCAAATTTGTAGACTCCGTTTAGTTGGTGAAAGGACGTTGATGTATTCCTGCTTGAAGATAAGATAGCCATTTCTCCTTTGCGTTGGGGAATCTTGGTATGCCCGCTTTCATCTTCGGCATCATCGTCACTTATACTTATAACATCAGGTGAGATGATGCTTGCCAATTGTGAAAAAAAAACAGTAAAGTGCGAGTCAGAACTGCACATAAAGGTTTCCATACCATCATACTAGATGGCGCTATTTCTTCACATTAAAACGAGTTTTTGTATGGAGATTTTTACTTTTTCTAATTTTTTGTATTTGTTGTTATAGCGGCTGTGAAAATTTCAACATGTCTAGCTATCACGGTTAATGAAATATAGCCTGGTGACAGAGGAACAGACAGATAGACAGACGGACGGACAGCGGAGTCTTAGTAATAGGGTCCCGTTTTTAGCCTTTGGGTACGGAATCTTAGAAAATAGATGTCGTGGCGATATCGATGAAATTAGCCATATCATGAACAGGATACCAGCCAGCGGGCTACATGGCGCCGCATGATAAAGAAAGCCGACGCCATGTAACGGGAAAAGGCGAGGGCAAAGAAGAAGAAGATGAACAGTCGGGCGGATAATGACGAGATCATGAAAATCAGAGTTAAGTGAGCGAAACAAGCGATATTAGTTCGTTTGGTTTGATGATGATACTGCCCAAGAGCCTTTCTCACCCTTCTTCCCTCTGAGTGTTGGAAGGCAGTTTAGGTAATGTCCTTTACGCATGATATAGCTCGTCATTGCATGATCTGGTCAATCCATTTCAAGAAATAATCAATTCTGTGGTATCGCTACGACAAAAAGATTAGTTAAGGTAATTTCCAATACAGTTACTCGAAAAATGGTGCTTTAATTATGCCAGTTTGTTTTTAATTTGCCACTTTTTAATTTCTGGCTCGGGATAACAAAACATTTCTAGCAAATACAAAAATATAATGACCAAAGATACAGAATATTCTTTGAGACTTTTAAAAGGAGAATTTAAAAAAAATATTATTTTCCGATAGTTTACATAAAGCTACTTTGATTTTCTTAAGATTACATCTTTGTTAAGAAAGGAGAATATATACCACGGAGGCCTGTATCAGAAAGAGTTAGATTAATGAAGCATAAAGCGCATAGGTTACACCAAGGAATAGGTCATCTTTCCCAAAGAGTTTTTATGCTTTAAATATTATTATTGTTAATTGTAATCTGTTTATGTTAAAATAAAATAATATGTGTGCCTAGCTAAAATAAGGCGTAATATTCGTAACACTGAATTGAATTGTTTTAGTTGTGAATACTAAAAAAAATGAATGTTTATGTGTGAAAAAAAAGTTATGTGCTGTAGATTTAGGTAAAAGAAAGTGAGATTATTCCCCCGGGCATTTAAAATGAGCCACAAGTTACGTACAATGAAATTCAGTTGCCGAAACATTGATGTGTTCCGGCATGAAGATAGGATAGCCAGCTCTCCATTGCGTTGGGGAATCTTGGTAAGCCCGCTTCTATCTTCATCATCATCGTCACTTACCATCAGGTGAAATGATGCCAAGGGCTTACCAATTGTGAATAAAAAAAAAGGTACGTACTCATGTATTTTTCTTTTCTGTTACGGTCCTTTTTTATTTTACTTGTTTTCTCATAACTGCATTGAAAAATGTAGTATGATACATTGATATTAAAGGTTAATGGCAAACTCGTGACGATGGTAAACCCTCGCCTGCGGCTCGGGCTTACAAATGTCTCTAGTTTGTTATTTACCTTTTTTCCACCCTGGTATCATAAATAACTATAAGTACATTGTCCTTCTCAAATACTTGAAAATAATTTAGGAGAGTTCAGCTCATGAAAGTGAACAATTTTTACAAAAAATCTATACTGAATTTCGCAACAATTTTTTTTGACCTGAAATACAGAATTTGCTATGAGCTGATAAATTTTTCAATCAACTAGCTTGTGTCCGCGACTTCAATCGCGTGGAATTTAGAATCATGTATTTATATTTTTATTTTAGCAGAGACAGTTGAGAATTAAATACCTATAAAATGTACTTGGAAAGAGCGTCGAAGGCGTAACGGTTAGGGCCGCTGTTTCCTTTCCGGGAGGTCGTGGTTCGAATCCTGCCTCGTACTAATGTGTTTTTGAATTTTAATTTAATATGTACGCATCGACTTAGTTTATTTTAAATCTTACGGTGAAGGAAACCATTGTAAGCAAACCTTCACTTGTAGTCGCTTTGAAATCTATATAAATATAAAAAAATATCGTTTTAGTTACACAATTTATAACTCAAGAACGGCTGTACCGATTTTGCTAATTCTTTTTTGAGTTTGTTATTGTCAGAAGAAGGTCTTAGGGTAGGGTAGGGTAGTGTAGTGTAGGGTAGGGTAATGTATGGTAGTGTAGGGTAGGGTAGGCGAGGGAAGGGTAGTGTAGTTTAGTGTAGGGTAGGGGAGGATAGTGTAGTGTAAGGTCAATGATGATGATGATGATGATGATGATCTATCCGACTGATTTCGGTCATGGCGACCACTTCGACTCCTAGTCGGTTTGCCGCACGTGCGCTCGAAGATAGGTCAATAGTCAATGTATAAATGAAAACATCGTGTACGTTCGTAAAAATTTGCATTTATTTCCTACAAACAGTGACAGGCATAATTTGAATTTAAGAAATATAAATAAAATAGATATAGCCTTTTCGAGACTGAGTAAGGTTAAAAAGTCATTTTTGTGGGGCAGTGTATAAGATTCTTCAATAAAATTCCAGAAAATGTAACTAGTTTCTCAGAAAATAAATACAAGACTCATGTCAAAAAATGCTTGTGCTCTAGAAGATATTATAAAATAATAGATTATGTAAATGACAAATGTATATATTATGTTGATTCTATAACAAATTACCTGAGACTGTAATCTGAATCGTGACATTATTTGTAATATACAATAAGTTTTTTTTGACTATGTAAAAGTGTGTGTAAACACCTATTAAAAAAAAAAGGTGGAACGAAGTTCGCCGGGACAGCTAGTAATATTATAGAAGCCGAAATTCTTACGAGCTATGGAGCCGGTGAAGTGGTGAAGTTTCATACCACGCATACCCCTCATACCCAACAATTTCCTATTTTAATTTAAACGTGTGCAGCAGGACAGGAGGTCGCGGCCCCAGCCATTACGCCACCCACTCTTTTTTACATAAATAACCCTACACTAACATAATTGCCATCTTTTTAGGGTTCCGTAACCAAAGGCTAAAACGGGACCCATATTACTAAGATTCCGCTGTCGGTCCGTATGTCTGTTACGTTCGAGAACTTCAATGTAGTAACTCTGGTTAAATGTGGAGTCTTGAGAGACGTAGACGTACTCATGGTGCACTAAGCCCTGAGCTGAAAAGAGACTGACATCATTTTTAGGGTTCCGTACCCAAAGAGTAAAAACGGGACCCTGTTACTAAGACTTCGCTGTCCGTCCGTGTGTCCGTCTGTCACCAGGCTGTATTTCATTAACCGCGATAGCTAGACAGTTACAATTATCACAGATGATGTTTTTCAATTGCCGCTATAACAACAAATACAAAAAAATGGAAAAAGTGATAGAGTCCATACAAATAACGTGTTTTTTAAAACGTGAAGAAGCTAGCGCCATCTAGTTTGATGGATCGGAACCCTTTGTAGTAGCGCCATCTAGTGTGATGGTACGGAAACCTTTGAACTAGCGCCATCTAGTATGATGGTTCGGAACCCTTTGTACTAGCGCCATCTAGTATGACGGTACGGAACCCTTTGTACTAGTGCCATCTAGTATGATGGTACGGAACCCTTTGTACTAGCGCCATCTAGTATGATGGTACGAAACCCTTTCTACTAGCGCTATCTAGTATGATGGTACGGAACCCTTTTTACTAGTGCCATCTAGTATGATGGTACGGAACCCTTTGTACTAGCGCCATCTAGTATGATGGTACGAAACCCTTTCTACTAGCGCCATCTAGTATGACGGTACGAAACCCTTTCTATTAGCGCTATCTAGTATGATGGTACGGAACCCTTTGTACTAGCGCCATCTACTATGATGGTACGAAACCCTTTCTACTAGCGCTATCTAGTATGATGGTACGGAACCCTTTGTACTAGCGCCATCTACTATGATGGTACGAAACCCTTTCTACTAGCGCTATCTAGTATGATGGTACGGAACCCTTTGTACTAGCGCTATCTGGTATGATGGTATGCAACCCTTTGTACTAGTGCCATCTAGTATGATGGTACGAAACCCTTTCTACTAGCGCTATCTAGTATGATGGTACGGAACCCTTTGTACTAGCGCTATCTGGTATGATGGTATGCAACCCTTTGTACTAGTGCCATCTAGTATGATGGTACAATCCCTTTCTTCTAGCGCTATCTAGTATGATGGTACGGAACCCTTTGTACTAGCCTTATCTGGTGTGATGGTAAGGAACCCTTTGTACCAGCGCCATCTAGTATGATGGTAGGGAACCCATTGTGTGCGGTTCTGACTCGCACTTTACCGTTTTTTCTCGTTACACCGGATTCTATTTTATTTTACCCCTACATAATATCTAAGTAATTTCGAATGCCAATGTTAATGTGAGGGCGTTCACGTTATCTCTTTAGCTTAGAGCAGCTGAAAAGCTTTCAAGATTATGCTTACATAATTTATTATATGTTAGCTAAAGCCCACGAATTCGTCCTCGTTTCCATAATACATTTTGCTTACACTCTGAATTTTAAAATATCCCTAGAAATAAGCTATTTTGTGTAAGAACTTTCCTACAAACAATGTTTTAACCTTAGGATGGTAACAGGGGTGCCCAACACCCCACGCAAGCATTCACGCACCGATTTATTGTAAACTATTTGCTTTCTCGCTCTAGCATTTTGTGTATTCTTTGGACTTACCGTGAGTCATCAGTATGTCAGTAGCCGTTGCGCGGTGGGAGCGGCAACACGTCAATTTTATTCCGCAGGTATTTGTGGGGCGTTGCGTTACCCCTGTTACTATTTACTCCAGCAAGTGAACCCACGCCAAATTTTAAAAGCAAGCTTGATGTGCATTATGTCCTCAAAAGAATGACAAAAAAATGAAGTTATTTGTTCAAAATGTAAAAGGCCTGCGTGACCTGAACATCGTGTGGAAATTTGTCTCAATTGTGTTTAAGTTGCCAAAATAATATTTGATTAAATCTAATTTTCTTTAGTTACTGATTTATCTCAAGAAGAATGTTCATTTAGTTTGTTTCAAGAATAAAAAGTTTTATTTTTCATTAAACAACAGTTTTTTATTCACCTTATTATCATGGAGTGACGTGGCACACCTGATACTATGCGTGTTCATTTAAATTATGTTACCATCGTAGGGTAGCAATGTTAAAACTCGTTTTAGTCGCAAATCTTTGTTATCGGAAAAAAAAACCAGAATAATACAGTTAATGGACCAGAATATTGAATAATTTAATTATATAACTTAGTCAGTGAGTAAATGTCCTTTACTGCACACCATAAAAAACGAGATAAAGATAAACTTACTTAAACATACAAATCTGACTAGATTTTACAAATGACAACAAAGCAAGAAAAACACCCAACCTACAAATCTTGTCTTGTCATGTCTTGTCTTGTCTTGTCCTGTCTTGTCTTGTCTTGTCTTGTCTTAACTTGTCTGGTCTCGTCTCGTCTCCGCCGATAGGTATATAGGTAGGAGCAAACACAAAGGTATGTACTTAAATTAAAAAGTAAAAAAAAATAAAGAAAAGAAAAAGGAGAAAATCCAATTATTTACGTAGTTATGTACAACTACATCTTTAAAAGGTGGTTCATCAACTATTTAAGAATTCAGAAGCCAGCAACCTTCGGACTGTTGTGACGCTGGAGCAAAAGAGGACAAAATCGTTATAAATATAAATCCTGTTAAATGTTTTGAGTAAAGTCCGTACGCTACGTTCGCTTGGATAGTGTCACTCGCCGTTTGTAAATACCGACACAGCGCGTGCCGCCGCGTGTCAAAGTACGCCACCTTGAGATCAAAAAATCGCTGACACTTGTATATTACTTGATTTATATCTGTGATTCTGTACATCGTCTATTACGGTTGATTTAATTCTTGTATTATTTTTGAACGAGTGACACTATCTAAGCGAATCGACTTTACTCTCTTATTGCCTCTCTCATTTTTTAATGAAGTTAAAAGCTATTGTAATACGTACTAATAGAATGAAATATTAATTTTTATTTTCTAAATATTATTTACTAAATTAAAATAAAACTATAAATTTATCATACAGGACGCCTTAATTGTGCTAAGTTAACGATATTGTTAACAGGGTGCAAATGGCTTGATTTCATCACCGGAACGGAATGTGATGATTTATAGAGAAAAAATACCACTATCAGTTCCATACCACAGTATTACAATATGGATCATCCGATCATTTCCTGCGCTGTTCGCCGTCCGTGGCGGACGTACGTTCTCAGGTCGTCGTGTGCTTCGGAGGTGTATCGCGGCGATGGAGGGGCACGCAAGGCCGCAAGCGTGGAGTTTGCACTGCTCCTTCAACTCGCGGGGGAGGGGGGGGGGGGGTTAGTTAACGAAGCGGCCGTAGTCGGAACCTTGTTTGCCGCCATCATCGGGAAGCCAACGTAGCCATACACGTCGCGACCCGGCCTGCTTCGGACGATCGATACCGTCGTGTCCCGCCGGACGTGGGACGTGGAATCGTGCCGCCTCCGTGACCACATTGAGGAAGCGGACATAAGCTCGACCAGCGCACGCCATTCATCGTCGGGGAAGCCATCGTAGGTCTGCGGCACATACTAGTTTCCGGGCCACCTTTTTCAAAGCAGTCTTCACGATTAAACCGTCACCACCCACCTCTCAGTTCTTGTGCCATCTCCGTATGGCACATTCCCAGGGGAGGAGCCCCTGCATTGGGCGCGCCGGCTATCTACATGGTGCGTTTGGTGCAACCCCTCTCTACTTAGGCACCCGCACCCTTCCCTAAGGGTGTGGGTTGCTCCGATTAGCCTTTAAGGCAGCCTAGCTGCCAAGGCTATAGGGGAAGTTTAGTAGGTATTGTGGTCTTGGGGCTGTGCATATTTATTCATATATACCTTATGTATATAATGGATATGCATGCATATAGGCGCAGGGCTGTGAGTCCCACATAACCAGCCGGCTGTAAAAGCATTCTCCTCCCTCCCTCCTCCGCAGTCCGAGGGAGAAAAAAAAATACAATATAGTGGCGTACAGTAGTGCAACGAATGTACTTACGGAAGGGTACTTGCGGGGTAGCGGTATATAATGGATATGCATGCATATAGGCGCAGGGCTGTGAGTCCCACATAACCAATACAGCCGGCTGTAAAAGCATTTTCCTCCCTCCCTCCTCCGCAGTCCGAGGGAGAAAAAAAATTACAATATAGTGGCTTACAGTAGTGCAACGAATGTACTTACGGAAGGGTACTTGCGGGGCAGCGGGCGGCGGGGCACAGCCTGCTAAACTACGCGAGTTTTCCAGGCTGGCTACAGGCTAGTACTGCTAGTACCTACGCCGTGGCGGCATCGTTCGACATCAAAGGCGTTGCACTACTGTAAGCCCTATGGTAATACCGTTGTTTCCTCGTGGTCATACTAGTTTGTCATACCAGTATGACCACGAGGACATACATGTCCTGTTGGTCATACTGGTATGACAAACATGTATGTCCTCGTGGTCATACTATAATTTGACATAAGCATTTTAAAGAACTAGGAAATAACTAGACCTGAATTAATTAAAATAGTAACAACAACGGGACTGTGGTCTTACTGTCTCTCTCTTAGCGTGTGGCATCATTAATCATGCTATCCATCGATATTACTGACCTACAGGTTCAATTAAAAAGATGGACGACTGAGGTTGCCAGTTGTTCCATAACTTGACTTCATCATCATCATCATCATCATATCAGCCGAAGGACGTCCAATGCTGGACATATTAGGCCTCCCCCAAGGATCTTCTTCACTCAACTTCAGGAACTTCACTTCAATGGGGCATAAAAATATACAGACGTGTACAAGGCGATCTATATACACATCTAGAATTAGCTGTGTAGGTTTCCTTACGATGTTCTCCTTCACCATCAAAGCAATCCTACTAATATTATAAACGCTAAAGTTTGTATATATGTAAGGATGAATGTTTGTTACTCTTTCACGCAAAAACTATATATTGAACGGAACTGGCTGAAATTTAGTAGGTAGACAGATTAGGACCTGGAATAACACATAGGCTACATTTTTTCCACGTTCGCGTCCTTGAAAAGTCATAGAAACGTTATCCTCGTGAGTGAAGCCGCGGGAAACAGCTAGTACACTAATAAATGTAGGTACGAATTTTCAAAAACTCATTGGTACCTAGCCCTTCCCGTATTCGAACCCGGGACCTCTAGTTAGGAGGACCGAGTCGATACCATTGAGCCAACGACGCTTTTGCTTTTTTACAACGACATAAGACTATTTTGAAAAGGACTCAAGTCTGTGGTACACCAGCAATATTTCTGTGTTTTTTAACCGACTTCAAAAAAGAAAGAGTTTTTCAAGTCAACCCGCATATACAATTTTTTAGGTTTCCGTACCCAAAGGGTAAAAACGGGACCCTATTACTAAGACTTCGCTGTTCGTCCGTCTGTCTGTCTGTCTGTCCCGTCTGTCACCAGGCTGTATTTCATGAATCGTGATAGCTAGACAGTTAAAATTTTCACAGATGATGTATTTCTGTTGCCGCTATAACAACAAGTACTAAAAATTAGAAAAAGTGAAAAATAAAGGGTAAAATAATAATAAAAAACGTGTTTTTTTAAACATGAAGAAACTAGCGCCATCTAGTATGATGGTACGGAACCCTTTGTGTGCGATTCTGACTCGCACTTGGCCGGTTTTTTAATGTATCGCCATACAACAGTTTACAGAGTAGTCCGATGTCGATAATTATTTTTTATGGATACTAGCTTTTTCCCGCGGCTCCGCCCGCGTGGACAACGTTTTTAAGACTGTCTTTAAAGGTGATTAGTAAATTATGTCGTTTCAACCTACTCAACCATCTCTGTGCAAAAAATCACAACAATCGAGTATTTTTTTAGTTCCCTCAGGAACTGCATCAGATTATGCCATTTTCCCGGGATAAAAAGTAGCCTATGTCCTTCCCCGTGACACAGGCTACCTGCATGCCAAATTTCATAAAGATTGGTCAAGGCGTTGAAGCCTGAAAAGGTAACAAACAAACAAACACATTTTCCCATTTATAATATTAGTAAGGATAATATACTTCGAACAAGATATGTAACAAAATTGGTGTAGGACCCGTTAACAAGGGGTTCTACTCATCATACTGAAAAGCTTGCCCCATAATAAATAATATTGATAATCAATTTATTTAAGACCAACTTTAGGATCAATTTGAGTTAGTAATCTTACAAACAAAGCTTAACATGCTTATACACTAAATGTTAGTGAAAAAAAATTATCAGAATATTCAAACAAAACCGGGCCAATTTCAATCTAAGTCAACCTGAATAGGCACTATTTGAGCTTGCATGTTACATCTTCGGCTGCATCGGCACTTACCATCAGGTGAGGTGCAGTCAAACGCACTCAAATTTTTCATCATCACATCAGCCCATATATACTTCCCTACCGACGGGCTCAAGCCTACCCCGAATAACGGCGATCGGGCCTTAGTCGACAACCTTCGAGTTTCTTGGAAGGCGTGTTCAGGTTTCCTCACGATGTTTTCCTTCACCGTAAGAGCGTCGGATAAACGTATATATGAGATCGAAATCCGAAAACACAATGCTACGTGGCAGGACTTGAACCACGAACCTGGTAGCGGCCCTTGCCGTTGCGCCACTGATGCTCTCAAATTCTTTATAAAAAAACCTGACTTTAAACTTGTAATCTATTTTTCTTCAACAAAATACTTGAGATAAAATTTCCGCCAGCGGCGCGGGCGATGGTAAGCGTCACCTCTCGGCTTGTGAACCTATTAACATTAATCTTGCAGCAGCGCCGAAGATAATGTTCACGAGACTTGAGACTTGTTAGAAAAACACTATCCAGCAATACTTAATAACCGATGTAAGTCTAAAGGAATTGAGACTTTGTTTTATCGCGTCCACAGGGCAGTATAATAATGGTTTTATCTACAACCAGCTTTTTCCGTAGACATCGTTTTTATGACTGTCTTTAAGCACACCCTGGACACTTCACACAACGGGCCAAAAATGATATTTCAAAAAACAAAATCACAGCGGAATCCTATACGTTCGGGAACCAAACTGTATCCAATCTGCATCAGTCTGGGTAACGAGCGGGTGAGGTCACAATCTAGAGAGCGGCAGGGAGTGTCCATACTGTATGTTAGTACTAATATATATACTTTGGCGGGGCCGTGGTGCTCTGAGGCCAAGTCTTTTGTACACGATTTAGAGCGTCGTATGAGGGAAAAGGGCCTGGAACCGAGATCGGGCTCCTTTTTAGCTATCCAGCGGGGCAACGCAGCAAATGTCATGGGCTCCTTTGGGCAGTAAGGGGCGCTGCTGGGAGGGCTTTTTAGCCGACTAAAAAAAGGAGGAGGTTCGCATTTCGTCGAAATCTTTTTTTTATTATTATTATTATTTTACTCGAGGACGCCAGGACAGATTTGGTTTTTTTTTTGTTTGCAATGGAATACTTTTAAGGGAATTCCCATTGTCATCATATCAGGATCAGATGATGGGCTCCAAGGAAATCGAGGGCAACCCTCAAATTTTATAGGCATATTTTACGTGTTTCATGTACTTTCTAAAGCTATTGAAGTATTTGCGTATAGGAGTGGGAGGATAATTCTTTAAATATTATAAGTATGGACCGCTAAACTAAAGTGGGCAGGACACGTAGCTCGTAGAAAAGATGGCCTTTGGGGTAGTAAAGGTCTCGAGAACCACACAGCGGCAGACGTAGCGTAGGCAGGCCTCCCACACGCTGGACCGACGATCTGGTGAAGGTTGCGGGAAGCTGCTGAATGCGGGCAGCGCAGGACCGTCGTCGAGGAAATCCTTGGGGGAGGCCTTTGTCCAGCAGTGGACGTCTTTCGGCTGATATGATGTATAGACCAAGGTGGAAGGTTTGTCTTCTTAACCTTCATGCTGCTGAGATGATGATGGAAGTTACAGGACTGTGTATCGGAATATGAAAAACATGGATGATGATTTAATGATATCATATTGGCGGTTGGGAAATTGATTTTAAGTTTGATAGATAGCATTATTACTAACTATAAAATAAATTTAAAAAAGTTTCGAAACCTCAAACCGACATCAAAAAGGAATTCATTCAAAATTATGAAATAATGTTTTTATAAATACACTAGCTGTCCCGGCGAACTACGTACCGCCTTACATTACATTACACTGCCCTACCCTACCCTACCCTACACTACACTACACTACCCTACCCTAAAATAAAATAGATGTTGGCCGATTCTCAGACCTACTCAATATGCTCACAAAATTTCATGAGAATCGGTCAAGTCGTTTCGGAGGAGTACGGGAACGAAAACTGTGACACGAGAATTTTATATTTTAGATGAAATTAACCAACACTAACGAAATCAAAGGTAGGTACGAATCAAATTAGGGACCTAAAATTTTTTTTGAGGTCGGTACCAACACGCAGCTAACTATCAAATATTTTAAACTCGATGGCTTTGCTGGCACCGACCTCAAAAAATAAGGCCCTAATTTGATTCATACCTACCTTTGATTTCGTTATTGTTGGATAATTTCGTGTATTCATAAAAAATATTTCATAATTTTCAGTGAATTTCTTTTTGAAGTCGGTTTTTAGTTTTTTTAAACTTTTGTTTTTTATTCACCAAGCCGGGAGTTAGTTTCAAACATATTAATCAACATTTGTCGTAGATTTTAATTCAATTTGATAGTTAGATAAACAGTTTATCTATATTGCAATTTATTGTGATAACCACCCTTAAATGTTTTAATATACGAAAAAAATCATCATCATCATCGTCATCATATCAGCCTAAAATCGTCCACTGTTGGACAAAGGCCTCCCCCAAGGATTTTCACGACGACCGGTCCTGCGCTACCCGCATCCATCGGCTTCCCGCGATCTTCACCATGTCGTCGGTCCATCGCGAGGGAGGCCTGCCTACGCTACGTTTTCCGGTGTGCGGTCGCCACTCGAGAACTTTACTACCCCATTGGCCATCTTTTCCACGAGCTAAAAAACTAAAACTAAACTATAATATATTCACTTTCATTAATCTTCTTCTGTAATTTCATTTTTACCTTCCCTATAAGGATTTTTCTCAACAACCGCTCCCACGCTACACTCATATATCAGCTTCCCGCGAACTTCACCAGGTCGTTGGTCCACCGACTATGATGCCTTTCTCGTTTAATGTAACTAAAACCTGATCAAACTTCCCTCGAGAACCGATTTCAGAATGTATTTACCATCATGTCACCTTGGCGGGGCGCGTTCCTAAACATACATAAAATAGGGTACAACCAGGATAGTTGCGCCAGGGGTCTAGTTGCCCCAATTGTAATTAGGTCTAGTTACGCGGATGAATCGCATGCTATTTTATTATTAATATATCGAAAGACTCTCCAACTACCATTATGTTGACCGTGTCTCATGTGTCTGTGCGATTGCATGGAAAGGCAAAATGCGATCAAAGTTTTTGAGGGATAGATGTCCTGTTTCTCGGCGGTACATCTATCCTGAACATAATTTACATGGTTAAAGCAACTATCCCTTATAAGGAATAGATGTTCCAAAATATGGAGGTTCACAAAAATTGTTAATACTTTGGAAATATTAAAGATAATGTTTTTTGCTCTTCATATATTTGTTGGTAAAAAATTAAAGTACCAGCCAGTTTTACAAATAAAGCATTTTGCTTTTTTAACCGACTGTAAAAAAGGAGGAGGTTTCTCAATTTGACCATATTATATATAAAATATGTATGTGTGTGTGTGTTCGCGGATAACTTCGTCGTTTATGAACAGATTATGATGTTTTTTTTTTGTTGTAAAGGATATATCCCAAGGGTGATACCATGATAAGGAAACCAGGATCTGATGATGGCATCCGGAGAAATCGAGAGAAACCTTAGTTTCCTGTTTGAAATCGTTTTTTTTTGTTTAAAATTATGTACTGAGAGATATAGAGTGATTTCAAAAAGTGTGCCCACTATCCGACTTTTACCCTACCTGCACATCACGCCGATGTCAATCAATGCATAGCTCTGATGCAGTCTCGTGTCGGGAATAACTTTGATATCTCTCGCATAATAGCTTACATTGTAGTTGAACTATGGAGTAATTTAAAGTTTTGATCGCACCCTGCGGTGCCTTTGGCACTTATCGCTCGGAGCGACGCCTTATCCCCCCCCCCCCCCCCCAAGCTTACAGGTGAAGTGGGTATACTTTGTACCGCAATAATCCCATTTTGTACTTGCACTATCAAACTTGCAACCAAAATTCAACTCGTGACGGGTTAAGTTTTGGAGATGTGATGTGTGCTAAGGTATCAATTTGTAACCTCGTCAATATCACAAGGGATATTAGAATTATCCGGTCTGTACTTCATAGTTCAGTATTGAGTAATGTGGGCCTTTGGTTTTGAATCTTTTGATTTATCTTAACCACCTGCGTAGCGTAATAGTTAAGTCCATCAACTTCGCATCAGGAGGTCGCGGGTTCGATTTCCGGCGGAGTCTTACTTTGTGAGACTCGGTTTGGTTGGTGGAAGGGCTAAGCCAGCCTAGCTAGCTACTGTCTTATTTAAATATTGCCGTCAAACATCAATGCTAATTCCCGGTAGGGTCAACTTGTAAGACTCGGTGTGGTTGGTGGTAGGGCATTTTCTAAGTCCGCCTGGCTAGCTACCACCATCTTATCTAAGTCTTGCCGCCAAACATCAGTGTTAACAACATTGACGTGTTCCGGCTTGAAGATAAGACAGCCAGTCCTCGATTGCGTTGGGGAATCTTGGTAAGCTCGGTTTCATCTTCGGCATCATCCTCACTTACCATCAGATGAGATGATGCCAAGGGCTTAGTAAATGATAAAAAAAACGATTCCGGTCAATTCTCGCCCACGTACGTACATGAAAGAAACTATTAGGGGAGGTAACTTATTTAACCTCATTCGCTACTTCATTGTGTTAGCTTAGGTATTCCGTTCTTTTTTGTAACTAATACTGGTATGCCGTGTATCGTATTCCTTTTGTACAAAGAGAGAAAAATAGATACAAAAAATTAGTCCATACTCTCGCCATAGAAGGCATACAAAATATTCCGGTCAATTACCCGAAAGAAACTATTAAAGGGAAGTACATTTTTTAACCCGATAACTTCATCGTCTTGGCACACCCGGGACACTGCGTACAAACGGTCGTGAAATGACATTTCTAAAAACAAATGACGGAGCCAACGTAATCACGGCGAAATCCCATACGACCGAGAACCAAACTGTAATCAATCTGAATCAATCTGGGTTACGAGGGGGTGAGGTCGCAATCTAGAGAGCGGCAGGGAGTGTCCATACTGTATGTTAGTATTAATATATATACTTTGGTCTTGTCTTACGTACGCCGTTCTTTTGTCAACCAAATTCCAAAGAAATGGTGGTTCTCAATTTGACGTATGAATTTGAGTGTGTGTGTTATGCGATATCTTCGCAGATTGCCAACCAATTATCATGATTCTTTATTTATTCATTACTAGCTGTCCCAGCGAACTTCGTTCCACCCTACACTACACTACACTGCCCTAACCTACACTACATTACGCTACCCTACCCTTCAATACCCTACATAACACTACCCTACCCTTCACTACCCTACCCAACACTACACTACCCTAACCTACCCTACATACACTACTCTACACTACCCTACCGTACACTACCCTACACTACACTACACTACCCTACCCAACCCTACACTACACTACCCAACCCTACCCTACCCTACACTACCCTACACCTACACTACACTACCCTACACCTACATTACACTACCCTACCCTAAAATCAATTATTTTTTGACTGATTTTTATTTTTGGATTTTTTTTTATTTCATTCCGAGCATTTTCATATTTATTCACCTTTTAAACCTTAAAAAAAAAAAATATACTTAAGTGTATGTATAAAAACTCGAAAATTGTGTGTGAAGTCAACCAAAATTATTATTTTTTTATTTAATTCCGAGCGTTTTCATATTTATTCACCTTTTAAACCTTCTCTGGACTTCCACAAATAATTCAATACCAAAATTAGCCAAATCGGTCCAGCCGTTCTCGAGTTTTAGCGAGACTAACGAACAGGAATTCATTTTTATATATATATAGATGGTAATGCTTCCGAGTTGGTCCTAGATAAATTTTATCAAAATTCGAATCAGTATATTTTTAAGAAAATTAATAAAAACCAAAAATAATAATGCAAAATTGTACTAAGTTGTTGCGACGGAAGTCGGTTTTTTTAACGTGTTCAGCGTTTCCAATTATTGTAACTTATATTGGTATTCCGTGTATCGTATTGCTTAAGAGAGAGACTAGATAGGGCTTGTGCACAAATCACGTGAGGTTTTTTCGGCTACTTTTTGACCCCTTCACCCTGGTGATAATTGGTGAGGTTCTTGGCTACCCCCCCTCCCCTCTCTAAGTCTCACAACCTCACGTGTATTTTTTAAATTCAAATTAGTTTGAAGATTAATTGTACCTATTGTATATAGCGGGCGGGGTCAATCGAGGTCAAGGCCACGCGCGCCAAAATTTAGTAAAATATACTCGCTATTTTGAAGTGTTTAACTAGTTTTAATGAAACCGAGAAATCGGGTGAATTCGGGTGTTTGTTCGCAGTTTACTTGTGTACACTTATCAATCACCGGATTCCATGAAGAGGAAAGCTTGTATCCTTGATCACGATAAAAATAAATATAAATAAATTAATATATAAAATCACGTCAAGCCCCGTTTTCAATTTGTCGACATAAAAAATATAAAACTGTTAAGTACTAACAAATAATTATTTTCTATTTTCGTACAATGTAAGCAACTAACCGAGCGCATACATAAAGGGGCAAAAAGGACGCATCGAATCCAGTACTCCGGACTTAAATCCAATTTTATTACGGTAATAAAAGGCTATTCAATTAAAGCTGGGTTTCCCCGTTTTTGCCGCACTGTCTAGAGCCCTAGGGCACTCGAATAGAGATCCGGCCCGGACTGGCCACCCGGGCAACTGTTGCACTAATGAGGCTCTATATCTTTCAATGTTTGGATAGTTACTGGCGAATAGCAAGTACATTTAACCCTGCAGTGGTCGCGCGGATTACATATGTAATCCACGGTGATTAAAAATGAAATTATTCGTAAACAGTTCAAGTATGTAACACAGGACTCCGTGTACTTTAAGTATGAATATCCCCACCCTCGCTCTATTCAATCCAAATATGTATGTAGTTCCTGTTTAGAAAATATTAGTCGATTTGTTTTCGCAATAAGCGTTAACGCGTATTAAGGTCTCATATAATCCAAAGTAAATTTTCTAAGACGATTTATAAGAAGTTTGTGTTTTGGGTTATTTTGACAAACTGTTAATTGTTCTGTTCAGTTTCTTATAATAATTTAATTTTAGTTATGGGTACTTGCTACTTTTCATTAGAAAAATTATAATATAAATGAATTTTATTAAAAAAAATTCAAAACAATTTGGCATACATATTATGTAATCCACGCGACCACTCAAGAGACTTTTGGGGGCGCGACCACTGCAGGGTTAAAAAGAAAAACATTCTAAAGATGATTCGCTAGTGAAAAGCTTCTATTTGCTCCTGTCTGCTAAATAAAGCTTCGATGATTATTTCCCGATTTCTGAAAGTGGGATAATCATAAAGATGAAAAGATTGGTTTCTTCGAGACGGGAAAAGAAAATAAATTGGTGTCTTTTTCATGTTTTAGAAATTTTTTTTGATGTGTGACATTTTTTCTTTAGTTTCCAGCAATCTGTGGGAGTGATTTCGTGAAAAGGAACAGAAGTGTGTAACAGGAAGTGCGTTTTTTACTAAAGCTAATAAGACATGGACATGCTGCCTTATTTTTTTCAGTCACGAAGGCTAAGGAAACATGGCCACGCCACTTTTATTTTTTTCAATCACAAAGACTATGGAAACGTGTACATTCCGCCTTATTTTTTCAGTCATGAAGGCTAAAGAAACATGGGCCATACCGCCTTATACGAAGCCGGAGGCCAGAGATCGGAAGATTTTTTACTTATGTCAGATGTTACACATCACAAGCGACTGCAGGGTTGGTTCGTTGTTTTTTTTATAAATATACAGAGTGTTCCAGCGCTATGGGCAATGAAGGAAATGTGCCTTACTACTTTAAATATTGAAAATAGAAATGTCACTCTAAAGAGACTTTATTTTATTTTCCGGTTAAAAATAGTATATTATCCGTTCCCTCAGAACGGCATCGGGCTATGCTATTTTCACGGGAATAAAAGAAGCCTATGTCCTTCCTCGTGACACAGGCTACCTGCATGCCAAATTTCATTAAGATTGGTCAAGGCGTTGAAACGTGAAAAGGTAACAAACAAACAAACGAACACATTTATTATATTACTAGCTGTCCCGGCGAACTACGTACCGCCTTACATTACATTACACTGCCCTACCCTACCCTACCCTACACTACACTACACTACCCTACCCAACACTACACTACCCTACCCTACACTACCCTACCCTACACTACTCTACCCTACATACACTACACTACACTACCTAACCCTACCCTACACTATCCTACACTACACTACCCTACCCTACACTACCCTACCATACACTACCCTACCCTATACTTTCCTACCCTAAACTACACTACTCTACCCTACACTACACTACCCTACCCTACACTACCCTACACTACCCTACCCTACACTACCCTACCCTACCCTACATACACTACACTACACTACACTACACTACCCTACACTAACCTACCCAATTGTATTAACATTGGTCAAAGAGTTGAAGCGTGAAAAGGTAACAAACAAACGAACGAACACATTTATAATATTACTAGCTGTCCCGGCGAACTACGTACCGCCTTACATTACACTACCCTACCCTACCCTACATAAGAACCTTCTACTGACAATAACGAACTCGACAAAAAAAGAATTAGCGAAATCGGTCCAGCCGTTCTCGAGTTATGCGCTTACCAACACATTTTGCGATTCATTTTTATATAATATAGTAAGGATTATAATAACAGAACTAGGTTTTCTTCAAGTGACCTCATACTTAATAATGAATAGGTCAAATGTCTGAACATGACCGACATTAAAAAATACCTACCTAAATATACATAATAGTAGGTATAATCTGTTTCTTAAAACACAATTTTGCTTGAAATCTCAGAAACTTTGATTGAGGATTCCCCGACTAGTTATTTGTTAATAGACAAATTGCCAGGCGATTATGTGTCCTAACAATCTAGAATGATATTTAGGCCATTGCTTAGACCTAATTATAGTAACAACAACGCTAGTTATTTGTTGTACGTGAGTATTTATTTTAAATTGAATATAATAACACTTTGTGTACGCTTTGTAAGACGTTTTAGGGTACCATAGTTAACAAGGAACCCTCATAGTTTCGCCATGTTTGTCCGTCCGTCTATACGCGACTTAGCTCAGAGACTATTAGTACAAGAAAGCTGTATTTTGGCATGGGTAAATATATTAATCACTCAGACAAAGTGGTTTAATAAAATCGTGAAAAAAATTTTTGAGGGTAGGGTAATTTTTTTCGTTGACGTATATCCTTTTGTGTGGGGTATCGTTGAATAGGTATTTTAAAACTAGTGAGGGTTTGCTAAAACCATTTTTCGAATTAGTGATCGGTTTGTGAAATATTAAGCTTTAAAATGCTTATTTTAGTTTGAGTCATGTATCGTCCCCCCATCCCTGCCCCCTATCAACTCAAACTAAAGGACATTTAAAAAAAAAGTAATAAATTAAATCAAGTGAAAAGAAAAACTATCACGGCTGAATAGATTTTAGATTTTCTTTGTATTTTTTTTTTCTTAGTAGTTTTTTTTTTCTGGGACTCGCCGCTGGTGGCGCGCTGGGCGCGGTTGCATACTCCCGTCGCAGTCGCGCCTCGTCGCCTCTAGCCGCTCGACAATTTTAATTTACGTTAATTTTCATTTCTATTATTGTTATGTGATTTTATTGATATGATAATTTGAATGGATATATTTTTTACTAACATAGTTTTTAAGTTGTTGAACTAATAATTCTATGGATTTTTAAATCTGAAATAAATATTGATTTGATTTGATTTTTGATAGGAGTGATAGTCGACCAACTTAAGGTGTGCAGTTGAATTTTTGAAAAGTTCATCAATTTTCTATAAAAAATGTTCTATTACCAACTGCAAATATAATTTTTATTGCAGTTGAGTCGCAATTAGCTGTTTTTTTTATAATTCTTTATAGAAACCCAAGAAATTTTCCATAGTTTCTCAAGAGGAATATTCTATGTCACATAAATGACTCCATGTTTGAATATGCCATGCGGCATACTCCTCTCACAGGTTGCTGTAGTGAGAGTGAGACAGATATAGTTTGACACTCGTATTCTTAGCTACTAACTCTTTAAATCTGTTACTTTTCTTTTTTATTTATAATCACGCTAATATTATAAACGCGAAAGTTTGTGAGTGTGTGAGTGTGTATGTTTGTTACTTCTTCACGCAAAAACTACCAAACGGATCTGGCTGAAATTTGGTAGGTAGACAGACTAGGGCCTGGATTAACACATGGGCTACCTTTTTTCACGCTCGCAAGCCGCTTGCGGCTCGCGCACTGCGCACCCTTGAAAAGTCAATGAAACGATGTCCACGCGGGTTAGACCGCGGGAAACAGTTAGTTGGTAAATAATGTAGAAACTTGCCCGTGGTTCTCCTGTTTGTCTTTGAATATGTTTCCTGACTCCATTTCTCCGTCCAGCCATGAAAAGACATTGCATCTATAGAGACATTATAGAAACTCTGTAAGAAAAATAGTAAATTTCATAGGTTAAACAAATATACGTCGTATAATAATAATACGTATGTTGAAGAGCGTCGGTGGCACAACGGTAAGGGCCGCTACCACCTATTCAGGAGGTCGTGGTGCGAGTCCTGCCACGTACCAATGTGTTTTCGAATTTCGATCAAATTTACGTTTATCCGACACTCTTACGGTGAAGAAAAACATCGTGAGGAAACCTGCACACATCTGCGAAGGTTGTGTGTGAAGTTGACCAACCCGCACTGGGCCCGCGTGGTCGACTGGGGCCTGATTGCCCTAATTCAGGGTAGGCTCGAGGCCCTCGTATATATGAGCTGATTTGACAACAAGAATAGTCTTTTTACGTACTAATATATTCATATTTATTAGGTGATCAGAAAGACGTTGTCCTGTCCAAAATTTCGTTTCGTAAATTACGCCTAATTAATGTTCGAATCATGAGTTAATACGAAAATTCCATACAATAAATATAGTTTTCAAAAAATACTAAAATTGTGAAAAAAGCGTGGGGCGCTTTGTGCCATATTTTTCGTATATAGAGCAACCCACGCTTTTTTCTTAATAATACCTACTAATATTTTTCGTTCATTATTGTTTTCAGCTTACATATTATATTTAATATTATTTTTCACTTTTTAGTTTGATGTGCTTTAAAAGCGTGTTCTTTAGTATTTTTTTAAACTATATTAATTTTTCAATATTTAGTTTGATGTGCATTTAATCCTGGCGATTCCTGATCAGGATAATGATTAATGAGATCAACTTAAGAAATAATAGCATTTTCACTGACTCTTGATAAACGTACAAAGTTTGGATTAAATCTGACCGTTTAAAGTGGGTTTAAACATACAAACAAACATACATATACATACAGGTGAAGCTAATAAAATCGTAATAAAAAAAGCACTTTTAGAGTTCCTAAACTACTTTAAGCTGTGTAATTATGGAATATTTATTTCTGTCTGACTTTATTATTTACTAGCTTTTGCCCGCGGCTTCGCCCGCGTGGACATCGATTTTATGACTGGCTTTTAGGTTGAGTGGTGCGCGAGCCGCCAGCGGCTCGCGAGCGCGGACATGAGTTTTCCTCAGATCGCTCAGGAACGATATCGGGCTATTCTGATTAGATGTCACTATCCACCTTTTCGACCAATTCTATACAAAAAAACACTTTAGTGCGTAGCTCCGTTGTGACGCTGACGTGCGCGAGCGCGGAAATAAGTTTTCCCCAGACAGATCCCTCGGGAACCATGTCAGGATATGCTTATTAGTAAATTATGTCATTTCCCACCCCCTCAGCCATCTCTGTGCAAAAATTACAGCAATCCATTGTTCCGTTGCAATGTTAAAGAAACTTACCAAAAAAAAAGAGTATATTTTCAGTTCCCTCAGGAACTGCATCGGACTATGTCATTTTCACGGGATAAAAAGTAGCCTATTTCCTTTCCAGTGACACAAGCTATCTGCATGCCAAATTTAATCAAGATTGGTTAAGGTGTTAAAGCGTGAAAAGGTAACAAACAAACAAACACATTTTCACATTTATAATATTAGTAAGGATTGTAGTGTAGAAAAAATTGGATTTAGAAAGAGTTAGAAAACCCATTTGCCACACGAATACATGGTAATTTGGAATCTTTGGCTAAAAGTTGTTACATGAAAAAAGGAAAAAGTAGGTGAGAAAAGTAAATAGATATATTCAATACAGTGATAGACTAAGAAAAAGTTGAATTACACAGTATTTTAAAAAAAATATTGTCATCGCACTATGTCCCTTTTTAACCAGACAAAAAAAATAGATTTATGTAACGTGTGCCATAGGACGTATTTATAGAGGATTCACCGCCTCCGTGGCGTAATGGTAGTTCATTCTGTTCACACCAGGAGGTCGCGGTTCGATTCCCGGTGGGTTCAACTTGTAAGACTCGGTTTGGTTGGTGGTAGGGCATTTTCTAAGCCCGCCTGGCTAGTTACCACCATCTTATCTGAGTCTTGCAGCCAAACATCAGTGTTAATAATATTGATGTGTTCCGGCTTGAAGATAAGATAGCCAGTTCTCCATTGCGTTCGGGATTCTTGGAAAGCCCGCTTCCATCTTCGGCATAATCGTCACTTACCATCACGTGAGATGATATCAAGGGCTTACCAATAGAGAATAAAAAGAAATCTAAAAAAATAAACTACCTAGGAAAAATACTGAAAAAAAATCGGAAAAGCTAGGTTTTCCTGAAAATCGCCTGCACGGTTGTATTGCAACATGCGAAAATAATTACGTACTTGAAGCGCTGCGGTCCGCCAAAATGCGCCGCCATCTCCCACGAGGTACTGTGCCGCGCTGACGAGTCATAACTTGTAATTTTCTTTTCTAGGGAACACTATATCATGCACAAAAACTTTTGTTTGTTATATTCTCTTTGTCATGCACTAGCGAGCGTTGTCGATTGTGTTCGGTAAAATAAATTATGGGAAGCGCTATATTTTTTAAAAGTTAAATGCACGCTTAACTATGAGTTGGTTTTAAAGGGATATAAAAATATAAAACGGTGCCCAGGTGGGAATGATCCCACTTGGGAGAAATGTGGCCAGACGGGAATTTTTAAATTAGTAAAAACGCCAAACGAAATTTATAAATTAAGTAGCAGCGCCGTAGGTACGTGGCCGCAAATCCCTAATGTGCTAACAATATGAATATATTTGATTACCATTATTTTACTAAAACTAAAAATTTTAATTTAAAACATGCCTATTTTCGCGTAGAGGTATTCCGACTAAACATAAAAAGATAGTACTTGAAGATGACCTTCGCACCCCGTCGCTCCGAAGCTGATTCGTCCTCGCCGCGGACCATATTCAGGCATTTGACATCGGAGTGGTTAGCTGCCAAAGTGTTTAGTGGGTAGTGCGGTCCTGGGCCTGTGTATTTTTATACATATATACTTTAGGTATATATGTGTATGTATGCATATAGGCGCAGGGCTGTGAGTCCCACATAACCAATACAGCCAGCAGTATTGGTATGCGTAAACGCATTTATCCTTCTCCCTCCTCCGCATTCCGAGAAAAAAAAACTTGAGGATGGTGGTTGCTGTTCAGGTCCCAGCGTAACCGGTGGTGTTACTCGGTCTACGCCAGGGCGGTTCGGAGAGATTACCTCAGAACGCAAAGGGTTCCGGCCCACGACGCTAAGACCACTCAATCCAAGCAGGTTGATACGTGTTTCAATAATATCGAACGTAAGCCTATTCATTTTAATTTCAAATCAATGCGGCCTTCATCGTGGCTGTTACGTTAAAACCGGACGCCCAGTTCTCGATTTTTACATGTTTTTATTACTTTTCATCACTTTCAAATAAGGGTAAAAAAATCTGTTTAATTAAAATTAAAGGTCTTAAAGTCACCGATTTGATTTTCGATTTTAACTATTTGTTATCGAGAAATTTTGCAATTTATGCCAAAAACCAGTGTTTCAATAATTCGAATTGAATATTGTCATTTGACCAATCTTAAGGCCTTAAGGCGTTAGGTAAATGAGTTGTACTTCCGTGTAGTGAATCCGATGAGTAGGCAAAACCCTAAAATGTAAGCGTAGTGGTTCGCTTAAAGACTCGCTGCTAAAAAGCGAAACAATTACCGGAGAATTCAACCACTTACCTATAACGTGAGGGTTCCGTCCAAAGTTATAACAGTTAAATCATCCAAAAGGATGCTACAGTAAGTAATATGTATATATAGGGTGACTTTAAATTAGTTCTTGATAGCAAAGGATACAAATGTACTCGTGATTACAAACAACTTTCCCAAAGAAACTATGTGACAATTAAGGAAAAATAATTTTGGTCCTCGATACATAATAAGATAAGTTATCAAATCGGCAAAAATGTAAAAAGGAACCAAAATTATTTTTCATATTTGACATAATAGAGATTCTTTGGGAAAGTTGTTTGTAATCACGAGTACATTCATATCCTTTGCTATCAAGAACTAATTAAAAGTCACCCTATATAGCACGCATTTATTTGTTATTTTTCAATATTATTTTTTCATATTTACCTGTTTTTAAAGAATATATTAACGCACTCAGTTTTAATTAAAAAAAGGAGTAGATCAGAATTTTTAATTTCTAAAACTATTTTCATGATTTCAATAAATAACTGATGCAATGAAAATCTGAGGGAAAAACAAAACACCCATCTGTCTAGCAAAATATTCAAAAGAAATTTTGGACAAACAGAATGTGACCTAATAACTGTGAAGAGCGAAGCGCAAAAAGATCGAATATAAAGCAAGAAATGCTACATCCTATCGTAATCGCTTGCTATTACCACAGATGAAGGCAAAAATAAAGGCTATAATTTCAGGCGGGAAACTCTTTTTTTTCATACTTTTCCGTAGTCAGGTTTTAGTTTTTTAACTTATATTTTTATACCAATTCCTTTTGTCTATAAAGGTTGTCTGGAAGAAATCGCTAAATGAGATAAGGCCGCCTTTACACTGTACATATCGGCTGCCCAATTTCAAAACACAGTAACTGACAATTCCCAGATTTTTGAAAATTTGCCTTATAAAACAAGTTTTGCTCGCTAAATTGATTAAAAAAATGATTTATGAATACATGATACTTCAATAAAAATATTTATCAGAAAAAATACTTCAAATTAAGTCATAGAAGTAATAAAAAATGCAATAATGAAGGGAGTTAGTGATCCGATAGAAATAGCTAATTTGTTTAGAGAACAATTCTATGTAAAATCTCCCTTGGGACCAGCACGGTCGTGGGTGAGCAATGCTGAACTGCCTCATGGTAGGGTGGAGACTCGGTTTTCTGCCAAAGATATAATGACGGTCATTAAGTCTATGTCCAAGGGTAAGTCTCCTGGCCATGACGGCCTCAGTATTGAGCACCTGCGTTACGCTGGCCCTCATATCCGCAGAGTACTGGCCCTGTTATATAACTTATGTATAAGTCACGGGTACCTACCGCCTGACCTTATGAGGACTATTGTGGTCCCTATTGTTAAAAACAAGACAGGTGATTTATCGGACAGGGGCAACTACAGGCCTATTTCTTTAGCAACAATAATCGGCAAGGTGTTTGACGGGCTGCTTGACGCACAACTTAATAAACATCTAACACTACACGACAACCAGTTCGGGTTTCGGCCCGGACTCTCTACTGAAAGTGCTAGTTTGTGCCTCAAGCAGGCTGTCAAATATTACACTGACCGAAAACACCTGTATATGCGGCTTTTCTGGACTTGTCAAAAGCTTTTGACCTGGTTTCCTACGATGTCCTGTGGAGCAAACTAGAGAGCATAAATTTGCCTAGAGAGCTTATAAACATCTTCAGGTATTGGTACAGCAACCAGGTCAACAGCGTCAGGTGGGCGGGAAGCTTGTCAGAAGCGTATGGATTGGAGTGTGGGGTAAGACAGGGTGGACTGAGTTCCCCGGCTCTCTTCAATCTTTACGTGAATGCTTTGACAGTCTCGCTCAGCAGTCACCATGTTGGTTGCCACGTTGATGGAGTGTGCGTCAACAACATCAGTTACGCCGACGACATGGTGCTGCTGAGTGCGTCTGTGTGCGGCCTCAGAAAGTTACTGGAAACTTGCGAATCTTATGCGGTAGAACACGGGTTACTGTATAACGTTAAGAAAAGCCATTACATGGTATTTGAGGCTGGTAACAAGAAGCCATTAAATGTACCTCCCGTTAGACTAAACGGTGTCCGATTAGAAAGAGTACATGAATTTAAATATCTCGGGCATCTGGTTACCGCTGACCTCAAGGACAATGCGGACATGGAAAGGGAGCGGAGGGCTTTGTCGGTAAGAGCCAACATGATAGCTCGCAGGTTTGCACGTTGTTCCACTGAAGTGAAAATTACGCTCTTCAAAGCCTATTGTACATCCTTTTACACGTGCAGCCTGTGGGCTAATTATACTCAAAGATCTTATGAAGCCCTCCGTATCCAATACAATAACGCTTTCAGGGTGGTGGTGGGGCTGCCCCGTCGCTGTAGCGCCTCGGGTATGTTTGCGGGGGCGCAGGTCGACTGCTTCCGCGCGACCATGCGCAGGCGCGCCGCGTCTCTGGTGCGCAGGGTGCGGGGCAGCGCAAACATCATCCTGAAAATGATTGCGGACAGGCCGAACTGTCCTTTCATTTCCTTTTGTAACTCTTTACATGTATTAATCCCCTAGGTTAAGCTCTACTAACTATGTATGAGTCCATGTTACTTGAAATAAAATTGAAAATAAATAATAATAAATAAATAATACTAGAAAAAAACAAGTATAAAAAGTTTGCAGTTACTGTGTTTTAAAATGGGGCAGCCGATATATATTTGATTAAGTTTTTATAATTTTTCTGGTGGTGTTTAATAAATTCTTTTACTTCATTTCTCAATTTTCCGGGAAACATTTTCAATTTTTGTTTTTCCTTTAACGTTTATTCATTTGTAACGAACATTTAAAAACATGACAAATCGGTTCAGCCGTTCTCAACGTACTTACCCACGAATAGCATTTAATTTTTAGGGTTCCGTAAACCAAAAGAGTGACCAACGGGACCCTATTACCACACCCAGTACACTTCATATAACGGGCCAGAAATGACATTTCAAAAAACTAATGACGGAACAAACTAAATGGCGGCGAAATCCTATACGTTCTAGAACCAAACTGTAACCAATCTGTATAAATCTGAGAAACCAGGGGGTGAGGTCGCAATCTAGAGAGCGGCAGGGAGTGTCAATACTGTATGTTATGAAACGCAAACTATCGTTTCGAGCCTATCTCCTTTGTTGCGTTTCATAATTAAATTCTCTTTTGATTTTGTTCCTCTATGAAAATTTAATTTGAAAATATTTGTGACTTTTTGACAAGTGTAAAACAAAAATTGATTCTGGATGACTGATGACTGTCGAAATAGGTGTTTTGATGAAAATATTTTAAAATTTTGTGATTTTGGTTTTGTTTACAAGACCTCCTATATTTAACAGGGGTAAGTGATTTATACTTAGATATAGCTATCCATTTTTATTTGTTGCCGTTGCGAACTAAATTTGTATTTATGTTCGTAGGGTCTTCCACCCGGCCCGAACGAATCACTATTACCCTGGACTACTGCTAGTCTTCCACCGGCGTTTGTTTCGCCGCTCTACAACTGCCTGCCGCTTACTCAAAGGGAAGTGGAACTTTTGTTTCTATCTAATTTTAAGGCCCATTGAAGTTGGTTGTCACTGGTGACCAATCACTACTACTGGTGATCAAGCATTACGACCTGCCGCACCATTTTGTTATCACTGGTGACCAAGCACTGCTACTCCCCGGCAAGGTTCTGCTGTCTTCCTCCAAGCGCAGCTGCTGGCCTACGTGTTCTCCTGTTTCCGTTTACTTTGTCAATTTTGCATTTAATTTAAAATCATTAAGAGTATTGTACACCCAAAGTATTTCCTACAACTTTGGGGGGTTATTTAGACACCCGATAAATTAATTCCATTTATGTTTTAGGTATTTATTCGATCGTTTTTTTACACCTGGGGGGACGATCGATCGTTACCTAACCTTTTTTATATTTTAAATTTAGGTAATGTGTTATTTTTATATTTAACTAGTTCCACGGTCATCCATTTGTTATACCAATTATTTGTTACGCCTTTACCTGTTTTTTTAAACATTATGGTCATCCTTTCTTTACACCTTTAAAGTCATCAACTTGTTTACGTCTTTATCTATTTTTTCTAATCTTATAAAATAAAAGTATTCTATATTACCCCAAAATTTATTTTCTTTCCGAAATTCATATTTAGGCAGCGAGTAAAAATTCTACGTGTCATATGTGGCAAATTCCCAAGTTACCATTATTTTTGTCACAGTTAGTACTAATGTATATATATTGCTATTACTATGCCTTCACTGTCCATTTGTCTATCAGCGGGCTGTTACAGGTAGACAGTTGAAATTTTCGCAAAGCGTGTTTTTCTATTGCCGCTATGACAAAAAATAATAAAACGTTTAAAAAGTGAAAATCAATGAAAAAAAACCGCTTTTTTATAGTTATTTCAGCGGTATTCTTGTTTTCGAGCTATATAGTAAAAACAGTTATACATACTAGCATGAAACTTAGTGTTATTATAGTTCTAATTTTGAAGTAAAACAAAATATTAAAAAAACAATATAATAAAAAGTGTGAGTCTTACTTAAAAAAAAAAAGATTTTTTGTCGCTCGCATTGTATTTTGGTTTTAATGTGAATAGGCGTCATTGTCATAGCTGTGTAAAGAGGTGTACGGAAACCTCGGAGCGCGAGTCCAACATGCACTTGGCCGGTTCAATTTTTATTTTTGTGGACGCTTTTATATTTCATTTTACTTTTCAAATTTAAGTTAATGACCAAGTTAGAAATAAGTAAGTACTATTCTGTAGTGTTCATAAATATTTCAAATTTAGAACCAAAGCCCGCTTTCATCATCAGCATCATCGTCACTTACCATTGGGTGAGGTGATGTCAAGGGCTTACCAATTGTGGATTTAAAAAACAATTAATTTCACAGGCAAGTTTGTATTCCACGAAAAAATCTAAATCATCATCATCATATCAGCCGAAGAATGTCCACTGCTTGGCGTAGGCCTCCCCCAAGGATTTCCACGACGACCGGTTCTGCGCTACCTGCATTCAGCGGCTTCACGCAACCTTCACCAGGTCATTGGTCCACCGAGTAGAAGGCCTGCCTACGCTACGTTTTCCGGTGGGCGGTACAATCATCCGTTCTACGAGCTATGTGCCCAGCCCACTGCCACTTAAGTTTAGCAATTTTGAGAGCTATGTCGGTTACTTTGGTTCTCCTACGGATCTCCTCGTTTCTGAATTGAAAAAAAAAAAGATATACTTATTGTGTTATTTAATATTATGCTATAGTACTCAAACTCAAATAACTCTTTATTCTACATCAAAATAAATAAATACATATGCGAAAGACGTACAATTTAGGCGGTCTTATCGCTGAGAGCGATTTCTACCAGACAATCCAGTGTTCGAAGAAAAAGCAAGCAGACATGTAGTACGCGAGCAACAACAACAGAAAATTTAATGAATAATGATTAATAATTTTAAACTTTTACTATAACAGTACTATGTTAATAGCAGAACAATTTTAGCAAACTGTATAGAAACTAATGTTTATTATATGTCTAACCTTTTGAATTCACCATAAACAACTAAACTGAAGCCTTCACTCGAAAAATAAACTTTCCTTCGATCGAACTGTGTTTAATTTCTGTTTAGAAATTCGCAGATAAATAGTTCTATATTTGAATATTTATACACAATAAACAGACTACCTACTCTTTAAATATTTTAACCGCTACCAAAGTGAATATATATTAGTACTAACATACAGTATGGACACTCCCTGCCGCTCTCTAGATTGCTACCTCACCCTCTCGTCACTCAGATCAATACAGATTGGTATTAGTTTAGTTCTCGAACGTATAGAAGATTCGCCGTGATTTTGTTTGCTCCTTCATTTGGTTTTAGTAATGTCATTTCTTTGTTAGTTGTATATGTAGTGTCCGGGGTATGCCGCTACCGTGGCGCAATGGTTGAGTTCATTAGCTTCATATCATGAGGTCGCGGGTTCGATTCCAAGCGGAGTCTTAGTTTGTAAGAGTCGGTTGTTGGTGGAAGGGCATTTTCTAAGGTAGCATGGCTATCTGAGTCATGCCGCAAAATATCAATGCAAGCGGTTTGTTCCGGCTTAAAGATAAGATAGCCAGTTCCCTATTGCGTTGGGGAATCTTGGTAAGTTGCTTTCGTTTTCGGCATCATCGTCACTTACTATCAGGTAAGATGATGCCAAGGGCTTACTAATTAAGGATTTAAAAAATATCTACATAAGTACCTCTTTTACAGGTAGGTAATAGAATTTTATTTTATTTTGCTAGCATTAAAACTTCTCGAAAAATCAATCTTACTTGTTTACTCTTTGATTCCACACAGTGAGACAATTAGTCATAAAGGAGATTGGCCGTCGCCTTCGAGAAAGGGGGTTCATTGGTTAGAATATATTCATGTCTCTGGGTACGAGCCGTTTTGAGACAGTCTTAATTTTTTATCTTCACATCTTTTTAGATTTGAAATGCAAGTGCCAGTGCATTACAAATCTTCTCTGGAATTCTTGACAGTATTTTCAGCAGCCTCATTCTGAGGTGGAAAACCAGGTCAAAGTATATAAAACTGCACCCAGTCATAATAAAAGGAAACCCAGTGAAAGTCGAATCTTCACGTCCTTCTTCATTTTATTTTCTTGTTCTTCATATTTTCTTCAAAACGCACCATTTTTCTAAACAAAACTAGCAGAAAACAATGCAAAAACAATAAAATAAAACTACAAATGCGTTCACCACAAATCCCGTCAAAAAACTTTTGAAAGAGGGGGTGTGACGCCAGTGTTGCCAAGTGTACGATTTAAATCGTACTCATGCGATTATATGACTATCCGTACGATTCAATATTTCGTAGATTTGTATGGGAATACGATTTTTAAGATGAAATATTTTTCTATTATATTACTGTTTATATTAGTGTACCAAAATACAATTTCTTAAAGATCATTCTTAGGGAAGACGCTCTACAAACTCCGACCTAGTCAAAAAGCCCTCCCCGCAGTGCCCCCTGCCCAAATGTGCCCATGACGCTTGCTGCGTTCCCCCGCTGAATAGCTAACGAGATGCGTTGGGTCAAAAAGTAGCGCGATCTCGAGTCCAGGCCCTTTTCCCTCAACGATGCCCTAAATAGTCTAGAAAAGACTTGTACTCAGAGCACCATGGCCCTGAATGGCCATGAATTTATATTTAGGCACCAAACAGGCATATTTTGTCTCGGCCGCTGATCCTCTGTGTCCGCTGTGTGCTTCTTAGGTGAGAGGGCGCGAATTAGCTCACGCAGGTGACCTCCCAAAGCAGGCATCGACCTTTTTGCCAAGGGATTAGTGTGAGCCCATCCGGTCGGTTTCCGTTCATTCGGCACAAACCGGGAGGTTCTAGGACACAAGGAATTCCCGCGGAGACAGCAGCTCGCCGGATGATGTCATATATTGCCTGATGCCTAGAAAACCGACCCGGGCTCTTCAAGCAAGCCAGTCCAAGACGTCCGTCAGCTTCCACTGCAGATCCACAGACGCAGCCCCACCACTGCATACCGACAATCCAACCTAAGGGCAACTGCTATCCTTAGAGTGTTATCGTCTAAAAGCGTCCCCATATGGGGTGATGGTAGGGCCTGTAACCAGGCACCAGATTCCGGTCTGGACACGGCATAGATTCGGGCGCGGTCTACCCCCGTAGCTAGTTCCATTTAATCTGCAAGGAGCCGCCTGAAAACGATATCGTCCCATCCCCTTTTGGTGGCCAAGGTTTTCAGGGTGATCTCCAGTTGGACAAAAGATATCCCACACCTGAAAAGCCTCCGCCACGAATGGAATGCAGTTCACTTCACCATCAAATGGAATAATACGAGTGACGATTTCTGCAACCCCGTGAGCGGAGGACAGGAAGGCAATGGGACCCGCGTCAGTCAGTCGCCGCAATCCCAGCCCTCCATAACGGACGGGCATACTGGCCTGACACCATTGGGTATCGCTGAGGCTAACGTTCAGAATACGTTCAAGGATGTGCCTCAGGGCAAGATCGAATCGCTCTTTAGGTAGGTAATGAATCTTTTTCTAGGTTTTTTAAGGGCGTACGACTTTTTTGCTCCATGTTTTTTACATTTGTGCATGTTAATGTGTAGTTTTATTAAATTTCTGTAGAATTTGTGTAAATATATACCAAAATGAGTGGTAAAATTACATTTTATTGGATAACAACGAACCCTGCCCTTCCCTCCGTAACCTTCTATCCATCTCGTGTGTGCGACGACATAGTGGAGGGTACACCGCCCGTCGCACATGTATGCAAAATTTGAGCTTAAAATCGGAAACCGAGAAGTGGGTCAAAAATTTGCTTATTTTGAAGCCGACAACTAACAATCATACATATACAGGATGTAAGAAAATTAGTGTCGGTCCCGTTAACTGGGGCTTCTACTCATAGTATTGAAAAACTTTTGTACTACAAGATTGCTGAAATCGCAAAAAAAAATTGAACTCTTCATACAAAGCTAATCTACCAATTTTGTGCATTTTTGTATGGAGCGTGTTTTATACTAAAATGCATAAAATTGGTCGATCGATTTGTATGAAGGAAGAATTATTTTTTTTTGCAATTTCAAATAGTATATAAAATTTCAGCAAAGTAGTAGAACAAGTGTTGTTCAGTATGATGAGTAGAAGCCCCAGTTAACGGGTCCTACACATTTTTTTTACAACCTGTATACGAACATCAATGTGCGCACAATTTACGTTGTTGTTTCTGTGTTTCTGAAAAAGATTTGCGGTGAAAACGATGCCAGGTTAAGTAATCATTTATTTTAGTTACTTATAATAACTTACACTTCTGATTTTCTGTAAAGACTTTTCCTTCAAACGATGGCCTTTTTTGTGACAGTTTTTTTTGTTACTTAAATGGTCTAAATTATAAGTAAAGGATTATTTTTCTTTTATTTTTGTGTTATAAACACTCTAATTTAGATTCATATATTACATGGAAATACACAATATTCCGTTTAGATTCACAGAAAATCCAATAAAAGTAAACAATAGCGCGCCCAGAACCCCTGTATGTCACTGTCCATCTGGCGGTTGCGACAGACAGGGAGGGTGGGAGTTATTATAGCTTGACAGTTGAGAGGCTACTCATTATATTTACAAAGTTTTGGTTCAATCCGCCTTGTAGTTTTTGTAATAAAGCTGAACTACGTTTGTATGGAAACTGGAGCCTCCTGGAGACTCTTAATGTATTTTTATCTCCATAATCCAGTATATTTTACATAACTCACTAGTATTTATATTTCCCAGATTCAGGCTGCTTCACTAATTGTATTCCGCGCCTTTGTCTAATAGTTTTAATGAAGTGCACTTAAAATCTTTTTAAAGTTAGCGGAAGCTACGTTACCTTGCTTCAAGTAGATTTAAAGTTGGCTCACACCACTGTAGACCTCGGGTATCAGTTTCAAAACATGGTAAAAAAATTATTGCACAGTTTTTAAAGAAACATCTTGTTGTCTTTTAATTTAGGTAGCTGTTGGCACAGTATAAGGAGAGAAAAATATTATGTTTTAAAAAATCATTATTTTATAATTAACAGTAGATATTAATACTGTCGATTGATCTCTATCTTGAAGTTGGACCTACCTAGCTGGACTGTTTGTACCACGTATACATATTCGTCAACAACTTCCAGTGTAGAGTCTACAACCTTTAGAGGGGTGGGTGCGACACGGACATTTAATATTATTTTCGTCTTGTCCATGTTCATTTTAAGACCCACTTGTTGATAGGCTTTACTGAGGCCACCGAGCATTGTGCTTAGGTCTTCCATAGTCTCAGCCATGACCACGATCATCATATCAGCCGAAGGAAGTCCACTGCTGGACATAGGCCTCCCCCAAGGATCTCCACGACGACCGGTTCTGCGCTGCCCGCATCCAGCGGCTTCCCGCGACCTTCACCAGGTCATCGGTCCACCGAGTGGGAGGCCTGCCTACACTACGCTTTCCGGTGCGTGGTCGCCACTCGAGAACTTTACTGCCCCAACGGCCATCTGTTCTACGAGCAATGTGCCCCGCCCACTGCCACTTAAGTTTAGCAATTCTGAGAGCTATGTCGGTTACTTTAGTTCTCTTACGGATCTCCTCGTTTCTGATTCGATCACGCAGAGAAACTCCGAGCATAGCACGCTCCATTGCCCTTTGGGTGACCTTGAGCCTTCTTATGAGGCCCATAGTAAGCGACCATGTCTCAGTTCCGTACGTCATCACTGGCAACACACATTGGTCGAAGACCTTGGTCTTAAGACACTGCGGTATCTGGGACGTAAAGATATTGCGAAGCTTCCCGAACGCTGCCCAGCCGAGTTGGATTCGACGATTGATCTCTTTCTCGAAGTTGGACCTACCTAACTGGACTGTTTGTCCCAGGTATACATATTCGGTAACAACTTCGAGTGTAGAGCCTCCAACCTTCAGAGGAGTAGGTATGACACGGACGTTTGACATAATTTTCGTCTTGTCCATGTTCATTCTAAGACCCACTTGTTGAGAGGCTCTACTGAGGCCATCGAGCATTGTGCCTAAGTCGTCCATAGTCTCAGCCATGACCACGATATCGTCAGCGAATCGAAGGTGGGTGATGTACTCGCCGTTGATATTGATGCCGAGTCCACCCCAGTCCAAAAGCTTAAAAACATCTTCCAGGGCGGCGGTGAACAGTTTCGGAGATATAACGTCTCCCTGTCTCACCCCTCGCTGCAGCTGGATAGGTTCCGAGTTTTGATCCTGGAGGCGAACCGACATGGTGGCGTTTTCATACAAACACTTCAGCACTTCGATGTATCGATAGTCAATTTGGCACCTCTGGAGAGACTGTAACACAGCCCAGGTTTCGACCGAATCGAAGGCTTTCTCATAGTCCACGATATCGTCAGTGAATCGGAGGTGGGTTATGCACTCTCCGTTGATATTTATACCGAATCCACCCAGTCCAGAAGCTTGAAAACATCTTCCAGGGCGGCGGTGAACAGTTTCGGAACCGACATGGTGGCGTTTTCATATAGACACTTCAATACCTCGATGTATCGATGGTCAATTTAGCACAGCCCAGGTTACGTGCTGATAGCCATTTGGGCAGTAAAGTTCTCGAGTGGCGACCGCGCACCGGAAAACTTAGCGTAGGCAGGCCTCCCACGCGATGGACCTACGATCTGGTGAAGATAGCGGGATGCCAATGGATGCGGGCAGCGTAAGACCGATCGTCGTAGAAATCCTTGGGGGAGGCCTTTGTCCAGCAGTGGACGTTTTTCGGCTGATATGATGATGATTAATACTGTCTACAGTTTACCTCGCATTAATCACAAAATGTTAACCTATGAGCTGACGTTACGATCGAATTAAATCATAGAATAAGATAAAAATCAACCTTTGGGCACAGATGAAATACCAGTCACTCTTTATGGCAATCATCTACATTTTTTTGCATTGATTTTTTTTTTATTTCACTGTACTGTGAAATAATTACATGGAACAGAGTAGAACAATCTTTAAAGTTACTACCTATTTCAAAGTTGCCTTCACATAAAACAAAATCATGAAAGTTTGCCCGCTTTTAATTATTGTCGGTTGATTATCGCACCCATTTCGCTAGCTTTAACTGTTACGGTTCTAAACTCTTTAGTTTATGCCTGTCTCTGTCTGTTTTTCATACGTCTCACTCTTCTCTTTTGTCTTATTTTAAGTTGCATTTGTTAAGACCAGCATATCTCTGGTTAAGACTCTGTAATTAACTGACTGAAATATAAATGTTTTACTTTGTTTTTCATAGATCTGACTTATTTATTTATTTACAGCTATAGTACACCAAAATTTAATTTATTAAAGCTAATACTTAGCCTATTGTATATAATGTACAGTAGGCGGTCTTATTGCTAAGAACAATCTCTTCCAAACAACCTGAGCAATATCTTTCAGACAACCTTATAACTTATTTTATTTTGGCCTAGACACACGGCAGTGTGTCAGCCAAGTTCGTAAAGGAAAAGGTTATATATCATGAACCATTTAGTCACTTTCGACCTACCAGTATCTGTTTGATCTTTCGATTTTTGTGTGTCTTAAGAACCCCTAAACTACCTAGAAACCCAATTTTCATAAATATTTTTTTTAATGTAGCTTAATTTTTACGCCATTATACCAAATATGAGAGCTATATGGGCAGCGCAGGACCGGTCGTCGTGGAAATCCTTGGGGGAGGCCTTTGTCCAGCAGTGGATGATTTGATGATGATGATACCAAATATGCCGATAATATAAAATATATTTGGTCAAATACGTAGACTGACGTCGTTAAACAAAATGTACGTTCATCATCATCATATCAGCCGAATGACGTCCACTGCTGGACATAGGCCTCCCCAAAGATTTCCATGACGACCGGTTCTGCGCTGCCTGCATCCAGCGGCTTCTTGCGACCTTCACCAGGTCATTGGTCCACCGAGTGGGAGGCCTGCCTACGCTACGTTTTTGTACAACAAAATGTACTTAATTTAGAAGTTATATGTCTGGGTTTCCTGAAAGTACTCTCCTCCCAACGGTATTTCATCTTTTAGAAACAGTCCTGGAATGCTTCATTTGTGATGTCCTTCAGTTCCTACGTCGCATCTGCGTCCTTCTCGGGAATCGTCTCAAACCTTCTTACTTCAAAGGTCTTTTGAATTTGGGAAAAAGTAGTGAGGTCAGCTGAGTAGGGTAGAACAGTGATCGAGTGTTTGGCCAAAAACTTACGAGATCTGAGCGCTTTAGGGCTGGTGCATTGTCGTGATAAAAAATAAAGTCACGACTCCTCCACATCTCTGGCCTTTTTCGCCGGATAGCGTACCGTAGACGTTCGAGAACTTCAATGTAGTAACTCTGATTTACTGTGGAGCCTTAAGAGAGGTACTCGTCCCTGAGCTGAAAAAAAAGTTTCAACTTAATTTTCAGGGTTCCCTATCCGAAGGGTAAAAACGGGACCCTATTACTAATACTTCGCTGTCCGTCCGTCACCAGGCTGTATTTCATGAACCGTTATAACTAGACAGTTGAAATTTTCACAGATGATGTATTTCTGTTGCCGCTATAACAACAAATACTAAAAATTAGAAAAAGGGAAAGTCTCAATACAAAAAACGTGAAGAAACTAACTAGCGCCATCTAATATGATAGTACGGAACTAAAGAAAGTAGTGCCATCTAGTTTGATGGTACGGAACCCTATGTGTGCGGTTCTGACTCGCACTGGGCCAGTTTTCAATATTCCCGAGATTGAGGATTTGCCCAAAGAACTGAAAGACATCGCAAAAGAAGCGTTCCAGGACTGTTTCAAAAAGTGGAGACACAGTTTTATATGTATGCTTTGAGTAGAAAAGTACTTTGAAGGGCACCAATAAATGTAACTTTTAAATAAAGTACATTCTCAACCGACTTTCAAAAAGGAGGAGGTTCGCAATTCGACTGTATTTTTTTTTATTATGTTTGTTACCTCAGAACTTTCGACTTGGTGAACCGATTTTGATGATTCTTTTTTTATTTGAAATCTGGTGCTTCCCGTACGTGTGGCCCCATATAAATTCTATCAAAATCGGTGTGGTACTTTTTTAGAAATTAACAAAAACCAAAACTAATAATGCAAAACTGTACTAAGTCGGTTTTTTAACGCGTTCAGCGTTTTTTTTTGTTTAAATACGTCAAAAACTTTTTTTAGGGAATTTAATAAATTGGAGCAAGAACAAAGGACCTAGGCGACCGAGCTATGCACGGCATCTAACGCAATCTGTTGCTTAGCAGCTTGTAAAAAAGAAAAAAAATCTTAGGGATGACACCTATCTACGTTGACTTGGAAAGTAAAACATCATCCAAATACAAAATTTTATTCAAATCGTAGAACCATTTACAAAAAAACAACTTTACTAGAGTCTGGCCAACATAAGCGTGTCCTGAAATATTCATAAAAGTTATGACATGGCAACAATTTTAAGCTGTCAGTCTATAAAAATCTGTCACTATTCTCGTAAAGTTTAAATTCAGTCCGTTATTTTCATAAAATAATCGTTGAAATATGGCTAAACCTATAAAAAGTAATGTGCGAAAGCTGTATTATACTCTGATTAAAAAGTTCAAAAAAAACAAACAACATTACAAAATTTATATTTGGAATTTCATAAAAAGTTGAACAATAAGCTATTTTTTTTGCTGCAATTGTATAGATTCCTTGAGAATAGTTTAGTTTTAAAAGTAGATGCTCAATTTAATATTTGTCCGACAACGATTTTTATTTTACCCTTCGACGACAATTTTTGTTCGTTTTATTTTCCAAACCTTAACCTTTTTACACGTATTTTTTAAAAGAGATAATGGAGCATGTGTTGTATTTATGTAGTACTAGCTTTTGCCTGCGGCTTCGCCCGCGTGGACATTATTTCTACTTCGTGTCTTTGAGGGTGAGTGGTGAGAGTGACATGGAATTTTCTCCAGATCCCTATTCCAGATAGGGATATTTTGATAAGCAGTCGAGGTAACTTCTTACCCCCTAAACTAATTTAATACAAAAAATCACTTCAAATCGCTTCTCCATTGCGGCGCCAACGTGCGCGAGCGTGGAAATAAGTTTTTCCCAGATCCCTCGGGAACTATGTGGGGCTATGATAATTGGTAGTCTATGTCATTTCCCAGTCCCTCAACCATCTCTGTGCAAAAAATCACTACAATCTATTGTTCCGTTGTGATTTTAAAGAAATTAACCAAAAAAGGAGTTTTATTTCAGTTCCCTTAGAAACTGCATCGGACTATTATATTTTCACTGGATAAAAAGTATTTCGCGTTAGCAAGTAAGTAATGAAGGAGTCGCGAGTGCGCAAATGTAGAGATATACGATCTCTACAGTACCTACCTACATAATTTTAAACCCTCTATACAAGCTCGTCCCGCCTTAATCGAAGCTGCTTGGGTTCTTAGCAGCTATTTCAAAAGCAATATAAACACAGAGTAATCCACACTCAAGCCTGCGGACGCCTAAGGGTTGCGCAAGCACAATTAGCAAGTCCACCTGATCAGGTAACACAGACTATACTTCACTATATAGAACGGACATTACACGCGGAGGAATTCACACCTGCAAAATGGAAATAAAATTAGACTAATCATAAAGATACAGACAGTAGGAGAGTAAGTATATCATCATATCACCTCATATACGTCCCCACCGAGGGGCTCGAGTATATCATATCACCTCATATACGTCCCCACCGAGGGGCTCGAGCCTACCTGAATTAGGGCGATCGGGCTTTAATATATATTTACTTAATAATAAAATTTTTGTTACAGTAGTAAGTCATCATATCAGCCGAAAAACGTCCACTGCTGGACAAAGCCTCCCCCAAGGATTTCCACGACGACCGGTCCTGCGCTGCCCGCATTCATCAGCCTCCCGCGATCTTCACCAGGTCGTCGGTCCACCGCGTGGGAGGCCTGCCTACGCTACGTTTTCCGGTGCGCGGTCGCCACTCGAGAACTTTACTACCCCATCGGCCATCCGTTCTACGAGCTATGTGTCCTGCCCACTGTCACTTCAGTTTAGCGATTCGGTGAGCTATGTCATTATTATATTAGTATTAAGTGTTGGGGAAGTGATAATAAATACAGTTTGACAAAAGCTTAGCTTAGCTTAGCCAGAATTCCTACGTGGGAACCATGCAGAGAATATTTTAATAAAAAGATGGCGAAGTGCGAGTCAGAACCGCACACAAAGGGTTTCGTACCATTTTTCTCATTTTTCTAATTTTTGGATTTGTTGTTATAGTGGCAACAGAAATACATCATTCTTAAAAATTTCAACTGTCTACCTATTATGGTTCATGAAATACAGCCTGGTGACAGACAGACGGACGGACGGACGGACAGTGAAGTTTTAGTAATAGCACAGTAATACGATATGGCATACAGTAGCGCAACGCCTTTGATGTTGCTTGATGCCGCCACGGCGTAAGTACTAGCAGTACTAGCCTGTAGACCCGCCGCCCGCTGCCCCGCAAGTACCCCTCCGTTGCTCTGCGTAAGTACATTCGTTGCACTACTGTAAGCCGCTATATTTTAATACTGCTGTAATAGGGTCCCATTTTTACCCTTTTACTATAAAAAAACAATAAAAAACAAACAAATAAAAAAAAACAATAAAAAAAACTAAAATTATGTTTTCAGTTGGCAATAAAAAATATTGTATGAAATTTTTACAAATCCATCTGCACGTGTTAAGTTGGTCGACTATTACTCCTAAACTATTTAAACCTACTTAGCCGTTATAGTTTTCCTTATAAATTTATTATACACATATGCCCTACTATTTACAAATTTATTTAAATGTCCTGAAATACGGGTTTAGCTGGTAGGTAGGGAGGGGGAACAAAATAAACATTTTAAACACAGACAGTAATATATAAGTCACTGATTTTTAAGCTTAATATGTAGCAAACGGTAAACTGCATCAAAAAATTGTTAAAGCAATTTTTTTTTTGTTTTTTTTTTTATTTATTTATTTATTTGCCAGGAAAAAATACAATACAAGTAAATTTATAGAACGGTGGTCCCTACACTAGGCTAAGCCTGTATCGTAGGGGCCGTGAGTGCAAACAATTTCCATGCTTAAATCCTTAGTAGTTTTAAAAGACCTAATCAACTATACCTACACGATAGGGAATGTCAACGAAAAAAATACACACCCTCTTTAGATGTAGGGTAGGCACCAAAAAAACATTTTTTTCAAGATTTTATTGCACAACTTTGTCGGCGTATTTAATGTGTACACCCATACTAAATTACAGCTTTCTAGTACTGATAGTCTCTGAGCTAAGTCGCGGAGAGACGGACAGACAGACATGGCAAAAAGGCTTCCCTGTTGACTACGGCACCTTAATAATGACGGGGCGGCAGATAACCTACTGTTCTGTTTGTACTATCATTATCATATCAGCCGTAAAACGTCCACTGCTGGACATAGACCTCCCCCAAGGATTTCCACGACGACCGGTCCTGCGCTGCCCGCATCCAGTGGCTTCCCGCGATCTTCAACAGGTCGTCGGTCCACCGCGTGGGAGGCCTGTCTACGCTACGTTTTCCTTTGAACGGTCGCCACTCGAGAACTTTACTGTCCCAACGGTACTATATCTATACTCAATTCACAAAACTAATTTGACTTTCAATACTGTCCTTTTTTTAACCGCCTCCGTAGTTCAGAGGCAAAGTTCACTGGCTTTACACAGGAGGTCGCGGGTTCGATTCCCGGCGGGGTCAATTGTAAGACTCGGTTTGGTTGGTGGTAGGGCATTTTCTGAGCCCGCCTGGCTAGCTACCACCATCTTATCTAAGTCTTGCCGCCAAATATCAATCAAATTGGTGTGTTCCGGCATGAAGATAAGATAGCCAGTTCCCCATTGCGTTGGGGAATCTTGGTAAGCCCGCTTCCATCTTCGGCAACATCGTCACTTACCACCAGGTGAGATGTTGTCAAGGGTTTACCAATTGTGAATAAAAAAAAAGGTTTCTTTTTTGGGTAAACTTGTCCTGCTGCATGAGCTGAATCACCAGCTTAGAGGTCAGCAGTAACGTAACAGTCACCTGTATAATGTACCTCTTGTTAACTTTCCCTTTTATCTATGGCTCCAAAACGGATAATCCTAAAAGCTTTCTGATCCTCTCAACTGGATTATTTTTTTAAGAGATTTTGTGTTTTAACGTAGATACTCGTAGGTAGGTATCATGATATTATATATGTCGCAGGATAATCGCAAAATCAGTCGTTTCGCGAAAATACTAGGAATATTGCATACTATGGAGTAGAAAACTCCTAATAAAACCAAGTCGGATGGAGCCCCGCTTCGTTAAATAGGTTAGGTTTTGTTAGCGTGTCTTTTTCTACCGTAAAAAGGAGCCCCGCATAGAGGGGCTCCGTTCGATTTGGTTTTATTCGGAGTGTTCTACTCCACAGTGTGCAATATTCCTAGGATTTTCGCTAAACGACGGATTTTGCTATTATCCTGCGACATATATATATATATATATATATATATATATATATTTTTATATTCAGGCTGGCTCTATTGTAGTCATCAGAATGGGATGTACGGGTAGGAGCAACGAAGAATATAATCACAAGACTTCTCATTAAGAATATGGCATTTTATTTGTTAGTATCTAAAAAGTGATAAAAGCTTAATATATTTTATTTTTATTTTAAAATTATTATTCAACTAGCTTTTGCCCGCTGCTTCGACCGCGTGGACATCGTTTTTGTGACTGACTTAGCGGCTCGCGAGCGTGGACATGAATTTTCTCCAGATCCCTCAAGAACTATGTCAGGATATGCTTATTAGTAAATCGTGTCATTTCCCACCCCCTCAACCATCTCTGTGCAAAAAATCACATAATCCATTGTTAGGTTGCGATGTTAATTAACCAAAAAATATATATTTTCAGTTCCATCAGGAATTGCATCGGGCTATGCTACTTTCACGGGATAAAAAGTAGCCTATGTCCTTCCTTGTGACACATTGTTCACGACGGAACAAAAGGTAAATAAAAATACTATATATGGGCCAAGCAATAATTATTGAAATAAAAAGAAATATAAAAAATTGTACAGAGCGACTTTGTGTGGCCGAGAGTAGCAAGAGAGAATGGCGCCGCCAGTGCGGCTTAGATGGCTCCACCGTAGTGGGGGAAGCTAAAGAAATTATACAAGGCAAAATGAACCTACAAGAGGAATGCAAAAAGGCCACATTGAATTAGAACAATATTTTTTATAATATAAAATAAGTTCCTACTTTCATACAAAGCAATTTGGTTGGCTAGTTTGAATTTAACTTACTTTTTGAAGTGAATTACATACATATAGTTGTGTTGGCCTGCTTATAACTAATACATACACACACGTTAATAAAAGTCCGTTTGGTCGAAGCGACGGGACGACGACGGCGTAGACATTCTCCCGGCCGTTGAAAGCTCCACGAGAGCTTTCAAGAATTGTCGCCACTCGACGACGACGGCAATAAGCACATGCGGTTGAGGGCGCGGCGCACTACGCCACGCGCGGTAGAGACGTCTGCGACACGCGGGACTCCGTCAGACCCCGGAAAGAGCTTGCTCACTCTACCGAGGCGCCAGCAAAGCGGGGGTACGCTGTCATCCTTCAGCAGAACCAGATCGTCGACTTTCAGGTCCTTGCTCCTGACACGCCACTTAGAGCGCTGCTGTAATTCTCCGACGTATTCGTTGGACCAACGTCGCCAGAAGTGTTGGCGCACTTGCCCCAGGCGCTGGTAACGGTCGAGGCGGTTGGTCTTCAAGTCTATCAGAGACGGTTCTGGCAAGGCGGTGAGTGGTCTGCCGATCAAAAAGTGTCCCGGGGTAAGCGGCTGTAGGTCATCAGGGGAGGGACTCAGAGGGGATAACGGACGACTGTTAAGGATTTGTTCAGTCTGGGCAAACAAAGAACTTAATTCCTCAAAGCTAAAGTGTGCATTTCCCATGATCCTATGCAAATGAAATTTGGCGGATTTTACCCCGGCTTCGTGATAGCCACCGAAATGAGGAGCGTATGCTGGCGAAAATTTGAACTCTATGCCTTGCTGAGCTGTGAAATCCAAAATAGAATTTACGTTATTCTTGTCATTAAAAAAATCTTTAATTTCATGAGCCGCGGCTACAAAGTTTGTGCCATTATCACAAAATATTATTTTAGGCAATCCTCTACGAGCTATGAATCTCTTAAGAGTTAATAGGAAGGCATCCTTAGAGAGCTCACTAACAGCCTCCAGGTGCATACATTTATAGCTAAAACAGATGAAGATGCAGAGATAACACTTTGTGATTTTACATCCTCTTCCCTTGCGATCTGTTATGTAAAAGGGCCCAGCAAAGTCCGTCCCAACATTATTAAAAGGAAAGTCCGGCATTGTACGTTCTTTAGGCAGATTTCCCATTATGTTAGACATAGGCTTACCCCGAAAGCGGCTACAGATTAGACAGTGTCGTGCTGTGCGCCTAGCTAGATTGCGTCCTCCTATAGGCCAAAATCGGTTCCTAATTGACGCTAATAAAAGCTGAGGGCCAGCATGCAAGAGCCGCAAGTGTTCTTGCTGGAAGAGAAGGGCAGTAAAATGACTATTTGCATGCAGTAACATAGGATGCTTTTTATCAAAGTCATAGGTGGAAGCTGCGATGCGCCCGCCAGTCCTTATTATTCCTTCAGAATCGATGAACGGATTAAGCGAGACTATGTTTGATTTAGGCTTTAGTGGTTTGTTTTTGGATAATAGAGCCAGTTCGTTCTGAAATGAATATTTTTGTGACATTCTAATTAGACTGTTCATTGAAGTTTCCAGTTCTGAAGCTTGTAATGGTCCAGTTATTTTATTATTTTTATTGGTCTCTTTGGCATTATGGAACCACCTAATGATTCGTGCATACGCACGTTGCGCTATAATCAACCTAGAGATCCTTGAAAGATCATAGGGAGGCTCTCCCACCAAAGCGGGATGAGCTTTAATCTCAGGCAAATCGTCAACTTCAGAGAACGCTCCAGCAGACGGCCACATAGATTCACTTTGCAACAAGAAGTTAGGACCTTCCCACCATACGGTAGAGTCAGATAGTTGTTGTGGGTCGATACCACGTGACACTAGATCCGCGGGATTCTGTGAAGTTGGTACATATCGCCAGGCAGACGGATCTGTTAGTTCCTTTATATTTCCAACCCTGTTTGGCAATAAAAGTCTTCATAGCCTTAGAGGTATTTAGCCAAGACAGTACTACCTTTGAATCTGACCAGTATACATGACGATCTATTTTGAATCGTAGAGCTTTTGTGACTACTGAAGCCAGCTGAGCACCTAGTAAGGCAGCACATAATTCCAGTCTAGGAATAGTAGTAGGGGTTATGGGGGCGACGCGCGATTTTGCGCAAAGAAGGCGCACCTTAGCATCACCCTGTGAGTTCATAGACTTCAGATAAATGCATGCTCCGTAAGCCTTTTCCGAAGAGTCACAAAAACAATGCATTTCTACATTGACTGGATTGTCAATTAAAACGTTTCTGTCGATTCTCAGTTCAGAAATATTTTTTAGACCTTCAGTAAATTTTAGCCAGTCGGATCGAATTTTTTCAGGGACAGGATCATCCCACCCAAGATTTTTATGTGTCCAAAGCTCTTGCAGCAGCATTTTCGGCTTGACAGTACAAAGTGATAACAATCCTAGTGGATCAAATATCTTAAAAGTCGTTGACAGAATGGACCTTTTTGTTATGACTTTAACCGAAGACGGCTCAACGGGAAAGTAGAGTTCATCCGATGTGGGAAACCAACCTATGCCCAAGGTACTAGTTGCATTACTTATTACTAGCGAGTCATTACTATCGCTACAATCAAGTTCTAACGGCAAGTTAGATCGATATTTTCTGAGATGAAAACCACCCTTCACAAGAGCATCTGCTACAGACCTTTGAATATAGCGCAACTCTCCCTCAGTGTGCGCCCCTGTTAGCATGTCATCAACATAGAAATCCTTTTGGATGACGTCCCTAATTTTAGGGTCGTCAGATTCCTTGCCTAATTGCCAAAGACAGCGAGTACTAAGGAAGCTGGCGCTTGAAAACCCATACGTTACAGTATTCAGCCGCAGGGTGCGCAGAGGAAGTGATTCATCCTCGCGCCATAGAACTAGCTGCAGGCTACGATCCTGCTCGTGGATAAGGATCTGACGGTACATCTTTTCGATGTCCCCAGAAAGAACATACCTGTAGGTACGGAACCGTGTCAGTATATTAAAAAGAGAGTCTTGAATTGTTGGCCCTACCATTTGGAGATGGTTCATAGAAAACCCAGAAGAAGTGCGGGCAGAGGCGTCGAATACCACGCGAAGCTTAGTAGATTCACTGTTCTCCTTAAGGACAGGGTGGTGAGGTAAATAATATTGCACCTCAGACGAATCTCTCGTTTCATATTCAGACAGGTGTCCTAAGTCGGCATACTCCTGCATAAATTCAAAGTACAGGTCCTTGAGCACAGGCTGTTTTTTAAATCTTTTCTCAAGGTTCAGAAATCTTATTTTTGCTAAACGATAAGAATCGCCCAAACAATCTCTATCGTCACGAAGTGGAAGCTGTACACAAAAGCGACCGTCACTACAGCGAGTTGTCTTAGCGGTAAAGTGCTGTTCACACAGCCTTTCTTCTTCTGATATTGTCGCCTTGTCTGGAACAGTTTCTAACTGCCAAAATTTAGCCAAATCGTTACTCAGATTGTGAAGATCTTCATTTCTCGAAAAGTTACATTGCATTTTATTAGAACCCGGATGTACGGGAAAGATAGGACCTGCCACCAACCACCCAAGCTTAGAGCTGCGTAATACTGGGTTATTCTCACCTAACGAGTGCTGTTTGGCCTCTATCAATTCCCAGAAGAGATCAGCGCCGATGAGCATGTCGACAGTAGACGGATTGTTGAAGCTTGGGTCTGCCAATTTAAAGCCTGACAAGTTAAGATGCGCTACATCGAAATAAGCCTTAGGCAACTTGCCGGAGATAGTAGGCAAAACGAGGCAAGACATAGTAGTATAGAAAGAACTACAATTTGATTTAACGCGCACAGAGCAGCGCACAGGGGTTACATCCAGTGGAGAGTCGCCGATACCAACTATATTAATGTTGGAAGGCTGAGGAGTCAACTGAAGAGCTTGTTTCACATGCTCTGTAATAAAAGAGGATTGACTCCCGCTATCTAGCAGCGCTCGTACCTTAGTGGATTTACCAGTCATGGGATTAGTTAAGTTAACTTCAGCCGTACAAAGCAATACCTCTGACGAGGATAAAGCAGGCATAGCGACGGTTTCAGAGTTAGGAGTAGCGTCATCACCTTTATATAGATGCTCATGCAGCAGAGAGTTATGACGCTGTTTGCAAATTTTGCATCCGCCAGGAAGCCTACAACGACGCGTATTGTGACCGCTCCTCAAACAATTATTACACAGCTTCGAAGACGAAACAAATGACATTCTATCTTCTACCGATTTGGCCTGGAACGCAGTGCACTCGTAAAGGCGATGTTGACCCTTACAAAAGGAGCATTCCCGGAAAGAAGATGGAGAAGATTCCTTGGAAGCCACCACCATTGCCTTGGTGTGAGGTTTGTGTCGTGAGGCGCCATCTGCAGGCGTAGCGTACGAATTCCTAACAGTTTGTTTACTACGGTTCACTGTCTCGAGGACGTCAGCACGGTTTCTCAAAAAATTGAAAAAATCCTGAAGAGTCGGTATCTCATTCAATGTATTTTTATTCTCCTCCCATTTAAAATAGGTCTTAGAATCTAATTTTTCAGCTACTATATGAATAATCAACATGTCCCATTTGTCAGTAGGGAGGCCAAGTGTGCTAAGAGCTCGTAAGTTTTTTGTCACGTGATCAATTATAAATCGAAGTGACTTGTCAGTTTCCCGGACCGATTCGAGGCTGAATAAAAACTTGAGGTGATTGTTTATTAGCTGGCGTTTGTTGTCATAACGCTCACATAAAATCCTCCAGGCCTCCAAATAATTTTTCTCTGTGACTTCTAAATTACAGATCACACGTGCTGCCTCGCCCTCGAGATAGGAATTCAAATAATAAAATTTGTGAATATCCTTAATTCTAGAATTTTCATGAACTAACGCCGAAAACGTGTCCCTGAATTCCAGCCACCGAAAGTAAGTGCCATCAAAGGTGGGGATCTTTATAGTGGGCAACTTAAATCCCAGAGATTCGTAACCCTCATGATGAAGACAATGTGAGCCGGAGGCTCGAGAACAACTAGAACGATTGTGATCGTCAGTTTTGCTACTAGAATTATTTTCTACTAACTGCTGAGCTAAAGCCGTGTAGTGATAGAAATCCTGCTCTATGAGATCCCTGATTTCTAATTCAGCGTCCTGGGTTGCAAAATTAACCACTTCAATGTCATTCTGCACAACATTGAATTCCTCAAATAAGGACTCAAACTTGGACAGTTTATTTTTCAGTTTTATTAACTCAAAAGAGGAGACAGACTCGAGAGCGCAGAATGTTTCTAAATAATTTTTAAATTTTGTGATACGGCCCTTAATGGAACTACGCTTCGATGTAAGGTTCTTAATATTCATTTCAGACTTAACAGCTTCAGCCTCAGTCATTTTAAATAATTTACTCAGTTATATTTTTATAATAATTAAATAATGAAAAACGCATACGCTCCTCGTTCTGTTAGCGCACGACGAGTAGCGAAGCCGGGTTATCTGCTCGATCAGCTGATGCACGAAGAGATCGGTGCAACTCAGCGATGCAGCGGAGCGCTGCACGCGGCAAGCAGACAGTAGGCACGGCCACGCACACGGCGGCGGCGGCGCGGGCGAGGCGCGCAAACGGTGAAGCGCTTGATAACTGGAATTGAGAGATGCAAGCGGCTAGGTGGGCTAGTTGACTGCATGCAAAGAATAGAATGTGGGTTGGCGGCGTGGTTATTTATAGAACAGATTTTTATGATGATCAGGTGGGTAGGCTTATAGCAAATTATCGTGATTTATGATAACAGATTGAATGCAGTTATACCTATATATTATTATGCATAAATCTAATTAACGTTAACAAAACAATGTTACGATCTCTTAGCAGTTAGATATAAATTAAATTGATTGTGTTTTTTATACGTAAAATTATTTAGAGATAAATCGATTGACTAATAGCAATAGGCGTGCAAATAATAGCCGATAAATGCGTAAATAGGCTCCAATCTATAAAAAATAGAAAATAAAATAGGCACTAACGAGATTGTTGCACGGGTAGCACTATAATCAAGGAATTAATTTCTCGGAATACACAAATCTGAGGGAGACGAAAAGGAAATAGAAAAGGAACGGGCTCACTTGTTGACAAGGCAGACAGGATAATGATGCTGGTGCGCCTTCACACGCGCAGACGAGTCCGCTGCTTGCTGGTGAGGTCCTCTTGTGGTAGATGACGTGTGCCCGGGGAACTCCCTCGGCCGGCCGCGCGCTCTGCAGTCCTTCGGCACGAACGGGATGTATGTAGGCTGCGCACACTGCACAGGATCAGGCCTCTGGTTGTCTTCCAAAGGTAGCGAAGTGATCGAAGTGGCGGCTTGGGCGTGGTAATCGACCTTCGTTTGCCCTTGTATTGTGGACAAATCTGTAATTACTTCCAGAACCGATTAAGATTGCTCGTGTCCTGTCACGGTCGCCAATTTTTGTTCACGACGGAACAAAAGGTAAATAAAAATACTGTATATGGGCCAAGCAATAATTATTGAAATAAAAAGAAATATCAAAAATTGTACAGAGCGACTTTGTGTGGCCGAGAGTAGCAAGAGGGAATGGCGCCGCCAGTGCGGCTTAGATGGCTCCACCGTAGTGGGGGAAGCTAAAGAAATTATACAAGGCAAAATGAACCTACAAGAGGAATGCAAAAAGGCCACATTGAATTAGAACAATATTTTTTATAATATAAAATAAGTTCCTACTTTCATACAAAGCAATTTGGTTGGCTAGTTTGAATTTAACTTACTTTTTGAAGTGAATTACATACATATAGTTGTGTTGGCCTGCTTATAACTAATACATACACACACGTTAATAAAAGTCCGTTTGGTCGAAGCGACGGGACGACGACGGCGTAGACACACATGCTACCTGCATGCCAAATTTCATTTAGATTGGTCAAGGTGTTGAAGCGTGAAAATGTAACAAACAAACAAACACATTTTCACATTTATAATATTAGTAAGGATAAGCTGTCCCGGCGAACTTCGTACCACCTTATACTACACTACACACACACCCTACTCTACCCTAACCTACCCTACACTACACTTCTCAATACTACACTACCCTACCCTACCCTACCCTATCCAACCCTACCCTACCCTACCCTACACTACACTACACTACCGTACTCTACCCTACCCTACACTACACTACACTACCCAAACACTAGCCTACACTACCCTACATAAGAACCTTCTCCTGACAATAAAAAACTCAACAAAAAAAGAATTAGCGAAATCGGTCCAGCCGTTCACGCGTGATGCGATGACCAAGGGAAATAGAGATTCATTTTTATATCTGTAGTTGTTGCTCGCGTACTACCTGACGCCTTGCTTTTTCTCCGAGCACTGGGTTGTCTGGTAGAAATCGCTCTCAGCGATAAGACCGCCTAAATAACTATTCAATATCCAAGAACACTCAGTTTGATATTTTTAGTGATTCATGGCGAAGTATATCTGATGCTTGCCTAAGTTTATGTGAGAGCATTGACAATAGGCCAAAAACCTGTATCTCTTAGTTAAGTTTTGTTATAAACATACAATAGCGTTAAATTTAATCTTAAGTTAGAATACAGTGCTTTGGAAGTTTACTGTAAGCTGTATTTTTCTTGAATAAATAAATAAATAAATTACGTCTATCAGTTGATAATAAAAACATGTATTTATTCATTTTGATGTACAGTATAGTTATTTGAGTTTGAGTTAAGGATCCACAGGAGGCTCAAGTTTTCAGACAAACGTAGCAAAAACTATATGCCGGATGGAATCCAAACTTTGCAAATATAAATATCGATGTTTGTAATTTGTTTTCATCGTAGTAAGTTTAAACATAACTAAACGAAGGCATAAATTAGTTTTGTACTGATAGTTTTAAACTGCTTTATATTTCGTTTTATATATTAGTACATCGAAAACTGATTACATACAACGCTATGTCTCTAAGCTAATCAATATATTTGCAAAGTTTGGATTCAATCCGGCGTGTAGTTACTCGAGCCTCCTGGGGAACCTTAATAGAAAATCTTAACGTCTAAAATCCTCATCATCATCATCATATCAGCCAAAAAACGTCCACTGCTGGAAAAGGCCTCGGTCACTACTTTAGAACTTTGCTGCACAAGGAAACTATTGCATAAGCAAACATCCCAGCTGAAGTTTGACAAAAAAATATTTTTTTATCACTTTCTATTACTTTGGCGTACCTTATTAATGGTGGTTTGGAGTGTCTAGTGGTTTACAAGTCTACGTGTAAAGCCTAATGTCAGTGCTCGAGCGGAAAATCCGATATCTTGCTCAGGGACATTGATGGGTGCTTAAATATGCATGAGCGAACGGCACGCTGAGGTGGTAAGTATATTCTTAGATGATGCGGCATTTGAGGAGAATTTGAAAACTAATAAAATAAACTGATTATGGTAAAGGGCCCAACCCGCACTGGGCCCGCGTGGTTGACTGAGGCCCGATCGCCCTAATTCAGGATAGGCTCGAGCCCCTCGGTGAGGACGTATATGAGCTGATATGATGATGATGGTGAATAAAAACATCGTGATGAAACCTGCACACGCTTGCGAAGAAACTCGAAGGTTGTGTCACGCGTCGGACACTGCATACAACGGTCGTGAAATGAAATTTCTAAAAACAAATGACGGATCAAACAAAATCACGGCGAAGTCCTATACGTTCGAGAACCAAACTAGCACTAATCTGTATCAATCTGGGTGACGAGGGGGTGAAGTAGGAATCTAGAGAGCGGCAGGGAGTGTCCATACTGTATGTTGGTACTAATATATATGTATATATATACTTTGATATGGTGAAGAAAGAACCGAAGGAAGAACCGATCGTCATGGAAATCCTTGGGATCCTTCAGTTTAGCGATTCTGTGAGCTATGTCGGTTACTTTGGTTCTCCTGCGGATCTCCTCGTTTCTGATTCGATCACGCAGATAAACTTCGAGCATAGCACTCTCCATTGCCCTTTGGGTGACCTTGGGCCTTCTTATTAGGCCATTATTAGGACCTGTAGTACGGTATTACTTGCCAAATTTCATAGGTCTATGTCAACTGAAAATACCCATTAAATTTTGATTCCCTTGAGAGTGTCGAAATATACGTTTTTTGCGGCATAAACAGCTGTATCTTTTTTTCAAGTTAACTTAGAAGTTTTATTTTTTCACAGCTTCAAGGGACTATAGACCGGAGTATACGGTTTTAATTTCAATTCGATACCGCCACGCATTGCCGATATAAAGGGTCTTGACAGACAGACAGACGGACCGACAGACAGGCGGACAAGAAAGTGATCCTATAAAGGTTCCGTTTTATTCCTTTTGAGGTATGGAACCCTAAAAAATGAGTTTTTTTGCGTTATTTCCGTTTATTCTATCAGACAGAGTAGGCAGTGTGACAGAGCAGTGTCAAGGTGAGTCGGTCGTTGTGACTTATATACTATTAAGATACGGAATGGGAGCGATTCAAAGCGACGACGACGCCTATTTTCGTACCCTCGATTTACCTACATAAAAATATATAGAAAAATAATGAAATTAGATGATAACGAAAGTGTGAGGTGTGCGAGCCGCAAGTGGATCGCGGCACAGATGAGATACTTGTTATTTCGTAACTCGCTGGCTTATTCAAAAACTTTTATTCAACTTCAACTGTACATATGTAAGTATGGAAGTTGTCCGCTTCAAAATTGGCAACTTCCCGGTTTCCGATTGAGCTGAAATTTTGCATGATAATGAAATATTAAAAGATAGTACCTAAAAGTAATTAGGGTTTTCTAAAATTATTTTAACCCACGACGACCGGAGACCGACGATTTAAAGAGGAGTGTTTTATAAGTTTTATTATTAAAAATTTAAGTGCGTTTGACGACATCTCACCTGGTGGTAAGTAAGCTTAGGCAAACTCAAATAATGCCTATTCACTCTCGCCTTGAAGATACCCAAATTGTAGAAGTCGGGAAACAGATGCAGGCAAGGAGTTCCACTCCATCGCTGTCCACATAACAAATGAGGAAGCATAACGCTTCGTGCGTACAGGCTGAATATCAACAACAGAGGGGTGGAACCTTCGGTCAACGAGACACAGGGCCTCTCCCTATGTAATGGAGGTGATCCTGAAGGTGGAATGGAGCTGGGGGATAGAGGTGGTGCAGTTCTTGCACACACTCTCCAAAATGAAGCTGGTCTCAGTCTCTTCCCAAACTCGGGGTGGTGAGATCATACTCCAAACACAGGGCCAATTGCGAATTGGAGGACGTTGTTGAGCTAGTGGAAACCCCCTCTTCTTCAAATTCGTAACCCTAGGAACTGAAAAACATGACCTTCGTTAAATCAAGTCAAGTCAGGTAGGTGAGAATAAGGGCCGAGTTAGGTACTTCTATCTTTGCCTGTTAGCGGCGGTGTGGATAGCATCCTGCAGGAGGAGTTGCAGTTGTTTTGTTTGTTCACACCACTTACCTGGAGCTCCACCCCTTTGTATCTTCCCCTCCACTTTGCACAAACTCAAAAAAAGAGCCGTTTTAGTTACTAAATCCCTTTGTCGTAACTTTTTTTGTGACCCTGACATAGGTTTTAAACGGTGTGTTTCGATAAAATTAAACGCCACGTAACAATCTTTTTTGTCGAATGATTTGGGGCCAGATGACCATGTGTGATTTGTCCCAGAATATTTATTTATTTATATGTACGTTTATTCGACGCTCTTACGGTGAACGAAAACATCGTGGGGAAACCTGCACACGCCTGCGTGGTCGACTAAGGCCCGATCGTCCTAATTCAGGGTAGGCTCGAGCCCCTCGGTGGGGACATATATGAGCTGATATTATGATGATGATGATGAGAAACTCCTGCTGGAAGTCGTTTGAAAACGAGCGAGATTTACAGTAGTCGCATATGATGTAACATAAGTGACAAAATAATAATGAAATTAATGAATTATCGGGTCGTACATTCACGGGCCGGGCCTTCGGATAGTAGGTCATCCTTGCCTTCGGCCTCACATTTGGCGACATGGCCAATGTTACCTTAGCCTTAGTGATTCAAAAAAACGTTCACATTTCCTGTTATTGTACAAAAGCGAGAGGAAAATAGAGGGGTTGCTTTCATTAGATGCTATGTAAAAAGAGTTTCGTCAAAGTGAAAAAGTTTGTAGAAAACAAACGCACGGCTTAAAGGTAACATCTGTACTTCGCTTTGATGGATTGTAAACCTTCTTCGAGATGACTAACTAAAAATAAAACTTAAAGCTGCGTACACAGATACAGATAATCATCGGGTTCTAATCTGGACGGCCAATGTACCAATGAGTTTTTCAAAAACTTACGTACATACTTATCGATTGCTTTAACGGTGAAGGAAAAACATCGTGAGGAAACCTGCACACGCCTGCGAAGAAACTCGAAGGTTGTGTGTGAAGTCGACCAACCCGCACTGGGCCCGCGTGGTCTATTCGCCCTGATTCAGGGTAGGCTCGAGCCCCTCGGTGGGGACGTATATGAGCTGTAATGATGATGTTAATTATTTTGTATTCTTCTCAGAAAACCCTTTAGGGGTGCCATTGCCAATGCCAATAGGGGTGCATAAAATAAAATAATAACATAACTAAAATAACTGGTCCGCCGTTTTTCATAGTCCGCCATATTGTATGTATGTATAAATTCTTTATTGCACACTTAAGTGTGCAAATGCGGTCTAATCTCTAAAAGGGATCTCTTCCAGACAACCCTTGGCAGATGAGATATATTTAAATATATAATGTAAAACAACGATAGCGCAAGAATCTGATAGCAAGGTATTTTTCAAAAGGCAAACAAATAATAATCCATGATAAATAGATATGTAGATAGATAATAATAATTGTATTATACATATTACCAATGTGTAGGTACCAATATATCATCATTACAGCTGACCAATATATAGACAAATAAAAATATATACGCACGAAATTACTGGATCAGGAAAAATTCCCGAAGACGCAGCTTGAACGCTGCTAGTGTCTTAGCGTGGCGAACATCAGAAGGTAAAGAGTTCCATATACGAGCGGACATAATAGAGAAGGAGTGGATGTAGTAGTTCGAGTGAAAGTGTAAAAGTTTCAGCAGGTTGTCCTCTTTAGACCTTGTATTTAGAATGACGTCACTTAGCTAACCATGCATTGCTCCAAAGCTCAATCGGAAACCGGAAAGTGGTTCTTATTTAGCCTACAAGATTTGTCCCAAGCTAAATACCACAGCAAGTTCAGGTAAAGCTTGTAAAAATAAGTTAGGACTTTGATTTGTATAATCGCAATATATGTCGCAAGCATATTGTATGATTCGTCATTTTACAAATGTTCAGGTAAATTCTAAATAAAATTGCGAGGGGGGGGGCTCGCTTTGCGAGGCTCTTTGACTGTTCATCATATCAGCTCATATACGTTCCCACCGAGGGGTTCGAGCCTACCCTGAATTAGGTAGATCGGGTTTTAGTCGACCACGCGAATCCAGTGCGGGTTGGTGTCGTTTTCCTTTCACCGTAAGAGCGTCAGATAAACGTACATATGAAATCTAAATTCGAAATCACATTGGTACTTAGGGGGATTCAAACCACGACCTCCCGGACAGGAGGCGGCGGCCCTAGACGTTACGCCACCGACGCTCTCCTGTTAAATCAATCAAACCTGACCGAACCTAACATCGCTCGCTTCGCTAGCTCATTTACGATCTTACTTACGGCATTGTTACAATTTTCCTGGCTCGGCATTTTACAATCTACGTACATAATTTTACAATTTGCCTGACCGTATACATACGGACGAATTATTTTAATTTGTCTGTCTCGGCATTTTACAATCTGCGTACAGAATTTTACAATTTGCCTGACTGTTTATATCATCATCATCATATCAGCCAATAATCGTCCACTGCTGGAAAAAGGCCTCCCCCAAGGATTTCTACGACGACCGGTCCTGCGCTGCCCGCATCCATCGGCTTCCCGCGATCTTCACCAGGTCGTCGGCCCACCGCGTTTATATACGGACGAATTATTTTAATTTTTTTCTGTCTCGGCATTTTACAATCTGCGTACAGAATTTTACAATTTGCCTGACCGTTTATATACGGACGAATTATTACAAATTGCTTGACCATTTGTAAAATGACTAATCATACATTCGCTTGCTCATTTTACAATCAGCGTACAGAATTTTACGTGTTGCCTGAGGCATTTTACAATCGGCGTTCAGAATTTTACAATTTGCCTGACCGTTTATATACGGACGAATTATTAAAAATTCCCTGTCCATTTGTAAAATGACTAATCATACATACGCTTGCTCATTTTACAATCAGCGTACAGCATTTTACATGTGGCCTGACCGTTTATATACGGACGAATTATACAATTTGCCTGACCATTTGTAAAATGACTATTAATCGTACAATTTGCCTGCCACACATACACCAAGTTACCCTTAGGCATTAAAGTTAAAACCTGAAATTATCTATCCAACATTAAATAATCCAAAGCAGTGTAAATCGGCTTGTTGGTTAACTTGAATAACTGGTAAAAAGCATATTTTGCTGCGGTCAGATCAACGCCTAAATTAAAGGCTATGGTTATGCTTACCAGACGTCAGGATTTGTCCTGACATGTCAGGATTTTTAGGCACCAGTCAGGATTGCGGCCGGACTTTGAAAATGTTAGGAGATTTTGGATTATTTAGGTGTTTTAGGGTCTTCATCAAGATAGTGTTGCAACCCATGGACCTAAACGAATGGTGATTTTTCACTGCGTGGCGAGTAAGGGTAGCCTCAATGGCAGATTGTGAGTCGGCGAGTGACACTCAAAAGAAATGTCTTATGTGGTATTTTATTACCATGACTGTGCGTCGTCAAACCGCGCGCGCGGCAGTTTCAGTAAAATGTTAGGACTTTTTGAATATAAACGGGTTTTTTGTCCGGACCTTTTAATTTAACATCTGGTAACCCTATTTACGGTTATCGTTGATATCTACAGGACCAAACGAAACCTTGGGCCGAATTATAAAGTTTAATAGACTATGTTCATGTTATTATAATAAACCACATTAGTTAAGTACTGATTATATGGAAAATGCTTGATGCTAATTTTCATAAATTATAAAAGTTTATAAAATACCAGTGGCTAGCATCTTAGTTGAAGAAACTGATTCATGATTCAAAATAGGTGCAAATCACACTCTTTCTGATAACCATAAAATAATAATAACATAATTTCATTTGTGAAATATTAAGAAATAAAAAATCATTAGTTAATAATGTCAAAATTCAATCCTTGAAATAAACTAGATTATGTCATTAGAACATGAAAACAATATGACACGAAAGGTTATACATAAAAATCATTGAATGTCATTGATACCTTTGACAAGAGTAGGCCAATTCACACTGACAGCACCCAGTCAGCCATCGCTCCCATCAACCATATTAGAGGGAAAGGAATGACACGGCTCCAGAAGTAACGGGTTCGAAAAACGTAGTACGCCTCAGCTTAAGGGTCCCCAGGAGGCTCGAGTTTCCATACAAACGTAGTTCCTCTTTAACACAAAAACTACATGCCGGATTGAATCCAAACTTTGCTAATATATTGAATAGACATATATCAATGATTGTAATTAGTTTTAAATTCAAAGATAACTAAAGTTTTGTACTGAAAGTTTGAAACTTTTCTTATTTTTTTCCGTTTTATATTAGTGCATTGAAAACTATTTAGATAATTTTAGTAATTTGGTTTGTAAAATATTTTGTTTACCAACCTTATACTTAAGTGAAAAAATTGAGAACTTAACTCAGGTGAAATTACTAGTCTTAAATTATAAACAGAGCGTAACGGATTATGGTAATATATTATATACCACCAACTACCACATTCTACAAGTCCTGCACAGACAATCCCTACTAATATTATAAATGCGAAAGTAACTCTGTCTGTCTGTTACGCTTTCCCGCAAAAACTACTGAACGGATTTGGCTGAAATTTGGTAGGTAGACAGATTAGGACCTGGATTAAAACATAGGCCACTTTTTACCACGCTCGCGAGCCGCTTGCGGCTCGCGCACTGCGCACCCTTGAAAAGTCATAGAAACGTGGTCCACGCGGGTGAAGCCGCGGGAAACAGCTAGTAGTAATATATTTACCACCGAAAAATCACCCTCTTCACTCGCTATTTTTAGATGTTTTCCAAAAAAATTGAATCAGATGCGCCAAATACCCAGGAACCATGTGCGATTATGTATGGAGCGTTTTTAGGGTTCCGTAAATCCAACGGGTGACCAACGGGAGCCTATTACTAAGCCTCCGCTGTCTGTCCGTCTGTCCGTCCGTTTGTCAGCGGGCTGTATTTCATGAACCGTAATAGATAGATAGTTAAAATTTTAAATTTATGTGTATTGCTATTCCTGCCTAAACAACAAATACTAAAAATTAGATAAAAATAAAAAATAAGGTACACAAAATTTTTATAATGGGATCTGTCGTAAAAACGGTAATACATACCAGCGTGAAACTTGGTGTGATTATAACACCAATAATCAAGTTTAAACAAATACTAAAAATTTGAAAAAAAATAATAAAAATAAGGTCTCCATACTAAAAACGTGTTTAGAAGTATGTTTGAATTGGCTCTATAGTAAAAACTGTAATACATACAAGCGTAAAACTTGATGTAATTATAGCACCAATAATCAAGTAAAAGAACAAATACCAAAAATTTGAAAAAAAAATAAAACTAAGGTCTCCATACAAAAAACGTGTTTAGAAGTATGTTTGAATTGGCTCTATCGTAAAAACTGTAAAACACACAAGGGTGAAACTTAGTGTGATTATAGCACCAATAATCGAGTAAAAAAAACATATAATGAAAATCGGCCAAGTGTGAGTCGCATTCGCGCTAAGGAGTCCGAACTGAATGACAAAGATAGCTTATTTTTGTCTCACTCGTTGATGTCTTTTGATTGTAATGTGAATAGGTATCATTGTCATTATACTATGTAGTTGTGTGGAGAGGTATGGTGGTACAGAACCCTAGGAGTGCAAATCCGAATTGCTCTTGGCCGGTTTTTTATTATTGATTTGGATTCCTTGGCGAACGTTGTTCAGTATGATAATTATAGGCCCCCAGTGAAAGGGTTCTACACCAATTTCGTTACACCCTGTATACTCCAAAACCTAGAAACCCTAAGTAACATTAACACCTGCATAAGGAAAGTTAAGTAGTTAGGTACCATTGTGAATTATACCTATTAAATTTTATATAAAATTGCATTACCACCAATTAGAACAAACTACGGTAAACGAATGTTTACGTACGAGGGAGTGCAACTCTATAATGGTTACCCTCATCCATCAAAGAGATTGACTCGTTTAATCAATTTAAGCGCAAATTAGCTATACATATCTTGTCCAACTAAAAAGAAATACTATTTTCTTCTTTGTTTGTTGTGGAGAGCCAGTTTGTAATTCTATTTTTAATTATAACCATGACTATGTGTGTGATTCATATTTTTGTGATCTGTGCGGTGTGAACGACTATAAACCAATTACTTATAATTAAGTCTTCTTCTCATGTAAGTGACATTTTGTCTTTTATGAGAATAAATATCTTTAAACCTAAACCTAAATTCGGCTAGAATGTTAATTAAGTGACAGGTAGGGCACCCAATCAAGGCTGCGTTTGTACGGAGCCCTGCAAGCCGCAGTTTCGACACCACCCGTTGTTCCAGTTACCGAAGCCTGTCAAAGTACAAATTATTTGAGCCTATATGTCATACTGTCATAATAATTATCGAATAGTCAGAACGCAGCTCAGCTGTGGGAATTCCTGGTTCGTTCGGATTTGACAGGCGGGCGTTAAGTTATTTGAATACCAGTGTAGTGTAGTGTGAGTTCAAAAAAAAATGTTGAAGATACCGATGACGAGTAACTACTTAATATTTAATTTCTGGTAAAATTCAGAAAGGCTTGTGATGGAATTAAATCTGTTTTCTTTTGTTAGTTATATTGTTTTTTTTTTTCGGCCTTCTTTATTTTTTACTTTTTGCATTGAAACAAAGTGCTGATAGTAAAATAAAAATATTTAATTAGTTGTACCCTGCTCCTGCCCTCGATTTATTTTTCATCGGTCGGCTGTCCTTCCAATTCTTACCTTCATCATATCACATATATTTTTTACTTTTTGTATTATAACAAAGTGCTGGTGGTAAAAAAATATATTCATTTAATTAGTTGTACCCTGCTCCTGGCCTCCATTTTTTTTTCATCGTTCGAGCTTAGACGCGGTATGGAGGACACGTCGAGGTCGACTGTGCTTCCAATTCTTACCTTCATCATATCACATATATTTTTTACTTTTTGTATTATAAGAAAGTGCTGGTGGTAAAAAAATATATTCATTTAATTAGTTGTACCCTGCTCCTGGCCTCCATTTTTTTTTTTCATCGTTCGAGCTTAGACGCGGTATGGAGGGCGCGTCGAGGTCGACTGTGCTTCCAATTCTTACCTTCATCATATCACATACATTTTTTACTTTTTGCATAAAAACAAAGTGCTGGTGGTAAAAAAATATATTTATTTAATTAGTTGTTCCCTGCTCCTGGCCTCTATTTTTTTTCATCGTTCGAGCTTTGACGCGGTATGGAGGGCGCGTCGAGGCCGACTGTGTTTTTAATTCTTACCTTCATCATATCACATATATTTTTTACTTTTTGCATTACAACAAAGTGTTGGTGATAAAAAAATATATATTTATTTAATTAGTTGTAACCTGCTCCTGGCCTCAATTTTTTTTCATCGTTCGAGCTTAGACGCGGTACGGAGGGCGCGTCGGGTCCTCAAGCTTACATGGTTTTTCTAGCACTAGTAGTAGTAGCTTTTGCCTGCCTGCAGCTTCGCCTGCTCGTTTTCTTCGTTCTTTCCGCGGTAATAGTGATGACGACAGCATCAGAAATAAATTATGAACTCCTGATCACTAAATTGCCCTCATACTGAAACTTCGGAAAACCTCACTCGTTTTGTTTTCCATCAAGTCTTCGATTTTTAACTCACCAAAATCACAAAATGAGTACATAAATGACGCTGCAAAACTATGACGTCACGCGTAGGTATTTTTAGAACAAAATGTCGTTTTTTTTCATAATTGGTAAAGTGATCAATGATCAATGATCATCATCATCATCATATCAGCCACAAATCGTCCACTGCTGGACAAAGGCCTCCCCCAAGGATTTCCACGACGACCGGTCCTGCGCTGCCCGCATCCATCGGCTTCCCGCGATCTTCACCAGGTCATCGGTCCACCGCGTGGGAGGCCTGCCTACGCTACGTTTTAACGGAAATGAACATGGTCGCTTACTATGGGCCTCATAAGAAGGCTCAAGGTCACCCAAAGGGAAATGGAGCGTGCTATGCTCGGAGTTTCTCTGCGTGATCGAATCAGAAACGAAGAGATCCGCAGGAGAACTAAAGTGACAATGATGCCGAACTAATTAACTAATTAATGATTGTTTATTTCTTGATTTTACACAAATGAAATTATGTTATTATTAATTTATGACTATCAGAAAGAGTGTAATTTGCACCTATTTTGAATAAATACCTTGAATCTTGAATCTTGAAGATGGAAGCGGGCTTACCAAGATTACCCAACGCAATGGAGAAATGACTATCTTCAAGCCGGAACACATCAATGTTGTTAACACTGATGTTTGGCAGCAAGACTTTGATAAGATGGTGGTAGCTAGCCAGGCGGGCTTAGAAAATGCCCTACCACCAGCCAAACCGAGTCTTTCAAGTTGACCCCACCGGGAATCGAACCCGCGACTTCCTGGTGTGAAGTGAATGGACTAATACAATACAATACAATACAATATTCTTTATTGCATCACAACATAAAAAAAGAAATTTTACTAACTATTATGCCACGAAGGCGGTTTTGACAGATGATAAAATGTAAATCAGATGACTAGCATTGGTCACCCCTATTTCATTTTTATTCCTCTGCCTACATCGTAAAGGGAATCTATGTGCAAAATTTCAGCTTTCTTAAGGCAAGGGGTTTGGGAAAGTGCCCTCTGCTCAAACGGGCCCACGACGCTTGCTGCGTTCCGTCCCTGGATAGCTAGCGAAAAGATTACCCTTAAAATTTCTACAACTCTAGCAATCCGTTTTGGCCCCCGTGTGTGAAAAAAAGCTTAAACTTCCCACTTCATAAGAATAGACACCTGCACCTAGGACCCTGCACCAGGGATACTATTGGACGTTATCTTTATAGTACGACTAGTTTTTAGGGTTCCGTACAAAAAAAAACGGAACCCTTATAGGATCACTCGTGCGTCTGTCTGTCTGTCCGTCCGGCTGTCACAGCCTATTTGCTCCGAATTTACTTGACCAAATCAGCTGAAATTTAGTAGGATGGTGTAATCCTATGACCCAAACACAGATGTGCAAAGTAATATAAAGTATTGTTTTTTTTAAATAAGGGTCATTTGTGGAGCACAAATTAGGAAATTTAAAAAAGAGTTTTGCAAACCTTACCGTGTCATATATCAAATTAAAGGGCTTGTTAGTTATTGTTATTGAATGACTAATTTAACTACTTGGTTAAGAAATATTATATACAATTACTAACCATCAACGGTTGGTCCACGGCCGGGCCCCTAGGCACACCACCTCGCCGGGCGGAGATATCTCCTATTCCTCTCGTCAAGTAGGAACACTTCCGTTCTTACAGATCTAAGGATGAGTCAGTCAATTAGTGAGTGAGTGAATTGGGAGGTTTATTTTAATGCAAATAGATTTCGCTGGTTTGAATTTACTACCAGCAATTATTTCGCAATTTAACAGTCAGCTTACCTCTCAATCTGCTTTCAATACTGGAAACTTTGAATAGCACGTACTAAGAAATAAGCGTAAGAACACTGCACTCATAGGGCACGAATAGGGCTGTCTCTTTCCATATCAACTCATTAAAAGTACATACTCAGAATAGATAAATATTTATCTAGGGCTGTCTCTTTCCATATCAGTTCATTAGAAACATTCTAAGCCCTACTTAGTATATATAAATAATAATTACTTTGCATGTTTCCCTCATTTCAAAGGTGTTTTGATTTTCTTTATTCCTTTGTCCAAATCATGTCCAACACTGTCTTTTCTTTGAAACTCATATTTAGCTATTCGTCTGTTCTCAACTACTATCTTATTCTGTTTTATTGTTCACTCAGCTACTTCAGTTAATTTCAATTTGAATATTTTTGATGTTTTGTAATTAAAAATCATTATTTAATCAAATTGGTCAACCCTAGAGCACATGCGTTTGCGCAATGCCCGCAGGTGCCTGCGGGAATGCGTAAAATGCACGCCTTAGAATACTACCGACTATCGACGGAAAGATTGTCAGATTTATCGGTCCGCGCTATTAATTGCCATACTAATTTGTTTTAAAATATTTTTTCTGCATCACACTGCATTAATCAGGCTTGTGAGGCAAGGCATTAAATTGAATATTATGATCTCATAAGCTGTTGGCAAGAAATAAGTTTTTATATTCGTTTAAGATTGAATGATTACAGAATCTAAGCAACTTAAATGTTAGCAGCCTAACAGAGCAAAAACTATGTTCTGTATTGTTAATTTACTCTTTATTAAGAGTGTGATAGATGAATAGATAGATGTGGAACGCCACAAACAAAAGAAAAATATGGTTCCAACAATGCCCCTTATCTGACAAAATTTTCCTAATTACCTGCGTCTGTGTTTCCCGACTCCTACAATTTGGTTATCTTCAAGGCGAGAGTGAATAGGCAATATTTGAGTTTTCGTGTACCATCCTCGACTACATTGTCACTTAACATTAGATAGGATAAAGTCAATGGCACTCAATTTTTTTATTAAAAAAAATTTAGATCAATAAAAGGCGGTTGACCTGTGTTAACGTAGAATTAACCGCGGTGGCTCAACCGGTAACGACTCGGTCCTTCTAACCAGAGGTACCGGGTTCTAATCCAGACGGCCGATGTACCAATGAGTTTTTCAAAAACTTACGTACATATACTTACCGATTGCTTTAACGGTGAACGAAAACATCGTGAGGAAACCTGCACACGCCTGCGAAGAAATTCGCAGGTTGTGAGTGAAGTCGACCAACCCGCACTGGACCCGCATAGTCGACTAAGGCCTGATCGCCCTAATTAAGGGTAGGCTCAAGCTCCTCGGTTGGGACTTATATGAGCTGATATGATGATGATGATGATTAACCGCGGTGACACATGTATGTGGGGCAATACCCTTCATTAACAGCCCATAACCTCCCCATTGCAGGAGCATGGGTCTTTAAGTCATGGGTGGGTTAAGCCTTACCATGCATGGGGCTGAGTCCGTTTTGGTGGAGGTTATAGAGTTAGTAACGGACACCACTGTCAGATGTTTTCTAGCCGCCTGGCCCTCGAAGGTATCTGACATGCCCTAACAACTGCCATCCAGACCAGTGATAGCAATCGGCACCAACGACTTGAGAATACGGAGAGCACGGATACGGTCAAGATCAATGCCACTAACAATCAAACCCATCTAGTTCATGACCTTGCTTTTGGTCACATAACCTGCGTGATCGATCAAACCACACAAGTGGAGTTAAGTTACGACCGCTTCAAATTGACAAAGATACATGATAACATGACGCGTGTCGGTGGCGTAATGGCAAGTGCCGCTACTTCCTGTCCGGGAGGTCGTGGTTCAAATCTTGCCACGTACCAATGTGTTTTCGAATTTCAATTGCATATGTACGTTTATCCGACGCTCTTACGGTGAACGAAAACATCGCGAGGAAACCTGCACACGCCTGCGAAGAAACTCGAAGGTTGTGTGTGAAGTCGACTAACTCGCGCTGGACCCGCGTGGTTTACTAAGGCCCGATCGCCCTAATTTAGGGTAGGCTTGAGCCTCTCGCTGGGGACGTATATGAGTTGAAATGTTGACCTGATGATATGAAAAGTGATGTCAGTCAGTTTAAAACTAACACCCTGTAACACAACAGAAGTACTTGTGTAAGGGTACAAAGTCATATTTTGTTCCCAGGGCGTTAGTTTACATTCTGAGCTATGTGAAGGATTCTAAAGTAGAACCCTGACGTCAGCGAGGACTTTAATATACGTAGCCTGAAAAAAAAATGGGCCCTGAGTGACATAAGCAATTTTTCATCACGACCTATGAGAAAACAGAAATACGAACCAATCAGAAGAGAGATAGCTCAAACTCTAGCCCGAACGCGGACCAATCAGAAGAGAGAAACCAAAACTCCCTAGGGAACAAAGTAGAATTTTGTTCGTATTTACAGGTGTGATGAAATAGTAGTTTCCCTTATCGATAATACTAACAAAACGGATCATAAAGTTCAATCAGTTAGAGCTGTAGTACCTCAATTCAGATTATATCTCGTTAACAGGCAAATTTTAATAAGGACTGTCTTGTCCTTACATTATTAGAGCAAGTAAGTAAGTAATTCTTTAGCCGCTTTTAAACGTTCTTTTTAACAATACATAATTACTTGTTTAGCCATTAATACAGTATGCAAATGATAACACGTAAGTACGTATTTAAATCTTACAATCATATTCATGTTCAATTTTTTTTTAATTCTTCACTTACCTGTGAACCAAAAACTTATCAAGAGAGTAGAACTTGTTTTGAAGCAGCTATTCGTGTAGACATTTTTGAAACTTGTTATAAGGAAGGTCTTTGTATGATTCTGGTATTTTGTTATATATAACGTAACCCATCCAGTAACAATTATTTTTATAACAGGCCTTTAACATTGCCTAGTGTAGGCACCAAGCTTCCCCACTTGTGCAAACAAATTTAAGAGTCTCTCTCTCACATTACACTGACAGCAACACAACCTACTTGTCTAACTCACTATCTTATTTGTTCTTCTCCTAGTAAGATTTATCTGTATACCTGCTTAGGTTGTAGCATACTCTGGACTCGTAGATATCTGTATTATTAGAATTAAGTATATTATGTTTTTTTTATGTCGATAGCTTTACAGTCTTTCAATAATTTAAATTGAATAATTGTCATTTGACCCATCTTAAGATTTGATCCATCTTATTTAACTCGTCTGTGTAGGATGGAAAGACATCCACTCCGATTGAGGCGTTAGTGGTGTAATATTTAGACCACTCACTTCATACCGGGAGGTTGTGGGTTCATTCTGGCGGTGAAGATAGCCAGTTCTTAGATCTTGGTAAGTCCGCCTCCATCTTTGGCATCATCGTCACTTTACCAACACCTCTCGATGATACCAAGGACTTACCACCAACTGTGAATAAGAAATGCATCTATTGGCGTACAAGATCTAGTCCATTTGATCAAGGTCTACATAGGCTATCTTTATTCCGAATTTCATAACTTTTTTTTTTGCGTGAAAGTAAAACAAACATACAAATAATTTGATTCATCATACCAGCTCATATTTACGTCCCCACCTAGGGGCTCGAGCCTACCCTGAATTAGGACGATCGGGCCTTAGTCGATCACGCAGGTTGGTCGACTTCACACACAACCTTAGAGTTTCTTCGCAGGCGTGTGCAGGTTTCCTCACGATGTTTTCCGTCATCGTAAGAGCTTCGGCAAAGTATATAAACTAGTACTAACATACAGAATGGACACTCCCTGCCGCTCTCTAGATTGCAACCTCACCCCCTCTTCACCCAGATTGATACAGATTGGTTACAGTTTGGTTGACGAACGTATAGGATTTCGCCGCCACTTTGTTTGTTCCGTCATTCCTTTTTTTGAAATGTCATTTCTGGCCCGTTGTATGAAGTGTCCAGGGTGTGGCTTCGGATAAACGTACATAAGAAATCGAAATTCTAAAATACGTTGGTACGTGGCAGGATTCGAAGCTCGACCTCCAGGACAGAAGGTAGCAGGCCTACACCGACGCTCTAAATGGTTTAAGACGAGAGTGAATAGGCACTATTTAAGCTTGCGTGTCACATCCTCGGCTGCATCGGCACTTACCATCAGGTGAGATGCAGCCAAACGCACTCAAATTATTAATAAAAAAAAAGTTTGATTACAGAATATTATCTATGGTTAGTGATTGTATCTAAGAATGGTTGTACCACTTCAAAATAATCAACTCTTAAAGCACAAAAAGGACGCTAATACTCCACAGTTTTATCACAGCCAATTCGTTATAAAATGAAATAATGACAAAAACATATTAAACAGTCGGTTTCCGATCGTTTCCGATTAATCTACCCAAATAAAACTATGGAACACGAAAACCGCGAACCTAATTTTCTGATTGACTGAATTTCAATTTACTCTTTAACCAAAGTATATAATCATCGGCTCATATTACGTCCCCACCGAGGGGCTCGAGCCTACCCTGAGTAAGGTGATCGGGCCTTAGTTGACCACGCGGGCCCAGTGCGGGTTGGTGGCCAAAATATACATATACTATTACCACAGTATTGCGATATGGCTTTATATTGTAATACTGTGCCATTACTATCAATAACTATATTAAAATTTTAAAGAGGAAAAGTTTGTAAGTATGTAAGTTTAAATGGCCGTTGGGGCAGTAACGTTCTCGAGTGGCGATCCGGTGAGGGTCGCGGGAAGCCGCTGGATGCGGGCAGCGCAGAACCGGTCGTCGTTGAAATCCTTGGTGGAGGCCTACGTCCAGCAGTGGACGTCCATTTACTGATATGATGATGTAGGTAAGTTTAAATGAAACAGGTAATCTCCGAAACTATAGGTAACTCTTCCCTTTTTAAAATATCTTTCAGCAATATTTAGTATGAATATAGACTAAAAGTGAAAAAGTGGCAGTGGGCAGGGCACATAGCTCGTAGAACAGATGGCCGATGGGGCAGTAAAGTTCTCGAGTGGCGAACGCGCACCGGAAAACGTAGCTTAGGCAGGCCTCCCACGCGGTGGACCGACGACCTGGTGAAGATCGCGGGAAGCCGATGGATGCGGGCAGCGCAGGAAATCCTTAGGGGAGGCCTTTGTCCAGCGTAGATGATTTTTTGGCTGATAGATGGGACCTGCATTTAACACATAGGCTACTTTTTTCTACTGCGCACCCTCGAAAATTCATAGAAACGTTGTCCACGCGGGCGAAGCCGAGGGAAACAGTTAGTTGAGATATAAACTTTGAATGTCAAAGTCGATAGGTTTAAATTTTCTATAGCCAATATTTAACCAGATTATGATATGTTAATTACTTTATTAATGAATTCCTAGATGCCGATCTAATCCAAATCAAAAATAAATTTTATTAATTTGTTGAAATTATTCACTACAATTCATCATCATCATCAAATCAGCCGAAAGACGTCCACTGCTGGACAAAGAGGGAAGGCCTTTGTCCAAGGATTTCCACGACGACCGGTCCTGCGCTGACCGCATCCCTTCAATTATATCAACAAATTTTATTATTATCAACTGTCTCCGTGGCTTGAGGTCGCGGGTTTAATTCTTTGCAAGAGTCTGTTTGGTTGGAACAAGGTGTTTTTTAGCCCACCTGGCTAGCTACCACCATCTTATCTAAGTCTTACCAGCATGAAGATATGATAGCCAGTTCCCCATTGCGTTGGGGAATCTTTGTAAGCCTGCTGCCATTACAGTATCATCGTAACATACCATCAAGTGAGATGATGCCAAGGTCTCATCAATTGATCATAACAAAAAGTATTTTCATTCAGTCCTTGTCATTCCTTTCTATATTCTAAGCTTGTTTGGGAGACATTTTGACTGAGTCGGTGGCTCAGTGGTTGACTACTGATCCGAGGGTTGTGGGTTCGATCCACACCCAGAGCAAACATTTGTGTGATGAGCAGATTTGTTTGCTCTGAGTCTGGGTGTTAAATATCTATATATGTGTGTATTTAAACATATATATAAGTATGTACATCACTCTCTGGTTCTCATAACACAGGGAATCATACTTTGGGGCCAGATGACCATGTGTGATTAGTCCCATAATATTTATATTTTATGTATTTAATAGCTGTTCCGGCGAACTTGTTCCACCTTACACTACACTACACTACCAGCGCCATCTACCGGGATGATTTGTAAATCTAAGCCATCCAGGGCGCCACCCAAACGCATACAAAAAAACATTCAAATCGGTTCAGCCGTTTAGGAGGAGTTCAGTGACATACACACGTACAGTAGAGTTATCTACTATCTATAATACTAGCTTTTCCTCGCGACTCCACCCGCGTGGACATCGTTTTTATGACTGTCTTTAAGGGTGATTAGTAAATTATGTCGTTTCCCACCTACTCAACCATCTCTGTGCAAAAAATCACAACAATCGAGTATTTTTTAGTTCCCTCAGGAACTGCATCAGATTATGCTATTTTTCCGGGATAAATAGTAGCCTATGTCCTTCACCGTGACACAGGCTACTTGCTTGCCAAATTTCATAAAGATTGGTCAAGGCTTTGAAGCGTGAAAAGGTAACAAACAAACACATTTTCACATTTATAATATTAGTAAGGATTGCGCAAGAAATAGGAATTCATTTCATCATTGATTGTCCTTTTCTAAATTTAATTACAAATCATGTTATGTCAAATTAAATTAACGTTAGACTATAAATTAACTTCATATGCCTTATTTTGAAACTTCAAAAGGAATAGCTCCAGCCAGGTGGACCAATAATATACTTAAGGCGGTAATATTACAGATTTTCATTATTTTTGACGTCAATTACTCCTAAACGATAGAAAACCCAAAGTTAAAAAAATACTCTTATGATGTTGCTTAAAGTCAAAAGCTATTAGAAACACGATTGAGCAGAAAACTGCCAAAAGGCTCGATAAAAAAATCCCAAAGATAGGTCTACACTCTACACCGTTAATTTGAACTCTAGTTATGACTAATATTTTGAATATGAATTTTAAAAAATATACAACAATATTTGTTATGATAATACAATGTGAGTAATTTTATTATTTTTCATACCTTCATTGTAGTTTTTGATTGATGAAAAACCATTGAAAAAATGAAAAAGTGTGGTTAATTTCTGTACTCTTTACACGTAAATAGACAACTGTTCCAATCAATACCTCGCCGTAAGGTAACTGGCGATGGTTGGTTTCGCCTTGGGGGATGCCTATGCCTAGCAATGAACTAACATGGACTGCTGATGATGAGATGATGATGATGGTGATGAAACATAGATAGGTTATCTACATAATAAGTGAATTATCGAAATTAACATAGGTTGTTTGTTTTCAGCAATATCTGCTAAGCCATTGCATTTACCGCCTCCGTAGCTCAGAGGCATTGTTCACTGGCTTTACACAGGAGGTCGCGGGTTCGATTCCCGGCGGGGTCAATTGTAAGACTCGGTTTGGTTGGTGGTAGGGCATTTTCTAAGCCCGCCTGGCTAGCTACCACCATCTTATCTAAGTCTTGCCGCCAAATATCAATGTTGTTATCATTGGTGTGTTCCGGCATGAAGATAAGATAGCCAGTTCCCCATTGCGTTGGGAAATCTTGGTAAGCCCGCTTCCATCTTCGGCAACATCGTCACTTACCACCAGGTGAGATGTTGTCAAGGGTTTACCAATTGTGAATAAAAAAAAAAGCCATAATGGTGGATGCCTTTGCCCAGCAATGAACAAACATGGACATCTGATGATGATATTATGATGATGGTGATGAAACATAGGTTATCTACATATTAAAGTTAACATAGCTTATCTACATATTAAGTGAATTATCTAAATTAACATAGTTTGTTTTTTTCGGCAATATCTGCTAAGCCTTATTGGGGGGATGCCTTTGCCCAGCAATGAACAAACATGGACTGCTGATGATTAGATGATGATGATGATGAAACATAGGTAGGTTATCTACATATTAAGTGAATTATCTAAATTAACATTGTTTGTTTTTTTCGGCAATATTTAACGGAGAAAAAGTTTAGCCATACGTTTAAAATCGTTATCTTAATCGGATCAAATAGTGTACTAGTTTTTGTTGTCTTAGATCAAGGTAGATAGTATAATAGGAAATACAGCAAGAACTAATATGGCTGGTTCCTTTCCAAAGCGCAATGATAATTGCGTTGCGAAATGCTCTGTGGGAGCCCGAGGTTAATGTCGGGGAGCGGCTGAGCGTGCGCCGGCGTTCCAAATTTAAATTTAAACACACTGCCAGATAGAAAGAAGTTTTGGTACAGGTCGCGCCAAATTTTCCTACGGCTCTGAAGTTGGTCGCAAGACACGTCGCAGTAGCAAACTTTGGGCACACCCTGGACACTTCATACAACTAGCCAGAAATGACATTTCAAAAAACGAATGACGGAACAAACAAAATGACGGCGAAATCCTGTACTTTCGACAACCAAACTGTAAACAATCTGTATCAATCTGGGTGACGAGGGGGTGAGATCGCAATCTAAAGGGCGGCAGGGACTGCCCATACTGTATGTTATTACTAATATATTATATGCTTTGCTTTGGGTGTTAGTAGGACGTAAATGTTACCGTCTACACGGTTATACCGGCGCAGGATCAGTAATAAAGTTTGGCGCGAGCTGTATGTGACTGTCGCCAGCTTTATGAAAAAAAAAAATGTGTACAGTTAGGCCGGGTCGTTCCTTTCCCTCTAATATGGTTGAGAGGAGCGATGGCTTACTCTCGCGTTATACTCGTGACCGAGTGCTGTCCGTGTGAACTGTCCTACACTTGTCAAAGGCATTCACGACATTCATAGATTCAATATATAACATCTCGTGTCATATTGTTTTCATTTTCTAATGACATAATTTGGTTGTTTTATATAAGGATTGGATTTTGACGTTATTGTTTATTTCTTGATTTTTTACAAATGAAATTATGTAATCACTATTTTATGACTATCAGAAAGAGTGTAATTTGTACCAATTTTGAATAAATATCTTAAATCTTGAAACGAGGCAACACTCACAATGTGCCGGCTTCAAAAAACGAAGTAAAGAAATCGTCACTTACCACCAGGTGAGATGTTGTCAAGGGCTTACCAATTGTGTATAAAAAAAAAGAAAAAAAAAGTAGTACTCAATTCGTCGGAATCTTTTACTCGTACATACTATAAATAAAATGACTGACAACCTTTGTAGTAACTTGTGGTCCTAACTATTTATTAGCAAAACATCATATTAATGCCAGGTATTGCTTGGTACAGTTGTCTCTGTCTTTTTCTTTACTTGTAAAGAGTAAAGAAAATAACCACACTTTTTCACTTTTTCGATGGTACTTCGTGTCAATCAAAAACTATATGAAAGTTTAAAAAATAATAACATTTTGTATTATCATCACACATATGTGTATTTTTTTTAAATTTATACTTCAAAATATTATTCATTGAGTTGAAAGTAACGGTGTAGACCTATCTTTGGGATTTTTTTCTATCGAGCCAAAACTGCTCAATAGAGTTTCTAATAGCTTTTGACTTTAAGGAACATCATCAACAATAAGGGATTTTTTTTCAACCTTATATTTTCTATCATTTAGGAGTAATTGATGTCAAAAATAACGAAAATCTGTAATATTTTAACGAAATTACTCAGATTGATAAACAGCACAGTTTTGAAGCACAGTTTTGAAGTATTTTGAAAAAATAAACAAAAACATGATTAACTCGTAGCGCCATCTAGTTGTGATTGACATGCAACTCAATGCTCAGTTTAAAGATGAGCAATCTTTTCTGTCTGAGAATTCTGCTATCTGGGTTATGCGGATGGCGCTGTCCGTACGAAGTAATGTTCGGTCATTGGACTCGACGGATAACTTACCTAGATCTTCAACCTATAAACTATTCCAAGCAGGTTGATACGTGTGTCAATAGTATCGAACGTAAGTCTATTCGTTTTAATTTCAAATCAATGCGGGCTTCAACACGGCTGTTACGTTGAAACCGAACGCCCATTTCTCGATTTTGACATGTTTTTATTACTTTTTATCACTTTCAAATAAGATTTTAAAAATGTGTTCAATTAAAATGAAAGGTCTTAAAGTCACCTATATTTGTGTGTTGGTTTAATTCTATATTAATTATTTGTTTTCGAGATATTTTGCAATTAATTCTAAAAAAAGGCTGGTCTACAGCATATTTTTTTACATCAAAAGTTTTTTACATCAAATTTTTTAAAATTGTATTCAATTAAATCGATTTTTTCTTACTTTATGTATGTCATATATGTTTTTCATGGTGATAGCTTTACACAGTCTTTCAATAATTTAAATTGAATATTGTCATTTGACCCATCCGCAGGTTTTTGTTGTATTTATTTATCGTATGGCATTCATATTACACACTGGTTATAACAAAATCATTAAAAACATTTAAAATATGAAATTAAAAAAAAAAACTTTGAAGTTGCATTTCCGCAGATATGAGCTCGTGGCCTCAGTCAGGGTTTTGAAATCTGTTGTATGACAGCTACGAGTACTCTTCGGTTTGGCGGTAAAAAGAAACTTTTGATAATCCCATGATGAAATAATTTAATACTCATAAGTTCCAAATTTGGTCAGAATCGGACTTAAGATATAAACTCCAGAGCCAAGCGTGACGGACGGACGCACGGACGGAATTGAGATATTCGGTTTTTCAGTATAGAACACATTTTCACGAAAATTGGAAAAAAACTTTTTTTTTCGCGACAACAATAATTCCTCTACCCGATGTACATAAGTACCGCGTACTACGGGGTCGAGACAGTAAAAACGCCACTAACAGCCGAACCCATCCATGTGATGACCGTGTTTCAGGTAAACTAACCTGCAAGATCGACTCAACCACGCAAGTGTCACTGAGCTACGAGCCCTTTTTTCCCGCTATTTGAAGGGAGGAGGAAAATGCTCATGCGAGGTTATGTGGGACTTACAGTTGAAGCAAAGTATTATATAAGTACCTACTATCATACAGTATGGACACTCCCTGCCGCTCTCTAGATTGTGTACTCACACCCTCGTCACTCAGATTGATACAGATTGGTTACAGTTTTGCCGCCATTTTGTTTGTTCCGTCATTCCTTTTTTGTAATGTCATTTCTGGCCCGTTGTATGAAGTGTCCAGGGTGTGGTTGAAGACTGCACCTACCCACTATCAACCCCCTGAAGCTTTGGTAACTTGGTTACCATAAAACCCTATCGGAGCGACTCCTCCCCCCCAAGGGAGGGGGAGTACGAGCGCTTCGAGGTATCTACCTATATACATTTCAAGATAACATCTAGATAAGCACAGTATCTGCTATTTTATGATTATTAGCCAATTAGGTAGCACAAAATGTGAGCAATAATCTCACTAGATTGCAATCACTTTCACTGCCCACTGAGACGTTTGTTTTAACGCGAAACATGACATCTATATTATAAAAATGAATCGCAAAATGTGTTGGTAAGCGCATAACTCGAGAACGGCTGGACCGATTTCGCTAATTCTTTTTTTGTCGAGTTCGTTATTGTCAGGAGAAGGTTTTTATGTAGGGTAGGGTAGGGTAGGGTAGTGTAGCGTAGTGTAGGGTAGGGTAGTGTAGGGTAGGGTAGTGTAGGGTAGGGTAGAGTAGGGTAGGGTAGTGTAGGGTAGGGTAGTGTAGTGTAGGGTAGGGTAGTGTAGGGTAGGGTAGTGTAGGGTAGTGTAGTGTAGGGTAGGGTAGTGTAGTGTAGTGTAGTGTAGGGTAGGGTAGTGTAGTGTAGTGTAGTGTAGGGTAGGGTAGGGCAGTGTAATGTAATGTAAGGCGGTACGTAGTTCGCCGGGACAGCTAGTGTATAATATTTTTGTACATTCTGTATATTTTTTACGAAGAGTTCCATTTCACTAAACCGGCCAAGTGCGAATCGGACCCGCGCATAGTAGGGAACCGTAGCCTTTTAAAAAAATAAATGTTTATTTCATCATCATCATATCAGCCGCCAGGCGTCCACTGCTGGACATAGGATTTCCATGACGACCGGTTCTGCGCTGCCCGCATCCAGCGGCTTCTCGCGACCTTGACCAGGTCATCAGTCCACCGAGTGGAAGGCCTACATACGCTACGTTTTCCGGTGCGCGGTCGTCACTCGAGAACTTTACTACCCCAACGGCCATCCGTTATACGAGCTATGTGCCGGCCCACTGCCACTTAAGTTTAGCAATTCTGAAAGCTATGTCGGTTACTTTGGTTCTCTTACGGATCTCCTAGTTTCTGATTGGATCACGCAGAGAAACTCCGAGCATATAGCACGCTCCATTGCCCTAAGGGTGACTTTGAGCCTTAAATATATTTCGAAGCTTCTCGAACGCTGGCCAGCCGAGTTGGATTCGACGATTTATCTTTTTCTCGAAGTTGGACCTACCTAACTGGACTGTTTGTCCCAGGTACACATATTCGGTAACAAGTTCGAATGTAGAGCCTCCAATCTTTAGAGGAGTAGGTATGACATGGACGTATGACATAGTTTTCTTTTTTGAAAAGTATATTAAAAAAAATATATTAGCAGTTGGGAACAGAATATATTGTATGAAAAATCTATGAAGTTTTTACAAATCCAACTACACACCTAAAGTTTGTAGACTATTTGTAACTCCTAAACTAAGAAATACTACTTAGCCCTGATAGTTTTCCTTTTAAAATTATTATATTATGTTCTACTATTACATTTTTTTCCCATGTCCTGAAATAGTGGATTAGGTGGTGGTGGGGATGGGGGGGCAGAGGGGACACTCGACTCTAACAAAATTTTGCACTTTAAACCTTAATATTTCGCATACCGATCCTTCAAATGAAAAATGGTTTAGCAAACCCTCAGAACTTTTGAAAGAACTATTCAACGATATGTTGGGGTACGTCAACGAAAAAAAACACCATTTCTTTATATGGTATATAGGGTAGACTGGAAAGGTCTCAAGATATTTATTCAAAATAGGTGCAAATTACACTCTTTCTGATAGTCATAAAATACTGATTACATAATTTCATTTGTACCGAATCAAGAAATAAACAACCGTTAGTTAATAACGTGCAAATCCAATCAAAAGTATTTATATCAGCTGCATGTCCCCACAAAAGTATCCCATAAGACATAATACTATGGAAGTAGCTGAAATATACCAGTCTTGCGGTGTCTATATCTGTAAGAAGCCTGATTTTTTAACTGCGTATGCGGTTGAGCTAAGCCTGCCTCCTAGCTTTTCTATATGCGGGCCCCATTGAAGCTTTGAATCAACAGTTAAACCTAGAAACACACTTTGATTTACAAATTCTAATATATTACCAGCTAAGGATACATTGTTGTTTACTTCAATAACATTAGGTAATGTGAATTTAATACATTTGGTCTTTTCTGCGTTTAAGACTTAGTTATTTATAATAAACCTATTGTATACTTTTGAAAGAGTGTCGTTTACTTCGTCAGATATATCAGTTTTTCTGTCAACTTTAAAAACTAGTGATTTATCATCCGCAAACAACACAACTTTCAACAGTGATTCAAACATGAATGTTAGATCATTAATATAAACTAAAAAAAGGAAAGGTCCTAAAATAGAACCTTGAGGCACACCCATCTTAACCCGAGAACCCATTGATTTCGTAATATTATTTGTACTTTTTGTATCCTATTAATTAAATATGATTCTAAAAGATCTAGAGCCTTATTTTTAACACCGTAATGGTCCAATTTTACAAGTAGAGTTTTATGTTCCACACAATCGAATGCCTTTGAGAAGTCGCAAAAGATCCCTATCGCGTTTAAGGATTTCTCAAAAGCATCATCTTCTTCTTCTTTCTTAACAGCTCATATACGTCCCCACCGAGGGGCTCGAGCCTACCCTGAATTAAGGGCGATCAGGCCTTAGTCGACCACGCGGGCCCAGTGCGGGTTGGTCAACTTCACACACAACCTTCGAGTTTCATCGCAGGCGTGTGCAGGTTTCCTCACGATGTTTTTCCTTCACCGTTAAAGCAATCGGTAAGTATGTACGTAAGTTTTTGAAAAACTCATTGGTACATTGGCCGTCCAGATTTGAACCCGGTACCTCTGGTTAGAAGAACCGAGTCGTTACCGGCTGAGCCACCGACGCTCCATAAAAAAAAAAAAAAGCATCATATATGTTTTTAATTAGTTCAACTCCCGCGTCCGTTGTTGAACGCCCTTTTGTAAAGCCAAACTGCAGGTTATGGAGCAATTTATTATAAGTGAATATATAAGTGAGTCAACATTTGGTTTAGTATATTTTTTTCAAAAACCTTTCATAAAACTGGTAGCACAGAAACAGGCCTATAATTACTTGGGTCTTTCTTTTCTCCGGACTTGAAGAGAGGAACAACTTTACAAAATTTCATAAGATCCGGAAACACTCCAGTATCAATACAAGTGTTGAAAAGATCGGCCAAGTTTAGGGGCTAAAATTTCAATTATGAACTTTATTAAATTAACAGACATGCCCCAAAGCACAGATTATTAAATAGTTACTTCCCAAAGATCTTCAGTATTTTTTAGTTTCAACAACTTAAAAGCTTTTAGAATTGTGTGTGGATTAATTTTTCGAAATGTAAAGTCTTCATCGTACTTCGGTACATTTTCAGAAAGTAGTTGATTTGCGAGAATAGGCGACGAGTCAAGGCTTTCGGTTGTTTTGAGTGGAACATTTGTAAAGAAAGATTAGAATTCTTCTGTTACCTTTGAGGTTTCAGAAATGAGACCACGATCAGTTTGCAAGACATAATGTTTCTCTCGCGGCTTCGTTTTCCCCGTCTCCTTATTAATAACGTTCCAAACAGCTTACATTTTTTTAGAATATTTAATTTTTTTAGATATGAAGTTGGCTTTAGCTGCCAAACAAACTCTTTTAAATATTTTGAACATACCACAAAGTTGTATGTCTTTTGTTCGTAAAGCGAACGATCTGTTGTTTTTTTCGTTGTGCTCGTTATTGTCAGGGCGAGGTTTGTACGAGTATATTATACAAAAAATACGAAAATTTAATGGCAACTGTTAAACCAGCAACCAAAACCTTTGGTACAGTATAAAATACAAAGCATCTGTGGCTCAACAGTAACGACCCGGTCCTCCTAACCAGAGGCACAGATAAAATACTAGTTACTTCCAGAGGTCCCGGCTAACTTGTATCTCATCGGTTGTCCCGGGTTCAAATCCTGACTGCCAATCTACCTATTTTTTTTTAAATTACGTACTTAAATTTACCAGTGAAGAATACATCGTGAGGAAATCTGCACATCTAACTCCAGATATATATGAAAGTCGTGTTGCATACGTCCGTAGGTGTAAATCTAAAATACCCTACATGTGACTGCGGGTGATGTTAAGGGTAACACCAGTCTACCGCCGTCTTTCTCTTGGATAGCACGGTTAATTGTACCACACGATAAGAGAGAGTACAACTTTAATATATTTCAGAGGTCCGTTAAAAGAGTTTTATATAATTAGACGTAGGTGCCCTTAAAAAATAAAAAAATATTTTTATTTAATTATGAAACTTTGTGGCGTAAAGGCAAGGGCCGCTATCTCCTGTCCGGAAGGTCGTGGTTCGAATCCTATCACGATGTCTTTTCCAATTTCGATTATATAATATGTACGTTTATCCGACGCTCTTACCGTGAAGGAAAACATCGCGAGGAAACCTGCACACGCCTGAGAAGAAACTCGATGGTTGTGTGTGAAGTCGACCAACCCGCACCGCTTTGGGCCCGCGTGGTAGACTAAGGCCCGATCGCCCTAATTCAGCGTAGGCTCGAGCCCCTCGGTGGAAACATAATATATGAGCTGGTATCATGAATTATGACAAATGGACTTCGATTTCTGGGCCAATTTTCAAGCAACTTTTTCAAAAATACAAAATTATATATATTATTATTAAGACTGACAGATAGACAAACACATTGATCTTAGCGAATTCGGAACCCTAAAAGCAATAAAAACGTTATATTTCACGTGTGTATATTTCTAAAACAGTTCTAAAGATACTTCTAAAGAGTACTAAAAATATTAAAAATAAAACCGGCCAAGTGAGAGTCGGACTCGCGCAAAGTCGCGTTCTGTAGTCTTCTCAAAAAATCAATGTACAATTTCAAAAACAAAATTATATTTGAAGTTGGTAATGGAACATTTTGTATGGAAAATCTGTGAACTTTTTACAAATCCAACGGCACACATTAGGTTGGTAGAAAAGGTTACTTACTTGGTTTTAGTGATGAGTAAAATTGGTCTTGGTCTTGCAGTCTTGGTCTTGGTCTTGCAAAAAAGCAAGACCAAGACCAAGACCAATACTATCCTTAGTCTAGCAAGACCAAGACCAAGACAGAATAAACAAGAACAAGACCAATACCAAGACCGATTGTGCAAGACCAAGACCAAATACGCAAGACTCAATCGAAATTTTTTACTAACAGTGTTTATATGAGATAAAATATTTGTAACAGCGTTAACATATGCTTTTCTCGGAACAATATAGTTGGCGTGTCGAATTGTCAGTTTTTTTTCTACATTTTAACGTTATACATTAAAAAAACAAAGAAACTTTACCACTGATAAAAAAAATAATTTAAAAAAATGTTCCAAGAGTAAGTATTCCTTGTCCCAACGTCTGGATAACACATGGATAAAGTACAAAGGAAATTTAATTTTTCTTTCAATATTTTCACTTTTCTCAAGGACTTTTTTTCTCGCTAAAAGGTCAATTTATGCGTTGGTGGAAGGGTAGGTTCTCGAGTTTTCATAACTGAAACGTAAACATCGCAATCGATTAAATAACGAGTCAGCTCGATGGCTGCTATGCATTAATTCGTGGGCATCAATAAAAAATAAACAATAATAAGTTAATTATAAGCTAATTAATGTAATTATAATATTTTCAAACTGCAATAAAATATAGTACTTTAGTAGTTAATAATTAATTTTAAACTATTTATTTATAATTTATGATTAGATAACAATAAGCAATAACGTTTTAACATTATTTTTTTTAATTTATAGACAGTGAATTTATATTTTATATTAAGAAATGTTTGCCGATAAAAAACGGAATGTTGAAAAAATTTGTTGAAAAATGTTCGTTAAGACCTTATTGCAAGACCAAAACCAAAACCAAGACTAAACGTATTTCAGCAAGACCAAGACCAAGACCGAGTGAGCAAGACCAAGACCGAGACCAAGACCAAGACTAGACGAATTTGAGCAAGACCAAGACCAAGACTGAATAAGCAAGACCAAGACCAAGACCAAGACTGTCCAAGTCTTGGTCTTGGTCTTGCTTTGCTCATCACTACTTGGTTTGGTTACTCCTAAACTAAGAAAGTCTACTTAGTGACCTTAAATATCGGTTTAGCTGATAAAAGGGGGGGGAAGGGGGGGGGCACTTGAATCAAACTAAAATTAGCACTTTAAATACTAATATTCCGCAAACCGGTCCGAAAACAAATTATTGTACCACTTTGTGCGTGATTTATATATATAAACTAGCTGTGCCGGCGAACTACGTACCGCCTTACATTACATTACACTGCCCTACCCTACCCTACCCTACACTACACTACACTACCCTACACTACACTACCCTACCCTACACTACCCTACCCTACACTACACTACACTACACTACCCTACACTACCCTACCCTACACTACCCTACCCTACATACACTACACTACACTACCCTACCCTACACTACACTACCCTACACTATACTACCCTACCCTACCCTACACTACACTACCCTACACTACCCTACCCTACCCTACATACACTACACTACACTACCCTACCCTACACTACACTACCCTACACTACACTACCCTACCCTACCCTACACTACCCTACCCTACACTACCCTACCCTAAAAAAAATAAAAAAATTGATGTTGGCCGATTCTCAGACCTACTCAATATGCTCACAAAATTTCATGAGAATCGGTCAAGCCGTTTCGGAGGAGTAAGGGAACGAAAACTGTGACACGAGAATTTTATATATTAGATATATATATATATATATATATATATATATATATATATATATATATATATATATATATATATATATATATATATATATATATATATATATATATAAATAATAAATAAATAAATATTCTCGGACAAATCACACATGGTCATCTGGCCCCAAAGTAGAATTCCCTGTTTTATGGGTTACCAGAGACTGATATACATACTTATATACGTTTAAATACATACATATATACATATACTTAACACCCAGACACAGAGCAAACAAATCTGCTCATCACACAAATGCTAGCCCTGGGTGGGTATCGAAGCCACAACCCTCGGATCAGTAGTCAAGGGCACTAACCACTGAGCCACCGAGTCAGTAATGTATATAATATATACCCATGCTAAATTACAGCTTTCTAGTACTTTCTAGACTGAGTTAAGCCGCGCACAGACGGACGGACAGGCAGACACAGCGAATTTATAAGGGTTCCTTGTTGATATGAGTACTACACATTATCATCATCATATCAGCTCATATACGTCCCCACCGAGGGGCTCGAGCCTACCCTGAATTACTACACATTATCCCTACTAATATTATAAATGTGAAAGTAACTCTGTCTGTCTGTTACGCTTTCCCGCAAAAACTACTGAACGGATTTGGCTGAAATTTGGTAGGTAGACAGATTAGGACCTGGATTCAGACATAGGCTACTTTTTACCACGCTCGCGAGCCGCTTGCGGCTCGCGCACTGCGCACCCTCGAAAAGTCATAGAAACGTTGTCCACGCGGGTGAAACCGCGGGAAACAGCTAGTACATAATAAGAACACGTTTTAGCATTTTAGGCGTAATGTCTATGTCAAAGTATGAATTATTTATTCCGCGACCGAACACTTAACGGCAATAGATTAGAATTTAATACAGCGCCCTAAAACTTAAATTGGTCTCTTATAAACTGTGTCAATGGTGAAAAAAAGTTTTATGACAGTTCGCACAGCGTTTTAAGATCAATGTGAACTTATGTGATAAGCGAAACAACAAGTTTTTTGGGCCAGAACTAGAACTTGGAGTGGGTAGGCTAGCCCAATTCCACAGGTGGTCACCTCCAATTACGTATGTACATACATAAAGTTCATTTACTGTGAAATTGAATGGAAATTACATTTATTAGACGGATACATACCTTCCTATAAATCACGCGTTGAAATAGGGTAATTGACAGAATCCTTATCCTTACCTACCTAATATTATAAACACGAAAGTTTGTATGAATGGAAGTATGAATGTTTGTAACTCTTTCGCGCATTTTTTTTAATTTATAACACTGGTCTACAGTGGTTTTGTTGCCCTAGATATAAGATCGATTTTGGATATTATTATGCTCACAATTCAAAACAATCAATTCAATCAATGATTTTGTAAGATTTGCTCTCATTTTTTTCTCTCATGACTGGGAAAATAAATATTACTTATTACAAACAAGCCGATAATTGATCAAAATGTAAGATATGTAATAATCACAAAAACAAGATCACATTCAATACTTTCATGAACATATTCGTAATCTGGGCACTTGAAAACATCAAAATTTTCTATAATATCCAGGGCAACATTTTTTTTTGTAGAGCTGTGTAATTGGTAAGCCCTTGGCACCATCTCACCTGATGGTAAGTGACGATGATGCCGAAGATGTAAGCGGCGGCTTACCAAGATTCCCCAACGCAATGGAGAACTGGCTATCTTATCTTCAAGCCGGAACACATCAATGTTGTTAACACAGATGTTTGGCTGCATAATTTAGATAAGATGGTGGTAGCTAGCCAGGCGGGCTTATAAAATGCCCTACCACCAACCAAACCGAGTCTTACAAGTTGACCCCACCGGGAATCGAACCCGCAACCTCCTTGTGTGAAGCGAATGACTAACTATTACGCCACGGAGGCGGAGCCTATTGAACGTATCTGGATGAAATTTGGTAGGTAGACAGATTAAGACCTGGATTTCAATCGGATTTCATACCTATTCCTTTGAAAACTCATGTTCAAATTTCCAAAAAAAACCTATTCACATCATTCATTATTTTTTCGTTTTCACACCTTAAACAACTCAATTCAGTTGGCACCTTAGTTTAGCGAGGTACAGATAAGTATGCGTAAGTTATTTAGGGTTCCGTGCCCAAAGGGTAAAACGGGACCCTATTACTAAGACTCCGCTGTCCGTCCGTCTGTCTGTCTGTCTGTCCGTCTGTCTGTCACTAGGCTGTATTTCATGAACCGTGATAGCTAGACAGTTGAAATTTACACAGATGATGTAGGTATTTTAGTTGCCGCTATAACAACAAATACAAAAAAATAGAAAAAGTGAAAAATTAAGGGTGAAATAATAATACAAAAAACGTGCGCGGTGTGCGAGAATGTGCGCGGTGTGCGAGAATGTGCGCGTTGAATGTTCACACCTAGCTTCCCTCCAAAAAAATTATTTAAGTAGGCAACAGCTAACGAGACCATTTATTTATTTACTAGCTTTTGCCCGCGGCTTCGCCCGCGTGGACATCGTTTTTGTGACTAACCTAGAGGGTGCGCGGAGCGTGGACATAAGTTTTCTCCACATCCCTCGGGAACTATGTCAGGATATGCTTATTAGTAAATCGTGTCATTTCCCACCCTCTCAACCATCTCGGTGCAAAAAATCACACGATACATTGTTCCGTTGCGATGTTAATTAACCAAAAAGGAGTATATTTTCAGTTCCCTCGGGAATTGCATCGGGCTATGCTATTTTCACGGGATAAAAAGTAGCCTATGTCCTTCCTTGTGACACAGGCTACCTGCATGCCAAATTTCATTAAGATTGGTCAAGGCGTTGAAGCGTGAAAAGTTAACAAACAAACAAACACATTTTCACATTTGTAATATTAGTAAGGATTCCGACAACGCTACTTCAAAGTTAGGGTTATGTTTTCGGGTTTGGCCGCGCATACGCAACCTCTGCGAGGTGTCGAATCGAGGCCTCTCCCGCAAACAAGAAGCAATCAAATTCCTGCCGATAGTGCCGATTCCTGATTGGAAACAAGTTTTTTTATGTGTCCGTTTTAAGAGTTCCACTTGGACCCCGAGTGTCATACTATTTCATCTTTATTCCTCCTTTGAATCATTTTTGATACTTTCTTTATTGCCTTTATACTGTTATATTAACACTAGAAAGACGGGAAAAACAACTTACTAAGAAAGACGGCTTAGGGGTCATTTGACCCCTTACTTTATAAATATTTTTTATATTATTATATGTCACGAGAGGCAATGTCAAAAAACCAACAGTTTTAGAATTATTTTACTCTGAATTCCAAAAGGGTCATATGACACCCGTCCGTCTTTCTAGTGTTATAGAGCCAAAGAATATGAAAAGATTCTAAAATAAATTAAATTTTATATCACTTTGTTTCCACAACTGGTCTTGCGCTGCCCGCATCCAGCGGCTTTCCGTTACCTTTACCAGGTCGTCAGTTCACTAAGTGGGAGGTCTTCCTACACTATGTCTTCAGGTGAGCGGCCGCTACTCGAGAACTTAAATGACCTAAAGGCTATAATATGTTCGATGAGCTACGTCTTTGTGTAAATTCTTAGGGAAGCTCTTTGTCCAGCAGTGGACGTATTTCATCTGACATGATGATGACCACTTTGATACCTTGCAGTATTTTAATGACAGGAAAATGTATCATCATTACAGCTCATATACGTCCCCACCGAGGGGCTCGAGCCTACCCTGAATCAGGGCGATTAGGCCTTAGTCGACCACGCGGGCCCAGTGCGGGTTGGTTGACTTCACACACAACCTTCGAGTTTCTTCGCAGGCGTGTGCAGGTTTCCTCACGATGTTTTCCTTCACCGTTAAAGCAATCGGTAAGTATGTACGTAAGTTTTTGAAAAACTCATTGGTACATTGGCCGTCCAGATTTGAACCCGGTACCTCTGGTTAGATGGACAGAGTCGTTACCGGTTGAGCCACCGACGCTTTTAGGAAAATGTATAGTCATCAGAATATACTTACTATCGTCAGGGCTTCGTAGAAGAAAGTTTAGATCGAAACGGCAATAAATCATAAATAGAGGGTCCTAGTGGAACTATTCCTTTTTTAGGCTTTACCCCCTGCAGATGAAACTCTGTCCAAACTCACACAAAAGTTTAAATTTCGCATATTTTCCACAGGCTTTTAGCGCGTCCAGTTTTGACAAACTGAAGCTTTGAAGTCGAAAAGCGGGGAGGCTGATTTTAACTCCATTTGTACGTTTAAAACTACGTGTAGATTCAATGGTATGCTACAAACGGTTACAGATTTTTAAGGCGGTAATATTACAGGTTTTCGTTATTTTTGACGTCAATTACTCCTAACCGATAGAAAACCTAAGGTTGAAAAAAAATATCTTATTGTTGATGATGTTCCTTAAAGTCAAAAGCTGTTAGAAACACGATTGATTATTTTTGGCTCGATAGAAAAAATCCTAAAGATAGGTCTACACCATTACTTTCAACTCTAGTTATGACTAATATTTTGAAATAGAAATTTTAAAAATAAAAAAAATATTACAAAGTGAGTAATGTTGTTATTTTTTTTACTTTCATTGTAGTTTTTAATTGAAACGAAAAACCATTGAAAAAGTGAAAAATTGTGGTTATTTTCTTTACTCTTTACACGTAAAAAAAGACAGAGATAACTGTTCCAATCAATACTTCACCTTAATTTCGAGCGACGAAGGAGTAAATAAAAAGTTACATATGTGACCGTCCAAAAATTCAATTTAGAGATTTTGATTAAAATGTACTTTGTATACTTGCGTGCGTGCGAGCGTGCGGGCGTGAGTGCGTGCGTGCGTGCGTACGTGTGTATGTGTGAACAAAAAAAATATCTCAAAAACAGCTCTAAGGATGCATTTTTCATAAGTAACAATTACTAAATACTAAAATATATCGTAGATATAAGTATTAAATCCCAAATAAGATAGAATAATCCGGGAACTGTCTATGAAAATAATGAAAATATTTTTACTTTTTATTATCTCTTTATTAGCGCAAGGAATGTCTATCAAACTTTCATCCTCAAGAACACATATTAATTTGTATATGTCGTAGTAAGATAGCTATTGCCGTGATATAATTATATCCCTAGGGATAGTTATACGAAAGAGGTTCATATCTATGTTACTAGGGATATAATTATGACACGGTCGCAATCTAGTGATATAAGTATCGTACTAAACTAATCTAGTTAAATAGTTATAAATTGACCGAAGTATGAAAAATAAAACATTGATTTATAATATTTTCTGCAATTTGCATTTCTGTTACTCATCTACACTAATATTATAAAGAGGAGAGATTTGATTGTTTGTTTGTCTTGAATATGCTCCGAAACTACTAGACCGATTTGAAAAATTCTGTCACCGTTGGGAAGCTACACTATTCGCGGTTGCTATAGACTATATTATATTTTCAAAAAATAAGGGATCCTTACTGAAACTCAAATTATGTAAACCAAGGTGTAAAAATGACCTAAAATTTCTGCAATATCTACAAAAAGTAGTGTAGTGTAGTGGTAGTGGTAGCGGTAGTGGTAATGGTAGTGTAGTGGTAGTGTAGCAGTAGTGTTAGTTGTAGTGTTAGTTGTAGTGTTAGTGGTAGTGATAGTGGTAGTGTTAGTAGTAACGGCAGCAGTAGAGGTAATGGTAGTGTAGTGGTAGTGTTAGTAGTAGTAGTGGTAGTGGTAGTGGTAATGGTAGTGTATTGGTAGTGTAGTGGTAGTAGAGTGGTACTGGTATTGGTAGTGTAGTGGTAGTAGAGTAGTAGTAGTATTGGTAGTGTAGTGGTAGTAGAGTGGTAGTGGTATTGGTAGTGCAGTGGTAGTAGAGTGGTAGTGGTATTGATAGTAGAGTGGTAGTGGTATTGGTAGTGTAGTGGTATTGGTAGTGTAGTGGTAGTAGAGTGATAGTGGTATTGGTAGTGTAGTGGTAGTAGAGTGTGTAGTGGTAGTAGAGTGGTAGTGGTAGTAGTAGTGTTAGTTGTAGTGTAGTGGTAGTGGTAGTGTTTTGGAAGTGAAGTGTTAGTGGCAGTGTAGTAGTAGTGGTAGTGTAGTGGTTGTTGTAGTGGTAGTGTAGTAGTAGTGGTAGTGAAAGTGTAGTGGTAGTAGTAGTGGTAGTGTAGTCGTAGTGTAGTGTAGTTTAATGTAGTGTAGTGTAGTGTAGAATAGTGAAGTGTAGTGTGAGGCGGTACGAAGTTTGCCGGGACAGCTAGTTTTAAATAAAACAGTGCAATCAAAAAAATAAAAACAACTTAAATCAGTCACAAACTTTTATTTCACACCAATTGCACACCGATTCCCAAATCATTTGGTCAATTATAACTATTAAACTAGATTAGTTTAGTAAGATACTTATATCACTAGATTGCGTCCGTGTTATAATTATATCCCTAGTAAGATAGATGTAAACCTATTTCTTATAACTATGTTACGGTATATAATTATATACCTAGGGATATGGCTATATCCCTGCTACAACCATCTTACTGCTACATATATAAACCTATTGTAGAATGTATGGAAAAAGTCTACTAAGGGTACCTCCTATACAAATGCTACTTAGTAAGAAATTGAAGTTTCCTGTTTAGGAATTTAATTAATATTTTATATATTTTTGTTTTTTATTTCTATGGAAATTTCGTTCAGTATGATGAGTAAACTCCCCACTTAACGAGTTCTACCACTTTTTAACCTGAATTATACGATTGTGAGTTCAAAATACAAACAATTTTGAACCTTATTATACACTCACTGTATTTCATTGAAATCTACAAATGACTTATTGTTTACTTTTTTTTATTAAAATTACTACTTCTCTTTTTTTTATATGTAATGTATATATGTAATGTATGTTTTTTATATGGACCTATATGTAACTATGATGCGAAAATAGATTTCAGTTAATAAAGTACATTCCCCTTTAGGAGTACATAATTTTTTTTGTATCCTGTATAATCATTTCTTGATAATTTAATTTGTATGTGTGTCATAGAATTCATACATAACATACAATATTCCAAGTAATTACAAGCGATGATAACATTGTCAAAGAGACGCTGCTGCCCCTAATGTATTCCGCCAGATTAGACCGGCAATGTAATCAACTAATTGCGGGTTGGAAAGCCCCGCATACAGACATACACACATACACACATATGTGTACATACCTCATACCTCTACGTAAAGTAAGAGTGCTTACAGATTTGTAGTTGCAATCTGCTCTAAGAAAATGGGAGAGAAAAACCGCGCGTGCGCAAAAAGGCATGCATTATTGTGTGTTTTTAGGGTTCCGTAGTACAACAAGGAACCCTTATAGTTTCGTCATGTCTGTCTGTCCGTCTGTCCGTGACCTAGCTAATACACTATTAGTAGTTAAGAGCTGAAATTTGGCAAAGATATATATAATAATAATGCGGAGAAAACTGTAAAAAAATTTTGAAAAACAAATCTTTTTAAAACCTCCCCTACAAGTTAAGTGGGGATTTTTTTTTCTTTTCAAACCCAATCGTGTGGGGTATCGTTGGTTAGAACTTAAATATAGTTGTGAGTCTTCTAGCATTTTATAATTGACGGTTCCGCTTTCGAAAAAATAGGCTTGAAAGTACTGAATTTTGTTGGAATCGAGTGTCCCCACCCCCTAACAACTAAACCGCTGTATTTGGAAGGTTGAAAAAAAATCATGAAAGTAGTATATTTATTGAATTTAAAAGGAAAACTATCACGGCTAAGTAGACATTTTTTAGTTTGCCAGTTTTTGTTTCTTTCTGTTTTTAATGTTTTCAAGTGTATGTTTGTGTGAATGTATGTTTGTCTGTTTTTTGGCTGAGCCTAGAGCCTAAACGGCTTGATGGATTTTAGAGCGTGAAGTGTCGTAAGATTAGTCTTGATCCCGAAAGTTACTTAGTATTTTTTTTGACCCAACTGCCCAAAAAAGGGGAGTACCTGATGTGTTCATACAGTTGGGTTTTGATTTTTAAATAATTTTTTAATAAAATTGGTTAAGTTAGTGTATGAATCTTGTGATTGTATTTTTACATCTCGAGAGTTCAATCTAATACTTGTGTACTAAGATAACATACTAAAGAACGAGACACATAGTCATTTTCCAGGCACATTGTATGATTCGTCATTTTACAAATAATAAGCAAATAATAAAATTGCGAGAGGGGGGGGAGCTTGGAGAGGACTCTTTGACTGTTAAATCAATAATACTTGACCGAACCTAACATCGCTACGCTTTGCTCGTTAACAATCTGCCGTACGGCAATTTTACAATTTGCCTGGCTCGGCATTTTACAATCTGCGTACATAATTTTATAATTTGCCTGACCGTTTATATTATACAGACGAATTATTACAATTTGCCTGGCTCGGCATTTTACAATCTGCGAACATAATTTTATAATTTGCCTGTCCGTTTATGTACGGACGAATTATCACAAATTGCCTGGCTAATCAATCAATCATACATTCGCTTGCACATTTTACATGTTGCCTGACCGTTTATATACGGACAATTTATACAATTTACCTGACCATTTGTAAAATGACTAATCGTACAATAGGGATGACGAATGCTAGTCATCTGATTTACTTTTTATCGTCTGTCAAAAACGAAATTTTGTTCTAAAAATGTTTGAAATACCTAGGTGTGACGTCATAGTTTTGCAGCGTCATTTATGTACTCATTTTGCAATTTTGGTGATTTATAAATCGAAGACTTGATGGAAAACAAAACGAGTAAGGTTTTCCGAAGTTTTAGCAGGAGGGCAATTTAGTGATCAAGAGTTCATAATTTATTTCTGATGCTGTCGTCATCCCTATTTGCCTGACACAGTCACACGGCCAAAAGTGTCCTAACATGAAGTCACCCTATTTGTTCACGGAGGTGTACTTTCGCGGTTCTTTCTCTCCGTCTAACATAGCTACTTGCATATTTCTATCCTTATCTCATGTCAAACAACTGTCCGGACATTTTTTGAAGTTCGTTTTTTATAAAACTGGGGATGAAGTGATCTGAGCCTATGATGATATCAGCTCATATACGTCTCCACTGGGCTCGAATCTACCCTGAATAGGGGCGATCGGGCCTTAGTCGACCACGCGGGCCCAGTGCGGGTTGGTTGACTTCACACACAACCTGCGAGTTTTTCAGCAGGCGTGTGTAGGTTTCCTCGCAATGTTTTTCCTTTGCCGTAAGAGCGTCGAATAAAAGTACATATGAAATCTAAATTCGATTGATACGTGGCAGGATTCGAACCACGACCTCCCGGACAGGAGGCGCGGCCCTATCCGTTACGCCCCCGACGCTCTCTCTCAAGCCTATAAATTATTAATTTTCTTGGAAATGTAATTCGCATTGATTTAACGCCAGTGTAAATGAACCCTTAGTTTCAGATAGTTATCTAGTATTCAGGCAGAACCCGTATTTACACATGGAAGGATGTCCCATTCCGTTCCTATGATAAGACCTTACTATACACAGTCTAATCAATCATTAATTTCTATGAATGTAAATGTTATGTTGGATTTATATGATTATCGTTAGCTTGTGTTTCTATACTACTATAATATAAATAATGATGATTGATAATACATGTTAATATAGGTTTTATAAAAAAAACAGTTTGAGAAAAGAAGAAACACTGGAGAAATATACAAAACTAAAATCAAATTTAACACTAAATAAATGAGCGTGCGAAGCGAGCGATGTTAGGTTCGGTCAGATTTGATTGATTAAACAGCTGGGTAGCAGAATGCTTCGCAAAAAGAAGATAGCATCGGTTTTATGGGGATGGGCCGTGAAATTGTAAGCCGATTGACAATTTACCGTCATATAATAATCTAACTGAATTTAGTGTAGTGAGATTGTGATATCGCGGTTTTGAAAATATCCCGGCGACATAAACAACGCTTAGCTTGGACCTAATAGAGTTGTGAGACGCTTTATCACTTCGTCGCCGCTTCGCAAAGTCGTTGAGGTAAGTTAGTTTAGATTGATTTAGTTTTTCAACGGAAAAGTTTTAAAGGAGGATAATTTTTTTATGAATATTTTAGTAAGAAACTAAATTGATGTTTTTAAAGTTATGGTTGCGATTAAAATAGTTAGTTACAATTTGATATTTATCAAAATCAGTGATGTTTACCAACCGCAAAGAATCGTTGTTGAAAATACATTTTTCTACCTATTGGGAATAATCTTATACAGAGTGTAACAAAATTGGTGTAGGTCCCGTTAACTGGGGCTTCTACACATTATACTGAACAACTTTTGTTCTACGACTTTGCTGAAATCACAAAAAAATATTTTATTCTGTATACACATCGATCAGCAATACGACCAATTGTGTGCATTTTAGTATGGAGGATCCAATTTTTTTTTGGGAATTGACTATGGGTTCCTTAGGGAAAGTTGTCCAGTGTGATGGGTAGAACCCCCAATTAACGGGTCCTACACCAATTTTTTTACACCCTTTATACAGGTATAACAAAACTTGTGTAGATCCCGTTAACTGGGGCTTCTATTATTCATACTGAACAACTTTTGTTGCAGAAATCTAAAAAAAACGATCAGCTGATCGACCAATTTTTGAGAATTGACTATGTGTTCCTTGGGGAAAGTTGTTTAGTATGATGAGTAGAATCCCTCAGTTAACGGGTTCTACTCAATTTTTTTACACCCTGTATGTTATAGGATAATTAAAAATACTAGATTTTTTTTTCAATAATCCTGAAGGTGTGAGATGGAAAAAATTCTTAAAGCCGCAGGAGGTAGGTTAGGTTACTGTTTTGCCACACAAACCCTCAACGCGGTATTTTTCAGAGCTCGCACAAGCTAACTGACTTTGTAACGCTGTTATTTATTTGTTTTTGAGGTGAAACTTCTATATAGACGAGAGTATTAGGATTTTTTCTGTCACGAAAAAGCGTTACGGCCGCGTGGAGGGGGTAGACAGAGAAAGGCTGGCAGCGGCGGCGGAGAGAGGACAACGGCTGTATTCGTAGATAGAGAAAAGTTGAGATGGAGATATAAAGCAGGTACTTAGCCTAGGTTACCCTTCGTATGCACAAAGTCCCCTTGTCTGTTGTAGTTTCACTTCTTCTATGTGTCCCAGCACACATTTTTAACGTGGTCGTCTCACAATTACTAGTCTATAACGACATAAGATTGCATGAATCGTGGGCTTGAATGAATATTAAAATTTATAGTTAAAACACAGTCTTAACTTGACTCAGCGATTTAAAATAGATCTTGGCCTTCTTCACCAGAACACTCTCCTACTCGGTCATGCGTTGTCTCTTGCCATTAAGATTGTGATAATCAAAATTGACTGGTTCTGCGCTACCCGCATCCAGCGGCTTCCCGCGACCTTCACCAGGTTATCGGTCCTGCCTACGGTACGTTTTCCGGTGCGCGGTCGCCACTTCATAATTTTACTACCCCAACGGCCATCCGTTCTACGAGCTATGTGCCCCGCCCACTGCCACTTAAGTTTATCAATTCTGATAGCTTATGTCGGTCGTCTTGGAAATCCTTGGGGGAGGCTTATGTCCAGCAGTGAACGTCCTTCGGCTGATATGATGATAATGAATCAAAATTGAAATTGCTCTGTTACAAATTTTTCGTCGGTGGCTCAACCGGTAACGACACGACTTCAAATCCAGACAGCCAATGTACCAATGAGTTGTTCAAGACTTACGTACATATACTCACCGATTGCTTTAACGGTGAAGGAAAACATCGTGAGGAAACCTAAACACACACCTGCGAAGAAACTCGAAGGTTGTGTGTAACAAACACAAAAATAACATACAGTCAAATTGGGAACCTTCTCCTTTTGGACGTCGGTTATGAGAAGTCCTGACTCACTCATTACTGACTCCTCTTGAACCTAGAAAGCTGAAATTTAGCACAGAAGTTCCCTTGTGATGTATACAGGGACTAAGCCGGATTCTTTGAAATCTCCACGCGATAGGGAATAGCGTCGGTGACGTAACGGCCAGGGCCGCCGCCTCCTGTCCGGGAGGTCGTGGTTCGAATCCTGCTACGTACCAATGTGATTTCTAATTTGAATTTCAGATGTACGTTTATCCGACGCTCTTACGGTGAAGGAAAACATCGTGAGAAAACCTGCAAACGCCTGCGGAGAAACTCTAAGGTTGTGTGTGAAGTCAACCAACCCGCACTGGACCCGCGTGGTTGATTAAGGCCCGATCGCCCTAATTCAGGGTAGGCTCGAGCCCCTCGGTGGGGACGTACACTATTTGAGCTGATATGATGACAATTTTTTACCCTCACTAAGTAAACCAAGATGAGTTTGCTCCAGTGCAAGTAATAAATGTAATAATATTGTTTTAACTCAACCAACCGTACAGAGTCACTTAAAACATTGTCGTCAAAGCCGCGCGCACTTCACACAGAGTACAATTCATGTGGTAAAATTGTTACCATACAATGTTTCGTGTTACTTTGTTCCTGTTTATGATAGTTTATGACGGCTGTAAACTCCACTTCCATTAGTCATTAGTGTGTGAAATGTGAAATAAGTGCAGTTCACGTGACTTAAGCCTGGGTTACATGATGCCAATTAAGGTGAACGTATTGGAAACTTTGGTCGCAAGGATTTCGATTTTTCACAGCATTACATCAGGTGAGATGATGTCAAGGGCTTATCAATTGTGGATTTAAAAAAATGGATGTTTTGTAACTTGATTCCTCATTTCAATGACTTGAAAAAAGACGATTGGCTAAGTTTGGTTTATTTTAATAAAAAAATGAATGCGTTTGACTGCAAATCACCTGATGGTAAGTGATGATGCAGTCGAGGATGGTACACGCAAACTCAAATAATGCCTATTCACTGTTGCCTTGAAGATCCCCAAACTATAGAGATCGAGAAGCACTGAATCACAATCACAATCCCTGGGAAGGGCCCCAGCATCGGGCGCACAGACGCAAACGCGCCGTGCGTTTGGTGCAACCCCTCTCTTCTTACGCACCCACACCCTTCCCTAAGAGTGTGGGTCCTTCCGATGAAGGATTTTACAGGTCTTGATTGACCTTAATCCATAGGGGGAGTTTTAGTCGGTAGGTTCAGCCTTTAGCTGTGAGTCTCACATAACAAATACAGCCGGGCTGTACTGGTATGCATGATGCATCACTCCCCCTCCTTCCGAATAGGAGGACAAAAGTCCGGGTTGGTCGAGGTTGTAGTGTTAGAAGTTTCAAGCAGCATGTAAGACCTATGAGCGGGTTTAACGACTGCCATCTAGTAATAGTAAACGGCACCAACGTTTTACGGATCACGAAAGCGGCCAATGTATATGCATGCCACTATCAGCTAACTGATAGGTTTAAACCTATATTATCTAGGTAAATGCTGCGGAAGTCGTACTAATAAGCAACGACCGCCTTTTTGATGGTGATTCTACGCATAAAACTTGTCACTTTTGTTTTACTTGTGTTTCCTGAAATCGATATTTTTTTAAATTTAAATACAAATTGATCAGCTGATAAGATAACCTTTTTTTTGACATCAGCTGATATAATATCGTGTTATAATTATAACGTCTGGAAGGCGAACCTGGGTTAAGAGATCAAGTCAGGAGATTGATAACAATGATTTTTTTTTAATTTTCAAATTTAATTCGAGTAACTATTGGTTCTGCTCTGTGGTTAGTAGACTTATAGACTATTTAAGTAAAATATTAAAATTGAGATACAAAAAACATTTTTTTTAATCAATAATGAAAAAAATCAGGGGTAGAAGTGGGTTACTAAGCTCATTAGCTAATGGGCTGCTTCGTCTGTGTGTGGTCGGCTGTGTACCTGGGTTTCGCAGTTATGTACAGAGGCCAGCGCATCAAGCTAAGACACTTTGGACTTTGTATCGTTCTTATGCCGTATGCGAATGGATCATAATCGCACTACGAGTGTATAGCTTGATGTGCTGACCTCTGCACCAGTCACCTGTACATCGGCATCAGTGATTACTATCAAGTCAGTAGCTAGCAACGTGTAACCTATCCTTTATACAGTCTATCTAGGTAACTATATAAGTTGGAGTTTTAAACGTCGTGTTGGCAGTGTGGCTCAATAAGCGATTGAAAAATACGTATTGTTTTATGGTCGGGGCTTGGCGCCAAGAAAAGCTGTTTTTAACTGAAAAGAGTAAAAATTTATGGATAAGTTTAAAGAAGAAATGAATTATTTGAGGTTTTAGTTGTCTTAAAAGGTTATAAAACTTTAGGGATATAAATGAAGTTGTTGCATATTTTTAGTTGCTCGTCAGACAACTAATCCTAATAATATTATAAACTCGAAAGTTTCTAAGAATCTATGGATGTGTGGATGTTGTTTGTTACTCTTTCACGCAAAAACTACTAAACGGATCGGGCTGAAATTTGGTAGGTAGACAGATTAGTATCTGAACTAATAAATAGGCTACTTTTTTCCACGCTCGCGAGCCACTTGCGGCTCGCGTACTGCGCATCCTCGAAAAGTCATAGAAACGTTTTCAACGCGGGTGAAGCCGAGGGAAACAGCTAGTCACCTATAAATTTATTTTCATCATTTATTTATGACAATCATATAAAAAATACTGATTGCACATCAAACTATCTAGCCTTCTCAACTGGACTAGAAAGAGTTGAGCGAGCGAAGCAAGCGATAAACAGGTTCGGTTAAGTCGAGGAGCTTCGCGAACAATTAAGGTTCGTGGCGCACCAGATACCTACAAGTATAGCGTTTATCTGGTTTTAATAAAAAAAAGTCTGTATCATATTGTAAGTCAGATCTCGGTGGCGTAGCGGATACGGTCGCTACCTCCTGTACGGGAGGTCGCGGATTGAGTCCTGCCACGTACCAATGTGTTTTCGGATTTCGATTTCATTTGTACGTTTATTCGACGCTCTTATGGTGAAGGAAAAACATCGCGAGGAAACCGGCACACGCCTGCGAAAAAACTCGAAGGAAAAGGGAAACCAAATTTGGTGTGTTATGTCGACCAACGCCCGATCGCCCTAATTCAGGGTAGACTCTAACCCCTCGGTGGAGACGAATATGAGCTGATTTGATGAAGTCAGATCCGCCACTCAGTAGGGGTGAGCCGCTCTGGCTTGTACCTGATGCAGTGCATTTCGCTGGCGATTCAGCGTGGCAACGATGCTAGCGTTTTGGGTACCTTTGCATCAGGGGAGTTTCGAGGCGGCCATTATATTATGATGACTGAGGCTTTTTTTGTTGTTTGTTTTATATTCTACTAGCCGTCCCGGAGAACTTAGTTCCACCTTACACTACACTAAACTACACTACCCTACCCTATCCTACACTACACTACACTGAGGCGTATATAAGCTGAAATGATGATGATATTTGTTACAGGTTTAATTACTACCCATATATATATATATATATATATATATATATATATATATATATATATATATATATATATATATATATATATATATATACAGGGTTACTTTTGGACCCCTAGCGAAAATTTAATATGACATAAGGGAAGTAACAAAAAAGATAATAATGAAATAAAAAAAATGTTTTTCTTTAAATTCCGCATTTTATAGCGTCTCTTTGTGTTCTTAGATTTCTAGGCGCGTTTGGTCACCCTACACGAGCCACAACCAAACATTTCCGTTGCTCCTAGTTGCGAGGCTGCCGCGCATGCGCGGTTTTCTAACTGTACTGCCATTGGCTGCGCGGCTCGCTCGGCTCCCGGGATTGCCTTGCGAGGCTGCGGCGCATGCGCGGTTTTCTAACTGTACCACAGATTACTAATTAATTAGTTACTAACTGTACTGCCATTTGCTGCGCGACTTGCGCGAGTGTTCGGGCCCAGAGTTGCCAAACTACTCGAACAAAATACGGTGAAATACGATGTTAGTAGGTTCAAATCACAATTCCGCCATACAAAATATCCAAAAATTTAAAAATACTGTGTTTCGAAAGCGCTGATGCCAAAATTACGGTGTTTCTGTGAAATTGCTCAAAATTCAATACAGTAGACGACACTCAACAACACGTAAAAACGGTACATCTACCGTAATAACGGTGTAGTTGGCACCCTGGGTTCGACGCACTGGCATGCGTCATGTATCGGTAAGGTGACCAAAATTTTTAATTAGAGTTAAGAAAAGTTGAAAAAAAAAGTCCAAAAAAGAATGCTTTTTTATTTCATAAAGTGAATGTACTGCTACTCTAGAATGATGACACAAAATTTCGCTAGGGGTCCAAAAGTAACCCTGTATATACATATAGCGTGGCGACGCGTCTCCACGGCATGCGTCGCCACGCCAGACATCGATTTTACGTGCGGCTATAGATGTTTCACATCAATTGGCCAAGTTTAAGTCGTACTCGTGCTAAGGAGTCCGAACTGAACGACAAAAAAAGCATATTTTTGTCGCTTGCGTTAAGTCTTCTGTTTAAAATCTGAATAGGTAATATTGTCATTCATACTATGTAGTTGTGTGGAGAGCTGTGGTGATAGAACCCTCCTTGTGCTATTCCGACTCGTACTTGGCCGTTTTTTTTAATATCAACAATAAACATATTCAGATGATTTATAAAGTAAAGTCCAGAGTGCAAGACCTAATGAACCCGGCGACAATGACTGGGTCATATTGACCCCAGCGTTTTTCAATTGAGGAAATTTAAAAAAAAAACATATTATAAGTTTTATTGGTTTTCTCAGTAGCTGGAGATAAGACCTCGATTCATATGATTTGTACCATAGCGTAGGGAGCAAGCGCCAGTGAAGAATGGTAAAATACCTTTTCTTGAATATAACGGCTACAGCTCCATACATTTTTAGTTCCAAAAGAGAATTTATTTTAGTTGCCCTTTTGAGGTAGTTGCATTAAAACCAAATTATAGTTTGATATCTAAATTAACTTAAACATCTTGGTACTACAATGACTTCATGGTCATGCAATAGTTCTTACTTTGTATTAAATTTGTTATAATTCAGCAGATAACCAGATAATTAAGAAACAAAATTCGGGTCATATTGACCCAGCGTCATCGTCCGCGTTATTTTTTACACGTCATTGGCGCCGGGTTAATGGTTTACAACACTATTTGCGTATTCTCATTAGTTCAGTAATAATGGTTTATTCTTCAAACTCTGCCGGCAAAGTAGACAAATAACGATAAATTATTCGAGGTTAGAGATAAACCATCCCAACTTCTAATCACGATATCCACTAAACTTTAATCGCAGCTAACTTTGCCCACCATTGTTTCTACGGAATAAATCAAATGCGAGTTCAAACTAACGAAAACGATTAATTGGTTCAATTGTCTGGACTGCTTTGACATCGCACGAACAATCTGTGGACAAAGTTTGCATGCAAAAGTCGGTAAACTCAGTCGGCATTGGATTGTCTCTGGGCAAAGTTTGATAGCTTCAGCAAACGCAGTTAGATATGAAAGTTGGTACGATGAGTTATTGCCCCCACACTATGAAGCATTCTCGACACGTAATGGATTCAAACAACTTAACTTGGCCGCTCTCGCATTAATTTTAAAATTTGGCTCGCGTTTTGCTCTAAATCCTGTGATGTCTCCTTTTATTCGTTGCTTCAATGGAGTAGGACAAAACTTAGCTGAGTAAACTACTTTTTTTATTTTATTTTTTTATTTACAATTGGTAAGCCCTTGGCATCATCTCACCTGATGGTAAGTGAAGATGATGCCGAAGATGGAAGCAGGCTTAACAAGATTCCCCAACGCAATGGAGAACTGGCTATCTTATAACTTGATATAGGTATAATAGATTATATTCAAAATGCAATTCAAATCCGCAAAATTGGTACCATACTCCATGGAGTCCATATAATTCGAGCCTCATTTATACAGCCTCGACGCGTCCTCCTGAGCCGTGCCAATGCTTGCACGTATGATACGAGGTAGAAATCTAGGAGGGAGAAGCTGGGTTCGTAGAGTTAAGTTTAATTGTTTAAACACTGCACATTGGATTATATAACATATTTCACAAAAAACTTAGTTAAAAATAAGAAAAAGGTAAAAATGAATGAAGGTGAAAAAAAAACTAAAACAATCTATTGACAAAAAACAAATTATTTAAGTCCTTTCAGTAATTAAAGGTTGGATGGAAGAGATCCCTTTTTGGGATAAGTCCGCTATGTACTTGTTATTCCTATTCTCTATCACTAACTGTTTATTCAGTTGTACAATAAGTAGTTCACAAACAAAAAAAAACAAAAGGAGACGATATTAAAATATTGCAAAAAGTATGACTTCCTCACATCTTCTTTTTATATTCTTTCTTTTAACTTTGTATGTTAGTTATACTTTGTTTAAGTAAGTTCAAATTAAAATTTTAACCGCCTCCGCAGCTCAGAGGCTAAGTTCACTGGCTTTACTCAGGAGGTCGCGGGTTCGATTCCCGGCAGGGTCAATTGTAAGACTCGGTTTGGTTGGTGGTATGGCATTTTCTAAGCCCGCCTGGCTAGCTACCACCATCTTATCTAAGTTTTGCCGCCAAATATCAATGTTGATATCATTGGTGTGTTCCGGCATGAAGATAAGATAGCCAGTTCCCCCCCCATTGTGTTGGGGAATCTTAGTAAGCCCGCTTCCATCTTCGGCAACATCGTCACTTACTACCAGGTGAGATGTTGTCAAGGGTTTACCAATAGTGAATATAAATAAAAAAAAGTTCGAATCTTTTGATCGATTTTAGAGTGACTTCGAGGGGTCCAATTGAGCTGAAATTTGTTATGAAACGTATTTCCGGTGGCAATAGATCCTTTTGTTATTTTGAAGTTGTAGTTAATGATGAACTTTGGAGGTAGAATCAAGGTCCTAGGGTTGTCTTTTATTTTCAATAGAATAGTAGGAAATACTAATGCTCGCCTTTTCCGAATTTTAAAAAATATATTTGTCGTAGCGTCATTGAAAACGCGACCAATACCAGCTCGAGATAGTTTACATAGATCGTTACACTTTATTTGGATCAAACGTTAGGTATTAGTACCTGGGTGAAACCGGTGGTGGCGTGACGATCGCTTGTACTCGTGAGACGATCGTACGTCGGTCTCGGGGCAGACACTTTTTGACGGAGCATCGAACTGAACGGACGTGTCGCACCATCGCTGTGATAACCGCGTTAGCATCCATTGTAATCCAAGGCATCCTGTACAATTTCGATTGCCGTATGATCAAGACTATTAAAGGAGGACCTCTGTGATAGCTGCATTATTATTTCGGCCTCAACGACCGAAATAGTTAATGATGTGAACCATAAGGCCATCCACAGCCCAATCACCCCTTCTACATGTTTATAGTCTTTTTGAAATATAAAAAGTATTTTCAAATAAAAACCTACCTAACAGTTTTTAGGCTTTTCGAAAATAATTCAAAATAATTTATTTTAAATAGGTGTTTACACACACTTTTAAATAGTCAAAACAAAAAAAAATACTGTATATTACAAATAATGTCATGATTCAGATTACAGTCTCAGGTAATGGTATTTGATATAGAATCAACATATTTATCTTTGTCATTAACATAATCGATTATTTTATAATATCCTCTAGAGCACAAAACTTTTTTGACATGAGTCTTGAATTTATTTTCTGACAAACTAGTTACATTTTCTGGAATTTTATTGTAGAATCTTATACGTACACTGCCCAACAAATGACTTTTTAACCTTACTCAGTCTCGAAAAGGCTATATCTATTTTATTTACATTTCTTAAATTCAAATTAACTATTTATTAATTAATTTAATTATTAATTAATAAATTTAATTAACGTGTCATTTAACATTCAATATTTTTAGGGTGGTGCCATTTTCTCTGTGCATTGTTTCCTCTGTAATCTATTAGGTAGATGTATTTAACTCAAACTCAGGGAGGCGCAAGTATCTTGCCACCTCTCCTAGCGCCCACGGCAGTAATAGTATGACGATGCTCTTTGTATTACCTGCGGTGACACGTAGTACATTGCTCACCTAGGAATAAAACCCCAGTTAAAAAGTCAGAACACGGTCACAAGCAACATCAATCTTACGAAAACCACAAATCTCAATTCTAGTACAATTTGTGACCTAAAGCAACTGCACAAAGACACTCCAATCTGGCCAGCTCTAATGGACAGATATTTACACTCGCACGTGCATAGCTTGGTGAGGTACAGTAATTGTCCGTACGTCACGAAGTTGCATTCAAGTCGTGGGATAAAGTTCAAAGGGCGCGATATCGAGGGTTCTCATCTTACCGCGGTGTGAGATGGCGCTTCTCGGACAGGTTTCTTCCATAGAGCTCCTAAACTTAATCATCATATCAGCTCATATACGTCCCCACCGAGGGGCTCGAGCCTAGCCTGAATTAGGGCGATCGGGCCTTAGTCGACCACGCGGGCCCAGTGCGGGTTGGTCAAGTTCACACACAACCTGCTAGTTTCTCCGCAGGCGTGTGCAGGTTTCCTCACCAATGTTTTCCTTCACCGTAAGAACGTCGGATAAACGTACATATGAAATACAAACTCGAATTCACATTGGTACGTGGCAGGAATCGAACCACGACCTCCCGGACAGGAGGCGGCGGGCCTAGCCGTTACGCCACCGACGCTCCCAAACTTAATGCTGTCATAATATCAAGAGTCCACGAGGCTCTAATAAGATTTTTTATATTAAATATTTTAAATGAACAGAAGCGTCGGTGGCGCAATGGCAAGGGCCGCTACCGAAAAAACCAGAAGGTTGTGTGTAAAGTCGACCAACCCGCACTGGGCCCGCGTGGTCGACTAAGGCCCGATCGCCCTAATTCAGGGTAGGCTCAAGCCGCTCGGTGGGGACGTACATATGAGCTGACGTAATTACTATCCAGGATATATGACTATCCATATTCTGAGAAAAATAAACCGCGATATATCGCAATAAACCGTTATAAATTAACAAACGATAGTACAGAGCAGAGGTTGCTTGTATGATTATTTCGCCAATCACGGCATCAAAACAATTTTGGCACGAGTTATAAAATTATATTTTATTTTATTAACTGACTTCAAAAAAGAGGAGGTTTGACTGTATGTTTTTTTGTGTGTGTGTTCCCCGATATCTTTGCAGATTGTGAACCGATTTTTAAAACACTTTTTTTATTTGAAATTGTATAGTCTCGAGGTGATCCCATTGTCACTATGTCGGGATCTGTTGATGGGATCCCAGAAAAATCGAGGGCAGCTCTCAAAATTTATAGGCACGTATTACGTGTTTCATGTATTTTTAAAGCTACGCAAGTATTTGTGTCTGGTAGTCATTATATATTGTATAATGATATTGTATTCTTATATATAGTTGTATTCTTTCAGGTTATTCAGGTGAGATGATGATGGAAGGCTTGACTCCTTAACTTTCATCCTACTGAGATGATGATGAATGCCACAGGGCTTCGAATCGTTTAATGAAACACATGCATTATTATTTGATTATATTCCTATTGGCGAATAGATGATTGGGTTTAACGATGTTAGATAGATAGCATAAAATAATCAGTTTTTTTTTAAATAAACAAACGACTTCAAAAAGAAATTTACTCAAATTTATGAAATAATATATTTATACATTATAAATTTACGAAATTAATATACAATAGCATAATCAAAGGTAGGTTAAAGATTTAATCAAAATAGGATTCTACAATATTTTTTTTGAGTTCGGTGCCAGCAAATCCATCGAATCTAAAACATTTTATAGGTAAGTCGCTGTGTGCTGGTACCGTCCTCAAAAAAAATGTTAACCTCTAATTTGATTCATACCTCCAACCTACCTTTGATTTCGATATTTTATGTTAATTTTATGTATTCATATGTTTTATACTTTTGTGTGAATTTCTTTTTAAAGTCGGTTTTTTTTAATTAAGGTGCAACCTTACTTAGATACTTAAAAATTTTTAGGGTCAGTAGAAACCCCAAGGTTCCAAATTGGATTGACATGGTTTAGAGTTTAGAGAACTATAGTTCTGGCGCCCTGTGGAATAAACCCACTGCGGTATGAGATGTGGCAGCCAGAAGTGAAGGTTACGCACGTACGTTTTAATACTTTTAATGTTCTGTTATTGTTATTGATGTGAGAATCAATTTTCGAGGTTAATCGCTGTCATTCATTGATAGTTTGATTCGTGCATTCGAGTTGCTGAAGTGGCTTGAAAAGGAAGTAGCTGTTAGTTTTTACCCGACTACGAAAAAAGGAGCGTTATGTTTTTGACAGTCTATGTATGAATGTGTATATATGTATGATGTATGTACGTATGGATGTTCATCTGTTCCCTATTCCCATCCCAGAAAAATCGAGGGCAGCTCTCAAAATTTATAGGCACGTATTACGTGTTTCATGTATTTTTAAAGCTACGCAAGTATTTGTGTCTGGTAGTCATTATATATTGTATAATGATATTGTATTCTTATATATAGTTGTATTCTTTCAGGTTATTCAGGTGAGATGATGATGGAAGGCTTGACTCCTTAACTTTCATCCTACTGAGATGATGATGAATGCCACAGGGCTTCGAATCGTTTAATGAAACACATGCATTATTATTTGATTATATTCCTATTGGCGAATAGATGATTGGGTTTAACGATGTTAGATAGATAGCATAAAATAATCAGTTTTTTTTTAAATAAACAAACGACTTCAAAAAGAAATTTACTCAAATTTATGAAATAATATATTTATACATTATAAATTTACGAAATTAATATACAATAGCATAATCAAAGGTAGGTTAAAGATTTAATCAAAATAGGATTCTACAATATTTTTTTTGAGTTCGGTGCCAGCAAATCCATCGAATCTAAAACATTTTATAGGTAAGTCGCTGTGTGCTGGTACCGTCCTCAAAAAAAATGTTAACCTCTAATTTGATTCATACCTCCAACCTACCTTTGATTTCGATATTTTATGTTAATTTTATGTATTCATATGTTTTATACTTTTGTGTGAATTTCTTTTTAAAGTCGGTTTTTTTTAATTAAGGTGCAACCTTACTTAGATACTTAAAAATTTTTAGGGTCAGTAGAAACCCCAAGGTTCCAAATTGGATTGACATGGTTTAGAGTTTAGAGAACTATAGTTCTGGCGCCCTGTGGAATAAACCCACTGCGGTATGAGATGTGGCAGCCAGAAGTGAAGGTTACGCACGTACGTTTTAATACTTTTAATGTTCTGTTATTGTTATTGATGTGAGAATCAATTTTCGAGGTTAATCGCTGTCATTCATTGATAGTTTGATTCGTGCATTCGAGTTGCTGAAGTGGCTTGAAAAGGAAGTAGCTGTTAGTTTTTACCCGACTACGAAAAAAGGAGCGTTATGTTTTTGACAGTCTATGTATGAATGTGTATATATGTATGATGTATGTACGTATGGATGTTCATCTGTTCCCTCGTATTTCATAAATCACTTGACCGATCTTGACAAATATGGTGTCTTTGGATCTGTGCCATCGCTCCACGTGTCATAGGATATATAACATATAAAAAATCAACATGGCGGATTTTATAGGTAAATTAAACAACCAAAAAAAATTTTTTTTAGATAAGTATTCATATCATATTTGGTATTAAAAGAAAGGTTTTGATGAGCACATTCTAAATATATATTTAGTTACTTATGCAAATATTTTTAATTTTATATACAGGGTGTAATGAAATTGGTGTAGTTCAGTTAACTGGGGCTTCTACTCATCATACTGAACAAATTTTGTTCTACGACTTTGCTGAAATCCAAAAAAAATTGTATTTACTCTTCATACAAATCGATCAGCTGCCAAAAAACAATCGACCAATTTTGTGCATTTTAGTATGGAGGTTCCAAATTTTTTTTTGAGAATTGACTGTAGGTTCCTTGGGGAAAGTTGTTCAGTATAGTGAGTAGAAGCCTCAGTAAACGGGTCCTACACCATTTATTTTACACCCTGTATAATAGCCATAATTTTTGATTACGATTACCCCAGATAAAGGGGAAAATAAAGGCTATGATTTCAGGCGGGAAACTTTTATTGTTTTCACACTTTTCCGTAGTCGGGTTTTAGTTTTTTTAAACTTTTATTTTAGTCATATCTTTTTGGTGTCAGTCTTTCACAATATAGGTAAATTTAAAGGTCAGAGGTTTTGGGGTTTGAAAATAATTGGCATATCCAAGTTTTTTTTTTCAATATTGTGTCGCACGATGAATGTTTCGCTGCGAAGATTGGCTACATAAACCATTTTCGAGCGCACGCGCGGCAAATCAACTAGAAGTCGAAGTGGTCGCCATGACCGAAATCGGTCGGATAGATAGATACATGTTTGGATATGGGACACATAGACAAACAAATAATTAAATTTAGCAGAAGCTCCTTAAACGCAGTGTTGCCAAACAACTTGGTCAAAATACGGTGTTAGCAGGTTCATATTACGGTTCAAAATACGGTATTTATATAAAAGCGTTGATGCCAAAACTACGCTTTTCATATTAAAATTATCAAAATGAATTACGGTAGACGAGACTGGACAACACGTAGATACAGTACATTTACCGTAATTATTTTTTTTCAAATAGACAAAATTCATAAGATTTTTTCTTAATGTTATTTATTATATTTTAAGTAGCATAATTATATGTTTCAAATTACAAAGTTTTTTTGAATTTATTTTTCTAAAAAGTGGGCTATACGTCACATTACGGAGATAACTCGACATGAAATTGCACAACTCCTTGAAATATTTTTATTTTATCTCTCTTAGGACATATTTTTGTTTGTCTAAATGTCCTCTATTCAAATATACAGATTTAGTTGTGAGACGTTGTTTAGACAGTGGCAGACCTGGTACCATAGCCTGGTAGTAAAATTGCTGGTTAAATTTTCAAACACTTGTGTGGACGCCGTCCCAACCATTTTGTAACACTTTCGTATGTATCGTGATAAAAAGGTCTTACTGAACTAGCGAAGCCAGTTCTCAGAGTCTACTGGAACAATCCTGCGTTTGTATAATGTCGCCTGGATATTGTCAAAACCGCGATACTACAATCTCACTACACTAAATTCAGTTAGATTACAATACGATGGTAAATTGTCAATCGGCTTACAATTTCACAGCCCATTCTTGTATCTCCGCATAAAACCGATGATTTCTTCCTTTGAGAAGCATTCTGCTAGCCAGAGGGGAGAACCTCGCTTCTCGAGGCTCTTCGACTGTTTAATCAATCAAAACATAACATCGCTCTCTTCGCTCGCTCATTTATTTAATTTTATTCACTTCGCTTAGTGTGACTGTAATGTCACTAGTGAGATTACAATGACACTAGTGAAATTGTAAGCAGTATGTTACGGTTCGTAATCTTTCGATAGTTTATAATCTCGCGAGATAGATCCCGTTAGATTTAATTTAACGGTTTTTACAATTTTACTGTGACATATATACTTTATAAATGTTTGGTCGACGATAACGCAAGTTCATTGAAACGCCGTAAAATTTGGTAATAAAATTAACAAGATTGAATTATTTTTTAAGTTTGAATATGACCCAAATTGGTTAAAAGATACAGATTGCTGAGATACAGGGGGTTGTCACATCTCATCACTTCTTGTTTTCACGTATACAATAGTGGATCCAATTACTCACCTATTTGAACAAATCTTGATTCAAATCTGTCATCTGTCTCATAAAGACCACAAATTTTCTTTACCTTATCACATTATTACTTATCTATCTTATTTCCTCTTATTCACATCTTGTTTTCACGTGTACAATAGTGGATCCATTTACTCACTTATTTGACCTAATCCTGATTGAAATATTTCATTTGTCTCATACAGACCACTAATTTTCTTTATCTTATCATACTAATACTTATACTCAATACTCAATTATTAATTGCATCCATGAGTTTTTACAGGTGTTGGAGAGAATAGAAGTGCTTCATGGACCCAGTTTGGGAAAAAAAATAATTTAAAAGATTGTCTTTCTTAATTCCTCGTAATCATGTCTTGTTTTCACGTGTGGTGGATCCATTTACTCACTTATTTGACCTAAACCTGATTCAATTCTTTCATCTATCTCATACAGACCAATAATTTTCCTTACCTCATCCCATTAATACTCATCTAGCTTAATTCCTCTTCGCCACGTCTTGTTTTTACGTGTACAATAGTGGATCCATTTACTCACTTCTTTGAACAAAATCTGACCCAATTCTTTCATCTATCTCATACAGACCACTCATTTTTCTTACCTCATCACAATAATACTCATCTATCTTAATTGCTCGTAATCATGGCTTGTTTTCACGTGCGTTTGATCCATTTACTCACTTATTTGACCAAAAACTGATTCAATTCTTTCATCTATCTCATACAGACCACTAATTTTCTTTAGCTTATCATATTATTACTCATCTATCTTAATTGCTCATAGTCACGTCTTGTTTCCACGTGCACAATGGTGGATCCATTTACTCACTTATTTGACCAAAACCTAATTAAATTCTTTCATCTATCTCATACAGACCACTAATTTTACTTATCTTATCATATTAACACTCATCTATCTTAATTCCTCGTAATCACGTCTTGTTTCACGTGTAAAATGGTGCATCCACTTACTCACTTATTAAAACTAATTCAAATCTTGCATCTGTCTCATACAGTTCACTAACTTTTTTTTACATATAATTACTTATATATCTTAATTCCACGCAATCATGTCTTGTTTTCACGTGTGGTGGAACCATTTACTAACTTATTTGAACAAAACCTGATCAATTCTTTCATCTATCTCATACAGACCACTCATTCTCTTCACCTTATCATATTAATACTTATTACATTAATACTCATTTATCTTAATTCCTCGTTGTCAAGTTTTGTTTTCACGTGTACAATAGTGGATCCATTTACTCACTTATTTGACAAAAACCTGATTCAATCCTTTCATCTATCTCATACAGACCAATAATTTTCCTTACCTCATCCCATTAATACTCATCTAGCTTCATTCCTCTTCGTCACGTCTTGTTTTCACGTGTGCAATGGTGGATCCATTTACTCACTTATTTGACAAAAACCTGATTCAATCCTTTCATCTATCTCATACAGACCATTCATTTTCCTTACCTCATCACATTAATACTCATCTATCTTAATTCCTCGTAGTCACGTCTTGTTTTCACGTGTACAACACGTCTGACTTTCGGGACTCCGTAAAGTTTCCCGTTGGCGCCTGAGGAGCAGATATCATGCACGGTTATATTAAGAGCGTGTCCCGGGCGGTGATATCTCGACTCAAAACTTGGAATAAAGTTCCTAACTTTCGTATGAACTCGGAGATTCGTCTGAAAGATTTCGTACTGTGGATCTTAGCAGTCACGCTCGTTGTGTTATAATTATAATAAACGAGCATATTGATGATAACTATTTGAATCATGTACATACTCAACAGAGACAAGTTTTTTTTGGCACCTATTAACATTCTTTTTCTCATTTTTTTTATTCACAATTGGTAAACCCTTGACAACATCTCACCTGGTGGTAAGTGACGATGTTGCCGAAGATGGAAGCGGGCTAACCAAGATTCCCCAACGCAATGGGGAACTGGCTATCTTATCTTCATGCCGGAACACAACAATGATATCAACATTGATATTTGGCGGCAAGACTTAGATAAGATGGGGTAGCTAGCCAGGCGGGCTTAGAAAATGCCCTACCACCAACAAAACCGAGTCTTACAATTGACCCCGCCGGGAATCGAACCTGCGACCTCCTGTGTAAAGCCAGTGAACTTTGCCTCTGAAGTAAAGTTACCTGACTGCGCCAGAAGTAAGGTTATGTTTTATAAATGTATGAGAAACGAGGCGATCCGTAAGAGAACCAAAGTAACCGACATAGCTCCCAGAATTGCTAAACTTAAGTAGCAGTGGGTGGGGCACATAGCTCGTAGAACGGATGGCCGTTGGGGTAGTAAAGTTATATCTAGTGGCGACCGCGCACCAGAAAGCGTAGCGTAGGTAGGCCTCCCACTCGGTGGACCGATGACCTGGTGAAGGTCGCGGGAAGCCTCTGGATGCGGGAAGCGCAGAACCGGTTGTCGTGGAAACCCTTGGGGGAGGCCTAATCCAGCAGTGGACGTCCTTCGGCTGATACGATGATGATGATATGTAAGTATGTATGCATGCAAGACGAACGACACGTCGCACTCCAAAATCTATTAAGCCTATGCTATTTTCACGGGATAAAAAGTAGCCTATGTCCTTCCCAGTGACAAAGGCTACCTGTATGCCAAATTTCATAAAGACTGGTTAAGGTGTTGAAGCGTGAAAAGGTAACAAACAAACTAACAAACAAACAAACTCATTTTTACATTTATAATATTAGTAAGGATAAGACTTTGTTTGATATTGTTCTAATTATTACCTAACTAGCTTCGGATTTTTATTGCCTCACAGTAGGTGTGAAAAGTATAGTCAGTCATAAGAATGCTCAAGGGCGCTAAAAGGGCAATAGAGCGTGCTATGCTCGGAGTTTTGCTGCGTGATCGAATCAGAAACGAGGTGATCCGTAGGAGAACCAAAGTAACCGACATAGCTCTCAGAATTGCTAAACATAAGTGGCAGTGGGCAGGGCATATAGCTCGTAGAACAGGTAGCCGTTGTGGCAGTAAAGTTTTCGAGTAAAGACGTAGCGTAGGCGGACATCCCACTCGGTGGACTGACGACCTGGTGAGGGTCGCGAGAAGCTGTGGCGGCAACTGCAGTAACCCGCCACTGAACATTAACACAAGCGACGAGAGAACAAAAGAAATACGACACCTAGAACGCGCTATTAGAATTTCTTCAGCGCTGAGTATATATACAGATACCGATCATCAACGATCGGTCCACGGCCGGACCCCAGGCATACCACCTCGCCTGGCGGAGATATCTCCCTTTGCTCTCGTCGAGTAGGAACACACCGTTCCTAAATTGGTGACCCCGACGTGATACTCCATCATCAAGCCTCCAGCCGGTAAAGCAAGCCTCAGCAGCACAGCAGTCGCATCGCACTGAAGTTAAATCAGGACCATCGCAACCCGAGACGTCGAGTTTCCTGGCCTGCTACTTCACCTTCGGGCACCAGCAAGTTGTCGGCAGCCACACGCTTACTCTGCGCGCATCACCTGCTTCCCTTGCCATGACGCCTGACGCCAGCCTTCATCCCGACTCACCGTGGACATCGACCTGGCACACTGCACATCGACCCGACTCAACGAGGTCGACAGCACCCGTGATCTTAGACTGCCAGCTCTAATTGGATCGACCTCCGCTCTCGGAGGGGGAGTGATGTGGCGGCAACTGCAGTAACCCGCCACTGAACATTAACACAAGCGACGAGAGAACAAAAGAAATACGACACCTAGAACGCGCTATTAGAATTTCTTCAGCGCTGAGTATATATACAGATACCGATCATCAACGATCGGTCCACGGCCGGACCCCAGGCATACCACCTCGCCTGGCGGAGATATCTCCCTTTGCTCTCGTCGAGTAGGAACACACCGTTCCTAAAAAGCCACTCGATGAGGGCAGCGCAGGCCATGTCGTTGTGGAAATCCTTGGGGGAGGCCTTTGTCCAGCAGTGGACGTCTTTTAGCTGATATGATGAGGTGTGAAAAGCAGAGTGTTCACCTGTCTTTCAATCTCTAAAAGGTTGCCATGTAGAAATCACTTATAGTGATAAAGCCGTCTTTGCACACTATGTATATTACAAATTATAAGTATTGTGTTTTGGCGTGCAATAAAGTATATTTACTTACTTTTTTACTTACTTAGGAATAAATCCTATCTTCGTCTTGGGCAGCTTGAATCCTCAGGATTCTACATAGCTCCCTCGCTTCGCTACGCTCGGGGTTATCTTGAGTCCCTCGTTACGTTCAGTCCAACATACCTACCGCCCGTGACGTAAGATACTGTTTTTTTTTCCCTTGGTGCATAATGTACTATTAAAAACCAGACAAGTTCGTGTCGGGCCACGCGCAATGTAGGGTTCCTTAGTTGCCAGTATGATTGTTATAGTGATTTACTTACATTTTGATATATTCTAAAACGCGCTAGCAACATTTTTGAGCAGGTTAGTGTATTATTAGAATTTTTTCGATCGACTATTGCTCGTCAACTAGAAAAACCTTATTTAGCTTTGATAGTTTTCCTTTGAAATTCATTATATAGACTACTTTCATGATTTTTAAAAAAAAATTCAAATACAGCGGTTTAGTTGTTAGGAGGTGGGGACATTTGAATCCAACAAAATTTTGCACTTTCAAGCCTGTTTTTTCGAAAAAGGAACCCTAAATTATAAAATGGTCTTAGATGACTCACAACTGTTTTTTTATCTATAACCAACGATAACCCACACGACTGGGTTTGACGAGAAAAAAAAAACATCCCCACTTTACTTGTAGGAGAGGTACCCTTAAAAAGCTTTTTTCCAAAAAAAATTTTTCAGTTCTCTCCGCGTCAGTATTGTATATATATTTGCCAAATTTCAGCACTTAACTACTAATAGTCTAGGAGCTAGGCCGCGGACAGACGGACAGACAGACATGACGAAACTATAAGGGTTCCTTGTTATAATACGGAACCCTTGTTATACTACGGAACCCTTAAAACCCATCTTTCATGATAGCTTGACTGATAAATCTTTATTTTCCTAGCTATCGAAAAACGTATCTTCCTAGATAACTCAATAAGTCTTGTAATCCTTTACAAGACCTTTAATATTTCTTATGGTTAAGGCTTATACCACCGCGAACGACCACTTTTGTAACCACTTTTTAATTTAATTAAGGATTTATTTTATCGAAAAAAAAAAGGTTTTGTGATTAACAGGATATGTCATATGAGGAGTGATTTTGATTTTCTCGAATTCTATTTTAATACACAGAAATATAAAAAAAATATCCTAATGCACTCTTTTTTTTCTATTTGTAACCATAGAACTGCTGCAATTTTAATCGCTACATTATATACTTAAATAACAATATTGAAAAATAAAACAAATTTTTTTTTTTTTTTTAACTTTTTGGAAAATCTTTTTATTTTATTTATAATGAATTAAAAACCACAATTTTCGTACTATTCGTCCGCAGCGCTTGACGTAACAGCCACGTTGCAATACGAGCCGGCAAGAACATTATTTCCAAGCTATTTCTTTCGATGTTTGACACATCGTGAATCAAGGCCTTTGTCCAGCAGTGGACGTTTTTCGACTGATATGATGATAATGAATCGAGTTGCTAATTTTAGGAACGGAGGAGCCTTAACCCTTCAAACAAAATGGTCGTAACTCTTTTTTAATTAAAAATTATTACCACGATCTACTATCAAGCACAAAATCAAGATCGTTGCGCGCATAACATCGGCTAAGTGACCGTTATCCGCACATATCGAGGGGTAATTCATTTTGTTTATCTAAATTTGAATCTTCGGCTTTGGTCGTGTTGAACGCAAAAGGTATCGGTCTTGGCTCCGATTTGTCTCAATCAATCATGCCATAAAGGTCACCCTATTGCTGCCAGGTGTGCTTATTGTCCGCAATTTTAGGACATTTTGGTACAGTAATTTTTTTTTCTCATTAGGGTTCCGTGCCCAAAGGGTAAAAACGGGATTCTATTACTGAGACTTCGCTGTCCGTCTGTCACCAGGCTGTATTTTATAAACCGTGATAGCTAGACAGTTGAAATATTTACAGATGATATGTTTCTATTGCCGCTAAAAAAATTAACAGCAAATACTAAAAAACAGAATAAAATAAATACTTAAGGGAGCTCGTATAAAAAGGTGATTTTTTGCTCGTTTTTGCTCGATATTGATAACGGTAACAGGTAGACGCTTGAATTTTTTATTTTTTTTTATTAAAAATTTGAGTGCGTTTGACTGCAACTCACCTGATGGTAAGTGATGATGCAGTCGAGGATGGTACACGCAAACACAAATAATGCCTATTCACTCTTGCCTTGAAGATCCCCAAATTATAGGAATCGGGAAACACTGACGCAGACAAGGAGTTCCACTCCTGCGCTGTACGCATAATAAATGAAGAAGCGTAACGATTCGTGCAAAAAGGTGGAACATCAACAACAAAGGGGTGCAACCTCTCCCTGCGTCTCGTTGACCGACGGTGGAATGGAGGGAGCCGGGGGAATGAGGTCGTGAAGTTCTTGCGCGCACTCTCCGAAATTAATCCTGTAGATTCTGTAGAACTATTGACAGGCGACTTTGCGGCGATGCTGGAGTTCCTCGTTGCCAATGATTCTCCTAGCGCGTCGGTCGATAGAAAGTTTCATGAATTCCACAGTAAAATTTTGCCAGGAATTTTTATCGCCCTGTAGATACCTATCATCCATTTTCACATCAGCTCATATATACGACCCCACCGAGGGGCTTGAGCCTACTCTGAATTAGGGCGATCGGGCCTTAGTCGACCACGCGGGCCAAGTGCGGGTTGGTCAACTTCACACACAACCTTCGAGTTTCTCCGCAGGCGTGTGCAGGTTTCCTCACGATGTATTTCCTTCACCGTAAGAGCGTCGGATAAACGTACATATGAGATCGAAATTCGAAAACACAGGACAGGACTCGAATCATCCATGTATATCAATCAAATTCTATTAGGTACTGCTATAAAAGTACGATCACGGTCAGTTGGTCGGCAATAATAAAGTTTTATGTACAGATACGGCAGTGTATGTAAATCCCGATTGTAGCGATTGTTGCCCATTACCATATATCCGATGGAAGCAACGTGCTCATGTATGTACAATCAAAACCCAACACTTCTGGTTGCAAGACTTTATTCTATTGCAGTAGACACAACCCCGTTCATGAAGTTTATGTTTAAAATATAATAAAAAAATAATGCTAAACACGTTAAAAAACCGACTTCCATCGCAACAACTTCGTACACTTTTGCAACATTATTTTTGGTTTTTGTTAATTTTCTAATAAGTACTACACCGATTTTGATAAAGTTTATATGGGACCACACGGAAAGCACTACCTTTTAAATTAAAAAAGAATCATCAAAATCGATTCACCCAGTCAAAAGTTCTGAGGTAACACACATAAAAAAAACATACAGTCGAATTGAGATCCTCCTCCTTTTTGGAAGTCGCTTGAAAATAAGGTTGCCTTTAATCCTTACTCTTAAGTATTTTATGTTAAATTGTTTTTCCAAAAAGTGGAATATTCAATATTAATAATTAATTCCATACTATTTTCTTTTTAAGATTCATGTTAGTCTTTCAAACTACCACGATGTAATCAAAAGGCTATTGTGGACATTCCGGTTAAACACGGGAAATATTTTTTACCCATGATCCACCATAACGACAAAATCATGACACCCATTCGTAAAACAACGATTGTTTTTTTTTTTAATTTTATTCACAATTGGTAATAATCATCTTACCTGATAGTATCATCTTACCTGATAGTATCATCTTACCTGATGGTAAGTGACGATGATGCCGAAGATGGAAGCGGGCTTAATAAGTGCGAAAAAAAGTATACTTTGCTACCTGTAGGGAGTTTAATTTCTCTCTATTTTGATTGGTCCGCGTTCGTGAAGGTTGAATGTAAAAAATAAATAAATATCACAAATACTAACATTATATTCTCCATGGTGATAAACTCACATTTGTGATTGGTTAGCGAGGAGTTTGTATTAAAACACTAACTCTTTGTTGGTTAGTTAAGATGTGAACACTACGGACACTGCATACAACGGTCGTGAAATGACATTTCTAAAAACAAATGACGGGGAAAACAAAATCACGACGAAATCGTATACGTTCAAGAACAAAACTATAACCACACCCCGGACACTTCATAAAAACGAGCGAGAAATGATATACATTCAAACAACTGACGTATCTATAGGCATACATGCACGTAGGGTTGAATCACAATAAACCTAAAGGTAAAGCCGACATAACTATGAACTAGTCACCTTCACTTCCTTTGCTGCTTTTTTGTACGAATTGTCCCTAACGGTGACTACGGCGGTTAGGGCTTCCCCTTACCGCCTCTCACCCTCTCCGTTCGCATGATTAGTTGTTTAGACGTCTCCGTTGGCTGACTGTATATATTTTCCTCATTTCACTGTGTAAGAGGACAACGGGGGACGCAAAATTACCGGTTGTGATGATGATAATGCTGATGATGAAACTTATTTTACAAGCTTTTATTTAGTTTCACCTATCCCGGTTTCTGTAATGAAATCTTACAAGATAAATTTGACCCTCTTCCTGGTTTCCGATTTAGTTGGAATTTTGCATGTATATTATGTATATCGCGTGACATTGCAATATTAAGGCGGTAATATTACAAATTTTCTTTATTTTTGACGTCAATTAAGTACTCCTAAACGATAGAAAACCCAAGGTTGGAAAAAAATTCCTTATTGTTAATGATGTTCCTTAAAGTCAAAAGCTATTAGAAACACGATTGAGCAGTTTTGGCTCGATAGAAAATAAAACCCAAAGATAGGTCTACACTGTTACTTTCAACTCTAGTTATGACTAATATTCTGAAGTATAAATTAAATAAAATATACAGCAATATTTGTTATGATAGTACAAAGTGAGTAATATTGTTTTTTAAACTTTCATTGTAGTTTTTGATTGAAACGAAAAACTATTGAAAAAGTGAAAGAGTGTGGTTATTTTCTTTACTCTTTGTAGCGTGGTGCGCAGTTATTTAATCTCCTTTCATTCGATCTCTATTCATCCATCTATTTCTTTTTTTCCGCGCCTGCGCTGTCAAACTATCTGACAATTTCCTTAAAAAAACAACACTCGATCATCAGCTCTCATCACAATAAATTTAATAAATTCATACTTTAATATTTTCTAAAAGACCCATTACGGGTAAGAATAATTTATGTTTTTATACGTTTGTTATTTATATTTAAAATTTCAGTGTTCTAACGTTTTTATAATCTGTATGTTATTTTCAGGTCTTATATCTTATATCTTATATTATATCATTAAATTATCTGAATACGCACGGCATCATTTATGGAACCCACTCCCTACCTACCTAAATACCTGCCGTGCGACACTGGCGCCTAAACGTGGTAATTTGTAAATAAACCGAAGGTCTGTAAGTTTTTGAACATTATTAACCTGAAACCACTACATCTCCGCAAGATCTCCGACATTAAGTTTTCATCCTTATACCTACCGACGTGAGCAGTACCATCTCCGAGCCCTACCTTCGTCACCAGTTTTCATCCTTGTACCTACCGACGTGAGCAGTACCATCTCCGAGCCCTACCTTCGTCACCAGTTTTCATCCTTGTACCTACCGACGTGAGCAGTACCATCTCCGAGCCCTACCTTCGTCACCAGTTTTCATCCTTGTACCTACCGACGTGAGCAGTACCATCTCCGAGCCTTACCTTCGTCACCAGTTCAAGCCTACTTCAATTTTATTTCTTCCTTAGTTTAATTCCGTTAATTTTTAATTTATTTGATTTTGTAAAACAGAGCATCAATTTCACAAAATCACCACATTCATGTGCATATCATAGTAAGCCATTTCATTATTATCATAGATAATACGACATTATATTTTACAAGTACTTTAGGCACAATTATTAGTTTTCATTCCATTTCATAACAAAATATTATTTCTTTTTGTTTACTAACAATATTGCTTGACATAACTTTCAAAACAAACAAATAGGATCAAAAAGATTGGAACATTTCCATAAATTGTCTATACCTACCTCTTTAAGACAAAAAAGATTTTGCTTATAATATTTTACATTTTTATCAATTATTGAAAAATATTTTAACACAGTTTCATAAACATGGATACTAATGAACTGAACAAACCGGAAGTGATTTATGAATTAAGATTGAGAGGACAAAATCCAAACGCCACTCAAACGGCAGAGGAGCTCCGTACTCAATTAAATTATTATATCATTAAATTATCTGAATACGCACGGCATCATTTATGGAACCCACTCCCTACCTACCTAAATACCTGCCGTGCGACATCTTTACACATAAAGAAAAAGACAACTGTTCCAATAAATACCTCCTCGCCTTAAAAGCTTGTATATAAAGTTTTTAGGTTTTTGGATATTTTTTTTCTGTGAAGCCTACGCTATATTTTATGGGTTGCGGAGGGTTCTGACTGTACCTTGTATAGCCAATATTGCGAGCTCTAACATAAACCAAATATACTGGATTAGGCCTCGCTTTATTGCTATCGGGTTTTTTGTACAGTCAATAAAGATTGCAATTGAAAAAGTTATTTCCGATTTGTTTTATTTTTATTTTTCTGTGTCAATATATTTTTTATCCACAATAAGGGATTAGACTGCTAGTCATTTACTTACTTTTTATGATCTGTCAAAAACGAAATTTTGTTCTAAAAATATTTGAAATACCCACAAGTGACATCATAGGTTTTTAGCGTCATTGACGAACTTATTTTATGAATTTGATCAATTAAAAATTGAAGACGTGATGGAAAAACAAAACAAGTAAGGTTTCTTGAAACTTCAAGAGGAGAGCAATTTAGGAAATCATATTTCAGAATTAATTTTCGATGCTGTCCGATCCCCTATTGGTAATCTCACCTGATGATATGTGACGATGATGCCGAATATGTAAGCGGGCTTACCAAGATTCCGTAAGAAATAGGCAATTCAAGGCGAGAGTGAATAGGTATTATTTTAGTTTGTATGTACCATCCTCGACTACATCGTCACTTAACATCAGGTGAGATGAAAGATTTGTTCTTATATATGAAATCCGGTTGCATTGATGTTTGTCGGCAAGACTTAGATATAATGTTAGTAGCTAGCCAAGCGGGCTCAGAAAATACCCTGCCACCAACTAAACTAAGACTCCGCCGGCAATCAAATTTGCGACCTCCTGATGGGAAGTCAATGGACTTAACCATTACGCTACGGAGGTGGTTATATTATACATAATTATACTAGCTGTTTCCCGCGGCTTCGCCCGCTCAGATCCCGGTTAAAAAATTTCTATATCTATTCTCAGACCTACCGAAAATTTCATGGAAATGCGTCCAGCCGTATATATGTACTGAAGGTCCCGTTAGCTGGGGGTGCTACTCTTTATACTGAACTACTTTCACCAAGTAACCCATAGTCAATTCTCAAAAAAAATTGACCCTCCATATCATAATGCACAAAATCGGTCGATCAGCTGATCGATTTGTATGAAGAGTACAATATTTTTTTAAAGTTATCAGCAAAGTCGTAGAATAGAAGTTGTTCAGTATGATAAGTAGAACCCCCAGTTAACGGAACCTACACCAATTTTGTTACACCCTGTATATAGAAGATAGATTATTCAATCTCAATATAAAACAGCTGTTTTTTAATAAAACAAAAGCAACAGTTTTAAATGTGTTCTAGGAAACTTGTACAATCTAATACGACAATACTTATCTATGTATGTCGCTTGTATGCGATCGTACAAGAAAAATATCACTTTCTTGTATGGCGGCTTCACTTTTTACTTTTTTATTACTTGTTGCTATAGCGGCAATAGAAATCCACAATCTTTAAAAAAATTGAACTGTCTACCTATTAAAATACAGCCCTCTGACAGACAGATAGAACAAATAAAAAAAAACTTTTCTTGTATGGCGGCTTCACTTTTTACTTTTTTTTATTACTTGTTGCTATAGCGGCAATAGAAATCCACAATATTTAAAAAAATTGAACTGTCTACCCATTAAAATACAGCCCCTCTGACAGACAGATAGAACAAATAAAAAAAAACTTTTTTTGTATGGCGGCTTCACTTTTTACTTTTTTTTATTACTTGTTGCTATAGCGGCAATAGAAATCCACAATCTATGAAAATTTGAACTGTCTACCTATTAAAATACAGCCCTCTGACAGACAGATAGAAAAAACAAAAAAAAACTTTTCTTGTATGGCGGCTTCACTTTTTACTTTTTTTATTACTTGTTGCTATAGCGGCAATAGAAATCCACAATCTTTAAAAAATTTGAACTGTCTACCTATTAAAATACAGCCCTCTGACAGACAGATAGAAAAAACAAAAAAAACTTTTCTTGTATGGCGGCTTCACTTTTTACTTTTTTTATTACTTGTTGCTATAGCGGCAATAGAAATCCACAATCTTTAAAAAATTTGAACTGTCTACCTATTAAAATACAGCCCTCTGACAGACAGATAGAAAAAACAAAAAAAAACTTTTCTTGTATGGCGGCTTCACTTTTTACTTTTTTTATTACTTGTTGCTATAGCGGCAATAGAAATCCACAATCTTTAAAAAATTTGAACTGTCTACCTATTAAAATACAGCCCTCTGACAGACAGATAGAACAAATAAAAAAAAACTTTTCTTGTATGGCGGCTTCACTTTTTACTTTTTTTATTACTTGTTGCTATAGCGGCAATAGAAATCCACAATCTTTAAAAAAATTGAACTGTCTACCTATTAAAATACAGCCCTCTGACAGACAGATAGAACAAATAAAAAAAACTTTTCGTGTATGGGGGCCATTTTTTTAAACGTTTAATAATTGTTGATACAGCGGAAATAGAAATACACTGTAAAAAATTCAATTGTGTACCTACCCAAGTTCATGATATACAGCCCGTTGACACACAGACAGACGGACGGTGTACGGAACTCTTAAATGTAAATAAATTGGATTACCTGTAGGGCTACCTATCTATATGTAAAATTAAGGCCGGAATTGATATTAATTAATTCACCACTTTGCTACAATTATTTATCTATGCCTTATTAATACCCAATTAATTAGTCATGACGAATACACATAATAATTAATGAGACGTGTGTTTGCACGCCATGTAATTAAATGAAGGAACAAAATCACTTTGATTAAACTGATTAGGCTTGATCTTTAATAAGTTTATTGCAGTGTAAAAATATCTGTAACAATTTTTTTGTCTCTTGTAGGACCTTCATCACATCAGCTCATATATACGTCCCCACCGATGGGCTCGAGCCTACCCTGAATTAGGGCGATCGGGCCTTAGTCGACCACGCGGTGCCCAGTGCGGGTTGGTCAACTTCACACACAGCCTTCGAGTTTTTCGCAGATGTGTGCAGGTTTCCTCACGATGTTTTCCTTCACCGTAAGATCGACGGAGACACGTACATATGAGATCGAAATTTGAAAACACGTTTGGTACGTGGCAGGACTCGAACCACGACTTCCCGGATAGGAGGTAGCGGCCCTTGCCGTTGCCTTGTAGAACCTTAATCATATTAAATTTATCAATACACTATGTAAGGTTTGTATGTGTCGTAAAGTTACGGCTGATATGAAGTTTTGTTAGTTTGTATGTAGCAGGTAATCTTCGGAACTTCTCATCCGTATTAAAGAAAAAAATAACAACATGTAGAATGGATCTTACATTACTATAACTTTAAATGGTCTAGACACGCAATATTTCGTTATTCCAAGAAGGGTTAATTATTATTTTATCTCAAAAATGGCACTAAAGATTTTAATGAAACTTTGTGAATAACTAGGACTCAATAAGTCCTACCTACACTAGGTAGTAAATTATTCCAAGATAAAATCGAGTAAGGTACCTCCCATACATATAAAGAGAGATAAAGAGAGAAAAACGAGATAATAAAGAGACGGAAAAAACGAAGCTGCAAGAGAAACAATATGTATTGCAAACTGGTCGTGGTCTCATTTAAGAAACCACAGAGATAACAGAAGAATTTGAATCTTTCTTTACAAATGTTCCATTTAAAACAACAGAGAGCCTTGGTTTATGACACGATAGGTAGGTCCGGTTGGGCGTGGGTTTGAAATGAAGATAAAGAAGATGCGTGCTACAATTTAGTTTATTTAAATATGAAATAAAGACCTAGAAAGAAATAAATAAGAATTATAAAAGGATTACGTTACTAAATTATATCAAAAATCTTAAAAAACTTAATATAACTTACCCGCTATGGGTCTTAGGAAAGTATTAGTTTCGTATATTTTATTTAATTTAAATGATAGATATAATTATGGATGAATGGATCGGAAGAATTGTATATTTTGTTGTACAATAAAGAGTACACAAACAAACGAACAAAAATTTAGTTTTTTTTAAATTATAATGTCAGCTGGATGCGTAAAAAAGAAATAGATGGAATGAAAAAAAATCGAATGAAAGGAGAATGAAAAATAGCGCACCGCGCTACATGTTGGTCGCCTATTCTCGCAAATCAAAAACTTTCTGAAAATGAAACAATGTGCGAAGACGATTTTAAGATTATAAAAAATTTTAAGTTGTTAAACTAAAAAAATAAGAGGATCTTTGGGGATGTCTGTTAATTTAATAAATTTGTAATTGAAACTTTAGCCCCTTACTTGGCCGATCTCTTCAGGAGTGTTTCCGGATCTTCTGAAATTTAGTAAGTTTGTTTTCACTCTTCAAGTCTGAAGACCAAAAAAGAGCCTAGTAATTATAGACCTGTTTCAGTGCTAGGTACCAGTTTTAAGTAAGGTTTTTGAGAAAATTATACTAATCCAAATGTTCAATCACTTTTACATCAATAAACTGCTCCATAAACTGCAGTTTGGCTTCACAAAAGAGCGTTCTACATAAGATGCGGGAGTTGAACTTATTAAAAAACATATATGCAGTTTGGCTTCACAAAAGGGCGCTCCACAACAGACGCGGGGCGGTAGTTAATCTGATTAAAAACATGCATTTGGAAAATCACAGAACGCGATAGGGATCTTCTGCGACTTGTCAAAGGCATTCTATTGTGTGGAACATAAAACTCTGGTTGTAAAGCTGGACCATTACGGTGTAAAAATAAGGCTTTTAGATCTTTTAGAATCGCATTTAGTAAATTGGATACAAGGAGTACAAATAAACGGTAAGAAATCAATGAGTTCATGGGTAAAAAATGGGTGTGCCTCAAGGCTCTATCTTAGGACCTTTACTTTTTTTAGTTTACATTAATGATCTACCATTAATGGTTTAATCAATGTCTAAAATTATGTGGTTTTCGGATGATACATCACTAGTTTTTAAGGTTGACAGGAAAACTGATATGTATGACGAAGTTAGCGATACTCTTTCAAAAGTTTACAGTTGGTTTACTGTAAATAATTTAGTCTTAAACGCAAAAATGACCAAATGTACAAATACCTAATATTATTGAAGTTAACAACAATGTATCCTTAGCTGTTATCATGTTTGAATTTGTAAATCAAAGCGTGTTTCTAGGAATAACTGTAGATTCAAAGATTAAATGGGGCCTGCATATGGAAATGCTAGCTGGCAGGTTAAGCTCAGCCGCATACGCAGTCAAAAAACAGGCTTCTTACAATTATAGAGACCGCTCGCAAGACTGATGGTATATATCAGCTACTTTTATAGTATTATGTCTTATGGAATACTTTTGTGGGGACATGAAGCTGATATAAATACTATATTTGTTCTACAGAAAAGAGCGGTCCGCGCGATATATGGAATGCGTTCTCGTGAGTCGCTCCGATATAAGTTCAAAGATATTAACATAATGAATTTCCCCTGTCAGTACATTTATGAAAATCAATCAATCAAATATGCTTTATTGTACAATTACAAAAATAAAATGTATGTACGTAAAAATCTGCATCTCTTTTCACTGAATAGTGACAGGTACAGTCGTAATCTTCTTATTAAAAATAATCTTCAAGTAACTTATACCAGACTTACCAAAACCAATAAGTCCTTTATGGGACAATGCACACTAATGTATAACAAAATAGCCGATGATGTTTTTTTGTCAGAAAAACAGTTTAAAAATTGTGTCAAAAGAACTATAACATTAATAAAATGATGACCAAAAATGATGAAATCTCAAACGAATTGACGCGGATGCGACAAGACATGACAAATCTAGTATTTCTTCTAAATAATATTTTTATCTTTGCATTGAGATGAGTGGTGCATGCTCGCTTAAATGTTCGTGCGTATGGTGGCGCATCGGGAGCCGGGTCTTTCCGTGCTCTCTAATATGTTTGAGAGGAGCGATGGCTGACTCTCGCGTTACACTCGTGAACGGGTGCTGTCCGTGTGAATTGGCCTACTCTTGTCAATAATTTTCATGTATTACTTCACGTGTCATGTTGTTATCATATCCAAATTAGTTTATTGGTTTTTCATCAATGATATTATGGACATTATTAACTAATGATTGTTTGTTTGTATTTTTTTTAATCTGACACGTAATGTAATAGTTATCTTATGATGACCATCAGAAAGAGTGTAACGTGCACCTATTTTGAAATCTACAAACTAAAATAATTATTTGTAAATTTTCATCAAGTCTGATTTGTTATTTGCCACTTAGTACGTGTGATGTTTATTGTTGATTTGTGTATACCCAAGTTCGTGAGACGGTGAAGGATTCGCAAGAAAGTACGAGTATGCATAGCGTGGTTATTCAATTTATTTTTATTTGTCAAGTGTTAATCTTGTAAGTCACGGTCTGTCCATGCGAACCATGACGAACATGACTAGCTTTTGCTAGCGGAATCGATTGCGTGGACATAGTTTTTATGACTGTCTTCGAGGGTGTGGTGAGCGTGACGCAAGCAGCTCCTGAACTTAGAAATGAGTTTTCTCCAGATTTATCGGGAATCATGTCGGGCTTTGCTAAGTCTTTATTTTATCCACCCCCTCAACTATCGCTGTGTAAAAAATTATGTTAATCCGTCGTTTCTTTGCGACGTGAAATCAATGAAGAATTTTTGTCGTTGTTTACACTGTAAATAATAATTAAATTAATGATTTAATTTATATCAAAAGTTAATCATTTCAAGCCTGCCTGGGTGTTGACGCTCGCGAGTGTAAATATACTTTGGTGAAGGTAAAAAGCGTCGGTGGCCCAACCGGTAACGACTCGGTCCTCTTAACCGGAGGTCCGGGGTTCGAATCCGGACGGCCAATGTACCAATGAGTTTTTCGAAACTTACGTACATATACTTACCGATTGCTTTAACGGTGAAGGAAAACATCGTGAGGATACTTGCACATCTGATTCCAGATGTGTACGAAGCTCGCGTTGCACACGTCCGTAGGTGTAAATCTAAATGCCCTGCACGTGACCGCGGGTGGTGCTAAGTGCAACACCAGGCAACCGCCGTCTTTCTCTTGGCTAGCACGGTTATAATTGTGCCACACGATTAGAGAGAGAGGTGAAGGTCAGGCAAAATTTGAGCCAAAAAATCGACTCACTGGAAAGAAGAAGGTACTTTCTAGTATTTCTAATTAGATTCCCAATCAGAAGATAAAACTTAAGTTCAAATTCAACTCTTTACTTGATTAAATCTCCAGTACCATTGGCAAATTCTAGGTCCAACCTAAGGGCCAATTATGAAGTCTAGACAGCTTGATTACGGTAAAAATTGGACGGACCTTCAATTAAGGTCTAGTGGTGATTAGTTGCTTCTTCAGACGCTTACTTTTACCGATAGTTACTAATTGGCCCTCATTGAAATACTTCTACCTAACTTTTCTCGATTACCTTACTTACTGTTTTTGCAGAATCTAAAGTTTGGTAAAGTTATAAGGAGTTTTGGGTCGAATACTGCCATTTTTGAATTTAGATTTCTCATGTACGTTTATCCGACGCTCTTTCGGTGAAGGAAAATATCGTTAGGAAACCTGCACACGCCTGCGAAGAAACCCGCAGGTTGTGTGTGAACTCGATTAACCCGCACTGGGCCCACGTGGTCGACTAAGGCCCGATCGCCCTAATTCAGGATAGGCTCGAGCCCCTCCACTAGGACGTATATTATGAGCTGATTGGTATGATGATAAGGAGTCTGCCGGCAAAAAAATGGTGTAAAGTTCTCATAAATTAGTTCGTAGGGAAATTCCGAGCATAGCTCGCTCCATTGCCCTTTGGGTGACCTTGAGCCTTCTTATGAGGCCCACAGTAAGCGACCATGTCTCAGATCCGTATGTCATCAATGGCAACACACTGGTCAAAGACCTTAGACACTGGGGTATTTGACACGTAGCGTAGGCAGGCCTCGATGCGGTGGACCGACGACCTGATGAAGATCGCGGAAAGCCGCTGGATGCGGGCAGCGCAGGAGCGGTCGTCGTGGAAATCCTTGGGGGAGGCCTTTGTCCAGCAGTGGACGTTTTTTGGCTAAAATGATGATGATGATGATGATGAAATTGGTTCGTAGTAGGGTTTTAAAATATCCGACAATTTTGGATACCCGGGTCTCGGGTACATTATTTTAAAATACTCGGGTATTCTTGAATTTTTTGTGAAACTGGAAAAAAAATACAAAGATATCAAAAATCAACTTTTATTACGATAATTACCACTCAGATAATATAATCAGCCAACCAGGTACATCATAACCTTGACCTACAAGCATCTCCTCAAAATCTGCAGGATACCCAACTCTATCAACTTACAGCAGAGAAATCATATTGGGCATTAGATTAGTCTCAATGAATAAGTGTTAGATAGAACCTTGACCTGATGCATGCATCATCTTTTGGAATCTACAGGATACCCAACTCCTAGCCAACTTACAGCAAAGGTATCGTGTTTGGGCTCATTGGAATAGGTGTTAGATAGAACATGGTAATTTTGACCTGATGCTGCAGCAACTTCTGGAATTAGCAGGATACCTAACTCCTCACTAACTTACAACAGATAAATCGTGTTTGGGACTCATTGGAATAGTCTCAACCTTGACCTGAAGGTGCAGCATCTCCTTGTATCTGCATGGTATCCGACTCACCAACTTACAGCTGAGTTACCGTGTTTAAGATACATGTAGTTTAAAAAGCATGAAATAAAACTTTAATTAAAAATTTTAAAAAACCCTGACAAATTAGAAAAGATAAGTAAATACAATAATAAAAACAATAAAATAAAAACAGAATAAAACTATTTTACTTCAATAAGTTACTAGGAAATGCTTCACAACTTAGCGGCCCCCCTACGCGATAACTGTTTGATCAAAATATAACAACATAAATTAAACTTAAAGAACCAAACCATATTATTTTCTAGTTTTTAAAGGTTTTTTGTCGGGGATTTTTTTAATTTTTAATTAAAATTTTTAATATAGAAAAAAGACAGAAAGGTTAAACTAAAAATATTAACAAAACAGATCTGCTGCTATTGTGTCGTACTAAAAAACCGATTGAACCAGCAAAACTTGCTGATTTGCAATCGATGTACAAGTTAATTCCTGAGGATAGTCTAAATTTTTTAAAGCTTGAAAAGCTCAGAGGACATTATTTACGACTTTGATGGATTTGGTGAAGTACCAGATTTTGACGTGGATGACGCAGAAGATCAATAACTTATATTTTTTTACATTTTAGTTAAACTTTTTAACTATCACTGGCTTATTATTTTAATAAAAGGTTATTTTTTCTGTAGTTATTTATAAGTTTCCTAAAATATAGTATTATTAGGGTAAAAAAATCATAATAATGTGATTGGATCGTTTTAGCAGAATCATCTCAATTTATTGGCCATACAAATTGGCTTTTTGTAAAAATGTTCTAAAAAGGTTTTTTTATAAAAATATAATCAAAAACTATCACTATACAAAAATCCAATACATGTAGATATAGGAAATTTATATTTCTATTAAATAATCCGTACAACTTTGTCAAAATAAATAACACAAAAAAAAGTATACCAATAATATACAAATTTGCTTTTATCTCAATTTGAACTCGGTGTGGAATGGAACGATTACTCAAAACAACGTCCATATCAAATTACCTGAGACCCGGGTACTTCCTTTGTTTGACCCGGGTAAACCCGGGTCCCGGTACCTGGGTAAAAACCCTAGTTCGTAGTTCAGTGCAACATGTGTGATCGCATAGGTCATGCAGGTTAAATGACCGTTAACACGAAAAAATTAAGTCGTTAAGTCGTGACTTATGTGATCGCACAGGTCATGCAGGTTAAATTACTGTTAACTCGAAAAATTTAAGTCGTTAAGTCATGCCTTATAAGCAGCTTGAAAACTTTTGGTAATAGAGTCACTATAACCTTACAACCTCCACCAATCAAGACTTATAACCGCCTCCGTGGCGTAATGGTGAGTCCATTTGCTTCACACCAGGAGGTCCCGGGTTCGATTCCCGGCGGGGTCAACTTTGTAAGACTGTTTGGTTGGTGGTAGGGCATTTTCATAGCCCGCCTGGCTAGCCTTTAGTAAGCCCGCTTCCATCTTCGGCATCATCGTCACTTACCATCAGGTGAGATGGTGCCAAGGGCTTATCAATTATGGAATTTAAAAAATGCCCACGCCTCGTATGTTACCTTCCCGAGATATAAGAAAAGACCTGATCTGTAGCCGTTGGGACTGAGTTGTTAACGTTTTTAGGGTTCCGTAGCAAAAAAAGGAACCCTTATAGATTCGTCATGTATGTCTGTCCGTCCGTCCGTATGTCACAGCCACTTTTTTCCGAAACTATAAGAACTATACTGTTAAAAATTTGGTAAGTAGATGTATTCTGTAAACCGCATTAAGATTTTAACACAAAAATAGAAAAAAAAAACCAATAAATTTTGGGGGTTTTGCGTACTTAGAACTGAAACTCAATTTTTTTTCCATCAAAAATGACTTGATGAAAAAAAATTGAGTTTCAGTTCTAAGTAAAAATGGTTTTTGATGAAAAAAAATTGAGTTTCAGTTCTAAGTATGCGAAACCCCCAAAATTTATTGGTTTTTTTTCTATTTTTGTGGGGTATCTATGGATAGGTCTTCAAAAATGATATTGAGGTTTCTAATATCATTTTTTTCTAAGTTTGCGCGAGAGACACTTCCAAAGTGGTAAAATGTGTCCCCCCTCTGTAACTTCTAAAATAAGAAAAAGATAAAACTAAAAAAAATATATGATGTAGGTACATTACCATGCAAACTTCCACCGAAAATTGGTTTGAACGAGATCTAGTTACTATTTTTTTTTTAATACGTCATTTATTAAAGATAATGGTGTGGAACCCTTCGTGCTCGAGTCCGACCCGCACTTGGCCGGTTTTTTATTCTTTAATGCAGACAACCTAAGGAAATTGCGTAGCGTGGGAAAACTCAAAAATACCACTAACAGCTATCCCATCTTAGTACTGACCATGCTTCTTATCGCTTAACCTACATTATCGACACTCATGACCACGTAAGGTGAACTAAGCCCTTTTCTTATTTATGTAAGAATACTGAGCCACAACTATTATTCGTTAAAAATGGATTATTCAAAACACTCGTCTTAGTTCCATAATCTGTGACGTCACATTTCCAAAAGAAGTCGGGAAAAGATATAGGGCTGCCAGTAAAAAGTTAAATTTATCGATATATTTTCATGAATATAATGATAATTAATATTCAGGGACTAATCACACACGGTCATCTGGCCCCAAAATAGGACTCAATGTACGAGTACTATGAGAATCAGCGAGGGATATACCTGCATACGTCAAGACACAGAGGTAACAACAGTAACCGTCACATAAATGTTTGCCCTGGGTGAGAATAGAACTCACGACGCTCGGCCCAGCAGGGAAAACCTGACTACTAGAACATCAGGTCAGTCAAATCTCAGTCAGTACGATGTCATGGCGTGATTTAAATACCGTTTTCACCGTAGACATGACATAGTGCAAATAAATAATGCCTACCCACTTTTTAAACGTTTCTCAATTCGACCGTATATAGGGTGACTTTTAATTAGTTCTTGATAACAAAAGATATGCAAATACTCGTGATTACAAACAACTTTCCCAAAGAAACTGTATGTTAGATCACAAAAAAAATGTTTTGGCTCTCGATACAAAATAAATTATCAATCGGCAAAAATGTATTGAGGACCAAAAATTTTTTCATACTTGACATACAGTTTCTTTGGGAAAGTTGTTTGTAATCACGAGTACATTCATATACTTTGCTATCAAGAACTAATTAAGTCACCCCATATACATATTTTTTTATGTGTGTTCGCGGATAACTTCTTCGTTTATGAACCGATTTTGATAATTCTCTTTTTTTGGAAATAAGATATCCCAAGGGTGGTATCATAATACGGAAACCTGGATCGATGATGGCAACCAAAAGAAATCGAGGGGAACCTTAGTTTCCTGTTTGAAGTCGGTTTTTTTTTCAAAATTATAATGGTTACACTGTAATTATTTGTTTTGTATATATATACTGTGGATAGCACTGAAATTTTCCATTGTAAACAATACTGTATAAAAATTCCCATCGATTCTCGTATTATTCTGTATTAAATATTAAAGTAAGGTTATGTTTTTGTAGCTAAATTTAACCTACATGCAACACAAAATATTCTTAAGTAAAAAAAGTATATTATGTCATTTATGTGTATACACAAACTTCTAAATAATTTAAATCAACCTGATGCTAAGGGCACTGAACCTAGAAATCATCGGAGCCCTAGACTCTACTTAAGGTGTGCAATCTTTATCTATAGTAAAAATATCGATATGATCGCAGCCCTAACCTGAGATTATAACTAACTTCGCATGAGAAGTTCTACCCAACTATTGCTAAGCCAGCGAGTGTAAACAAATGTTCCGCTTCGTATGGCTTCGTTGGCGTTAAGTTATCGCAGTGTTGCCGAAGTTGATACAATCCTACTTTGTAACTGCGGTTTGCTCTTTGTTATGCTTTGTTCTGCTAGTGACGTCATTGAAGTAAGGTTGCAGCTAATACCACAGATGAGATAGGTACGAGTTACTCATAACAGATATTGCACTTCCTTATAAAACTAAAATACCTACGCATTTATTCACCTATTCCTTCCCATACACGGAAACATGGGTATTAAGGCGCTCGACTTAGCGTTTATAACTGCGTACACGGGCTCCGCGCGAATTTCGACGGCAACTGTAAGGCGCTCTAGTGCTGACGAGCGGAGAGCGGACTGTAGGCCGCGCCAATGTGTAGGTACTAATCTCGCCTGTTCGACCGACTTCATGGAGAAGGAGAGCCTCTTTATGATGAACTCCTTCTTAAAAAAGTCAAAATAGTGGAAATGAACATGGTTGCATCCCAATAGCGTAACGAAGAACGGGATAGACTTCATCTTGTAACCAAGGAGGAAAATATTCAATGATGTCTCCGTGATCAATTCAGTCAAAACAGGAAGCGATCACCGGATGGTCAGAGGCACATTGAATCTAAAGACCAAGCTAGAAAGATGTCAACTGATGAAGTCTACGCTCCGACCAGCGCCCATCCAGCTCCAAAACCCCGAGAGCTTTCAGCTCGAGTTGCACAATCGTTTCGAATGCCTAGGAAACTGCGAGAATGTGGACGATTATAATGACAGGTTCGTGGAAATTGTCCAAACGGTCGGGTCTAAGATTTTTGAAACTCGCCGTTCAAACAGAACCAAAAAAATCTCAGACTTCACCAGCAACCTCTAGAAGAAGGACGCAGATTAGTTTTGCAGTCCTCTAAAGACGTTACTAAGTATCGGCAACTAAACAGGCAGATCTCTAAGTCCCTGACTCGCGATTTACGCCAATATAATACAAATTGTATTAAAGAGGCGATTGAGCACAACAAAAGCTCAAAAGTGTTCGCGAGAGATCTGTCTATTGGACAAAGTCAACTGACCAAGTTGAAGACTGAGGATGGCAGGACCATATCGTCTAAGACTGAGTTGCTGGAAGAAGTTGAGAAGTGTTATGGACAATTCTATAAGACCACAACTTTGCCTGTCAGCGATCTGGCTGAAGACCCAAGAGCCAGACTAACCCGACACTATACCAAAGATATCCCAGACGTCACCCTGTACGAGATTAGAATGGCTCTCAAACACATCAAGAACAACAAGGCACCGGGTGATGATGGAATTACGGCTGAACTTCTGAAAACAGGTGGATCACCGGTACTAAAAGCTCTTCAGAAGTTATTTAGTTCCATTATACTCGAGTGACAAACACCTAAGGCATGGCACAGAAGTGTGGTCGTGCTTTTCTTCAAAAACTACAGCCCCGTCTCACTTCTGAGCCATGTCTACAAGCTGTTTTTGTTTTCGTCATTGCGAATCGTCTCGCACGCAGGTTTGACGACTTCCAGCCTCCCGAACAAGCCGGTTTCCGAAAAGGCTTTAGTACCATAGACCACATACATACGCTGTGGCAGATTATACAGAAAACCGAAGAGTACAATCAGCCACTATGCTTCGCATTTTTGGACTATGAGAAAGCCTTTGATTCAGTCGAAACCTGGGCTGTGCTACAGTCTCTCCAGCGGTGCCAAATTGACCATCGATACATCGAGGTGTTGAAGTGTCTGTATGAAAACGCCACCATGTCGGTTCGCCTCCAGGACCAGAATTCGAAACGTATCCAGTTGCAGCGAGGGGTGAGACAGGGAGACGTTATATCTCCGAAACTGTTCACCGCCGCCCTGGAAGATGTTTTTAAGTTTCTGGACTGGGGCGGACTCGGCATCAATATCAACGGCGATTACATATCCCACCTCCGATTCGCTGACGATATCGTGGTCATGGCTGAGACTATGGAAGACCTAAGCACAATGATCGATGGCCTCAGTAAAGTCTCCCAACAAGTGGGTCTTAAAATGAACATGGTCAAGACGAAAATAATGTTAAATGTCCGTGTCGCACCCACCCCTCTAGAGGTTGAAGACTCTACACTGGAAGTTGTTGACGAATATACCTGGGACAAACAGTTCAGCTAGGCAGGTTCAACTTCAAGAAAGAGATCAATCGACGAATCCAACTCGGCTGGGCAGCGTTCGGGAAGCTTCGCAATATCTTCACGTCCCAAATACCGCAGTGTCTCAAGACTAAGGAGTGTGTTGCTTTTGATGACTAACGGAACTGAGACATGGTCGCTTACTATGGCCTCATAAGAAGGCTCAAGGTCACCCAAAGGGCAATGGAGCGTGCTATGCTCGGAGTTTCTCTGCGTGATCGAATCAGAAACGAGGAGATCCGCAGGAGAACTAAAGTAACCGACGTAGCTCACAGAATCGCTAAACTGAAGTGGCAGTGGGCAGGGCACATAGCTCGTAGAACAGATGGCCGTTGGTTGAGTAAAGTTCTCGAGTGGCGACCACGCACCAGATAACGTAGCGTAGGCAGGCCTCCCACGCGGTGGACCGACGACCTGGTGAAGATCGCGGGAAGCCGATGGATGCGGGCAGCGCAGGACCAGTCGTCGTGGAAATCCTTGGGGGAGGCCTTTGTCCAGCAGTGGACGTCCTTCGGCTGATATGATGAAGTATATTATGTATTTTTTCCATGGCGATAGCTTTACACGGTCTTTCAATAAATTGATTTGAATATTGTCAGTGACCCAACTTAAGGCCTTAATTAGAAGCAAAAAGACCTAAAAAGAACATACGAATTAGAAAAACCATATGTATACACATAAATAAATTGATTTGAATATTGTCATTGACCCAACTTAAGGCTTTAATTAGAAGTAAAAAGACCTAAAAATAACATACGAATTAGAAAAACAATATATACATAAATTTAAAACACAAATTACAAAAATATAAATGAGCCTTATTCGAAATGGGTCTTTTAGAGAGTAAGTATTAAATAAATATTTTAGAAACAATTTTTGATGGTTATAATATATGAAAAGATGATCGAATTTAGGTTTTTGTCACATAGATGACAGCGCTAGCGTAAAGGAAGAAATAGACGGAATGAAAAAAAGGGCGTACCGCGGTTTTCGGGCCGGTTATACGAGGTAACCAGCGACATGCCGGCATTATTATACGAGGTAACCAGCGACATGCCGGCATTATTATACGAGGTAACCAGCGACATGCCGGCATTATGAGGCTTTCCATCGAGTGTTGCCACTTTCTTTCTTATCTTGTGGCACAATTGATCGTGCTATCCAAGGGATACACAGTGGTGGCCTGTGCCTGGTGTTGTACTAAGCATCAACCGCACTCATGTGTATGGCATTTTTATGGCATTTTAGATTTATACTTAAAAATATTAGACATCACTAGAGTTGAAAGTTACGATGTAGACCTATTTTTGGGATCTTTTTCTATCGAGCCGAAACTGCTAAATCGTGTTTCTAATAGCTGTTGACTTTAAGGAACATCATCAATAATCAGGGTTTTTTTTTTCAAACTTGGGTTTTCTATCGTTTGGGATCGTCAAAAATAACGAAAACCTATAATATTACCGCCTTAACTGTTCTCGTGGTGTCACATTTGTATGGGTGGCTGTGCCACCTGTGGTAGTTACTTACAGGTAGAATTTTCTTATCTTTGGGCCTTCTTAATGAATTAATGACAAAATATAAGATTTTTTCGGAAAACTGCACTAAACTTTTCATACATACCTGTACATACTTAAGTGGCTTGGAGATTTATAGCTGTGGGCTTAGAGTCTATACAATACACATAAAGCTGAGCTTTTCCCCGTAAGTATTTAGCAGGTCTTAGTGTTTCGAAACAGTTCAGTGGATGGGAGACCGGCCTTCATTATGTCTTCCGATGCGTGGTCGCTCTTGAAAACTTTACTGTTACTACGACCATCTGTTCTATGTTCATCTGGGCCCTGAAAGCTTATTTGTAATGATTTACACCTCCGTGGTGTAATAGTTCAGTCCATTAGCTTCACATCAGGAGGTCGCGGGTTCGATTCCCGGCGAAATCTGACTTTGTAAGACTCGGTTTGGTTGGTGGAAGGCCATTTTCTAAGTCCGCCTGGCTAGCTACCACCATCTTATCTAAGTCTTGCCGCCAAACATCAATTCTAACAACATTGATGTGTTCCGGCTTAAAGATAACATTGTGTTCCCCATGGCGTTGGGGAATCTTGGTAAGCCTGCTTCCATCTACGGCACCATCGTCACTTACCATCAGGTGAGATGATGCCAAGGTTACCATTTGTTAATAAAAAAAACTGTTTCAAAATAAAAATCAACAAAACTTTGTGATCTAATGCTGATGATGGCAGTTTAATCAAACATTACAATAATTTAAATGGTTAAATAAGTAGACCGTAGCTTTGACATAACTTCATGATCTAACCTCCAGTGAAGGTCAAAGCAATTCGTGTTTAAAGTGTTTATTAAAATGCAGTTACAGCGCTAATGTCGATAGATTAGGTGTCATGCTAGTATATTATCGGGTCTCCAAATGATTTATGGTTTCAACAGCTCAAAACTTAATGGCTTTTGATAAGATTAGTCGTTTAAGATCACCAAATGAATGCCTAGTTCTAGGCGTCTATGATTTTATTATCTATCTTTTCTAGACTTGAATCTGTATCTGTATCCTACATACTTTAAACTAAGAAGACTATCACGTCTAATATCCTAATCGATTTTCGTTATTTTTGACGTCAATTACTCCTAAACGATAGAAAACCCAAGGTTTAATAAAAATAACCTTATTGTTGATGATGTTCCTTAAAGTCAAAAGCTAGTAGAAACACGATTAAGCAATTTTGGCTGGATAGAAAAAATCCCAAAGATAGGTCTACAACTTTCCTTTAACTCTAGTTATGACTAATATTTTGAAGTATAAATTTAAAAAAATATAAAACAATATTTGTTATGATAATACAAAGGAAGTAATGTTATTATTTTTTATACTTTCATAGTAGTTTTTGATTGAAACGAAAAACCATTGAAAAATTGTGGTTATTTTCTTTACTCCTTACACGTAAAATCACAGACAACTGTAATGTTCCTATCAATACCTCGCTTTTATCCCAATCCCGTGTGAATTTCTAAAAATGCTGCCTTATTCCTTAGGCCAGTACATCAAGCTAGACAGTGAAATTCTGATCTATACGCTTATGGATTATTAACGGTACAAAATTCAAAGTTCTATTGCTGCAGGTTCAAGGGTTTGAACTAAGGCCATAAGAACATGAGTCGTTCAGTGAGTGAGTAAGGACTTTTATTTTTACTTCCACGAGATACGGACGCAGTTTTTTTAGCGCATAGGTAATATGCGCTATGCATTAAACTAAAAATTGGATCAAGATTCTTTAGAAAACGACGAGAAAAAAATGTTGAAGTAAAGTCAGAAAAAAATTATATGAACGGTGCACTTTGGAAAGCTCAGAATTATTTCTGATATAGCTCATTTTTGAGATCTATCTAGGTGGAATATCATTGTATTTAAAACGCTTACGGTTTTCTTATATATTTTTTAATTTATTTTATTTATTTATTTATTTAACAGTTTATTGTGTACAAATACGATAACAAATAGGCCTAAAAGAAAGTCATGCAAAGGGTATTACTTATTTCTAATAAGAAATTTCTTCCAGCAAACGCGGTATATATTTATTTTTATATATTCCGATGCAGAAATATTGCCAATTTTCAATTTTTTTTTTCATCTAAACTAAATAAGATCGGCGCGTGAAACTTTTGCAAGTGCATTTGTGAGATGAAACTCTTTACAAAATTGACAAAAAGTCAGACATCTGATTACAGGGTCCCATAAAACACTGTACGGTAGGGATACGTGGAAATGTACAGTGCACATATACCTACGGGTAGAAGTAAAAAACCGATGATTTCTTCTTCTGCGAAACATTCTGCTACCTAGGGGGAGCCTCGCTTCGGGAGACTCTTTGACTGTATAATCAATCAAATATGACCGAACCTAACATCGCTCGCTTCGCTCGCTCATTTAAAATATGTTGCTGTTCATTTCTACATATCTCTACCGGTAGAAATAAATCTACTAAAACGTGTACTTATCCCAACCAGTAGGGATACCTCGGTAGCGATAAGGGCACCAGGCTGTTTTAGTTCCAGTTTAAAAAAAGGCATTTAGTCAAAACTAAACTACGGAAAACAGGGTCATCGGTGCACCGAGTGGGAGACCTACATACGCTACATTTTCCGGTGTGCGGTCGCCACTCGAATACTTTACTGCCTGTAACTTCACATCAGCTCATATATACGTCCCCACCGAGTGGCTCGAGCCTACCCTGAATGAAGGCGATCGGGCCCTACTCGACCACGCGAGTTCAGTGCGGGTTGGTCGACATCACACACAACCTTCGAGTTTCTCGAAGGCGTGTGCAGGTTTCCTCACGATGTTTTCCTTTACCGTATGAGCGTCGGATAAACTTACATACTCAACTTATTCGCGCTTTATTTACTATCCCTTGGGAATTTTGAAAAATCCTGCATTATTCCTTGTCCCCATTACAATAGGAACGTCTGTGCAAAACTTATCAGCTTTCTAGGTCCACGGGCTGGGCTAGGCGTTGATGAGTCAGTGAGTCAGTGAGTAAGGACTCTTAATTTTATATGAATATAGGGATGAGTCAAGTACTTACCTACATTACACGAGGGACTGAAACGTTTTAGAATTACACAAGACAACAACAACAACATAAGACAAGACCTGAAGCGTTTTAGGATAACTATCCGCAGCTGTTAAATTCATTAGCGAGTAACAGATGTCAAAAGGCAGATAGCATCTTTTACATCATTTTTAATAATAAATACAGCTTTTAATAGCTGGGTTTACCACAAGCTCTTTAATTTTTCTCTAATCAGGACTTGTTCACCCCTCTCCTCTTCAACACTCCTCAACTTCTGTCAACTCCACTAAACCCTAATCCCCTTCCTCTTTAACAGCTTCCTCTCCCTTACCCTTACCCTTCCCCTAACCATCCCCTCCACTCTTCCCCCTTTCCCTCCTCCAACCCCCTCCCCCTCCAATAATATTTGCCAAAAACCTTGGCTAAATCCTTAATAAATTAACGCCCCTCCCTAAAAACCACTTACCCTACTCCACCACTCGGCAGTGGAGGGTTTCTGGAGTAATCCATTAGCTCCGTGCCCTTCATGAGCCCAAAGTCTTAAGACTACAAAAAAAAAACAGGACTTGTACTGGAGGAAAATGGCCTCATGGGTAAGGATTTGTGCGTGCCTCGGCAGTGAAATCTATTTAGTTTTTAAAAAGTGAATATAATGAGGAGATCCGTAGGAGAACCAAAGTAACCGACATAGCTCTCAGAATTGCTAAACTTAAGTGGCAGTGGGCGGGGCACATAGCTCGAAAAACGGATGGCCGTTCGGGTAGTAGAGTTCTCGAGTGGCGACCGCGCACCGGAAAGCGGAAATGTTACGAAACCGACACAAAATATACTCGTAGATATACGGTCTGATCCTAACGGTTATAATATCCCCATTGCTGGGAAACGGGTATCTTCTCAAATTCGGGGAGGGCGATACTCCACGCTAGGGGGCCAAGTCCGAGTTAATGGAGGTTCTAGGGCTATTGGCGAACCCGACTGTCAGAAGTTTCATCATCATCATATCAGCCGAAGGACGTCCACTACTGGACATAGGCCTCCCCCAAGGATTTCCACGACGACTGGTTCTGCGCTGCCCGCACCCAGCGGCTTCCCGCGACGTTCACCAGGTCATCGGTCCACCGAGTAGGGGGCCTGCCTATACTACGTTGTCCGATGCGTGGTCGCCACTTAAGAAGTTTACTGCCCCAACGGCCATCTGTTCTACGAGCAATGTGCCCTGCCCACTGCCACTTCAGTTTAGCGATTATGTGAGCTATTTCGGTTACTTTGGTTCTCCAAACACCATACCTTGTTTTTGTTTTAATTCACAATTGGTAAGCCCTTGGCATCATCTCGCCTGATGGTAAGTGACGATGATGCCGAAGATGGAAGCGGACTTACCAAGATTTCCCTACGCAATGAAGAACTGGCTATCTTATATTCAAGCCGGAACACATTAATGTTGTAAACACTGATGTTTGGCGGCAAGACTTAGATAAGATGGTAGTAAATAGCCAGGCGGGCTTAGAAAATGCCCTACCACCAACCAAACCGAGTCTTATAAGATGACCTCGCCGGGAATTGAACCCGCGACTTCCTGGTGTGAAGCGAATGGACTAACCATTTCGCCACGGAGGCGGTTATTGAGTAATAAAGCCCTAATATTAATTGCTTCCACGTGCCGTTGTTGTCCGGAACTGGGCGCGATATTATCTATCACTTGTAACTTTGCCCCATAAATTAGTTGGTTTTTGCGGGCGCGCACAAAATCGTGCATTGTTGCCGGCCTAATGTTTAGTGGAATAGTTTCTGGGGCCCGCTATCATAAACTTTTGTGGATACTGTCGCCACCCCATATCAACCAAATGGGCTCGTTACGGAACTTTTCCCATTGCGTTGGGAAATCTTGGTAAGCCCGCTTCCATCTTCGGCAACATCGTCACTTACCACCAGGTGAGATGTTGTCAAGGGTTTACCAACTGTAAAAAAAAAAAAAAAAAACTTTTCCCCGAGGTGCAGATTTTTTGTATTTCTCATATTTAGATCAATTTGAACCTTTACAATAGCAAAGTATATATAATTAGTACTAACATACAATAGTCTGTATGAAAAGAAGCAGAAAATCAATTCTTTCTACAGGATGTTAGAAAAAAACCGGCCAAGTGCGAGTCAAAACCGCACACATGGGGTTCCGTACCATTATTTAACAGTTTATTGTGTACAAAAATGATAACATTACAGGCAGAAAAAAAATTCGAGCGAGACCTACAGTACTCGCATATGATGTGTAACATGTGACAAAATACTTTATAAAAGGACGGCAAAGATACGGCAGATTAGGCTGTATGGTCATAGATACCTTTGCCTTTTCCGCGCTTTTAAAGCCTGAAAAAAGGACGGCAAAGATACGGCAGACTAGGCTGTATGGTCATAGATACCTTTGCCTTTTCCGCGCTTTTAAAGCCTGAAAAAAGGACGGCAAACATACGGCAGACTAGGCTGTATAGTCATAGATACCTTTGCCTTTTCCGCGCTTTTAAAGTGAAAAAACGCGACTTCCTGTTACAATGGGACAAATTTCCGTCCCATTTCACGAAATCACTCCCACAAATTGCAGGAAAGCGAGAGCAAAGATGTTACACATCAATAAAAATATACAATAGGTATTACTTATTTCTAATTAGATTTTTTTCCAGCAAACCATCATACTAGAAAAACACGTTTTTTGCATGGAGACCCCCCCTTATTTTTTTTACTTTTTCTAACTTTTAGTATTTGTTGTTATAGCGACAACAGAAATACATCATCTGTGAAAATTTCAACTGTCTAGCTATCACGGTTCATAAAATACAGCCTGATGACAGACGGAAATATAGACAGACAGACGGACGGACAGCGACGGCTTAGTAATAGGGTCCCGTTTTTACCCTTTGGGTAGGGAACCCTAAAAATTAGCTTCTATCTCATTTTTTTGGACTATTTATCCAAATCGATATGCTGATTAGCTAAATATGTATGGGAATTTCAAATGTATTAAGAACTAGCTTCTTTCCACGGCTTTGCCCCCGCGAATGTTAAGGATAAGTGGTGCGCGAGCCGCAAGCGACTCGCAGATGATATGCATGATTATATGCGGATGATGGCGCTTAAGGCGGTCGTTTTCTTTTCCCTTTATTATTGTTGATGGAAGCGATGGCTGTCTCTCGCGTTATACTCGTGACCGGGTGCTGTCCGTGTGAACTGGCCTACTTTTGTCAAAGGCATTAATTACATTCAATGATTTTAATGTGTAACTTCTCGTGTCATATTGTTTTCATGTTCCAATGACATAATTTGTTTTATATCAAGGATTGGATTTTGACGTTAATAACTAATGATTGTTTATTTCTTGATTTTTCACAAATAACATTATGTAATTACTATTTTGTGACTATGAGAAAGAGTGTAATTTGCACCTATTTTGAATAAGTATCTTGAATCTTGAATATCATTTTTTTAGATAAGAACCAGCTATCTAAGAAGTAAAACAAAAAAAAACGGTTATCTGTAAGGTAGGTATTTATACGATAATTTTACGTGTTAACAAGTACCCGTCCAAATCCCCGTCCAAGTACCGCCCAAGTCCCCGTCCAAGTCCCCTTTTGTGTTTCCTCACAGAGAATCGACCGCATTGGAACACCTCATGTAAGCTCCTGGAAGCCTAGTACTTTTTATCCATTGACACACTTGTTTGACGGTTCGTCCGTCCGTCCGTCCAAGTCTAAGTCCAAGTACAAGTACTAGCACTAGCACAATTACTTGTACAAGTACAAGTACAACGCTCGCTTGCGCGCTCGGCTCAGGCGTAACGTGACAATGACGTCACACTGGCGTAACGTGACAATGATGTCACTCTTTTTCTTTTACGCAGCCCGTGTCATCAATTTATAAGACGTTATCACGTCAAAAAATTGATCGTTATCTACCTAGTAGTTTTTTGCGTGATACGCAAACGGTAGTTCTATTTATTTATATACCAGTTTATTGTACACAGGATACATAAAATACAAATTTTAAATATTAAGGTTATAAAAAGGGTACAGCTTATTTGTAAAGAAATTTCTTCCAGCAGACCCGGGAAAGAAGAAAGTTTTGACTGAGACTGAGCTTTGACTTTTCTATCATTTTATATGTTAAAAAAATTGTACTGGTATTAAAAATGATGACATTACATTTTTTTAAATGCGTGTGGTGCTTAGCGTCATTTTTTTGTACCTAAATTATTTGTCTTTATTTGCGTTTTAACTAACTGAGGTCACGGGCTGTACACAAAAGGTAAATGACCTGAGATCATGTACTCAACTGTAAAGGAAATACAGCAATCCATTTAAACCAAGGGTGTTAATCATGTACTACGTTGCATTTTTTCTTAAAACCGTAAATTCATTTTTATTTTAAGCCATTAAAATGGTAGTATGACGTCTCTATTCAAATAATTGAGACAGGAAACTTTTTAAGAAAACCCCAAGACTTTTCACAGCTTCACTCTTTTTCGCCAAAGTTTAGTAGGAATAATTTTCGAAAGACCAACTTTTAGGTACAAGCTTTTATTTTTTTTAAATTATTTTGTATTCTTCTCAGCAAACCCTTATATTTGATACCCACATTGTAGGAGTGCATTAAAAATAACAAGTCTGCCATCTTGGGTGCGTCTCCATGTTAGATTTAGAATGATTTTACACAGTTGTCATCCGAACTGAACGTGTATACAAAATTTCAGTTCAATCGGTTGAAGATATCTGCTTCAAAATTGAGTCGCAAGATTTCACCCGAACAAACATACATAAAATAAATAAATATTCTGGGATACAGTAGGATTCCCTGTGTTATGGGTTACCAGAGACTGATATACATACTTATATACGTTTAAATACATACATATATAGATATATTTTAACACCCAGACACAGAGCAAACAAATCTGCTCATCACACAAATGCTTGCCCTGGGTGGGGATCGAACCCACGACCCTATACATACATTGCAAGTTAAATATAAGCTTATAAAATAGCCTTTAATTTCCTAAGTAACATGACGTGTTCATCCGCACTTTCTCACGTGAAATACACTATAGCTAAAATTGTTCGTTAGCTCCTTCCATTTACATGAACGACATTTACATGAACAGTTTTTCCGTCATACAACATAATTAGAAAAGACAAAAGAACCGTCCTCCATCGCAAGAACTTAGTACAATTTTGCATTATTATTTTTGGTTTCTGATTCGATCACGCAGAGAAACTCCGAGCATAGCACGCTCCATTGCCCTTTGGGTGACCTCGGTGGATGTGGGCAGTGCAGGACCGGTCGTTTTGTAAATCCTTGTGGGAGGACTTCGTCCAGCAGTGGAGGTTTTTCGGCTGATACGATGATGATGATTTTTGTTTTTTGTTGATTTTCTCAAAACGCACTACAGCTATTTTGAAAACATTTATATGGAACTAACCTGGCAGCATATCCTATAGAAGTATAAAAGATTTATGAAAATCGGTTCACAATCTGCGAAGATATCGCGTAAAAACATACAGTCGAATTGAGAAAGTCGTTTGCAGATGATCATACTCGTAAGTCACTACGTTTACCGTAGACCGTACTGTGGGTGCCATCTTTTTCTCTTTCTTTCAAACTACTACCCATATATTTTTCTTTGACGTAATTATAGTCTTTGGCAGTTCCTAAACCAAAGTGTCCTGTTGGCTTATGACGAGGTATTCATTGGAACAGTTGTCTCTGTCTTTTTCTTTGCGTGTAAAGAGTAAAGAAAATAACCACACTTTTCCACTTTTTCAATGGTTTTTCGTTTCAATCAAAAACTACAATGAAAGTTTAAAAAAACAATAAGATTACTCACTTTGTATTATCATAAAAAATGTTGTTGTATATTTTTTTTAAATTTATACTTCAAAATTGTAAGTAACGTAATTATAGTCTTTGGCAGTTCCTAAACCAAAGTGTCCTGTTGGCTTATGACGAGGTATTCATTGGAACAGTTGTCTCTGTCTTTTTCTTTGCGTGTAAAGAGTAAAGAAAATAACCACACTTTTCCACTTTTTAAATGGTTTTTCGTTTCAATCAAAAACTACCTACCTTTGGGATTTAAAACTGCTCAATTGTGTTTTAATAGCTTTTGACTTTAAGGAACATCATCAACCAATAAGGGTTTTTTTCTACCTTGGGTTTTCTATCTTTTAGAAGTAATTGACGTCAAAAAAAACGAAAATCTGTAATATTACCACCTTAAGGTTTGAGTTTCCATACATGTGTAATTCCGCTTTAATACAAAAACTGCATGCCGGATTAAATCCAAACTTTGTGAATATACTCAGTAGACACATATTGATGTTTGTAAATAAAATAAAATAAAAAAAGTTACAAACTTAATTTAAGCCTTCGTTTAGCTATGTTTCAATTTACTGCGATGCCTTCGGCTGATATGATGATGATGAATTTGTCTATTTGGCGATCTTCTTTCTCCTGTCTTCTGACTTCTTAACTCATATCTCATTCTTTTTTTTTAGCATGTCATCTTTTTAAAAACCTGTTTTTGGTTTTTAAAATTTTTTAAAAACACTTTATTATTTAAACCGTGACCTTACCCTCCAAGTCGTTATTTACTTGTGTCAGATTAGACGCGGAACGGAGGGCGCATCAAGGCGGCAAGTCTAATACCCAACAAGGCAGTGTTGCCACGTTATCTATCTCACACCAGCAAATGAATTAGTTGACCAAGCGGCAGCAATACGATAATTGATTGTCATTGAATGTGCTCAGACAGCTTTGATTTAGCTGTGATTCATTTGCATATCTATCTCGCAAGCTCAGTTTGGTATACCTAATAGAGCTATATCAACTAACACACAATACGAATATACAGGATGTTTTTTTAATACCGAGCAAGCCGTTAAGGGTGGGCTCTACTCATGAATCTAAACAACTTTTCCTGAGATACTAGTTACTTCGTTCTATAGTACCTAGTTCTATGAAAAAAAGCGTCGGTGGCTCAACCAGTAACGACTCGGTCCTTCTAACCAGAGGTACCGGGTTCAAATCTGGACGGCCAATGTACCAATGAGTTTTTCAAAACTTACGTACATACTTACCGATTGCTTTAACGGTGAAGGAAAACATCGTGAGGAAACCTGCACACGCCTGCGAAGAAACTCGAAGGTTGTGTGTGAAGTCGACCAACCCGCACTCGGCCCGCGTGGTCGACTATGGCCTGATCGCCCTAATTCAGGGTAGGCTTGACCCCTCGGTGGGGACGTATATGAGCTGATAAGACATAGTACCTAGATTTTAATATAGCCAAGTATAGTATATAGTAACTGGTGCTTCTACCCATGAAACTGAACAACTTTCCCCATGCAACTCATAGACAAATCTCAAAAAAAAAATTGAACTTCCCATACTAAGCTGATTAGCACATCGATCAGTTGATCGAGTTAGTATGGGAGAGCCAATTTTTTTTTTTTTGCGATTTGACTTTGAGTTTCAGTTAATTTTGTTACACCTTATATCATCATCATCATCATATCAGCTCATATACGTCCCCACCGAGGGGCTCGAGCCTACCTTTATATACTTTGGCTATATTATAACCTAGGTACTTACTATCATCATCATATCAGCTCATATACGTCCCCACCGAGGGGCTCGAGCCTACCCTGAATTAGGGCGATCGTACCTTAGTCGACCACGCGGGCCTAGTGCGGGTTGGTCGACTTCACACACACCCTTCGAGTTTCTTCGTAGGTGTGTGCAGGTTTCCTCACGATGTTTTCCTTCACCGTTAAATCAATCGGTGAGTATATGTACGTAAGTTTCGAAAAACTCATTGGTACATTGGCCGTCCGGATTTGAACCCGGTACCTCTGGTTAGGGGGACCGAGTCGTTACCGGTTGAGCCACCGACGCTTTTATAGTACTTACTATAGAACAAAATAACTAGTATCTCATCTGTGCTGTATAGAATATAATATTATATACTTTGGCTACGGAGTAGTTATTGTAGCGAAAATTAATTAAAATCTTGAATAAAAGGCTTTAAAATAACTGCTATGGTTTCGCCACATAACACGTAGAATTTATAATCTATGCCTAAATGCGGATTATGAAAAAAAAAATTCGTGGGGTAATTCGGAATAAATATATTTTGGACAGTAAAAATATGGTATATAATAAAATATCAAAATTTAGCAATGGTACTTAACATATAGAAAGTTACATTATTTTCCGTTGCATTATTTAGTAAGTACCTCTATTATGTATAATTTAGTTAGGGTGAAGGAAAGGAATGTTTATCTGGCGACATGGCGTAATAGTTAGTCCATTTGCTTCACAACAGTAAGTCGCCGGTTTGATTCCTAGCGGAGTCCACTTTTACGAGAATCGGTTTGATATGTGAAATTATATATTATAAACCTGCATGGCCAGCTACCACCATCTAATCTAAGTCTTGCTACCAAAAGTCAATGTTAACAGCATTGATATGTCCCGGCATGAAAATAAAATAGCCAGTTCCCAGACGGACAGACAGAATAAAAAAAATCCAAATAAAAAACACAACCATGTATACGATAGTTGATACATTTGATTGTAGGTTCTTGGTGGAACATCATATCACTCATTTTGGTATATATTCACACTAATTCCACAGAAATTTAGTAAAACTACACGTTATAATTTGTCAGCGACCGGTTTCGAACACCATATTCAGGCAGACTATTTATTTACACAATGTGTGGGTACATACGAAATGAATTTTGGAGTTACCAGTTTATTAAATTATTACCAAATCTGAAGATATTTTAATTAACTGGTAACCCTAAAATTTATTTCGTTTGTACCCACACATTGTGTAAATAAAATCTGAAGATGGTGTTCGAAACTATAACGTGTAGTTTTATTAAATTTCTGTGGAATTAGTGTAATTTATTATATCAGCTCATATACGTCCCCACCGAGGGGTTCGAGCCTACCCTGAATCAGGGCGATTAGGCCTTAGTCGACCACGCGGGCCCAGTGCGGGTTGGTCGACTTCACACACAACCTTCGAGTTTCTTCGCAGGCGTGTGCAGGTTTCCTCACGATGTTTTCCTTCACCGTTAAAGCAATCGGTAATGATACTTATGTACGTTAGTTTTGGAAAAACTCATTGGTACATTGGCCGTCCAGATTTGAACCCGGTACCTCTGGTTAGATGGACCGAGTCGTTACCGGTTGAGCCACCGACAATTAGTGTAAATATACACCAAAATGAGAGAGATACGAGTTTAAACGATATTGCATGAGGGTGCCTACTAACTGAAAGAAAAATAAACCCTTCAATCCCATATGGCACTCGCAACTTCGATTGACTTCAAACAATCCCCCCAGTGGAAAAGTAATAAAGCCCGCCAAAAGACAGTCAAAGGTGAATCGCAGTGGAAGGCTTGAGTTAGTTTTATCTCGCGTTATTATGATGGAGGAACTTCAAAGTTTGAAGGTAATACCGGGAAAACCGGGAACAGGGAAAAGGTGGCGCCACCGAACAAAGAGATGGGAGATGGGTGTGTGAATGTAAATGAAAAAGAGCTTTCGTTTGGCAGTTTCACAGAAATCATTATTTGGATTTCTGTGGGTAGTCTGGAATAGGGTTGGTATCGTCGTCAGCGTTTTCAGATTTGATTAGTATTAGATCAGATTAGATTAGATTTGATTCGATTCAATTCGATTAGATTCGATTCGATTCGACTAGATAAGATTCGATTTGATTTGATTATATTTCGATTCGACTAGATAAGATTCGATTTGATTCGACTTGACTCGATTTGCCTCGACTCAACCCGACCCGACCCGACTCGACTCGACTCGACTGCCACTTACTTACTCCGCTGGCTCAACGACCCAAACTGTGTCCTGGCCTCCGATACGAGAACTCGCCATTTGTCCCGGTCTTGTGCGGTTTCGCACCAGTCGTCAGCTTGGAGCTCGCGTAGGTCCGCGTTCACCACATCGCGCCATCGATACCTGGGGCACACCCCGGACACTCCATACAAACGAGCGAGAAATGATATACATAATTATAACTGACGTATCTATAGGCAAGAATGCAGGTAGGGTTGAATCACACCGGCGGTATTGATCACAAAATGTTTGTTAGTTATTTACTGAATGCTGTGTGAATACTAAACTCTTTTTTTTATACTTTTCGTTGTAAACAAACACCGTTCGAAAAAAAAACACCACTTTCCGAATACACCATACACATTATGAGACTAAAAAACATTGTAAATGGTAACTGCGGGGGCTTTTTTGGCGGGATTTGTGGTAGTCGCATTCGTAGTTTTATTTTGTTGTTTTTTCATTGTTTTCTGCTAGGATTTTGTTCAAGAAGTGGTGCATTTTGGAGAAAATCGTCTAGTGCACGTGAGCAATGTGGAGAACAAGAAAATAAAACGAAGGAGGACGTGAGCACCCAACTTGCTCTGGGTGCAGTTTTATAGACGCCCTACAGCAACTGGGTGTTCCACCTCAGAATGTAGCTGCTGCAAATGCTGTCAATAACTTCAGAGAAGATTTGTAATGCACCGGCACTAGCATTACAAATCAAAAAACTAAAGGAAGCTTAAATACGTCAGACCTGGCTGTGTATGGTCTTAGTTACCTTTGCCTTCTCCGCGCTTTTGAAAGCCGGAGAGAAGAAACCAAAAAAAAAATAAAAATGGTAACTGCTATGTGGACGTACGAGAATTAACACTGAAACCTGCTATTATTTTGTACATCTTTAAACACTTTTTCCTTGACCGACAAATCGCTACCGCTTATTAAAAAAAAGGTCATCTACTTCTTTGACGCCGAAAATCGCTGCCGCTTATTAAAAAAAGGTCCTCCACTTCTCTGACGGCGAAAATCGCTGCTTATTCCAAAAAAAGGTGAAGTCAATTTGATCACCAAGACAACATTCCTACAGTGTTAGAAGATGACCGTATAAAATAATAGCAGTTTTCAGTGTTAAGTTACCATTTACAATGTTTTATAGTCTCATACAGTGGAAAGTGGTGTTTTTTGTTCGAGCGGTGGTTGTGAACGAAATCACAGCGGCGCGCAAAGTGAATAAAAGTGCTTGCGTAGCTCGTCCTTTACGTTTGGTACCCAATCTACACCCAATCTGAGTGACGGGGGGGTGAGGTCGAATTTAGAGAGGGGCAGGGAGTGTCCATACTGTACGTTAGTACTAATATATATACTGTGCCTGGGGCGACCGACCGGGCGTCGACCTGTTGGTAGACCCTAATAGGCTCTCTTCACATATCAATCTTCTCCCATTCTCTCTAGGTGACCGAGCCACCGGAGTCTGTGAGCTTTCGTCTCTCCAATAAAATCTGTAACAGCCACCAGCTCTTGGATCTCGGCGTTTTTAAGGATTCTCCAACTGCCATCGATTCTCTGCTTTGGACCAAGAAACGAAACTTGTTTTGTAACGAAACCAGTAAGACTCGACTGCCATCTTTAGTGAAATTCCAATTCACGTATACAGGTGTAAAAATACTTTTTTTAACCCCCGACGCAAAAGAGAGGGGTGTTATAAGTTTGACGTGTCTGTCTGTCTGTGTATCTGTCTGTGGTATCGTAGCTCCCAAACGGATGAACCAATTTCCGTTTAGTTTTTTTTGTGTCATAGATAATTTTATCCCGAGTGTTCTTAGCCATGTTTCATGAAAATCTGTTCAGCCGTTTGAACATCATCAGCTCCTTTCTAGTTGATGAGGGGATCTGACTAACTTCCTTATGTCCGATCGATTCGAAATTTAGTACCGTGTTTCTTCAATGATATTGAAAGTATATGGTAAGGTAACCATGACCTGATCAGCTGTTTGAAGATCATCAGCTCCTTTCTAGTTGATGAGGGGATCTGACTAATTTCCTTTTGTTCGAACGATTCGAAATTTAGTACCGTGTTACTTCAATGGTATTGAAAGTATATGGTAAGGTAACCATTACCTGATCAGCCGTTTGAAGATCATCAGCTCCTTTCAAGTTGATGAGGGGATCTGACTAACTTTCTTAAGTTCGAACGATTCGAAATTTAGTACCGTGTTACTTCAATGTTATTGAAAGTATATGGTAAGGTAACCGTGACCTGATCAGCCGTTTGAAGATCATCAGCTCCTTTCTAGTTGATGAGGGGATCTGACTAACTTCCTTAAGTCCGATCGATTCGAAATTTAGTACCGTGTTACTTCAATGATATTGAAAGTATATGGTAAGGTAACTATGACCTGATCAGCCGTTTGAAAATCATCAGCTCCTTTCTAGTTGATGAGGGGATCTGACTAACTTCCTTATGTTCGAACGATTCGAAATTTAGTACCGTGTTACGGCTGATCATCAGCTCCTTTCTAGTTGATGAGGGATCTGATATCTTTTTCAAGACGACGTTGCCTGTCTTGGGAGCTTTCTTGACTGCGTAATTCGGCTTTCCTAGTTGCTTGTAATAATAAAAACTCTTCCCTTTCTCCCCACCCAGGTTCTCCTCCGGCTGCGTCAATCTGCGCCTTTTGGCTTCGTTTCGAGCATTTTTGGCTTTACGCCCGAGACCCATTTTATTGCTATGGATTATTTATTTATGCAGCTATAATATTATAAAAAATAACCTAATAGTAGGTAGTTGAAACTAAATCTAGCAAATTAAAAATAATACCTACCTAACCTAAAACGAATACCTACCTAAATTGCTTAAACTAATCACTAATACCTACCTTATCTTTAACCTAACCTTAGAGTAGGTAGTTAAAACTTAATCTAGTAAATTGAAACTAATAATGATACCTAGTACCTAACTAAGTTACTAACTCAACTAACTAATCACTATAAATACCTTCCTAATATTTATACCTACTTTAAAAAGGACAAAATAAAAGTAAAATTAAAAATTTTAAAAACCCACCGACACAAAAAATGAATTCTAAAAACTAACAAATAATATTTTAAACCTATTATAATTACTATCGTCACATATATTATGTAAGTCAAATATTTTATTTTCCAAGCGTTGTCGCGTCGGGGGACCGCTAAGTGAGAAAAACAGGTGTAGTCGCAGATTGCAACAAAAGAATTTACTCCGAAAAATTCGCAAAATCGACACCACCGTCAACGTCGTCTGCCCTCACGTGTCTGCCCGTTCGGGTCGCCGCACTTGGTGACGCCCACCCCCGCGCCGCATACCGCACACCGAGCTCGCGCGCAGAGCGTAGACTATATTATATGAAACTATGAAACTTAAGATCGCTCGTATCGTACCTAAATGTAATTAGTAATGATTAATTATCTGTTGTTGGAAAAATACTTTATAAACTTTAGCGGTCCCCCGACGCGTCGACGCTTGGAAAATAAAATATTTGACTTACATAATATATGTGACGATAGTAATTATAACAGGTTTAAAATATTATTTGTTAGTTTTTAGAATTCATTTTTTGTGTCGGTGGGTTTTTAAAATTTTTAATTTTTTTTTTGACATGTTTAGTGAAATTCCAATTCGCGCAAACAGGTGTAAAAATAAGTTGTTTTGTTGACATCTTTAGTGAAATTAAAATTCTTGTATACAGGTGAAAAATAGGTTGCTTTGTGCCATCTTTACTGAAATTCCAATTCTCGTATACAGGTGTAAAAATACCTTGTTTTTTTGTCATCTTTAGTGAAATTCCAATTCTCGTATACAGGTGTCAAAATACGTTGTTTTGTTGCCATCTTTAGTGATATTCTAATTCTCGTATACAGGTGTCAAAATACCTTGTTTTTTGTCATCTTTACTGAAAATCCAATTCTCGTATACAGGTGTCAAAATACGTTGTTTTGTTGCCATCTTTAGTGATATTCTAATTCTCGTATACAGGTGTCAAAATACCTTGTTTTTTGTCATCTTTACTGAAATTCCAATTCTCGTATACAGGTGTAAAAATACCTTGTTTTTTTGTCATCTTTACTGAAATTCCATCACTCGTATACAGGTGTAAAAATACGTTGTTTTGTTGCCATCTTTGGTGAAATTCCAATTCTCGTATACCGGTGTAAATATACGATGTTTTTTTTGCCATCTTTAGTGAAATTCCAATTTTGGTATACAATAGTGTGTGCCACAGCCGTTAAACTGGGGCTCACCATCGTACACGAGGTACGGGCGTAAAAAAACGTTGTTTTGTTGCCATCTTTAGTGATATTCCAATTCTCGTATACAGGTGTCATAATACCTTGTTTTTTTGTCATCTTTACTGAAATTCCAATTCTCGTGTACGGGTGTAAAAAAACGTTGTTTTTTTGCCATCTTTAGTGATATTCCAATTCTCGTATACATGTGTCAAAATACGTTGTTTTGTTGCCATCTTTAGTGAAATTCCAATTCTCTTAAACAGGTGTCAAAATACGTTGTTTTGTTGCCATCTTTAGTGAAATTCCAATTCTCGTGTACGGGTGTAAAAAAACGTTGCTTTTTTGCCATCTTTAGTGATATTCCAATTCTCGTATACATGTGTCAAAATACGTTGTTTTGTTGCCATCTTTAGTGAAATTCCAATCCTCGTATACAGGTATCAAAATACGTTGTTTTGTTGCCATCTTTAGTGAAATTCCATCACTCGTATACAGGTGTAAAATACGTTGTTTTGTTGGCATCTTTGGTGAAATTCCAATTCTCGTATACAGGTGTCAAAATACGTTGTTTTGTTGCCATCTTTAGTGAAATTCCAATTCTCGTATACAGGTGTCAAAATACGTTGTTTTGTTGCCATCTTTAGTGAAATTCCAATTCTCGTGTACGGGTGTAAAAAACGTTGTTTTTTTGCCATCTTTAGTGATATTCCAATTCTCGTATACATGTGTCAAAATACGTTGTTTTGTTGCCATCTTTAGTGAAATTCCAATTCTCGTGTACATTGTTTTTTTGCCATCTTTAGTGATATTCCAATTCTCGTATACATGTGTCAAAATACGTTGTTTTGTTGCCATCTTTAGTGAAATTCCAATCCTCGTATACAGGTGTCAAAATACGTTGTTTTGTTGCCATCTTTAGTGAAATTCCATCACTCGTATACAGGTGTAAAATACGTTCTTTTGTTGCCATCTTTGGTAAAATTCCAATTCTCGTATACCGGTGTAAATATACGATGTTTTTTTGCCATCTTTAGTGAAATTCCAATTTTGGTATACAATAGTGTGTGCCAGTGGCGTTTAACTGGGGCTCATCATACTGGACAACTTTTTCCAAGAGACTATAGTAAATTCGCAAAAAAAAACCAAATTATTCGATCAGCTGATTGCCAAATTCTGAGCGTTTTTGTACGGAGCGTTTTTTGTTTTGAATTGAGCATGGTTTCCTTTGGGAAAGTTGTTCAGTATGAACACAAATTTTGTTTGGGCCTATACATAGGCTGAAATTAAAATCTTTAATCAAATGTTAAATTGAATATCTACTCAAACTTTTCATACTGGAACCTTTACAATTGGGGTAAAAACCAGGACCTTCCATATTAAGTTGGTCAATTAGTATGGATAAGGCCAAAATAATTTATTTTCTGATTGTAGGTAAAGGTTGTTTAGTTTTTATTTTTACCAATCAGAGTGCGGGCCAGCAACAATATTCTAAGAACAATATCAAACATCATGATGATATCAACCGAAAGTCATCCACTGTTGTACAAAGGCCTCCCCCGAGGATTTCCACGACGACCGATTCTGCGCTGCCCGCATCCAGCGGCTTTCAGCTTCCATTGTTAAAGCGTTTTAACAATAACAATAGCAACATCATATTCTCATACTTATAAATGTCAACATTCTTATAGCCTCTCTTGACTGTCTGGTGGACATCTCAACCACAGATAAGAAAAAAAATTGCATCTCAACATATACATTATTATGTATTTCTCAATTTGCCTACACATAGTTTTTAAGCTTGTTACTGACAGCAAAATATGGATTTAATCTATACATATAATAAAACTGTAGGTAAAACATCAACATTCACCTGTCAACATTCTTATAGCCTCTCTAGACTGTCTGGTGGAGACAGACAAGAGAGTTTATAGACCGTGTCTGTACATGAAATATTTTTGGAAATCCAAAACTGTGGACATTACTAACCATATAAAAGCCAAAACAACAACTTTTGGATTTCTTTTCTGTCTGTCTGTTTGTTAAAACTACCAGGCCGATTTTGATGAAATTTTGTATGTTGGTTCCTTATAGCCCGGGTTTACACATAGGCTACTTTTTATCCCCGATAATTCAAGAGTTTCCGTGAGAAAATTCAAAATCTTCACGCGGCCGAAGTCGCGGGCACATCTATCTATACATATAATAAAACTGTAACGGGGCCGTGTCTTTACATGAAATATTTTTGGAAATAAATAACTGTGGTAGACATTACTAACGATACAGAGGTCAAAACAACAAATTTTATATTTGTTGTCTGTCTGTCTATATGTTCGTGCATCATGCAAAAACTACCAGGCCGATTTTGATGAAATTTTGTACGGTGGTTCCTTATAGCCCGGGTTAACACGTAAGCTACTTATTATTCCCGATAATTCAAGAGTTTCCGTGGGAAAATTCAAAACCTCCACGCGGACGAAGTCGCAAGCACAGCTAGCCTGAAATAAAATTATGGTTTTTTTAATGTTTGAATACTTCGTTTTATTTTAAATTTAGCTAATGATTTCTATTTCATCGTACTAGTAATGGTAATGAAACAAGTATTCAACATTAAAAGGCATTGTTAACATAACATCAACGGACATTGACTGGGTACCGGTATTAAATTTTCCGTTACCAACCAACTTTAAAAATCAAGTTTTATCCTAATTATGCCAGTCCATTATGTAACAACTCCATTGTACGAGTATTCAGGTTTTAATGAGACAAGAGAAGGCAGCGGAGCCCTGCGCCCGGGGCATCCCGTAACAGCCTACCCGAACTTGATATGAACCTATTAAAACTAAGCCCTCACATTACCCAAACCGTTTCAACATCCAAACTGTTATAATTAAAAACACAAGGCATTTTTCAGAGGTCCCTCTCAGTTTAATTAAGAATACTTTCTCCTTTTCTTTTGAAAGAGTTTCTTTCGGCTTGATTACGGTTAATTCCACCCCTCTGTCACAGCATTACGTTATGGCTTACGGTAGCGCAACGCCTTTTGATATCGCACGATGCCGCCACGGCGTAGGTACTAGCAGTACTGACCTGTATTCCCTTTCTTTTGAAAGAGTTTCTTTTTGCTTGATTACGGTTAATTCCACCCCTCTGTCACAGTATTACGATATGGCTTATAGTAGCGCAACCCCTTATGATATCGCACGATGCCGCCACGGCGTAGGTACTAGCAGTACTGACCTGTATTCCCTTTCTTTTGAAAGAGTTTCTTTCGCCTTGATTACGGTTAATTCCACCCCTCTTTCACAGCATTACGATATGGCTTACAGTAGCGAAACCCCTTTTGATATCGCACGATGCCGCCACGGCGTATGTACTAGCAGTAGTAGCCTTGTGCCTTGTGCCTGTAAACTCGCGGAGTTCACCAGGCTGTGCCCCGCCGCTCGCTGCCCCGCAATTACCCTTCCGTTGCTCTGCGTAAGTACATTCGTTGCACTACTGTAAGCTTCTATATTGTAATACTGTGCCTCTGTCATCTATTTTATCTCGAGTCATAGTAACAGCTCGCTTCTCTAATTAGCTTCGTAATTATGGGTTTTAAGGGTATGAAACGTCTCTTATTTATTGTTGTAATTCAGCCTTAGAGCGCGATGAGGAAAAGATAAAGGGTTGCAGTAAGTTGGGAGAATCTTAGTGATGTTACTAAGCCAGATTTATTTTGCTAGTCTGCCGCAAAGTAGGGCGAAATTCCACACAAAATGAGCGGTGTTAGGCTGAGTTTTTACGCAATCTTAGCTTTAACAAGGTTGGTGTGTATTGAATTTTGTTGTTTACATAGTTGGAGTATAGGTGCCAAGAAAAGATAGAGAAGCAAGAGAGACCAAAGATGCGATGATTGGAGAAGAAAACAGATAATATGTTAGAAACGCATCACGTTAAAAATAACGACTTTAATCGCAGCAACTAAGTACAATTTTTAAGTATTATTATTATTTTTGTTTTTTGTCAATTTTTTTTAAAAATACTAAGATTTTTTAGCGCCTCCGTGGCGTGATGATTAGTCCATTCGCTTCACATCAGGAGGTCACGGGTTCGATTCCCGGTGGGGTCAACTTGTGAGACTCCGGTTTGTGGTAGGGCATTTTCTAAGCCCTCCTGGCTTGCTACCACCATCTTATCTAAGTTTTGCCGCCAAACGTCAGTGTTAATAACAATGATGTGTTCCGGCTTGTAGATAAGATAGCCAGTTCTCCATGGCGTTGGGGAATCTTAGTAAGCCCGCTTTTATCTTCGGCATCATCGTCACTTACCATCAGGGCGTACCAATCGTCAATAAAAAAAAGTACACAAATTTTAATAAAAAAATATATGGGACCAACCGGGCAACATACCTTAATGAATGAAAAAGAATCATGAAAATCCATTCAAAATATCATACAAAAAATATACATTCGAATTGAGAAACTTCTTATTTTTGAAAGTCGGTTGAAAAGAGAAATAACGCAAGAATTAACCAGAATGGAGACTGAATGAAAATATCAAATATTATAAATTTGAAAAATAAGGCTAGAAAAATGGTGATGACACAGTATGACTTTGCTGCTTGAAATAATTTGACACAATCATGAGTTTGCTTCACTCGAAGATGCGCACCGAAAGACGCGCATGCTCAACGAAACCCATAAACTCGTAATTTCGTCATACATTAGGTCATGACGAAATATGTTTAAAACACCGGTCAAGTACGAGTAAGAACCGCACACATAGGGTTCCGTACCATCATACCAGATGGCGCTAATTTCTTCATTTTTAAAAAAACACATTTTTTTGTATGGAGACCCCCCTTATTTTTTACTTTTCCAATTTTTTGTTATAGCGGCAACAGAAATACATCATCTGTGAAAATTTCAACGGTCTAGCTGTCACGGTTAATGAAATACAGCCTGGTGACAGACGGACGGACAGCGGAGTCATAGTATAAGGGTCCCGTTTTTACCCTTTAGATAAGGGACCCTAAAAAAGGTTTTTTAGGGTAGCTTCCCCTACATGCTTTTTTATTTCGTATGATTTAACTGACATGCTCGGATACCTATTTGTTTTTTAGTTCACAATAGTAAGCCCTTGGCATCATCCCACCTGATGGTAAGTGACGATGATGCCGAAGATGGAAGCAGGCTTACCAAGATTCCCAACGCCATTGAGAACTGGCTATCTCATCTTCAAGGTGTTCGGGACACATCAATGTTGTTAACACTAATGTTTGGCGGCAAGAATTAGATAAGATAGTGGTAGCTAGCCAGACGGGCTTAGAAAATGCCCTACCACCAACCAAACCGAGTCTTACAAGTTGACCCCACCGGGAATCGAACCCGCGACCTCCTGGTGTGAAGCGAATGGACTAAACATTACGCCACGGAGGCGGTTATGTAGGTTCCTCTACTTTCTATTAATATCAGAATATATATTTTTGTCAGATTTGCTGTTCTCAAGAAAAAGCTCGTCAAATTTGTGCTTGTTTTTTGAGACATTGTTCAAGTTATAATTCCGGAAGCATACACTTTGTGTTGTTCTACACTCATGTGGCTGATTTAATAGTATATTTTATATCGAGGCACTAAATTACATATTATAAAAGCCTACCACTGTCAAACCAGAGGTGGTTTGTCTCCCGAGCGTGCGAGGAAGTCAATAAAACCGAGGGTATATTAAGTTGGCATTTAGTCTCGAGGTGCAAACTGTACTTTTCACTTTGAGTGCCAGAAAAATTGACAATTTAGTACAAAAACATTTAATAAATATTACTTAATAAAATAAAAATCACAAAAGATCTAAAACACATGACGCCACCTTCTTTGCGGAAAAACCATGGAACTAAAACTCTCAACATTTTCGCAATGAAGATGGTCCACACTCCACAGATAAAATAGTATATTTACTGGCTGTTTGAGTTTGTCTATGTCACATGAAGGAAATTAAAAAACTAAATACTTTTCACTCCCTAGAGACTAAAGTGATCTATTAGTCCCACTTCGTAGGGCTATATTGGCGTGCTTTTTAACCGACTTCAAAAAAAGAAGGATGTTTCTCAATTCGACCGTATGTTTTTTTTATGTGTGTTCGCGGATAACTTTGTCGTTTATGAACCGATTTTGATGATTATTTTTTTGTTGGAAAGCAGATATCCCAAGGGTGGTACAATGATAAGGAAACTAGGATCTGATGATGGCATCCCAGAGAAATCGAGGGGAACCTTAGTTTCCTGTTTGAAGTCGTTTTTTTTTTGTTTAAAATTATAGAGCATCAGAAGTGAAAAAAGCTTTTGTCTACTCTTATATCGTGAAATACGAATTATTAACTTAAAGATAAATTTGTACATTGACATACTTTATAACACCATACCGAAATTTAAAAACATTATCATACTATAACACTAATTAATATTATATAACATTTTTTACCAATACGATACAGGGCAAAGAAGTCAAAAAATTTAAGAAGTCAAAATTTAAGAAGTCAAAAAATAAGGAATACCTCCATACAAAAAACTTATTTTTTATAGGTCTTCAGAAGTATTTTATATTTATTTCTGTCGTATATAAACGTCGGTGGCTCAAGCGGTAAAGACTCGGTCCTCCGGTTAGGACGGGTTCAAATCCGGACGGCCAATGTACCAATGAGTTTTTCGAAACTTAAGTACATATACAATACGATTGCTTTAAAGGCGAAGGAAAACATCGCGAGGAAACCTCCACACACCTGCGAAGAAACTGGAAGGTTGTGTGTAAAGTCGACCAACCCGCACTGGGCCCGCGTAGTCGACTAAAGCCCGATCCACCTTCGTAACCCGAACCACCTCAAACTTCACTACACTCACTACACTACCGTTACCGCTACACTACACTACGTACCCTACCACTACAATACCACTACCACTACCATACCACTACCACTACACTACCACTACCACTACACTACCACAACACCACCACTACATTACTACTACACTACTACTACACTACCACTTCCACTATACCACTACCACACACTATCACTTCACTACACTACCGCTACACTACTACTACTCTACCACTATACTACCACTACACTACCAATACCACTACCACTACCACTACACCACTACTACCACTACCACTACACTACCACTGCACTTACAACACAATATCACTACACTACCTACACTACACTACACTACTTTTTTTAGATATTGCAGGAATTTTTAAGTCATTTTTTACACCTTGGGTTACATTATTTGGGTTTTTAGTAAGGATCCCTACATTTCTGAAAATATTATAGAGCCTATAGCAAGCGCGGATAGTGTAGCTTCCCAACGGTGAAAGATTTTTTTAATCGGTCCAGTAGTTTCGGAGCCTATTCAAGACAAACAAACAAACAATCAATTCTTTCCTCTTTTTAATATTAGTGTAGATAGGTGTTCCAAATTTAACGCAAGATTTGAATTTGCCGCTATTTGTGCAGCAAAGTGTTGGAAACCCCCAAAAAAAAAATGACATCTGACAGGTTAGGGTCAGTAAAAATGGAGCGTTACACGATAGAACAACGTATCTTCATTAAGCCGGACTTGCCACATGCATTATAGCCCGTGAAACAATTCAATTACTGCACATTATGTAAGATATGTGCTAATAATATGTAAGATATGTGTTATGTGTTATAATTTCTTATATAATGTTTGTATGCAATATTTTATGGCTGAATTGGCCCTCTAAATTTATGCATCTATACCTACATGTAATGTTACCCAATTCAAGGCTAATAAATATAATTTCATCATAAGAGATTTCCTAGTCGTGTACATTTTCTATAAAAAAATGTGGAAAGCCATGAGCCTGATGTGTTAGTTATTCCATAAATAATCCTATCAGTATTTTATAATTCAATTAAAAAATCAAAATCGGAAGACTAATAACAGTGTTTTCTATTAAATTCAAATCTTGCGTTAATTTTGGGACACCTTTTACTATATAGTTGTGTGGAGAGGTGTGGTGGCACGGAACCCTCGGAGTGCTAATCGGACTCGCACTTAGCCGGTGTTTTTGTTTATGTTTTTCCTGTAGCCTATGTTTATTTTCAAACCAAGCAAAGAGGGTTTGACAGGGGGTTTTGCAACCGCCACTCATCGACTTTTAAATACTTTCTAACTTTGCATTTAGGTAACCACCTTTTCCTTGTTGGCCGTTGATCAATTTCGCTTTCGTAAATAGATACAGCACGGCCAAAGAATAAAGACTATTTATACTTAAAAGAAGGTGAACTCCGAAAAATCGTTTTAATAATTAGCGACTCTTGCTACGACACAATAAAGTGCAAATTCAGGTCGCACAGCGCTTATTACTTACTGTTACATTCACCTACAAGTTGTCTCTTTTTCTATCTCTTCTGACTACTGAATTGCCCCATGCAGGGGGCCGCGCAGTGTAAAGCCACAGTATTATGATATGGCTTACATTAGCGCAACGCCTTTGATGTCGCACGATGCGCCACCGGTGTAGGTAGTAGTCCATACTAGCCTGTAGTCAGCCTTGCAAACTCGCTGTTTTTGCTAGGCTGTGCCCCGCTGCCCGCTGCCCCGCAAGTACCGTTCCGTTCCTCTACGTAAGTACAGTCGTTGCACTACTGTAAGCCGCTATATTGTATTACTGTAGGTACATTGTCATGCCTACAGCGCGGAGTGTGACAGACCTGGCAGGGTGAAGTAATGTAGGTATTTACACTACATGAGAACTTAGATTATGGAAGCTTTAATTTCCTACATACGTAGATATAACAAAAAAAAAATAAGTACATAAAATACATAGGAAATTAAATGAATGAAATTATAAAAAAATTGGTAAATTTGGTATGTGTCCAAAATTGGCCCTCATCTCAGGAAACGCTGCGACTGTTGTTGCACAGGGCAGCACTGGTTTTCAAGGCCTAGTTAAGGGTCCCCAGGAGGCTCGAGTTTCCAAACAAACGTAGTTTCGCTTTAATACAAAAACTACATGCCGGATTGAATCCAAACTTTACAAATGTATTGAGTTGATAAATATCAATGTTTGTAATTAGTTTTCGATGTTTACCAATATTAAACGGAAAAAATAAGAGCAGTTTCAAACTTTCAGTACAAAACTAATTTAAACCTTCGTTTAATTAATTTTACTTAAACGTTTAATTTTACTGGATCAAAACTAACCACAAACATCGATATGTGACTACTCTATATATTCGCAAAGTTTGGATTCAATCCGGCATGTAGTTTTGTATTATAGCGGAACTACGTTTATATGGAACGCCACTCGAGAACTTTACTACCCAACGGCCATCTATTCTACGAGCTATGTGCCCTGCCCACTACCAGTCGTACAACTCAACGTATATAACGACTATACCAATAAAGACTCGGTCCTCCTAACCAGAGGTCCAGGGATCAAATCCGAACTGCTAATGTACCAATGAGTTTTTCAATATATACTTACCGATTGCTTCAACGGTAAAACTTTTCGTAAACCTTCACATCTAATTCCAGATGTGTATGAAGGTGGCGTTGCACACGTCCGTAGGTGTAAATCTAAATGCTCTGCACGTGACCGCGGGTGATGCTAAGTGCAACACCAGGCAATCGCCGTTCCTTTTAAGGTACATTGACATATTGATTGCTCTTTTAAAACAACTATGTCTTGCAACAATTCACTTTCATTTTGTGTCAAAATTGTAAAAATTATTACATTTACGATCACTTTATTGAAGAGAAGAGAAGAGAAAGAAGAGATCCCTGTTTGGGATAAGTCCGCCTTTGTGTATCAATATGTATCAATAATTGTATATTTTCTTGTACAGTGAACAGCACATGCAGTTGGACATAATGGCCTTGAAACTGTTAGAAGTTGAACAGAGCGAATGCGAAAAAGAGATAGTAATTGTTCTCTTTGCATTGTTTTCAATCTGCGCTGCCGTGCCGCTTACCGCTGGCCGGTGCGGGTAGGCGGGGTCGGGGGAGATCGTGTTCGTCCGAAGATTTTACATACATATTTATTGATGGAATTTCCGATTTATTTGTGAAAAAGACCACACTTTTAAGAATAAAATATTATAGGTAGTGGTAATGTTTGTTTATTTGTTTGGTTGTAGGGGGTTAAACTTTAGAATTATTGAACCGAATCTGAAATTCTTTAATCGCCTCCGGGGCGTAATGGGTAGGTAGTCCATTCGCTTCACACCAGGAGGTCGCGGGTTCGATTCCCGGTGGGGTCAACTTGTAAGATTCGGTTTGGTTGGTGGTAGGGCATTTTCTAAGCCCGCCTGGCTAGCTACCACCATCTTATCTAAGTCTTGCCGATAAACATCAGTGTTAACAAAATTGATGTGTTCCGGCTTGAAGATAAGATAGCCCGTTCTCCATTGTGTTGGGGAATCTAGGTAAGAACGCTTCCATCTTCGGCATCATCGTCACTCACCATCAGGTGAGATGATGCCAAGGGCTTACAAATTGTGAATAAAAAAAAATAAAAGCAGTAAAGAATGAGACGGTGTACGCTCACAAATTCATAATAAATGCTATCTAATATCTATGCGACTGGACTTGGACTGACAAACGTAGTAAGTATTGGTGACTTATATTCTTTTTGGACGGGACGAGACGGAGACGTATGAGTGAGTGACTTTAATATACTGGCAGTGTTGCCATTAGGACAATCTTGTTTGTGGTTATTAAAATGAAAAAGTGGCCAATTTTGTAATAAGGATGTAGGTTTAATTAAAACAGTATCTAATACATGTAGAAAAAAAAATTGTAGGTCTACAATGGCCTCTGGTAATTCTGAAATCTCTACGTCAACGTCAATCGATCGGTGATGATGATGTAGATGGGGGTTTCATTTTTTTTGATTGCTTTGTCCGCTTCTGTAAATTTGTTTAAAACGTCAGGTGGCAAAACATAGTCGTGGCATTTTTATTATTTATTTTAATTGACTTTTAATCATAATTATGGAATTAAGTGTTAATGCACACATTTTGTTTCATAATTTATTTTTCAGTGTGTTCACGACACTTAACTACTTACTTCCGCATTAGAGGGAAGAAGACAAGACCGCAGTAACTAGGTCAAATATTTGGTCAACTGTAAACAGTAATTATCAAAAACATAATTACCAAAAGTAGCTAGAATCGTTTGGTTAGCTAAAATTATTTTTGGCTAAACCGTTATAAATATGATAGATCTAGCCACAAAGTGGCTAAAACGGCAACACTGCTTGCTAGCTCGTGTCACTGCGCGGATGCTTGGTTTATTAGATCTGTGGCGGATGCTTTGTAAGGGGCGTGGCTTATGATTTGTCAAAAGCACAGATCTGTGGTCATAAGTTAGTGTGAATTCGTTATTGGTCGCATAATTAGAAAAGAATGTTGATTGGTATATTTTCGTAAAGACGACGAATTCTACCAATCACCGATGTGTGCGAGTGTTCAACTGTAAAAAATCGGTCGTAGTTATATGTGTGTATACTGTCCATCACCACGTGCTGGCCACTGTACAATAAAGTGTTTACAAACAAACAAACGAACAAGATGAATGTGAATATTGTAACCTATAATTTAGATAGTTACAAGATTATTAAATTAAAATTGACAATAATAAGGTAAGTGTATTATAAGTAAATATTTTGTAATAAGTATATAAAAAGTAGTATAAAATAATGACATTAATAAAAATTTCGCAGAGCCTTAAGCCGAGCCTTTCGCCGAGCCTTTCGCCGAGCATTTCGCCGAGCATTTCGCCGAGCATTTCGCCGAGCGTTTCGCCGAGCGTTTCGCCGAGCGTTTCGCCGAGCGTTTCGCCGAGCGTTTCGCCTAGCATTTCGCCGAGCATTTCGCCGAGCATTTCGCCAAGCATTTCGCCGAGCATTTCGCCGAGCATTAGGCCGAGCGTTTCGCCGAGCGTTTCGCCGAGCGTTTCGCCGAGCATCCTTGCCTTGCCTTGCCTTGCCTTGCCCTGCCTTGCCTTGCCTTGCCTTGCCTTGCCAAACATTTCCCCGAACATTTCCCCGAACATTTCCCCGAACATTTCCTTGTCTTGTCTTGTCTTGTCTTGTAGGTGTCATTTCAGAGTACCTAGGTTTTAACATGTTTTACAGCAGTAGACCACCAGGAGCGCTGCAGCAGCCAGGATGGTTGGCGCCTGAGTTCGTGAAGAATTAAAATAATCTACGACATACGGACAACAAAACCTCTAAGAGTAAGTAGGAAGGAAGGGAGGAATGGTTTTGCTGCAGTTATACTGATCCACAAAAGTGGCTCAAAGAATACCCCGAACATTTCTCCGAACATTTCTTCGAACATTTCCCCGAACATTTCCCCGAGCATTTCCCCGAGCATTTCCCCGAGCATTTCACCGAGCCTTTCCCCGAGCCTTTCCCCGAGCATTTCGCCGAGCTTTTCGCCGAGCATTTCGCCGAGCATTTCCCCGAGCATTTCCCCGAGCCTTTCCCCGAGCCTTTCCCCGAGCATTTCGCCGAGCCTTTCGCGGAGCCTTTCGCCGAGCCTTTCGCCGAGCCTTTCGCCTAGCCTTTCGCCGAGCCTTTCGCTGAGCCTTTCGCCGAGCATTTCGCCGAGCATTTCGCCGAGCATTTCGCCGAACATTTCGCCGAGCATTTCGCCGAGCATTTCGCCGAGCATTTTGCCGAGCATTTCGCCGAGCATTTCGCCGAGCATTTCGCCGAGCATTTCGCCGAACATTTCGCCGAACATTTCGCCGAACATTTCGCCGAACGTTTCGCCGAACGTTTCGCCGAACATTTCGCCGAACATTTCGCCGAACATTTCGCCGAACATTTCCCCGAACATTTCCCCGAACATTTCCCCGAACATTTCCCCGAAAATTTCCCCCGAACATTTCCTTGTCTTGTCTTGTCTTGTCTTGTCTTGTCTTGTCTTGTCTTGTCTTGTCTTGAAGGTGTCATTTCAGAGTACCTAGGTTTTAACATGTTTTACAGCAGTAGACCACCAGGAGCGCTGCAGCAGCCAGGATGGTTGGCGCCTGAGTCCGTGAAGAATTTAAATAATCTACGACATACGGACAACAAAACCTGTAAGAGTAAGTAGGAAGGAAGGGAGGAATGGTTTTGCTGCAGTTATACTGATCCACAAAAGAGGCTCAAAGAATACCCCGAAAATTTCTCCGAACATTTCCCCGAACATTTCCCCGAGCTTGTCTTGTCTTGTCTTGTCTTGTCTTGTCTTGTCTTGTCTTGTCTTGTCTTGTAGGTGTCATTTCAGAGTACCTAGGTTTTAACATGTTTTACAGCAGTAGACCACCAGGAGCGCTGCAGCAGCCAGGATGGTTGGCGCCTGAGTTCGTGAAGAATTTAAATAATCTACGACATACGGACAACAAAACCAGTAAGAGTAAGTAGGAAGGAAGGGAGGGAGGAATGGTTTTGCTGCAGTTATACAGATCCACAAAAGTGGCTCAAAGAATACCCCGAACATTTCTCCGAAAATTTCTTCGAACATTTCCCCGAACATTTCCCCGAGCATTTCCCCGAGCATTTCACCGAGCCTTTCCCCGAGCCTTTCCCCGAGCATTTCGCCGAGCTTTTCGCCGAGCATTTCGCCGAGCATTTCGCCGAGCATTTCGCCGAGCATTTCCCCGAGCATTTCCATGAGCATTTCGCCGAACATTTCGCCGTACATTTCGCCGAACATTTCGCCGAACATTTCGCCGAGCATTTCCCCGATCATTTCCCCGAGCCTTTCGCCGAGCATTTCGCCGAGCATTTTGCCGAGCATTTTGCCGAGCATTTCGCCGAGCATTTTGCCGAGCATTTCGCAAAGCATTTCGCCGATCATTTCGCCGAACATTTCGCCGAACATTTCGCCGAACATTTCCCAGAACATTTCCCCGGAACATTTCCCCGAACATTTCCCCGAACATTTCCTTGTCTTTTCTTGTCTTGTCTTGTCTTTTCTTGTCTTGTCTTGTCTTGTAGGTGTCATTTCAGAGTACCTAGGTTTTAACATGTTTTACAGCAGTAGACCACCAGGAGCGCTGCAGCAGCCAGGATGGTTGGCGCCTGAGTTCGTGAAGAATTTAAATAATCTACGACATACGGACAACAAAACCTGTAAGAGTAAGTAGGAAGGAAGGGAGGAATGGTTTTGCTGCAGTTATACTGATCCACAAAAGTGGCTCAAAGAATACCCCGAAAATTTCTCCGAACATTTCCCCGAACATTTCCCCGAGCATTTCCCCGAGCATTTCCCCGAGCATTTCCCCGAGCATTTCCCCGAGCCTTTCCCCGAGCCTTTCCCCGAGCATTTCGCCGAGCCTTTCGCGGAGCCTTTCGCCGAGCCTTTCGCCGAGCCTTTCGCCGAGCATTTCGCCGAGCATTTCGGAAGAATTTAAATAATCTACGACATACGGACTACAAAACCTGTAAGAGTAAGTAGGAAGGAAGGGAGGAATGGTTTTGCTGCAGTTATACTGATCCACAAAAGTGGCTCAAAGAATACCCCGAACATTTCTCCGAACATTTCTTCGAACATTTCCCCGAACATTTCCCCGAGCATTTCCCCGAGCATTTCCCCGAGCATTTCCCCGAGCATTTCACCGAGCCTTTCCCCGAGCCTTTCCCCGAGCATTACGCCGAGCTTTTCGCCGAGCATTTCGCCGAGCATTTCGCCGAGCATTTCGCCGAGCATTTCCCCGAGCATTTCCCCGAGCATTTCGCCGAACATTTCGCCGAACATTTCACCGTACATTTGCCGAACATTTCGCCGAACATTTCGCCGTACATTTCGCCGAACATTTCGCCGAACATTTCGCCGAGCATTTCGCCGAGCATTTCGCCGAGCATTTCCCCGAACATTTCCCCGAGCATTTCGCCGAACATTTCGCCGAACATTTCGCCGTACATTTCGCCGAACATTTCGCCGAACATTTCGCCGAACATATCGCCGTACATTTCGCCGAACATTTCGCCGAGCATTTCGCCGAGCATTTCGCCGAGCATTTCGCCTAGCATTTTGCCGAGCATTACGCCGAGCATTTCGCCGAGCATTTCGCCGAATATTTCGCCGAACATTTCCCCGAGCATTTCACCGAGCCTTTCCCCGAGCCTTTCCCCGAGCATTTCGCCGAGCTTTTCGCCGAGCATTTCGCCGAACATTTCGCCGAACATTTCGCCGTACATTTCGCCGAACATTTCGCCGAACATTTCGCCGAACATTTCGCCGAACATTTCGCCGAACATTTCGCCGAGCATTTCCCCGATCATTTCCCCGAGCCTTTCCTCGAGCCAGTGAATAAGTGAATATGACTTGCTTTAATTCTTGTAAAGACCATATACAATGTTATAAATCGTTTGTCTTTGCCTTGCCTTGCTTTGCCTTGCCTTGCCTTGCCTTGCCTTGCCTTGCCTTGCCAAACATTTCCCCGAACATTTCCCCGAACATTTCCTTGTCTTGTCTTGTCTTGTCTTGTAGGTGTCATTTCAGAGTACCTAGGTTTTAACATGTTTTACAGCAGTAGACCACCAGGAGCGCTGCAGCAGCCAGGATGGTTGGCGCCTGAGTTCGTGAAGAATTAAAATAATCTACGACATACGGACAACAAAACCTGTAAGAGTAAGTAGGAAGGAAGGGAGGAATGGTTTTGCTGCAGTTATACTGATCCACAAAAGTGGCTCAAAGAATACCCCGAACATTTCTCCGAACATTTCTTCGAACATTTCCCCGAACATTTCCCCGAGCATTTCCCCGAGCATTTCCCCGAGCATTTCCCCGAGCATTTCACCGAGCCTTTCCCCGAGCCTTTCCCCGAGCATTTCGCCGAGCTTTTCGCCGAGCATTTCGCCGAGCATTTCCTCGAGCATTTCCCCGAGCCTTTCCCCGAGCCTTTCCCCGAGCATTTCGCCGAGCCTTTCGCGGAGCCTTTCGCCGAGCCTTTCGCCGAGCCTTTCGCCTAGCCTTTCGCCGAGCCTTTCGCCGAGCCTTTCGCCGAGCATTTCGCCGAGCATTTCGCCGAGCATTTCGCCAAGCATTTCGCCGAGCATTTCACCGAGCATTAGGCCGAGCGTTTCGCCGAGCGTTTCGCCGAGCGTTTCGCCGAGCGTTTCGCCGAGCGTTTCGCCTAGCATTTTGCCGAGCATTTCGCCGAGCATTTCGCCGAGCATTAGGCCAAACGTTTCGCCGAGCGTTTCGCCGAGCATCCTTGCCTTGCCTTGCCTTGCCTTGCCCTGCCTTGCCTTGCCTTGCCTTGCCTTGCCAAACATTTCCCCGAACATTTCCCCGAACATTTCCTTGTCTTGTCTTGTCTTGTCTTGTAGGTGTCATTTCAGAGTACCTAGGTTTTAACATGTTTTACAGCAGTAGACCACCAGGAGCGCTGCAGCAGCCAGGATGGTTGGCGCCTGAGTTCGTTAAGAATTAAAATAATCTACGACATACGGACAACAAAACCTCTAAGAGTAAGTAGGAAGGAAGGGAGGAATGGTTTTGCTGCAGTTATACTGATCCACAAAAGTGGCTCAAAGAATACCCCGAACATTTCTCCGAACATTTCTTCGAACATTTCCCCGAACATTTCCCCGAGCATTTCCCCGAGCATTTCCCCGAGTATTTCCCCGAGCATTTCACCGAGCCTTTCCCCGAGCCTTTCCCCGAGCATTTCGCCGAGCTTTTCGCCGAGCATTTCGCCGAGCATTTTTCCGAGCATTTCCCCGAGCCTTTCCCCGAGCATTTCGCCGAGCCTTTCGCGGAGCCTTTCGCCGAGCCTTTCGCCGAGCCTTTCGCCTAGCCTTTCGCCGAGCCTTTCGCCGAGCCTTTCGCCGAGCATTTCGCCGAGCATTTCGCCGAGCATTTCGCCGAACATTTCGCCGAGCATTTCGCCGAGCATTTCGCCGAGCATTTCGCCGAGCATTTCGCCGAGCATTTCGCCGAGCATTTCGCCGAGCATTTCGCCGAGCATTTCGCCGAGCATTTCGCCGAACATTTCGCCGAACATTTCGCCGAACATTTCGCCGAACGTTTCGCCGAACGTTTCGCCGAACATTTCGCCGAACATTTCGCCGAACATTTCCCCGAACATTTCCCCGAACATTTCCCCGAACATTTCCCCGAAAATTTCCCCCGAACATTTCCCCGAACATTTCCTTGTCTTGTCTTGTCTTGTCTTGTCTTGTCTTGTCTTGTCTTGTCTTGAAGGTGTCATTTCAGAGTACCTAGGTTTTAACATGTTTTACAGCAGTAGACCACCAGGAGCGCTGCAGCAGCCAGGATGGTTGGCGCCTGAGTCCGTGAAGAATTTAAATAATCTACGACATACGGACAACAAAACCTGTAAGAGTAAGTAGGAAGGAAGGGAGGAATGGTTTTGCTGCAGTTATACTGATCCACAAAAGTGGCTCAAAGAATACCCCGAAAATTTCTCCGAACATTTCTCCGAACATTTCCCCGAACATTTCCCCGAGCTTGTCTTGTCTTGTCTTGTCTTGTCTTGTCTTGTCTTGTCTTGTCTTGTCTTGTCTTGTCTTGTCTTGTCTTGTAGGTGTCATTTCAGAGTACCTAGGTTTTAACATGTTTTACAGCAGTAGACCACCAGGAGCGCTGCAGCAGCCAGGATGGTTGGCGCCTGAGTTCGTGAAGAATTTAAATAATCTACGACATACGGACAACAAAACCTGTAAGAGTAAGTAGGAAGGAAGGGAGGGAGGAATGGTTTTGCTGCAGTTATACAGATCCACAAAAGTGGCTCAAAGAATACCCCGAACATTTCTCCGAAAATTTCTTCGAACATTTCCCCGAACATTTCCCCGAGCATTTCCCCGAGCATTTCACCGAGCCTTTCCCCGAGCCTTTCCCCGAGCATTTCGCCGAGCTTTTCGCCGAGCATTTCGCCGAGCATTTCGCCGAGCATTTCGCCGAGCATTTCCCCGAGCATTTCCATGAGCATTTCGCCGAACATTTCGCCGTACATTTCGCCGTACATTTCGCCGAACATTTCGCCGAACATTTCGCCGAACATTTCGCCGAGCATTTCCCCGATCATTTCCCCGAGCCTTTCCCCGAGCCTTTCGCCGAGCATTTCGCCGAGCATTTCGCCGAGCATTTTGCCGAGCATTTTGCCGAGCATTTCGCCGAGCATTTTGGCGAGCATTTCGCAGAGCATTTCGCCGAACATTTCGCCGAACATTTCGCCGAACATTTCGCCGAACATTTCCCCGAACATTTCCCCGGAACATTTCCCCGAACATTTCTCCGAACATTTCCCCGAACATTTCCTTGTCTTTTCTTGTCTTGTCTTGTCTTGTCTTGTCTTGTCTTGTCTTGTAGGTGTCATTTCAGAGTACCTAGGTTTTAACTTGTTTTACAGCAGTAGACCACCAGGAGCGCTGCAGCAGCCAGGATGGTTGGCGCCTGAGTTCGTGAAGAATTTAAATAATCTACGACATACGGACAACAAAACCTGTAAGAGTAAGTAGGAAGGAAGGGAGGAATGGTTTTGCTGCAGTTATACTGATCCACAAAAGTGGCTCAAAGAATACCCCGAAAATTTCTCCGAACATTTCCCCGAACATTTCCCCGAGCATTTCCCCGAGCATTTCCCCGAGCATTTCCCCGAGCATTTCCCCGAGCCTTTCCCCGAGCCTTTCCCCGAGCATTTCGCCGAGCCTTTCGCGGAGCCTTTCACCGAGCCTTTCGCCGAGCCTTTCGCCGAGCATTTCGCCGAGCATTTCGGAAGAATTTAAATAATCTACGACATACGGACAACAAAACCTGTAAGAGTAAGTAGGAAGGAAGGGAGGAATGGTTTTGCTGCAGTTATTCTGATCCACAAAAGTGGCTCAAAGAATACCCCGAACATTTCTCCGAACATTTCTTCGAACATTTCCCCGAACATTTCCCCGAGCATTTCCCCGAGCATTTCCCCGAGCATTTCCCCGAGCATTTCCCCGAGCATTTCACCGAGCCTTTCCCCGAGCCTTTCCCCGAGCATTACTCCGAGCTTTTCGCCGAGCATTTCCCCGAGCATTTCGCCGAACATTTCGCCGAACATTTCGCCGTACATTTGCCGAACATTTCGCCGAACATTTCGCCGTACATTTCGCCGAACATTTTGCCGAGCATTTCGCCGAGCATTTCGCCGAGCATTTCCCCGAGCATTTCCCCGAGCATTTCCCCGAGCATTTCACCGAGCCTTTCCCCGAGCCTTTCCCCGAGCATTACGCCGAGCTTTTCGCCGACCATTTCGCCGAGCATTTCGCCGAATATTTCGCCGAACATTTCGCCGAACATTTCGCCGAACATTTCGCCGAGCATTTCCCCGAGCCTTTTCCCGAGCCAGTGAATAAGTGAATATGACTTGCTTTAATTCTTGTAAAGACCATATACAATGTTATAAATCGTTTGTCTTTGCCTTGCCTTGCCTTGCCTTGCCTTGCCTTGCCTTGCTTGCCTTGCCTTGCCTTGCCTTGCCAAACATTTCCCCGAACATTTCCTTGTCTTGTCTTGTCTTGTCTTGTCTTGTCTTGTAGGTGTCATTTCAGAGTACCTAGGTTTTAACATGTTTTACAGCAGTAGACCACCAGGAGCGCTGCAGCAGCCAGGATGGTTGGCGCCTGAGTTCGTGAAGAATTTAAATAATCTACGACATACGGACAACGAAACCTGTAAGAGTAAGTAGGAAGGAAGGGTGGAATGGTTTTGCTGCAGTTATACTGATCCACAAAAGTGGCTCAAAGAATACCCCGAACATTTCTCCGAACATTTCTTCGAACATTTCCCCGAACATTTCCCCGAGCATTTCCCCGAGCATTTCCCCGAGCATTTCGCCGAGCTTTTCGCCGAGCATTTCGCCGAGCATTTCGCCGAGCATTTTGGCGAGCATTTCCCCGAGCCTTTCCCCGAGCATTTCGCCGAGCTTTTCGCCGAGCATTTCGCCGAGCATTTTGGCGAGCATTTCCCCGAGCATTTCGCCGAACATGTCGCCGAACATTTCGCTGTACATTTCGCCGAACATTTCGCCGAACATTTCGCCGAAAATTTCTCCGAACATTTCTCCGAACATTTCCCCGAACATTTCCCCGAGCATTTCCCCGAGCATTTCCCCGAGCATTTCCCCGAGCACTTCCCCGAGCATTTCCCCGAGCATTTCCCCAAGCCTTTCCCCGAGCCTTTCCCCGAGCATATCGCCGAGCCTTTTGCCGAGCCATTCGCCGAACATTTCGCCGAACATTTCCCCGAACATTTCCCCCGAACATTTCCCCGAACATTTCCCCGAACATTTCCCCGAACATTTCCCCCGAACATTTCCCCGAACATTTCCCCGAACATTTCCTTGTCTTTTCTTGTCTTGTCTTGTCTTGTCTTGTCTTGTCTTGTCTTGTCTTTCTTGTCTTGTAGGTGTCATTTCAGAGTACCTAGGTTTTAACATGTTTTACAGCAGTAGACTACCAGGAGCGCTGCAGCAGCCAGGATGGTTGGCGCCTGAGTTCGTGAAGAATTTAAATAATCTACGACATACGGACAACAAAACCTGTAAGAGTAAGTAGGAAGGAAGGGAGGAATGGTTTTGCTGCAGTTATACTGATCCACAAAAGTGGCTCAAAGAATACCCCGAACATTTCTCCGAACATTTCTTCGAACATTTCCCCGAACATTTCCCCGAGCATTTCCCCGAGCATTTCCCCGAGCATTTCCCCGAGCATTTCCCCGAGCATTTCACCGAGCCTTTCCCCGAGCCTTTCCCCGAGCATTACGCCGAGCTTTTCGCCGAGCATTTCGCCGAGCATTTCGCCGAGCATTTCGCCGAGCATTTCGCCGAGCATTTCCCTGAGCATTTCCCCGAGCATTTCGCCGAACATTTCGCCGAACATTTCGCCGTACATTTGCCGAACATTTCGCCGAACATTTCGCCGTACATTTCGCCGAACATTTTGCCGAGCATTTCGCCGAGCATTTCGCCGAGCATTTCCCCGAGCATTTCCCCGAGCATTTCGCCGAACATTTCGCCGAACATTTCGCCGTACATTTCGCCGAACATTTCGCCGAACATTTCGCCGAACATATCGCCGTACATTTCGCCGAACATTTCGCCGAGCATTTTGCCGAGCATTTCGCTGAGCATTTTGCCGAGCATTTCGCCGAGCATTTCGCCGAGCATTTCGCCGAATATTTCGCCGAACATTTCCCCGAGCATTTCACCGAGCCTTTCCCCGAGCCTTTCCCCGAGCATTTCGCCGAGCTTTTCGCCGAGCATTTCGCCGAACATTTCGCCGAACATTTCGCCGTACATTTCGCCGAACATTTCGCCGAACATTTCGCCGAACATTTCGCCGAGCATTTCCCCGATCATTTCCCCGAGCCTTTCCCCGAGCCAGTGAATAAGTGAATATGACTTGCTTTAATTCTTGTAAAGACCATATACAATGTTATAAATCGTTTGTCTTTGCCTTGCCTTGCCTTGCCTTGCCTTGCCAAACATTTCCCCGAACATTTCCTTGTCTTGTCTTGTCTTGTCTTGTAGGTGTCATTTCAGAGTACCTAGGTTTTAACATGTTTTACAGCAGTAGACCACCAGGAGCGCTGCAGCAGCCAGGATGGTTGGCGCCTGAGTTCGTGAAGAATTTAAATAATCTACGACATACGGACAACAAAACCTGTAAGAGTAAGTAGGAAGGAAGGGAGGAATGGTTTTGCTGCAGTTATACTGATCCACAAAAGTGGCTCAAAGAATACCCCGAAAATTTCTCCGAACATTTCCCCGAACATTTCCCCGAGCATTTCCCCGAGCATTTCCCCGAGCATTTCCCCGAGCATTTCCCCGAGCCTTTCCCCGAGCCTTTCCCCGAGCATTTCGCCGAGCCTTTCGCGGAGCCTTTCGCCGAGCCTTTCGCCGAGCCTTTCGCCGAGCATTTCGCCGAGCATTTCGGAAGAATTTAAATAATCTACGACATACGGACAACAAAACCTGTAAGAGTAAGTAGAAAGGAAGGGAGGAATGGTTTTGCTGCAGTTATACTGATCCACAAAAGTGGCTCAAAGAATACCCCGAACATTTCTCCGAACATTTCTTCGAAAATTTCTCCGAACATTTCCCCGAGCATTTCCCCGAGCATTTCCCCGAGCATTTCCCCGAGCATTTCACCGAGCCTTTCCCCGAGCCTTTCCCCGAGCATTACGCCGAGCTTTTCGCCGAGCATTTCGCCGAGCATTTCGCCGAGCATTTCGCCGAGCATTTCCCCGAGCATTTCCCCGATCATTTCGCCGAACATTTCGCCGAACATTTCGCCGAACATTTCGCCGTACATTTGCCGAACATTTCGCCGAACATTTTGCCGTACATTTCGCCAAACATTTCGCCGAACATTTCGCCGAGCATTTCGCCGAGCATTTCGCCGAGCATTTCCCCGAGCATTTCGCCGAACATTTCGCCGAACATTTCGCCGTACATTTCGCCGAACATTTCGCCGAACATTTCGCCGAACATATCGCCGTACATTTTGCCGAACATTTCGCCGAGCATTTCGCCGTACATTTCGCCGAACATTTCGCCGAGCATTTCGCCGAGCATTTCGCCGAGCATTTTGCCGAGCATTTCGCCGAGCATTTCGCCGAGCATTTCGCCGAATATTTCGCCGAACATTTCCCCGAGCATTTCACCGAGCCTTTCCCCGAGCCTTTCCCCGAGCATTTCGCCGAGCTTTTCGCCGAGCATTTCGCCGAACATTTCGCCGAACATTTCGCCGTACATTTCGCCGAACATTTCGCCGAACATTTCGCCGAACATTTCGCCGAACATTTCGTCGAGCATTTCCCCGAGCCTTTTCCCGAGCCAGTGAATAAGTGAATATGACTTGCTTTAATTCTTGTAAAGACCATATACAATGTTATAAATCGTTTGTCTTTGCCTTGCCTTGCCTTGCCTTGCCTTGCCTTGCCTTGCCTTGCCTTGCTTGCCTTGCCTTGCCTTGCCTTGCCAAACATTTCCCCGAACATTTCCTTGTCTTGTCTTGTCTTGTCTTGTCTTGTAGGTGTCATTTCAGAGTACCTAGGTTTTAACATGTTTTACAGCAGTAGACCACCAGGAGCGCTGCAGCAGCCAGGATGGTTGGCGCCTGAGTTCGTGAAGAATTTAAATAATCTACGACATACGGACAACGAAACCTGTAAGAGTAAGTAGGAAGGAAGGGAGGAATGGTTTTGCTGCAGTTATACTGATCCACAAAAGTGGCTCAAAGAATACCCCGAACATTTCTCCGAACATTTCTTCGAACATTTCCCCGAACATTTCCCCGAGCATTTCCCCGAGCATTTCCCCGAGCATTTCGCCGAGCTTTTCGCCGAGCATTTCGCCGAGCATTTCGCCGAGCATTTTGGCGAGCATTTCCCCGAGCCTTTCCCCGAGCATTTCGCCGAGCTTTTCGCCGAGCATTTCGCCGAGCATTTTGGCGAGCATTTCCCCGAGCATTTCGCCGAACATGTCGCCGAACATTTCGCTGTACATTTCGCCGAACATTTCGCCGAACATTTCGCCGAAAATTTCTCCGAACATTTCTCCGAACATTTCCCCGAACATTTCCCCGAGCATTTCCCCGAGCATTTCCTCGAGCATTTCCCCGAGCACTTCCCCGAGCATTTCCCCGAGCATTTCCCCAAGCCTTTCCCCGAGCCTTTCCCCGAGCATTTCGCCGAACCTTTTGCCGAGCCATTCGCCGAACATTTCGCCGAACATTTCCCCGAACATTTCCCCCGAACATTTCCCCGAACATTTCCCCGAACATTTCCCCGAACATTTCCCCCGAACATTTCCCCGAACATTTCCCCGAACATTTCCTTGTCTTTTCTTGTCTTGTCTTGTCTTGTCTTGTCTTGTCTTGTCTTTCTTGTCTTGTAGGTGTCATTTCAGAGTACCTAGGTTTTAACATGTTTTACAGCAGTAGACTACCAGGAGCGCTGCAGCAGCCAGGATGATTGGCGCCTGAGTTCGTGAAGAATTTAAATAATCTACGACATACGGACAACAAAACCTGTAAGAGTAAGAAGGAAGGAAGGGAGGAATGGTTTTGCTGCAGTTATACTGATCCACAAAAGTGGCTCAAAGAATACCCCGAACATTTATTTCTCCGAACATTTTTTCGAACATTTCCCCGAACATTTCCCCGAGCATTTCCCCGAGCATTTCCCCGAGCATTTCCCCGAGAATTTCCCCGAGAATTTCCCCGAGCCTTTCCCCGAGCCTTTCCCCGAGCATTTCGCCGAGCTTTTCGCCGAGCATTTCGCCGAGCATTTCGCCGAGGATTTCGCCGAGCATTTCCCCGAGCATTTCGCCGAACATTTCGCCGAACATTTCGCCGAACATTTCGCCGTACATTTCGCCGAACATTTCGCCGAACATTTCGCCGAACATTTCGCCGAACATTTCGCCGAACATTTCGCCGAGCATTTCCCCGATCATTTCCCCGAGCCTTTCCCCGAGCCTTTCGCCGAGCATTTCGCCGAACGTTTCGCCGAACGTTTCGCCGAACATTTCGCCGAACGTTTTGCCGAACATTTCGCCGAACATTTCCCCGAACATTTTCCCGAACATTTTCCCGAACATTTCCCCGAACATTTCCCCGAACATTTCCCCGAACATTTCCCCGAACATTTCCCCGAACATTTCCCCGAACATTTCCCCGAACATTTCCCCGAACATTTCCTTGTCTTTTCTTGTCTTGTCTTGTCTTGTCTTGTCTTGTCTTGTCTTGTCTTGTCTTGTCTTGTCTTGTCTTGTCTTGTCTTGTCTTGTCTTGTCTTGTCTTGTCTTGTCTTGTCTTGTCTTGTCTTGTCTTGTCTTGTCTTGTCTTGTCTTGTCTTGTCTTGTCTTGTCTTGTCTTGTCTTGTCTTGTCTTGTCTTGTCTTGTCTTGTCTTGTCTTGTCTTGTCTTGTCTTGTCTTGTCTTGTCTTGTCTTGTCTTGTCTTGTCTTGTCTTGTCTTGTCTTGTCTTGTCTTGTCTTGTCTTGTCTTGTCTTGTCTTGTCTTGTCTTGTCTTGTCTTGTCTTGTCTTGTCTTGTCTTGTCTTGTCTTGTCTTGTCTTGTCTTGTCTTGTCTTGTCTTGTCTTGTCTTGTCTTGTCTTGTCTTGTCTTGTCTTGTCTTGTCTTGTCTTGTCTTGTCTTGTCTTGTCTTGTCTTGTCTTGTCTTGTCTTGTCTTGTCTTGTCTTGTCTTGTCTTGTCTTGTCTTGTCTTGTCTTGTCTTGTCTTGTCTTGTCTTGTCTTGTCTTGTCTTGTCTTGTCTTGTCTTGTCTTGTCTTGTCTTGTCTTGTCTTGTCTTGTCTTGTCTTGTCTTGTCTTGTCTTGTCTTGTCTTGTCTTGTCTTGTCTTGTCTTGTCTTGTCTTGTCTTGTCTTGTCTTGTCTTGTCTTGTCTTGTCTTGTCTTGTCTTGTCTTGTGTTGTCTTGTCTTGTCTTGTCTTGTCTTGTCTTGTCTTGTCTTGTCTTGTCTTGTCTTGTCTTGTCTTGTCTTGTCTTGTCTTGTCTTGTCTTGTCTTGTCTTGTCTTGTCTTGTCTTGTCTTGTCTTGTCTTGTAGGTGTCATTTCAGAGTACCTAGGTTTTAACATGTTTTACAGCAGTAGACCACCAGGAGCGCTGCAGCAGCCAGGATGGTTGGCGCCTGAGTTCGTGAAGAATTTAAATAATCTACGACATACGGACAACAAAACCTGTAAGAGTAAGTAGGAAGGAAGGGAGGAATGGTTTTGCTGCAGTTATACTGATCCACAAAAGTGGCTCAAAGAATACCCCGAAAATTTCTCCGAACATTTCTCCGAACATTTCCCCGAACATTTCCCCGAGCATTTCCCCGAGCAATTCCCCGAGCATTTCCCCGAGAATTTCCCCGAGCCTTTCCCCGAGCCTTTCCCCGAGCATTTCGCCGAGCCTTTCGCCGAGCCTTACGCCGAGCCTTTCGCCGAGCCTTTCGCCGAGCCTTTCGCCGAGCCTTTCGCCGAGCCTTTCGCCGAGCATTTCGCCGACCATTTCGCCGACCATTTCGCCGAACATTTCGCCGAGCATTTCGCCGAGCATTTCGCCGAGCATTTCGTCGAGCATTTCGCCGAGCATTTCAGTTATTATATTGGGCACTTCATGGTTTCGTAAGATTTTTGTAATTGTGAAAGTAATCCGTTATGCCAGTAATTTCTAGTACCAATTTCAGTGATGCATATTTTTACTTTATTTGTTTTGAGCAATGTACCCGCATCCAATGGCATTTGGTATGGCATTAAATTATGTAATATTTTTAATAGTTCACATAAAGCCATATGGGAAATATTGAATTTCACTGCCCAGTCTCTGATATCATGACGAATATGGACTTTCTTCAAGCTATCAACTTTCTTCAACCCTTCATTTATAATGTCTATATCACTATCACTATCGCTACAATAATATTCTTCCTCACTGCTTTCCTGACCATTGTCATGTTCTATAAAATGATCATCTACGGAACCACAGGCTGATTCATTGGTTTAGCTTGGTCATTTCGTAGTATTATAGGAGTAGAAGTGGTGGGTGTAATGCTTATAGCCATGTTTTCGTATTTTTTTTCAAATTATATTCTATAACCACCACTCTACTTAAACTTCCAGTCTTTTGAATTCATTTTTTAAAAGCAAACTTTTAAAACTGTAATTGATCCATGTAACAATCTGCAGCACTTTCAAAATGGCGAATCTTGTTATGTAAAACATTTTAATATAACCATAAAGAGAATAATGATTTTATAATTACTATATAAGTGAATATGACTTGCTTTAATTCTTGTAAAGACCCTATACAATGTTATAAATCGTTTGTTGGATAGCCATCTTATAAAATACTCCTATAAGTAAAAAAGCATCTTAGTTATCTTATGCATTACTTTTATAAGAATAATTGGTCATATTTAAAGCCTTTATACGGCTTTGAATATTATACGGCTAAAGAGCAATGTAAATAGCCTCAATAAGAATAACACATTTTGAACCCTTATTGTAGCCATATTAATTGGATTTATTAACGTTTACCCAGCCAAATTATAAGAATAAAGGTAATTTAAACCAAATCTTCTTATAATGTACCATTATAAGGTACATTGACATATTGATTGCTCTTTTAAAACAACTATAAGAGTTTAGACCTTATAGATTTAACTTCATAAGCTTAGTTTGTTTGTTGGGCATGTCTCAGTTCCGTATTTCATATCTGGTATGAAAGTTAGTATTCATACTTTAAAGTTTTCATTCCATCCATACTAGTATTATAAACGCGAAAGTTTGTATGTATGGACGTATGGAAGTTTGTTACTCTTTCACGCATAAACTACTGAACGTATCTGCATGAAATTTGGTAAGTAGACAGATTAGGACCTGGATTAACATATCGGCGAAAGTTAGTATGTATGGATGTTTGTTACTCTTTCACGAAAAAAATACTGAACGAATTTGGATGAAATTTGTTAGGTAAACAGATTAGGACCTGGATTAACATATAGGCTACTTTTTTACACGTGCGCGAGTCGTATGCGCACCCTCGGAGACAATCATAGAAACTATGTTCACGCAACCGAAACCACTGGCAAAAGTTACTATATCTATAAGTTTTATCAACGGCACAATAAAACGATACCATGACTCAAATGTTATTACGTATTCACTTAAAATTTATATCTCACACGGGCAAGGTTATATGCGATTATCATAATGAAATTGCAAAGCTCGGGGCCCATAAGAAAAGTGGCGGAATTTGTGGCGCTATATAATATCGTTAAACGCAGGGAAAAATGGCCACCCTGTGTAGTAGGGGCCGCTGAAATTTCTACCCGCACATTATACACAGGGAATTTTCAATTAAGTGCTGCAATAGCGCGGTTTTTCATTCGCAACGCTGAGTTTGGACAGTGTCCCGGTACTGAATTGTGGGGCGTGGATGATGCCGAGCTCCACAAGGTAAATTTTGATAGTTTGGTGAGATATTATATACACCCTGTAAGGGACTGGTTTCCGAAAACAAGTAGTGTTTAATCAGACCATCATTCTGAGTTATATTTCACTGGAATTTCATTCAATAGTTTTTCTTTTTCAAAACAGCAATGAATGCAAAACTCGGCCGGGCAGTGATCACTAACTCACTGTGCGAGCACAGTATTACAATATAGCGAATTTACTTACGCAGAGCAACGGAAGGGTACTTGCGGGGCAGCGGGCGGCGGGGCTCAGCCTGGCAAACTCCTCGAGTTTGGCACGCTGACTACAGGCTAATATGGGCTAGTAGTACCTACGCCGGTGGTGGCATCGTGCGACATCAAAGACGTTGCGCGACTGTAAGCCATATCGTAATACTGTGGTGCGAGTGTGTCGCATTGACGCGACTTCGCGTGATCACTAACTCAATGTGCGACCACAGTATTTCAATATCATCATCATCATGTCAGCTCATATACGTCCCCACCGAGGGGCTCGAGCCTACCCTGAATTAGGGCAATCGGGCCTTAGTCCACCTCGCGGGCCCAGTGCGGGTTGGTCGACTTCACACACAACCTTCGAGTTTCTTCGCAGGTGTGTTGTGCAGGTTTCCTCACGATGTTTTCCTTCACCGTTAAAGCAATCGGAGAGTATATGTAAGTAAGTTACGAAAAACTCATTGGTACATTGGCCGTCCGGATTTGAACCCGGCACCTCTGGTTAGGACGACCGAGTCGTTACCGGTTGAGCAACCGACGCTAGTATTACAATATAGCGGTTTACAATAGCGCAACGAATTTACTTATGCAGAGCAACGGAAGGGTACTTGCGGGGCAGCAGGCGGCGGGGCTCAGACTGGCAATCTCCGCGAGTTTGGCAGGCTGACTACAGGCTAGTATACTAGTACCTACGCCGGTGGTGGCATCGTGCGACATCAAAGACGTTGCGCGACTTTAAGCCATATCGTAATACTGTGCCAATTGGCATCATTTTATTTGCTTTTGATATCGCACAATGCTGCCACGGCGTAGGTACTAGCATTACTAGCCTATAGCCAGCCTGGCAAACTCGCGGAGTACCCTTCCGTTGCTCTGCGTAAGTAGATTCGTTGCACTACTTTAAGCCGCTATATTGTAATACTGTGCAATTGGCATCTCTTTTCTTAGTAGCATTCAGTACAACATAGTGTGTGTAAATGGGTTCGATTTTCAAATGTTGTTTGTTAGTGCATAACCCATGGAATAGAAGGAATGTAAGGATGGCCAGCAGCGTCCTTACCGCTATTGTGCCATGACAGTGTACACTGCGATCGCCAACCCGCCTGCCAAGAGTGTCGATTACAGCAAAACCGCCAACATTGGAGAAGAGCTATGTCCAGCAGTGGACGTCTCTTGACTGCGAAAACAGGCTGATTAGCAAATCAGGGTTTAGAACAATTTACTTAACCCACTTACTACGGAAATTACTAATTTTTTTTATAATTTCATGTGATTTGTAATCATTCTACGAGCTAAGAAAAAAAAAATTGAAAAAATAAAATTTCCGGTGTTATAACAGCTGGTAGGCGTATCTGCGTTAAGGCGAGGCATTTATTGGAACAGTTGTCTCTGTCTTTTTCTTTACGTGTAAAGAGTAAATGAACTTTAGAATAATGAATTTAAGAAATGTAAATAAAACAGATATAGCCTTTTCGAGACTGAGTAAGGTTAAAAAGTCATTTGTGGGCCAGTGTATAAGTTCTACAATAAAATTCCAGAAAATTTAACTAAACAGTTTGTCTGAGAATAAATTCAAGACTAATGTCAAAAAATGCTTGTGCTCTAGAGGATATTATAAAATAATAGATTATTAAGTAAATGACAAAGATATATATTATGTTGTTTCTATAACAAATATGAGACTGAGACTGTTATCTGAATCATGACATTATTTGTAATATACAATTAGTTTTTTTTTACTATATAAAGTGTGTGTAAACACCTGTTTAAAATAAATTATTTTTGATTTTGATAAAGAAAATAACCACACTTTGCTCTTTTTCAATGTTTTTTCGTTTCAATTAAAAACTAAAATTAATTTAGAAAAATCCAACTGGCATATTAAAGTACGTGTTTAGACTAATCGAATTAGAATATTAAGATGTACTTAATCGGTCTGTTTTGCCTGTAAAATGCAAATCGCTGTGATAAAAGAGGTTCTTTGATATATTTTTTTTCTGATATAAAATTTAACAAAACGTGTTTCTGCCACTGTGAAGTCATTAAAATAAAGAATTAGGTTACAAAATTTTCTATACATATAATAAAACTGGAACAGGGCCGTGTCTGTATCAGTAAATATTATAATAAAATTGCAACGGAGCCGTGTCTGTACATGAAATATTTTTGGAAAATAATAACTGTAGTGGACATTACTAACGATATAGAGGCCAAAACAACAACTTGGCCAAAACAACAACTTTTGTAATTTTGGTCTGTCTGTCTGTCTTTATGTATGTTCGCGCATCACTTGTAGTGCGGTGCGCTATTATTCATTCTCCTTTCATTCGACCTTCTTTTCATCCCATCGCATGCGTCAATCTATGTGACAATATGATTTTAAATTCTTTCCGAACACAATCACAAAACTTAATAAATTATAAAATAAATTAACTAAATCAGATATATTTACCGGCTGCTCCCTTTAAAAGAGCAATTTTGGGTAATATATAATTATATGTTTTATTAGTTTGTGTATAGTGTAAATTTATCATGTATCATCATTACAGCTCATATACGTCCCCACCGAGGGGCTCGAGCCTACCCTGAATCAGGGCGATTAGGCCTTAGACGACCACGCGGGCATCATGTATAATGTTTTCTAATTTTCGTTTTTCTTTTAGGTCTTATTTTTACTAATAAAATTAATTATGTAGCACGCATCTTCTATTTAAACCCACGCCCACTACCGTATCTACCTACGAAGTCGTGCTACACACGCAACAACTACCAGGCCGATTTTGATGAAATTTTGTATGGTGGTTCCTTATAACATATTGGATACTTTTCATCCCGGAAAATTCTTGAGGTCCCGTGGGAAAATTCAAAACCTCCACGCGGACGAAGTTATATGTTTTGTAATTGCTGAGAGAAATCGAGATCCCCGCTACCAAAGTTTCCAATGCCTCGTCTTAACAAATGAGTACTTCATTCATCCAAAAATACATAAATAAATAAATAAATAAATACATAATAGGGGATCGGACCGCTACTCATTTGAGTTACTTTTTATGATCTGTCAAAAACTAAATTTTGTTATAAAAATGTTTGAAATACCTACAAGTGACATCATAGATTTTTAGCGTCATTGACGAACTTATTTTGTGAATTTGATCAATTAAAAATTGAAGACGTGATGGAAAAACAAAACAAGTAAGGTTTTTTGAAACTTCATGAGAAGAACAATTTAGGAAAATAATATATAATAGAAAATATAATTTCGGAATTTATTTTTGATGGAGTCCGATCTCCTATTGGTAATCCCTTCCACGTCCACTCCTGTCCACGTTTGCGAGCCGCTTGCGGCTTTCGCACCACTTACCCTCAAACACAATCATAAAAAACCGGCCAAGTGCGAGTTGAACTCGCGTGGAGAGGGTTCCGTACAATGTCAAAGTCAAATACAAATATCACATTTGAAATCCTCACAGTAAAACGCGAGTTTTTCTTTTTAATTACTTTTTTTTTATTAAAAATTTTAGGGAGTTGATGGTAAGTGCCGATGCAGCCCAGGATGTAACAAGCAAGCTCAAATAGTGCCTATTCACACTCGTTTTAAAGATTCCTAAATTATACGAATCGAGGAATACAGACGCTGGAAGGGAATTCCACCTCTTGGCCGTTCGCATTATGAACGAAAAAGCAACACGCTTCGTGCGTAAAGCTGGAACGTTGACGACAAATGGGTGGAACCGCCCTCCGTGCCTGGTCGTCCGATGATGAGATGGAGAGGGGGAATGAGGTCGTGAAGCTCCAGGACACTTTCTCCGAAATTAATCCTATAGAACACCGATAGACTATTTTCTATTATGACTAGAACTACTTTCCGTAAGCAAACGTATTTTTTATTTTTAATTGATAGAATTCTTAAAGGTTTTCCTGTAATCTACAAGCAATTAACTATATTTTGTATATTTTTCAAAATTTAAGGCTGAGTAGTTTCGGAGATCTGGGGTGGGGATGGTCAATTTTCGTCTTCTTTCATGAATAAAATGAAAACTATTTATTTTACAATATAAAAAAAATTTATTTGAGATCTTGATAACGAGTTCTTTCATTTGATGTATGACACAATAAGGTTTACATAACTTTTTTTTTATTTCCAAATTTGTCCCCCGAAAATGGCCCTTATTAAAAAAAATATATATTTACTTTGCACATCTGTGTTTGGGTCATAGGATTACACCATCTTGCCAAATTTCACCTGATTTGGTCCATTAGATTCGGCGCAAATTGGCTGTGACAGACGTAGTACGGACGGACAGACAGACAGACACACGAGTGATCCTATAAGGGTTCCTTTTTTGTACGGAACCCTGAAGTAAACGCAATTGTGAATTTTTATTATCTCATAATACTGAACACTTTTTTAAAACAATTCGCATTTTTTTTACTCTGCGTTCTTCTCGATTACCTACCTGATTGACCAGTTTTGTGTAGTTTCTATGAAACGTCAAAAGCTTTTTTTTGAGAATTGACTACAGTTCTCCTGGGGAAAGCCGTTCAGCCCCAGTTAACGACGTCTACACAAACTTTGGTGCGCCCTGTACAGAACAGAGATAATGAAAATCCGTTTCCAATATTTTTTGCCTATGAAGCAAAATTTTATCGCTATTCAAAATCGAGCTTTTCATACCGATCTCGAAGCGCCCGCGCCGCCGGGGGCTTTCAATGAAAATTTATTCTAATGCAAATTGCATCTCTTTGTAGAGTATGCTTCGGATGGAAGCCTTTCAGTCGCTTTCACGAGGCTTTACTGGCGCCGGAAGAACTGCTTAGCGAGCAGTGTTCCATTAACGACATGCTGGATTAAAAACATAGTGATATAAATATATTTTCCTGAGAATATATTATGTTCGTAGCTCGTCGTGAATCATAATAATAATATAATGTAAGGACTATCCCTTCGAATAAGTCTGATATCGTATTGGTTGATCGGGCGCAGTCAAGGGTGTTTTTGGTTGATATCTCTATCCCATATGACGAAAACCTCGTGCAGGCTGATGCCGATAAAAGGTCAAAGTATCTGGACCTGACGCACGATGTTATACTGATATATGGCGAGTGGAATCCACTGAAATCATCCCCGTAGTCTTATCCGTGAACGGGCTACTTTCAGCCGACCTTGAACGTCACCTTAGGCGGCTGGATCTCCGAGGCAGACCAATAATTGCAGCAATGCAGAAAGCAGTCCTCCTCGATAATGCCTGCAAAGTTCGACGCTTTCTCTCCCCGTCGCACTGAACTCCAGCCGACTGTGCTTCCGCTGGAGGTGCTCCTGCCACTTCGCCTCGTGCCAAGTGAGCAGAGTAGTTTAAATTTTATATATTGAAATATAATGTAATAATAATTTCCTTCATTTCAAAATATTACAGACTACATGGAAAGCGCAGTCTTACAGAATACATATCTTATACCTACATACTTGTGTTATAGTGAAAGAAGACACTTTCCATTTTGATCGAGCTAAAATTAAACAAAGTGCGCAGTAAATTAATAGTTTAAAAAAAATCATTTTATATCCTTCTTAGTTTCCGATTCATAAGGATAGGGTAAAAGCCAGATAGTTGCCACACTTTTTGAAATCTTTCTTTACATCTCAGTACAAAAAGCAAAATACTTTATTTGTAAAACTGGCCGGTTTTTTGGTTCTTTAACTAGAAAATTTATGAAAAATCAAAAAACATTATCTTTAATATTTTTAGAGTATAAGCGATTTTTGCGGACCTCTATATTTCGGTACATGTATCCCACCTAAGGGATAATTGCCAAATCCAAGAAAATTGCGTTAAGGCGAGGCATTTGTAAAACAGTTGTCTTTGTTTTTTTCCTTTTCCTTTTTTTTATTCACAATTGGTAAACCCTTGACAACATCACACCTGGTGGTAAGTAACGATGTTTCCGAAGATGGCAGCGAGCTTACCAAGATTCCCCAACGTAATGGAGAACTGGCTATCTTATCTTCATACCGGAACACACCAATGATATCAACATTGATATTTGGCTGCAAGACTTAGATAAGATGGTGGTAGCTAGCCAGGCGGGCTTAGAAAATGCCCTACCACCAACCAAACCGAGTCTTACAATTGACCCCGCCGGGAATCGAACCCGCGACCTCGTGTTCTTTTAAGACTTCAATTTAAAAACTAAAATTTAGCAGATTCTCTGTAGTACTTAAAAAGAAATATCTTCATATAAAATTATGTGCAAATTTAGAAATTTTATTAATAAACAATTCGTTTTAGACTTTTTTCGTAGACGTTTTAGACCTGTTTTTGGGACTTTTTATGATCGAGTAAAGTACACACTATCGTGTAACATATTAGCACATTCCTCAGAAAATATCCTTAAGTATGTCCAATATATTTTGCAAGACTGATTTTTAGTAGTAATTACCCAATAAATTTGATCTAGCAAAAGGGTTTCTCCGCTTCTCCACCGGTGCCTCGCCTTAAGAATAGATGCCCAGCCGAGAAACAGGACATCTACCCCGCAAAAACTTTGATCGCATTTTGCCTACCCATGCAACCGCACAGAGACATGAGACACGATCAACTTAGTGGTGGTTGGAGAATCTTTCGATAGATTAATAAAATAGTATGCTATTCATCCGCGAAACTTCTCTTCCTTGATCCTGTCGGCGCCAAACGTCTCCCACTTAAGCCTGCTTTAGATTGCACACCCAGCCCAGTGATGTGGCACACCCTGGACACTTCATACAACGGGCCAGAAAGGACATTCAAAAAAACGAATGACGAAACAAACAAGATGGCGGCGAAATCCTATGCGTTCGACAACCAAACTGTAACCAATCTGTATCGATCTGGGTGACGAGGGGGTGAAGTCGCAATCTAGAGAGCGGCAGGGAGTATCCATACTGTATGTTAGTACATACTAATATATTATATACTTTGGATGTGGGCTGGTCTCCATTTCTCCTCACGTAGGGCAGGAGATTATAGGGATACTAGCTGACCCGGCAAATGTTGTTGTGCCCTAAAAAATAAACTTTACGACCTATTCCCATACTTAAAATTTTTACACATAAAAAGATTCATGCGAATCGGTCGAGCCATTTCGGATATTATGTCGATTAAGCCTACGGTGTCCAGTAACGACGCCCATGACCACAGTCAAGCTTTTCCGCTTTTATCTTTTTACCATTTATTAGGGTTCCGCACGCAAAGGGTAAAAACGGGACTCTAATACTAAGACTCCGCTGCACAACTGTCTTTCTGTCAGCCCGTCAGTCACCAGGCTGTATTTCATGAACCGTAATAGCTAGACAGTTGAAATTTTCACAGATGATGTATTTCTGTTGTCGCTGTAACAACAAATACTAAAAATTAGAAAAAGTTAGTCTTCATATCAAAAACGTGTTTTATTTAAACTTGAAGAAACTAGCGCCATCTAGTATAATGGTACGGAACCCTGTGTGTGCGGTTTTTAGTGCAACCTCGCTTTCGCATTCCGTGAATAAAAAAATAAGAAGTGATTTCACTCCAAAAAAAAGATGAAATACTTTCACGCGTGCTTCCTGCCTTTAAGGAGCTAATTGCGAAGGAGGCACATTTAAAAAATGCTCAGAAAGAAATATTTGACGTAACTAATTTGGCTCCCAGCAATTTCTTTGAACATAAAAGAGGAATAAAAAACCGGTAAAGTGCGAGTAAGAACCGCGCACAAAGGGTTCCGTACCATCATACTAGATGGCGCTAGTTACTTCACGTTTAAAAAACTGGCCAAGTGCGAGTCGGACTCGTGCACGAAGGATTTCGTACCATCCTTACTAATATTATAAATGTAAAAATCTGTTTGTTTGTTACCTTTTCACGCTTCCACGCCTTTACTAATCTTTATGAAATTTGGCATGCAGGTAGCCGTCACGGGGAAGGACATAGGCTACTTTTTATCCCGGGAAAATAGCATATACGGATGCAGTTCCTGAGGGAACTAAAAAAATACTCGATTGTTGTGATTTTTTGCACAGAGATGGTTGAGAATTTGGGAAACTACATAATTTACTAATCACCCTTAAAGACAGTCATAAAAACGATGTCCACGCGGGCGAAGCCGCGGGGAAAAGCTAGTTATATATGAAAATCAGGTTTGTTGTATGGGAGCCCCCCTTAATTCAATTAATTATTTTAATTAATTAAAACAACTCCATGTTCTGTAATTACTTCAAGCGTCTTGTTGTCGTTTTCAATACCGAGCAGAAACGAGCAAAAAGTCACGTTTGTTCTATGGGAGTTTTTTATTTATTTATTTTTAAAGTGAATATATAACTAAATATTCTGTGAATATTTCAAGCGTCTACCTGCTGCCGATATGAATATCGAGCAAAAAAATCACGTTTGTTGCATAGAAGTCTCCTATTTATTTTTTTCTGTTTTTAAGTACTTGTTGTTAAAGCGGCAACAGAATCACATCGTCTGTGAAAATTTCAACTGTCTAGCTATCACGGTTAATTGAATACAGCCTAGTGACAGACGGACAGATAGAAAGACGGACGGACAGCGGAGTCTTAGTATTAGGGTCCCGTTTTTACCCTTTGGGTACGAAACCCTAAAAAAGAAACGAACTGAAACTGGTAATCTGGTACTGGCTGAAACGGTTACGCTATGATTATGTACAATTATAGCAATTGGAGCAAGAATTTAAGGAGCATAAAAAAGCCAAGTTAATTATGCTACGTTACTTACCTATTTTCTTAGTCAACTTTTGTTTTGATCAAGAATATACGAGTATTACATCTGCGTGCGTCGGTGGCGTAACGGCTATGTTTCGAATCCTGCTACGTACCAATTGCGTACCAATGTGATTTCGAATTTCGATTTCATATGTACGTTTATCCGACGCTCTTACGGTGAAGGAAAACATCGTGAGGAAACCTGCACACGCCTGCGGAGAAACTCGCAGGTAGTGTGTGAAGTCGACGAACCCGCACTGGGCCCGCGTGGTCGGCTAAGGCCCGATCGCCCTAATTCAGGGTAGGCTCGAGCCCTCGGTGGGGACGTATATGAGTTTATATGATGATATTACATCTGAAGGGAAAAGTTCCAGTGTATGATTTAACTGACATGCTCGGATACCTACTTTTTTCATCACAATTGGTAAGCCCTTGGCATCATCTTACCTGATGGTAAGTGACGATGATGCCGAAGATGCAAGCGGGTTTACTAAGATTCTCCAACGCAATAGAGTACTTTCACAGTCTAAAGATTCCCTTCGGGACATCTAGTTCTAAATTTTCATGTTTAAACTCGCAAGCTCGCCTCCTCCTCACAGTCTCCGAACCTAACCTAATGAGTCGGGGGATCTCCGAAATTCCGAGCTCGCTTGTTTAATGAATGGCCTAAGTAAGCATCAGCCAGCCAAGTCATTAAATGTATTATCATTCAGCCAGTAAGTTGAATGCCGCCATTTAATGAACCGGCTAGGCAGTTAATTAAAGTTAGTTAAAACCAGTTGGCTGCGACATATGCACACGGCCGTGTGTCATCCAAGTTCGTAAAAAAAGGCGAGACCAGCCACCATTTCGGGACACTTTTAACTATCACGTCCTACACAATTGCGTATTTGTGTGTCTAGTGATAGGGGATCACGTAAAATGCCAATTTCCACAAATATTTTGTTTACTATTCTTGAGATATTAGCTTTTATTATTACTATTATTATTATTTACCTATGAAATTTCCGACTGTATAAAAAGTTTAAAGATGAAAATTTATATTAAGAACAATACTTACTAAAACAAATTTATTCTGAAAATAGCGTTAAACTATTAAAAATTGAATGATGGTAAACATTTGCCTATTGTTAAGATATTTTGAGAGCACGGTGGCTTTAACCCCATGAAGTCGGGTTTTTTTTTCACCTGCAAAAATCGCCTTTATTGGGGCAAAAAACACACTTTTTTTTATTTTCAAGCTCGAGTTATTGCAGCAGTTTCTTCGTTATTAATGTCATATTTGGGAATACGTGCTTAAGATTTCGTCACTTTCAGGAAAATTCAAGAATATAAACTAGTCTAAAAAATTGCCCCATCGGACCACTAAGAAAACGCCTTTGTTCCATTCAATGGTACATAGCTCAGGGGATTGGAAAATGAAAGACATGCCACTAGTTACTAATAAAAGACCATAAGTAGTGTCACCATAAGGTCAATAATAAAAAAAACAACAACTTTTTACTTTCAATAAAAATTGTCATTGAACTTCAAAAACTGAATCGGCAATTTCATAGGAAAATACGTATTATTAACGTCAAAAACCACTATTTTTGTAAATGACTCACTCTCTCTCTTCACTCTCTCACTCATTCATCAATATTATTAAACAATTATAGGTGTCGTGGAAACTTGAAATTTGGAGTCGAAGTAGGTTTTTGGACAAAGAAAAAATTCGAAAAACCAGCCAAATACGAGTCAGACTCTTAAACGGAGGGTTCCTTACCACCTCTGGTGTGTTTTAAATAATGTACCTACATATTTTAAAAGAAATATTTTTATATATATTTCTTATAGAAAGTGAATAGATAAATATTAATAATTTACAAAAATTAATGACATCCCTAAAACATATTGGTAGATTTTTTTCTTGCGCACCGAAAGGTGCTTGGTACAGCTTTAGTAGACGAGTAGTTTTGGAGATAAATTGCAACATTATTTTGTACAAGCAAACTTTCACCCCAAACGCATCCCTACTAATATTATAAATGCGAAAGTAACTCTGTCTGTCTGTTACGCTTTCCCGCAAAAACTACTGAACGGATTTGGCTGAAATTTGGTAGGTAGACAGATTAGAACCTGGATTAAGACATAGGCTACTTTTTACCACGCTCGCGAGCCGCTTGCGGCTCGCGCACTGCGCACCCTCGAAAAGTCATAGAAACGTGGTCCACGCGGGTGAAGCCGCGGGAAACAGCTAGTAATTAATATACCGTCTACGTACCGTCGCGGGTTTAGGAACGGTGCGTTCCTACTCGACGAGAGCAAAGGGAGATATCTCCGCCAGGCGAGGTGGTATGCCTGGGGTCCGGCCGTGGACCAATCGTTGACGATCAGTATCTGTATACATACTCAGCGCTGAAGAAATTCTAATAGCGCGTTCTAGGTGTCGTATTTCTTTTGTTCTCTCGTCGCTTGTGTTAATGTTTAGTGGCGGGTTACTGCAGTTGCCGCCACACGGGTAAAAAGTATCCTTATCGTGAACGATCTTGTAAGTTTTGTGTTATTAAGAGCAAAGAACACAGCAGTGACGTGCAAAGGAACCTTATTCCAATGAGTACAGTTTACACATTCAGTATTTTTAACTTCATATTTTCGAAACAAACTTCACCGCAGCCCGCTCTAAGCTTTCTCGACAATATTTTTATTTCATACAAAATTGAATTTAAAAAATTGCAATAATTTTGATGAATTCATGTTGCATGACCTAATATATATTTTTTCGTAATACATGTCAATTTAATAGCTCTAACCATTTGTGAGTAAATCGCAAGTCTTAATTTAAGACACTAAGATCACTCAATCCGAGCAGGTTAATACGTCGTGTTTCAATAATATCGAACGTAAGTCCATTTAAGTTCAAATCAATGCGGGCTTCAACGTGGCTGTTACGTTGAAACTGAACTCCCAATTCTTGATTTTTACATGTTTTTATTACTTTTCATCACTTTCAAATAAGTTTAAAAAAAATTGATCAATTTAAAAGAAGTGTCTTGAAGTCACCGATTTTTGTGTGTTATTCAATATTAACTATTTGTTTTCGAGAAATTTTGCAATAAATGTCAAAAACAGGGTCTACAGTATATTTTTTTTACATCAAAAGTGGTAATATTAAATATATTTTTTAATTAAAACGTTTTTTTATTACTTAAAGTATATTCTAGACTTTTTCCATGGTGATAGCTTTACACAGTCCTTCAATAATTTGAATTAAATATTGTCATTTGACCCATCTTAAGGCCTTAATTTGTAGGAGAACCATACAAAAATACGACTTTTACCAGACCAATGGGTATTACTATGTAACAGACCATCAAAAGCAACTACGACATGCAAATTTTTATCAAAATCGTTTTATGACAGCTAAGTCTTCGGTTTGACGGTATAAAGAAACTTTTGATAATCCCTCTATGAATTTAAAACTCTTACTTTCCAATTTTTGTCCCAATCGGACGTACGGATAGGTATTTGATTTTTCGGTGTGTGTGTGTATAAGATACAGAACACATTCTCAAGAAAATCTTCGGCATCATCACTTACCATCAGGTGAGATGATGCCAAGGGCTTACCAATTGAGAATAAAAAAAATTATTCTGGGACAAATCACACATTGTCATCTGGCCCCAAAGTAGGATTCCCTGTGTTATGGGAACCAGAGACTGCTATACATACTTATATACGTTTAAATACAAAAAAAAACTATTTTTCGCGTTAACAATACTTCCTCCACCCTACTTACGTAAAAATGGATCAAAAAAAAATATAAATTAAAAATTTCTTACATTCTCACAATTAAATCATTCTGGCTTAGATTTCCATTTCAATTTAATTTTTTTCATCCCAAATCACATATTTACTATGAAAACGGTGACGTTTTTTATGCTGAGATTATCCAAGAACTTGTGGCGGCAACTGCAGTAACCCGCCACTGAACCATAACACAAGCGACGAGAGAACAAAATAAATACAACATCTAGAACGCGCTATTAGAATTTCTTCAGCGCTGAGTATATATACAGATACCAATCATCAACGATTGGTCCACGATTGGACCCCAGGCATACAACCTCGTCTGGCGGAGATATCTCCCTTTGCTCTCTTTGAGTAGGAACACACCGTTCTTAAAAACTGTTTCCTCATTCAGAGCTTCGATTTCTTCCTGGTGGATAATTCTGTAATTACATCTCACCTAGATTTCCGCCCTTTTCTTGTCTATTGTCAATTTACTTTCCATTCGTTTGCATTATGGGTTTACCGCTCGCACTTATTTATTGTTTGTATTTTTGTTTAGATCTAGGCCTCTTACTTACGATGTCGTTGCCTCCTACAATATTGTGAAGTTTCGTTTGACGGAGCTTAGCGGCAAACTCCAGACACTTTTTCAAGATTCAAGGTAATTATTTAAAATAGGTGCAAATTACACTCTATCTGATAGTCATAAAATAATAATAACATAATTTAATGTGTGGGAAATCAAGAAATAAACAATCATTAGTTAATAATGTTAAAATTAAATCCTAGAAATATTCCAGATTATTTCATTAGAACATGAAAACAATATGACACGAAAAGCTATACATAAAACTATTTAATTTTCATAGCCCGCCTGGCTAGCTGCCCCCGTCTTACCCCGTTTTGCCGCCAAACATCGATGTTAACAGCATTGATGTGTTCCGGCTTGAAGATAAGATAGCCAGATCCCCATTGCGTTGGGTAATCTTGGTAAGCCCGCTTCCATCTTCGGCATCATCGTCACTTACCGACAGGTGAGATGCTGCCAAGGGCCTGTCAACTGAGGTTTTAAAAAAAAATATTTCATTGATACCTTTGACAACAGTAGGCCAGTTCACACGGACAGCACCCGGTCACGAGTATATTGGAGAGGCAGCCATCGCTCCTATCAACCATATTAGAGTGAATGGAACGACCCGGCTCCCGATGCGCCACCATCCGCACAAACATTTAAGCGAGCATGCACCACTCATGTCAATGCTAAGATAAAAATATTAATTAAAAGAAGTACTAGACTTGTTATGTCTTGTCGCTTCCACGTCTATTCTTAAGTTGTTTACAGAGATTTGTTACCAATATATATAGCATATCTCTGGTTGTTTATCATTTTATTACTATTAAACATGATTAGTAGTGTTGAGACTTCTTACAACGGTCGAGCTAAGAAGTTAGTACTGATATACGGGGTGATAAGTAAAATAGGACCAATACAATTTTTACAGGACTTTTTGGTGGGAATTTGTAGCGTCTAGTTTGTCAGTTTTCTTTTATTATCCGAAAAAATACATTTTGTGGTTTTTGGTGTGTAATAATGACAGTGTATTTGTCAACGAAGTACCATTGGTGTGTTTATTGTGTAGGATAATGAAATAAAGGGGTGTATTTTGTGTTTCGAGTTCCCACAAGAAGTCCGCGAAAGCTTTAGCAAAAGTGCTATCATTTTGCTACAGTGTGTAGGTTAGGTTAGGTTACAGACTATATATATGATGTGAACGTGAAGAAACAGTTATCTTGAAGACTGAAAATTACTGAATTATTTATTAGTCGTAGCAACATAACTTTCTTGTCCTTATTTAGCTTATACAGAATGTAATAAAATTGTTGTAGGTCCCATTAACTGGGGCTTCCACTCATCATACTGAACAACTTGCCCCAACGAACCCATAGTCAATTCGCAAAAAAAAATTCAACGCTCCATAAAAAATTGCACGAAATTGGTCGATCAGCTGATCGTTTTGTATGAAGATTTAATTTTTTTTTGCGTTTTCAGCAAAGGCGTAGAAAAAAAGTTGTTCAGTACGATGATTAGAAGTCCCAGTTAACGGGACCTACAACAATTTCATTACATCCTGTATACACTCAAAAAATACCTTTTTGTGCAGTTGGTTAAAAATATTTGCTAAAAACACCAACTACCTAACGTATTTACAATAAACTTCATGGAAAATAATCAAAAAGTTTACATCTCATTCATCAGCAATGAACTGATGACACAAGGTCGGCGGTAGATTTATTAATTCACCACCAGCATACAAGATCGATCTGTATCCCTGTCACGTTATCTCATTATAGAATGATAGAGATTGAGGACAGAATGGCCGAAGTTCGTCTAACTTTGTGGCTGTTTACCAAATACCCGCGCCATTGTCATATTATAGGTAAACCTTGTAAAAAAAAAGTCTCCTATGTACACAAATATGGCACAATGGATAACCTGAACTAATATATAGGGTGACTTTTAATTAGTTCTTGATAGCAAAGGATATGAATATACTCGTGATTATAAACAACTTTCCCAAAGAAACTATATGTCAAATATGAAAAAAAAATTTGGTCCTTCATACATTTTTGCCGATTTGATAATTTGTTATGTACCGAGGACCTAACATTTTTTTCTGATTCGACATATAGTTTCTTTGGGAAAGTTGTTTGTAATCACGAGTACATTCATATCCTTTGCTATCAAGAACTAATTTAAGGTCACCCTATATAGTGCAAGGAAATAGAATAGGTGTGTACTACATTTCTGCTGGCGTTATTCAGGTAATTACTACATTTATTGTTTTTCAGGTAAGTGTTTTTGAAGTGAAAACTTCCGAAGAAATATTATAGATAACGTCATATTTTTGATGACAGCTGTCAAACTTTAAACCGCCATAACTCGGAAACTATTGATCCTTGACTACTAGTTTCGTAAAAGAAATCATAGATCTCTTCTAGATCTTTATTTAAAATAACGTTGTAAAACTTAAAACCGACATAACTCGGAAAATATTGATCCTAGGCTAAGAGCTTCATAAAAGAAATAATTGATTTATTATCATATTTTGGATGACAACTGTCAAAATTAAAACCGCCATAACTCGGAAACTATTGATCCTCGACTACTAGTTTTATAAGAGAAATCATAGATGTCTTCTAGATCATTATTTGAGATAACGTTGTGAAACTTAAAACCGACATAACTATTGATCCTAGGCTACGAGTTTCTTTAGAGAAATAATAGATATCATCATATTTTGGATGACGGCTGTCAAACTTAAAACCGCCGTAACTGGGGAACTATTGATCCTAGGCTACGAGTTTCGTAAAACAAATAAAAAATCATCATATTTTTGATGACAGTTGTCAAACTTAAACCCACCAAAACTCGAAAACTATTGATCCTGGGCTACGAGTTTTAAAAAAAAATTGATATCATCATATTTTGGATGACAGCTGTAACGGAAATCTGCAATCTTGTACATGTCCTGTAATAGAAAAGGTGTCAAACACCAAATATCTAGGAGTCATGGTAGATCAAAGACTGTCCTGGCATAATCAAATAGATCAAATTTCAAATAGAGTAAGGAAACTGTCATGGATCTTTAAAACTTTAAGGCATGTTATCCCTGCCACTAAAAATGTTGAAAGCTCTACAACTGCAACAAAACCCAAAGCTAACTTACTAAACACTCTGTATATTGTATTAGTGCAATCAGTTTTCACCAACTGTCTCACTATCTGGGGTGGTGCCAGTAAAATAAAATTTCTGGAATTGGAAAGATCACAGAGATTATTGTTGAAAGTAATGCATTTTAAGCATAGAAGATTTCCAACTGATGAATTATTCACCTTATGTAAAGTGCTTTCTATTAGAAAACTGTTCATCTTACAGATAATTTCAAAAAAACATAGAAGTTTAGGCTATGACCCTAACATACTAAACAAAAGACGAAATGATATCGTAGCATCCTCTAAATTTACAAAAACATCTTTTGCACAGCATCAATATAATTATTTATCATCGTATTTATATAATAAAATAAATAGTAAGACTAATATATATCCCCTAAATATGCACGATTGTAAAAATACTATAGTTAAATGGCTCAATACTCTTCATTATGAAGAAGTAGAGAGTCTTTTAAAACACATAGCCTAAGATAAACACAACACACACACACACACACCTCACACACACACCACACCACGCACATACACTCTCTCCACACACACACACACACACACACACCACACCACGCACATACACTCTCTCCACACACACACACACACACACACACACAAATTCACACACACTCAATCACATGCACACATAAATACTTCGCGCGCGTGCTTAATAACACGTAGCGCATATATTTTGTAAAGTATTGTTGTTTTAAATTATTTTAATTTTTTATACTGTATCTCTGTGTTGTTTATTAGTTATGGAAGCGCGGATTCTTCTGGCACAAGTATTCTTATACTTAAAAGAAGTCTCCTGCAACATGTATTATTTTTCACAATGAGATACCGCAATAAACTTTTTTCATTTTTCATTTTTTTATTTTCATTTCAGCTGTCAAAATTAAAACTGCCTTAACTCGCAAACTATTTTGTCTTGCATCTGTTCCGCACACACTTAAAAAGAGCGAAAGGTCAGTGTATGTTATGGGACCAGCCGTATTTTATCGGCTACCAGACGATATCAGGGATGCACCCTTTGCCCACTGTTTTAAGAACAGACTTAAGGAGTGGCTTCTAAAAAAACAGTTTTACGACATAAAATGATTCTTGCAAACAAATCTCCAGCTCACGTAGAGTCTGCAGTTATTTTAGTATGTAATTAATAAGTATGTCAGATTATAGGCAGTGGGTGGGGCACACGAGCTATGTGCCTATTACTTACACACTTAATCAGATGGCCGTTGGGGCAGTAAAGTTCTCGAGTAAAGTTCCGACCGCGCACCGGAAAACGTAGCGTAGGCAGGCCTCCAACTCGGTGGACCGATGACCTGGGAAGCAGCTGGATGCGGGTAGCGCAGAACCGGTCGTGAAGATGATGAATAAGTAGTACTTATCATCTATTGTGTCTAATTCCTGACATTGTGTATTTTTTTGCATTGGCATAGTGTTTTTTTTTTCATGTGTAGTAAGTTATTGTAAAATAGCCTACCTACCTCGACTTGCAAAAAATTCATCATCATATCAGCCACAAATCGTCCACTGCTGGACAAAGGCCTCCCCCAAGGATTTCCACGACGACCGGTCCTGCGCTGCCCGCATCCATCGGCTTCCCGCGACCTTCACCAGGTCATCGGTCCACCGCGTGGGAGGCCTGCCTACGCTACGTTTTCCGGTGCGCGGTCGCCACTCGAGAACTTTACTGCCCCATCGGCCATCTGTTCTACGAGCTATGTGCCCTGCCCACTGCCACTTCAGTTTAGCGATTCTGTGAGCTATGTCGGTTACTTTAGTTCTCCTGCGGATCTCTTCGTTACTGATACGATCACGCAGAGAAACTCCGAGCATAGCACGCTCCATTGCCCTTTGGGTGACCTTGAGCCTTCTTATGAGGCCCATAGTAAGCGACCATGTCTCAGTTCCGTAAGTCATCACTGGCAACACACACTGGTCAAAGACCTTAGTCTTGAGACACTGCGGTATTTGGGACGTGAAGATGCAAAAAATTATGTTGTTAAAAATAAATTTATATTGCAATTTAAATTTCGTATATCACGTGACAATGCAATATCATGATGACATGGAGCTGATCTGATGCTGGAGCTGGAAGGTACAAGCTAATTAGTTTTACCTGTCCCGTTTCTGTAATGAAATCTGGCAAGTTAAATTTGACATTTTGCATGCATATAAATGTCACCGTAAAATTATAAAAACCGTGAGATTATAGTCTAACGAGATCTATCTCGCGAGATTGTGAAGTGAAGCTTGTGAACCGTAACATACTGTTTACAATGTCACTAGTGTCATTGTTATCTCACTAGTGGCATTACAATAACACTAAGCGAAGTGCATAACATTAAATAAATAAGCGAGCGATGTTAGGTTCGGTCAGGTTTGATTGATTCGCGTAGCGAGGCTCAATGCCCCTCCCACCCCCCTGGGTAGCAGAATGCTCCGCGGAAAAATTAATCATCGGTTTAATCCGGAGATACAAAGATACAAGAATCGGCCGTGAAATTTTACAATTTATCGTCATAAATCTAACTGAATTTAGTGTAATGAGATAGTAATATCGCGGTTTTAACAATATCCCGGCGACATATAAATCGCTTTATAATGCTATATTTTGATGACATGGAGATGATCTGATGCTGGTCATAGGAAATCTGCAATAGGGGATCGGACTGCTAGTCATTTGAGTTACTTTTTATGATCTGTCAAAAACGTAATTTTGTTCTAAAAATGTTTGAAATACCCACAAGTGACGTCATAGAATTTTATCGTCATTGAAGAACTTATTTTGTGAATTTGATCAATTAAAAATTGAAGACGTGATGGAAAAACAAAACAAGTAAGGTTTTTTGAAACTTCATGAGGAGAGCAATTAAGGAAATCATATTTCAGAATTTATTTTTGATGCAGTCCGGTCCCCTATTAAACGACACAACCCCATCGAGTTTGGGCTCATCTGATTAGTTTTTACTTGTACTTTTTTCAAAAATTCGTCTTGATCCCCTGAGTGACATGGGATGAGTACTTTCATAGCCTGTAAATGCAGTCGGGTTATTAATTTCGTAAGGTAATTTCAATATTTTCGAACCAAATGTTAAAATTGTCGCATCCTTACTTTTCACACCAAGGACTTCACAGAAACCATTAACTTTTCAAAGCTTGGCATTTTCAAGTTTCCCGCGCATTTCATCAAGAATTTCTCATTTAAAGCGAAAATCTCAGATTGCTAGTTTAGGTTCATTTGCCCATGAAAGACGGAGTTTCGCTGACAAACAACCTTTTGGTGGTAAAGGTAGCTCTCCTAGGCGAATATAGCGAAATATTCTCATTACTCGGTGACTCGGTGATTCTTGGAGTCATGATTAAATGATATTAGAAGCTTAATATCAAGAATAAGGGTTGTTATAACACGACTCGCACTTACGCACGCACGCACGCACACATACACACACACACATACACACAAACACACAACACACACACACGTGCTAGTACGCACACACTTTTGAAAAAATATATTAAGATAACTTAGTCAGTTTTATTAACATTTTTGCTCTTATTCACTTTATTTTTTTCTTAAAATATTTTGTAAATTCTACTGTTTGTTTATCATTGTGTACTCTATGTAACGTTACTTTATAATTTTTTCCGAAGAGGTTTTATTAACTGCGACACAGTTTTCGACTAAATGGTGTTATCGTACACATTTAAACTGTACTTTAGTTTAAGTTTCAAATAAAATAATTTTAATATTATATTTAAATTATTTTAAATTTACTTTGGTCTTTCAAAGGTATTAGTGGAAAATATGTCCAATTTTAATATTTTTTGCTTTTCTAGACGTCTCGTCTCGTGTCAGGTTCGATGTCTGGTCTTTTACGACAGCCGACATTCGTCATGTCGTCATCAGTGACCTGCCAGCCATGTCCTGCCACTCAGTTGCCATGAAAGCTGGACAGCTGCGACAATAATATTAGTAGGAATAGGATTTTAACTTACACTGAATTAACAGAGACACAAAATAAGTACCTTCGCTACGCCTACACCTTCCGGTGCACGGTTGCCACTCAAGAACTTTACTGTCTCATCAGCCATCTGTTCTACGAGCTGAGTGCCCCTGAGCGATGTCTGTTATTGTGGTTCTCCTCGTTTGTGATTCGATCACATGGGCAAACTCCGAGCATGCAAAAGCTAGGTGCATCTATGTATCCATGCAACCACGTCCACTTCCGCTGTTTTGACTTTTTGAACAGCCCCAAAAATGGTGAAACCTAAACATTTAGTACCTATACTGTGTGACTTTATATTCACTGAAAAGAGGCAAATTTACTCCGATCAAAAAAAAGTTCAGATAGAACCTCTCGTAAAGTTAATGTGAAGCCAACCAAAACCATTCCAAACCTGTACACGCCCACATAGATATCAAAAATAATTCCAAAATAATCGATGCTCTAAGCTGTAGTCTATTGGCCTTCCTCTATAACAGATGATTATTTAGTGTCACGGAAGGATTGCCCTCTTGACAGTAACTGCGCCGCCTGGGTTATTTATTTGAACTGTTAATTAATTATCAATTTTTATATTATTATCAGCTCATATACGTCCCCACCGAGGGGCTCGAGCCTACCCTGAATTAGGGCGATCGGGCCTTAATCGACCACGCGGGCCCAGTGCGGGTTTGTCTACTTCACACACAACCTGCGAATTTCCTCACGATGTTTTTCCTTCACTGTAAGAGCGTCGGATAAATGTACTTATGAAATCGAAATTCGAAAACACATTGGTTCGTGGTAGGATTCGAACTACGACCTCCCAGACAGGAGGTAGCGGCCCTAGCCGTTACGCCACCGACGCTGGTATTATTATTGTTATTCACAATTGGTAGGCCCTTGTTATCATCTCACCTGATGGTAAGTGACGATCATGCCGAAGATGGAAGCGGGCTTACCAAGATTCCCAGACGCAATGGGGAACTGGCTATCTTATCTTCAAGCCGGAACACATCAATGCTGTTAACACTAATGTTTGGCGGAAAGGCTTAGATTAGATGGTGGTAGATAGCCAGGCGGGCTATGAAAATGCTCTACCACCAATTAAACCGAGTCTTACAAAGCCGGGAATCGAACCCGCGACCTGCTGGTGTGCAGCGAATGGACTAACCATTACGCCACGGAGGCGGTTATTATCACAATAGGGATGACGACAGCATCAGAAATAAATTATGAACTCTTCATCACGAAATTGCCCTCCTACTTAAACTTCGGAAAACCTTACTCGTTTTGTTTTCCATCAGGTCTTCGATTTGGTAGTTCACCAAAATCACAAAATGGGTACATTTATGACGCTGCTAAACTGTGTCGTCACGCCTAGGCATTTCTAACATTTTTAGAACAAAATGTCGTTTTTGACAGATGATAAAAAGTAACTTAGATGATTAGCATTCATCATCCCTATTATATTTAAAAAAAAAATGTCACTCGTTTTTATTAGACTTTAAATCGTAAACGTGGTTATAAAAAAGTGCAAAAAACACAAAAAATATGAAAGAAACAAACTGATAACAAGATTACTCTGGAAATAAATAATGTAGCGGGCACTGGCGGAACTTTACAAAGCTCTCCCAAAAGTTTTGTGTTTGCTTAATTACATTTTCATTTATCTTTTCTTTCACTCGTTCAAACCGAGAAAGGGATGATGTTTTCTGGAAAACAGGGAACCACCTCCGTGGCGTAATGGTTAAGGCCATTAGCTTCACATCAGGAGGTCGTGGGTTCGAGTCTAACTCTCACTCGGTTTTTATTGGTGGAATAGCACTTTCTAAGCCCGCCTGGCCTAGCTACCACCATCTTATTTAAGTCCTGCGCCAAACATTAATGTTAACAACATTGATGTGTTCCAGCATGAAGATAAGTTAGCCAGTTCGCCGTTGCGTTGGGGAATTTCGGTAAGCCCGCTTCCACCTTCGGCCTCATCGTCACTTACCATCAGATGGGATGTTGTCAAGGGCTTACCAATTGTTAATAAAAAAGAGCGAGAAACATAAATACGTAAACCCTGAGTCTGAGCCCTCATTTTTTTATATTTTGGAGTGTGTATGTCGCAGGGAAATGAGGATATTAGGGATTTCAAGAAATCCCTAGAGATATAACGACATCTCGGTAGATGTCGAATATTCTTGTTTAACATTAAATTAATGAGCGAGCGAAGCAAGGCGATGCGACGATTGATTTCAACAGCAGCAGAATGCTTCGCAGAAGAAGGAATCATTGGATTTATTGAACAAGAATATTCGACATCTACCGGGATTTCGTGAAATCCCTGATATCGTCATTTCCCTGCGACATATATATATATGTCTGGTTTTTGGCTCAGCTTGTAGCCTTAACGGCTTAAGGGAGTTTGCAGTGTGAAGTTTCTTTAGGTGTCTTTCTTTGTTTTTGTCTAGAGTCCATTTACATAGGGTACGTTTAAGCAACATTGATGTTTTCCGACTTGAATTCCCATTTTTTAAAAACAGCATTTGAGGTATAAGGAGCCCTTAAGCAATAGTTACGAAGTAACTAGTGTATCTCATGTGTGGTAATAGGACCAACAGCATCCTACAGACATAGTACGAAATAGAATCTGTACTGTGCTGTACAGTTACTCTACCTATCTATTTCTGAAAAATTACAGGATTCGATGTAACGCGCGTTACCTGACGTCACGTAATTCTACCTGTCCTGAAGTGCCACCTGGCTCCATAACTGACGGTGAAATTAAAAAAGTTTCACTTTACGCCAACTTCCGGGGGTCCCGTTTTAATTTTATATGCTAACGGATCCGGTCGGCATTCATTGTGAGTTTTGTCACTCAGCGGGAAGTTTTCACTTTTTTACCTGTTTCGGATTACGCGATGGCCGATTAGCATTTTCCATTTCAGGGGATTCTAGTCAGGTTGGGCTTGTTTTTTTTTTGACATATTTATTTGAAATGAAAGAAAAATGTGCTGATATATAATGATAAATTCATTTAATTCAAAAAATAAAAAAGTATTTAAAAATATTGAAATAACTAAAAAGTGAAAAATAAAAAAGGTAAATTTAAAGAGTGAGACATCCAAATTAAAGGGTCTTTTTAAAAGACTTACAAAAATATGTACAAAATATATGTTTAATTGTAATTTGGAATGGGAAATGCCAAATTATATAAATTACTAGCTGTCCCGGCGAACTTTGTTCCACCTTACACTACACTACACTACCCTACCTTACCCTACCCTCCACTACCCTACACTACCATACCCTACCCTACACTACACTTCCCCACCGTACCCTACACTACACTACCCTACCCTACCCTACTCTACACTACCCTACCCTACCCTAACTACACTACACCTACACTACACTACCCTACCCTACCCTAAAACCATTTTGGCTGATAATATATGTTTTTTATTAATGAATATCATATTTTAATACTTATTATCCTATTCCGGACGAAGACAAATACAAAAACACAAAAATCATACAAATCGGTCCAGCCGTTCTTGAATTATAAATGGTGTAACTAACACGACTTTCTTTTATATACAGGGTTACAGGGAAAGTAGTACAGAATATTAAAGGACGTTATTATTCAGGTCATTTCTGATAGATTTCATTCTGTAATATGGTGTCCGGAACTTAACCGTTTTGGAGATATTTAATTTTAAAGAATTTTTAAAAAAATCATCTATTTTTGGCTTTTCATCGATTTTTTGAGATTAGAACTCCTAGAATCCGTTTTTTTATGTATCTAGTAAGAAGGCATGTAAATCATTAAAAGTGATTAACAAAAACTTAACCTACTATTAACAGCTTAAAAATGCTGCTCGACAACTGTTAAAATTAAAGAATTTTCACTAAGTGCTTTTAAATTTGACGCGCCTTCAATAAAAAAATATGTATGGAACTGATTCACAAAAAAAATTAAAAACTTGTACGTTTCTTTAGCTATTCAAAAAGGTTTAACACTTGCTATTAAACAGGAAAAACATTGACCAAATAACAGTTAAAGTAGCAGATGTTACATTTTTAGTTTGAGGTAAATATTACTAAAATACGTGAATAAAACAAAAAAAGAACAATTATTTTTATGATTCATGTTCGCCATGGCCGCCACGATTTCTCACACAAGTTCTCATTCTCTTTCTTAAATTACTTTTCACGACAGAAGTTCGCAGATTCCGCCTCATTTCCTCAGCCGCATCAATAATCTTTTGTCTCAAAATATCGACATTTGCGATCGGCGTCTATTGGTCGTATACTAGGCTTTTCATATGACACCACACACAAAAATCCACCGACGTTAAATCGGGGCTCCTCGCCGGCTATGCTATGGGTCCGCCTCTTCCGTCCGGCTGAGAAACCTGCGAACTTCTGTAGTGAAAAATAATTTAAGAAAGAGAATGAGAAATTGTGTGAGAAATCGCGGTGGCCATGTCGAACATGAATTATAAAAATAATTGTTCCTTTTTTTGTTTTATTCACGTATTTTAGCAATAGTTACCTCAACTAAAAATGTAACCGCTGCTACTTTAACTGTTATTTGGTCATTGTTTTTCCTGTTTAATAGCAAGTGTCATAACTTTATGAATAGCTAAAAAAACTTATAAGTTTTTAAAATTATTTGCAGAATCAGTTCCATAATTTTTTTTATGATAGCGCTTCAAAATTAAAACACTTAGTGAAAATTATTTCATTTTAACCGTTGTAGAGCAGTATGTTTAAGCTGTTAGTAGTAGGTTCAGTTTTTGTTAACCATTATTAATGATTTGTATGCCTTCTAACTAGATGCATAAAAAAACTAATTCTAGGAGCTCTAATCTAAAAAAAATCGATGAAAAGCCAAAAAATAGATGTTTTTTTTTAAAAATCTTTAAAATTAAATATCTCCAAAACGGTTAAGTTTCGGACACCATATTACAGAATAAAATCCATCAGAAATGGACTGAATAAACCCTGTAACTCTGTATATACAGCGTCTTAACAAAGGTATGCACTTTTTTAATTGGAGCATGTACTCATAAAACTGAACAACTTGCCCCAAGAAACCCATGGTCAATTCGCTTTTGTTTTTTCAATTAAAATTATTAAATTGCACGGAATACGCCAGAATACGCTGCGGCGGCGAGGCGAGCCGGCGCGGTCATTGAACTTTGTCAATACGCGGATACCAGATGGGAGTTGTATTCTGAGCAATTGATAATTTAATTAAAAAATAATAAATGCGAATTGACCATGGGTTTCTTGGGGAAAGTTGTTCAGTTTCATGAGTACAAGCTCCAGTTAAAAAAAGTGCGTACCTTTGTTAAGACCCTATAGATAGATTTGTGAAAGAGAGAACATAACAATAGAAAGATACTCAGAAGCAGATACCTTACCTTATTTTCGTTGGAATTTATTAATGTGCAGATATTCAATGATAAATTCATTCACTACAAAAACAAACAAAAAATTTAATTTACTTTTTTAGTAAATTAAAAGAATCGAAAAACCCGACTGCGTAAAAGGTGAACTTTAAAAAGATGGAAACAAGATGCCTAATAGGTCTCCAATCCGACACTAGATCCGTGTCCATTGGCTAGTTGTCCCTAAACTTATTCTGCATAGAGTACCATTCGTAGTTGCCTTCTCGCCAAAAGAAGAAGTAAAGACCATCTCCTGTACAATCTCATGCAGTCGGAGGCAATAATAATGAAATTAAAACTATTCAAAGAAAAATCGAAATAAAATATTTTAACACAAATCCAGAGATTTGTTTTTTTTTCAAAAATATAGTTTAACGATTCTAATTAAATATTGTGAGTTATTAGAATTAACTACGCAATCCCGAGCATAGATCGCTTTATCGGCCGTCTGTTCGTAAAGTTCTCGAATGACGACCGAAAGCTACACTGTAAGCAGTCTCCCACTCGGTGGACCGACAAACTGGTGAAGGCCACGGTAAGACGCTAGATAGGAGTAGCGCAGAACCGGTCGTTGTGGAAATCTTTCAGGGGGGCCAGTGTTCTTCGTCTTTTGGATGATATGATGATGATGATGATGATGAGTAATAAAGTAAGATTTTATTATTATATCGATTTTAATGAGGCAATCAAATCATATCGTGTCTCTTAGATGCCAGCAATGAGCTGAATCCAGCTACGGATCTCTTTGTTGCTGAGGTCGCTGTAGACAACGGGGTAGCCTAACGGAGGGCATCTTGGAAAACCCCACGAGACCACACCAATCTGCAAGCCGCTGGTTTCGTCCACGGCTGGACTGCCAGAGTCGCCCTGAAAATTGGATGCCAATTATTATAACGCTGTCTTATCCAGCCATTATACAGCCAACTTCAATCAGCAGCTGTCTGTCTTTTATACTTTTATATTTTACTAGCTTTTGCTTGTTTTTTTGATTGTCTTTTAGGGTGAGTGGTGCGCGAGCCACAAGCGACTCACGAGTGCGGACATGAGTTTTCCTCAGATCCCTCATGAACGATATCGGGCTATTCTGATTAGAAGTCTATGTGACTTTCCACCCTCTCAACCAATTCTATGCAAAAAAACACTTCAGTCCGTACTTCCGTTGCGACGCTGACGTGCGCGAGCGCGGAAATGAGTTTTCCCCAGATTCCTCGGGAACCAAGTCAGGATATGCTAATTAGTAAATTATTTCATTTCCCTTTATGCTAATTTCAGGGTATAAAAATAAAAGTTTAAAAAACTTAAAAACCGACTTCAAAATGAAATTCACTCAAAAGTATGAAATAATATTATTATACTTAGATACACGACATTAAACAACAATAACGAAAACAAAGGTGGGTACGAATTAAATTAGGGGCCTAAATTTATTTTTGAGGTCGGTACCAGCACACAGCTACTTACGTATCAAATGTTTTAGATTCGATGGCATTGCTGACACCGATATAAAAAAAATTTTAGGCCCCTAATTTAATTCGTACCTACCTTTGATTTCGTTATTATTGGTTAATGTCGTGTATCTAAGTATAATAATATTATTTCATACTTTTGAGTGAATTTCATTTTGAAGTCGGTTTTTAAGTTTTTTAAACTTTTATTTTTATTTTATTTATTTTTAGTGATAATGCTATCTATCTAACAACGTTATACCCAAGCACCCAATCGCCAATAGGAACCATCAAATCATAAAGCATGTGTTTCATTAAAACAGAATAAAAGTTAAGGAGTTAAATCTTCCATCATCAGCTCATCTGAATAACCTAAAAGAATACAACTATCGGTCTATACTTATCTATGTATCTACGCAAAATATTTGAAGAATTATCCTCCAACTCCTAACCGTTAAGGAGTTGTACCTTCCTTCATCAGCTCATCAACATGAGATGATGACTAATAGACGCCAAAACTTAAATAGTTTTAGGAAATACATGCAACACGTAATATGTGCCTATAAAATTTGAAGGTTGTTCTCGATTTCCCTGGGACCCAATCATCAGATCCTGACTTGGTGACAATGGGACCCCCTCGGGAGTATACTCTTTTGAATAAAGAAAGAATTTTTAAAAACGGTTCATAATCGGCGGAGATATCGCATAACAAACATACAAAAAAACATACAGTCGAATTGAGAACCTCCTCCTTTTTGAAGTCGGTTGAAAAGTAGCCTATGTCCTTCCCAGTGACACAGGCTACGTGCATGCCAAATTTTATCAAGATTGGTTAAGGTGTTGAAGCGTGAAAAGGTAACAAACAAACAAATAAACAAACAAACACATTTTTACATTTATAATATAAGTAAGGATAATTTGATCCTTTGACATTTTAACACGCTTTTATTAGCTTCACTTGTAACTAACTATGTATGTAAGAAAATCTTGGAATCTTAATTTGACCCACTTGCCGGTCTTCGATTAGGATGAAATTTTGCACACGCTCTTATTTCTGATGACAATACATGACTAGCTAAGAAACGTCATTACAAATCCAATATGGCGGCCTCCCCAAGTGGCGGACTGGCTGTTTGAAATCCACCCCCATGATATGGGTATCAAATGAAAGGGTTTGCTGTCAGGAATACGAAAAAATAGTCACGTGACTTAAATCCAATATGGCGCAAGAGCGTGTTTTTTAATTTTTTAAACTAATTTAAAGTTATTAAGCACTATTGTACTTGGACATAGTATGGCAAAAATTTAATTTATGGAATAATTTATTCTAATATAAAGTAGGTAGTGTACAAATATTAATTTTTAAGAGTGAATTTATTTAGTCCATGAGAAATGAAAGTGGCCCAAGAATGCTTTATTCACTGATTTCACTAAAAGTTAAATTCAGTTACGAAATTAAACCGGCATATTTAAAGCTTTTATTTAATTTTCAATATTTGTATGTATGTATGTTTGTGTCGTCGGTGGCTCAACCGGTAACGATTTGGTCCATCTAACCAGAGGTGCCGGGTTCAAATCTGGACGGCCAATGTACCAATGAGTTTTTCAAAAACTTACGTACACACTTACCGATTGCTTTAACGGTGAAGGAAAACATCGTGAGGAAACCTGCACACGCCTGCGAAGAAACTCGAAGGTTGTGTGTGAAGTCGACCAACCCGCACTGGGCCCGCGTGGTCGACTAAGGCCTAATCGCCCTGATTCAGGGTAGGCTCGAGCCCCTCGGTGGGGACGTATATGAGCTGTAATAATGATGATGTTTTTGTAGGTCAAATCTTGCAATCGATTTTAGAGTGACTTCCAGGGCTCCAATTGAACTAAAATTTGGTATGAAGCCGTATTACTGGCGACAATAGATCCTTTTGGTACTTTGAAGTTGATCTGACGATGAATTTTGGATGTTAAATCAAGGTCCAAGGATCTCCTTTTTTAAGGTTGGAAAAGTGCCATGGGTATTAAGCTTTTGAAGCATCAAATCAAATTAAAATAATTTATTTTAAATAGGTGCTTACACACACTTTAAAATAAAATAACCTTTAAATAGTAAAAAAAAAACTTATTGTCTATTACATAATGTCATGATTCAGATTACAGTCTCAGGTAATGGTATTTGTTATAGATTCAACTTAAATATCTTTGTCGTTTACATAATCTTTTATTTTATAATATCCTCTAGAGCACAAGCATTTTTTGACATGAGTCTTGAATTTGTTCTCTGACAAACTAGTTACATTTGCTGGAATTTTATTGTAGAATCTTATAAACTGCCCCACAAATGACTTTTTAACCTTACTCAGTCTCGAAAAGGCTGTATCAATTTTATTTACATTTCTTAAATTCAAATTATGCCTGTCACTGTTTTTAGGAAATAAATGCAAATTCTTACGAACGTACATAATGTTTTCATAATATATAAATTGACTAGCAACAGTAAAGTTAAAATATTAATTTGAACTTTGAACTTTGAACTTATTTTTTAACGACTCACGTGATCGCATCTGATAGATTGCGCGGATAGCTCTTTTCTGCAAGATGAAAATAGTTTCTATATCAGCCGCATGCCCCCACAGTAAGATGCCATAAGACATTATACGTACTATGGAAGTAACTAAAATACACTTGTCTCGCAGTATCTACATCCGTTAACTGTCTTATTTTCTTAACGGCATAAGCAGCTGAACTAAGCCTGCCCGCTAAAGTTTCAACGTGTAGTCCTCATAAAAATAATTTCATAAAAACAAAAAAACTATATTCAAATAAAAGCTTGTACCTAAAAGATTTTGGATTTTTCTTCAACTTTTTTTACTTTAAAATAACAAAACTTTGAAAATCAAACAGGACAAAATTTAAACTGGCAATTAAAGCTACTTTCATGAAAACAATGTGAAATTATTACGTTATTTTTCTTATTTTTGTGTCGTTAGCCCAATATGTGGCCACGTCTATCAATCTATTTATCAATGACGTTGAACATGTAAAATAATTTATACATTCAGATCGACAAAAGTTTTAAAACTATTGGGTAACAGTCATCATCATTATATACATAAGGTGTAACTAAATTAGCTGAAACTATTTTAAATGAACAACTTTCCCCATAGAACCCATGTCAAATCGCAAAAAAAAGACTACTAATTAGTATAGCCCGATATAGTTCCTGAGGATTTTGGGAAAAACAAATTTCTAGGCTCGCGCAAGTCAGCGTCGCAACGGAGCAACGGATTGACGTTATTTTTGCATAGAAATAGTTGAGTGGGTGGGAAGGGACATAGACTACTAATTAGTATAGCCCCACATAGTTCCTGAGGGATATGGGAAAAACTGAAAAATTTCCAGTCTCGCGCACGTCGGCGTCGCAACGGAACAACGGATTGACATGATTTTTAGGTTCCGTACGAAAAAAAACAAAACGGAACCATATAGGATCACTCGTGCGTCTGTCTGTCTGTGCGTCCGTCTGTCCAAGCCAATTTACTCCGAATCTACTGGACCAAATCAGTTGAAATTTGGTAGAATGGTGTAATCCTATGACCCAAACACAGATGTGCAAAGTAAATAAATATTTTTTTTAAATAAGGGTTATTTTCGGGGGACAAACTAGGAAATTAAAAAAAAATTTGGAAACCTTATTGTGTCTTATGTCAAATGAAAGGGCTTGTTATCAGGATCTTAAATGTATTTTTGTTTATATTGTAAAATAAATATGATTTTATTCATGAAAGAAGAGAAAAATTGACCATTCCCACCCCCCTGTTCTCCGAAACTACTGAGCCTAAAATTTTGAAAAAAATACAAAATATAGTTCACTGCTTTTAGATTACAGGGAAACCTATAAGAATGCTATCAATTTAAAAAAAGTGGAAAACTAAATATAATACGTTCACATACGGAAAATAGTTCTAGTCATAATAGAAAATAGTCTATCGGTGTTCTACAGGATTCATTTGGGAGAGTGTGTCTTGGAGCTTCACGAACTCATTCCCCCTCTCCATTTCATCATCGGACGACCTTTTTTTATATTAACAATTGGTAAACCCTTGACAACATCTCACCTGGTGGTAAGTGACGATGTTGCCGAAGATGGAAGCCGGGTTACCAGGTGCGGAGGGCGGTTCCACCCCTTTGTCATCAATGATCCAACTTTACGACTACACACGAAGCGTTTTGCTTCTTCGTTCATCATGCGAACGACCAAGGGGTGGAATTCCCTTCCGGCGTCTGTATTCCCCGATTCGTAAAATTTAGGAATCTTCAAGACGAGAGTGAATAGGCACTGTTTGAGCTAGCCTGTTACATCCTCGGCTGCATTGGCACTTACTTACGTGAGGTGCAGCCAAACACACTCAAATTTTTAATAATATAAAAAATAACTCGCATCTTACTGTGAGGATTTCAAATGTGATATTTTGTATTTAAATTTTGCATTGTACGGAACCCTCTATACGCGAGTTCAACTCGCACTTGGCCGGTTTTATTTTATATAGAAATAATTGAGTGGGTGGGAAGTGACATAGACTGCTTATCAGAATAGCCAGATATAGGTTACGAGGAATTAAGAGTAATCTCCTGTCTATGCTCGCGCACCACTCACCCTTAAAGACACTCATAAAAACGATGTCCATATGAGCGAAGCCGTAGACATAAGCTAGTATACAATATTATGACTTTTGGTGCTGTGACCTAACTCTAGACGTGAAACTTAAAAATGATCCGGAATTTGCCAAGTTGTTCTATCGTTTTGCTATCGTTATCGTATCGTTTTGAGCTCTAGATAATTATTTTTGTATTGGGTATTTAATACACCCGTTCAAAATCAGTGGAGTTGCCATTGGTGATATATCTTATAACACTATACTTTCAAAATCCTAGCTGTGGCTCCACCTGTCATGATTCATCGTCATCATATCAGCCGAAGGACGTCCACTGCTGGACATAGGCCTCCCCCAAGGATTTCCACGACGACCGATTATAAGCTGCCCGCATTAAGCGGCTTCCCGCGACCTTCACCAGTTCATCGGTCCACCGAGTGGGATGCCTGTCTACGCTACGTTGTCCGGTGCGCGTTCGCCACTCGAGAACTTTACTGCCCCAACGGCCATCTGTTCTACGAGCTATGTGCCCCACCCAATGCGACTTAAGTTTAGCAATTCTGAGAACTATGTCGGTTACTTTGGTTCTCCTACCCCTGGGTTTGGCTCCACCTGTCATCACATCAGCTCATATATACGTCCCCACCGAGGCGCTCGAGCCTACCCTGAATTAGGACGATCGGGCCTTAGTCGAGCGGGCCCAGTGCGGGTTGGTCAACTTCACACATAACCTTCGAGTTTCTTCGCAGATATGTGCAGGTTTCCTAACGATGTTTTCCTTCACCGTAAGAGCGTCGGATAAACGTACATATGAGATCGAAATTCGAAAACACATTGATACATGGCAAGGCTCGAACCACGATCTCCCGGACAGGAGATAGCGGCCCTTGCCATTGCGCCACCGACGCTCATTGGCTCCACCTGTAGCAAATGGTAAATAAGAGGTTCCCAAGTACGTACCGGGCATGAGTTTTTGAGTCCATCGCGGGGGCCTGCACAGAACATTCTGGCTGTGACCGGCGCCTTGATGAGCGAGAACGCTCTGCTGCAATACTCATGGGACACCGTTGGAACCACAACTGCCCTTAATTGTATACTATGTGAAGTTCTCTGTAAAATAAAACCACAAATTACGAGTCAGACTCAGAATCATTACATCAGCGCGGGAAAAAGCTAGTTTAAAAAATTAGTAAGGGTTAAGGTCATCGAATGTCATTAAAATCGTATCAATGCTGCATGCACTGCTGCACTAGTTTGTATAGTGGTCTTCATCAGATCGGTTAACATCTCCGTTTTTTTCTGATCTCTTGCGGCTACCGACCTAATGTTGGATCATCATCATCATCATATCAGCTCATAAACGTTCCCACCGAGGGGCTCGAGCCTATCCTGAATTAGGACGATTGGGCCTTAGTCGACCACGCGGGCCCAGTGCGGGTTGGTTGACTTCAGACAAAACCTTCGACTCAGAATAAATATTTTATATTCAATAAAATTATTACTGTTTCCGAGGCGTAAGTCGAGGGATATCGAAGCTGTGCGCCACAGCACCACAAGCGGCTCGCGAGGACAACTTGCAATCGGCGGGTTTTTACCCGACTGCCTCGGAAGGAGGGTTAATTATTTCGAGTGTATGTACGAGTATGTACGTATGTAGATTTCTATTCTACCTGCTACAGACTGAACGGCTTGAAGGATTTTAACGTATGAGGTATCATTAGGTTCGTGTTGATCCCATGAGTGACATAGGATACATTTTTACCCGGCTGGCCAAAAAGAGTGGTTGCGTTTTCACGCTGTCAGTTTTTTTAATTTTGAATGAATTCCTAAAGTTAGTATCTTAACGTCGAAAATGAGATTAATTGTTGAATCCAACTCGGCTGGGCAGCGGTCGGGAAGCTTCGCAATATATTTACGTCCCAAATACCGCAGTATGTTAAGACCAAGGTCTTCGACCAGTGTGTGTTGCCAGTGGTGACATACGAACTGAGACATGGTCGCTTACTGTGGGCCCCATAAGTAGACTCAAGGTCAACCAAAGGGCAATGCAGCGTGCTATTCTCGGAGTTTCTCTGCGTGATCGAATCAGAAACGAGGAGATCCGTAGGAGAACTAAAGTAACCGACATAGCTCTCAGAATTGCCAATTTTAAGTGGCAGTAGGCGGGGCACATAGCTCGTAGAAGAGATGGCCGTTGGGACATTCCCCTCTCGTATATCTACCAGATACGCTAGACTACCAGGTTTATGATATAGCGTCCCCACTCACCGACAGCTAGGTCATAAAGTGAGGGCCGCTATTCCTTCCAACACCTTAAGGTGAAAACAAGGACCAGTTACGGTAGGTCTTGCCGCCAAGACGCTAGTCCTGGTACTCTGCAAGGCGAGTGCCTCGTGAAAGAGAACCACTACCTACTGTCCAGGTAGGTCCTGGAGCTGTAGGCGCGCTCACCTCCCGCGCCGTTGGGACAGTAAAGTTCTCGAGTAGCGACCGCACACCGGAAGCCGTAGCGTAGGCAGGCCTCCCACTCGGTGGACCGATGACCTGGTGAAGGTCGCGGGAAGCCACTGGATGCAGGCAGCACAGAAGCGGTCGTCGTGGAAATCCTTAGGGGAGGCCTGTCTCCAGCAATGGACGTTCTTCGGCTGATATGATGATGATGATGAAAGTTATTATAGGTACAGTATCTAACTCACTTAGCCACTCACATTAATTAGGCCCCAACCGGACACAAGCAGAGGCGTATCCGTCTTCACACTACTGCTTCCCAAAGGCGGCAAGTTTATTTCTTTCGTAGTCTTTCCATTCAGGTTCATGTTCTGTTGCAAATCTATTAAGCCAACATCATAGTCATGGGTGGATGAATTATAGAGAGGATGAATTATAGCTCGCTTTGAGGTGTATAAAGTGCCTCTTCCGTCGGAGTAGGTGCTACCGGCTCGAATCTCAATTGTGCCATTTCCGAGAATTCTGAAATTTTTATTTTTTTATGTATGTCTAGTACACTTCATCGCATTTGCTTAAATACGGTCGAGGGGCTCGAGCCTACCCTAAATTAGGACGATCGGGGCTTAGTCGATCACGCGGGCTCAGTGCGGGTTGGTCGACTTTACACACAACCTTCGAGTTTCTTCGCAGGTCACGATATTTTCCTTCACCGTAAGAGCGTCGTATAAACGTACACATGAAATCGAAATTCGAATACACATTGGTACGTGACATGATTCGAACTAAGACCAACCGGATAGGAGGTAGCAGCCCTACGCCAAAAATGCTCAAGTCGTAAAATAATTTTATACTTTTTTATTCAAAATTGAATCCAAATTCGTCCAGCAGTTTCTCCGCAAATCTGAAATACGGATACACTTTTTTTTTTTTTTGAAAGATACCCCTTAATATTTTAAAAATAAATAATAATAATAATTTTAAATCCAACATAAGCTACCCCTTGCGAATAGTTTTGAATATTCATATGTAAGAGCTTCGGTGGCGTAACGGCTACGTCCGCCGCCTCCTGTCCGGGAGGCCGTGGTTCGAATCCTGCCACGTACCAATGTGATTTCGAATTTAAATTTCATATGTACGTTTATCCGACGCTCTTACGGTGAAGGAAAACATCGTGAGGAAACGTGCTCACGCCTCGGAGAAACTCGCAGGTTGTGTGTGAAGTCGACCAACCCGTACTGGGCCCCCGTGGTCGACTAAGGCCTAATCGCCCTGATTCAGGGTAGGCTCGAGCCCCTCGGTGGGGACTTATATGGGCTAATATAATATATAATAATCATAACAAACACAACTAACAGTCAAATCCATCATTTGCATGTCTGGGTATGAGAATTTCAAAATTCAAGTATACAACATCTATACTTTATACCAAACAAAAAAAGCACAATGTAAAGAAACTTAGTACGGATTTGACAGTTTGAAATGTTAATGCCATAGTACTTTTGTTTACCTTTTTTGGTTGATATAAGGTATATGTGAAGCCGCTGGATGCGGACAGCGCAGAACCGGTCGTCGTTGAAATCCTTGGGGGGGGGGGGGGGGGGGGGGGCTGTGTCCAGCAGTGTACGTGCTTCGGCTGATATGATGATGATGATGAAGGTATATGTAAAACTATTCGTTGTTGTTAAGAATCCATAAAAGTCCCCACTGCTGGGGCAAAAGACCTTCCAAATTAGGGAAGGTTTGGCGATAGCACACACGGGGGCCTAAGTTGGTGTAGGTTGTAGGGCTAGTAGCGAACTCCATCACAGAGGTTCTTCAAGCCGTCTAAAAGGCATCTTTTTTTATTCACAATTGGTAAATGACGATAATGCTGATGATGGAAGCGGGCTTACCAAGGTTCCCCAACGCAATGGAGAACTATAGCTATCTTATCTTCAAGTCGGAAAACACATCAATGTTGTGAATTTTTATTTTTTTATTTTTTGATGGCAAGACATAGATAAGATGGTGGTAGCTAGCCAGGCGGGCTTAGAAAATGCCCTACCACCAACCAAACCGAGTCTTACAACTTGTACCCACCAGAAATCGAACCCGCGAAGCTGGTGTGAAGCGAATGGACTAAACATTACGCCACGAAGGACATCCGACACGATTTAACGACTACTCGTATTTTCTTCAAACAAAGATGTTATCTTAAAGTACTATAACCACTTTTCTGTCTATTTCCGGGACCCAGAATAAAAAACAAATTACCTATTTGTCGACCTGCCGGAAAAATTACGGCGGCGGGTCGAATTAGCACCTAAAAATACGCCAAAGGTTGGTAGGCCCGATTAAGAATGCATATCGACACGTGACTAATCCTTTGCCACACTGACTATATAAAACATTCAAAGAAACTTCACTCAAAATTCCTGCGTGGTCGACAGAACCAACCACCCTACCAAGTGATTTACAGAGAGATGGACAATAAATAACCAAACTTCTTGTGTTAAATATAAAAAATAATTTAAAATAAAATAAATATTCTGGGACAAATCACACATGGTCATCTGGCCCCAAAGTAGGATTCCCTGTGTTATGGGTTACCAGAGACTGATATACATACTTATTACACGTTTAAATACATACATATATAGATATATTTAACACCCAGACACAGAGCAAACAAATCTGCTCATCACACAAATGCTTGCCCTGGGTGGGGATCGAACCCACAACCCTCGGATCAGTAGTCAAGGGCACTAACCACTGAGCCACCGAGTCAGTCAAAGAAGGTACGTACTTAAGAATTACAATGCAGTGAGCCGCTGTCAGTATAAATCGAGGACTGATAATGGAGCCTCCACATACATATGAATTGCCTAAATACACTTGATAAGGATGCATTTCTATACTTGTCTCCCAACCCCCCGCAATCCTTGCCATGACGGAGTCGGAATTTCCATGGCCCTTGCTTTGGGTATCTGGAATTTTAATAGGTTTTTAATCACAATTGGTAAACCCTTGGCACAGTATTACGATATGGCTTTTTTTGTATTCACAATTGGTAAGCCCTGTGCATCATCTCACCTGATGGCAAGTGACGATGATGCCGAAGACGGAAGCGGGCTTACCAAGATTCCCCAAAGCAATGGAGAACTGGCTATCTTATCTTCAAGCCGGAACACATCAATTTTGTTAACACTGTTTTTTGGCGGCAAGACTTAGATAAGATGGTGGTAACTAGCCAGGCGTGCTTATAAAATGCCCTACCACCAACAAAACCAAGTCTTACAAGATGACCCCGCCGGGAATCGAACCCGCGACCTACTAGTGTGAAGCGAATGTTCTAACCATTACGCCACGGAGGCAGTTGTAGCGCTTACAGTAGGGCAACACCTTTCTTTCTTTTTTAAACTGGGACAAATTACACATGGTCATCTGGCCCCAAAGTAGGATTCCCTGTGTTATGGGTTACCAGAGACTGATATACATACTTATATACGTTTAAATACATACATATATAGATATATTTTAACACCCAGACACAGAGCAAACAAATCTGCTCATCACACAAATGCTTGCCCTGCTGGGTGGGGATCGAACCCACAACCCTCGGATCAGTAGTCAAGGGCACTAACCACTGAGCCACCGAGTCAGTCATAATGATGTCGCACGATGCCGCCACGGCGTAGGTACTAGCAGTACTAGCCTGTAGCCAGCCTGGCAAACTCGCGGAGTTTGCCAGGCTGTGCCCCGCCGCCTGCTGCCCGAAAGTACCCTTTCGTTGCTCTGCGTTATGTAAGTAAGTACATTACATAAGTAATAACTTTAATACATTAAGTAAGTACATTCGCTGTACTACTGTAAGCCGCTATATTGTAATACTGTAGCATCATAAATACATGAAATGAGTTTAAAAAAACCTCAGGCGATTAATGAGTATTAATTTTATTAACACGAGCCACCTACCTTGTATTAAAACTGAACACAAGAATACAACAAATAAAGACAGAAATATGTTATTTTTCATTTTTCCTGTTTACATGTAACCGTAGTATAAAACCGATTTCAAAACGAGTTTAAATACTTACCTTTTTTGTGCGCAATATTCCTTCGTGTTTTAGAAATTCCTTTATATAATTATTAACTAGCTTTTGCCCGCGGCTTCGCCCGCGTGGACATCGTTTTTATGACTGTCTTAGAGGGTGCGCGGTGCGTGGACATAAACTTTATCCAGATCCCTCGGGAACAATGTCAGGATATGTTTGCTAGTTAATCATGTCATTTCCCACCCCCTAAACCATCTCTGTGCAAAAAATCACACAATCCATTGTTCCGTTGCGATGTTAAAAAAAATAACCAAAAAAGAGCATATTTTCAGTTCTCTCAGGAACTGCAACGGACTGTGCTATTTGCACGGGATAAAAAGTAGTATTTGTCCTTCCTCGTGACACAGGCTACTTGCATGCCAAATTTTATTAAGATTGGTCAAGGCGTTGAAGCGTGAAAAGGTAACAAACAAACACATTTTCACAATTATAATATTATTAATAAGTAAGAATAGCTTTTGCCTACAGCTTCGCCCATGTAGACATCGCTTTTATGACTGTCTTTGAGGGTGAGTGCTGGGCGACCAGCAAGCGGCTCGTGAACGTGGACATTAAATTTATCGGGCTATTCTTATAAGCAGTTTGTGTCACTTCCCACCCCCTCAACTGTTTCTATGCAAATAATCATGTCAATCCGTTGCTCCACTCAAGACACTTTTCGGAATAAGCGCGGAAAAAAGTTTTTCCAGATCCCTTGGCTACTATGTCAGGCTATGCTAATCAGTAGTCTATGTCATTTCCCATCCCCTCAACTATCTCTGTAAGATGTTAAAGAAATCAACCAAAAAAATTGTCTTTTATCAGTTCTCTCAGGAACTGTATCGGACTATTCCATTTTTACGGGCTAAAAAGTTGCCTGTGTCCTTCCCCTTGACAATGGCTACGTGCATGTCAAATTTCGTCACAATTGGTTTAGTTGTTGAAGACTGAAGAGTAACAAACAAACAAACGCATTTTCACATTTATATTCTAGTAATGATTCAGAAATTAAGTACGTTCAGTAGATTTTATGTCAACACATTCCTAATTTCTGCTAAGTAAAACTATTTTAAATACTTTTTCACTATAACGTAACATCCATAAAATTATTTCCACGCGTCGTGTTTGAATATTTTCTTTTTTTATGGTTCCGTACCCAAAGGGTAAAAACGGGACCCTATTACTAAGATTTCGCTGCCCGTCCGACGTCTGTCTGGCGCTCAGGTCCCTAGAACAGAATTCCGTTAACGGTTGTGCTGCCACATCTTTAGTGGTGAATAAAGCTGATCTGGGGCTCTCAGGCCCGCCGAAAGAAAATAACTTTAACCACCGGCATTGGAGAGCCCACATATTTTTCGGGCCCTAACCCACGGCTCCTGGATTAGGGCTATTGCAGTTTTATTAACCTCCAACCGTTTCCGGAGCTGAGCCGTGGCGGTTAAGCTGTGTTGAAGGTTGATCTGGAGGACCCTAGAGAGTGAGGAATGAGTCGCCATCTTGTGACAGCAGACTCTCCTCCTCCTCAGGTCCTATTGTGAGGCTGTCCATTCCCTCGGTGCACTCGTCCCCCCCCCCACCGGAGAGAGCTATCTCCGGAAAGCTGGAACGTGTACCCATAGGGAGCGAGCCAGGAGATTTCTGGGTCTCGGCAGCCTCTGTACACTCTTGACCGGCCTATGCCGGAGTTTGCGGGTCGGTAACGTTAAACCTCCCTTTTCGCCCTTGTAATTTGACGTAGACCTTCCCTAACATGAAGGAAAGCCTACGCCCACGTTTAACAAGGACCTTTACGATGTCGTCCGGGATGCTGACCACAAAGAAAGTACCGTTAGGTTGCAGGTCAACCTTGTGTATTCGCCACCGGTTAATCTCAGCCCATAGGTTCTGGTGATTAAGCGCGAGCCCAACGTCCCGTACCTCGGGCCTAGTTCCCGGTATTAGGATGCCCCCTAACGTTTTGCGGGACACCTCGGATTAGCGTTTTACTATCAATTTTTCACCCGATGGTGATGTCCTCTATGGCTGTTCTGAGCCAATTGAGTGTGGTTGGCGCACCAGAGCTTCAGAACGCCGCCCGTGTGTACGGGCTGACCGTCAAAATCTGCTCGACGTAGCCTCGGTAAGGAGTCGGCCGTGCAGGGCGGTTTGAACACTGTCTGCCTCTGTCTGCGTCAGATGACCCGTCGTCACCGTTGTGACGACAACGGCCAGGTCATCAGACGCAGCGCCCGCGTAGCTGGCGCGTTGGGAGTCACCCGGATAACCCATCCGTAGCTGTTTACGTTCGCCCTGTAGAGACGTAGTGTCATCGAGGCGAGCCCTTTTATGCCCGGCAGTGTCTCCCCCGCCCGTATGCGAGGTTTTGGCCGGAATCACCGATCCACTAGTGCTGGTTGCGGTCACGGGTGCAGTTGCGCAGTGGTGGGAGGTTGGCTTCCTGTCACGGGGCTTCCGTAACCGGCGACACTAGTGGCTTGAGATGTGCCGCTTTGTACAGCTGCAGCAGCAGCTGCCTTTGCCTTCTTCCTCAGCAGAGTTCTGCGCCTCCTGGTGCTGAGCCTTTTGGCACCCTTAGTCTGGTCCGGATAGGCCCGAGCTGGTTGTTCCCTATTTTTTCGGCTTTTTCCGGAGACTAGGGTCCAGCCGTCACCGATGCGGCTTATCATAGCGGCCGTTTGTGGGTTCTCAACACCCCCTATGGGGCCTCCCTTGCTGGTCACCGATTGCTCCGTAACCATGCTAGGGGGGACCTGGGAGGGTCGAAGCTCCTGCTGCGGCGGCACATCCAGCACCTCCATGGGTATTTCCCGGGTAGTCACGGGTTTCCCCGTGCCCAAGATCCGATAATCCCCGGAGGTGGAGAGTAGCAGTAGTTGTTTGGGGGGGGTGGTGGGCCTGAAGAAACACGGGTTTCCCCTTGGCCTTCTTCTTTCTACTTTTCTTCCCTTTACGGGATTGGTCCCAGTTGCCTGGACTCGTAGCCTTATTTGCTGAGTCCCTGATTCGCCCGTCACTCCTGAGAAGGTCACCGATTTCTCTGTAACCTTTCTGGGAGGCAGGGGATCTAGAACTTCCGTTGTAGAGGGGCTGATTGAGGTCGCTGGTTGGCCATCGGCTTTCGCCGTTGACCCTCCTGCGCCCTGCGTTGCCCCTAGACGATTGCCAGAGCCTTCGGGTTTCCGGCACTGACGGTGTTGTTGTTTTAGATCCTAAAGAAGCCATGGTCCAAACTATTTTTCAATTCATCCTCCCGATTTCCCACCCTCCATGGAGCCCGCACCTTTGGGGATGCCTCACTGTGACACCAGGATTACCGGGAGGATATAGGCGTGTTGAGTTGGAGCTCAATGCGCGACATCGGGAGCTCGAGATGTGCAGGCTGGGCGGACGTAAGGATGTAATAAAATGATAAACAACATAAGATTGGCGTGGAAGCGACTTATTTTAATGAATATTTCTATCTTAGGATTGACATGAGTGGTAGATGCTCGCTTAAATGTCTGTGCGGATGGTGACGCATCGGGAGCCGGGTCATCCCTGTAATATGTGACCGAGTGCTGTCCGTGTGAACTGGCCTACTCTTGTCAAAGGTATCAATGACATTCAATGATTCTTATGTATAACTTTTCGTGTCATATTGTTTTCATATTCTAATGACATATTTTTTTGTTTATTAACAGGATTGAATTTTGACATTATTATCTAATGATTGTTTATTTCTGTATTTTTCACAAATAAAATTATTTTTTTATTATTTTATGGCTATCAGAAAGGGTGTAATTTAGACCTATTTTGAATAAATACCTTGAATCTTACTGAACAACTTTTCCAAAGGAAAATAGTCATTTCTCAAAACCAAATTTTGACCCTTTGACAAATTTTGTTCAAAAATTGGTCGAATAACTGATCGATTTGTATGAAAAGTTAATAATTATTTTTTGCGTTATCAGCAAAGTTGTAGAACAAAAGTTGTTCAGTATGATGAGAAGAAGTCTTAGTTAACGGTATCTACACCAATTTTGTTACACCCTGTATGAGCGGATATGATGTAGTGCTCGTTCTGTTCTGTACGTGACTTATATAATTTTGACAAGAACAAATTAATTATGCGATTAAACCCATGTTTTTTGCTGATCCGTATGTCGTGATGCTTCGTCGCGTGAAATCTGGTGCACCGCCGCGTCATCGCAGCAGTTCGCGCCATCTTGTATTATTACTCCCACTGCTGGACAAATGCCTACCACAAGGAACTCTACAGCGATTGGTCCTGTACTACCCACATCCAGCGGCTTTCCGCAGCCTTTACCGGATCGTAGTCCTATAAAATGAGCTACCTAGCTAGTTCAACATCGTTTACAGGAACTAACAAGAAAGTGAAAAACAGAAAATTATCATTAGACGAGTCTCTGAATGCAAAGCGATGGCATAGTCAAAAGAATCCATACAATCATCTAGCAGAGACGTCTAGACGGGCAATCGTGCAGAGTCGGAGGGACAGCACGGCGAAGGTCGAGCCCCAGATTCCATAGTCAAATCTTGGAACGCTTCATCGTACATTCAGGCGCAGGTAGATCAGAAGTACATGCGCGTTACTCTAAGGATTGGGTTTTGACGCAATTATCAAAAGCGTTGGAGCGCTGTATGGATCCTTAGACTGTGACACAGTATAATGATTATTTAGTTTAGTCTTTATACTGTGACTTTGGTGATGTGATGTGCTTGTTACAAGCATTTTACATGAAGAGCGTCGGTGGCGTAACCTAATGGCTACCTACTGTCCATTAGGTGGTGGTTCGAATCCTGCCACGTACTAATGTTTATTTCATTACGGTGAAAGAAAACATCGTGAGGAACCCTGCTCACGCCTGCGAAGAAACTCGAAGGTTGTATGTAAAATCGACCAACCCGCACTGAGCCTGCGTGGTCGACTAAGGCCCAATCGCCCTAAGTCAGGGTAGGCTCGAGCCCCACGGTGGAGACGTATATGTGCTGATATGATGATGATGATTTGGCTCGCAGTTACGTTCGGACGTGAACGGTCGGTGAGAGACGCTTTTCCGCGCATTTTCAGTACCTAAGTTATGGCACGAAATTATTGGCAGTATTGTTCCTTATATGGTTGTTTGAATTCAACGATTTAAAAACCAGGAATAACATTTTTTAGATTACCAACTCAGTCGGCAAGGTAAGATTATAAAAATAATATCATAAATACGTAACCCAAGACACACAGCCCTAGGCGAGATAAAATACCGTTACTTAAGTCTAGTGTGGTATAAGTAAGACAAGATATTATCTTAATTCATTAATTTATTTTATACATTGAGTTTACGTCGATCATTTGATAACAAAAACTACATTTAATTGCCCTTTATTCGTCATAATAACGACAAATTATGTAAGTGATAATATATACTTATCAAAAAAGTCTAATTGAAGAAATCACTTCTTAGAATAAGACAGCGACTAGGAAGAAGAAGATGGTCTAGACCCCGGTGTTGAGGTTGATCCATTCGCGGATATCGTTGTTGGTAAGGTCAGCGTAGCCGCTGGGTAAATTTGGGTGCGCACAAATACCGCCCCAGGACACCACGCCCACTTGCTCGCCAGTCTCTCTGTCAACTGCTGGGCTTCCAGAGTCACCCTGTAGATTTAAAATATTATTTTTTTATTTAAAACCAGCTGTTTCCCGCGGCTTAACCTGAGTGGAAAACATTTCTATGACTTTTCGAGGGTGCGCAGTGCGTGAGACGCAAGCGGCTCGCGAGCGTGCAAAAAGTGGGCTATGTGTTAATCCAGGTCTTAATCTGTCTACCTACCAAATTTCAGCCAGATCCGTTAAATCCGTTTCAAAAGAGTAACAGACATACAACCATACATCCATACAAACTTTCGCGTTTATAATATTGTAGGATTTGAGTGATTTTCATTGTATCACACCGATGGGAAGTGACGATTCGGTCGAGGATGGTACATACAAACTCAAATCATACCTACTCACTCTCGTTTTGAAATTGTAAGTGCTGTCCGCATCATTACTAATATTGTAAATGTGAAAATGTGTTTGTAACCTTTTCACGCTTCAATACCAAGACGAATCTTGATGAAGTTTGGCATGCTGGTAGCTTGTGTCACTAGCAAAGACATAGGCTAGTTTTTATCTCGTGAAAATAGAATAGTCACATGCAGTTCTAATTTAATTTAATAATTTAGTTCTAATTATCCAAACAAGGGTATTTTTCAGTCCCCTCACTGAAAAATACCGTTGTTTGGATAATTTCTTTAGCGTCGCTACGGAATGTTCCCTCTCGTATATCTACCAGATACGCTAAAACTACCAGATTTATGATATAGCGTCCCCACTCACCGACAGCTAGGTCATAAAGTGAGGGCCGCTATTCCTGCCAACACCATAAGGTGAAGACAAGGACCAGTTACGGTAGGTCTTGCCGCCAAGACGCTTGTCCCGGTACTCTGCAAGGCGAGTGCCTTGTGGAAGAGAACCACTACCTACTGTCCAGGTAGGTCCCGGAGCTGTAGGCGCGCTCACCTCCCGCGGCTTGCGCTGCTGGTGGTTCGATCCCCACTCGGGACGCCAGAGAAGCTGGCTCCCACATATCCGGTGTGGTACCGGAGCGGCTCCGGTAGCAGTCATGGTAACGGCGGGGTAGGGGGTGCGAAGAATCCCCGGCAGATGCCAGGCTACCAAACCCAACGACCTTTGGCCCTGGCAACCTACAACACGCGCACACTGCGGACTGACGAGAAACTTGCAGAACTCGAAGAAGTATTGAGCAGGTTACGGTGGGATATCGTAGGTTTATGTGAAGTCCGAAGAGAGGGAGAGGACACCATGATCCTTAAATCCGGAAACCTGCTCTATTTCCGGGAGGGCGACCAACAGTCCCAGGGTGGTGTCGGGTTTCTCGTCCACAAGTCCCTCATTAACAATGTGGTCCAAATCGTGAGCGTTTCGACAAGGGTAGCATACCTTATACTCAGAATCACCAAACGGTATTCGATGAAGGTCATACAGGTATACGCGCCGACTACGGAACACTCCGACGACGAGGTAGAGAGTATGTACGAGGACATCTCTACAGCCTTACATAGCACCAGGACCCATTATACCGTTGTTATGGGGGACTTTAACGCGAAACTGGGCAAACGAAGCGATGGTGAGCTGAGAGTGGGGCAATTTGGATATGGAGTAAGAAATGCACGTGGCCAGATGCTGGCCGACTTTATGGAGAAGGAGAGCCTCTTTATGATGAACTCCTTCTTTAAAAAGTCAAAACAGCGGAAGTGGACATGGTTGCATCCCAATGGCGTAACAAAAAACGAGATAGACTTCATCTTGTCGACAAGGAGGCAAATATTCAATGATGTCTCCGTGATCAATTCAGTCAAAACAGGAAGTGATCACCGGATGGTCAGAGGCACATTGAATCTAAATACCAAGCTAGAAAGATGTCGACTGATGAAGTCTACGCTCCGACCAGCGCCCATCCAGCTCCAAAACCCCGAGAGCTTTCAGCTCGAGCTGCACAATCGTTTCGAATGCCTAGAAGACTGCGAGAATGTGGACGATTATAATGACAGGTTCGTGGAAATTGTTCAAACGGTCGGGTCTAAGTTTTTTAAAACTCGCCGTTCAAACAGAACCAAAAAAATCTCCGACTTCACCAGCAACCTCATGGAACAAAGACGCAGACTGGTTTTGCAGTCCTCTGAAGACGCTACTCAGTATCGGCAACTAAACAGGCAGATCTCTAAGTCCCTAACTCGCGATTTACGCCAATATAATACAAATTGTATTAAAGAGGCGATTGAGCACAATAAAGGCTCAAAAGTGTTCGCGAGAGATCTGTCTGTTGGACAAAGCCAACTGACCAAGCTGAAGACTGAGGACGGCAAGACCATATCGTCTAAGACTGAGTTGCTGGAAGAAGTTGAGAAGTTCTATGGACAATTGTACACGACCACACGTTTGCCTGTCAGTGATCTGGCTGAAGACCCAAGAGCCAGACTAACCCGACACTATACCGAAGATATCCCGGACGTCAGCCTGTACGAGATTAGAATGGCTCTCAAACAGCTCAAGAACAACAAGGCACCGGGTGATGATGGAATTACGGCTGAACTTCTGAAAGCAGGTGGATCACCGGTACTAAAAGCTCTTCAGAAGTTATTTAATTCCGTTATACTCGAGGGACAAACGCCTAAGGCATGGCACAGAAGTGTGGTCGTGCTTTTCTTCAAAAAGGGCGACAACACCCTGCTGAAGAACTACAGACCCATCTCACTTCTGAGCCATGTCTACAAGCTGTTTTCGAGAGTCATTACGAATCGTCTCGCACGCAGGTTTGACGACTTCCAGCCTCCCGAACAAGCCGGTTTCCGAAAAGGCTTTAGTACCATAGACCACATACATACGCTGCGGCAGATTATACAGAAGACCGAAGAGTACAATCAGCCACTATGCTTGGCGTTTGTGGACTATGAGAAGGCCTTTGATTCAGTCGAAACCTGGGCTGTGCTACAGTCTCTCCAGCGGTGCCAAATTGACCATCGATACATCGAGGTGTTGAAGTGTCTGTATGAAAACGCCACCATGTCGGTTCGCCTCCAAGACCAGAACTCGAAACCTATCCAGTTGCAGCGAGAGGTGAGACAGGGAGACGTTATATCTCCGAAACTGTTCACCGCCGCCCTGGAAGATGTTTTTAAGCTTCTGGACTGGGGTGGACTCGGCATCAATATCAACGGCGAGTACATATCCCACCTCCGATTCGCTGATGATATCGTGGTCATGGCTGAGACTATGGAAGACCTAAGCACAATGCTCGATGGCCTCAGTAAGGTCTCTCAACAAGTGGGTCTTAAAATGAACATGGACAAGACGAAAATAATGTTAAATGTCCGTGTCGCACCCACTCCTCTAAAGGTTGGAGACTCTACACTGGAAGTTGTTGACGAATATGTATACCTGGGACAAACAGTCCAGTTAGGTAGGTCCAACTTCAAGAAAGAGATCAATCGACGAATCCAACTCGGCTGGGCAGCGTTCGGGAAGCTTCGCAATATCTTCACGTCCCAAATACCGCAGTGTCTCAAGACTAAGGTCTTTGACCAGTGTGTGTTGCCAGTGATGACTTACGGAACTGAGACATGGTCGCTTACTATGGGCCTCATAAGAAGGCTCAAGGTCACCCAAAGGGCAATGGAGCGTGCTATGCTCGGAGTTTCTCTGCGTGATCGAATCAGAAACGAGGAGATCCGCAGGAGAACTAAAGTAACCGACATAGCTCACAGAATCGCTAAACTGAAGTGGCAGTGGGCAGGGCACATAGCTCGTAGAACAGATGGCCGATGGGGCAGTAAAGTTCTCGAGTGGCGACCGCGCACCGGAAAACGTAGCGTAGGCAGGCCTCCCACGCGGTGGACCGATGACCTGGTGAAGGTCGCGGGAAGCCGATGGATGCGGGCAGCGCAGGACCGGTCGTCGTGGAAATCCTTGGGGGAGGCCTTTGTCCAGCAGTGGACGATTTGTGGCTGATATGATGACCGGAGCTGAAGGCACGCTCACTTCCCATCGCTTATCGCACCGTCCAGACTTACTCCTACGCGGCTGGATCGGCCGGAGCAGTATTAGCTTACGTCGCTACGGAACAATGGATTGTTGTGATTTTTTTCACAGAGATGTTTGAGGAGGTGGGTAATGACATAATTTATTAATTAACATATCTTGAGATAGTTCCCGAGGGATCTGGAGAAAACTCATTTCCACGCTCGCGCACGTCTGCGTCGCAACGGAGCAACGGATTGAAGTGTTTTTTTTGTATAGAATTGGTTGATGGAGTGGGAAGTGACGTAAACTGCTAATCAGAATAGTCCAATATAGTTCCTAAGGGATCTGGAGAAAACTGGTAACTACGCTCGCTAGTCGCTTGCGGCTCGCGCACCTCTCAAAGACAGTTATAAAAACGATGTCCACGCGGGTGAAGCCGTGGAAAAAGGCTAGTAATAAATATAACAGTTTTCTTTTTCTTTTTTCAATTTACATTTCTTTAATTCCTTGGCCACAGATGAGATACTAGTTACTTCTTGGCATCATATCACCCGATGGTATGAAGAATATTACCAACAAAGGGATGAAAGCTATCCCGCGTATGGTTGGTACGGATGTGGAATGGAGCTTGGGAAATGAGGGGAAATCATTAAATCTCATATTTATTTACCTTATCCAACATTAGGTTGGTAGCCGCAAGGGATCAGAAAAAACGGGGATATTAACCGACCTGATGAAGACCACTATAAAAAAAAAGTTTAAAAAAACTTAAAACCGACTTCAAAATAAAATTAACTCAAAAGTGTGAAATAATATTATCATACTTAAAAACACAACATTAACCAACAATAACGAAATCAAAGGTGGGTACGAATTAAATTAGAGGCTTAAATATTTTTTTTGAGGTCGGTGTCAGCAAACCATTGAATCTAAACCATTTAATACCTAAGTAACTGTGTGCTGGTACCGACCTCAAAATAATTTTAAGCCCCTAATTTAATTCGTACCCGTCTTTGATTTGGTTATTGTTGGTTAATGTTGTGTATTTAAGTATAATAATATTATTTCACACTTTTGAGTGAATTTCATTTTGAAGTCGGTTTTAAGTTTTTTTAAACTTTTTTTATTTTCTTTTTTTTTAGTGGTAATGCTATCTATCTAGCAACGTTAAATCCAATCACCTACACTCACCAATAGAAATTATCAAATCATAATACATGTGTTTTATTAACAGATTCAGAGTCCTGTGGCTTCCATCATCATCTCAGCAGCATGAAAGTTAAGGAGTTAAATCGTCCATCATCAGCTCATCTGAATAATCTGAAGGAATACAACTATCGGTCTATGCATACCTACGTATATATCTATGTATAACATTCAAAAGAATTTTCCTGCAACTCCTAACCGTTAAGGAGTTGTACCTTCCTAGATCAGCTGATCAACATGAGAATATGACTAACAGACGCAAGTATATTAATAGCTTTAGAAAACATATGAATCACGTAATTAGTGCCTTTAAAATTCAAATTTTTCATTATTTTTGAAGGGTTGCCCTCGATTTCCCTGGGATCCCATCATCAGATTCTGACTTGGTGACAATGGGACCCCCTCGGGAATAAACTCTTTCGAATGAAAAATAATTTTGAAAATCGGTCCACAATTGACGGAAAAATCGGTGAACATACATAAAAAAAAATATATACAGTCGAACTTAGTACCTCCTCCTTTTTGAAGTCGGTAAAAACTAGTGAAGCAGTGCACGCAGCATTGATACGCTTTTAATGTCATTCGATGACCTTAACCCTAATATTTTTTTGTCATGCTTGAAAAAAAATATATTTTAATTTCGAAGTATTGTATGTATGTACGGACAGCGACACATCAAGCTATACAGAACAAGTATAAGCTCGCCGCGCGACGCCTTTGCGTTTCAACATACGCGAGGCCCGCGTTTACTGGTTTTGTATAGCTTGATGTGGCGCCGTGTGTATTCAAATTGTTAATTTTTAACATAGATATTACAATGGTACGTTGTCGTCAAATTGGGCTCTCTAGAACCCCCACTAGGATTCCCTGTGTTGGGGGTGCTAGTCTCTTCCCTAGGCTTAAAAAGTTACAACATGGTGGATGGTGGCACATCGGGATTCGGGTCGTTCCTTTCCCTCTAATATGGTTGATGGGAGCGATGGCTGACTCTCGCGTTATACTCGTGACCGGGTGTTGTCCGTGTGAACTGGCCTACTCTTGTTAAATGCATTCAATGATTTATAAGTATAACTTTTCGTGTCATATTGTTTTCATGTTCTAATGACATCATCTGGTATATATCAAGGATTTAATTTTGACGTTATTAACTAATTATTGTTTATTTCTTGATTCTTCGCAAATGACATTGTTATTATTATTTTTATGACTATCAGAAATAGTGTAATTTGCACTTATTTTGAATAAATATGTTGAATTGAAAAAAAAACATACAAAACACGAATCGGTGCCTCCCTCAGTGTAGCCTGCGCAGAACATTCTCGGTGTAACATGGAACGTTTTTCTGCAATCTGCATGGGACACCGTTGGAATTATTGCCGCTTTTAATTGTTCACTTGATGTACCTCCAAACTGCAAAAAACATCACGATAACTTGCAAACCTCCTCCAATCATCGAAAAAATATATTTTTTATGTAACTTATACAATTTATACAGAGATTTGTTACCATAGACGGGTTATACATTAAGAAACAAAAACACGTGTGGCACTTGGGGACTGCCGCGGTGAAGCTATTGCATAGCATTTTTTATCAACTTAAGCAATCATAATTCTTTTTATTTTTTATTTATGCAGTATTAACCAGTACCATATTATAGTCCTTGGGGCGCGGGATGTTTATTTAATAGATTAACACTAAGAAAGTTACACCAGTAAAATTGACTAAGTCCTTTTAGTACCGCAAATCGCTAATAGATGGCACTGTAAGTTTTTTTGAACTCGGCCGAGCGTGGGGTGTTAGGTTTTATTTTCGTTAAGGAATTTCTCGATTCGGTCGCCGCGCTCAAAGCCCGCGATAAAAGCTATGCAATAGCTTAACATTTGAAAATCGAACCCATTCACACACACAATACTTGCACCGAATGCTACTAAGAAAAGAGATGCCAATTGGCATCATTTTATATGCTTCACTTTTTGAACGCATGTAACCTATCTATGTCACCTTATTATATATCATTTTACATACTACACTTTTTACATAATATACGACCAAGTATAACATAACAAATAAAATAACTATTGGTAATGTTGTACAATCCACAAACATTTTGGGCTCTGCGTGCGCAGTTTAATAACACTTTCAGGACGCTGATGGGACTGCCGCGCCAAATGTTTGCGGATTCGCAACTGGCCACTGCAAGCTCAATAAACATCTCAAACAAATAAAGCTAGCAGTCTCAGATGAATGCCAATTTTGCCTTGAAGAAGAGGAAACACCTCTTCACTTGCTCAGTGAGTGCGAGGCACATGTCCAAGCCAGAAGTTATTCTCTGGGCGGACCAATAGTAGCACCAGAAATCATCGTGGAACTTGATCCCAAGTGCATCGTACAGTTCATAAGAACTGTTGGCCTTGAGGAGGTTATATAACAGGGGTTGTGATCACAATAAATCTTTTTAGGTCGCGGTGATCCATTAGGACCCTCCCTTGGTCCTATCCCCCTCTTACCCAAATAATAATAATAATAATAAGACCACCTTATTTATCTTATCCGTACGCAAACCCATAGATTTCACGCAATTATTTGTAAAAAAAAGTCTCCTCACTTTCTGGTTTGACTCTCCCCTCTTGAATCATTGGGTGGAGAAAAATCACCGGTGCTATCTTGCCAAGTAGTTTTTGAAGTCTATTGTTATTAACAAATGTAATGGATTTTGTAGTCCGAAGTAAACTACATATTTTATTTATTTATAATTAAGCCAAAAAAGCGACATATGAAAGGATGCAACATAGAACCCTCTCAATGGGAGAGTTTGGCAGCAGATCGGCCAGAATGGCGCAGGATTGTGAATAGGCGAAAAGCTGAACTTGATACTAAACGCGACCAGTTAAAGGCCCGGCCACCTGCGACCATTTTATACAATTACGAGGGTGGCATACTTAAATGCTCTCAGTGCGCGAGGAGTTTCGCTGCGAAGATTGGCTACATAAACCATCTTCGAGCGCACGCGCGGCAAACCGACTAGGAGTCGAAGTGGTCGCCATGACCGAAATCGGTCGAATAGATCATCATTTAGCCAAAGTTGCTATTATGAGTAAAAACCAACATTAAAGTTTTTTCTATAGTCTAAAATTACATGCCATCTGCTTTAGCCACCGTCTCTAGCAGTAGGTAGAAATAGAAACGAAGTGTTCCGTAATGTATAAGAGCCTATTTTAGGGTTCCGTAGTCCTAACGTAACACCCTTCTAAGATCGTTTTGTCGATCCGTCCGTCCGTTCGTTGGTCCATCCGTCGTCTGTCTGTTACAGACAGTCACAGCAACAAAACTTTTACATTTTGAACTGAACTGTATGAAAGGCACAAAAATAGTTTAAACAAATATAGATATCAATTTAAAATAATAATTTAAATAATAATTTTAAAAAATATTTAATTTTACATTTTAGTTGAAATACCTCCAATTCATGTAATAATCTACCGCAAATTCAGAGTTTTTTTTTTCGAGTAAATATTCTGGTGTTTTTTTTAATTAAAAATTTGAGTGCATTTTGCCTGAGATGCTAAGTGCCGATGCAGCCGAGAATTTAACACGCAAGCTCAAATATTGCCTATACACTCTAGTCTTGAAGATTCCTTCTCCTGTTATCGTTGAATTGATCAGTAGGGTGGAGTGATACATATAAAGAAAAAAATTATGCTCTTTTCAAATCTCCTGTATTATTAATTGGTGACCATATGTAAAAGCTTTATTCATGCAAAAAATCAAAGGTCCATGAACTTATTTTCAGGTGGCGCATTGAGATAATAGTTTCAAAAAAACTAATATTTTTACTTATAAGCCTACCCTCAAAAAAGAGTTATTCTTACATGCTTTGCTTAAAAAAAATACTGTTTTTAACTTCATCTAAGTGTGATCTCGAACGCAAATATAGTACTTTCTTATAAAACTTTAATATATGGTTTTGAAATAGTGCCAACGTTAAGTAAATTTTCATAAAAAATGCCTAAAACGCGTAAAGATTTCCGTTGTCCTATATTTGGTGATACAATCAAATTCAGTGAAAACATGTTGCCTACATGTTTTGATGTGATTAAACATGAAGTCATTGTTTTATTATAAAAAATCTGAAATGCCCTTTGCAATGGTTTGTGTGTAATAATACATGCAAATGAATTACCACTTCGTCATTTGTTCTCTAGTCTCGACGGTAAAACTACAGGCACCAGTACTTTTTCAGGCAGGTTAGGAAAACAGATTAATAAAGTAGAAGCCTTATAGTCTTTACTTAAAAATAGAAACATTCGAACCCATCTCCACCGAATTGCCGGATCTGGATATTGATTTGTTGAGCACCGATCAAAAATACCTTTATCAGATATGTTCTGCTATTTCTTCTGGTACAGTTCCACCAAATTTAGCTAACAAAGACCCAGGAAAACTAGCCCATTCTCGATGGTTAACTTGTGCTAACAGGATTCTTCGCTTGTATATTGGCACAGCTAAACCAACAAATAATTTGAAAGAACTAGCCACTTTCATCATGAAAGTTTACGCACCAAATTGGTTTGATATCAAGTCAAAATCCTCTTGTAAATTTGGTCCAATTCACATCTTTAATATGGTCAAAAGAAGTATGTATTTGCGAGATGACTTAAAAAGTGTTCTCTTGAATACTATTCAAAGAAATGCTTTCTTCATGCATCCAGAGAATCTATTGCTGGCTATGTTACAAGATGATAATCAACAAGTACGAGAGCTGGCTCTTTGGAGAGTTTTAAAGGCAAGAAAAGAGTCCAAAGGCAAGAAAGTTCGTGAATTCCAGTTACCAGAGCTAAAAATAGATGCGAAAAACTATTATGATTTGATAGAATGGGCGAAAGAGAAGATAACGGAACCTCCTGTAACAATGAAATACAGCGACTCAGAAATTACTACAAAAATTGCATCTGGAGGTAAATAGTTTGATATTGAGAAATACCCTTGCCACACTCAAACAGTCGAAAGGTGTGTCAAACTTGTAACTGAGGCTTTGGCGTCTGTTTGTGGACCCGATGCTAGAGATGGTTTCATTCGTACTAGAATAAAAACCAGGCAAGAAATACTTATTTTTGACACTTAATCTCAGTATTTCCGTCAAAAAGAAGACACTGGGACTTCTGATACTGAACATTAAAATGTTATTTTTATGGTAATTTAAGATAGTTACTCATTGTACTAGTAGTTTTAAATATAAATTCAGTAAAACATGCAGTATAGTAAAAAAAGAGTTACAAATAAACATTTATTTCTGACAATAATACTGCATGTTTTACTGAATTTATATTTAAAACTACTAGTACAATGAGTAACTATCTTAAATTACCATAAAAATAACATTTTAATGTTCAGTATCAGAAGTCCCAGTGTCTTCTTTTTGACGGAAATACTCTCAGTATTAGTTACTCATTGTACTAGTAGTTTTAAATATAAATTCAGTAAAACATGCAGTATTATTGTCAGAAATAAATGTTTATTTGTAACTCTTTTTTTTCTTATTTTTCTACCTTCATACCTAATGCGCCACCTCATGATATTGAGTTAGAAAGCTGGTATTTTGCATGAACATTTCTATTACGATGAATCACTGTTTGAGAAACCAGGAAACTTAAACTTCAGAAAAAAAAATTCACTCCACCCTATTGATCAGGTATCGTCAAATCATCATATCAGCGCATATATTCTTATTATGTCTTCATTGAGTGGCAGGTATCGCTGAATAGATCTTTAAAAAAAAGAAATATGAGTGCGGAAATATTCACCGCCCATAGCATTATTTCGTGTACGGCTATTTAAAATCCACAAGTTACTTACACTAGTTAGCCCCCATCCAGACACGAGTAAATCCGTGCCAGGCTGCAGCACACTGCTTTTCAAAGGTGGAAGCTTGATAGTTTTCGTAGATTTCCCATCCAGGGTCATATTTATCTGCAGATCAATGTAACCCACGTCATAGTCGAGGGTTTTGGGATCGTAGAGAGGATGAACTACAATTCGTGTTGATTCATAGAAGGTACCTCCTTTGTTCTTAAAGCTGGTACCTGCTCTAACTTTTACAAGTGATGCGCTGAAAGTTTAGACACGAGTGATGATGGATTTAAGGAAGAAAATTAACATTTTACAGTACACATTTTGAATACTTAAGACAGTTCTTTAAATTTTCCGGAAGATCTTGGGACCTAATAACTACTAGCATCAAAGTGTCAAGCTTCACCGTAAAGTCCCTTTCATCTCTGTTTTCTACCGGATTTATTTCGGAGATTGTGCGCATGAACTACACGAACTTGTTCTCCCAATTCAATTCCATCTTCGGACAAATAAACAAAGATATGGTACCTATTTTTTATTGCGGACATTCCATCTTTGACATCATGAGCATCTGTGGCGTAACGGCTAGTGCCGCTACCTCCTTTCGGGAGGTAGTGATTCGAATCCTAACACGTACCAATGTGTTTTCGAATTTCGATTTAATATGTACGAAAACATCGTGAGGAAACCTGCACACGCCTGCGAAGAAACTCCAAAGCTTGTGTGTGAAGACAACAAATCCGCACTGGGCCCGAGTGGACGAATAAGGCCCGATCGCCCTAATTCAGGATAGGCTCGAGCCCCTCGGTGGGGACGTAAATGGGCTGTAATGATGTAATGATGATTCCATATTTCCACACGAAGCGTTTTATTTCCATAATCATCATGTGGACAGTAAAAGAATGGAGATTTTTTAATCGAATGTGATAACATAATTAGGTAGCAGAAATTATTCGTCACTTTCTATCAGGTCATATGCAGACAAACACACTCGATTTAAAAATTGAAAACAAATGCTGATTGATATCAGCTTTGATAATTGATGTCCCAGTCAAATTTCAGTATGATAAAATTTTATAAGATTTAAAAAACATAAGACCTCAGAAATAACAATACCCTTTAATGCAGTGAGCTGCAGTCAAGACAAAGCGAGGACTGATTATGGAGCCTCCACACAAAGAGGAGCCGTCTTCTTCTTTTATGATTAAATGTACTTGATAAGGATGCTCTTCTATAGAGGCAAGCCAACCTCCAACGATCCCATACTTAATAGAATCGGAATCGTCATAACTCTTGCTATGCGTATCTGAAATTTAGAAACAGTGGGTGGGTTGTGTAAGAGATACAGGAATTAACATTTTGAAATTTTAAAATTTTCATGTTTACTGTCAAATAAGCTATAACTTATCATTAAGATGTAAATAATCATAACTAATATTAAATAATGTAGCACTGAAAATGTCATATTATGTAGAATACATCGAAAGTTGTACGTTAATCATAAATAGTGTTGATATAACTCTGGGTTGATTCACTTCAATGGGGACCATACATTGAAACTTTAGCAGGAAGGCTTAGTTCAGCTGCAGTCAATACGGGTGACATAGAAATTATTTTTATCTGGCAGAAAAGAGCTATACAATCTCGCATGGTTGAGCCTCTGTTTGGCTCAACCATGCTGCCTTGCGATGGATTTCCTATCCTTGTCCCTTTTTTTCCCATTTTTCTGCTACCTTCCATCCTTTTCACACCAGTGTAAAATGCCTGCGCTCCTATAAGATTGTCAAACTACTAAGATTAAAAACTCCTGCACATCCTCTGCCAATTTCATTCAACAGTGTGCTTTACTCAACGCCGCCGTGCTAAATAGACGCTACGATTCTGCATGCCCGTTTTGCATCAAGGCTTGCTCCGCCATTTTCAATGGATTTGGACGCTAAATTGGTATTTGCAACTGATCTGAAAGCTACAGACTGGACGGTTATTTGCATTAGTGAGTCCCTCTCTGAAGCGGTCTCCTTGTTTACTAAAGTAGTTAATGATTCTGTCATGAGTCATACACAACGCATAAAAGTTACTCGCTCCAAGTTTACTATTAAGCCATGGATGACTCCAGGTCTTATACGATGCTCTAAACATCGCGATAAGTTACACCTGGAGGCGCGTAAATTTCCTGACGACCCTGTCAAACAATTAGTCTACACAAGATATAGAAATTTTTATATTGATCTGATAAGGAAACTTAAGTAACAGTATGAAAACCGAGAGATAGAAAATAATAGTCACTGTTCTAAAAAACTTTGGAATTCCATCAAGAAATTATCTCACAAACAGCCCAACTCTTCCTCTCCAACTGAACTTCTCACAAAAAATAACAATCAAGAATCCCTAAATCATGTAAATGAATATTTTTCACTGTAGGTGAAAAACTGGCCAAAGATATTCTTAGTCGACTCACTAGCAGCTAAAGTTTCTTGTGTAAATCCTCGGTATCCTCTTTCTTTATCACCCCTACGGATCCTTCTGAAATTTATTCTTTTATACAAAATCTTAACCCCGACAGTGCACCAGGTCTGGACAATATTGATAACAAAATTCTAAAAGCTATTGGTCAGCATATTTCGGCGCCTTTTTCTGCTATCATTAATTTAAGTATAAAATTGGGAACGCGATTCGGGGACTTTACCTTGTATTAATATTGAACACAAGAATGTAAAAAAGCAACACAGAAATATATTGGTATTCATTTTTCTTATTTAAATTTAACCAGAGTAAACTTTTATACAGAGAAGCGTGTTTATATACTTACTTTTTACTGCGCATTATTCTTGGTTATTTTACAAATTTCTTTAATTATTTTTCATAAATTAAAAGTATTCCGTAGATTTTATATCACCACATACCTAACTTTTGCTTACATATAAAACCATTTCAAATATTTTACTAACTACTTTACGTAACATCGAAATAGGACACTGTTGCATAACTAGCTATTTTCCGCGGCTTCATCCGCGTGGACAACGTTTCTATGACTGTTCGAACCCTCGAAGCGGCTCGAGAGCGTGAAAAAAAGTAGCCTATATGTTAATCCAGGTCCTAATCTGTCTACCTACCAAATTTCAGCCTGATCTGTTCAGAAATTTTGGCGTGAAAGAGTAATAAACATACACCCATACATTCTTACAAACTTTTGCGTTTATAATACTAGTAGGATAGGATGTGTAGTTTCACTCACTACTTTATCTAATCTCATACATTGGGATTGAACCTACTAAATAAAAAATAAAAAAAATAGCAAGAGAAAGAAAAAAAAAATCACGAAATTCAGTACAACAAAACTTATGATAGAGGGCATGCGCTAAACCGAGCGCTGTCAGAGACAGGTAAAAATTCTAATCAAAACTTTTTTGTATTGCTATAAAATAGCGCGCCCCGCGTATGCGTTCCTTTAGAAAAAAAAATATGGAATCTCCTTGGTGATTTGTTGGATTTGGCCTGTTGGTATCGTAATGGTAAAAAAAAATTATTACATAAATTTGTCAGATAAAAAGTGTTATAATATGATTATATTTTCAAATTTCTGTATGGTGTTCTAAAAGTATGTCTAATATTCGAATTTAACGATATGAGAGTAGATAATAGTTATTTATATCACTGCCAAATAACGAGAGTTATCGTAACAAATTTGTGCCACGAAGCGAAGCTGAGTGGCACAATAGACAGCACGAGTGTTACAATAGTTAATTGCAAGCAGTGGCATACAATACTTTTTCTACGACCATAAAATAAATAAAAATACATTGAATTTTTTTTCATAACTATATGTTGAATTTTTGAAGCCAAAGCCCTCAAAATATTAAAAGTTTCATTGTTGTACAGTTGTCTTGTTTTGAAATGATCATTGTATAAAGACTTGTAGGAATGAATACTTATTTTTCGAAGCCAAAGCCATAAAAATATTTAAAAAGTTTCATTGTATTACAGTTGTCTCGTTTTGAAATGATCATTGTAAAACAACTTGTAGGAATGAATACTTAATTTTTGAAGCCAAAGCCATAAAAATATTTTAAAAAGTTTCATTGTAGTACATTTATCTCGTTTTGAAATGATTATTGTAAAACGACTTGTAGGAATGAACACTTTTCTGATATGATTTGAGGTTATGTATTAAGCAAATTACCAAATGCGAGTAGAAAAAGCTTATTTTCAATACAGTTGCTCGAAAAGTGGTATACTTTTAAGCTATTGCATAGCTTTTATCGCGGGCTTTGAGCGCGACGACTGAATCAAGAAATTCCGTAACGAAAAAACCTAACACTACCGCGTTCTAAAAAAACTTACAGTGCCATCTATTAGCGATTTGCGGTACTAAAAGGACTTGGTCAATTTTACTGGTGTAACTTTATTAGTGTTAAAAGTTGATAAAAAATGCTAGTCCCCGAGTGCCACACGTCTTTTTATGCCAGTAGCTATATCGATGGCTGCTATAATGAGGGATGCCTTCAGTGACTCCAAAGACTTAGCGCAGGTCTTCTCTTAATACCGCCATATTTTGATATTCAATTAACTCAAATCTGTGCTGGGGGAGGGCGATTTCTTGTGCTTGATGTAGTCGATATCACGCACAGTGCGCTAATAATTTATCATCATTCTTGAAAAGGGCCTTTACAACAGAAATTTGCAATTTTTCTGGAAAAGTTCAGACTAAACGATAAAACACTCGTTGATATGTCATCGTAACCGATCGTTTTGATGTTTTTTCCATGGACTTAATTAAATTGTAACGTTTCTTTTACTTCAATAGGTCGTAGAAAAATAGTAGATAGGTCATTGCATATGAAATTGTCACAAGTAGGATTTGAATTTTTAAAGTAAAACTTCTTTACGCACGCTTGACTTGGGGAGTAAGCTGATGAATGCGTTACGCAAACGGTGATTACTAGTGTTACGAAAAGTGTGATCGGGCGAGGCGATCGGAACGCTTGACTTGGGGAGTAAGCTGGTGAATGCGTTACGCGAAAGGTGATTAAGGTTTACTTTAGTCGTGTCACACCCTAGACACTTCATACAACGGGCCAGAAATTACATTTCAAAAAAGGAATGACGGAAGAAACAAAATGGCGGTGAAATCCCATACGTTTGAGAACCAAACTTTAACCAATCTGTATCAATCTGGGTGACGAGGGGGGTATGGTCGCAATCTAGAGAGCGGTAGGGAGTGTCCATACTGTACGTTAGTACTAATATATATACTTTGGTCGTGTGGTCTAAAGTACACTCGTTTTTTTTATTAGTCAAATTTATAAAATCATCCTTATGAATATTGAAAATTTCCTAAGGGTTAGTATAATGTGACACGTTATTGTATTTAATAGTACTATTATTAAGATCAGTGTGAGATATATTCCTATTTACAGTGGAAGTGATTATATCACAAATTGCTTTACATTTGTTTTTGTTTGATTTAATGTATCTGTTATCAAATATTCTATGCAATTTTTGAATACATTTCTTAAAATGTAACTGAAACATTTATTGGCTCCGATGGATCGTAAGTCATATACAATTTGCGTTTTACGAGGCAAGATAACGTTTTATGATTTTATTCCTGTTCCATCCATTTACTTACAATGATTATTAATAATACTAGTTACACTACACTACACTACACTACCCTAACCTACACTACTCTACACTACCCTACCCTACCCTACACTACCCTACCCTACACTACACTACCCTACCCTACACTACACTACCCTACCCTACCCTAAGTACATTTCACCTACACTACACTACACTACCCTACCCTAAAACCAATTACTTTTTGTTTGATATTTTTTTTTATTGATGGTTATCATATTTTAATACTAATTATCCTATTCCGGATGAAGACAAATGCAAAAACACAAAAATCATAAAAATTGGTCCAGCCGTGCTTGAGTTATAAACACGACTTTCTTTTATATAAGGTGTAACAAAATTAGCTGAAACTATTTTAACTGGTGATTCTACCCACGAAACTTAACAACTTTCCCCATGGAAACCATAGTCAAATCGCAAAAAAAAATTTGGCTCTCCCATACTAACTCGATCAGCTGATCAGACAATTTAGTATGGGGAGTTCAAAATGTTTTTGAGATTTGACTATGGGTTTCATGGGGAAAGTTGTTCAGTTTCATGAGTAGAAGCACCAGTTAAAATAGTTTCTGCTAAATTTGTTAGACCTTATATATACAGGGTATAAAAGGACCTCTCCCGAAAACTTAAACTGGGGCTTCTACTCATTATACTGAACAACTTTTCCCAGTAACCTTTACTGATTTCTAAAAAAAAATACTTTTCATACAAATCACTCAGCTAATCTGCCAACTTTGTATGGGAACTCCAATTTTTTTTTAGAGAATTCGGTATGGGTTCCATGGGGAAAGTTGTTCAGTATGATGAGTAGAAGCCCCAGTTTAAGTTTCCGGGAGAGGTCTTTTTACACCCTGTATAGATTATCAGTATTTAGTTTGTATTTATTTATTGAATACAACAAAAATTAAATTACTTACTTAAGAATAAAAAAATAATTAAAAATCGTTATCGTAACAAATAAGGAACACATAAATTCTACTAGCCAAAGGTTTAAGGTTTTAGCATAAGCTCAACGCGACATCAGACAGAAACTCTCGACGCAAAATTCAACACCACCTACAATTTCGAACTTCCCTGACACTTCCAAGCCACTCAAGCCGTTACTGACGTCACGAAGCGCACCATTGGCAATACTAAACTCGGCGCCAGCTATGTGTTGCCATATAAAAAACAAAAAATCCTGTCAGTTTAATCAACGCGGATGACATAATATGTCATCCGCACGACCACTCTAGGGTTAATGAATAAAACAGGTGGTTAGTTTTCTTTGTCTAACTTTAGCCGTATTACAATAGCTGTCCTATTCCCATTAAACATCATTATCATTATTGGCCTTTACGTCTGTTACAGACGATTCACTACAGTGTTCTGGTCTAGAGGCAACGCTTTTGGTGGCTTAGTAACCCGATGCGTGAACGGCAGACTCATCCGCAAGCCTGGCAGGGAAAGTTTGCGGTTGATGGAATCATCATCATCAAATCAACCTAAAGACGTCCACTTCTGGACAAATTAATGCCTCCCAAGGATTTCTACGATGACCGGTCGTGCGCTGCCCGCATCCAGCAGTCGATGGAATATTGCCGAACAACAAGCTACACAAAAACGCTAAACACGTTAAAAAAAACGACTTCAATCGCAACAAGTTAGTATAATTTTGCATTATTATTTTTGTTCTTTGTTAATTTTAGAATAAAGTATAAAATCAAAATCGGTTCACCCAGTTAAAAGTTCTGAGGTAACACACATAAAAAAATACAGTGGAATTGAGAACCTCCTCCTTTTTGGAAGTCGGTTAAAAATGCAGCCAATCAGCGGTCTTAGTCAAATTTCAAGGGTATGATTCATGTAAAATTATATCTTCTGTGCACTAACCCTAGGTAAGTATACACTCTCCTTTGAGTAACTTGGAATTCGTTTATGATTATAAAGCCTTTTTTTATGTCACTGGATGAAAGGGATCATCATATCAGCTCATATACGTCCCCACCGAGGGGCTCGAGCCTACCCTGAATGAGTGCGATCGGGCCTTAGTCAACCACACGGGCCCAGTGCGGGTTGGTCGACTTCACACACAACCTTCGAGTTTCTTCGCAGGTGTGTGCAGGTTTCCTCACGATGTTTTCCTTCACCGCTCAAGCAATCGGTGAGTATATGTACGTAAGTTTCGCAAAACTCATTGGTACATTGGCCGTCCGGATTTGAGCCCGGCATCTCTGGTTAGGAGGACCGAGTCGTTACCGGTTGAGCTAGCGACGCTTGAAATACGAAAGATGAAAGGGATAAAACTCCTTATATGAATAGACAAAAACCTCTTAGTCAGAAAAACTCAGATCACCTTTTATTTGATCATAGACATGTGGCAGGCAAATTGTATAATTCGTTTGAATACAAACGGTCAGGCAACATGTAAAATGCTGTACGCCGATTGTAAAATGCCGAGCCAGGCAATTTGTAACAATTGTCCGTAAACGTTTAGGCAAATTGTAAAATTCTGTGCGCAGATTGAAAAATGCCGAGCCAATAAAATTGACAAAATGCCGTACGGCAGATTGTAAAGGAGCTCGCAAAGCGAGCGATGTTAGGTTCGGTTAGGTTTGATTTAACAGTAAAACAAAAGCAAAGCGAAGCTCCGCGCCCTAGTCATTATACAGGAACGCAAGATTAAAATTTCTGCTTTGGGTCAATGCCGGTAAACCCTCTTGTGGTGCAACATACAATGGCATGACCGAAAGTAGAAAGATTTTTAAGGCAAAGTTAAAATGGTGCCAGAATAGGCAAGATCAAATAAAAATGGACATAATTGCATCAAATCATGCAAATAAAGACTTTAAAAGTTTCTGGAAAAACACAAAGAAAAAGAATATCAAGCCGAGCGTTCCCGTGAGAGTGGGTGGTGCTTCTGACAGTGGGAGCATCGCCAACACTTTTAAGGAACTGTTTACAGTGCAGTCGCCTCTTGGACCTTCAAACGGTGAGTTGCACGATGCTGGGGACGACGTAAATAAAGCGCTTAGTGTTAGATTTTCTGTTAAGCAGGTTACTAGGGTAATAATGAGTATGCATCGAGGCAAGTCGCCAGGTCACGATGGCTTGAGTATCGAGCACCTTAAATATGCTGGCGTTCATCTGCCGCGAGTGTTGGCGATGTTCTTTACGCTTTGCATTGGGCATTCATATCTACCCGAGTCTTTGATGAGAACGGTGGTTGTACCGATTGTCAAAAATAAGACAGGAGATGTCTCGGATCCGATGAACTACCGGCCCATCTCACTTGCCACTATAACAGCTAAGGTGCTTGACAGTTTGCTTAATGATCAGTTGAACAAACACATTAAGCTGCACGATGCAGTTTGGTTTCAGAACCGGACTGTCCACTGAAAGTGCGATTCTGTGTCTTAAGCAGGCTGTCAAGTACTACACAGATAGAAAGACGCCGGTGTACGCGTGTTTTCTGGACTTATCAAAGGCTTTCGACCTAGTAGTTTATGATGTACTCTGGGACAAGCTGAAGGGCATGAGTATACCGGTGGAATGCATATCACTATTTAGATATTGGTATAGAAATCAATTGAATCATGTGAGATGGGCTGGTGGTCTGTCTGACGAATACAAACTTGAGTGCGGAGTGCGGCAGGGTGGGCTGTCTTCTCCGAGTTTGTTCAACCTGTATATAAATCAGCTCATTGAGGAGCTCAGCAGCACGCATGTAGGCTGTCACATAGATGGTACTTGTTTTAACAACATTAGTTACGCCGACGATATGGTGCTGCTGGGCCCCTCAATAGGGTCAATTAGAAAACTTGTCGTTGCCTGTGAGCAGTATGCGGCTAGTCATGGGCTTAAGTACAACGCCAAGAAAAGTCAAGTTCTTGTGTTTAAGTCTGGGAACAAAAAGCCCTCAACTGTACCTCCGGTTATGATTTCCGGTACTGCTTTGCAGGTGGTCGACAATTTTAAGTACCTCGGTCACATGATTACGGTCGACTTAAAAGATGACCTCGATATAGAGCGGGAGCGCAGGGCGTTGGCAGTAAGGAGTAATGTCCTAGCTCGCAGATTTGCTCGATGCTCACCAGAAGTAAAAGTAACGCTTTTTAAAGCATATTGCACATCTTTCTACTCGAGCAGTCTGTGGGTTAGTTACACAAAACGAGCTTACAACGCCCTGCGAGTGCAGTATAATAACGCTTTCAGGATGCTGATGGGGCTGCCGCGCCACTGTAGTGCGTCTCAAATGTTTACGGAGGCGAGAACCGATGGATTTCACGCAATCATACGCAAGAAAGTCTCCTCACTTCTCCATCGGTCGCGCGGCAGCCACAACGGCATCCTGAGGACGATCGCCGCACGGTTTGACTCTCCCCTCCTGAAGTATTGGGTGGGGATAGTCACCGGTGCGGTAAAATGATAATTTTAATTATTCCCAAGTAGTTTTTAAGCACTAACTAACATAGGCTAGGTCTCTATTGTTACTAACACATATTATGGATTTTTGTGGTCCGAAATAAACTTATTTATTATTATTATTATTATTATTATATAATTTGCCTGACCGCATGTAAATTGACGAATTATACAATATGTCTGCGATAGTTATAAAGTTATTGAGTGAGAATATCGCCTAAGTGTAAAAGCCAGAGCTGCAGCGATGTGGCTTTGAGTCTGAAAAATGCAGCAAGCTGTCGCATTAAAAAAAATTACCACCACGCTGTGCATACTATTTCACTATTAAATATGCCATAAAACTAGCAAATTGTTTTCATTAACAGGAAAAAATAATAAACATCTACACTAAATGGATTCCTAGCTTAATAGTTTACTTTATTTTGTTAAATAAAAGTCAACACGTGTATTTTTTACTTGATTGTTTGATATTCTGTTTTGTTATTTATAGTTATGCAGCAGATTATACAGAAGACTGAAGAGTACAATCAGCTACTGTGCTTAGTGTTTATGGACTACTAACTTTTGCCTGTCCTACACTAAATGTAGCTTTTGACTTTCCTACACTAAATGTAGCTTTTGACTTTCCTACACTCAATGTAGCTTTTGCCTGTCCTACACTAAATGTAGCTTTGACTGTCTTACACTAAATGTAGCTTTGACTGTCTTACACTAAATGTAGCTTTTGACTGTCCTACGTTAAATGTAGATTTTTCCTGTCCTACACTAAATGTAGCTTTTGCCTGTCCTATACTACTTGTAGCTTTGAACTGTCCTACACCCTATGTAGCTTTAGCTTGTCCTACACTAAATGTAGCTTTTGATTGCCTTGGAGGGTGCGCCACTGCGCGAGTCACTTGGAAGCGTGGAAAAAAGTAGCTTATATATTAATCCAGGGCCTAATCTGTCTACCTGCCAAATTTCATCCAGATCCGTTTATCTGTTGTGGCGTGAAAGAGTAACAAACATCCATACATACAAACTTTAGCGTTTATAATATTAGTAAGGATGAGAAAGCCTTTGATTTGATTGAGATGTGGGCTTTGCTACATTCTCTCCGGCTAGGTGCTAAATTGACCATCGATTTTTTTTCTCAAAAGTGGCTGCAACGATTTAAATAGAAAATTGTACGTAACTACAACATTATACGACCTATTGCACTAAGTAGCTTATTATTCCAGGAAAATCCGAATATAATACATACTTCCCATACAAATCCAACAACGTAACAGCTAGGGCCGCCTCCTCCTAGCCGGGAGGTCGTGGTTCGAATCCTGCCACGTACCAATGTGATTTCGAATTTAGATTTATCCGACACTCTTAAGGTGAAGAAAAACATCGTGAGGAACCTGCACATGCCTGCGGAGAAACTCGCAGGTTGTGTGTGAAGTCGACCAACCCGCACTGGGCCGGCGTAGTCGACTAAGGCCCGATCGCCCTAATTAAGGGTAGCCTCGAGCCCCTCGGTGGGGACGTACATTAGCTGATATGATGATACAAATCCAGGTTTTTTTTTAAATGGCTCGATTTTAATGAAATTTATAAGCGGCTAGTTAATTATTCCAGAAAAAAACTAGGCACCTCGCATAAATACTCAGATTGTTTGTAAATATATTATCAAGTGTGATACACCTCTTTTCTTTGTTACTTGTTACGCGTGTCGTACACTAGACCACAGCTTCGTTACGGAAAATTTTGTAATTTTGGTAAAAGAAACACGGTAGGAATCACTAGAAATTAAACAAACTTCAAGTAAACAGTGCCTTTAATATTAGAGATTAAATATTTTTGTTGAACTTTATATATAAACAAGTCATCACTAAAATAAAACAAATAGGATGTAAACAACTACAGTAAAATAAAACTGTGTCGCAGTTGTTTAAACTCCACTCCAGATATCGAGTGAGTTGTGTGAGTGTAGGTAAGTGTGTCAACTACAACTAAATCCTGTCATCATCAGTTGCTCCAGATAAGTGGAGCCTAGCTTCAGTAAGAAGAAAAGTTTTAAGAAAAGTTACGAGATAGGTAATTTAATAATATATTATACCTGGCAGACACATTTTAACTGTTTTGTGACCCTCAAATATCAAATCAAATATATTTTATTTAAAAACGTACGATATACATACAAAATAGATACAGTGGTCCCCACACTAAGCTGAGCCTGTATCGTGGGAACCCTAGTTCCAGATATCTGACTACATTTAGTTTAGGCTAGTAGGTAAAGATTAAGATTTAAAAATTTTCGCTGCGCTATAAAGGATGTAAAAAAATTGTGGTAGGTCCGGTTAACGGGGCTTCTACTTATTGTACTAAATATTTTTATTCTATGACTTTCCTGAAATCGCAAAGGAATTATCTTTATAAAAATCGATCAGTTGATCGTCCAATTTTGTGCATTTTTGTATGGAGGGTCCAAATTTTTTTTTGAAAATTGCCATAGGTTCCATGGGGAAAGTTGTTCAGTATGATGAGTAGAATCCCCAGTTAACAGGTTTTACACCAATTTTGTTACATCCTGTATAGTGATGGGTTTGAGAAGGGTAGTGATGTATGTATGTTCAATGAATAGTGTAGCGTTGCATTGGTTTGTAGATCATAATTCAGAGAAGGAAGATTGATTATACGCCAGTGTTGATTTGGATCCAGCGACGGATGGCACTGTTGCTAAGGTTTGCGTAGACGCCAGGGTAACCGGCGCGCGCGCAGCCTATTCCAAACGACACTACGCCGAGCTGCACACCACTTGTGCTGTTGACTGCTGGACCTCCAGAGTCACCCTGACAATACATAAGGTATATAGGTGTTTTTTTTTAATATTTTTTTATTAAAAATTTGAGTGCGTTCGACTGCAACTCACATGATGGTAAGTGATGATGCAGTCGAGGATGGTACACGCAAACTCAAATAATGCCTATTCACTATTGCCTTGAAGATCCCCAAATTAAAGGAATCGGAAAACACTGACGCAGGCAAGGTATAGGCAACTTGGTGACATTTTAACAGCGCTAGCGAGTTTACATAAGTGCGAGGAAGACAACCATATGTCTTCCGTTTCGATTGACCGCTCAAGCGTTTTATGAGATACATTTGAAAAAAAATCACCAAGTTGCCTAAACCACCAACATACCTTTCCATATCTTACATACAAAATAAAAAAAAAATACATTGCTATGATTTTGGAATATTCCAGGCAAGAGTGAATAGACACTATTTGAGCTTGCGTGAGACATCTTCGGCAGCATCGTCACATACAATCAGGTGAATTGCTGTGCCATTCTTACTCAAAATTTTAATATTAAAACTAAACAAACAAAGGGTGTACCTATGTAACTTTGTAACCACGTCTTACATCAATTAAGAATTTTTTATTAAAAAAAAATGTTTTGTAATTCACAAGATATGAGAAGTGATTTTAATTTCTTAGATTTCTATTTTAATGCACAGAACTAAAGAAAAAAATATTCTAATGCACCCTTTTTTTTTTCTAGTTGTAAATACATAATATATTACTGCTGCAAGTTTAATCGAAACTTAATGATAATTTATGAACATCTTAACAAAACAATACAAAATGATTTTGTTTTCTTACTTTGTGGAAACTCTTCTTATTTTGTTTATAACTAGCTGTTTCCCGCGGCTTCACCCGCGTGGACAACGTTTCTATAACTTTTCAAAGGTTCGCAGTGCGCGAGCTGCAAGCGGCTCGCGAAAATGAAAAAAATAGCCTATTTGTAATCCAGGTTCTAATCTTTCTACCTTCCAAATTTCAGCTAGATCCGTTTAGTAGTTTTTGCGTGAAGAAGTAACAAACATACACACTCACATTCTTTTTCCTCTAAAATATTAGTGTGATGAAGTAAAAACCACAATTTTCGCACGTTTCGTCCGCAGCGATTGACGTAACAGCCACGTTGAAGTACGAGCTAACAAGAACTTTATTTCCAAGCTTTTCGTTCGATGTTTGAAACATCGTGCATTGAGTTGCTAATTTTAAGAACGGAAGAGCCTTAACTGGAACTTTACCTCATTATTTTTACTTTCCTCAAGAGATCTGTTGTGAAATAAAAAAAATGGACTCAATACAAATCGAACATTAGCTATTACAGCAATTCAGTACGGAGATTCAATTTTTTTTTAAGAATAGACTATGGGCTCTTTGGAGCAAGTTGTTCAGGATCAGTCTACACTAATTTTGTTACGCCGTATACTAAGTTATTTTTAAAATACCACTAACCTATTAAACTGATATTTAAATACTAAAGAAAACTCTCTGAACAAAGTTATCAAATCAGCTGATTCATAAGGTCAAACCACTCCTACACACATACCTTTACAGTTCCATGTTATCAGTCTTGAATTGTCATCTACTTACAGTTGGTAAACCGTTTGTGGTGTCCGTTACCACAGTAGACTAATCATCTACTTACAGTTGGTAAACCGTTTGTGGTATCCGTTACCACAGTAGACTAATCATCTACTTACAGTTGGTAAACCGTTTGTGGTTTCCGTTACCACAGTAGACTAATCATCTACTTACAGTTGGTAAACCGTTTGTGGTGTCCGTTACCGTAGTAAAATAATCATCTACTTACAGTTGGTAAACCGTTTGTAGTGTCCGTTACCACAGTAGACTAATCATCTACTTACAGTTGGTAAACCGTTTGTGGTGTCCGTTACCACAGTAGACTAATCATCTACTTATAGTTGGTAAACCGTTTGTGGTGTCCGTTACCGCAGTAGATTAATCATCTTCTTACAGTTGGTAAACCGTTTGTAGTGTTCGTTACCACAGTAGAATAATCATCTACTTACAGTTGTTAAACCGTTTGTGGTGTCCGTTACCACAGTGGACTTGCCGTTACTATCACTGACGTGCAGTTGACTAAACTAGCTACACTGGTAAAGTAACGGTTTACTAGATACCTGACAAGAATCTTTTCCTCCTTGAGGAACGCCTGCGCAGAACATTCTGGAAGTAACGGTGGAGTACGATTTACGACAGTCCGCATTGGAGATCGTCGGAACTGTTACCGCCATTAAATTTGTACTTGTTTGACCGTTTTCCTGCGAATAAAATCACACTGTGAAAACAAAATTAAATACTTGTCTGTTGATTTCCGGCAACCGGAAAAAAATCAAAATCCCCGTCTGTTGCCTACCGGAGCCAGAAGACTTTAACAAATTAGCGCCTAAAAATACGCCAAAGATTGTCAATGCACGATTTAGACTACATATTGACATGTATGGGAGTGGCATAATAATATTTTAAATGGCCACACATATTTCGTAGATTCAGATAAAATCCATAAATTAGAATCCTGTCTGTTGAATTCCGGCTGCTGGTAAAAAACCGATTTTAAGCCTTTCTGTTAAATTCCGGCTCCCAGTTGCCACAGATAGGGGGGTGAGGCGTAATTACAGCTAAACAAACGAAAGGTTATAGTACGATTTATAGGGTATGCAAAAGCAATATATCTTTATTTTAAATTAGATCAAGTTATCGCCAACCCGCCTGCCAAGCATGGCGATTATGGCAAAACCCCCCTATGAATAGCACACCCAGAAAACGGCCCCTAGTCCCCGGCGACTCTGCTATTCCTGGTTGCGGTAGCAGTAAACCCGACGACGACCTGGTGGGAAGCCGCTGAATGAGAGCAGCGCAGGACCGGCCGTCGAGGAAATCCTTGGGGGAGGCCTTTGTCAAGCAGTGGACGTTTTTCGGCTGATATGATTAGATCACGTCAAGAGACATGCGGATGATTTTTTTATATTTTTTTATTCACAATTGGTAAGCCCTTGGCATCATCTTACCTGATGGTAAGGTTATGATGATGCCGAAGATGGAAGCGGGCTTACCAAGATTCCCCAACGCAATGGAGAACTGGCTATCTTATCTTCAAGCCGGAACACATCAATGTTGTTATCACTGATGTTTGGCGGCAAGACTTAGATAAGACGGTGGAAGCGAGCCAGGCGGGCTTAGAAAATGCCCTACCACCAACCAAACCGAGTCTTACAAATTGACCCCACCGGGAATTGATCACGCGACCTCCTGGTGTAAAGCGAATGTACTATCCATTACGCCACGGAGGCGTTTAAACACACAAAGTGGAAAAAATAAAAAACAAAATAATAATATTCAGGGACAAACTTCAGTCTTTATAATCATTCTGACAAGAAGAATCCTAAGAAAGTAGAAAACAAACAAGTACTCATGCTTGTGGTCCCCAACCAGACACTGGGTACTACACTGAATAAATGAATGTGGGAATCCACATTCACTCTAGCCACACCCCGGACACTGCATACAACGGTCGTGAAATGACATTTCTAAAAAAAATGACGGTAGAAACAAAATCACGTCGAAATGCTATACGTTCGAGAACTAAACTACAACCAATCTGTATCAATCTGGGTGACGAGGGCCTGTTATCCATTTTATTAGGGCATCATCATCATCACTTAACATCAGGTGCGTGAGATGATGCCAAGGGCTTAACAACTGCGGATAAAAAAGCTTTCAAGCATGTGCAAAACCCGCAAAATACGCTTGTGGTCTCTTAACCAGACACAACCAGGATTTTAACTAGGTACATTATTTCCAGTGGTTCGAATACTACCACGTACCAATTTGATTTCTAATTAAGATTTCATATGTACGTTTATTCGACGCTCTTACGGTAAAGGAAAACATAGTGAGAAAACCTGCACATGCCTGCGAAGAAACTTGCAGGTTGTGTGTGAAGTCGACCAACCCGCACTTTGCCCGCGTGGTCGACTAAGGCCCGATCGCCCTAATTCAGGCTAGGCTCGAGGTCCTCGGTGGGAAGGTATATGACATTATTTCCAGACTAAACATTCGCTCCCGATGATGGCAAACCAATTGTCTTGCTAGTCCTTCTATCCGTCCTAATAATTAACGCTGTTAAATACTTGGAACGTGGAAACCCATCGAATACTCATGCTAGCGCTTGCTCAAACAGATACAACCACATTATTCTCAGGCTGCAAACTAGCAATCAATAATTGCAAACTGACAGACTTCGTAGTTCTCCCATCGATTATATTAAAAGAAGCTCTCAAGATAGCGAAAAACCCATTAAATACTTACGCTTGTGGTCTCCCAACCAGACACAACCACATTATTCCCAGGCTTCAAACTAGCACCTAATATTTGCAAGCTAACAGACTTCGTAGTTCTCCCATCGATCATATCAACAGAAGCTCTCAATATTGCGAAAAACCCACCAAATACTTACGCTTGTGGTCCCCCAACCAGACACAACCACATTCTTCCCAGGCTGCAAACTAGCACCCAATATTTGCAAGCTAACAGACTTCGTAGTTCTCCCATTGATCATATCAACAGAAGCTCTCAAGATAGCGAAAAACCCACCAAATACTTACGCTTGTGGTCCCCCAACCAGACACAACCACATTCTTCCCAGGCTGCCAACTAGCACCCAATATTTGCAAGCTAACAGACTTCGTAGTTCTCCCAGCGATCATATAAACAGAAGCTCTCAAGATAGCGAAAACCCACCAAATACTTACGCTTGTGGTCCACCAACCAGAACACAACCACATTATTCCCAGGCTTCAAACTAGCACCTAATATTTGCAAGCTAACAGACTTTGTAGTTCTCCCATCGATCATATCAACAGAAGCTCTCAAGATATCTAAAAACCCACCAAATACTTACGCTTGTGGTCCCCCCACCAGACACAACCACATTCTTCCCAGGCTGCAAACTAGCACCCAATATTTGCAAGCTAACAGACTTCGTAGTTCTCCCATCGATCATATTAACAGAAGCTCTCAAGATAGCGAAAAACCCATTAAATACTTACGCTTGTGGTCCCCCAACCAGACACAACCACATTATTCCCAGGCTTCAAACTAGCACCCAATATTTACAAGCTAACAGACTTCGTAGTTCTCCCATCGATCATATCAACAGAAGCTTTCAAGATTGCGAAAAACCCACCAAATACTTACGCTTGTGGTCCCCCAACCAGACACAACCACATTCTTCCCAGGCTGAAAACTAGCACCCAATATTTGAAAGCTAACAGACTTCGTAGTTCTCCCATCCATCATATAAACAGAAGCTCTCAAGATAGCGAAAACCCACCAAATACTTACGCTTGTGGTCCCCCAACCAGACACAACCACATTATTCCTAGGCCTTAAACTAAACCCAATATTTTCAAGCTAACAGACTTCGTAGTTCTCCCGTCGATCATATCAACAGAAGCTCTCAAGGTAGCGAAAAACTCACCAAATACTTACGCTTGTGGTCCCCCAACCAGACACAACCACATTATTCCCAGGTTGCACTGTAGCACCTGAAGACGGCAAACCAATAGCCTTCGTAGTCCTTCCATCCAAGTTCATGTTTCTCTGCAGATCTATGAAGGCCACATCATAGTCACTGGTGCGAGAGTTATAGAGAGGGTGTGCCACTAATTGAGTTGAAGTGTACATGGTTCCTCCGCTGTTGGAGTTGGTGCTTCCGGCTCGGACATATGCAGTTGATATTCTAGAATTAATATAATTATTTTGTATTTACAATTGGTAAGCCCTTGGCATCATCCCACCTGATAGTAAATGACGATGATGCCGAAGATCGAATCACGGAAGTAACGACCCTTGCTTTTACGCCACTGACGCTCCCAGAGCGTGAGACCTATGTATTTGTTGTTATTTTAAACTAAGTTCCGGCCCTCAAGAAAAGGATGTTAAAAAGGGTCTTGACAGACGGGCAGACACGACTGCCAGTGCTTTTCTTTAGACTTGATGACTTTCCATTTGTAAAAAGTTGCATCAAGAAATTGTGTACTTTCAGACGCCTCATCATCACCATCATATCAGCCGAAGGACGTCTACTGCTGGACATAGGCCTCCCCCAAGGATTTCTACGACGACCGGGTCTGCAGAACCCTATATCATCAAAATTAGAAATGATAGATTGATTGACTGAAAACACTTTATTGCACAACATAAGAGGAAAAAAAAAGATACAATGATTGAGGAAGTTAGTTGTACATATAGGCGGTCTTATCACTAACTAGCGATCTCTTCCAGACAGAAAGGTGAGATATACTCGTACTTTCTTACAGAACCATTTGGTGACTGTGAAAATGGAACTAACGAGTGTTGTACCTTGAGTTTTTCTAAAAATATGGCTCTTATAAAAAGTGTCGAAATTCTGCTAAAATATGGCCCTTATAAAAGTGTCGAGATTCTGCTAAAAATATAGCCATTATAAAAGTGTTAAAGTTCTGCTTAAAATATGGCCCTTATAAAAGTGTCGAAATTTTGCTAAAAATATGGCCCTCATAAAAGTGTCGAAATTCTGCTAAAAATATGGCCCAAAAATTCTGCTAAAAATGCCGAATTATCGGTCTGATTTTTTTTAAGGTTCCATACCCAAAGGGTAAAAACGGGACCCTATTACTAAAAAACTCCGCTATCCGTCCGTCTGTCTGTCTGTTCGTCTGTTACCAGACTGTATTTTATGAACCGTGATAGCTATACAGTTGAAATTTTCACAGATAATGTATTTCTGTTTCCGCTATAATAACAAATACTAACAATTAAAAAAAGTGAATAAATAAGGGGTTCTCCATACAAAAATGAGTTTTTTTAAACGTGAAGAAACTAGCACCATCTAGTATGATGGTACGGAACCCTTTGTGTGCGGTTCTGACTAGAACTTGCCCAGTTTTTTACATAATATTATATTTAAATTTCGGCATCAAATACACGAATCTCCAAAGTTAAGCTGTCGTGGCTCTAACACAGCCTACCCCCATTTTTTTATAAATGTTTTTTTCACTGCTTTTTTGAAATCAGTTCAACTGCACTAGTGGTATCAATTTTTTTCCACTCAAACCACTAAAAACAGTTACAATACAACTGCCATATAAATCACAATTCTATAAAAAAATCTAACTAGATGAGATAATAATTTACGAAAAACCTAAAAGTTTTAAGGTGCAAGCCTTTTAGGATCAAAGCACTCGTCAATATGAATCAAACGAGCCCAAACTCGATGGGTTTGTGTCGTTTTATTGCGAAGTTCCTATGGCCACCTTCCAACTCCATCATCAGATCAGCACCATGTTATCATAATATTGCACGTCACACGATTTACACATGTATGTAAAATTTCAGCTCAATCGGTAACCGGTAAGTGGATCAACTTTAGTTTTCAAGATTTGATGACAAACATCGGGACAGGTGAAACTAAATAAAAGCTTGTAATAGAAGACCTAATTAGTACGAACCCATTGACACAGTGAGCTGCAGTCAGAATATAGCGAGCACTGATGATGGAGCCTCCACATTGGTAATAATCGCTTCCCTTCTTCAGCAGCAAATAAACTTGGTAAGGATGCTGTTGTATTGTAGTGGTTGAACCCCCCACGATCTTCCCCTCGTCTTTGGACTTAGAACGTCCATGACTCCGGCTTTGGACATCTGTGTAATAAAGTTCTACTTTAGCACTGCGTCGCCAACCTGACCAGCTCATATAGTAAACTAGCCAGTATCGAACTGTTAGGGAAAACAATGCGTTGTTTACCCATAAACTACCCAAAATATCCCCACTGGTAGGGCACAAGTCTCTTTGCAAACTTAATGTGGTTAGGCAATTCTCCATACAGCCGAAAGACGTTCACTGCAGTGCTGGACTAAGGTTGGACCTTGAGGGAGTCAAGGATTTCCACGACGACCGGTCCTATGCTGGCCGCATACAGCGGCTTCCCGCAACCTTCATCAGTTCGTCGGTTTACCGTGTGGGTGGCCCGCCTACGCTACGTCTTCCAGTGCGTGGTCGCCACACGAGAAATTTACTGTCCCAACGGTCATCTGTTCTACGAACTATGTTTAGTTCTGTGAGCTATGTCGGTTATCGTGGTTACATAACATACTCCATATACGGGGCCAAGTTCGAATTGGTGATGGTGGTAGTACGGGTAGTGTGGGACCGCTCTGTCAGAAGTTTTTAAGCCGCCTATAAGGCCTTCAATACGGCTTCACGGCTCAACGGCTTAACGTACCTTGCAAACGGAAATGGTTGAAATAAATGCCACTAACAGTCAAACCCGTCCAGGTGATGACCGTGTTTCTGGTCAGTTAACATTCGTAATCAACCACGCAAGTTGCACTAAGCAAGCCACGACCGCTTTTTACTTAATGGTTACCAACTTTCTGTCCATCTGTCTGTCATGTTTTTACCCCAAATTCAAAAAAAGGGTTTTGTGGTTTCTTTTTTTTTACTCACAATTTGTTAGCCCTTGGCATCATCTCACCTGATGGTAAGTGACGATGATGCCGAAGATGCAAGCGGGCTTACCAAGATTCCCCAATGCAATGGAGAACTGGCTATCTTATCTTCATGCCGGGACACATCAATGTTGTTAACACTGATGTTTAGCGGCAAAACTTAGATAAGATTGTGGTAGCTAACCAACCAAACAGAGTCTTACAACTTGACCCCACCGGGAATCGAACCCGCGACCTCCTGGTGTTGAGCGAATGGATTAACCATTACCCCACGGAGGCGGTTAAAAATATTAAAGCGGTTACAATTATTAAGGGTGGTTATTGATATTATGGGATTTTTTCCCTCATAGCATCGAAACGACTGAATATATTTTATATACATCATCATCATATCAGCCGAAATACGTCCACTGCTGGTCATAGGCCTCCCCAAGGATTTCCACGACGACCGGTTCTGCGCTACCCGCATCCAGCGGCTTCCCGCAACCTTCACTAGGTCATCGGTCCACCGCGTGGGAGGTCTGCCTACCCTACGTTTTCGGTTGCGCGGTCGCCACTCGAGAACTTTATTTTACAATATGGAATGGAAAATTATATTAAATTCGTACTGATCTTCTGAACCTCATGGGATATTTCAGTTGAGTTGGAATTCATTTTTAAAACACTTGTCACTTAAGTTAAAATCTAGTTAAGATTACCTTGTACAAAAACTGAACATGAAAATATAACACAGAAACAAAGAAATATTTTATCGTTCATTCTTGAAACCACTATGAAAAGGATTTTCAGGAAATGCCAGTTTAAATACGTTTAACAGCAATAATATTTTTAAATAACCTTTAATTATAACTCAGAAAAGAAAGATAAAGGCTGTTTAAAAAGTAATCAGCATTTCAATGTCACACATTCATTTTCTACTGCAATTTGTTAGTTGTAATTATACAGTTTTAAATTATCATTTGCGGAGCGGAAGTTGTTCAGATATCTTACAGGATTTGACGCTCTTAGATAACAATCTTCAAGAGAAACATTGACGGAGAAAATAAAAATGAAGGAAACATCATCAGTGACAGACCTAGTGGTCCAGTGATCAGCTTCTGCCTTCTGAGCGTGGGTTGCTCGATATCAAAAAATATGGCACAAAGCGCCCCACGCTTTTTTCACAATAATACTAGTATTTTTCGTTTATTATTGTTTAAGCATTATTTTTCATGTTTTAGTTTGATGTGCTTTAAAAGCGTGTTTTTAGTTTTTTTAAACTATATTTATTACATCAATTATTGAATTTTCTTCAGCGTCAGGATACATTTTTGTGCTTCTTGTATAAACGTTTATAATGTACAAACTTAAATTCAATTTTATTGTTATTGATTTTTTTTAATATTGGGCTTAAAACAAAAATTATTTCATCTTAAGCACAATTCCCCTTTATTTATTCGTAAGATAATTCAAAATGTTTAAAACAAGTTGAATCAACTTATTTTGAACTACTAATTTTTTGCAGAAGACATGTCGATTTTTTATTATTATTCACAACTGGTAAGCCCTTGCCATCATCTCACCTGATGGTAAGTGACGATAATTCCAAAGATGGAAGCGGGCTTAGCATGATTCCCCAACACAATGGAAGATCTGCCTATCTTATCTTCAAGCCGGAACACATCAATGCTGTTAACACTGAAGTTTGGCGGCAAGACTTTGATAAGATGGTGGTAGCTAGCCAGGCGGGATATAAAAATGCCCTGTCGCCAACCAAACCGAGTCTTACAACAGGGGATCGGACTGCTAGTCATTTGAGTTACTTTTTTGATCTGTCAAAAACTAAATTCTGTTCTAAAAATCTTTGAAATACCCACAAGTGACGTCACAGATTTTTAGCGTTATTGGTGAACTTATTTTATAAATTTGATCAATTAAAAATTGAAGACGTGATGGAAAAACAAAACAAGTTAGGTTTTTTGAAACTTCAAGAGAAGAGCAATTTAGGAAATCATATTTCAGAATTTATTTTTGATGCTGTCCGATCCCCTATTGGTTGACACTTGCCAGCAAAATGGTACGTTCTGGTATTTACGTATACTCCTAGACAAATAAATCTGCGATAGAACCGTGTGCATAGAAATCGTCGCAAATGAGCAGTCTTTTACACTGTCAAAATACTCAAAGACACGACGAAACTTTACTGGTAGACGGACGTCATTAATTCGCTATTAATCATCATCATCATTATTATTGTAGATTATGTGACCAGGGTAAATTAACTGTTGTGGCTGGACGCGCGAGACTCAAATCAGAAGGCTTGACTTCTATCAAAAGGGTGCATTACAATAAGAAATAAGTCCTCGAGTAAGTCCGTTTATTAACACACACGAATATTGCAATCGGGATATACAGGGCGAGCTAACGGAACGAGGTACGGAGGACGACAAGCGGCACCCAGGCACAGTATATATATTAGTACTAAAATACAGTATGGACACTCCCTTCCGCTCTCTAGATTCAGCCGTGATTTTGTTTGCTCCGTTTTTTGTTTTTTAGAAATTTCATTTCACGACCGTTTATGAAGTGTCCGGGATGTGACCCAGGCATGGCGCGGCCGGCGGGAAAGCGAACTGCCTAGTCAGCGCTATAACTGTGTGCCTACATCTTCATATCAGCCGAAAAACTTCCACTGCTGGACAAAGGATTTCCACGACGATCGGTCCTGCGCTGCCCGCATCCATCAGCTTTCCGCCATCATCACAAGGTCGTTGGTCCGCCGCGTGGAAGGCCTGCCTTGCCTACGCTACGATTTCCGGTGTGCGGTGGCCACTTGAGAAATTTACTACCCTAACGGCCATCTGATCTACGAGCTTTGTGCCCTGCCCACTACCACTTTAGTTTTGCGATTCTGTGAGCTATATCGGTTATTTTGGTTCTCCTGCGGATCTCCTCGTTTCTGATTCGATCACGCAGAGAAACTCCTAACATAGCACCACGCTCTATTGCCCTTGAGGCCCAAGATCGCTATTAATAGTCGTTAAAATAATACCTAATTCTATTGTTCAAACCTTTCGAAGGTTCTTAATATTTCTTATTGACGTCATTAAAACGATCAATGTCAGTATTGTCGTGTGCGGACGTGTAGAGTTCGTATTCAATGTTACGTATTAGTTCGCATTACCTATTAAATTATTTGGACATGTGTTAATGACAGGGCACACTATAATTACATCGCTGATATGTTAAATAATAGTTTGGTTTTCATTAATTACTCCTGTCAAATTAAAATGACTTTTGAATGCTCATGCTGCTAGTATAGAAATACAATTAAACACCCGATCTTAATGACAGGATAAAGTCTGTATACTATTATCACGCCGATTAAGATGAAAATATTCAATTCAAATTATTGAAAAACTGTGGTTTTTTTTGGTCACGATAACTAGTTTTTCAGTCGCTGTAAGTACATAATGCAACCAGTTTGCGCAGGGAGACCGACATATTTAACATCAGAGAGTTGCCATTTATTCTCTCAACCTAAGTTTGTCCATTTCCGTTATCGTTACCAAGTTTGTCATGACCTCCTAAATCTATATATACAAATAGATTAAAGTCTGAATGCAAAATCACTGTCATTAAACAAACATAGCCCGGCTACGTACCGGCAAAAGTAATTTCTGTGCAAATGTAAGGTATTATTTCCATTTTCACGTAACTAATCCCGAGCAGCGTTAGAATAAAATTTCACTCAGCGGCGGTAATCCCCCTTATCTCTCCTGCGAATAGTTTTAATTGCCTCTGTAGACTTTTCGCCGCTTTCTGCTGAATTCCAATAAAACTTTTCACCTACCTTGAGTAGCTAGGTACGTACTATACAGGGTGTAAAAAAAATGGTGTAGGATCCCTTCGCTGGGGGTTCTACTCATCACACTAAACAACTTTCCCAAAGGAACCCATAGTAAAATCATTAAAAAAAATTTGGACCTTCCATACAAGAATGCAAAAATATGGTCGATCAGTCGATTTGTATGAAGATTAAACTTTTTTTTTTTGCTATTTCAGCAAAGTTGTAGAACAAAGGTTGTTCAGTATGATGAGTAGAAGCCCCAGTTAACAGGACCTACACCAATTTTGTTACATTCTGTATACACACTCTTATTATTTTCTAGGTTTTAGCTTGAGTTTTATACACAGGCTGTAAAGAAATTGGTTTTGGACCCGTTAACTGAGGCTTCTACTCATCACCATCACATCAGCTCATTTTTCAACCACTTACTACAGCACCCAGTTTTTTGTACCATCACCTTTGGATGTGGAATCCTAAAAAACAAAGAGTAGGTTTAAATTATAAATTCAAGTTTGTAATCGCAAAAAAACATTTTATTTAATTTTTTTTATTGAAAATTTGAAAGCGTTGACTACATCTCACCTGATGGTAAGTGACGATGTACACGCAAACTCAAATAATGCCTATTCACCCTCGCCTTGAAGATCCCCAAATTGTAGGAGTCAGGAAACACAGACGCAGGCAAGGATCGCTGTCCGCGTAATAAATGAGGAAGCGTTACGCTTCGTGCGTATAGGCTGAATATCAACAACGTAGGAGTGGAACATCTCCCTGGGTCTCGTTGACCGAAGGTGGAATGGAGCTGGGGGAATGAGGTCGTGCAGTTCTTGTACATATTCTCCGAAGTGAATTCGATAGAATACCGAAAGACAGGAAACTTTGCGTAATATGACTACAAAATAACGGCTTTTTATTTTCTTGTACTGTGAGACCTTGCTTCTTGCCGATTCTTTGTCCGTAGAACTAAGTCAACATATCAGCTTATATATGTCCCCACCGAGGGGCTCTAAACTACCCTGATTTAGGGCGATCGGGCCTTAATTGACCAAGCGGGCCCAGTGCGGGTTGGTCGACTTCACACACAAGCTTCGAGTTCCTTCGCAGGCGTGTGCAGGTTTCCCGTTTCACAGTCAGAGCGTCGGATAAAGGTACATATGAAATCGAAATTCGAAAATACCTTACATTGGTACAAGGCAGGATGTGAACCACTCCTCATCACACTGAACAACTTTTACCAAGAGACTCATTGCCAATTCGCGAATAAACTTCTAAATTGAAATACAAGTCGATCAGCTGATTGACCAATTTTCAGCATTTTGGAGCATCGAATTTTTTTTGAGAATTGTCTATGGGTTCCTTGGGGAAATTCATTTAGTAGGTATGATAAGTAAAAGCAGGTGCATATGTGGCAGGCTAATTGTATGATAAGTAATTTTATATAAAGGCAAATTGTATAACTCGTACGTATATAAATGGTCAGGCAACATGTAAAATGCTGTACGACAATTGTAAATAGACAAGCGAATGTATGATTAGTCATTTTACAAATGATCAGGCAATTTGTAATAATTCTTCCGTATATAAACGGTCAGGCAAATTGTAATATTCTGTACGCCGATTGTAAAATGAATAAGCGAATGTATGCTTAGTCATTTTACAAGTGGTCAGGCATTTTGTAATAATTCTTCCGTATGTAAACGGTCAGGCAAATGTAAAATGCTGTACGCCGATTGTAAAATGAATAAGCGAATGTATGCTTAGTCATTTTACAAGTGGTCAGGCATTTTGTAATAATTCTTCCGTATGTAAACGGTCAGGCAAATGTAAAATGCTGTACGCCGATTGTAAAATGAACAAGCGAATGTATTATGATTAGTTATTTTACAAATGGTCAGGTAATTTGTAATAATTCGTCAGTATGTAAACGGTCGGGCAAATTGTAAAATTCTGTACGCAGATTGTAAAATGCTGAGCCAGGCAAATTGTAATAATTCGTCCGTATATAAACGGTCAGGCAAATTGTATTTTTTTTTACGCAGATTGTAAAATACCGAGCCAGGCAAATTGTCAAAATGGCGTACGGCAGATAATAAATGAGCTCTCGAAGAGAGCGATGATGTTAGGTTCGGTCATAACCGACCTGCAGGTTCCATTGATATAACAGTTAATATAATTGGCCTGACCGTTTGTAAAATGACGAATCATACAGTATGTCATCGGTGGCGTAACGGCTAGGGCCGCCGCCTACTGTCTTGGAGGTCGTGGTTCAAATCCTGCCACGTACCAATGTGAATTCGAATTTAGATTTCATATGTACGTTTCCGACGCTCTTACGGTGCAGAAAAATATCGTGAGGAACCCTGCACACGCCTGCGGAGAATCTCGCAGGTTGTGTGTGAAGTCGACCAATCAGCACTGGGCCCGCGTGGTCAACTAAGGCCCGATCGCCCTAATTCAGGGTAGGCTCAAGCCCCTCGGTGGGGACTCATATGAGCTGAAATGATAATAACAGTATATGCCTGCGACACATACACCAATTTTACTACATAAGTTATATTATGATTAAATGGAGACACACACAATAAACGAATTTTAAAACTTTGGTTTAACGAACCAAAAACCTCTCGGGTGTTCATTTTACAAACTGAACTTTGAAGATCAATTACTCCGCGGTACTAACTTAAATACTGGTGAAGATCGCGGGAAGCCGATGGATGCGGACAGCGCAGGACCGGTCGTCGTGGAAATCCTTGGGGGAGGTCTTTGTCCAGCAGTGGACGTTTTTCGGCTGATATGATGAGATCACGTGATAAGGCATGCGGAAGATTACACAAAGTGGAAAAAATAAAAACAAAAAAATAATATTCAGGGAGAATTTCCAGTCTTTTTAAACATTCTGACAAGAGAAATCCTTAGAAAGTAGAAAACAAACAAGTACTCGTGTTTGTGGTCCCCAACCAGACACTTTTTTTTTATTCACAATTCGTAAGCCCTTGGCATCATCTCACCTGATGGTAAGTGACGATGATGCCGAAGATGGAAGCGGGCTTACCAAGATTTCCCAACGCAATGGAGAACTGGCTATCTTATCTTTAAACCGAAACACATCGATTTTGTTAACACTGATGTTTGGCGGCAAGACTTACATGAGATGGTGGTAGCTAGCCATGCGGGCTTAGAAAATGCCCTACCACCAACCAAACCGTGTCTTACAAGATGACCTCGCCGGGAATCGAACCCGCGACCTCCTGGTGAGATGCGAATGGACTAACCATTACGCCACGAAGGCAGCCCAAACCCAAACACTAGTTACTAAATTTAATAAGTGAACGTTTTTCGGCTAATATGATGATGGTGATGATGATGACTTACTCAAATATGGAACAACACTGACCTTGTCACAAAACTCATTAGAGTAACATATGGAGTAAATGTCACAACTATTATCGTTTTAAACTCTAACCCCATAGAAATCAAGACAGTAATTGCATCCTAATGTGGTACGTACGGTCACTGTACAAGAAAGATGGTATTTCGTTTGAGCTCTTAAGACATGTAAAAATTCTCATTTTTGCGTCGTTATCAGCCTGAAATTTGATTGACATTACTGAACATGGAATTCCATGACAGACTTGGCCTTCTGGTATTGTATGGTATAAGTTTCCTGAGTAAAGGAAGACCCGTGCCGTAGGAGTAGTTAGTTATTAGTTATTTAGATACCTTGGTAGTTTTTTTTTATGTTTTAACGTCTCTGGGTACAAAAGCCCTTTTGAGACTGTCTTCATAAAAATAATCTTCATTTGTTTTTTGATTTGCAATGCTAGTGCTGGTGCATTACAAATCTTCTCTGGAATTCTTGACAACATTTGCAGCAGCCTCATTTTGAGGTGGAACACCCGGTTGCATTAAGGCGTCTATAAAACTGCACCCAGTGCAAATTGTGTTGTCACGTTTTCCTTCATTTTATTTTCTTGTCCTTCACAGTGGTAACGTGCACCGGACGAAATTCTCCAACACGCACCACATTTTGAAGAAAATTCTAGTAGAATTACAATTCAAAAGCAATAAAATAAAACTACGAATGCGTTTGCCACAAATCCCGCCAAAAACTCCTACCTTGGTAGTTATCATTGAGTATTGCCAGACGTCGTTTCAAAATAAACCTTGTAATAAGTTAAAAAAAAAAACTTATTAAAATACATTGTACAAAAACGCTGTGCATACTTTCTCGTGATGTCTTCACCATCTGTTGGGCATATACAAGTCAACAATAGACATTAAATTTCATCATATCAGCCGAAAAACGTCCACTGCTGGACAAAGGCCGCCATCAAGGTTTTCCACGACGACCTGTCCAGCACTGCCCACATTAAACTTATTAGTAGCAAACAATAAAATTAATTGTATCAGACTTGATGAAAAGTTTACAAATAATTTGGATTTTTATGGGAGGTAGTCAGATTTTTCCTGTCTAGTAAAAAAAAAATACCCATTAAAATAAACTATTTTGAGTCCTAGTTATTCACAAAGTTTCATTAAAATTGTTAGAGCCATTTGGAGTAAAAGTACCTGGATTACTATGTGAGGTTTCGACCAACTTAACAGCAAAGCTATGGAGCGACTACGCGAACAGCGGTTTTGTTGCCTACAGAACGTGCGAATTCGCTCATTCCGTCTCAGTTGATCAGTATTCCCCAAATCGGTTGAAGGTAGAAGTGCTTTTCAATCGACTTCCAAAAAGGAGGAGGTTTGAGAACTGAGAATTGAGATTCGACTGTATGTTTTTTGTTTGTTTATTTGTTTTTAAACTCTTTATTGCATTTAAAACAAATAATGTGTTATCAAAAGATAATTAATATAGCAAAGGCATTTTTTTTTTTTTTATGTGCACCCAGTCAAAAGTTTTGAGGTAAACTCAAAATTTTTGACTGTGTGCACCGATTTAATGATTCTTTTTGTGCTTCCCGTGTGGTTTCATATAAATTTTATCAAAATCGGTGTAGTACTCTGTTAAAAAATTAACAAAAACCAAAAATAATAATGCAAAATTGTACTTAGTTGTTGCGTTGGAAGTCGGTTTTTTAACGTGTTTAGCGTTTTTTTGTTATCTCATTCGTGGTAAATTCCGAGTACATCTCTCTATCTCTGTCATTGTTTATATTTGAAAACTTTTATTTAACCGCCTTCGTGGCTCAGTGGATAAGTACATTAGTTTCACATTAGGAGGTCACGGGTTCGATTCCAACTTTGTAAGAATCGGTTTGGTTGGTGGAAGGGCATTTTCTAAGCCAGCCTGGCTAGCTTACACCATCTTATCCTAAGTCTTGCCGCCAAACCTCAATGTTAACAGCATTGATGTGTTCCGGCTTGAAAATAAGATAGCCAGTTCCCCATTTCGTTAGGGAATCTTGGTAAGACCACTTCAATCTCCGGCATGATCATCGGCAAATTAGAATTTATTTTGTTACTAACTGAAAAAATAATTCAAAAATTCGACAGAAGGTTCTTTAAATCTCCATGATGTTAGACGCATTAATAACAAGGTGTTTGTGCTTCTAACTTAGCTTCTGGGCAGTGTGTCCATGGAACGGTCAGCACCTGTGATACAACACCGTCTAACCGCCTCCGTGGCGTAATGGTTAGTTTATTCGCTTTACACCAGGAGGTCGCGGGCTCCATTCCCGGCGGGCTCATCTTTGTAAGACTCGGTTTGGTTGGTGGTAAGTCATTTTCATAGCCCGCCTGGCTAGCTACAACTATCTTATCTAAGTTTTGCCACCAAACCTCAATTTTAACATTATAACATTATTCTGTTTTGAAGATAATACAGGTAGCCAGATCTCCATTGCGTTGGGGAATCTTGGTAAGCCAGCTTCCATCTTTGGTATCATCGTCACTTACCACCAAGCATCAGTGTTAACAGCATTAATGTGTTCCGGCTTGAGGATAAAATAGCCAGATCCCCATTGCTTTGGGGGATCTTGGTAAGCCAGCTACCATCTTCGGCATCATCATCATTTACCATCAGGTGAGGTAATGCCAAGGGCTTACCAATTGTAAAAAAATATGAGGTGATGCCAAGGGCGACGGTGGCGCAACGGCAAGGCCGCTTCCTCCTATCCGTACCAATGTGTTTTCGAACTTCGATCTCATATGTTACGTTTATCCGACGCTCTTACGGTGAAGGAAAACCTCGTGAGCAAACCTGCACACATCTGCGAAAAAACTCGAAGGTTGTGTGTGAAGTCGACCAACCTGCACTTGGCCCTCGTAGTTGACTAAGGCCCCATTGCCCTAATTCAGCGTAGGCTCGAGCCTCTCGGTGGGGACATATATATGAGCTGATGTAGTGGATGCCAGGGCTTATCAATTGTGGATTATAAAAAAAAACATTATCAAAGTTAGAATAACATTGTTTCTTGTACCGTCCATATTGTCACGTACTGATAGGTGAAGTTGTGGTGTGTTCAGAAGGTCAAACATTGTGAAATTCACGTGTGAAATGTAGAGTTAAATTGCAGTACGAAAGTGTGGCTTATTTGAATAATTGTATGGCTTAGGAAACTTTTTGTTGAGTGCAAGGTCGGTGTCATAGCATGTTTAGTTTCATTTAAATGATCGTTTATTGCTTTCATTCGATTTGGAATATCAATTACATGAACAGTATTTTAATATAGACTGTCCAATTAGTTTCCCGTTATGTGTTTTGAATTAAATCATTCACAGTATTTTTTTTTAGTAGTGTTAAATAATCATTTATTTTATGTGAATATCTTTACTAATGTTGTAAATGTGAAAATGTTTTTCTTTTGTTTGCACTTCTTTTTTTTACAACGTAGCAACAGATCATAGTTTACGTAGTAACTAATTAGCAATCTGTGTCATAGTGTTTTTTAACCGACTTTAAAAAAGGAGGAGGTTCTATGTTCGACTGTACATAAATATATTTTTATGTATGTTCACCGATTTCTCCGGTAATTGTAGACCGATTTTCAAAATTCTTTTTTTATTCGAAAGAGCATACTCCCGAGGGGGTCCCATTGTCACCAAGTCAGGATCTGATTATGGGATCCCAGGGAAATCGAGGGCAACCCTCAAATTTTATAGGCACTTATTACGTGATTCATATGTTTTCTAAAGCTATTAAAATACTTGCGTCTGTTAGTCATCATCTCATGTTGATAAGCTGATGAAAGAAGATACTACTTCTAAACGGTTAGAAGTTAGAGGAAAATTCTTTCAATATTATACATAGATATATACGTAGGTATGCATAGACCAATAGTTGTATTCTTTCAGGTTATTTAGATGAGCTGATGATGATAAACGATTTAACTCCTTAACTTAAATTATTAACTTTCATGCTGCTGAGATGTTGATGGAAGCCACAGGACTCTTTATCTGATAATGAAACACATGTACCTATTATGATTTGATAGTTCCTATTGCCGAGTAGGTGATTGGGTTTAGCGTTGTTAGATAGGTAGCAATATTACTTACTAAAAATAAAAAAAATAAAAATAAAGTTTAAAAAACTAAAAACCGACTTCAAAATGAAATACACACAAAAGTATGAAAAAATATTATTATACGTAGACACACGACATTAACCAACAATAACGAAATCAAAGGTGGGTACGAAATAAATTAGGGGCCTAGAGTTTTTTTTTGAGGTCGAACTTTTATTTTTTCTAGTTGATGAACCAATAAAATATAGTTTTAAACGATTCGAAAATTGTATTTCGTTACTTTTATGATGCTGCAGCGAAATATAGAATCTTCTGGATACTCAACTCCTTACCAACTTACGGCTGAGGAATCGTGTTTGGGCTCACTGTAATGGTCTCAGTGAATAGGTTATAGATTTATTGTAAAAAGGAGTGACGGGGGTTTTTAAATTGCAGTGGAACTCTTTGCCTGCGTTTGTGTTTCCCGACTCCTACAATTTGGGAATCTTCAAGGCGAGAGTGAACAGGCACTATTTGAGTTTGCGTGTACCATCCTCGACTACATCGTCACTTACCATCAGGTAAGATATAGTCAAACGCACTTAAATTTTTAATAAAAACATATCTAATTGTTGTTCTTAACGAAATATAAAAAAAACTGGAATTATAAGGACCTGCTAGTCATCTGAGTTACTTTTTATCATTTGTCAAAAACGACATTTTGTTCTAAAAATGTTTGAAATACCTAGGCGTGACGTCATAGTTTAGCAGCGTCATATATGTACTCATTTTGTGATTTTGGTGAATTCAAAATCGAAGACTTGATGGAAAACAAAACGAGTAAGGTTTTTCGAAGTTTAAGTAGGAGGACAATTTAGTGATCAAGAGTTCATAATTTATTTTTGATGCTGTCGTAATCCCTATTTTATGGTTTTGTTTTTCGATTTACTTTTTGAAAAAAAATCGGAATGGCGGGTTGAAAAGATCAAAAATATATAAGCACATTTCAGCTATTTTAAAAAACTCGCGAGATCTACACCTTTCAGAGACATTAGTACTTTATTCTTTTATTCATAATCGGTAAGCCCCGGTAATTGTGTACAAAAAGGTTTGTAGGCGTAAAACAAACAAGCTTAGAGTCCGTGACTATCCGAGCGAAATTCTTTAATTGGCTCGGAGAAGTATCGCCTAATGATGTCTTGTGGGACACACGGCCGTTGAGACCAGCAAAGGTAGTATATAAATTTTTCTTCTTAAGGTCCTAAGATGGTTCAAATCACAATATTCAATTCAAATTATTGAAAGACTGCGCAAAGCTATCACTATGGAAACAATCCTACTAATATTATAAACGCGATTTGTATGTATGGATGGATGTTTGTTACTCTTTCACGCTTCAACCACTGGGCGGATCGGAAGTTGGCACACATATAGGTTAGGTCCTGGATTAACATATAGGCTACTTTTATCCAGATTTCCTAAGTGGTTCCCGTGGGATAGCTGTTAACTCTCTCTTTTTTGGTAATTTCTTTCACTTCGCAATGAAGCTAATTGACTACTTATTAGCATAGCCCGACATAGTTCCCAACCCAGGGATCTAAAGTTAATTCAGTTCCCATGCTCGACAGCACGACAGACATAAAAACTATGTTCACGCGAAAACTAACTAACTACTGAACATTACTGGCTGAAATTTGGTAGGTAGACAGCTTAGGACCTGGATAAACAAATAAGCTACTATTTTCACGCACGCGAGCCGCTTGCGGCTCGCGCACTGCGCACCTTTGAAGACAGTCATAGAAAGTATGTTCAAGCGAGCGAAGCCGCTGGCAAAATCTAGTGGACGATAAATTTTTCGAAACTGCCTGATCCACTCCTGACCGTGACAGATAAATTTGAGGACACGAACTTATGTTTGTTTATTTCTAGATTTTTCACAAAAGACATTATGTTATTATTATTATATGACTATCAGAAAGAGTGTGATTTGCACCTATTTTGAATAAATATCTTGAATATTGAGATGGTGGAGAGTCTGAGTTTAGAAGGATATAAATTTCTTAAATCTTATCCCGTTAGCTGTCCGTTACCGCCGTGTGTCACCGTGGCCGTCATGAGAAATCAAGGCGTGAGCAAATCAAGGCAGTCTTGTGCGAACTTCCATCGCAACATTTCCTTTTCCTGCAAAAACTTTGTAGAAATACACATGACACCTAACGTTATTCTGTTACATAGGCGCGACTTTCTGTAGCCTTGTTAAGGAAGCTTGATTATTTTTGACGTTGTCACTAATGACGGTATTACTTACAAGATTTTGCTCGCGGCTTTGTTAATGTTAAACTTGACTTTCCTACAGCAAGTGTGGTGCGTCAATAATATTTCAAAGATACCTCAGGAAATTGTCTTTTGTGGTTTTTCATCATCATCATCATCATATCAGGCGAAGGACGTCCACACGATTTCCACGACGACCGGCCCTACGCTGCTAACATCCATCGGCCTCCCGCGATTTTCACCAGGTCATCGGTCCACCCCGTGGAAGGCCTGCGTACGCTACGTTTTCCGGTGCACGGTCGCCACTCAAAAACTTTACTGTCCCAACGGCCATCTGTTCTGTGGTTTGTAACTCTTTACTTTAAGTCTGTGGTTAATTTAAGCGGAATCAGTTCAGCAAGTATTAGGTGAGAATGTTGCAAACAGACACACTTTTGGATTATAAATTATAAGTAAGAACTTAATAGGCTATTGAACACGGGCACTGACACAATAAGAATCTATTTCTTAGTGTGCAGAAAATTAGTAATTATTATTTTCAATAATAGAGAGTTATAAGAGTTTTGCATCTCAAATGAAAAGGTAAAATACCTTATTCATGATTCTAGTTATTTTATTTTTCGTGGAGAAACTACATTACTTTTTAGGGTTCCGTTCACCAAAGGGTAAACAACAGGACCCTATTAGCCCACCCCATACACTTCACACAACGGGCGCGAAATGACATTTCTAAAAACAAATGACTGAGCAAAGGCAATCACGGCGAAATTCTATACGTTCGACAAACAAACTTAAACCAATCTGTATAAATCTGGGTGACGACGGGGTGAGGTCGCAATCTAGAGAGCGGCAGGAAGTGTCCATCCATACTGTATGTTAGTACTAATATACAGGGTGTAACAAAATTGGTGTAGGACCCGTTAGCTGGGTGTTCTACTCGTCATACTGAACAACTTTCTCCAAGGAACCCATAATCAATTCTCAAAAAAAAATTTGGACCCTCCGTACTAAAATGCACAAAATCGACCGATTTATATGAAGCGTAAAAAAAAATTTTTTCGTTTTCAGCAAAGCCGTAGAACAAAACTTGTTCAGTATGATGAGTAGGAAGCTTCAGTTGACGGCACCTACACCAATTTTGTTACACCCTGTATATACTTTGCTATTAGTAAGCCTCCGCCGTCCGTACTGTCTGTCTCTCAGCGGGCTTTATTTCTTGAACTATAATAGGTAGACCGTTGAAATTTTCACATAGTATATATTTCTATTGCCGCTGTAACAACAAATAATAAACATTAAAGGGGCCTCCCAATACAAGAAACGCGTTTTGGTACGGAACCCTCAGTGCGAGAATCCAACTCGTACTTGGATGGATTTTTTTTATCAATACTTGGAGAATAGAATCTCAGTGAAATAAAGGTAACCTTGTCATTTTGCTAACCTGTGGTCAGCTCTGTGAGTCGTTGGTTCGAGTCGTTGGTGCGTTATTAAGCATCGGTGGCTACCTCCTATCCGGGACGTCGTGGTTCGAACCCTGTCACGTACCAATGTGTTTTGGAGTTTCGATTTCTTAAGTACCTTTATCTGACGTTCTTACGGTGAAGGAAAAGATTGTGAGGAAACCTGCACACGCCTGCGAAGAAACTCGAAGGTTGTGCGTGAAGTTGACCAACCCACACTGGGCCCGCGTGGTCAACTAAGGCCCGATCGCTCTAAATCAGAGCAGGCTTGAGCCTCTCGGTGGGGACATATATGAATTTGATAATTAGCATTCTCTGGTTCCCACAGTTCCTACAGTTAATGAGGGTTCCTTACCCAAAGGGTCAAAACGGGACACTATTACTAAGACTCTGTCGGTCTGTCAGTCCGTCTGTCACCAGGCTGTATTCCATGAACCATGATAGCTATAAAGTTATTTTTTTAGAGAAGATGTATTTATGTTGCTGCTATAACAAAAAATACTAAAAATTACAAAAAAGTGAAAAAATAAGGGGGGTCTCCATACAAAAAAACGTGTTTTTTTTAAACGTGAACAAACTAGCGCCATCTAGTATGATGGTACGGAACCCTTTGTGAGCTGTTCTGACTCGCACTTAGTTGGTTTTTTGTGACTAGATGACCGTGGGTAGTTTATTATTTTCCCTGAATATTTTTTTTATTTTCAGAGCCAGAATGTCAACATCTCACGCGCAACTCGTAGATCGTTGTCCCTATATGGTGGGCCTTACCCAGGAAATTGAGGGTCGGATGACGTTGTGTGGTGGCACAGTCCTCACAAGGACCCTGACTCTGACGGCAGCCCATTGTCTTGTGTAGTATGTATCCTACAAGATTTTTGATTTTGAACCTTACATTATTTTAATTCAAGACAATATTCCCCAAACTCAAAAATAATGATTTAAGTATTTTTCAGTGTAGGTAAATTATTTAAACTTTATCATCAAAATATCATATTATGTTTCCCAACCGAGAGGCTCATCATCATCATCATGTCACCGCCTCCGTGGTGTAATGGTTAGTCCATTCGCTTCGCAACAGGAGGTCGCGGGTTCGATTCCCGGTAGGTTCTACTTGTAATACTCGGTTTGGTTGGTGGTAGGGCATTTTCTAATCCCGCCTGGCTATCTATCACCATCTTATCTAAATCTTGCCGCCAAACATCAAGTGTGTTAAAAACATTAATGTGTTCCGGCTTGAAGATAAGATAGCCAGTTCTCCATTGCATTGGGGAATCTTGGTAAGCCCGCTTCCATCTTCGGCATCATCGTCACTTATCATCAGGTGAGATGATGTCAAGGGCTTACCAATTGTGGATACAAAAAAAAATATTAGCCGAAAGACGTCCGGTGCTGGACCAGTTTATCCAGCTTTGTTAACCGATCATAAGCACAGTTATTAGTTATTACAAGAATGGATTTAAATGATAGTGGCATTTATCCCGATCGTTCTGGTGCTACACAAGGCACGTTTAGCCTTTCTGTTATAGTGATATCATAGTTACGATTGTGATATCATAGTTGCGATTGTGATATCATAGTTGCGATTGTGATATCATACTTGCGATTGTGATATCATAGTTGCGATTGTGATATCATAGTTGCGATTGTGATATCATAGTTGCGATTGTGATACCATGTTGCGATTTTGATATCATAGTTGCGATTGTGATATATCTGCCCTCTGATACAGCTACAACCTCCACCAGTCCGGATTAAGTGCCAGTGTGGGGAGTATGGCATTAACTCGAGGCTCAGCAGTAGATACTTTATGTGTTGGTAACGAATGACAAAATATTTTTGTTTAAGATGTAATAAATGCCAAAAAAATAATCTAAAAAAAACTTTTAATTTACAAGAAACCCAAAAACCGGCCAAGTGCGAGTCAGAACCGCACACAAAGGGTTCCGTACCATCATACTAGATGGCGCTAGTACAAAGGGTTCTGCACCATCATACTAGATTGCGCTAGTTTTTCACGTTTTTTGTATGAAGACCCCCTTATTTTTTGACTTTTTAAATTTTTTTGTATTCTATGTTATAGCGGCAATAGAAAAACATCATCTGTGAAAATTTCAACTGTTTAGCTATTACGGTTAATGAAATACAGCCTGGTGATAGACGGACAGAGAGACGGACAGCGATGTCTTAGTAATAGGGTCCCGTTTTTACCCTTTTGTGTACAGAACCCTAAAAATTACGAGATTTAATCGCGTAGACCTCGAGAAAATACTATCTTAGGTAAAATGTTCAAATTGACTTTTAGAAACTTCATTATTCCGGGGATTCCCCGCAGGAACTCGTTAGGGTCTCGGCAAAGAAATAATCAGAGGGTACCTAATGAAAGGTCCTTTTGGATTTATTCAATGATTTTTTTACATTAAAAGTAAAAACTGATCTTACCGGCTTCGGAGGAAAATGTGAGTTACCTACCTATACTATTTTATTAAAAATCGCAAAGATTTTTTTAGGCAGTCGGGTAGAAATGTATGATTGATTGATTGAAAACACTTTTATGCACAACATAGGAGAAAAAAAAGATACAATGAATAAGGAAGTTGTACCTATAGGCGGTCTTATCGCTAACAATGCTATTTCACTCTCGGTATCGAAACGTTCCTTTCCCTTTAATATGGTTGAGAGGAGCGATGGCTGACTCTCGCGTTATACTCTTGACCGGGTGCTGTCCATGTGAACTTGCCTACACTGGTCAAAGGCATTCTTGACATTCCATGATTTTAATGTATAACTTATAGTGTCATATTGTTTTCATGTTCTAATGATATATTTTTTGATATCAAGGATTAGATTTTGACGTTATTAACTAATGATTGTTTATTTCTTGATTTTTTACAAATGAAATTATGTAATCACTATTTTATGACTATCAGAAAGAGTGTGATTTGCACCTATTTTGAATAAATATCTTGAATCTTGAAAACTAATCTTACGACAAAATCCATCAAGCCGTTACAGGCTACAGGCTCGGCCAAAGAAACAGACATAAACACATAGATACACACACCCAATATTACCCTCCTTTTTGGGTAGTCGGGTCTCTCTCTCTCTCTCTCTCTTATTGTGTGGCACAATTAACCGTGCTATTCAAGGGATAGACGGCGGTTGCCTGGTGTTGCACTTAGCATCACCCGCGGTGACGTGTAGGGCATTTAGATTTACACCAATGGACGTGTGCAATGCGACCTTCATATACACGTCTGGAATCAGATGTGCAGATTTCCTCACGATGTTTTTCTTCACCGTGATAGTCGGGTATAAATTTTTTTTTTTTTTTTCTTAGGCATGTAGTGTTAGCATAAGACTCTATCACGGATTAGATAGTTTCTACTCGTGGCATACTGAACAGTTTTTGCAATAATACAATATACTTTGTAGTAATGAAAAAACACGAAAAAGAAGAAAATAAAAAACCAGCCAAGTAAGAGTCAGAACACCACACATAGGGTTCCGTACCATCATGCTAGATGGCGCTAGTTTCTTCAGTTCTGTACTATCATACTAGATGGCGCCTGTTTCTTTACGTCTAAAAAAATACGTCTTTTGTATGGAAACTTTCACTTTTTTTAATTTGTACTATTTGTTGTTATAGCGGCAACAGAAATACATCATCTGTGAAAATTTCAACAGTATACCTGTCACGGTTCATGATATACAGCCTGGTGACAGACGGACAGACGGACGGACAGCGAAGTCTTAGTAATAGGGTCCCGTTTTTACTCTTTGGGTACGGAACCCTAAAAACAAAAACTAAAAAAAGTGTTCTTGTTGCTAAGTAGCAATTTCTACTTGGCAACCTTGTGTTCTATGACATTTCTGAATCACAAAATACTGGCCATCCCAATAGCTCATATATACGTCCCCACCGAGGGGCTTGAACCTACCCTGAATTAGGGCGATCGGGCCTTAGTCGACCATGTGGGCCCAGTGTGGGTTGATCAACTTAACACACAACCTGCGAGTTTCTTCTCAGGCGTGTGCAGATTTCCTCACGATGTTTTCTTTCACCGTAAGAGCGTCAGACAAACGTACATATGAGATCGAAATTCAAAAACACATTGGTACTAGGCAGGAGTCGAACCACGACCTCTCGGATGGAGGTAGCGGCCCTTGCCGATGCGCCAACGACGCACATCACTGGCCAACAGGGTTGCCAGGTCTTTAAAAAAAATACCGAACATGGACCCAAAAAAAATCAATACTTTATTTTTTTATTAAATCACAATAAAACTTAAAAACAAACTTGTTTTTTTGTCTGTACATAGTTAAGTTAGGTATTGTTTACGCCGCGCATGGTGTGCGTAGCCGTGGAGTCACGTTGAACGATCATGGACGACTGCACGAGTAGCCAAGCCAGCCTACAGTCGCGTAGCGCTCAAAGCGCGCGTAAGAAAGAGATGGAAAACGTCACATCGATTGCCGTTTGCGTCAAATTTGACTGTTTATTAGGGAGAAACATTAATTAGAAAAAAATACCGAACCGCCCATACTTCGGTATTTTTGTTATACCGAACACCGAACACAGGGCTAAACTACCGAACAGTTCGGTAAAATACCGAACACCTGGCAAGCCTGCTGGCCAACTGTGGTTAAAATCCTGAGCGCGAGTACGACTTACACTTGGCTGATCTTAATTATTTTTTGGTTTAATTCATGTTTTGAACTCTTATTACTTATATATTGACGCTTTTTACCATTTTTATCACGCTTTTATTAGCTTCACCTGTATGTATATAGATATGTTTGTAACCGACTTCTTGCGACTCGATTTTGACCCCACTTTAAACGGACAGATTTAATTCAAACTTTGTACATTTATCAAGAATCAGTGACAATACAATAACTTCATAAGTTTATCTCATCATTATCCTGAACTATAAATTGGAAAATAAGTATAGTTTAAAAAACTAAAAAAATACGCTTTTAAAGCACATCAAACTAAAGAGTAAAAAAAAATCGAGTATATAAGCTGAAAACAATAATGAACGAAAAATACTAGTATTATTGTGAAAAAAAGCGTGAGTTTGCTCGATATACGAAAAATATGGCACAAAGCGCCCCACGCTTTTTTCACAGTAATACTAGTATTCTTCTTTCATTATTGTTTTCAGCCTAAATTAAGAATTATTTTTCACTTTTTACTTTGATATGCTTTAAAAACGTGTTTTTTTAGTTTTTTTTTAACTATAATTTATTACCAAAAAAACGTTAACAAACACGTATCTTATTTGGGGTTTGAACTTCTATTTATTTATTTTATTATTATTTTATTTTATTATATTTGGAAAACTTACTGCTATTATACATTAATGATAAAATAAACTTTATGTATCTAAAAGCTGATGACAAGTTTTCGCAGATAAAAATATTCTGTAAACTAGCATAATATGGCATATTCTATCAAAATTTCAGACAGTTACAATAATAATTTAAAACATACAGCCTATAAAGGTCAGACAGACGGAAAAAAGGCTTCGTAATAGCAATATTTAGTATTCTTTGGTAAAAGGGTCTCAATGGCACCCTTTAGGTTCAGAACCGCCTCCGTGGCGTAATGGTTAGTCCATTCGCTTCACACCAGGAGTTCGCGGGTTCGATTCCCGGTAGGGTCTACTTATAATACTATAATATTATAATACTCGGTTTGGTTGGTGGTATGGCATTGCCGGCCTGGCTAGCTACCACTATCTTATCTAAGTCGATCTTGCCGCCAACCATCAGTGTGAACAACATTGATGTGTTCCGGCTTGAAGATAAGATAGCCAGTTCTCCATTGCGCTGGGGAATCTTGGTGAGCCCGCTTCCATCTTCAGCATCATCGTCACTTATCATCAGGTGAGATGATGCCAAGGGCTTGTAAATTGTGAATAAAATAAAATAAAACCCAAAAAAAAAAGATTTTTTTAAAGGCGACATCTGATTGGCTAACTTTACGAGTAGGTATGTACAGCTACCATAAACTATCATTTAAATTTATTATCATCATTACAGCTCATATATGTCCCCACCGAGGGGCTCGAGCCTACCCTGAATCAGGGCGATTAGGCCTTAGTCGACCATTTATTATACCTTGTATAAAAACATAAATTTATAGAGCGTCGGTGGCGTAAAGGCTAGGGCCGCTACCTCCTGTCCGGGAGGTCGTGGTTCGAATCCTGTCACGTACCAATGTGTTTTAAAATTTCGATTTCATATGTATTTATCCGACGCTCTTACGGTGAAGGAAAAAATCGTGAGGAAACCTGCACACGCCTGCGGAGAAACTCGCAGGTTGTGTGTGAAGTCAACCCACCCGCACTGGGCCCGCGTGGTCGACTAAGGCCCGATCCCCTAATTCAGGGTAGGCTCAAGCCTTTCGGTGAGGATGATGATGATAACCTTTATAATTATGTGCTTTATATTATGTTTTTAACACGCTTATATTAGCTTCACCTGTATGTTTGTTAGTTTGTATGTCTGTTTGTAACCGACTCTTTTGCACTCGATTTTGACCTACTTTAAAAGGAACAGATTTCATTGAAACTGTGTACATTTATCAAGAATCAGTGTCAATACAATAATTTCATAAGTAATTTATCTCATTGTCCTGAACTAAAAATATAGTTTATAAAAACTAAAAAACACGCTTTTAAAACACATTTATAGTATTTTCTTTACATCTTTAGGTATGTACCACTTTAGTAAAAGCTTTTCATTAAGTTTTTTTTTTTTCAGCGGTACCATAGGACTATACCTAAATTTCGGGAGTGTCCACATCTTTCTAGGCCCTGTGTTCAAAGCCACCAAGGTCATTTTACATGGAAACTTCAATGAAACCACTCTTGACCATGACATAGGAATAGTCAGCGTTTATCCGAAAAGAGTGAAATTCGACTTGGACATACAGCCTGTGAAACTACCTCCAAGAAAGATAGCTTTTCATAGTAAAATCAGTCTGAAGATATTTGGATGGGGTGCTATATCAGTAAGTGTATCTTATCTAAGTCTTGCCGCCAAATATCAATGTTGATATCATTGGTGTGTTCCGGCATGAAGATAAGACAGCCAGTTCCCCACTGCGTTGGGGAATCTTGGTAAGCCCGCTTTCATCTTCGGCAACATCGTCACTTACCACCAGGTGAGATGTTGTCAAGGGTTTACTAATTGTGAGTAAAAAAAAAAAGTGTCAAAACCTAAACTTAAACTCAGTTTTCACCCGACTACGAACCCCTTTCACAGACTGTTAAAGACTAACCCAAGGAGGGTTCCTTGGGTTAGTCTTTAACAGTCTGTGAATACAGAGTGTATAATGAAATTGGTGAAGGTCCCGTTAACTGGGGCTTTTCTTTTCTGTACAACATTTGTTCTACGCAAAAAAAAAAAAAACTTAATACAAATCGATCAGCTGATCGACCAATTTTGTTCATTTTAGTATGGAGGGTAATTTTTTTTTGCGAATTGACTATGGGTTCCTTGGAGAAAGTTGTTCAGTATGATGAGTAGAACCCCCAGTTAACGGCTCCTACGCCATTTTTTTTACATCCTGTATATGTATGTAAATATGTTTGTATGTATGTTCAGTTCAGTTCTCCGTTGCGTTGGGGAATCTTGGTAAGCCCGCTGCCATCTACGGCATTATAGTCACTTACCATCAGTTGAGATGACGCCAAGGGCTTACCAATTGTGAATAAAAAAAAAGTTCATCTGTTCCATCGTATTTCCTAAACCACTTAACCGATCTTGACAAATGTAGTGTCTTTGGATTTGTACCATCACTCCGCATGTTATATAGGATAACATAAAAAAAACGACAGGGCGAATTTTATGGTTGAATTACAAAACCCTTTATTTTGCCATATATTCATATAGTGTTTATAGTGTTTGGTATCAAAAAAGGTATCGACGAGCATATTTTAAATATATACATATTACATATGCAATTATTTTTTTTGAGTTTCTTAGCAAATGGTCTCACAAATGATCTTATAAAACGGTTCAATGTACGCGCGTTACTATCAAGCGACACGACACGCAGAGCCACGGGTAGCGATGTGGGGTGGCGTTGTAATCTGAGCGCAAAAAATATGGAAATAAAACAAAAAAATAAATAAAACCTGACTACGGAAACAAACAAGCGTCGGTGGCTCAGCCGGTAACGACTCAAACCTCCTAACCAGAGGTACGGGGTTCAAATCCGGATGGCCAATGTACCAATGAGTTTTTCGAAACTTACGTACATATACCAACCGATTGCTTTAACGGTGAAGGAAAACATCGTGAGGAAACCTGCACACACAACTGCGAAGAAACTCGAAGGTTGTGTGTGAAGTCGACCAACCCGCACTGGGCCTGCGTGGTCGACTAAGGCCCGATCGCCCTAATTCAGGGTAGGCTCGAGCCCCTCGGTGGGGACGTATATGAGTTGATATTTATGATGATGATGACGGAAACACACTTTTCCGTTTTACAAGAGTTTCAGGTCTGAAATGATATTAAAGTCTTTATTTTTATTATTTTTAGCCCTATCGTCATCACTCATCAATATTTTGTATTATAAGTACCTATCATTAATGCTTGCGACCACGGTTATCACCCCAGATGAAGGGAAAAATAAAGGCTAACTTTTTTCGAGTCGAGTTTTTTAAATTTTATTTTTATAAACTACAGTTATCTATTAAATTCTAGCTATTTCCCGCGGCTCCACCCGCGTGGAAAACGTTTCTATGACTTTTCGAGGGTGCACAGTGAGCAAGCCGCAAGCGGCTCAAGAGCGTGGACAAAAGTAGTGTATGTGTTAATTCAGGTCCTAGTCTGTCTACCTACCAAATTTCAGTTCAGTAGTTTTATCGTGAAAGAGTAACAAACATACCTCCATACATTCTTACAAACTTTCGCGTTTATAATATTAGTAGGACTAATCTTTCGTTAGCTCTCTTAAGATGCACATGCTTTCCCACTACCCAATGAAAGCTGCTATTTAATGACTGCCTATTACAATATTATAGTAATTTATGCCACTGCCAAGTAATGAGAGCCATTAGTGCTAGTTTGTACTAAGAGAAGCTGAGTAGCACAATAGACAGAACGTGTGTTACAATGGCCCATTGCGTGTAGTGGCATACAATACTTTTTCTACGACCATGAAATAAATAAAAGAAAAGTTTAAACAGTCAAAAATTCATCCATAATAAAGCCTAATCACACGCGATTTTGAGCTATGGCGCAGGTACGCGCGCTTTTTTAAATGGTTTCTTGCACAAAACACATTAAAATTTTGTCATAATGTATTATTAGAAATCAGAAGCGGATTTGATTAAAAAAAACAGAATTTAATTGACCTAAAATTATTAGGGTTTTACACAAAGAATAAGAGCAAAGCGAATACAAAGAAACTGCACAAATAACAGACTCACGACCTCCTCGTACGACGGATGACAGCAGAAAAGTGAGCGAGCCGTGGTTTTCTTCTCGTTGCCCCCGAAGGGGGCGACGGGGAAACGTTCCCGAGGCGAGGCCTCCTTAACGTGGCTGCTTCCGCCGCCCATCACGATGGGCGGGTCCTTGGGTGGGCGCAGGGCCCTTGGCAGCCACTCCAGCCCCGGTTGGGGCGAGCAACTGCTGAAGTACTCCCAGAGCATGCAGGAGGTCACTCTGGGAGGGCACAGTGGTGGTGTTGGTGGCGGTGGGGGCGGCGGAAGCGGGGGCTAAGGGCCTCTTCCTCCTCCGGCGGGTTCTACGGCGTTTCTGGTGCGTCGCGGGTGCGTCTGCTGAGCCGCTCAGCACGGCGGGCGCTGCCGGTGCGGCGCGCTCAGCTGTGGCGGCGGGTGCTGCGGGTCGTGTGGCGGTTGTCCGGGCGACTGTCCCGGCCTTTTTGTTCCGGAGCTCCCTGCGGAACACCGGGCACGAGATGTGGTTGGCAGGATGCGGGCCCGCGCAGTTGGCGCAGGTGGGTGGGTCCTCACGCGGCCGAGGGCAGTCCATTGCGGCGTGGGGATCGCCGCAGCGGACGCAGGCCAGCGGGCGGTGGCAGCCGTGAGATGAGTGCCGGAATGCCTGGCACCGGTGGCATTGCGCGGGTCCACGCTTGCCACGCCAGGCCTCGATGATGATGCCCGGCATGTGCAGGAGCTCCGTGATAGCGTAGATGGCAGCGATGTTGGAGGTCCGCCGGATCTGGACGTAAAAGAGGCATCCGGGGCGTCCTGCACGCGCCCGGATGGCCTTCACGTGTTCCGCCTCATAGCCATGTGTGGCTAAGGCGGTGACGATCTCGGCGGGCTCGGTGATCGATGGGAGGCCTCTGATGGCCACCTTGAGGGGCCTCTCGGCCGGCAGCGTGTAGGAGAACCAGCTTATCTCCGGTAGCGTAGACAGGTACCGCTGCACCGTGCGGTACTCGTCGCCGTCTTCAGGGGAGAAGCGGATACCGTTGCCGTAGGGACGGGCGTTGGGAGCTCGCCCGAGCTCCTTGGCAAGCTTCTCCAGGTGGGTCGACCAGTTCGGGAGGGACTCCACTACCAGAGGCGGGTAGCGGGCCTTCTTGGGCTGGCCGACGGCAGCAGCGGGGGCGGTGGCGGCGGCGGAGGGCCCCGCGGCAGCGGGGGCTGGGGCGCGCGGGGGCGCGGCGGCGGGCGCGGGGGCGCGCGGGGGCGCGGCAGCAGGCGCGGGGGCGCGCGGGGTCGCGGCAGCGGGCGCGGGGGCGCGCGGCGGCGCGGTGGCGCGCGGCGGTGCGGCGGCGCTGAGCGGCGCGGCGGCAGTGCTGAGCGGCGCGGCGGCAGCAGTGGGTGGGGCCAAAAGGGGCGGCGTCTTGGCTCGGTCCGCATACGTGGGCCGGGCAGGGGGTGCGGCGGCGGTGGGGGGCGCTGCGCGCCTCGGGGCCGGTGCGGGCGGTTGCTGTCGCGGCTGCCGGCGCGGATCGCGTTGCGACCACGGCGGCAGGGGGTCTCCAAACTCGCCGCAGAGGCGCTTCGCCAGCTGCTCTGGCGAGTCCTCGGGGCTGCGGAGGCGTCGGGTGGGCTTCAACTGGAAGTCCGGCACCGTGTCCCTGACGACGGCGGCACAGACCTCCAGGTCTGCGGGTAGCTGTTGCAGCTCCGAGCTCGCTGCTTGGAGGCAAGCAGCGGCGAAGCTCTCCTCGGCGTATTGTGGCTCGGCGGGGGTCTCCAGGTGGCGCTCGCGCTCCATCAGGTGCGCCGCCATCGCTCTCAGCAGCTCCTCCGACCCGATCCGTGATTGACACAGGCGTGCGACAACCACGGTGTCGGCGTCCAGCGCCGACCTGGGCGAGAGGGGCTGCGGTGGGCGAGTACTTGCGCTCGCTGTGGGCGCGAGGTCCTCCGCCGGGGCATCTTCTTTTGGGATGCCGTCATGCGACGATGACGGCCGGGACGCGTGCGGTGACCCCGAGTCGGAACCCGAGGCCATCACGCTGTGGGTGGAGCTGACGCTCGTCGGTAGCTCCGCGGGATTTCGCGTGCGCGTGCGACCAAAAGCAGCGAGTAGGACGGGTGCCGCACTGCGCGGACTTACCCGGGGCTTGCCGCTGGTGGCAGACCGGGCTTGCCCACGCGGTGACGGCATCTACTCGCCGCGGCGCAATTGAGGGTAGGTGGTCCCCTCCGACGCGATAAAAAGCGTCGGGTGCTGCTCGGAGGGTAGTTGCGTCAGCAACTACCTCGAGATCGCGAAGTGAGGGTAGGTCCGGGCACAGTGACGGTAGCGCGGGACACGGCTACCACACACACACGAAAGACGGTCCAGTGAGCGAGCGCCCCTTCTGCACTGCCTTTATACCGTCATCCGCCGCACTCCCACTCTCAACCCAAACAATGGCTAACACGGCCTCTCCTGACACCCTGACGTCCACGGCAGGCTTGGTCGACTGATCCAGTTGCAGCTTAGTCAATTTCAGGCATATCCAGGCCTCGCGAGGGTTCTTCTCCCAGGTCATCAGGTCTAGTAGACGGTCCCGGTGCTGGCTCGTCTTGTTCAGGCTGATTTGGCGTTGGCCTGGTTTAGGTCTTCATTTTCATCATCCTCATTCGCTGAAATCGCGTAGCAATATTACAACTTAAATCTCAGTAAGTTTGACTCTTACCATGCGGCTTTTCTAAATTTGTTATATAGGTTAGAGTTAGTTTTAGTTGTACTGTTACCAGATAAACTTTATTTGAATGCTTGTGTTCCAGAGAAAACTTGAGAAATTTCATGTAATAAAACAAAATAAACTGCCCCATGGGTTACATTTAACTTAAGTTATCCAGAGCACTACACATTCAGACAACCATACCACACCATAAAACATAACAACATGCTTAATAAAGAACACTGACCTCACACTGCACAGTGACTGGTCGGTTTGCAAGGCCGACCAGCTTCCGAGGTCGTGGGAACACCCCTTTGAGTGTACCACACAGACAGAAAAGGATCCAACAGCACCATTCATCAGAGGTCGTGGGTACACCCCTTTGAGTGTACCACACAGACAGAAAAGGATCCAACAGCACCATTCATCAGAATCGATGCAAGACTTCCGAACCAGAGAGATCATACAGATCTGAGAGATCATACAGATCTGAGAGTCACCCTCAAAGAAGGCAAAAACATGATCCGGGAGTCCATTCGCCTCCCCAGGGAACCATAAACTGAGCAGCAGTATATGTGGTCTTCCCGTATGATCCAACCAATAGCCTCAGTTCATAGCGGCCGTGAGGAAGAACGCGCACCACTCGGTAGGGGCCGCGCATTCCATGGTCAAGCTTGCCCGTGGACTGAGCATACTTGATAACGAAGACAAGGTCGCCTTCCTAAACACACGAGGGGAGTGTCTGTCCCGGTTAACATAGGTGTCCATTGCTTCCTGGTTTCTAGTGAGCCGTTCGGCCGTCCTCTGCCTGACGATTTCTCTTCTTGACTCACGATTACTTGTGGCAGGCTCCTGGGCGACATCTCGCACCAGAGCACGAATCGCTTTCGTTGTATTTTCATGGCCCACCAACAATTTTAAAGGCGACGTTTGTGTAGTCTTGTGCCGTTAGCGTGATGCATCTCAGCAGTTATGTGATGGAGCTCAATTCTGAGGACTTGCATCCACGACTTAAATCCAGACGACTCGAACATGCGGCCTCTGTCAGCCACTATTAATTTTGATGTTTCAAAATAGAGAAATAACAGTTTTACAGACCTGCTTCCGTTCGTCCAAGTCTTAGCGGAGGATAGGAGTAAGGAGGCAGAACTTAGTGAAGGCGTCAACAACCAGCATCACGTGCTTAAATCCTTTCGATTCAGGCAAAGGGCCCAGCACGTCGAAGTGTAGGGTGTCGAACGGGACGTCAGGTTTAGGCCAGGAGGAAATAGGTTGAAGAGTAGCTATAGGAACTCGTTTATGAGCAAGTCAAGTTGTACAGTGACGTATGTATTTTTTTTACAAAGGCCCTAAGGCCAGGAAAACAAAAATGCCTAAGTATAAGCTCTAATATTTTGTCAGCACCAATATGGCTGTGTTCATCGTGAAAGATCCTAAGGAGGCTCAAGCGTTAGCCCTTCGGTATATAGCAAAGGAGCCTCGGCTATTCCCCTACCTGACTGTACCGGTAACAAAGAATATCATTTTGTACTCGATGCGTGATGGGTCTAACTCTCCCCGTTCCACAGCCTGAATCATGTTACGAGTTTCTTCATCACCAGATTGCGCCATTTGGGCCCTAATTACGCGGCCATTCAATGTTATTAACCGAACTGGTGGGGTTACGGCTCAAAAAGTCCGCGTGCGGCAACATAGCGCCTTTTTTGTATGAGACGGTAAAGTTAAAATCTTGCAAGTAAATCCACCATCTTGCCACACGCGATAATAAATCTTTCTTACCCTGAGTAGTCCTCAGTGCGTTACAGTCTGTAACTACCGTGAAACGCGAACCAACCAAGTAGTGCCAGAAGTGCCGCAGCGCTTTCACTACAGCCAGGGTCTCGAACTCATATGAATGATATTTAGGCTCAGCGCCCTTAGTCACCTGTTAAAGGAGTATTAACAACAGGTTGCACATTCAACGCTGCAGTCAACACAGCCAATGGATTTGAATCGTGAATAATACGTTGAGTAAACAACGCCATCCCTATTAAGCACATCTCATCATCATTACAGCTCATACACGTCCCCACCGAGGGGCTCGAGCCCACCCTGAATCAGGGCGATTAGGCCTTAGTCGACCACGCGGGCCCAGCGCGGGCCGGCCGACCCCACACACAACCCTCGAGCCTCCTCGCAGGCGTGTGCAGGCCTCCCCACGATGCCCCCCCCCCCACCGTTGAAGCAATCGTATGTACGTAAGTTTTTGAAAAACTCATTGGTACATTGGCCGTCCAGCACATCTATTCTGATAATAACGGGGGCGGGCATTCATACACTCGCTCGGAACTACCAACAAATCTACCTGCAGTGAAATACCTTCCAATTCGATTGTAATCGTCACATACAAATCGACTTGGGTAACTGTTTCACCTACCCCCTTCATTTAACAGTTAGTAGTTTCCTTGGCACATGAAAAATATGTCACATTTGAAGACGATATCAATGATACACCAATGGAGCCACTGTCGATTAAAATGTCTACTGGAATGCCCTGAATGACGCCTTCGACAATATCATTGCGCTTTTGCAAAGAAGCCGAGCAGAAGTTAACTTTTTTATTATCACGTTGCTCATCAACACGTCGTTTGGCAAAACATAATTTTTTGTCATGACCCGGCTTTTTGCAATAAGCGCACGTGATTTCACTTGAAACTGGCCTATTTTCAGATGAAGATGGTTTCGATCCTGAATCGGCATTGACACTAGACTTCAGTCGTTTTGGGCACGAAATTTGCCTGTGACCAGACTCACCACAACTATAACACTTGGTTAGAACTTTCTTAAAACCCTGTGATTTGTTCTTGTCCGTATTGACAGTGAAATGGTGATTTGTGCGTTTACTCGTATCCATAGATGTAGTTTTTAAAGGCTTTACAAAATTAGACAGATAATTGACCAAATCAACGGGTTTTAAGTCAGCAATCGTTGCTGTTGCTTTCACTTGAGGGTCAGTTATTCCTCTCAAAACAATCTCTGTAATTAGATCGTCACTGAGACCTTTGGCATAATATACGCAAACGCAATAATGACTTCCGTGCATACTCGGCATATGTACGGTACTTATCTGAAATAGTCGACATTACGTCAAACAAAATACCTGCAGAGGCTTGAAATAAATTTGATAACCACTCATTGAGCCATGATTTTTTCTCTATGCGTGAAAGGCATTCGTGGTAGTTCTATTTATTGACAAGTTTAGCCCTATCGACTTCACTAAACCATGTATCAACGTCATGAATGCTGGAATCAAAATTAGAGACGTAATAATTACTAGTACCTACGGATTTTAACGAATGTATCGGTTCAATAATTTGTTCCGTGCCTGGCCCAGCGACGGGCTCAATTGATACTGTGGCATGCGATCGCCCCTATAGCGCCTCCAAACGTGAAAGCACAGTATTGAAAGATTCACGATTTTTCTGCAACGGCGACAAAGAAAAGCGTACGCACAGACCGTGAAAATCTCTCCCTGCGGTCAACATTGGTAGTACGATATGGCGAGTACTTATCACGAGAACGGCAATCCCGTGAGTCGCACCCCTGAGAACGCCGTCCCTGCGAAGCCGATCGACGAATGGCGCACACGCTTTGCATGCGGCGAACGACTGCGCGAGTAACTACGCGAGCGTCGGCCTCGGGAACGCCAATCCGGAGAACGTCGATTACGCGAGCATTGATAGCGTGGTGTGTAACTACGCGAGTGACTGCGCGAGCGCCGAGGTTCAGGCGATTGGTCCCGCGAACGGCTACACGAGTGTTTACCGCCGCGTGAACGTTTATTCGGCGACCGTTTACTACGCTGGCACCTACTACGCGACTCGGGCGAGCGTCGATTACGAGAACGTGAACGTCCCGGCTTATCCATGTTTCTAACTCAGTTATAAACAACAAAACAAAATGTCAACACAAACCGAGTTAACGGAAATCACAATAAAATTGTAAAGAACGTGGGTAAACAAAGACAGTTAAAACACCAAAATGAAACGTCAACAAGCCAAGTTAACGTAAATGACAATCAAAAATGTAAACAAAGAAAAGTACCCTCATAAGAAAATAATATTCGAAACTTTTCAATTAAAGAAAACAAAATTTTGTTTTAAGAAAAAGATGAGAATAAGTATTAGGATGAAAGTGGGAATGTTTTCTTTATCCCACTTCTGATATTAGAAATCAGAAGCGGATTTGATTAAAAAAAACAGAATTTAATTGACCTAAAATTATTAGGGTTTTACACAAAGAATAAGAGCAAAGCGAATACAAAGAAACTGCACAAATAACAGACTCACGACCTCCTCGTACGACGGATGACAGCAGAAAAGTGAGCGAGCGCCCCTTCTGCACTGCCTTTATACCGTCATCCGCCGCACTCCCACTCTCAACCCAAACAATGGCTAACGGTATATTTAATTTTTGAAGCCAAAGCCAAAAATATATTTATAAAGTTTCATTGTAGTACAGTTTGATGCCTCTTCTCCTAGTACTACCCTGCCGCTTTGATGCCTCTTCTCTTGCCGCTTTGATGCGTCTTCTAGTGCTACCCACCAAAAGAGTTGCCTTGCAGGGGAGGCAACTTTTTTGGTGAGTAGTATAAGGCAATACGCAAAGGACACCTTTCCTGTATTTATGGTAGGGAAATACAACATCAGGTGGATTCTTGACGCTTTGATGCCTCTTCTCTCGCGCTTTGATGCCTCTTATAGTACTACCCACCAAAAGAGTTGCTTTGCAGGGGAGGCAACTCTTTTGGTGGGTAGATAAGGCAATACGGAAAGGACACACTTTCATGTATTTATGGCAGGGAAATACAACAGCAGGTGGATTCTTGCCGCTTTGATGCCTCTTATAGTACTACCCACCAAAAGAGTTGCCTTGCAGGGGAGACAACTTTTTTGGTGGGTAGATAAGGCAATACGGAAAGGACACACTTTCATGTATTTATGGCAGGGAAATACAACAGCAGGTGGATTCTTTCCGCTTTGATGCATTTTATAGTACCACCCACCAAAAGAGTTGCCTTGCAGGGGAGACAACTTTTTTGGTGGGTAGATAAGGCAATACAGAAAGGACACACTTTCATGTATTTATGGCAGGGAAGTACAACAGCATGTGGATTCTTGCCGCTTTGATGCCTCTTATATCAACCAGTATACTGAACCAGACGTCATCGTGTATATTGCGTCCCCCCGAAAGAAACCTAGGTGGTTGGAGTTTATGTAACACTTTCATGATACAGGTTGTAAAAAAGATATGTTTCAATATTTTTGTACAGAGAGGCTTCTACGAATGAAAATTTTAGTCCCCAAGAAACTGTTAGTTAATTTGCAAAAAAGTTTTTGGTTTCTCCATACAAATTAATAGATCATTAAAAAAATAAGGTAGTATAGGAGCCTGTTTTTTCGGATATGACTATGGGTTTCTTTAAGAAAGTTACCTAAATTAGTTTCACAAGTAGAAGTTCATCATAAATGCACACCATTTTTTAACAACATCATCATATCAGTTGAAAGACATCATCTGCTGAACGTAGACCCTCCCAAAGGATTTCCACTATGACCTGTCCTGCGCCTGCCCGCATCTAGCGGCTCCCCGCTTCCTTTTTGTTCCAGCCTGTATATCCTGGAAATTCTTATCCGACTCTTAAGGCACAGTGGTACTTAAAAATCTGTCTTTGTCTTTTTCTTTACGTGTAAAGAGGGAAGAAAATAACCACACTTTTGCACTTTTTCGATGTTTTCGTTTTTATTTTCATCATATTTATCTTAAATAAAAATCCAATCGATGTTTTCCATTCAGTCACCTATGAACTTTATTTTAGTAAATAAATCATATTATCAAATTACTTTTTTTAAGAATAAAACCGAAAATAGGCTATAGAATGGCTCGAAAAGAGGTACCTTTGTGAAATTATTCTATCGAGCCAACTTTATTAAATCGTGTTTCCATTCTACATACATAACTATTCTCAATAATACCAATATGTTTTCCTAGATTTTAAATTTACTGTTAACTACTTCAAAAATGAATTCTAAAAACCTGTTTAAGTAGATTTTCAGGTACCACTGCGCCTTAAAACAATTCCGATTGCCGTCTAAAACAACATTTTCTTTGCAATAAATAAAGGCCTGTATTACAGGAGCAGGAGAGGTTTTCAAAGCAGCTGCGATCGGCCAGGCTTCCTGTAGTAGATCGGCAAATTTGCCAATATCTCCTCGAAGGCTATTTTCCGGATAACACATTTTGTCTGGGCTACCCCGATGGCCATGTGGACGCTTGTTTGGTATGTAAATACAGGGTGGTTATTCACTTGCTGAAAAGCTTTAAAAATTATGGTTCTCGAGAATCTATCTATCGGTATTCTATCGAATTCATTTCGGAGAGTGCGCGCAAGAATTTCACGACCTCATTCCCCCTGCTCCATTCCACCGTCGGTCAACGAGACGCAGGGAGGGGTTGCACCCCTTTGTTGTTGATGTTCCACCTTTTCGCACGAATCGTTACGCTTTTTCATTTATTATGCGTACAGCGCAGGAGTGGAACTCCTTGCCTGCGTCAGTGTTTCCCGATTCCTATAATTTGGGGATCTTCAAGGCAAGAGTGAATAGGCATTATTTGAGTTTGCGTGTACCAACCTCGACTGCATCATCACATCAGGTGAGTTGCAGTCAAACGCACTCAAATTTTTAATAAAAAAAAAACGGTTTTTTTCTTCAAAAGGGTTAAAAATTTTGAATTAATACAAAGACGTAGGAACATTTTTGGGAGAGTAGTGTTCTTTCACCCACCATTTTTTAAATATGTACAGCAGTTTTTTTAATTTATAATTTGTCATTTATGAACGTAGTTACGAAATCGTTTCCCATACAAAGTTTTAATTATTACTTCTTGAAAATGGATGTGCCTATTCTAATGAAACTTTGTACACATAAGCAAGTCACGAAATTTTATTGTGTGGATAGATTGAATTTTCAAAAAAATGTATTGTCACTTGATTTAAGGTTTGCATAGTAATTTTCAAATTCGCTAATCTTTTTTTTATAAAGTATTTTGAAAATGTTATCTATCCACAAACTAGAATTTCGTGACTTGCTTATGTGTATTAAGTCTTATTAAAATGGGCCAATCCATTTTCAAGAAGTAGTAATTTTAAGTTTGTATGAGAAACAATTTTGTAAATACGCTCTTAAAACTGAGATATAGAGTTTACTTTTTGTTAGTGTTTGTGATATGCCTATCTTTTACTCAAAATATCTCAGTAACGGTCGGTAATATCTAAGAGGAGCGTCGGTGGCTTAATGGCGAGGGCCGCTACCCCCTGTCTGGGACGTCGTGGTTCGAATCCTGTCAGGTACCAATGTGTTTTCAAATTTCGATGTCACGTGTACGTTTATCCGACGCTCTTACGGCGAAGGAAAAACATCGTGAGGAAACCTGCAAACGGTTGCGACGAAACTCGAAGGTTGTGTGTGAAGTCGGCCAACCCGCACTGGGCCCGCGTAGTCGACTAAGGCCAGATCGCCCTTATTCAGGGTAGGCTCGAGCCCCTCAGTGGGGACGTATATGAGCTGATATGATGATCTCAGTAACATGAACCTTCACGTAAACAAGCTTAATTATATTTTTGATTTACATTTCCGTCTTCTATCTTTATATATATAAATCTTCTGTCCGTGTGTTAGTCATTGAACTCCTCCTAAACGGCTGGACCGATTTCGCTAATTCTTTTTTTGTCGAGTTCGTTATTGTCAGGAGAAGGTTCTTATGTAGGGTAGGGTAGGGTAGGGTAGGGTAGTGTAGTGTAGTGTAGTGTAGGGTAGGGTAGTGTAGGGTAGGGTAGGGTAGTGTAGGGTAGGGTAGTGTAGTGTAGGGTAGTGTAATGAATTGAAGTGAAGTGTAGTGTAGTGTAGTGAAGTGAAGTGTAGTTTAATGTAGTGTAGTGTAGGGTAGTGTAGGGTAGTGTAGGGTAGTGTAGGGTAGTGTAGGGTAAAGTAGTGTAGGGTAGGGTAGTGTAGTGTAGTGTAGGGTAGGGTAGTGTAGTGTAGGGTAGGGTAGTGTAGTGTAGTGTAGGTTAGGGTAGGGTAAGGCAGTGTAATGTAATGTAAGGCGGTACGTAGTTCGCCGGGACAGCTAGTTAAAATATAAAGATTAACTCTGCATCTGAAAATCAAGGCAGTCAGTCTCCATATAAAAAAATTCACAATCCCTTTTAAAATGGTTAATCAGTAAATTTCAAATGATAAGTTCTTAAATATAAAATATATATTTTTTAAAAGTCATAAAACATTGATGAGTTTTTGTAAGACCATTCAGTATATTACAGTTTCCATATTTTTGGTACAAAATTTCTAATATGTTTTTTTGAAAATTTGAATCTATTTACCGATACCATAAAATTGTAAAATAAATTGTAATTGTAAACTGTAAAATACTGAATGCATTCAGTATTTTACAGTTTCCATATTTTTAGTACGAAATTTCTAATATACCTTGTTGAAAACCGAGTCTTTTTACCAATAACATTCAGTATTTTACAGTTTCCATATTTTTAGTACGAAATTTCTAATATACCTTGTTGAAAACCGAGTCTTTTTACCAATAACATTCAGTATTTTACAGTTTCCATATTTTTAGTACGAAATTTCTAATATACCTTGTTGAAAACCGAGTCTTTTTACCAATAACATTCAGTATTTTACAGTTTCCATATTTTTAGTACGAAATTTCTAATATACCTTGTTGAAAACCGAGTCTTTTTACCAATAACATTCAGTATTTTACAGTTTCCATATTTTTAGTACGAAATGTCTAATATACCTTGTTGAAAACCGAGTCTTTTTACCAATAACATTCAGTATTTTACAGTTTCCATATTTTTAGAACGAAATGTGAAATATACTGTGTTAAAAATCTGAGTCTTTTTACCAATACCATTCAGTATTTTACAGTTTCCATATTTTTTGTACAAAATGTCTTATATACTTTTTTGAAAATCTGTGATTTTTTTACCAATACCATTAGTATTATACAGTTTTCATATTTTTAGTACAAAATGTCTAATATACTTTTTGTAACAGATAATAATATCGAATATAGGTGATAATAAAACGACTTGAATAATTAATATTTCTTGGTGTTTTAACTGTCCCTAATTTGTTGACCACGACTGTATATATACCCTGTGTGAGTCCCAAAAGTCAACGTTATCCCTTAGTCATTATTACCTTCTTAGTTTGAATGCTTTGTGATTTTACAGAAAAATCTTATAATACAGTTGGCCTGCCCAATAGGGTGAAAACTTCCTTATTTTATCATATTTTCAACAAAGTATAATAATTAATAAAATACAAATGTGTGTGTTATCCACTTCGTCGTTTATTAACTGATTTTGATTTTAATTTTTTTGTTGGAAAGGAGATATCCCAAGTATGGTATCATGATAAGGAAACCAGGATCTGAAAATGGCATCCCAGAGAAATCGAGGGGAACCTTCGTTACCTGCTTGAATTCGGTTTTTTTGTTTAAAATTATTAGACTCATTTTAAATCTATTACACAAATACGTATCTTTGGATCTCAACATTCTTTAATGCTAAGTTAATAAAAATATATTCAAAGAGACAATATATTCAACGATACAGTGTATTCTCAAAAAAAAATGTACCTCTCTTAGGGAAGTAACCCAAAAAATTGTTATTGACATAATGACTTCATTTTCAATTTCGAGTCACAATTTTACGTCTTTATACTAAATTTCATTACTGCATGGTTGTTATGGACATATTAAAATGATTGTGATATACAGACAGACAGACATGACGAAATTAGGCAAGAAAAGGTATCGCTTTTTGCCCTAAAATGATAAAATATAGGTGTTAATTTAAATGCCCAACACGTGACCTCTAGCACAGATGAGATACAAGTTACTTTGTACCTCTAGCCATTACATTACACGTGACGCCGCTACCTCCTGTCCGGGAGGTAGTGTTTCGAATCCTGCCACGTACCAATGTGTTTTCGAATTTCGATTTCATATGTACGTTTATCCGACGGTGAAGGAAAACATCGTTAGGAAACCTGCACACGCCTGCGGAGAAACTCGAAGGTTGTGTGTGAAGTCGACAAACCTGCACTGGGCCCGCGTGGTTGACCAAGGGCCGATCGCCCTAATTCAGGGTAGGCAGAGCCCCTCGGTGGGGACGTGGTACGAGCTGATGATGATACGTGACCGCGGGTGATGCTAAGTGCATCACCAGACAACCGCCTTCTATCCCTTGGATGGCATGGTTAATTGTGCCACACGATAAGAGAGAGAGAGAGAGAGTATTTGATATTAAATTTCACTTGACATCTCCATACGTAACTGATTATTTTTCCTTTTGAGGGCCGGAACCCTATAAGTAGATAAACCGCCAAAAATCGGCGTCAAAATTTTTTTTATTTTATTTCCTTAATAAAACCTACAGCGTACAATTTTATTATTTAAAATTTAAATACAAATTTTACATAAAAATTGACACTATGGCGCTTGGAAAATGTTGCGCGTAAAAAAGAAAAAAGGCGGGAAAGCGAAATTGAGGCTATTTCTTTTTTACCTGACTACGAAAAAATTAGGGTTGTTTTTGACAGTCTATGTATGTATGTATGTATGTATGGATGTTCATATGTTCCCTCGTATTTCCTAAATCACTTAACCGATCTTGACAAATATGGTGTCTTTGGATTCGTGCTATCACTCCGCGTATCAAACGGTATATAGCGATGAAAAAAATCAATTTGGCGGATTTAACAGGTGAATTAAACGAACAAAAAGTTTTTTTTAGATATTCATATCATGTTTGGTATCAAAAGAAAGGTCTCAACGACCACATTCTAAATATATAAATATTACATATGCCTATATTTCAAATTTCTTAGCAAAAGCGGCTCTTAGCGGTTCGCGCTACAATCAAGCGACACGACATGAGGCCGCAGGTAGCGAGGCGGGGTGGCGTTATACTCTGAGCACAAAAACTATGGAAATAAAATAAAGTTAAAAAAAACAACTAAAACCCGACTAAGGAAAAGTATGAAAACAAGAGTTACCCTGCCTGAAATCATAGCCTTTATTTTTCCCTTTATCTGGGGTAATAGCCATAGTAACAAGCCCTATCGTAATCAAATAAAACCCTATCGTATTATCGCTTGCGACCACGGCTATCAGAAAAAGGTAAAAATAAAGGCTATGATTTCAGGCGGGAAAACTCTTGTTTTCATACTTTTCCGTAGTCGGGGGTTAGTTTTCTTAACTTTTTTTTTATAATAAATATTGTGGCGACATCTACAGCACACCCGCCACTAACAACTACATACCTCAACTCAAGACTGAACCATCGGTCATACTGTATGGAGAGTTACATCTTCATCTCGAGAGTGTGAGTTACATCTACTAACAAAGCATCTACAACGCACTATCAACATTTCCTTGCTCATAAGCATATATACAAGCACCAACCATACACGGTTGGTCCACGGCCGGACCCCAGGCACACCACCTCGCCTGGCGGAGATATCTCCCTTTGTTCTCGAGAGTAGGAACACATCCATTCCTACAATATTATTTACTTATTTGGCTTTTGTTATACATTTAACATTAAAACTTGGGTGAAAGGCACCCATTTCATACCTTGGTTACGAATCCTACTAATATTATAAACACGAAAGTTTGTAAGAATATTTGGATGTTATGTTTGTTACTCTTTCTCGCAAAAACTACTGAACGGATCTGGCTGAAATTTGGTAGGTAGACAGATTGGGACCTGGAATAACATGCAGGCTACTTTTTTCCACGCTTGCGGCTCGCACACTGCGCACCCTCTAAAAGTCATAGAAACGTTGTCCACGCGGGTGAAGCCGCGGGATACAGCTAGTCTACTATATACTATAAAACTTTCAAAATTTTCTGGATTATTCATCATTTTGGCCGTTTTAGTTCACATCACTACAGAGAACACATCACAGAGCGAAGTTCATCTAAAACGCTCCTTAATCTTATTTGAAACTGTTCACTAACTCTTGAAAGTGTTTTCATGTACTAACCCAAATTGATGTACTTAACTTGTACGTAGATCCCGATGTGGTTTTCGTGGATGAGAAATACTATGCTCAGTTCAGTTTAGTTCATTTACGATAAAAACATTATATACGTCAAAGTTCTGTAAATTTAAATAATGTAAATATATAAATATAACAGGTACAATGCAAAATGCAAAATTATCAAAAAAAAAATATACTAGCTGTCCCGGTGAACTCCGTGCCACTTTTCACTACACTAAACTACACTACACTACACTACACTGCACTACACTACCCTACCCTACCCTACACTACACTACACTACACTAAACTACACTACACTACACTACCCTACCCTACACTACACTACACTACACTAAACTACACTTCACTACACTACACTTCACTTCAATTCACTACACTACACTAAACTACACTATACTACACTACACTATAGTACACTATACTACACTTCCCTACACTACACTACACTTCCCTACACTACACTACACTACACTACACTACCACAGTATATATATTAGTACTAACGTACAGTATGGACACTCCCTGCCGCTCTCAAATTCGACCTCACCCCCCCGTCACTCAGATTGGCTGTAGATTGGGTACCAAACGTAAAGGACGAGCTACGCAAGCACTTTTATTCACTATATTCACTTTGCGCGCCGCTGTGATTTCGTTCACAGGAATAAAAACAACCAGTTACCGAACGTAAAGGCCCAACTGAACTCTTTTTTTTCATACTTGTCTTATGTTGTAAACGAACACCGCTCGAACAAAAAACAACACAATCCGAATACACCATACACAATATGAGACTATAAAACATTGTAAATGGTAACTGCGACGTGTTTATACATCTTTTAACACATTTTCCATAAAATTGCGAAATTGATAAGGTATTTTGTCACAGATTAAAAATCGACATGATAGTTTTGTTGCTTTGGTGTAGAGATGGGACGAAGTGAATGACTGAATGAATGATTTTGAACTGTTGTTGCGAGGTAAAAATTGGGTCATCTTTGGGCTCAACTGTACAATAGGGTACATCGATTTGGCAGTCCGCGATTTTTAGGTAAGAGATAGGCTTTAGCTGAACATCCATACCAAATTTCAAGGTTAGGAAACCAGCTGTTTTTGAGTTATGAATTTTTGAAAATTGTATTTTTAGGTACTCTTTGGTCTTTGTTTTGTGAGTTTATGTAGGACCAAAAATGACTTATTACTGATTGTATAATTTGATTCCTAAGATTCATAATATGGGGTTAAAACCCCCAACAAACCTTCGGGATCCGAGGGTGATGTGGGAGTATCAGGGCGGGGAAAGCATGCGGGGCCGACTTGAGGGCAGACAAACTTGGGGGTAACAAATCGAAAACCAGGGGTAATCTGTTAAGGTCAAGGTCAATCAGTCAAGGTCATTTCAAGCTCAAGGTCTAAGTCAATTTGATCCCAAAGATTCATAAAATGGGGTCCGCGAGTGAGGTACGGGGAGTTCTAAATAGAAGCGGGAGCGAGCGAAGCGAGCTCGGACTTTCGGAGCACCCCGACTCGGATCCGTTAGGTTCGGAGACTGTGCGGGGAGGCGAGCTTAGCTTGCCTCCCCGCACAGTCGTAGTGTTAGGTTTAACATGAGAATGCAGAAGTAGGAGCCCCGAGTTTGTCGGCCCCGCGTGCTTTCCCCGTCCTGATACTCCCACATCCCTTTCGGATCCTGAAGGTTTGTTGGGGGTTTTAAATGGGTGGCGGGGGCTACGCCCTCGTTAGGGGTCCGGGCCCCGCGTCCTTTCCCCGCCCTGATACTCCCACATCACCCTTTGGATCCCGAAGGTTTGTTGGGGATTTTAAATGGGTGGCGGGGGGGTTTTTATGGAAAAAGTGTTTAAGATGTACAAAATAATAGCAGTTTTCAGTGATAATTCATACGTTCACATCGCAGTTACCATTTACAATGTTTTTTAGTCTCATAATGTGTATGATGTATTCGGAAAGTGGTGTTTTTTGTTCGAGCGGTGTTTGTTTACAACGAAAAGTATGAAAAAAAAGAGTTTAGTATTCACACTGTTGCATTTAGTAATCTGTGCTGTTGCATTCAGTAAATAACTAAAAAACATTTCATGACCAATACCCCCGGTGTGATTCAACCCTATCTGCATTCTTGCCTATAGATACGTCAGTTATATATATATATCATTTCTCGCTCGTTTGTATGGAGTGTCCGGGGTGTGACACTACACTACCCTACAGAAGAACCTTCTCCTGACAATAACGACCTAAACAAAAAAAGAATTAGCGAAATCGGTCCAGCCGTTCACGCGTGATGCGATGACCAGAAGAAATAGGGGTACGAGGAAGAAAGAAAGGTCCTCGAGTGGCGACAGCAGGCTGAAAGACGAAGTGTTGGAGGGCCCCCCGCAAAGATGACTTATGATCTAGCGACTCTTGCAGAAAACCGCTAAAAATCAGTTTAAAGTCAAAATGTTACCATCACGTTCGGCCAACTGAACGATTTTTTATGACTTTCATTTCATTTCATTTATTCATAAATGCTATTTATTTCACATCCAAGTCACTAACGTTTTATAGTCTAATACAATTCATAATTTCTATTTTATAATTAAAACATAGAAATATTGAGATAAGATAACTATCCCTATTACGAGCTATACAGGTTGTACAAATCAGGAGGTCGCGAGTTCGATTCCCGGCGGAGTAACTTTGTAAGATTCGGTTTGGTTGGTGAAAGGGAATTTACTAAACCCGCCTGGCTAGCTAGCACCATCTTATCTAAGTCTTGCCGCCAAATATCAATGTTAACAGCATTGATTTGTTCCGGTATGAAGATAAGATAGCCAGTTCCCCATCACTTTGGGGAATCTTGATAAGCCCGCTGCTATCTTCGGCATCATTGTCACTTATCATGAGGTGAGTTGATGCCAAGGGCTTACCAATTGTGAATTTAAGAAAATGTGACTATAATTTAAATGTAAATCGACAAATAAAACTTAACTCGTGGAACTGGTTTTTTTTTAAGCAAAGGTAAAAAAAGAAATCACTCTTCTCTTATCGTGTGGTACAATTAACCGAGATATCCAAGGGATAGATGGCGGTTGCCTAGTGTTGCACTTAGCATCACCCGCGGTTGCGTGTAGGGCATTTAGATTTACACCTACGGACGTTTGCAACGCAACCTTCATGCACATCTGGAACCAGATATGCAGGTTTCCTCACGATTTTTTCCTTCACTGTTAAAGCAATGGGTAATTATATGTACGTCAGTTTCGAAAAACTCATTGGTACATCGGCCGTCCGGATTTGAACGCGGGACCTCTGGATAAGAAGACCGAGTTTTTACCGATTGAGCCACCGACGACGTTACTTTTAAAAGAAATTACTCCCCCATATGTATACAGATTTGAGTAAAATTGTCTATCTCCAGTATGTAGAGTACTTTCCCTCCAGGTGACGTTCAAAAATTTCAACATGTATAATAGTCAATGATTGATTTTGAAAACTTTGTATAGAAAGTCTTATACATTTTTATTCCGATTGTATATGTTGGTTAGGGAAAGCTTTTCAGTTTCACGAGTAACATCTCAACATATCAGCTCACATACGTCCCCACCGAGGGGCTCGTGTCTACCCTGAATTAGGGGACCAGGCCTTAGTCGACCACGCAGGCCCAGTGCGGGTTGGTCAACTTCACACACAACTTTCGAGTTTCATCGCAGGTATGTGCAGGTTTCCTCACGATGTTTTTCTTCACCGTAAGAGCGTCGGATAAACGTACATATGAAATCGAAATTCGAAAACACATTGGTACGTGGCAGGATTCAAAACACCGACGCTCCAGCACTTGACGTAGAGTGGCATATTTCTTCTTTGTCGTATCCTCATGGCTGAGGGACGTGACCATTGTGGGTCGCACGTACCACTATAGGTCTCCAGGCTGCTCGATTTTGAGCTCTGTGGATATTAGCCTGCAGTGTCATCCCGGTCACTTCTTTTATCGCATCGGCCCATTGCATAGGCATTCGTCCTGTCCTTTCCGTCCATGCGGCCAGAGGTGATAAGCTTTTCCAAGCTGTCTGATCCACTCCTGACCGTGTGACCAAAGAATTTGAGGATTCGTAGCATGCAGCTGGAGGAGAGCCTCAACTTTATGTTGAGTTCAGAGTAGCATCAACCATGTGCAAATTTCTGACGGTCTAAGATTAAAGGGTCGGTATGTTGTTTCCCAGGGAGATTCAGGAGGACCAGCGATGTTAGGTGACGTTCAGGTTGGCATCACCTCCTTCGGAGAAGCCTGTGCTGAACCACTCAAGCCAGGAGTCTACACTGATTTGAGGAAGCATCTGAATTGGATAAAAATTGCTGTTAAAGTATTTAAATAAATATTAATAAACTATTAAGCGATATATATTATGTGGACCGACGACCTGGTGAAGATCGCGGGAAGCCGATGGATGCGGGCAGCGCAGGGCCGGTCATCGTGGAAATCCTTGGGGGAGGCCTTTGTCCAGCAGTGGACGATTTTTGGATGATATGATGATGATGAAGCGTTGTCGGTTACTTTGGTTCACCTACGGATCTCCTTATTTCTGATTCGATCACACAGAGAAACTCCGAGCATAGCACACTCCATTGCCCTTTGGGTGACCTTGAGCCTTCTTATAAGGCCCATAGTAAGCGACCACGTCTCAGTTCCGTAGATATAGCTCTCAGAATTGCTAAACTTAAGTGGCAGTGGGCGGGGCATATAGCACGTAGAAAGGATGGCCGTTGGGGTAGTAAAGTTCTCGAGTGGCGACTGCGCACCGGAACACGTAGCGTTGGAATGCCTGTCACTCGGTGGAAAGATGACCTGGTGTAGGTCGCAGGAAGCCGCTGAATGCGGGCAGCGTAGAACCGGTCGTCGTGGAAATCCTTGGGGGAGGCATATGTCCAGCAGTGGACGTCCTTCGGCTGATATGATGATCATGAATAAGCGATTTTTTTCTGAGCACAGAGACAGTCTAAGGAAGTATACAAAAGGTTTTAGAATAATTAGAAGAACACTATAGCACCCCTAGTGTTGGAGATAAATAGGAGATAGATGGTGAAGCCACCCGGCCGTCAGCCATAATGGCCTCTAATTATGCCTGCTATTACAAATAGTGGCAAATTACGTGGAGGACCACTGCGAAATGTAGCTCCCTTGTCTTTTCAGTTTATGAATGTACTTGCTGTTGCCCGTGGCTTAGCCCATGTGGACATCGTTTTTGTGACCGCTTTGAGGGTGAGTCGTGCTCGAGCCAAGACCGACTTACGAGCGTATAGACATGAGTTTTCTCCAGGTCCTTCGGCTATAGTCTATATAAGGTCTAACAAAACTAGTTGAAACTATTTTAAATGGTGCTTCTACCTATGAAACTGAACAGCTTTCCCTATGGAACTCATAGTCAAATCGCAAAAAAAATGGCTCTTCCATACTAACTCGATCATCTGATCAGCCAACTTAGTAGTTCAAATTTTTTTTTGAGATTTGACTATGGGTTTCATGGGGAAAGTTGCTCAGTTTTTTGGGTAGAAGCACTAGTTAAAATAGTTTCAGCTAATTTTATTAGATCTTATATATAACTTCCCATCCCCAAAGTATCTCTCTACAAAATATTACAAACTTGGAAATTAGTTTTCTCCAGATTCCGCGGGAACTATGTCGGGCTATTCTGATTATCAGTCTAATGTCACTTCTTACCCCCTCAACTATTTATATAGAAAAAAAAACGAGCCAAGTGCGAGTCGGACTCGCGCAAAGTAGGGTTCCGTAGCCTTTTAACCTGCTCGCTCGGGAAGGCTGCACATGTGCCGTTATAATACCTACATGCGTACACTCGGGAAGGCGGCACATGTGCCGCCGAGCTACGCCCAAATAAAAAAGTACCAAGGTCATGTATTAGAGTTCATTCTCTCCTATGGTGTTTTATGTGAGAGAATAAGATAGATATGTACTCTTTAATTTTGCCAGATAATAATTCAACTCTCTCATAGCCAAAAAATCAGAAATTTCAGTTTATGCTATTTGGTGTGCTTACCGGCAGCGAAGTGCAGTTATTTGTGTACGTTTGTGAAGGAATTCGGACTTCATGGAAGTAAACTGACGGAAGTATTGATTATTACATGTATTCAGTGTATTGTTTCCCTTATTTTTATTGCAATTGAATACATATTCACTGAAAAAACACGTAATTTGTGAAATGCATACTTTTTTGTTCCTTTGTAGAATTCACATCAAAATATTGAACAAAGGGAATTGTATTGGTCTATCAGCTGTAATGAACCATAGACTAGAGATGTTCGACTGTATTTTACTTTTTATTTCATGACTCTGGACACAATACTTTTCGTAAAAACTATTTTTTGCAAAATCGGAAATTCGCAACCGGAAATTCGCCATTAAAATTCGCGAGCGAACGGTAGGCGGAAGTTCCGGTTCCGCGCGAGCTTAGAGGTTAAAACAATCGATGTATGTTTAAAAACAAAATTGTTTTTGTAGTTGGTAATTGGAATTTGAAATTGGAAAATCTAGGAACTTTTTACAAATCCATCTAGCACGTCTTAGGTTGGTCAACTATTACTCCTAAACTAAGAAATTCTACTCAGCCGTGATAATTTCCCTTTAAAATTGATTATCTCTCAGTTGACTAAACAAAAAATACTAAATATTTCTCAAACGGAACCCTGAATCGAAAAATGGTTTTAGCAAATCCTCGTTATTTAATATTTAAACGAGCTATTTAACGATACCCCACACGATAGGGTAAGTCAACAAAAAAACCACTCCTGTAGGGGTTTACATGTAGGGGAGGTAAAAATATATTTTTTAAAGATTTTATTTTACCACTTTATCGACGTGATTAATGTGTATAAGCATGCCAAATAACAGTTTCCTAGTACATATAGTCGCTGAGCTAAGCCGCAGACAGACGGACAGACAAACATGGCGAAATTATAAGGGTTCCTTGTTGGCCACGGAACCTTAAAAATAACAAAGCGTAGAAATTAGCTTTCCACAGATCCCTCGGGAACTATATCAGGATAGCCTGATTATCAGTGTACATAAGTCACTTTCCAAAACTATTCCTATGAAAAGAATCACGTCAATCCGTTGCTCAGTTGATACGACGACGTGCGCGAGTGTGAAAATGAGTTTTCCCCAGATCCCTCAGGAACTATCTCGGGCTATGCTAATAATTGCTCTTTGTCATTTCCCACCCCTTTGTCTTTTCGGACTATGCTAATAAGTAATCTAAGTCACCTTCCACCCCCTCAGCCATGTGTGTGCAAAAAAGCACGACAATACGCGCAACGACGTGCGCAAGCGTGGAAATGAGTGTTTCCTAGATCCCTCGGAAACTATTTTAGTGTTATGCTGAAACGACGTGCGCAAGCATGGACATGAGTGTTTCCTAGATCCCTCGGAAACTATTTCAGTTCTATGCTGATTAGTAGTCTATGTCATTTCCCACACCCTCAATTATCCCTTTTAAAAATATCACAAAGCGTAGAAATAAGTTTTCTTCAGATCCTCGGAAAGTACGTTGGACTATTCTTACTAATGTAAATCTATTAATATAATAAAACTGTAACGGGGCCGTGTCTGTACATGAAATATTTTTGGAAAATAATAACTGTGGTGGACATTACTAACGATACAGAGGCCAAAACAACAACTTTTGGAATTTTTGTCTGTCTGTCTGTCTGTCTGTCTGTCTGTCTGTCTGTATGTTCGCGCATCACGCAAAAACTACCAAGCCGATTTTGATGAAATGTTGTATGGTGGTTCCTTATAGCCCGGGTTAACATATAGGATACTTTTTATCCCGGTAAATTCAAGAGTTCCCGTGGGAAAATCAAAAGTATTCATTTATAGAATGGCTCACCACGCAAATGCGGCTTGACCTATTACAATCAAATTTTATACGTTGATACCCTTATCGCGAACTAAAACTGGGACATTGTAAATCCCAAAAAAAATAAGGATTCCTGCAGGAATGCAAAAAAATGTATCTTAAGAATGACTCAACGTGAATATGAATGAATATGAAACCATTACATTGGGATAGAGTGTTTTGAACATCATTGTATAGTCGGGTATTCTTTATCCAGGAAAACAAAAGAGGTCCCGTGGGAAATTATCTATCGATACTTACAATAATAAATATAGAGTACTTTTTCAACATATAAGCTACACATACCACACATTATAATCATAGCAGCAAAATGTCAATAGATGGCACTGCAGGAATAATAAAACGCGCTAAAATTTTGTTAAAACATTAAAATATTATTTCATATTTTTGAGTGGATTTCTTTTATGTATTTTTCAGCATACGCTTTTTACACAACTCTCTGGAATTATGGCACGTAGCGATGTGTTTTATACACGAACAGATAGGTATTTTTTTATAGATTGCAATCGTGTAAAAAAATTAAAAACACATAAATCGAGTTCAGCTTCTTTTAACAGGAGGCACAGATATGGGAACTCTTCTGACGGCGACTATTTGCGTGTGGCAGTTGCTCTCCGCCTGCAATATCAATATCTGTGAACCTCATCAATGTATTTGCGGGTCCACGGTGGAGGCAATTGGCCATCACTCACTGAGTTGCGGTCGTTGTTTGTGAAGATTCCCACGTCACCAATTCCTTAATGAGCTCACTCGGAGGGCACTGGTATCGGCCAGATGGAATATTCCATCTTTGATGCAGCCACTGGGCTTTAGTCGATGTGATGGCAAAAGGCCGGAGGGTTTAAACAGGTGCTATGGAAGAGAGGAACGTGCCTGCTTTGGGACTCTACTTTTTCTGCCTCACTTCTCATCCGTACGGTACTGCTGCTCAATTTGCGGCGAGAAAGAAGCATAATAAGTACTCGGTTTTGAAGGCAAATTACTGCTTTGTGCCGCTGGTCTGTGAGACAACCGGCTGCTGAACCCTCAGAGGCCTTTGCCTTCACAAAGGAGATTGGCCGTCGCCTTTGAGAGAGGAGATGTGACGTGTGGTCCTACCTGCTGCTAAGGTTGTCTATTGCCATTCAGCGCGGCAACGAGAAGTGCGTCATGGGCTACTTTGGACCTGACACGACTCGAGGATTTGACCCATATTAATATTTTTAGGAAGTTTTATTACTAGATTGATGCAATCATTTGAATTGGTTTTTCGATAATATAGGTATATGTGTTATTTCATCATATCAGTTTATATACGTCCCCACCAAGGGGCTCGACCTGCCCTGAGTTAGGGAGATCAGGCCTTAGACGATCACGCAGGCCCATTGCGGGTTGATTGACTTCACACATAAGCTTCGAGTTTCTTCGCAGGCGTGTGCAGGTTTCCTCACGATGTTTTTGTCACCGTAAGAGCGTCGGATAAACGTACATACCAGTATGAAATCGATATTCGTATAGATTTTGTTAAGTGGCAGCATTCGAACCACCGCCTTCCGGACAGGAGATAGTGGCCCTAACCATTCTGCCACCGACGCTCTATATGTTATTTAAGATTTAGAAATCCTTACTTATTATTATAAATGTGAAAATGTGTTTGTTTGTTACCTATTCACACTTCAACACCTCTACCAATCTTGATGAAATTTGGCATGCAAATAGCCTGTATCACTGGGAATGAAATAGTCAACTTTATATTTGTGGAAATTATCATAGCCCGATGCAGTTCCTGAGAAAATTAAAACAATACTCTTTGTTCGTTAAGTTGTTTAAAATCGTAACGAAAAAATGAGTTTGTGTGATTTTTAGCACAGATATGAGGTGGAAAATGATATAATTTACTAATAAGTATATCCTGACATAGTTGCCGCGGGATCTGGGGACAACTGTTTTCTACGCTCGCGCACGTCGGTGGCGTCGCAACGGAGCAACGGATTAAAGTTATTTTTTGTATAGACTTTGTTGAGGGGGTGGGAAGTGACAAAGACTGCTAATCCGAATAGCCCGATACAGTTCCTGAGGTACCTGGAGAAAACTCATGTCCACGCTTGCGAGCTAATTGCGACTCGCGCACCACTCACCCTCAAAAAGAGTCATAAAAGCTATGTCCAGGCGGGCGAAGCCGCGGGCAAAAGCTAGTAATAAATAAAAATAAATGTGAAATATGTTTGTTTGTTTGTTACCTTTTCACGCCTCAACTCTTCGACCAATCTCGATGAAATTTGTCCCTGGAAAGGACACAGGCTACTTTCATCTCGTAAAAATAGCATAGTCCGATGCAGTTCCTGCGGGAACTGAAAAAAAAAGACTTTTTTGGTTTATTTCTTTAACATCGCAACGGAACAATGGATAGTTGTGATTTTTTGCACAGAGATGGTTGAGGGAATGGTAAATGACATAGACTACTAACCAGAAAAGCCTGATCTGGGATAGGGAACTAGAGAAAACGAATGTCCACGCCCTGCGGCTTGCGCACCACTCACCCTCAAATACAGTCATAAAATCGATGTCCACGCGGGCGAAGCCACGGGCAAAAGCTAATGTTCAATGCATGGAAGAAAGAATCCACAAAAGAGGAGAGGATTATGAAATCTTCATACATAGGGTGACTTTTAATTAGTTTTTGATAGCAAAGGATATGAATGTACTCGTGATTACACACAACTTTCCCAAAGAAACTACATGTCAAATATGAAAAAATATTTTTGATTTTTTATATATTTTTGGCGATTTGATAACTTATTATGTATCGAAGACCAAAATTTTTTTTCTTATTTGACATACTTTCTTTGGGAAAGTTGTTTGTAATCACGAGTACATGCATATCTTTTGTTACCAAGAACTAATTAAAAGTGTATACAGGTATACACCACTGATGTGCGACATACTGTATATCACATTTTTACATTTAAAACAATTCCACTTGCGTTTCAGTATTCAACTTTCAATTAAAATATCACTAACAAGATTTCTAGTCAAAATTGCATAACTTTTCAAGGACTAAATAACAAGCAATAAATAGTCGTATTTCACGCTACAATAACCAAAAACTTTAGATAGGTACACAGATATATGCAGGTTCATTTAGAGAAAACTATCACGACACACAATAAATAAGTCATAGGCAATTGCAAACTGAATTGAGCTATTCTGCAACCAATCATTACGGATTTCGTCACTTCACTATATGCAGCATTCGAATCGAATAGCACCCTAGCAATACTGGTACAACAAAGATTGTATTTCATTCAGTCTTACAAGCCTGACAATTTGGGAAGCCGCTAGATGTGGGCAGCGCAGGGCTTGTCGTCGTGGAAATCCTTGAGCGAGGCCTTTGTCCAGCAATTGACTTCTTTCGGCTGATATTATGATGAAATAAATGATGTGGTGGAAACATTTTTTTAAGGCTTTCTTTGAGTTTCATAAATAAAAAGTTTTTAATACTTAGCGTCGGTGGCGCAACGGCAGGGCCGCTACCTCCTATCCGGGAGGTCGTGGTTCGAGTCCTGCCACGTACCAATGCGTTTAAGAATTTTGATCTCATATGTACGTTTATCCGACGCTCTTACGGTAAAGGAAAACATTGTGAGGAAACCTGCACACATCTGCGAAGAAACTCGAAGGTTGTGTGTGAAGTTGACCAACCCGCACTGATCCCGCGTGGTCGACAAGGTCCGATCGCCCTAATTCAGAGTAGGCTCGAGCCCCTCGGTAATGGGGACATATATACTTGACTGCGTCTCACTAGAAGAGCAACTGACGAGACTGTCTGTACCCAATGTAGCGCGGATGCTGTACCTGCGGCCCCGCGACCGGCCCCTGCCAGCCGAGGCCCCGCATCCCGTGGCCCGGGCACAAGCCCCCGCCGCTCGTGCTGGAACCCTCCTCAACTCCGTGCTCCTCGCAGCGCCACAGTGTGATCTGTTTGCGTCTGGGATGGCATGTTTGATGATGATGACAGAGTGGAAGAGAATGCTAGAGATGAATGCCAGAGAAAGCACTATTCCTAGATAATTAATTTAATTTATTAATAATTATAGTATATTCTCTTTTTGACATTTTATTGATAATTGCATTTTTACATATATAACTACTTATTATTTGACATTGTTGACCATCTGTAATTAATTTATGGACATGAATTTATTTTATACAAATTTTACTATTTATTTTTAATGTACATTATTATTTAGGAGTAATATTGTTCTGTATTTTTAAAAATTTACAACGCCTTGGTTTTGTTAAAAAAACCCTGTAATGTTGTAAAACTGAACTGAAATAAATAAATATGAGCTGATGTGACTTATGGTCGTCATTATATCATCGAAAAACGTTCACTGCTGGACAAAGGCCTCTCCCAAGGATTTCCACGACGACCGGTCCTGCGCTGCCCGCACATCGGCTTCCCGCGATCATTACCAGGTAATCGGTCCACCGCGTGGGAGGCCTGCCTGCGCTAAGTTTTCCGGTGCGCGGTCGCCACTCGACAACTTTACTGCCCCAACGGTCATCTGTTGTACTAGCTATGTGCCCTGCCCACTGCCACACTGTTATGGTCACATGGTTAAAATATGTATTTATAAGGTTGCCTTAACTTACAAAAAAATACTGAAAAACGAAGGGGAAAACAGTCATCTTAACTTTTAAATTTTTGTTCTTGTCCCAAATTTATTGCGTTGCAATAAAAAGGTGATGTATTTAAACCCGGCGACACTGAAGCTGGGTCATATTGACCCGAGCTATTTTCAATTGGGGAAATTTCGAAAAAAAACATACTATAATCGTTATTGGTTTTCTCAGTAGCCGGAGATAAGACCTCAATTCATATGATTTGTACCATAGTGTAGTGAGCAAGTGCCAGTGAAAAATGGTAATGGTCAATTCTTGAATAAAACGGCTCCAACTCCATACATTTTTAGTTCCAAAAGAGAAATTATTTTAGTTGCCCTTTTGAGGTTGTTGCATTAAAACCAAATTATAGTTTGATATCTAAATTAACTTAAACATCTTGGTACTACAATGACTTGGTAATAAATTTGTTATAATTCAGCAGATAACCAGATAATTAAGAAAAAAAGAAAGAAGAAAGAAAGAAAGAAATGAAGTTCATTCGGCAAAAAATAAATAGAAAAATAATTACAGTATTAGACACTTAATATAAATAAACTCAAGCTATAGATTAAAACAAAAAACAATAATCATTCATCGTCCGCGTTATTTTTTACACAGCATTGGCGCCGGGTTAAAACATAATATATTATCTTCTTGTGTCGTAACATTAAGCAATGCCTACAATAGTCGTGTGGAAAATCAGTCACATTACTTAGAAGTATTGGAGAATGTCCCAACTGGTACCTTCGATTCATGCATGTTATATGTTTAATGGTAGCAGATGTGGGACAAGTGACAATAGGGATGACGACAGCATCAGAAATAAATTATGAACTCTTGATCACTGAAATTGTCCTCCTATTTAAACTTTGGAAAACCTTACTCGTTTTGTTTTCCATCAAGTCTTCGATTTTTAGGTCATCAAACTCACAAAATGAGTACGTAAATGACGTTTTTAAACTATGACGTCACCCCTAGGTATTCAAACATTTTTAGAACAAAATGTCGTTTTTGACAGATGATAAAAAGTAACTCAGATGACTTGCATTCGTCATCCGTATTGTTAATAGCACAGGGGTTTTGAAAAACGATTTCGTTAGATACTGAAAGCAGTAAAAAGTCTATTTGTGGGCTCAAAATTTAACTAAAGGGGTTTGAAAATTTTTGTATGGAGACTGGCATAAGGGGGTCCGCCATTTTTTTTTTTTTTTTCAAAATGACGTCGCACATTAAAACCTATATATTTGGATAGAGGACTTACAGACAAACAAAAAATGTCATATAACAATATGGCCTAAAGTGACACCTTACGGAGATAATTGAATATAAATGTCCCAAAATAATTTTTAATATTTTTAACTTTAAGCCGCCTCAAGTAAACTAGTGTTCACTCGCTTTACATCAGGGGGTCGCGGTTCGATTCCTGGTGGGGTTTCACTTTATAAGACTCTGTTTGATTGGTGGTAAATAATTATAACCTACATTTTCTAAGCCCACCTGGCTAACGACCACCATCTTATTGAAACCTTGCCGCCAAAGATCAGTGTTCAGAGCATCGATGTGTTGCGGCATGGAGATAAGATAACCAGTTCCCCATTGCGTTGGGGAATCTTAAGAAGCCCGCTTTCATCTTCGGTATCATCTTTACTTAACACCCATTCTGTCGTATATATTTACATAGGGACTTACATCCGTTTAATTGTTAATGCCTGTACTGTCTGTACCTAAGCCATCCCTTTCTTTGAAGAATTTATAAGTAGGAATAATATTAAAAATATGATCTTAATTCAGATAGAAGCTATGTATTTACCAACCATAGTATGACTCATGTGACTCAGTGAATTTCAAAGACGACACACCTTAGTCTAGACATAAATAGGTAAATCCTAAGAACCTACTAATAAGAGTAGCGGATAGCCCGACATTGTTCCCGGGGAAACCGAAATAAATACGATGTTCACGCGAGTGAAGCCATGGACAAAAGCTAGTTATTTTCATACAACACGGGTCCATTTATCGTTTTTCAAGGTTTATTACAGCTTATATCATAAAAATGTGTATGTATATATAAGTATGTAGAAACTTTTTCCCAAATATAATATCCAACTAGCTTTTTTCACGGCTTCGCCGTATAACAGTTTTTTTTTAATTTTTATGTAGCCTATAATTTGGTCAGTAATCTCTTCTTTCGATTGGTACAAACCTCATCGGAATCGGTGCAGCCGTTCTCTAGTTATAAAAGGACAAACATTCAGTTTTTTAGTTTTATATAGTAGATTATCTCCGTAAGGTGTCACTTTAGGCCATAATGTTATATGACATTTTTTGTTCTTCTATAGGTCTTCTATCCAAAAACACAGGTTAGACCGTGCGACGCCTTTTTGAAAAAAAAAACAAAATGGCGGTTCCTTCGTATGCCAATAACTTTCAAACCCCTTTACAGCCACGCTGTACATCATCATCATCATCATCACATCAGCCGAAGGACGTCCACTGCTGGACATAGGCCTCCCCCAAGGATTTCCACGCTGTACATACTTTCTCGCAAAGCCTTCACCTTCGCTCTGTCGTATATATAATACTATCTTTTGTCCGCAGCTTCACCCGCGTGGATATAGTTTTTATGACTGTCTTTGAGGGTGAGTGGTGCGTGATCCGCAAGCGGCTCGCGAGCGGGACATGAGTTTTCTCTAGATCCCTCGGGAACTATGTCATGATATGCTAATTAGTAAATAATGTCATTTCCCACCCCCTCAACCATCTTTGTGCAAAAAATCACAACAATCCATTGTTCCGTAGTGATGTTAAAGAAATTAACAAAAAAAGAGTATTTTTTCAGCTCCCCCAGGAACTGCAACGGACTATGCTATTTTCATGGGATATAAAGTAGCCTATGTCATTCCCCGTGACACAGGCTACCTGCATGCCAAATTTAATCCGGATTGGTCAAAGTGTTGAATCGTAAAAAGATAACAAACAAACATACAAACACATTTGCACATTTATAATATTTGTAAGGATATCAGACTCGACGAAAAAATTGCTGGGTTTATCTGGAAGGTAACTTACTCAGATTTTTCATTGAATAATGAAGTAGTGCAGTAGGCCTTATTAAGTCCTAGTTAGGTGCAAATTTTGTTTGAATCGTTAGAGCCATTTTTGAGAAAAAGTAAGAAACAACCTCGATTTGTATAGGGAGTACCTTATGCCGATTTTTACTGAAACAGCGAACTACCGCGTACTGTAAGCCTTAAACAGTAATAGTAACATGTTGAGTTTCATCAAAATCGTTTGAGCCATTATAAAGTAAAAAAAAAAAATTCGCTATGGTGGCATCCCTAAAAAATCATGATAGGGCAAATTTGAAAAAAGGCCTGGTGATATAAAAATAATATTGTCGTGACCCAAATTTCACCCAAATCCGTCCACAAGTTTGGGAAGTAGAGCACCGCAGGCACACACAAACACACGAACACTCACGCACACATACACACACACATACACACTTACACATATATTTTTTTGTTCTTAGACTCCTATTAGTACAACACAATCGATCCCAATCAAATACCTGCTTCACTACTCCTTCGTCGCTAAAAAGTAAAAAGTTTAACTTTATATAGGGTGACCTTAAATTAGTTCTTGATAGCAAAGGATATGAATGTACTCGTGATTACAAACAACTTTCCCATAGAAACTATATGTCGAATCAGAAAAAAAATTTAGGTCCTCGGTACATAACAAGTTATCAAATCGACAAAAATGTATGAAGGACCAAATATTTTTTTTCATATTTGACATAAGTTTCTATGGGAAAGTTGTTTGTAATCACGGGTACATTCATATACTTTGCTATCAAGAACTAATTTAAGGTCACCCTATATATATCCTTTATTGTACACAAACATTTAAATGACAAGAACTTAGAGAGGACATGTACAAAGGTGGACTTATCTCTATAAGAGATCTCTTCCATCCAACCTTACCGGGTGTTAGGAGACTTTAAAGTATGGGAGGTAAACCTGTGTGTACTTAATAATCATAATTATAAACTAAATAAAATACAATCAAATATAAACTAACCTAATGTACGTACATAAATAACACATACTTATAATAATTTTACAACTCATTAGAATGCTACAAGCAAAATTTTAGAAAAACTTATAAAAGAAAAAGATAAGATGTTGATTGGCGACCGCGCACCGGAAAACGTAGCGTAGGCAGGCCTCCCACTCGGTGGACCGATGACCCGGTGAAGGTCGCGGGAAGTCGCTGGATGCGGGTAGCCTAGAACCGGTCGTCGTGGAAATCCTTGGGGGAGGCCTATCTCCAGCAGTGGACGTCCTTCGGCTGATATGATAAAGATGTTGATTCCTGAAATAATAGTCTTTGAGTAATAAATAAATAATCTTCGGCATCATCGTCACTTACCATCAGGTGAGATGATGCCAAGGGCTTACCAATTGTGAATAAAAAAAAACGCTAAACACGTTAAAAAAAAAACACTTCCATCGCAACAACTTAGTACTTTTTTGCATTATTATTTTTGGTCTTTGTTAATTTTCTAATAAAGTACTAAACCGATTTTGATAAAATTTATATGGGACCACACGGGAAGCAGTAGCTTCCAAATAAAAAAAGAATCATAAAAATCGGTTCACCCAGTCAAAAGTTTTAAGGTAACACACATAAAAAAACATACAGACGAATTGAGAACCTCCTCCTTTTTGGAAGTAGCTTGAAAAAAAACAAACGTTTTAAAAACTCCAGACTAGTTTTTCAAGCAACTCCGAGAAACATTCCAGACTTTATTTCCTTTCAAAATCAGTCAATTTTCGTCACAAAGGCAGTTTTGAAAGTTAGTAACGACGTTCCTTTTGGGTGCATTCTGGCGTGAAAATCATTTGGAGAGGTATTCAGACGTCTTTTTCTAAAGGAATAGGGTCGGATAATCACAGTACCTACTTGTAAATTAAAAAAACCTAACCACAGTATTACAATATAGCGGCTTACAGTAGTGCAAAGAATGTACTTTACTTACGCAGAGCAAACGGAGGGGTACTTGCGGGGCAGCGGGCGGCGGGGCACAGCCTGGTAAACTCCGCGAGTTTGCCAGACAGGCTACAGGCTAGTACTGCTAGTACCTACGCCGTGGCGGCATCGTGCGACATCAAAGGCGTTGCGCTACTGTAAGCTATATCGTAATACTGTGACCTAACCTTACCACTCCGGGAGTATCGACAGAAGTGAAAACTTTTTAATTTTTATAAGTATTGACCCTGCTAGTGCTCCTGGTAAGGTCGGTGTCGGTAACGTAACGGTGTCTCGAGTTCAATGGTTTTTTGCGTCTCAAAAAATGCCCAACGCGTTTTCACTTAAAATAAACTCGCTGAAACAGAGTCTGACTCGTTTACCGAGGGTGCCGTACAAAATAAATACAAAAACTATATTATCACTCATTTTGGTATATATTTAAACAAATTCCACAGAAATTGAATAAAACTACACGTTATAATTTGTCAGCGACCGGTTTCGAACGCCATCTTCAGGCAGATCAAATTGTAACGAGTAGTTTTATTCAATTTCTGTGGAATTAGTGTAAACACATATATACCAAAATGAGTGATATAATGTTCCACCAAGAACCTGCAATCAAAATTATCAAAAATTATACCTATTAGTTTCAGTATATAGTACTAAAGTTAGTTTGTCAGAGGTTCATACAAAAGAAATCAACAAGAGCGACAGTAAATATATATTTTTTTTACATTCAGTTCGGGATCTACGAATCCGTGCGCGAGTACCATTCACCAGTTCACACTTGGCCGATTTTTAATATTATTAAAAGCTTTTACTTAGAATGTTTGTATGTATGTATGTATGTATCGTTCACCAGGAACACTCGGAGGGTCAAAACTTATAGAACTGTAAAATGTTTTCACTTCTATCGGTACTCCCGAAGTGTTTTTTTATGCTCAATTGGTAAGCCCTATTGGTTTTTTATCACCATCTTATTATAAGGTAAAAGAAGTCCACTGCTAGACACAATGTTTCCACAACAACCTAAACCAAATAGGTCCATTGCTGCCCAAATCCAGTGACTTCCTGCAGTCTTCACCAGGTCGTCGGTCCACTGGCTTTTGCCTGGCTACGTCTTCTGATGTGCAGTCGCCACTCAAGAACTTTAACTGCCCCAATACTACTTAAGTTTATCGTTTTTACAATTAGGAAAATACTAGAACTACGTGGAAAAAAAACAAGTTTGTTGTGTTGGGATTTAACTCTTCCTATTATAAGGGTTCCGTACCCAAAGGTTAAAAACGGGACCCTATTACTAAGACTTCGCTGTCCGTCCGTCTGTCCGTCTGTTCGTCTGTCACCAGGCTGTATTTCATGAACCGTGATAGCTAGACAGTTGAAATTTTCACAGATGATTTATTTCTGTTGCCGCTATAATAAAAATACTAAAAATTAGAAAATAAAAGTCTCCATAAAAAAAATGAGTTTTTTTTAATGAGAAGAAATTAGCGCCTTCTAGTATGATATACGGAACTGAAGACACTAGCGCCATCTAGTATGATGGTACGGAACCCTTTGTGTGCGGTTCTGACTCGCACTTGGTCGGTTTTTTACTTACCTTAGTACATTTTGTGAAAATTTCAATAAGCTACCTATTGCGGTTAAAAGAAACTGATCTTTAAATGTAGGAACGGAAGGACGATGTAGTATTAGTAATAGGGTCCCGTTTGCACCCTTTTGGTAAGAAACCCCGAAAATAAAGCATTCTCCAAATAATTAATTACATATATTCAAGATGTTACGTTGATCACTCGGCTGATAGTGGCATTATCACCTGCGATACTTTAAATGACACTCATTCAATGTACGAGGAAACAGCATCCACTTACTGTATAATGTACTTAACCGCCTCCGTGGCGTAATGGTTAGTCCATTCGCTTCACACCAGGAGGTCGCGGGTTCGATTCCCGGCGGGGAAAACTTGGAAGACTCGGTTTGGTTGGTGGATTTCTAAGCCCGCCTGACTAGCTACCACCATCTTATCTAAGTTTTGCCGCCAAACATCAGTGTTAACAACATTGATGTGTCCCAGCTTGAAGATAAGGTAGCCATATCCCAATTGCTTTGGGGAATCTTGGTAAGCCCGCTTCCATCTTCGGCATCATCGTCACTTACCATCAGGAGAAATGATGCCAAGGGCTTACCAATTGTAAATTAAAAAAAAGATAGTAACCGGCACCTAGTAAATATTTGGTGTAAACAGTAATTATTTATATAAATTGTACAACCACGCTATGTTTACTAATTTCTAGCATTGCCTTGAATACATGGTGTGGTCGAGCATACAGAAATCAACCGTAAACCCTTTGTAATAAATAATAGCAGAAGCTCATAACAGAGTTGATAAAAAATAATTTTCGAAAAACCTAAAGGTTTATTGTTACAAGCCTTTTAGTGTCACGCGATATACTTAAGCATGCAAAATTTCAGCTCAATCTAAAATCGGGACGTGGGTCAAATTTAACTTGCAAGATTTCATTTCAGACAACGGGACGGGACAAAATAAAAGCTTGTAAATTACAAACATGTATTCTGGCTTTGTGTGGAAGGTACCTTATTATTACTATTTTTTCTGGAGTAATAAACTACCCAGTTCAATATTAGGTGCTATTAGTTCTATCAAATTACAAAATTTCATTAAAATTTACTAATTAGGCTCGAAATAATAATCCTATTTTTTTTACTAGCGGTTTGCCCCGAACTATGATCTCGCGATGTAATTGTTTTAAGGCCTGAAGATAGGTCAAATGACAATATTCAAATCAAATTATTGAAAGACTGTGTAAAGCTATCAGTATGGAAAAAAATATATAATATACTGAAAATAATAAAAAATCGATTTAATTGAATACATTTTTTAAAGTATTACTGCTTTTGATGTAAAAAAAATATACTTTCTACCCTGTTTTTGGCATTAATTGCAAAATTTCTCGATAACGAATAGTTAATGTTGAATGAAACCAACACACGAAATTCGGTGACTTTAAGACCTTTCATTTTAATTGAACACATTTTTTTAAAACTTATTTGAAAGAATAGAAAAGTAATAAAAACATGTAAAAATCGAGAATTGGGCGTTCGATTTCGACGTAAAAACCGCGTTGAAGCCCGCATTGATTTGAACGTAATAGACTTACGTTCGATATTATATTAACAAGTCTCAACCTGCTCGGATTGAGGCATCATAAAGCCTTAAAAAATATAAAGGTACAATTAAAAAAAAACTGTTTATTTCAATAAAAAATAAATAAAAAAAGGAAACACTTGATGCCACACAAAAAACGCAAATCTTTATGAAGAAGATTATGTGCGTTTATTGTTAGTTGCACAGCTCGCAACTTGAGCGTCTGGATGTCCACCAGCCTCGTCAGTTAGGTACTTTTTCTGAGCAAGGAAACTTTTAAGGATGTTTTTTGTTTGATTGTTGTTACTATCTTCTATTTTTTTACTAACGCTTGCGCGATGTAGGATCTGTCAAGCGCCATCTAGTGGTGTTTAGTTAAACAATGTTTTTAACAATTACTGTCCCCTTCACCGATTTGGCTCATGTTGGAACTTTAAAAAAAATGTCTCATTAATTCGCCTAGCAAGTTTCACGACGTTCCGTTCAACGATACTCGAGTTATCGTCGGACAAATACATACATACAAACTATTGAATTACTACTATTTATAGTAGTAGTAATTCAATGATACAAAAGCTGGATTGTACCAGTAAGTTCGAAGAACTTCGCTCGCTCTTTCAAAAATTGCAAGGATCTCTTGCAGTTTTTTAAATGTATCTCTTTTATTTCACTAACAAACTTAAATTGTAATTAACACATTTTGTCTGAAAATAAACTGAATTTATTTTATTATTTATTTGATCTACTGTCGTATCTTAAAATCTGTATACACAGGATGTAACAAATAGGTGTAGGTCTCGTTATCTGGGGCTTCTACTCGTCATACTGAAAAACTCTTGTTCTACGACTTTACTGAAATCGCAACAAATAAACTCTTATTTATTTTTTAATAGTTTATTGTACACAGGATACATAAAATATAATTTTTAATCAGTAGGTAGGGTGACACAAAGGGTCTCTTCATACAAATCGATCAGCTAATCGACCAGTTTTGAGCGTTTTTGTATGGAGGGTCCAATTTATTTTTGGGAATTGACTATGGTTCCTTGGAAAAAGTTGTTCAGTATGACGAGTAGAAAGAACCCCCAGTTAACGGGACCTACACCAATTTTGTTACATCATGTATATAAAAGGAAAAGATGACATCTAGGAAAAGGTACATCAACGCACAGCTCAAACCACTGGACAAATCGGGTTGAAATTTGGTACAAAGATAGCAATTATGACGTAGGAATCCGCTGAGAAAGGATTTTGAGAAATTATTACAGGAACCGCAAAAATCGGGATCTGCGCGAGAGAAGCCGCGGGCACCCACTAGTTCCAATTAAAAACTTAAAACAAGTTTATATTGACATACTTTATGGACACCATATCGAACTTTAAAAACAGAATCATATTATAACACTTTTTCGGGATTCCATTAAATTTAAAATCGATCAGACCCGTGAAAGTTGTCCACATCCCTCCATCACCTGATGATCATCAAACAGCTCAACAGATTTTTTTGAATCATAGCTAATGACACTGTCGATCAAATGACCTTTCAAACAAAAAAAATTAAATAGATTCATCCGTTTGGAAGTTACGATACCACAGACAGACACACGTTTACGTAGTAAGTAACTAATTTATTAATATGTGGTACTTAACAATTCTCTGTGGGGCCCGGGGGCTAAAAATTGAATGAAAATCAATTAACTAATGTCTTTTATTAGAAAAAGTGAAAAAATAAACTGGCACAGATTATTGATCGAAGACTGGCACCATCTAGTATGGTGGTACGGAACCCCTATGTGTGCAGTTCTGGCTCGCAATTGGCCGGTTTTTTTTCCTACAGCGAGAATGAGCCTGAAACAAATGAACATTGCTTTATAAAGTCACATTTTCACGTGTTTAGTCATAACGGAATTTGGTACCAAAATGGCCAGTCTCCTTTACATTCTAATACTCCTTACTTATATATTTTTAATTGAATGTTTGAATTTTATTTAGCAAATGCTCCCAAGTAATTTTAAAGGAATTTTTTTTTGTTCTTTTTTTTGGCATTTGTGACACTATTCATTTTATTTATCGTTTATTTTAATTAATTAAGTAAGTTGAACCACCATAATCTTGTCATTCCCATTTTTTTGTAGACCCTTTTCTTTAAAACTATGAATTACAACATTACTAAAACTTTTCTTGATAATTATTATTATTTGTTTTGTTAATGCAAAGAACGTATTAGATACACAATCATGTCAGTATATTCATGCGTTACTGCTTCAGATTTTTGGAAAAAATAATTAAAAACATTCGTTTTATTTATAGTTATATGGAACTTTACTGCCCCAACAGCCATCCGTTATACGAGCTACTCGTATGTGCCCCGCCCACTGCCACTTAAGTTTAGCAATTCTGAGAGCTATGTCGGTTACTTTGGTTCTCCTACGGATCTCCTCGTTTCTGATTCAATCACGCAGAGAATCTCCGAGCATACCACGCTCGAAAGTTCTCGAGCGGCGATCGCGCACCAGAAAACGTAGCATAGGCAGGCCTCCAACTCGGTGTACCGATGACCTGGTGAAGATCGCGGGAAGCCGCTGGATGCGGTTAGCGCAGAACCGGTCATCGTGGAAATCCTTGGCGCAGGCCTAGTCCAGCAGTGGACGTCCTTCGGCTGATATGATGATGATAGTTTTAAAGGGCTTTTAAAGGCAGTGGAAAGTTTAGATTGGTTTATCCTACATTTTATAGCCTCGTTTAAATTTCCTCTTGTTTACTGATCAGAAACGCCAATTACCAGACTAATAGTCACGCGATGCACGCATCGGTATGACGGATCAATTAAGAAAAAAAAAACGCGTACAGACATAACTACTAAAGTTATCCTTAACCTTAATAATTAAAAAGGGTACTAGATTGGCAATGATATGGTATTTCTAATACGATCCCGTAGTTTTAGGTGATTGTGCGCGCGCGCCGGTACGCTGCGCTTCCGTCGAACGTTCAGTGTTACCGCGACACTGGCCGAGAACGAACTTGGGACCTCTAATACCGCTATGCGTCTGCGCACCTCCGCTGCACTGTGAATTGTGACTTACTAAACCGACGCGACGTATATTGTTGTGCTATATTGTGTTGTGATTTACAGTTTTCTATTCTAGGTAAGTACATATTATATAGGTACTATAAGATGAGACTATACTATAGTTAAGTGTTGTTAGTGGATATAGTATAGTGTGTCGAGATGCAACGGACTTTCTTGCGAATAATGCGGTAACTCTCTCCGCGACAAAGAAAGTAATCGCCGAATGATAAATTATGATTACCGTGGATTTAAGAAAACTTAACCGCAACATTTTTTTTTGTTAAGGTTTTGTTGCACTGAATTGGTTAAAAAAATATCTATGTTAGTGTAATGTCAGTCTTATTTAAATATTGCCATGAAAAATTATTATTACAAAAAAAAATTACCAGTCATTTTTCAGTTGTTTTTAATATTTTGCAATTTAATTTCAATAACATGCTGTAGTTACGTAAATTAATAAAACAAAATATCTATGTTAGTGTAATATCAGTCTTATTTAAATAATACCATGAGAAATTATTATTACAATAAAAATAATTATTTACCTGTCATTTTTCAGTTGTTTTTATTATTTTACAATTTAATTCGAATTGCATGCGATAGTTACGCAAATTAATAAAACAAAATATCTATGTTAGTGTAATATCAGTCTTATTTACATAATACCATGAGAAATTATTATTACAAAAAAAAATATTTACCTGTCATTTTTCAGTTGTTTTTATTATTTTACAATTTAATTCCAATTGTATGCGATAGTTATGCAAATTAATAAAACAAAATATCTATGTTAGTGTAATATCAGTCTTATTTAAATAATACCATGAGAAATTATTATTACAAAAAAAAAGGGTTTTATTTACCTGTAACTTTTTCATTTCTTTTAATTATTTTACAATTTAATTTCAATTCCATGCGGTAGTTACGCAAATTAATAAAGCAAAATATCTATGTTAGTATAATATCAGTCTTATTTAAAAATACCATTAGAAATGATTACGACAAATAAGAAGTTTTCATTTACCTGTCATTTTTTCAGTTATTTTTTATTATTTTACAATTTAATTTTAATTGCATGCGGTAGTTACGGAAATTAATAAAAAAAAAATCTCACTTTTTTAATTTTTGTTTTCAAACATAACAGAAAACTTATATTATTTTAAGGTAACAAAATTAAATAAACACAAAGCAAGCTGTCATTATGTATGAACATGATTATATCGTTAATTATCGACTGATTGAGTACCTAATTTAATTTGACATGACAGGCCCGCCTGTATCTAATCCACTCTCTACAGTTAAATAAACAAAATTTAGAGTCAAATTACCAACATATTTTTTGGTAATTAATTAAAATAACTTTAATTAATAAAAATAATGCTAGCATAATTTCATCTCAAAAGTCACATTAAATATGTATACGATATTAAAAATATGTTGTTATATTAAAAATATTTAAAACATATTAAAAATAAATTGGAAAAAATTTGTAAACTATATATACGGGAAAAAATATTAAAAATAAAATAAAAATACTTTGTAAACTATATATATACGTGTACAATTTTGGTGTAGCTAATCAAAACTGACTTACAAGTGGCATATAGCACCTATACCAATAAAAAACATTTTAAAAAATGATTTTTATACAAATTGACCAAGCCGATCTTGGTATATAATTTTATATTTAATTTATTATATATTTAATATTATATTTTTTTCAGTTGCAATGTTTAAAAATTGTATTGCATTCGTGTCTCTGAGCGAAGTGTTGTTGACCATAACTACACCACTTTTTAATTAATCTAATTTGTAACCCTGGTGATTTTCAATTTGGTGATTTTCCAATAAACTAAAAGCTTTTAATTATTAAAAAAAACTAATTTATATTAATTGATTAACTTATTTCAGGTAATTTTTATGAAACTTTTCAAAGATTTTCTTATTAAACCAAGACCATCAGAAAATTTAATTTACACTATCTGCCTTGTAGTGGTGCTGTTTCGAAGTTATGAAAGAAAATATCTGGTGAAATGCGGGCCCTGTTTGTAAATCACGTTGCGTCCAAATTAGCATGCCGGCAACAAAACGGTAACAATTTTTTAACTTAGTGTTGCAACATCGACACGGTTGGGGTGAAATGTAACACAGTTCGCGCATAACCAATAATTATAGCTTATTAGCAACCTTTTCGCACTCAAATTGCGAATTTACCAACGAATATCTCAAGCTTTCTAATTTAAATTAACACAAAACTTCAATAAATTAAAATTGTACTGAGAAATAGATTATCATTGTTGTTAGGTTACCCCAAAAAAAAAACGCAATGACACCGCACTATTAATAAGACTTTTAGTCTTTTTCGTTTTTGTTTAATTAAACCTTAAAAAATAAGAGGTAACGTTAGATAAATATTAATATTAAAATATTATAAACACGAAAGTTTGTAAGAATGTATGGATGTATGTTTACGCAAAAACTACTAAACGGATCTGGCTGAAATTTGGTAGGTAGTCAGATTAGGACCTGGATTACCACATACGCTACTTTTTTTATACGTTCTTGCGGCTCGCGCACTGCGCACCCTCGAAAAGTCATAGTAACGTTGTCCACGCGGGCGAAGCCCGGGGAAACACCTAGTGACAAGAAATAAACGAATGAGTCTAAATAAAACCATTTAAAAATAATAATAATTGACGGACGCACATAAACGTTATGCCAAAAAATAATTTATCTTTTTTTATTACACACAGGGATTTTACAAAAAAAAAATTACGTTCAATGAATAAAAAATTAAAAATATAGAAATTTTAAAAAAAAGCTCTTTTTTGATTTTCACCGACTTCAAAAACGGATTTATACATGTTTTTATTACTTTTCTTTACTTTTAAATAAGTTTAAAAAAATGTGTTCAATTAAAATGAAAGTTCTTAAAGTAACCGATCTTTGTGTGTTGGTTTCATTCAACATTAACTATTTGTTTTAGAGAAATTTTGCTATTATTGCCTAAAACATGGTCTACAGTATATATTTTTACATCAAAAGTAGTAATATTTTTAAAATTGCATTCAATTAAATCATTTTTTTATTACTTAAAGTATATATTACATATATTTTCCCTAGTGATAGCTTTACACAGTCTTTCAATAATTTGAATTACATATTTTAATTTGAGCCATCTTAAGGCCTTAATATGTTTAGCGATGTCAATTGTTATTAATACATGTATTTTTTCCATAGAGATAGCTTTACTTACACAGTCTTTCAATAATTTGAATTGAATATTGTCATTTGAGCCATCTTAAGGCCTTAATATGTTTAGCGATGTCATTTGTTAAGAATAAATAGTACAAATAATAGTAGTAGAGTTAGTGCAATAGCAGAGTTAGTGCAATAGCAGAGTTTTGGAGTTCCTTCCAACAGCATAAGCAATTTTTATTATCTGTTTATGCGCGCTCGCATCCATAAAATCTTGCGTGATTATTACTGTTTGATTCGGTATAAATCTAAGCTCTAACAGCTATCAGATTTCTCTTTCAGTTATTGCACGTAATTACCTCATCAAAGAAACAAAAGTTTTGCATTAGCCGTGAAAACAAAAGATTTAAAAAAAAAATTTACTCTCGTAATTAATGATACCTACCCATCAAAAAATTTTGCTTGTAAGATATATTTCTAAACATTTTTCAATTTATAAATCTTAATCGAAATAAAATAATGTGAAATTAAATTTAGGTTAGAGGTTTTATTTATTTGTAGGTTTTCTTTCAAATTCGGTATTATAGAAAATACCAGATTTAATTATTGATCGATAGTTTCATGATAATTATGTATTACCAAGACTCTACAAACTAGTAGTCTTCATCATCATCATCATCATATCAGCCACCGCTTGACTTGACTTGACTTCCACTGCTGTACAAAGGCCTCCCCCAAGGATTTTTTTTTATATCACGAGAAAACCGTAGGATATTTTTATATCGGATATATACATGTTTCAGGAACCAAAGACTTGCAAACCCTTGATAAACCGTGTACCCTTGATAACATTCATAAAACTGTTATATTCACGCAGATGAAGCCGCAGGCAACAGCTAGTCATAACTATAACTTTGTTCATGTTAGCAATAAATCGAAAAGTTTTGTAGAGAATCATTTAAATTAAATTAATATTTAAAATACTTTTAATGATTTATAGATTGATATGCCTATGAGCGTCGGTGGCGCAATGGCAAGGGCTGCTACCTCCGGTCCAGGAGATCTTGGTTCGAATCCTGCTACGTACCAATGTGTTTTCGAATTTCGGTTTCATATGTACGGTTTATCCGACGCTCTTACGGTGAAGGAAAACATCGTGAGGTAACCTGCAAACGCCTGCGAAAAAAACTCGAAGGTTGTGTGTGAAGTCGACCTGGGCCCGCGTGGTCGACTAAGGCTTGATCGCCCTAATTCAGGGTAGGCTCGAGCCCCTCGGTGGGGACGTATATGAGCTCATATGATGATAGATTGATGCCAAAGATAAACAGCAATAAATTGTATTGAAATTATCTGGACCCCTCGCCCAAATAAGTCCAAAATAATTTGTACGAAACAAAAAGTTAATGACCAATGACCCATCTTACAGACCATTTACTCGTTAAAGTGCCTTTAAATCCGCGACAATAACTATAAAACAAAACTGTTCTCCTAAGTCAAGTTACATAATAGCTGTAAGGCATCTTGCAAGGCAAGCTTTTGTACATACCGGCGCAAACGCATCTCCGCTAGTGAGAGTATTTCTCCGTTAGTGGGTCACTTGTCTTTGGTATCATGTGGGTGGGTTAGGCGAGTGATGTTGGTTTGGTGAATAGAGATCGCACTTGCTTTTGACAGGTAAGTGACCTGACCTAAGAATTTCTTGATTATATTTTTGTCTCCATTCCGGGTGCCAAACATCGAATACTTTTTAAACGACTTCAAAAAAGGAGGAGGTTCTATGTTCGACTGTATATTTTTTTTTTAATGTATGTTCACCGTTTTCTCCGTCAATTGTGGACCGATTTTAGAAATTCTTTTTTTATTCGAAAGAGGGGGTTTCATTGTCACCAAGTCAGGTTCTGATGATGGGATCCCAGGGAAATCGGGAGAAACCCTCAAAATACTCATTACGTAGGCACTTATTACGTGATTCATGTGTTTTCTAAAGCTATTAAAATACTTGCGTCTGTTAGTCATAATCTCATGTTGATAAGCTGATGTAGGTTAGGAGTTGCAGGAAAATATGTTTGATGTTATACATAGATATATACGTAGGTATGTATAGACCGATAGTTGTATTCTTTCAGGTTATTCAGATGAGCTGATGATGGACGACTTAACTCTCGCTGAGATGATGATGGAAGCCACAGGACTCTGTATTTGTTAATAAAACACATGTATTATGATTTGATAATTCCTATTGGTGTGTATAGGTGATTGGGTTTAACGTTGTTAGATAGATAGCATTATCACTAAAAATGCAGTTAGTGGATACAGCACTTAACGAAACGCGCAGGATTATCACTGGATGTCTTATGCCGACACCTGTGCAATTGCTGTATCCGCTAGCTGGAATTGCGCAGCCGGATGTCCGCAGGACTGTGGCAAGCTCTCTTGAAAAAACCAAAATGGTGAGCGACACCCGGCACCCTCTACACAATCATACTTCTGTGGCACAAAGGCTGAAAAGCCGTAAAATCTTTGTAAGCCGTGTCGCTCCCTTGACAGATGACCCTCCAGAAACGAGAGTTGAGTTATAGAAGAATAGTGTTTCTATTACTGGTCCCTTCGTTCCTATCTCCGAGAATCCCTCACCTGGATATAAGTTGCCATAGTCGACCTGGAAATCTCTTAACAGACTCCGGACTCAGGTCGGCCGAAGTAAAGAAAACTTGTTCAGGTGGGGATTCATTGGAGATGCGAACCTTGAGTGTAGGTGTGGTGCGGTCCCTCTAAGGATGGATCACCTCATTACGTGTCCTTCTTGCCCTGTCACATGCACGCGGGAGGACTTGATGCAGGCCACTGACAAGGTAATTTGTGTGGCTCGGTTTTGGGATGGGACTATCTGAGTTTGCCGTCGACTCGAAAAGAAAAAGAAGACTAAAAATAAAGAAAATAAAAAAAGTTAAAAAAAAACTGAAAAACGACTTCAAAATGAAATTCACTCAAAAGTATGAAATGATATTATTATACTTAAATACACACGAAATCAAAGGTGGGTACGAATTAAATTAGAGGATTAAAAATGTTTTTGAGGTCGGTGTCAGCAAACCATCGAATCTAAAACATTTGATACGTAAGTAGGGTAGAGCGGGGCTAGTTGAGCAATTTTTCACTTAAGCGATCATAGTTCCTCAACGATATGTCTTATAATTGCTTGTTATGCATACGATGGGTATGTGATTTATCCCTTTTCAAAAGTGTCATAGTAATTTATTTCTAAAAAATCGCATTTAAGAGCTAAAGCCGTTTAAGTGAAGAAAGTCAGAGATGCTCAACGTACTCCATAGGTAAGGTAAGTTGAGCAAGGGTATGAGCAGTTAGAAATTCTAGCCAAACCATGGGTTTAATGTTCAATCATTTAAGTCGAGAGTAATATAAGAAACCTCTTGAATCTCTTGAAGTTTTCCTTTTATAAGTCCGCATCCTAAAATAAAATAAAAACATACATCAATTTAGTTCAAAATTAGTGGGGTTAGTTGAGCAACTTTTTTGTAAGTAAATAAACAAAGCGTGCGTGTACTCCACTCGATCGACAAGTCATCACTGGGCACTGGCGGTCGTGCGATCAGTTCCCTTCCTGCGACCGCTTCTTTCTGCAATTTGATGCGTTAGCGTGCGGTGTTATAGTTTCTGAGATATTTCGATTGCCCAACTTACCCCTATCCTCAACGAGCCCCGCCCTACCCTAACTGTGTGCTGGTACCGACCTCAAAAAAATTTAAAGCCCCTAATTTAATTCGTTCCCACCTCTGATTTCGTTATTGTTAGTTAATGTTGTGTATTTAAGTATAATAATATTATTTCATACTTTTGAGTGAATTTCATTTTGAAGTCGTTTTTTAGTTTTTTTATAAAATTAAATACTCGTATACATTTGTTACGCAACTGATAGTCTAGTAAGTGGTTAATAACAGGCATATTTTTCGTAGATTTACTGCTAGAGATGCATGGTGCCGGATGCGGATGCGGGCAGCGCAGAAATTCTTGGGGGAGGCCTATGTCCAGCAGAGGACGTCCTTCGGCTGATATGATGATGATGATCTACCTACCTAAGAGTAATAAAGCGAATGTTTTATGATCGTAACAGCATTGTAAATCATTATTCTTGTGTATGATGATTGGATATTTTTAGCAGTGCAATTAAAAATTTCCCAAAGTAAACAATACTGGTTTAAAAAAAAAACTGATTACATATTTCATTTTATATCATAATAGCTTTTCCCGCGACTTCGCCCGTGTAGATATCGTTTTATTTGTTTGTTTTTTTTTAGCATCGTGCAAAGTATTTATACGAGTACATAAAAATTCCATAGAAAAAACAATCCTTTTTTCCTAATTTTCCGCCCAAACTTTCCCAATTTTTTTTCCTAAAAACCTCATTTGGATTATTGTAAATAGCCAAATCGGTCCAGCCTTACTCAAATAAAGCGCCTATCAACGAACAGCATTTAATTTTTATGTTTATCTTTATATGGGGTGACCATTAATTAGTTCTTGATAGCACGGGATATAAAATTTCCTAAAGAAAGTATAATATGTGAAATATGAGAAAAAAAATATTTGGTCCTTCATATATTTTTGCCGATTTGATAACTTGTTATATATTGAGGACCAAAATATTTTTTTCTGACGTGACATATTATACTTTCTTTTGGAAAAGTTGTTTGTAATCAAAAATACATGCATATCTTTTGTTATCAAAAACTAATTAAAAGTCACCCGTATATAAAAATGAACACCCCTATTTCTTCTGGTCATTGCATCACGCGTGAACGGCTGACCGATTTCGCTGATTCTTTTTTTGTTGAATTCGTTATTGTCAGGAGAAGGTTCTTATGTAGGGTAGGGTAGGGTAGTACACTAGTGTAGAGCAGTGTAGGGTAGGTTAGGGTGGTGTAGTGTAGTGTAAGGTGGTACGCAGTTCGCCGGGACAGCTAGTATAGAATTTCAATTGTGTTTAAAGATTGAGTTGCACGCGTCCGTAGGTTTTATATCTAAATTCCCTACATGTGAATGCAGGTGATGCTAAGTACAACACTGTGTAACCGCCGTCTATTCCTTGGATTGCACGGTTAATTGTGTCGGTGTCGCACGATGAGAGAGAGTTTAGGGTACCATGGATGTTGAAATGTGTGGCACAACAATATCACGTTTTACATTAAGTACCATTGACACTTACGGTTCATAGAGTGCCGACATTACATACTGTACCAGTGACATAATATGCTGCTAAGTTAATGTTGACAAGTGTGAAATTACTATAATTAATTACATACACATTTCTTGTGCGGATTTCATTTGTATGTTTATCTTATGGTGAAGGATATCACGAATAATTTAATAAAAAAACGAGAGCGTCGGTGGCGTAACGGCTAGGGCCGCCGCCTCCTGTCTGGGAGGTCGTGGTTCGAAACCTGCCACGTACCAATGTGATTTCGTATTTAGATTTTATACTTACGTTTATCCGACGCTATTACGGTGAAGGAAAACATAGTGAGGAAACCTGCATACGCCTGCGAAGAAACTCGATGGTTGTGTTTGAAGTCGACCAACTCGCAATGGGCCAGCGTGGTCGACTAAGACCCGATGGCCCTAATTCAGGATAGGCTCGAGCCCCTCGGTGGGGACGTATGAGAGGTGACATGAAGTTGCGGTTATTACTAACTTGGTTACCGCTTGGAATACTAAATTCATTTACTCATTCGAACTTGAGTTATTCTAAATTAAATATTGAAATACGATTTTAAACAATACAATAGTCAAGTACTATGATTAAGATAAACTTCTTATTAAGTAATTGAGGTTACTTTAGCTTCCTGTTCATGATTATAACCAGTTCCTTTCAAGCGTTATTTAAAAGTTTAACAGTTAGACAAAAACCATAAATAACTATCTGACCTAACATACGTTGTTTTACTTGTATACTTCACGGCCTATTCTCATACCTATCAAATACACATAAAAAAAATCATGGAAATCGGTAGAGCCGTTTCGGAGAAGTACGAACATAAACACCGGGACACGAGATTTTTTTACCTATATATAAAGATAATAAGCTGATTGATAGATCTGTGTGAAAAGTTCACATTTCTCTGATAAAAGTATAGATCATCATCATACTATAAGCCGAAAGACGTCCACTGCTGGACAAAGGCCTCCCCCAAGGATTTCCATGACGATAAATCCTGCGCTTCCCGCATCCAGTGGCTTCCTGTGATCTTTACCAGGTCGTCGGTCCACTGAGTTAGAAGCCTGTCTACGCTACGTTGCGCGGTCGCTACTACGAGTAGAGAACTGTAATGTCTAACGCCTACGCGATTCTGTGAGCTATGTCGGTTATCTTGGTTTTCCTATGGATTTCTTATCCCACTTCTGATAAAGCTCCGAGCATAGCTCGCTCAATCACCCTTTGGGTGATCTTTAGTCTTATAATGAGGCCCATAGTAAGCGACCATGTCTTAGTTTAGTATGTTATCACGGCAAAACACACTGGTCAAAGACCTTGGTCTTGACACACTGCGGTATTTTGACGATCATTTTCTAAAAGTTTTAAGGATTCATATCCTCATCATATCAGTCGAAGGACGTCCACTGCTGGACATAGGCCTCCCCCAAGGATGCATTAGTATAGGTATCTATTAATATTTTAACAATAACAACATAATTATTGTTAACTTATGTATAAGTTGTAAAAAGTTTTCATTCAACCAATAAATATATAAGTGACGAATAAAACCAACGTGTTAAAAAACCAGAAATTAAAATATGTAGGTAGTGATATAATGTCTGCTATTAATCAAAATAAAACAAGCACGCATACTGTCGATTATTAACGTTCGTCCGATCGAGATATCAATTATAAAGTATACATATTGTTTAATTATGATCGATCTGATTTGTGATTAATTCAATACCCAGAGCGACGGTGGCGTAACGGTTAGGGCCGCTACCTTCTATCCGGGTGGCCGTGATTCGGATCCTATCACGTACCAATGTGTTTTCGAATAACGATTGCGTATTACGATTGCGAACGGCCAAAGAGTAGAATTCCCTTCCGGCGTCTGTATTCCCCGATTCGTATAATTTAGGAATCTTCAAGACGAGAGTGAGTAGGCACTATTTGAGCTTGCGTGTTACATCCTCGACTGCATCGGCACTTACCATCAGGTGAGGTGCAGCCAAACGCACTCAAATTTTTAATTTAAAAAAAATATGTAAGTTATATCGCCCTAATTTAGGGAAGGCTCGAGCCCCTCGGTAGGGACGTATATGAGCTGATATGAATGAATGAATGAAATGTACGTTAATCCGACGCTCTTGCGGTGAAGAAACCTAGTAAGGCTCTTTTGGGTGAAAGAAACCTGCTCACGCCTGCGAAGAAACTTGAGGGTTGTGTGTGAAGTCGACAAACCCGCACTTGGTCCACGTGGTCTACTAAGGCTTGATCGCCCTAATTCAGGGTAGGCGCTCGTTGCTCCTCGGTGGAGACGTATATATGAGCTGATGTAATGAATTTAATACCTAACGTTTTTCAATAATATACGAATGATACGGATGTTTAGGAACGGTGCGTTCCTACTCGACGAGAGCAAAGGGAGATATCTCCGCCAGGCGAGGTGGTATGCCTGGGGTCCGGCCGTGGACCAATCGTTGATGATCGGTATCTGTATATATACTCAGCGCTGAAGAAATTCTAATAGCGCGTTCTAGGTGTCGTATTTCTTTTTGTTCTCTCGTCGCTTGTGTTAATGTTCAGTGGCGGGTTACTGCAGTTGCCGCCACAGATGTATTGTCTTAGTCGCTTCTGTGCTGTGTAAGCAAAGTCGTAATGGTTTTGAGAGAAAACTCTGTGTTTCATCTCGATATGGGTGGGTTTGCAGTATACGGTCGAGCAACATCGATATCTAAAGTATCGTTATCTTGCCACGATTATAACTTATATACTATTGAACCGATTGTTAGTTCGTACATTTTATTTTTAACCGCCTCCGTGGCGTAATGGCTAGCCCATTCGCTTCACACCAGGAGGTCGCGGGTTCGATTCCCGCTGGGGTCAATTTGTAAGACTCGGTTTGGTTGGTGGTAGGGCATTTTCTAAGCCCGCCTGGCTAGCTACCACCATCTTATCTAAGTCTTGCCGCCAATCATCAGTGTTAACAACATTGATGTGTTCCGGCTTGAAGATAAGATAGTCAGTTCTCCATTGCGTTGGAGAATCTTGGTGAGCCCACTTCCATCTTCGGCATCATCGTCACTTACCATCAGGCGAGATGATGCCAAGGACTTACCAATTGTGAATAAAAAAAAAAGTTAGTAAAAAAGGGGCGGGCTGATTTCCGCAGCCAGGCGACCGCTGCGCCCATTTTGCGTCATTTGCCGGCATCACTGCCAGCCCAGCTCCTCCAAGAAGCCCAGTAGCCCCCGTAGGTTGCCGGCGACTTCCTGGAGTGACCTCAGGTAACCGAGGTGCACGACCCTGTACTGTGCCAGCCCTACGCAATCCAGCCGAATGTGGGCAGCAGTCTCCTCAGCCTCCATACACGCTCTGCATAGAGAGCTGTCGGTGATACCTAGAGCGAATAGGTGTTTATTAAAATGGCCACGTACAGTGTTAGCGGCTGTTACCTTGTGGAGCTGAGCTCTCCCAAGTCTCAAAGGCCTCCTGGAAATACCAGGGTTAGCTGCCGGAAGGGCCGCCCTCGCTTGCCTGCAGGTTTCCAAACCGGACAAAGTGTTTATTTCTTGTGCGTTGCCTCAGGGTGGACCGTAGCCAACCATATGGGAGGGGTATTAAAGGTTCTTTGAACCGATTGTTTTAAATGTTGTATTAGTGAATATAAATGAAGTCGGTCCCAAGCATTCGCAGTAATTTTTTTTTCCACAGAATGACGGGGTTTTTGGGGTGAGTGAGCACGGTGGCCTCCCGAACAAGCCGGTTTCCGAAAAGGATTTAGTACCATAGACCACATACATACGCTGCGGCAGATTATACAGAAGACCGAAGAGTACAATCAGCCACTGTGCTTGGCGTTCGTGGACTATGAGAAAGCCTTTGATTCGGTCGAAACCTGGGCTGTGTTACAGTCTCTCCAGAGGTGCCAAATTGACTATCGATACATCGAAGTGCTGAAGTGTTTGTATGAAAACGCCACCATGTCGGTTCGCCTCCAGGATCAAAACTCGGAACCTATCCAGCTGCAGCGAGGGGTGAGACAGGGAGACGTTATATCTCCGAAACTGTTCACCGCCGCCCTGGAAGATGTTTTTAAGCTTTTGGACTGGGGTGGACTCGGCATCAATATCAACGGCGAGTACATCACCCACCTTCGATTCGCTGACGATATCGTGGTCATGGCTGAGACTATGGACGACTTAGGCACAATGCTCGATGGCCTCAGTAGAGCCTCTCAACAAGTGGGTCTTAGAATGAACATGGACAAGACGAAAATTATGTCAAACGTCCGTGTCATACCTACTCCTCTGAAGGTTGGAGGCTCTACACTCGAAGTTGTTACCGAATATGTATACCTGGGACAAACAGTCCAGTTAGGTAGGTCCAACTTCGAGAAAGAGATCAATCGTCGAATCCAACTCGGCTGGGCAGCGTTTGGGAAGCTTCGCAATATCTTTACGTCCCAGATACCGCAGTGTCTTAAGACCAAGGTCTTCGACCAATGTGTGTTGCCAGTGATGACGTACGGAACTGAGACATGGTCGCTTACTATGGGCCTCATAAGAAGGCTCAAGGTCACTCAAAGGGCAATGGAGCGTGCTATGCTCGGAGTTTCTCTGCGTGATCGAATCAGAAACGAGGAGATCCGTAAGAGAACCAAAGTAACCGACATAGCTCTCAGAATTGCTAAACTTAAGTGGCAGTGGGCGGGGCACATTGCTCGTAGAACAGATGGCCGATGGGGCAGTAAAGTTCTCGAGTGGCGACCACGCACCGGAAAGCGTAGTGTAGGCAGGCCTCCCACTCGGTGGACCGATGACCTGGTGAAGGTCGCGGGAAGCCGCTGGATGCGGGCAGCGCAGAACCGGTCGTCGTGGAGATCCTTGGGGGAGGCCTATGTCCAGCAGTGGACTTCCTTCGGCTGATATGATGAGCACGGTGGACTTCATGATGCCATTTATCGCACCGTTTACATCGTTATTGCTCTTATTCCGTTAGAATAAAGGTTTTATTGGCCACAGTTTAAGAAGACGTTATACTATGTTCATAGTATTAAGGCCCTAAGATGGGTCAAATTACAATATTGTCTTTTTAAATTATTGAAAGACTGTGAAAACCTATAACTATGAAAAAATATATAATACACTTTAAGTACTTAATAAAAAATATATTTAATTGAATACAATTTAAAAAATATTACCGCTTTTGATGTAAAAAACATACTGTAGACCCTTTTTTTGCCATTAATTGCAAAATACATCGAAAACAAATATATAGTGCTGAATGAAACCATCACAAGAAAATCGGCGACTTTACGGAGGACGACAAGCGGCACCCAGGCAAAGTATATATATTAGTACTAACATACAGTATGGACACTCCCTGCCGCTCTCTAGATTCCGACCTCACTGCCTCCCCACTCATATTGATACAGATTGGTTATAGTTTGATTCTCGAACGTATAGGATTTTGCCGTGATTTTGTTTGCTCCGTCATTTGTTTTTAGAAATTTCATTTCACGACCGTTGTATGCAGTGTCCGGGGGGTGCCTAAGGACTCCAAACAGTTGTACTACCAGGATTCCATAAAGTACAGTACATAACCTCCACTAAAATAAACACTGTCGCGTACTACCTTATTTTATTAAGCTCTCTGTTTTTGCGTTGAATTTTTTCCTGTATAATTTTATGTACAGTTGGCTGTGTGTCCGGCCGGAATGCAAAAGATTTGCGAAGACAACAACATCAGAGCATAATAAAATACTCGTATGCGCAAGAGTGGTCAGTCGTGTGTTTGTGAAAGCTGCAGTGTCAATTCATTAGTGATTCTGCGTCGCGCGTCGCGTGTATGACCGGTAATACACACGTGGATTAAGACTAGTAGATGTGATATTGTGTCACAATTATTATCATGCGTTAGCGCACGTCATAAGTATGGCGTTGTTAAAACGAATGGTATGGTATAGTATTTATTTTTATTAAAATTTACTAGAGTACTTTATGGAGCTATTTTTATTTTAATCAATAGTTATTTTTCCATAATTTTTAAATTCTTGGAATGACAAGCTTAACACACTTAATAAAAGTTGAATATTGCCAATTTTCTTATTAATAGGTAGTCTTGATCACGAAAAAAATATATAATTAAAATTAAATTAAGTTTAATTTCAGACAGTGCATTCCATTATGTGTTAGTTACAATTTAACTTAAAACTAGGTTAGTTAAAAATAATAAAATAAATTAAAATAAAAATAAAAAAGAAACTACTACAGAAAAAAACCGACCAAGTGCGAGTCAGAACCGCACACAAAGGGCTCCGTACCACCATACTAGATGGCGCTATAATTTCATGTTTCAAAAACTATCATACCAGATGGCGCTATTTTTTTCATATTTAGAAAAACTTTTTTTGGGTGAAGATCCCCCCTTATTCTTTTACTTTTTTAGCGACTTCCAAAAAGGAGGAGGTTCTCAATTCGTCTGTATGTTTTTTTTTATGTTTGTTACCTCAGAACTTTTGACTGGGTGAACCGATTTTTATGATTCTTTTTTATTTGAAACCCATATAAATTTTATCAAAATCGGTGTAGTACTTTAGTAGAAAATTAACAAAATCCAAAAATAACAATGCAAAAATGTACTAATTTGTTGCGATGGAAGTCGGTTTTTTAACTTGTTTAGCGTTTTCAATTATTAAATTTTTAGTATTTGTTGTTATAGCAGCAACAGAAGTACATTAGACTGACGGAGAGCGGAGACTTAGTAATAGGGTCCCGTTTTTACCCAATTGGTACGGAACCCTAAAAACATGAAACTCTTAATCACACATTTATTAAGACCACACGGAATTCCGTGACAAATCAATGATTCCGTCTTCGCACAACATTAGTCTTTCTAAACCGCGCACTGTGTATAAGTGTCTATAATGTTACATTGTCCGAGACCAGCGCGTCGCGGTACGGTATTACTATATGGCTTGCAGTAGCGCAACGCCTTTGATGTCGCACGATGCGCCACCGGCGTAGGGTCTAGCCCATACTAGCAGCCTCGCGGAGTTTGCCAGGCTGTGCCCCACCGCCCGCTGTCCCGCAAGTACCCTTCCGTTGCTCTGCGTAAGTACATTAGTTGCGCTACTGTAAGCCGCTATATTGTAATACTGTGGTAACGGTCTCGATCGGTACCCTGACTCCTGACGCAACTAATTATACATTACGCCTTACAGACCTACCCGATGACTCTTCAAGTCTGTGAGGTTAGTAGTCTTAAGTAACTTGTGGTAATTCGTAGATACTAACATAGTAAAAGGAAAAAATAGTAGGTTGTCTTCATACAGTGGTACATCGCGCGGTTTGTATTGTGTGCGCGCCCCAGTAGGTAGGCACGCACCATACGCACGCACACTACAATAAATAGGAATGATATAAGACCATCGACCATTACTATTTATTGTTGTGTGCGTACGTATGGTGCCTGCCTACTGGGGCGCGCACACATACAAACCGCGCAATGTACCATTGTATGAAGACTACTTACTGTTCTTTCCTTTAACTATGATACTTATTACTGTTATCAAAGCATCGTCAAATAGGAATGCTAGTCATTTGAGTTATTTTTTGTAATCTGTCAAAAACGTATTTTTTTATAAAAATCTTTGGAATACTTAGGCGTGACGTCATAGTTTTTAGCGTCATTAATGTACTCATTTTCTTATTTTGACGAATTAAAAATTAATGATGGAAAACAAAACAAGTTAGGCTTTTTTAAACATTCAGTAGGAGGGTAACTTAGTGATCAAGAGTTTATAATTTATTTATGATGCAGTCATTATCCCAATTGGCTACACTCAAAAATAGAGAGTCAACGTAAAGTACTTAGAGATTTATATAACTCAATAAATATATTCTTATTCTTATTCTTAACTTATCCCATTTGTAACCGGAATCTGTAAGAGACGTTAAACAGATTTTTAGTTGAACGTTGATTTTTTTATAATGACAAAAAATTAATCCTGTGGCATTTTAAAAGTAATTTTATCACATAACCATTTACGCATTTCATAATAACGAAATGTAATTTTAGGAGTTTTAAAACGACTTAAGCAAAATGGATTTGCCTCCTTTTCAAACGATCTAAGTTGACGTGAAATCTTAAATAGCTATGATACGAACTATTAACGGTTGCACAGTATTACGACATGGCTTACAGTAGCGCAACGCCTTTGATGTCTCACGATGCCGCCACGGCGTAGGTACTAGCAGTACTAGTCTGTAGCCAGCCTGGCCAACTCGTGGAGTTGACCAGGCTGTGCCCCGCCGCCCGCCGCCCCGAAAGTACCTTACCGACGGAAGGCTTCCGTTGCTCTGCGTAAGTACATTCTTTGCACTACTGTAAGCCGGTATATTGTAATACCAAAGTATATATATTAGCACTAAGATACAATATGGACACTCCCTGCCGCTCTCTAGATTGCAAGCTCACCCCCTCGTCAACCAGATTGATACAAATTGGTAACAGTTTAGTTGTCGAACGTATGGGATTTCGCCGCCATTTTGTTTAATCCGTCATTCCTTTTTTGAAATGTCATTTCTGGCCCGTTCTATGAAGTGTCCGGGGTTTGGTAATACTGTGACGGTGGGAAACCAAATGCCTCAAGCTACCAAAGACTACTGTTCCAAGCGAAAGTGGTACGTGATGCTTCGTAATAAGCAAACTAGATCGCTACGGTTTTTTGTCTTCCTTTTACTTGATAGCGTTGCGACTTAGATTTGGACACAGATGGTCAATTAAGGTTAATTTTGTGAAGTGTATCATTTAATAAAACAATGAACGGAGGTTTGTCAATGTTTTTTTTCGATTATGTAAGTACAAACCTACCATTATTGAGGGTGGAATCTTTAAAGTAATATTCCTTACTTAATATTGTAAATGTGAAAATGTGTTTGTTTGTTTGTTACCTTTTCATGCTTCAATTTCTTGATCAATCTTGATGAAATTGTGTTACAAGGAAGGACATAGGCTACTTTTCATCCCAAGAAAATAGCATAGCCCGATACAGTTCCTGAGGGAACTAAAAATATACTTTAATTTCTTTAACATCGTAAACGGAACAATGGATTGTGTGATTTTTTGCACAGAGATGGTTGAGGGGGTGGGAAAGCCGCCGGCGCATCGCAGGAACACCTCTATCTACCCTCACTTCATTTTGTGATGGGTTAGGGTCACCACAAATTTCACTTAATAAGTTAGGGTCACGACACACTACACTGACACAATCCACAGGCCGCTCGGTAGTTTGTTCGCAGTTTACTTGTCTAGACTTCTTGGTTCTTGACGTTAGGGTCTAAAATGCAAAGTCAACACATTGCATGTCACATACGTAAAGCGAAAACTAACAGAAATTAAATGCTAAGCACATCTAGCTTGGTTTAAAGTGTCAACAGATATTAGTCCATAGTTTTGTTGTTCAAACAGATTAGCACCACCTCACTTGTAATGTTTCTCTTCAATCTTAAGCAATACTCTTTTTAACCGACTTCAAAAAAGTAGGAGGTTCTCAATTCGTCGGAACCTTATATTTTCTGTACAGTGCTACGATAACAACCTAAATTGTCTCCACTGATAGGACACGGAAAAAGTATATATAATATTCATTTCATGACCGTTGTGTGCAGAGTCCGGAGTGTGACACGGGTTTCCTCTCAAACTCTAAAAAGTTAGGCCATGCTCCATATACAGGGGTCAAATCGAGATTAGTGAAGGTTTTAGGGCTAGTGGTGAGCTTCATTTAGGGTTGCCAACTTTAATATACGTATTAGCGGGATATCAACAATTTAAATGCGGGACAAGGGTTTTAATAGCGGGATTCATTTTTAAGAAATTATCGTGCCTGTAGTGTATGTAGGTCATAGTCGTGAATACTTAATTTAATTTAACGTCCCGCAAGCATCCCTGAGTGGGACATCTCTTCTAGAGCACTAGAAACGGGTCCCGGGTTGGTTACCCTAACCCCACTGTCAGAAGATTTCAAGCAATTTAAATATCGTAGTAAGATTGTAGAATCAGCTGTTTTGGAAGCAAGCTTGCGCGTTGTAAATGAGTAAGATGATCTGAATAAAACACAGTTCGATGAACGGATCGACAGACGGTTAGGTTAAGTTAGTATAGCGTTCCTTTTTTCAAGATTTAAATAAAAATTGTAAATAAATAAATAAAACAAATATTTAAATAATAAATTAAATAACAATAATAATAAATTTATTAAAAATAGGTGCAAATTACGCTCTTTTGGATAGTATATAAAATAGTAATCACATACATTTAATGGCATTTGTAAAAATAAAGAAATAAACAATCATTAGCTAAAAACACAATCATTGATATAAAAAAAAATATGTCATTGGAACGTGAAGAAAATATGACACGAGAAGTTATACATTAAAATCATTAAATATTTAAGAGACCTTATAGTATTTTATGGCACTAACGTTTTTTATAGAACACTAACTTTTTCCAGCGGCTTCTCTCGCGTGAACATAGTTTGTATCTAGAAGCATAGTGCCTGTGACAAGAGTAGGCCAGTTCACACGGACGATAGCACCCAATCACGAGTATAACGCGAGAGTCAGCCATCCTTCCCCTTAATCATATTAATCAACTAGTTTTGTCTTAACCATCATCTTCTCTGTATCCTTTCTTTTATGGCGGTTTTCCCTGGTCTGAGAGGGTCTCATAAAAGATACTTCAATTCTATTTAAGAAAGAAAAGAGTCAGTTTTTAAGGAATGGACACGTTATAAGAAGGGATGAAGAGCACATGACTAGGAAGGTGCTGGATATGGGGGGGGGGGGGGTAGGAGAGGACCAGGGAGGCCAGTGACTTGGCTACGTATTATAAATAAAAAGACGCTAAACACGTTAAAAAATTTAGTACAATTTTGCATTATTATTTTTGGTTTTTGTTAATTTTCTAATAAAGTACTACACCGATTTTGATAAAATTTCTATGGGACCAACTCGGGAGCATATCCTACCGAATAATAAAGAATCATGAAAATCGGTTCACAATCTGCAAAGATATCGCGTAACAAACATACAAAAAAAACCAACATCGGTTGAAGTCGGTTGAAAATAGGATACTTTGGAAAAGGCATACGTAGCTGACCCCAAATAAAATGAGGCAAGAGCCAGGATAATTATGACCCACCCTCGTTACGATGTACAAATAAAAAAGTTAAAGAGGCGAGTTAAGCTACAGACTTAAAATACCTTAAGTTGTATACATAGAATGTATACATATATTTTACTGGCTTTAAGTTCTTAGTTTATTTTGTAAAGTTATCATATGCAGTGTATTTAAGCTTTGACCTTGCAAAATAAAACAGTTTTCTTGGATTTTTTGCGCATAAACTGAAAGTTTTCACTGCATAGGATATCTGTTCTGCGACTTGTATATTAAATTCTTGGCTCCAATGAACCAAATCTACATTTCTGGTTATGTTAATTATCGACCGAGATCATTTCTTGTATAAATATTCATTAGCAACAAGTTCCGATGCGATGATGTTATTATATTTTGTAGACAGCGTTGTTAGCTTTTATTTAATATTTTTTTAATAATTGATTAAGCAAGTGGTTTGGTGTTTTCTTAGTATGTATGTGTACGTATGTATGATAGTATATTATATTGTGTATATGTATTTTTGTTTAGTATTTAAATAAGTTTGTAAACTTTTTTTTTATTACTTTTATTTATATTACTTCTTTTAGTTATAATAATAAGTTAGATCATTTAAAAGTTGAATTTGCTGCCATTTTGTACTATTTTACCTGTCTTTCAATCCCTAACTTAAGTTTGGCTGGTAGAGATCGCTTAAAGCGATAAGGCCGCCTTTGCACTCTATGTATATTATAAATTATAAGTCCTGTATTGTTTTTTGGCGTGCAATAAAGTATATTTACTTACTTACGTACTTACAATATGCTTAATCCAATCAATTTAAGGCTCTTCCCCGACTAACAATCTGTCATTAAAAGATAAGAAAAACAAGGACTTCCACAACGACAGTCCTGCTGTGAAACACACACTGGTCAAAGACCTTAAGTCTTAAGACACTGTGTAATTGGGACGTGAAGATGGAATGCTGCCCAGCCGAGATGGATTCGTCGATTGATCACTTTCTCGAAGTTGCACTTATCTAAATGGTCTGGTCGTCCCAGGCATACAAGTAAAAAAAAGCGTCGGTGGCTCAACCGGTAACAACTCGGTCCTTCTAACCAGAGCCGAGTTCAAATTCGGACGGCAAACGCACCAATGAGTTTTCGAAACTTACGTACATATACTTACCGATTGCTTTAACGGTGAAGGAAAACATCGTAAGGAAACCTGCACATCTGGTGCCAGATGTGCATGAAGCTCGCGTTGCACACGTCCGTAGATTTAAATCTAAGTGACCGCGGGTGATGCTAAGTGCAACCAGGTCTATCACTTGAATAGCACGGTTAATTGAAGAGAAGAGATATGATCTGAATAATATAAAACCAGAATCATAGATTTTCATGCATTTGCAGAGAAAATAGTGTACATCATGCACTTTGCAAAGATCGAGAGACCAGTGATAAACAGTAATAAAATGTTGGAAAACTCGAATTTCGAATTTTGCTCGCTCGCAGCAAAAGTAAAGGTAATAAAAGAGAGACTTGACATTTTTATTGTTGGCATAAATTGTGTAATGTGGATGGAGACTGTAACAGTACCTACTGTGGATACTATATTACTGTGAGTACTATATTACTGTGCGAGTACTGGGAGTCAATGCACCCCGGGTTCAGCGCTCTTCCCCGGCCATCGGTGCACGTAGTGAATGCTAAAATTCTGGCTCAACTCCACCAAATTCTAAACTGTCGTTTGCACGCTACCGATGGATTAAAGATTACTTTAGTTGGGCTAAGTGGACCACTGAATATATATAGTCTGAAAAAACCATCGTACGGAAACTGTCGAGAAAAACGCTACTACCAGTCAAACTTATCCTGGTAACGACCGTGCTTCAGGTCATTTAACCTGCGTGATCGCAGTGAGCTAAAGAAAAAATATTTTTTTTTTCCAATGGAAAACACTAATAAATAAATAACAGATATTTTTAAATTTAATTGAGAGTAAGGGAGTTATGGGAATGAAGCCATAGCCTCTAATAGAACTATAGAAATCACAGTTTTAAAAAAGTAAGGAGCAAAAAAATCCTTGTCTGTGAGGGTGGTTGAATTCAGCCTCACAGTCGCCCACTTTTGGGCTAATAAGGCTTCACAGGCGAGAGGTTAAATGAAAATACAAAGTGATAAATGGTTCAAATTTGATTGTTTTTTGAAAGCACTATCGTTTAAGGAGAACCGGTAAGGGCTCCACCACACCCCGGACACTGCATACAATGGTCGTGAAATGACATTTCTAAAAACAAATGACGGAGCAAACAAAATCACGGCGAAGTCACATACGTTATGAGAATAAAACTATAACCAATCTGTATCAATCTGGGTGACAACTGAGTGAGGTCGGAATCTACAGAGCGGCAGGGAGTGTCCATACTGACTTTGGCTATACTATGTTGGTACCTACCCATATTAATCTTAAGTTTCTTGGTCATCACCACTTACCATTTGGTGAAATGAAAACAAAAGCTTTCATTTATTTAAAAACATGCGTCTCATGTTTAAACTATATTACGCACCGCCTCCGTGGCGTAATGCTTAAGTCCATTAGCTTCACATCAGGAGGTAGCAGGTTCGATTCCCGGCGGATTCCAACTTTGTAAGACTCGGTTTGGTTAGTGGAAGTGTATTTTCTAACCCAGTCTGGTTAGCTACCACCATCTTATCTAAGTCTTGCCGCCAAACATCAACGTTAACAGCTTTGATGTGTTCCGGTTTGAAGATAAGATTGGAATTGGGAAATCTTGGGAAGCATGCTTTCATCTTCGGCATCATCATCACTCATGCTGTTTTTAATAGCTAAACATGAGTGCTATAAATATAACTTTAATAATTTTGAACAAAAAAAAACGACTTCAAACTGGAAACTAAGGTTCCCCTCGATTTCTCTGGGATGTCATCATCAGATTCTGGTTTCCTTATCATGGTACCACCCTTGGGATATTTCCTTTCCAACAAAATAAGAATCATCAAAATCGGTTCATAAACGACGAAGTTATCCGTGAACAAACATAAAGAAAAAATATATACGGTCGAACTGAAAACCTCCTCCTTTTTTGAAGTCGGTTAAAAATCTCTCTCTTTATATCATGTTTTAGGCAAATAAATGATTATTGATTTCTATTTCTCATCATCACCATCAGGTAAGATGATGACAAGGCCTTAACAATTATAGATAAAAAAAAATATTTAAGGTCTGGGCTGATAACGATCATCATCAGATATAGAAGTTATTTTTTTACGAAACCTGTTTTGAAATTTTTAAATTAGGTAGTTTAACTAGGCTTGGTGAACTTGGCCAAGCGAAACCGGTAAGCCGGACAAATTGTAAGCGACACCTTCACATTAGGAATTTGATATCGTTGCAAGATAATAATTCAAAGTGAGACGCAGAGCTATTTCGAATTCTATCGTATTTTCGCGTGAGAAGAGTTCTATTAAAAAAAACCGGCCAAGTACGAATCAGAACCGCACACATAGAGTTCCGTAACATCACACTAGATGTCATCATCATGTTTCAAAAACCATCATACTAGGATGGCGCTAGTTTTTTGTATGGAGACCCCCTTATTTTTTCACTTTTTCAAATTGTAAGTATTTTTTTGTTATAGCGGCAACGGAAATACATCGTCTGTATCTAGTTAACGGTTCATGGAATACAGCCTGGTGACAGACGGATGGACGGACAGCGGAGGCTAATTAATAGGGTCCTGTTTTTACCCTTTAGGTACGGAACCCTAAAAATGTTTCGAACACGAACTTCTAAACTGGGTATGAAACCCCAAACAAAGAAGTATCCATTTTAAAAAAAACATATTTCTTGTAATAAATACTTCTTTATACTCATATTTATGTCAAATTCGTCATATTATAAGTTACTGGCCAACTTAACCGGCTACGCGCGAGTTAGGTCAAACCTTTAGGCTTGTTCTCGAATAAAAAAACGCCCACGTTAGGAATGAATCCGCGCACTTCTACATTCAGAGTCCGTTACCGCTAAAGTATATATATTAGTACTAACATACAGTATAGACACTCCCTGCTGCTCTCTAGATTGCGACCTCACCACCACGTCACCCAGATTGATACAGATTGGTTACAGTTTGGTTGTCGAACGTATAGGATTTCGCCGCCATTTTGTATGTTCCGTCATTCCTTTTCTGGTACGTCATTTCTGGCCCGTTGTATGAAGTGTCTAGGGTGTGTTACCGCTAAGCTACTATGATTTACTAAAACGAATCGAAATATCAGTTCAGTTTAATTATCATTATCAAGCAGCAAAACATGACCACCATAAATTCTTCAAAGTATTTCAATTTTTACAATAAAATGGCGTGACAAATAATTTGATTGTTATTTTTAAAAAACTAGCCAGAAACCTAGCCTATACCTAAAGCAGTAAAAAATCTATTAGAGTCCTTATATATAGCATATCTCTGATTAGAGGGGTAAATAGAAAAAAAAAACATTTTACAGTTAATAATATGAATTTTTATAAGCAGTTCATTTGTTATTTGATTGTAGATAATATTAAATGTAATGGCTTTTGATAAAAACGGTGGGAAAGAAACACATTAGCTTGACAGTAACTTGACAGTACGTAAAGAGTGTTGCCATATTTTTTTTGGAAAAAAACCAACGTCAACTGACTTAGGCAGTTCTTTCAAAACATGTGGTGACAATTGGTTGTTTTTCCTTATACCATTTACTTTATTTCCTTGAATATCTCTGGACATGTGTTTTTTTTTCCAAAAACAGGATTTTGGGTTTTGTAAGGAATCTATCAAGCTAGTCATAGACATTAAAATCACATTTTTTTTGACTATGGTTGTTTTTCCATACATCACCTCTATTTACATTAATTCAGTAGTTTAGGAAAAGAAGAAGCAACTCTTATTTATAAGTAGTAGAGATTACCTGATCTCCATCAAACTCTTTACGCAAGAGGGCAATTGAGTTACTTTTCCATCCAATCGAGTATATTTTGTCTGAAAATATAGCAGTACAACTAGGTACTTTTCAAAAGAATAAAACTTAAATTTGCACTTATAATTAATGAATAATAGGGATGACAAATGCTAGTCATCTGAGTTACTTTTTATCATCTGTCAAAAACGACATTTTGTTTTAAAAATGTTAAAAATACCTAGGCGTGACGTCATAGTTTAGCAGCGTCATATGTTCTCATTTTGTGAATTATAAATCGAAAACTTGATGGAAAACAAAACGAGTAAGGTTTTCCAAAGTTTAAGTAGGAGGTCAATTTAGAGATCAAAAGTTCATAATTTATTTCTGATGCTTTCGTCATCCCTATTCTACCATAATATTTTGTATAGCTGAACATTCAATTTTCATTTCTCTAAATCAAATGACAGAAAATACCATATTCTCTTTTGAAAATATAAAAAATCACTACAGCAGCTAACTTCTTTGCAGGAAAAATCCTATGAGATAAATAAGAACTAAAATTAAAATATTTTAATCATCAATACAACTCAATTATAAATATAATGGATTAATCATACATTTTCCAGTACCAGGAATAATGTTTATTAAAACATTTATTAGACAAATTAAGTGCGAACGCATTAGTTAACGCAACTTTAAACGGCTTGGCTATTTATTGCTCGGCATAAACTGAATAGAAACCGGCCAAGTCCGAGTCGGAACTGCACACAAAGGGTTCCGTACCATCATACTAAATGGCCCTAGATTCTTCATGTTTAAAAAAACACGTTTTTTGTATGGAGACTACCCTTATTTTTTCCCTTTTTTTATTTTTTTGTATTTGCTGTTAAAGCGGCAACAAAAATACATCATCTGTGAAAATTTCAACTGTGTAGCTATCACGGTTCATGAAACACAGCCTGGTTACCAATGGATAGACAGATAGACTGACTAACAGCGAAGTCACACCCTGGACACTTCATACAACGGGCCAGAAATGACATTAAATGTCAAAAATTTCAAAAAAGGAATGAAGGAACAAACAAAATGGCGGCGAAATCCTATTATACGTTCGACAACCAAACTGTAACCAATCTGTATCAATCTGGGTGACGAGTGGGTGAGGTCGCAATCTATAGAGAGTGGCAGGGAGTGTACATACTGTATGTTAGTACTAATATATATACTTTGGCGAAGTCTTAGTAATAGGGTCCGGTTTTAACCCTTTGGGTATGGAACCCTAAAAAGCAACAACACAGAACGGTTAACAGTCGCAAATTAGCTTTATAAGGCAAAATCGTTGGTCATTTGTGTCGAAGAGAGAAAAACTATGCTGTCGATAGGCTGTCAACCGATAAAGGTGCTCGGAATGCCCTCCTCTGTTACATTTTCTGTTTTCTTAAACGTTCCATACTTATCTAGGCTATTAGAACACTTATACAGCCTATACAGGGCTTTATTATACAATAATGTTAATCAGAATTCAGAAGAATAGTCAAGGTAACCGACATAGCTCTCAGAGTTGCGCACTCTTAAGTGAGCAGGGCACATAGCTCGTAGAACGGATGACCGATGGGAAAATTAAGTTCTCGAGTGGTGACCGCGCACCGGAAGACGTAGCGTGGGTAGGCTTGGTGAAGGTCGCGGAGGCCGCTGGATATGGGCAGCGCAGGGCCAGTCGTCGAGGAAATTCTTGAGAAGGCCTTTTTTCAGCTGTGGACATCTCTCGGCTGATATGATGATGATGATCATCATCATATCAGCTCATATATACGTCCCCACCGAGGGGCTCGAGCCTACCCTAAATTAGGGCGATCGGGTTTCTTCGAAAGTCGTGGTTCGAGTCCTGCCACGTACCAATGTGTTTTCGAATTGCGATCTCATATGTACGTAGGCAGGCCTCCCACTCGGTGGACCGATGACCTGGTGAAGATAGCGGGAAGCTGCTGGATGCGGGCAGCGCAGAACCAGTCGTCGTGGAGATCCTTGGGGGAGGCCTATGTCCAGCAGTGGACGTCCTTCGGCTGATATGATGTACGTTTATCTGACACTCTTACGGTGAAGGAAAACATCTTGAGGAAACCTGATGATGATGAATCAGAAGTTTCTACCCGACTGTGTCAAAGCTCAAAAGGCGGGTGTTGTGTTAGTGAATGTCTTTATGTATGTTTGTAGGTATGTCCGTTTCTATGTTCCCTCATAACTTATGAAAAGATGAACCGATTTCCATAAATTACATGACGTTAGATTTGTCATAGTGGCGCAAGTATCACATCATCATCATATCAGCCAAAAATCGTCCACTGCTGGACAAAGGCCTCCCCTAAGGATTCATGATTCAAGATTCAACTGGTGGTCGCCACTCGAGAAATTTACTGCCCCATCGGCCATCTGTAGATTGCGACCTCACCCTCTCGTCACACATTTTGATACAGGTTGGTTATAGTTTAGTTGTCGAACGTAAAGGATTTCGCCGCCATTTTTTTGGTTTTTCCGTCATTCCTTTTTTGAAATGTCATTTCTGGCCCGTTGTATGAAGTGTCCAGGGTGTGCCATTACCTTCTTTATGAACATAGATATTATAAGATATGTGTCAAAGGTTGAAAACTTCTAGAAACTTTTTCTCATCCAGCAGCTTTTATCAGAGGGAGCTGCAAGATCATTGCCATTACTCAGTATACCATGTCCAGTTGATTTTCGTTTTTTTCAATAGACTTTCAAAGACGAGAAGTCTCTCAATTTGGCTTTACGTTTTTTTTGCTACCTACGTGATATCTTCGCAGATCGTGAACAGATTTTCAAACTTCTTTTTTAGGTAATTCGATAGGCTAGGCTGCCATGGGACCACCCATCATATCAGCCGAAGGACGTCCACTGCTGGACATAGGCCTCCCCCAAGGAGTTCCATGACGACCGGTTCTGCGCTGCCCGCATCCAGTGGCTTCCCGCGACCTTCACCTGGTCATCGGTCCACCTAGTGGGAGGCCTAACTACGCTACGTTTTCTGGTGCGCGGTCGCCATTCGAGAACTTTACTGCCTCAACGGCCATCCTGTCTGAGAGCTATGTCGGTTAATTTGGCCCGTCCTCTCATATAAATTTTATTAAAATCGGTGAAGCACTTTTATAGAAAATTAAGAAAAACCAAAAATATTTATGCAAAATTTTATTAAGATGTTACGATGGAAGTCGGTTTTTTTAACCTGTTTAGCGTTTTACTTTATTATTGGTTAAATTCACCGTGCAGTTCTCCATTTTATTTCTTGGTCTATACAGGGTGTAACAAAATTGGTGTAGGTCCCGCTAAGTGGGGCTTCTACTCATCATACTAAACAACTTTTGTTCTACGAAATTTTTTTTTCCACTTCATACAAATCGATCAGCTGATTTTGTGCGTTTTAGTATGGAGGTTCCAATTTTTTTTTATAATTGACTATGGGTTCCTTGGAGAAAGATGTTCAGTATGGCGAGTAGAACACCAATTTTGTTACACCCTGTATAGTACAATCACGTTGTTTTATCTCTTCACTGCTGCATTGAATACTAAGAACAGGTTTGGAGCTGGGAAGGATTTATTTGTTCGTATCTGTGTCAAGATCAAGGAGTTATAACACGTTTGTTAGTCACTAGTTATGCGTCTCCGCGTCAATGACCCAAAATGCATCTCCAGTAAACGCATAAGATTCTTTGTTTACAATGACAGCCTTATTTATTTGACCATAAAAGTGTTTATGTTCAACTAGTGTCCTAGCAATAAATATAATTAAACTGAAATGAAATAGCAAGCTCACAGTCACAAAACTGACAGAATTATAATATGTAATATCAAAAATACTGATTGCACATTAAATTATTTATTCTTCTAAACTGGACTAGAGTTGAGTGAGCGAAGCGAGCGATAATAGGTTCGCTTAGGTTTGATTAACTATACCTTTAAGGAGCTTCGCTTAGTAGGGGTCCTGAGTGGCGGATCTTTCTTAACAAAAATAAAAATAATAAAACAGTTTTTCTTAAACCAGATAAACGCTGTATCTACTTGTAGGTAAATAGTGAAGCGTCACTTCTTCTTTTCGAATCGATGGTTTGAATATTGACACTTGTTATTTTATATCTTATTGGCCCAATGGGTAGCCACGCGTATGCCATTATCAGTGGCCCCCCAGAGGTCTACCATTGTGCAGGTGTCCGGGCACTCGGGGCAAGCCAATAAGTGCGTCATAGTTTGTGGGGTGACTCCACATGGACACTCTTCTCCGTCACAGAAACCCCAACGACACATTTTCTCCCTACATCGGCCAACCTGAGTCCGCAGTCTATTCAGAGATTTCCAAATAGACCATGGCAAGTCGCTGCCCGGGGCTGCTTCTCGTTGTGGGATAAAGCTTTCCGTGACAGGGAAGGTCTTTTTCCATAAACTGGATTTAGCCTTTAGCAGGTCATCTTGTGGCTTTGCTACAGTGGCTAGGAAGCTCTTGCGGCTTTTTAGCCTGGGGCGGGCTGGGCTGCATCCGAACATGGGGTGTCTGGGGTCTAGTTCTTGTTTGGCTTTCTCGACTGAGCACGCGTCACAAAAAGCGTCACAAACAGCAATCAGTCACTTTGATGGGAATTGGGATTCTTTTAGTATACAAAAAGTTGTTTTTTTGATTTGCGTTTAAAAACTAGGTACCCTTTGGGAAATCGTTACACTCAAATAGCGAAGAGTATCATCGCATCGGATTTTGATGTGTAACATCTGTCTTCTCGCTTTCCTGCAATTTGTGGGTGTGGTTTCGTGAAATGTGACGGATGTGTCACAGGAAAGTTTTTAAGTCACGAAGGCTAAGGTAACATGGCCATGTCGTCTAATGTGGGGCCGAGGCAAAGATGACCTACTATCCGAAGGTCCGGCCTGTGAATGTTATTATTATTATTATAAACCTTCATTCGGACACGACTACAGTTCTTTGTTATTCATATAGTATTCTTTTGTTTCATTTTTGTGTGTCCGTTTCCCAGTTGGCAAAGGCCTTCTCCAATCTTCTCCATTCTGGCCTTTCTATGGCCACTCTACCCCATATAAAAGCAAACTGTTTATCACTTGCATTCTGCCTGTATTGGCATATGGAAGCGAAACATGGGCTTTAACAAAAACGTGGCAAACAAAACCATATGCCAACATGCAATGGAAAGGATTATGACAAGGATCAAAAGAAAAGACAAAGTAAGGAATAGCAGCATCAGAAGCGAGACTAAGGTCCGAGACATAATTTTGAAAATAAGGAGACAAAAGTGGAAATGGGCAGGCCATATGATCAGAGAAAAGGATTGTTAGGGGTCCGTGGTCGGGGACCAGTTGTTTAAGGTTGCGTGGAATGTTCAATGAAAAGTGACCAGGTTTGCAGTTCACGAATATCCGGATTTATTTTTTACATGAATGAATTACATAGGTAGGTTGTTCTTAGGTTGAGTCTATATCTGGACGCGGGTTCGGGACGACTGGCGAACAAAGCCGAGTCGAGCCACGAGCGCTTACGCTGCGATATATGTGGTAGGTAGGTATGTACCCCTACATCACACCCCTCCTAAAATTTGGTAAACTGAAAAGTATGCAAACCAAATTTTACAAATAAAATTCAAACAGGAGTTATACAGTATTACTAACGCATTAGGTTCATTACAAAGTATGCAGTACAATAACATTGATGATACCTGATCCGCTGACTACGAGCGCTTTATCAACATGAGCGGTAAGTATAATACATTTTTATAGGTAGTAGGTACATAGCTCTTACACTACTAAACTGATACAGAATAATACTTGTATAAGATTCAATCTAACAAGTAAGTGAGTATACATATTAAGTTACCAAGTCTGTTACATTACTTATACAAAATGAACGTTATCGATTAACATTAAAACTAAATTTAGGTTAATACATTTGGTATTTTGATTTACAGATACAAGGAGGTAGTTAAGTTAGGCTAGCTATATAGTCAAAACAAACGAATTTGCCAAAAAAATAATTTGATATTACATTCGCGAACAGTAACTACATACTATGAAAATTATTGGAAAAAAACTTAAAACTAATCTGCTTACTTAGATTTTCTTAACCCAGTTTCTATTTGAAACGTACGGGCTTTTTAATAAGGCGTCCACTACGCGTTTTTTTGGGTGCAGGTGACCTGTCAGTCCGTACTTTGACTTGTGCGTCGTCTGTGTCCGCGTGGGCCTTGCTTGGTATCGAAAATGAGTTGTAATCGGAATCGTTGAGAAGGTACGCCGGCTTAAGCCTGTCTATCGATATAGTTGCATTACGATTATATAACTGCAACTCGAAAGCTTTAGAACCCCTTTTAATTACCTTAAACGGGCCATCGTAGGGAGTTTTAAGCGGCCTACGCACCGTGTCATCTCTGACGAACACATGCGTACAGGACTGCAGATCCGGATGTACGAAAAACTTACGATTAGCACGATGCGTCGTAGAAGTTGGTTTTAACTTGTTTATCGTATCTCGAATATTCTCCACAACTCTATTTTCGTCACCAGGGTTTGATTTCGCCGAATCGAAAAATTCGCTAGGCAATCGTAATGGCTTACCGTATGTATACTCAGCTGCGCTGATGCCGCTCTCGCTGCGACCTGCTGCGCGTAAACCAAATAGGACAGTGGGCAACTCGTCTACCCATGATTCGGTACTTAGACGAGTCATAAGGGCTGCCTTCATCGCACGGTGCCAGCGCTCGACCATGCCGTTGGCTTGAGGATGATAGCTAGTGGTTCTAATTCTACTAACACCCAAGTACTTAAGCAAGTCTGTGAACAGCTGACTCTCAAACTGCCGCCCTTGGTCCGAAGTTAGTCTGACTGGACAGCCGAAACGGGTAATCCAGCCTTCGTAGACCACCTTGGCCACGGTTTCCGCGGTTATGTCTTTAATCGGAAACGCCTCAGGCCAACGTGTTCCTCTATCTATGATGGTAACACAATACCTGTATCCGTCTGCTGATATAGGTAGAGGACCGACGATATCCACGTGGATGTGTTCGAATCGATCGACCTGCTGGAAACTCTCGTAACCTGCGATGGTGTGTCTACCTACTTTAGCGCGTTGGCAATTAACACATGCTTTTGCCCATTTGCCAATGTCTGAGTTCATCCCTGGCCAGAAAAATCTTTCAGTTACCATTTTCCGAGTGGTTCTTATGCCTGGGTGGCTAAAGTTGTGAACGCTATCGAATGCTAGGCGTCTAAAACCTTTAGGTAAATATGGCCTCGCTTTAGGTGTCGACATTTCGCAAAAAATATTCTGGTCGCAAGTAGGCAAGAATATGCTTTTAATAACCACGCTGTTGTTTGTTACATTGTTACCAGTTAGGTACTTAGTAATGTAGTCGTCGGATTTCTGCGACTCAGCTAGTTGGTCGTAGTCGAGACTCGTGGGACAGGAAATCGTAGCGACTCGCGATAAGGCGTCAGCCACAACATTCTCGCTACCGTTTACGTGTCGAATATCAGTAGTGAATTCACTGATGAATAACAGTTGCCTGGTTCTGCGAGATGTTTCAGAATTGGTACCTACTTTGGTAAAGGCGTGTACCAAGGGGCGATGGTCGGTGAATATTGTTAGAGGCCGACCTTCGAACAGTTTACGAAAATGTTTGACGGCCATGTATACGGCGAGTAACTCTCTATCATACGTACTGTACCTTTGTTGCGTTTCCGAGAAACGTTTGGAAAAATAACCTAGAGGCTTCCACACACTATTGACTAGTTGTTGTAGAACGGCCCCTGCACACGTGTCTGATGCGTCAGCCATAAGTGATAGCTTAGCGTCGGTGCTCGGGTATGACAACGTGACGGCGTTTTCCAGTTGCAACTTACATTCGCGAAATGCTGTTTCAGCGTCTGTCGTCCACACAATAGGAGTCTTGTCGTTCTTTTTAGCGTTGTGTAGGTACTTAGATAGTACGGCTTGACTACGGACTGCATGCGGAATGTGTTTTCTATAGAAGTTTACCATTCCGAGAAAACGACGAAGCTCGTTGACATTTTTAGGTTTCGGAAAGTCGGTGATAGCTTTTACCTTGTCATCTAAAGGTCGAATTCCATCTGTTGACACGTGGAAACCTACGAAGTCAAGTTCAGTGGCTCCGAAACAACATTTTGCTAAGTTAATAGTTAGTCCGTACCTGGATAGGCGCTCAAACAGCAAGCGAAGATGTTTACTGTGCTGCTCTTCGTTATCGCTGGCGATGATGACATCATCGATGTAGCTAAAAAGGAAGTCTAGACCTTCAAGGACAGTGTGATGCATGAACCGCTGAAAGGTTTGTGCTGCATTTCGAAGGCCAAAGGTCATCCTCGTGAACTCGTATAACCCAAACGGGGTTATAATTGCAGTTTTCTCTACATCTGCCGGATTGATAGGTATAAAATGGAACGAACGATTAACATCGATGCGCGAAAATATTTTCTTACCTTCTAGTACGTAGGTAAAATCGTGTAAGCGGGGAATAGGGTACCTGTCGGGTTTGGTGATGGCGTTTAGCTGCCGATAGTCACCACACGGCCGAATTTCGCCGTTTTTCTTGGGCACGACGTGTAGCGGGCTCGCCCACGCACTCTTGGACGGCCTGCATATCCCTAGTTCCTGCATTAGCTTAAATTCGCCTTTTACCTTTTTGAAGCGGTCGGGAGGCAGAGGTCTCGCTCTAGCGTGAACTGGTGGTCCAGTCGTCTCGATGTGGTGGTAAATCGAGTGCTGAGGAGGGTCTTTGAATGAGATAGGTTTAGTGATATCTTGAAAGGAATTAAGCAATTCGCGGTAGGGATGGCCTTCGTCTATTGTTTTGACTGACGGATTTTGACAGTTTTGAATGCTAGCATTAACATTAAGTTTCGTGACGTTATCAATCAATTTTTTTGAACTTAAGTCGACTAACAAACCATAGTGGCTAAGAAAGTCAGCACCGAGGATAGGTTGTTTGACATTAGCGATAATAAAGGTCCATATAAACGCTCTCCTAAGCTTAATATTTATTGTCAATGTGTGAGTACCATAGGTATCGATTTTAGTGCCATTAGCGGCATACAAGGTGTAATCACTGTTATCACTAAACATAGACTTATGCCTTAACACAGAATTTACGGGTAAAACGGATACATTTGCACCGGTATCAACTAAAAAGTTCAGTCCACTGTTGTAGTCAAAAACACATAAGCGACGGTTCATACCTTCGTTACAGCGTTCCGCCATCGACTGCACGGCATCTAGTTTTCCTGGTTCTTCTTCCAGTTGCAGGGAGCTCTGCACTTCTGGGCTTTTTCAGCGAAACGGTAGTGGTAGTAGCAGGGTCGGTCACGTTTCCGAGACAGCGAACGGTTTCCTCTGCTGTGGCTTTGGCTGCGAGCGCGAGGATTTTGACCGCGTTTCCTGTGATCCCTGGATTCGCGAAGGTCTGCCACTTCAATGCGCAATTCTGCAATTGCATCGGCCAGGGAACTGGAATCCTGAGACACTTCCGCGACGATAGAAGTTTTGGAGGTCTCCATGACCTTATCAGCAACGGCTGCCAACTTTTCGCTGTCCTCCAGTGTGGTGGCTGCCAGTACGGTTCTTACTGACGCGGGGAGGTGATTTTGCCAAAGAAGTATGAGGGTTTCTTGAGTCATCCGTGCACCTGCCAGGTTTTGCATGCGTCTAAGCAATTGCGACGGCTTTTGGTCACCGAGCTGCATATCTCCAATCAGTTTTTGGATGCGCTTATTTTCCGACTCCTCATAGATACTCAACAATCGCTTCTTTAGTGTCTTGTACTTATCTTTTTCAGGAGGTTTGGCCAAAAGATCAGCCACTTGTTGTATGACGTGTTTGCCCAACTTGGCAATAAGAAGCTGGAACTGGGCGTTGTCGCTGGCTTTTTGAGGCGCTATCGCAGCCTCAAACTGAATAAACCACAATCCAGGCTGGTCAGTCCAAAATTCTGGTATCCTTGATGAAACAGAAATCAGCACTAAGTCAGGTTTTTGCTCTGCAAAGTCACCAGATTTTTCACCGTCGTTATCAACCATGGTTGGAAAGTTCTAACAGAACGCGTGTGCGAAACTTTGTAATAAAATTACCGTATAGGTATGTATAGTCCAGATATAGACGAAGTGAGTCGTCCCGGTGAAGCGGAAATTAAGTCTATGTGCACAACACGAATATCACTTTTCACTCACAAGGGTGTCACCAATGTTAGGGGTCCGTGGTCGGGGACCAGTTGTTTAAGGTTGCGTGGAATGTTCAATGAAAAGTGACCAGGTTTGCAGTTCACGAATATCCGGATTTATTTTTTACATGAATGAATTACATAGGTAGGTTGTTCTTAGGTTGAGTCTATATCTGGACGCGGGTTCGGGACGACTGGCGAACAATGCCGAGTCGAGCCACGAGCGCTTACGCTGCGATATATGTGGTAGGTAGGTATGTACCCCTACAGGATAAATAGAGTAAAATAGTCACACAATGGCCTGCGAATGTAAAACCCGATAATTCATTTCATAAATGTTTTGTCAGATCTTATACGACTATCACTGCAAGGGCCGCTCGTTTTAAAATATTTATTGTTCTTATGTTACCTATACTCATTTTGGTATTTTCTATCTTATCTAAGGTACATGAAATATTTTTGGAAAATTATACCTGTGCTGGACATTACTAATGATATAGAGGCCAAAACAACAACTTTTGGAACTTTTATTTGTCTGTCTGTCTTTATGTTCACGAATCACGCAAAAACTAACATGCCGATTTTGATGATATTTTGTATTGTGGTTCCTTTTTTTTTCTTCTTTTTTATTAAAAATTTGAGTGCGTTTGACTGCAACTCACCTGATGGTAAGTGATGATGCAGTCGAGGATGGTACACGCAGACTCAAATAATGCCTATTCTATTATACTCTTGCCTTGAAGATCCCCAAGTTATAGGAATCGGGAAACACTGACGCAGGCAAGGAGTTCACTCCTGCGCTGTACGCATAATAAATGAAGAAGCGTAACGATTCGTGCGAAAAGGTGGAACATCAACAACAAAGGGGTGCAACCCCTCCCTGCGTCTCGTTGACCGACGGTGGAATGGAGCCGGGGGGATGAGGTCGTGAAGTTCTTGCGCCCACTCTCCGAAATGAATTATAGTCCGTATTAATATATAGGATACTTTTTATCCCGGAAAATTCAAGATTTCTCGTAGGAAAATTCAAAACCTCCTCGCGGACGAAGTCACGGGAACGGCTATGCTTAATAATATAAGTATATCTCAAGAAATTTACAAGTAATTTACTATAATAAAGTTCCTTAGTAGATCTACCCAAGATCACCCAAAGGGCAATGGAGCGTGCTATGCTCGGAGTTTCTCTGCGTGATCGAATCAGAAACAAGGAGATCCGTAGGAGAACCAAAGTAACCGACATAGCTCTCAGAATTGCTAAACTTAAGTGGCAGTGGGCGGGGCACGTTTCTCGTAGAACAGGTGGCCGTTGGGGCAGTAAAGTTCTCGAGTGGCGACCACGCACCGGAAAGTGTAGTTTAGGCAGGCCTCCCACTCGGTGGACCGATGACCTGGTGAAGGTTGCGGGAAGCCGCTGGATGTGGGCAGCGCAGAACCGGTCGTCGTGGAGATCCTTGGGCCTATGGAGGCCTATGTCCAGTGGACGTCCTTCGGCTGATATTATGATGATGATGATTAGTAGATCTACAGAATTGAAATTCATCCTCCATTGCAGAGTTACTTCGTTCGTTAAATTTATTACCAAGAGTTTTTTTGTAGACAAACTTAGTCGATAAAGTTCTCCGAAGATCTCTATAAATAGCCGTGATGGCACCCTGTTGGGATCCGACAATACCTGGTTTTTATGATCACTTCTAAATTGTACCTATACATCAATCAAACTTCGTCTTTCTGACTAATTCATTTATCAATCAATCCCTATAAAAATAGCCTCCCAATTTAAAGCTAAACTAACTACACATCATATCAGCCGAAGGATGTCCACTGTTGGACATAGGTCTAACAACAGAAATACATCATCTGAAAATTTCAATTATATAGCTATCACGGTTTATGAAATACAACCTGGTGACAGATGGACAAACAGACAGACGAACGGACAGCGAAGTCTTAGTAATAGGGTCCCATTTTTACCTTTTGGGTACGGAACCCTAAAAAATAAATGAAAAGTACAATGTTCTTCTTCTTCTCAAAGACCGTTTCTAATAACGTTGACCTGTAGCTATAACGATGGTTAAGGCACACCCCGGATACTGCATACAAACGGTCGTTAAATGACATTTCTAAAAACAAATGACAAACAAAATCACGGCGAAATCACATACGTTCGAGAACCAAACTGTAACCAATCTGTATCAATCTGGGTGACGAGGGAGTGATGTCGCAATCTAGAGAGCGGCAGGGAGTGTCCATACTGTATATTAGTACTATATATACTTTGGTTAGGGTACCTGGTCCTTATTGGCCCATTATAAAAATTCACCAAAAATAGTTTATGTGTTTGTGATATGATATCCGAAGCAGTCGTGGCTCAATGCGACATGTTGTGTAGTCGCATCGATCACGCTAATATCAAAATCTACATTTCATCATATCAGCTCACATACGTCCCCACCGAGGGGCTCAAGCCTACCCTCGATTAGGGTGATAGGGCTTTAGTCGACCACACGGGTTGGTTGACTTCACACACAACATTCGAGTTTTTTCGCATTCGTGTGCATGTTTCCTACGTTTATCAGACGCTCTTACCGTGAGTTTACTATTAAGTGATGACAATCGGAACTGAGACATGGTCGCTTACTATGGGCCTCATGAGAAGGCTCAAGGTCACCCAAAGGGCAATGGAGCGTGCTACGCTCGGTTTTTCTCTGCGTGATCGAATCAGAAACGAGGAGATCCGTAGGAGAACTAAAGTAACCGACATAGCTCTCAGAATTACTAAACTTAAGTGCCAGTGAGCGGGGCACATAGCTCGTAGAACAGATAGCCGTTGGGGCAGTAACGTTTTTGAGTGGCAACCGCGCACCGGGAAACGTAGCGTAGGCAGGCCTCCCATTCGTTGGATCGATGATCTGGTGAAAGGTCGCGGGTAGCCGCTGGATGCGGATAGCGCAGAACCGGACGTCGTCGAAATCCTTGAGGGAGGCCTATGTCCAGGAGTGGACGTCCTTTGGCTGATACGACGATGATGATGACTATTAAGAAAATCAAATTTCAAGTTATGCAGCTTCTGTTACAATTAAGTTAATTTTCCACCCCTAAAACTTTAATAGCCCCTTTTTTTATTCACAATTGGTAAACCCTAGACAACATCTCACCTGGTGGTAAGTAACGATGTTGCCGAAGATGGAAGCGGGCTTACCAAGATTCCCCAACTCAACGGGGAACTGGATATTTTGTCTTCATGCCGGAACACACCAATGATATCAACACACCAATATATTCGGCGGCAAGACTTAGATAAAATGGTGGTAGCTAGCCAGGCGGGCTTAGAAAATGACCCCGCCGTGAATCGAACCTTCGACCTCCTGTGTAAAGCCATTGAACTTTTGCCTTCTGGGCTACGGAGGTGGTATAAATAAATAACCCCACAACCTCGTGGCAAGTTAGAAGCAGAATAATGCACTACAGGAGCAAAGCGAAGCCGATGTCTGATACACCAACTTCGGAGCTTAATCTAAGTTCAGATTACTCGAGTCTGTTAGCCTGTCCATTCCATTACTTAGAGTTCGGCATCCGACTAACTGTTACAAGTTTTATTTTAGAAGAGAAGCTCAGTTCAAAACTAGCAAACTATATATAACTTTTATATAAGATTTAAAGCTGATTAAAGGTTTATCTTAGTGTTGAAAGTACTTAAGTATATCCATGGGCAAGAACTTTTTGATTGACTTCGTTCTAGAAAATGAGTGTACTTTTTATGTTTTTCAATGATTTTCAAGATTATTAATTTAATTTAATTATTAATTATCGTAATGACTGGTCATTTTTTATGATCACCAAATAGCTTTTTTATACATGTTAATCTTCTTCTTCTTATCGTGAGGCACAATTATTATTAACCGTGCTATCCAAGGGATAAACGGCGGTTGCCTGGTGTTGCACTTAGAATCACCCGCGGTCACGTGTAGAGCATTTAGTTTTACACCTACGGACGTGTGCAACGCGACCTTTATACACATCTAGAATTGTCTAAACACTTTTTCGTTTTAGAAATGTTTTAGTATAAAGAATCTTCCAACTCGCAAGCTCTTCGTATGGTGAAGCAAGTATAATTCGCGACGTATAAATTGAACACACACGGCGGTCGTTCGCGCAGATAGAGAGCGCGCGGATGTAGCGCGGGTTACGTCGGGGTCCCGCACTTCGATTGAGACCTGAAAATAAGACAATGCGCACTGTTCAACTTGGATGACCTCACTATATGACCTAGCTGTCGGTGAGTGGGGACGCTTTATCATAAACCTGATAGTTTAGCGCATCTGGTAGATTAACTATGTTCAACTTAGATGGCGCGATCTTTGCTGAGATTGACATTTGATTAGTCGACATTGGCGTCAAACCACTTCCATAATAAAAAAACGGTAGTTTAAAAAACTAAAAAACCCAACTGCGTTTCTGTGTAGTTTGGAAATGAAAAACCCTAAAACAAGAAAGTCCCGACTGCTACAATTTTTCTTAAGTTAAGTGCCATCGGGTATGACGACTTTGTTGTTTTAGGGTTTTTCATTTACAAAATACACAGAAACGCAGTCGGGTTTTTTAGTTTTTTAAATTACCGTTTTTTTGTTTTATTATTGAATGAGTTTGTATAGTAACCTATATTCACAATGACACACATTAATTTTACGCAGATTATTAACTTATCAGTTGATAGAATATCCATCGAGCCGTTCTGGCTGCAGAGCGTGCCAAACATTTGAATTTGGCGCCAAAAATCCGCCATTTTGTTTTTTTTTATTTTGATATACCCAGTGTCACTCACACCGTAAATACGTATCTAACGACACCCCTCCAACTAAAATCTATCGAGCCGTTCAAGCTGCAGTGCGTGCCTTACATTGGAGATTGGCGCCAAAAATCCGCCATGTCGTTTTTTTATTTTGATATACCCAGTGTCACTCTCACAGTAAATACGAATCTAACGACACCTCTCAAGCCAAAATCCATCCAGCCAGCCGTTCAGGCTGCAGAGCGTGCCAAACAATTATACATACATACATACATACTCTCGAAAAACATAACCCTCCTTCTGGCGGAGTCGGGTAAAAATGGAGCCATTTCTAACTGACTTCAAAAAAAAGAGAAGGTCCTCAATTATTTTTTATTTGGAAGGGTATACTTTCAAATTGGACCCATATAAATTTTATTCAAATCGGTTTAGTACAGAGGCTGTCTAAAGCCATTCAGCGCGTAAATGCAGCTTATGGCCACCTTTGCACCGGAGATGACGAGAGACTGGTCATTTTATTTATTTTAGGTATTTTAAGTGTTTCATTTTAGGTAATTTAGGCATTTAATTTTTAGTGTTTTAGGTTTTTACTTTATGTGTTTATATGACTTATCATCAATAAATTATTAATTGTTATATAGAACTATTACGTTTTAGGAAATCAACAAAATAAAAAAAATAAAAAATTTACTCTGTTTTTGCGATTAAAGTCGGTTATCTACGTGTTTATCGCTTTAAATTATAAATACATATTATTTAGAAAGCGTCCATATAAATGAAGTCTATTTTATTTTTGTAAGCTTTTATATATAAATATAGCAAGTTAAATTTGACCCACTTCCCGGTTTCCGATTGAGCTGAAACTTTGCATGCATATGTATATTGCGTGACACTAAAAGCTTGTATCAAAAAGCTTTTAGAAAATTTATTTTTACTCCAAACTAAAGTTGCCAACCCATTATTAAAGTAGAGTTCACTTCGAGAGTTTAATTATGAAGTTAATGCGGAACGTAATGAGTTTACTGCAGGTTTGAGATGACCGCAGATATAAAATATGACTGAGTTAAAACATAATGAGACTTGAGAGAACAGCCATTATGACGGTAACATTAAAGATTTTCGTTATTTCAACCGACTTCCAAAAAGGAGGAGGTTCTCAATTCGACTGTATGTTTTTTTTATGTGTGTTACCTCAGAACTTTTGACTGGGTGAACCGATTTTGATTATTATTTTTTATTTTAGAAGCTAGTGCTTCCCGTGTAGTCCCATAAAATTTTATCAAAATCGGTGTAGTACTTTATTAGAAAATTTACAAAAATCAAACAGGATAATGCAAAAATGTACTAAGTTGTTGAGATGGATATCGGTTTTTAACGTGTTTAGCGGTTTTTTCCGTCAATTAGTCCTAAACGATAGAAAACCCAAGGTTGAAAAAAATACCCTTATTTTTGATTAAGTTCCTTAAAGTCAAAAGCTATTAGAAACACGATAAAGCAGTTTTGGCTCGATAGAAAAAAATCCCAAACATAGGTTGACACCGTTACTTCCAACTCTAGTCATGACTAATATTTAAATCTACAATAACATTTTTTATAATAATATAAAGTGATCAATGTTGAAACGAAAAACCATTGAAAGAGTTAAGAAAAAATGTGTTTATTTTCTTTACTCTTTACACGTAAAGAAAAAGACGGAGACATCTGTTCCAATCAATACCTCGCATTAAGTAATACAGTATTCACATCTAGTGGAGTGAAGAACTGAGATGTTATTTTAAAAGTAAACTGTAAAATGAAATTGTGATAATTAGGTACTTAATTGTAATTGTACAATAGACCGACGACCTGGTGAAGGTTGCAGGAAACCGCTAGACGTTGGCAGCGCAGGACTGGTCGTTGTGGAAATCCTTTGTTCAGTCTTTCGGCTGAGAAGTATGATGATAATGATAGAGATGATTTTATATTAATTGTGAGAAAATTAAGTGCAAGTAATCCCTCAGATGGTTCTAGTGTTAATGTAAGTGTAATAGGGAGAAGTTTTTTTTTATTCACAATTGGTAAGCTCTTGGCATTATCTCACCTGATGGTAAGTGACGATGATGCAGAAGATTGAAGCGGGCTTACCAAGATTCCTCAACAAAGTGCGGTGGGTGTTTGGAAGGGGCAACAGGTTAGAAAGTAAGTTGCTATGGTACACGCAGCAAAGCGGTTGCCACTTTATATGCTACTTGAAAATACAAAAATAACAAATTAAAATTACAAAATAATGGCCACCTAAAATTTCTCAATATATTTTTATACGAAGAGGTAATTCAATTCAATTCAATATATTTATTTAAAATAGTTGCAAATCATACTCTTTCTGATAGTCATAAAATAATAATAACACGGCCATTTGTGAAGAATCAAGAAATTAACAATAATTAGTTAATAACGTCAAAATTCAATCCTTGATATAAACCAGATTATGTCATTAGAACATGAAAATAATATGACACGAAAAGTTATTCATAAAAATCATTAAATGTCATTAATGCCATTGACAAGAGTAGGCCAGTTCACACGGACAGCACCCGGTCACGAGTTCACGCGAGAGTCAGCCATCGCTCCCATCAACCATATTAGATGAAAAGGAACGACCCGGCTCACGATGCGCCACCATCCGCAATAACATTTATGTGTTCCGGATTAACGATAAGATAGCCAGTTTCCCATTGCGTTGGAGAATCTTGGTAAACCCGCTTCCATCTTCGTTATATCGTTGTTACTTACCATCAAGTGGGATGATGCTAAGGGTTTACCAAATGTGAATAAAAAAAATTGGGAATTTTAGTTTACGATTGCAAAGACCTTACCGAATCTATTCCCAGTTCCAACCCACAATTTTTTTTCGTCCGTCTCGATCCGTGGTCCATCGCAGACTAGCCCATGCATCTACTGTGCTCTTTATGTTAAAAACCGGAAAACCGAGAGTATCGCAAGCGGCGCGGGCGCACGCAAGTCGAGACTCAGTTCCGGTACGCTGTGATGTGACAAGACTTTCCAATGAAAGCAATACTCGCCGGCCGCGTGTGTGTATGGACGAACTAGTTTTGTATCCTATACGTATAGATGGTGTTTCGTTCAGTTTATTATTAATATCTTTATTCATACAACTATGTTTCTCACAGAAGCGTAGGTGGCTCAACCTGTAACGACACGGTCCTCCTAACCAGAGGTGCCGGGTTCAAATCCGGACGGCCAATGTACCAATAAGTTTTTCGAAACTTACGTACATACGAGTATACTCACCGATTGCTTTAACGGTGAAGGAAAACATCGTGAGGAATCCTGCACACACCTGCGAAGAAGCGGCCTAATTGTTATGTAGAAATTACTTCCAGGCAACCTTTGGGTTAAGTTAAGGGGCGGTGTAATAATTAAAAAACAGAAAAAAATTCAAATAAACATTTACTTAAATGAATAAAACACTTCAATATTATTGCAATAATATATAAAATATTAAATATATTACATAGGTAAACAAACAAAAATATAAACATAAATAAATTAAATATTTTATCTATCTATGGCAAAGAAAGGAAAATGAGATAGTAAGGAAGATAGAAAAAAAAAGGATTTAAAGGCAGAGAACAGTTATATTATTAAGTTAAGTAATTGAGTTCATCTTTCTTTCTTTCTCCTGGCTATTATTTCCCAACGCAATGGGGAACTGGCTATCTTATCTTCTTGCCGGAACACACCAATGATATCAACATTGATATTTGGCGGCAAGACTTAGATAAGATGGTGGTAGCTAGCCAGGCGGGCTTAGAAAATGCCCTACCACCAACCAAACCGAGTCTTACAATTGACCCCGCCAGGAATCGAACCCGCGACCTCCTGTCTAAAGCCAGTGAACTTTGCCTCTGAGCTACGGAGAAAATATATATACTTTGCTATTACTAAGAGATCGCTTTCCGTCCGTCCGTCCGTCCGTCTGTCACCAGGCTGTATTTCATGAACTGTGATAGCTAGACAGTTGAAATTTTCACAGATAATGTATATCTTTTGCCGCTATAACAGTAAATACGTGAAAAAAAAATAAGGGGGTCTCCATACCAAATACGAGTTATTTTAAACGTGAAGAAACTAGAGCCATCTAGTATGATGGTACGGAACCCTTTTTACTAGCGCCATCTAGTATGATGGTACAGAACCCTACGTGTGCGTTTCTGACTCGCACTTGGCCGGTTTTTATTGTTTGTAACCAGGTCATTGGGGTCGTTCACGGCCCCTCTTATTCTCTTCTATATTTAAAACTCTCTTGGTCCTATTATGATCATCATCTCGTCTCATTACGTGTCCCTACCAGTCCCTTTAAAAGTATCAAGGATTTATTCAATGACTTCCACTGTTGGAACAAGGATTTCCACATCGACCGGTCCTGCGCTGCTTGCATCCAGCGAGATCCTTTCGAGTAGAAGGCTTATCTACGCCACGTCTTCCGGTGCGCGGTCGCCACTCGAGAACCTTACTACCCCAACGGCTATCTGTTCTACGAGCTTTGTGCCACTTAAGTTTAGCAATACTGTGTGCTGTGTAGGTTATACTTTGGTTCTCCTACGGACCTCCTCATTCGTAAAACTAGGGAAATAATAATAGAGAAACTCCGAGGCAAACAAAATCGTTTATCTTCCCTTAAAGTATTATTCTCAGTAGAGCTGATATAATTTTAAACAAAAAAAACGACTTTAAACGCACTAGTCGCCACTACGATTTGCGAAGATTCCCCTTGGTTTCTCTGGGATGCCATCATCATTCTGAATAATAGCTTGGAGGCAATTTTTCCCGCGTTATGGCCTAAGCTCGAAGGTTGTGTGTGAAGTTGACCAACCCGCACTGGGCCCGCGTTGTCAACTAAGGCCCAATCGCCCTAATTCGTGTAGCGTGGAGGCATTTTTTTTTCCGCGTTATGGCGTAAACTCGAAGGTTGTGTGTGAAGTCGACCAACCAGCACTGGGCCCGCGTTTTCGAGTAAGGCCCGATCGCCCTAATTCAGGGTAGGTTGAAGCCCCGCGGTGAGGACTTATATCAGCTGATATGATGATGATGATGGCGTAAGAGTTAACTGCACATGCCACCGCCAACATAACAGATTCCCTAATTTAGAACTGTGTATCTACTGGACTCAAACTCTGCGTTCCTTATTTTAAACAGGTACAGTCAGCTGTCCGTCACTGGTAACACATTTTCTCTGGACTCGCTTTCTGTGAAGTTTTCTTAACAACATAGTTCAGCTTATACTGGTCGGTAGTGTTGCCAATGGCATGCTGCTGTCTGCATTAGTAGTAATTCAATGGCTGTCTGTTACCCTAAATATTTGCATAACTTGTGGCACGACGGATAGAAGTAGGAATATGTGGGTATTATAGTAGGGCGTGGGTTAAAACTCCATTCGTGCGCACAATAGGGATGACGAATGCTAGTCATCTTAGTAACTTTTTATCGTCTGTCAAAAACAACATTTTGTTCTAAAAATGTTTGAAATACCTAGGCGTGACGTCATAGTTCAGCAGCGTCATTTTCGTACTCATTTTGTGATTTTGGTTGAATTAAAAATCAAAGACTTGACGGAAAACAAAACGAGTAAGGTTTTCCGAAGTTTAAGTAGGAGGACAATTAAGTGATCAAGAGTTCATAATTTATTTCTGATGCTGTCGTCATCCCTATTTTAGTTTAATGGTGATGTAGTAAATATAAAAGAAATATAAGACCTAAAAAAAAGTACACAGGAATTAAATTATTAACATAAATCACGGAAATATAATTATATCCTACCCGAGATAGGTCTTTTAAAAGAGTATCAGTTTAAATTAATTTTAGTTTAGTTTAATTGAGAAAATATTGCTGGATGATCGAATTTTTAGTTGTTGAGTGATATTGTCAGATGGATGACAGTGCATGCGTGAAAAAGAAATAGATGGAATGAAGAAGTGACATATTAAAAAATATCGCATAAAAGCGCGCCGCGTTACAAACTACCTTACCTAAACACCAAAAATGGTGAAAAACTGCGGCAATTATTGCCTTATTATCTTTATTACAGCTCATATACGTCCCCACCGAGGGGCTCGAGCCTACCCTGAATCAGGGCGATTAGGCCTTAGTCGACCACGCGGGCCCAGTGCGGGTTGGTCGACTTCACACACAGCCTTCGAGTTTCTTCGCAGGCGTGTGCAGGTTTCCTCACGATGTTTTCCTTCACCGTTAAAGCAATCGGTAAGTATGGACGTAAGTTTTTGAAAAACTTATTGGTACATTGGCCGTCCAGATTTGAACCCGGTACCTCTGGTTAGATGGACCGAGTCGTTACCGGTTGAGCCACCGACGCTTTTTACATACATACTTAAATATACGGACACATATTCTAATGGTATAACGCTCTACTTACGTGGCTGCCAAATCTGCTAGTCTGGCCGGCGGTGCTATTTGGTCAGTAACCGTTTGGCACCAACTGTCCACTAGGTTCAGATTGAATTGAAGGCTTTAAGAGTTCAATATTGAGGCTCAATGTGTTCTCGTATGGGCACCAGCTGGTGAGATTTAGTAAGGGTGAAATGGTATGCTGTATTATTTTATGAGATTGGAAATCTTCGTGAAAATAGCTCATAGAGATTATTGACCGTAAGGAGAATAAGGAATGTGAAGTTATGTTCGGTGGACGACTTTATTTTTCAGAAATATTTCAACGAAAAGGTTTTATATTAAAGTTGATGTGTGTCGTACATTAGTTATTAGCCAATTGCACGCAATTGTCTATTTATATGAAGTTTCACTATAGTAAAGTTGTCTCGTTTTGAAATGATCACTGTAAAACGACTTGTAGGAATAAATACTTAATTTTTGAAGCTAAAGCCACAAAAATATTTAAAAAGTTTCATTGTAGTACAGTTGTCTCGTTTTGAAATGATCACTTTAAAACGACTTGTAGGAATAAATACTTAATTTTTTAAGCTAAAGCCACAAAAATATTTAAAAAGTTTCATTGTAGTACAGTTGTCTCGTTTTAAAATGATCACTGTAAAACGACTTGTAGGAATAAATACTTAATTTTTAAGCTAAAGCTACAAAAATATTTAAAAAGTTTCATTGTAGTACAGTTTAAAAAAACTTTTAAAACAACGCACATTTAGGGTGGAAAAGCCTCAAGTTAAGTCTGAATTTGCTCGCAAATTACCTACGTTTATGCAACCTTTCTTGTACAACAGAATAATAAGGCACTGTGATATTAAGAAAACAACGGTTAGGGAAGCTAAGAGACTTATCAGAGACTGGTTGCAGAAACTCTCTTACGCGGATACAGAAAACCTTCTCAAGCCTATTATATAACACGAATCCTCCTAAACCTCTCCCACATACAAACACACACTCACTTACACTAAATGACACATAACACTCACGCAGACACACACACACACACACACACACATACACACACACACACACACACACACACACACACACACACACACACACACACACAACTTATACTATACGCTACTTATTTTTTTTTATTTTTTTTTTGTTCCATTAATTAATTATTTTAGTACTATTAACATGTTAAATAGTAGTACAGTGTGAACAGTTTCTTCAGTGATTAATAATTATATAGTATTTTAAAATTAAATATGTAGTTAGTTCAACAAACAGTATCTACGTTGTCTAATCTATTGTTGGTGCCCAAGATACAGGCTGTGCCTAGTTTGGGACCGATATGTACACATACTTTGTAAATAACTGTTTTAAATAAATTATTTGTATTTGTATTTGTATTAGTTGTCTCGTTTTAAAATGATCACTGTAAAACGACTTGTAGGAATAAATACTTAATTTTTAAGCTAAAGCTACAAAAATATTTAAAAAGTTTCATTGTAGTACAGTTGTCTCGTTTTGAAATGATCACTGTAAAACGACTTGTAGGAATGAAAAGGTACTTTTATGATATGATTTGAGTTTATGTACTAAGCAAATTACCAAAATATTGGGAGTAGAAAAATCATATTAATACTTCATATAGTAAATAAAAAAACAATAAATAATATACCTTACTAACGGATAATCACTTCCATGGCGTAATTAGTTCATCTGCTACACACTATGAGGTCGCAGTTTCGATTCCTGGCGGGATATAACTTTGTAAGACTCGGTTTGGTTTGGTGGTTGGGCATTTTCTAAATCAGCCTGGGTAGCTACCACAAGCTTACCACCTAAGCACAATGCTCGATGGCCTCAGTAAAGTCTCTCAACAAGTGGGCCTTAGAATGAACATGGACAAGACGAAAGAAATGTTAAATGTCCGTGTCGCACCCACCCCTCTAAAGGTTGGAGAGACTCTACACTGGAAGTTGTTGACGAATATGTATACCTGGGACAAACAGTCCAGCTAGGCAGGTCCAACTTCAAGAAAGAGATCAATCGACGAATCCAACTCGGCTTGGCAGCGTTCGGGAAGCTTCGCAATATCTTCACGTCCCAAATACCGCAGTGTCTCAAGACTAAGGTCTTTGACCAGTGTGTGTTGCCAGTTATAACTTACGGAACTGAGACATGGTCGCTTACTATAAATTTACAGCTATGTCGTTTATATCATTATCTTGCTAGTCATTTTATGACAAAGACAGACCATTAAAATACTACCTTAAATTTTCACCAGAGCAGCTGCAGACTTATTAACAAAACAGCACGAACGAAATAAGCTTATTTACGTGAATATTTGACGCTGGTCACACTAATGGAACAAAGCTAGGACCGTCCGCTCTGCTCCTTTGGTGCATCGAGACCTAATCAAGCCAAGCTTTAATGCTGAAACATACGGGAGAAGATATCAAAGTTTAAAGCAACATTTTGTTTAGAAGTAAGAAATAAAAAAGTTACCTATTTTTTACAGAAACCTATTTTATAATGGACTTTTAGTAACTTATATGACGATGAACAATTAGCCCTCTCAGTGGTCGATTTTTCGAGAAAATGGATTTTTAGAATATTTAAAATTTTGCTGCAAATATCTGAGAATTAGTTAGATTTTTTAAATATTGTAAGTTATGATGTGATTACTTCAAGAAATATAATTATAATGATCACTGTTTATATTACATAAATAAGTTAATAGTTAAAATTTGAGACAGAAATATAACTTAATTGATTAAGAAATTTTCTGAATTTCGTTTGCAAATTATTGCAACATGCACCAGTTTAAGAGGATTGTGAAGCTAAGACTTTTTGTACAAACGGCGTTAACGATTTTCACCGATTTGGACCAAATTTTGATAGATTGTCAGTGAGAACAAAAGCTAGGTTTATACGTTTCGTTTTTTAAATTACTAATTTATACAAAAAATGGCCGAAACTAGTTCTGTCTGAAAACACGTGAACGACAAGAAAATTAACTTACTTTATCGAAAAAAAAAACGTTTATGCCTAGCTTTTGTTCTGACTGACAACCTATCAAAAATTGGTCCAAATCGGTTAACATATCGCTCATTTGGTACTACAATGACGTAATTAAGGTTTTTATCAAAAATGAGTTAAATATGTCAAACGATATATTTTGGTTGGTTACTTTCGGGGTAAAATCGACGGTAATGTATTTTCATAAACTGCGGCTAGATGGCGTTGACGTCATTGTTACTTTTATACCAAAACGCAAGCATTCTACAGCTACAACGGCGATTTACTCGATTTAGTCAGTTGTGCGGATGAGTTCCTTGAAGTGAGGTGTCAGTTTGTTGCAACAACGACGGCAAGGTAAATATGACATCACTTTTATCCCCTCCTGGCGGAACAACGACGAAAATGCTTAATTTTGTCGTTGTTTCCGTAAAGTGAGGACTTATTTTGTGTGCAACAATGACGAGAATATAAATGTGACATTTGTTTTATCTGCACTTGGCGGAACAGCGACGACAATGCTTAGTTTCGTCGTTGTTTCCATAAAGTTATTTTGTGTGCAGCAATGACCAAAAGATAAATGTGACATTTTTTTATCTCCACTCGGCGGAACAGCGCGAAAAAAGGGTAGTTACGTTGATATTTCCCCAGATATTATATTTATTTTGCGGGAAAACGACGATAATGTAAATTATGAATTATGGAATATACAACTTCTTAATTTTTTCTCCATTTTTTTGGGGAATTTATTTTTGAAGTCGGTACCAGCACACAGCTACTTTCGTATCAAATGACCTCAGAAAAAAAATTTAGGCCCCTTATTTAATTCGTACCTACCTTTGATTTCGTTATTGTTGGTTAATGTCGTGTATCTAAGTAAATAATATTATTTCATACTTTTGAGTGAATTTCATTTTGAAGTCGGTTTTTAAGTTTTTTAAACTTTTATTTTTATTTTATTTATTTTTAGTGATAATTCTAACTATCTAAAAACGTTATACCCAATCACCCACTCGCCCATAGGAACCATTAAATCATAAAGCATGTGTTTCATTAAAAGATACAGATTCCTGTAGCTTCCATCATCATCTTAACAGAATGAAAGTTAAGGAGTTAAATCTTCCATCATCAGCTCATCTGAATAATCTGAAAGAACACAACTATCGGTCTATACTTACCGTATCTACGCAAAATATTTGAAGAATTATCCTCCATCTCCTAACCTTTAAGGAGTTGTTCCTTCCTTCATCAGCTCATCAACATGAGATGATGACTAATAGACACCAAAACTTGAACAGTTTTAGGAAATACATGCAACACGTAATATGTGCCTATAAAATTTGAGGGTTGTTCTCGATTTCCCTGAGATTCAATCCTCAGATCCTGACTTGGTGACAATGGGACCCCCTCGAGAGTATACTCTTTCGAATAAAAAAAATATTTTGAAAATCGGTTCACAATCGGCGGAGATATCGCGTAACAAACATACAAAAAAAACATACAGTCGAATTGAGAACCTCCTCCTTTTTGAAGTCGGTTGATAATGTATTTAAGTCAAACTCTTGAAAATTTCTTCTAATCGAGAAGTTGAGATTGTTTAAGCTTAAGTGAAATGAATCTTAGTAATACGACTGCAAGTTGATTAAGTGAAAGTGACGGCAAATTTTATATAATAAGTTTTATACGAGGTACCAAAAAATATTAACAGTGACGGATGATTAAAAATAATGGTTAGCTTTTGTCAACGTGTGTTAAGAATTTCGGTTGTAATTGAATCTGTTTTTTAGTTGGCAGAATTGAATTACTTATATTTTGGATGCGGGCAGCGCAGGACCGGTCGTCGTGGAAATCCTTGGGGAGGCCTTTGTCCAGCAGTGGACGATTTGTGGCTGATATGATGATGATATTTATAATGAGTAAAGATTTAGTATTAGGCTTAAAAATTAGTCCTTATTGAGAAGTTGTTATTTATACGACTGATAGTTGAATAAATTCAAGCGACTGCGTTTTTCAAAATGTGATTTTCTGGTTACCTAAGTATTGTAGAAGTTACCAAATGAATAATTAAAAATGATTAAAAAAAACTGTTTCCTTCTGTAACCATATATTGAGTTTTGTATGAAAGCATTACATATAATTAAAAGAATCCTGGTGGAACAATGACAAAATTGGGGGTGTCGCTCTAGTTTTTTTTTAATAAAAGAGATATTTATATAGATAAACAGTTGACATAGACTACTCATAAAACTATAATACTTATGCCATGTTTTAAGTCTAAAATCATAGAATAGTGATATATTTAAAGGTCATTAACTGGATGATGAAAGTTGAAATTTTTTTTAAATCGCTCTCCTGTAAAGTTACAAAAAGTGCATTTTCGTCATTGTAGTACCAAATGAGCGATATAAGAGGTGAAAATAGTTAACGCCGTTTGTATAAGAAGTTGCAGCTTCACAATCCTCTTAACACCAACATTCCCTTTCTTCTGAAACGATTATTAATTAAAGTATTAAAAAAACCTTAAGCTATTAAAATTGCTGCATTGAAACTTTTTTTTACTTTCAGGCGACCGAAGAGTGAGGGATAGCGTAGCGAGCGATCAAAGGAAAAAATCTGAAAAAGGTAATTCTTATGCTAACCCGGGTTCTTTGTTATTTTCAATCGACTTCCAAAAAGGAGGAGGTTCTCAATTCGACTTTTTTATGTTTGTTACCTTAGAATTTTTGACTTAAAGAACTGGTTTTAATGATTATTTTTTATTTGAAAGCCAGGGTTTCCTGTGTAGTTCCTTATAAATTTTATCAAAATCGATGTAGTTCTTTATTAGAAAATTAACAAAAACCAAAAATAATAATGTAAAATTGTACTAAGTTGTTACGATGGAAGTCGGTTTTTTAACGTTTTTGGCGTTTTTTTCTCAAAAATTACTACTCTGTGAGTTACTAGAACTTTTTTTTTTATTCACAATTGGTAAACCCTTGACAACATCTCAATAACTTAACAACTTAATAAGGTCTACAACACTGGGTAGTTAATTATTCCAGAAAATACAGGAATAAGGTACCCCCATGTAAACCTACATTATTAGTAAATTTTTCATCAAGTCCGATACTCTTATTTTCTTTGCTACTGGTATTTCATATTTTTCTATAAGCCAGACAGTGTACGCTTCGCGATAAAGTATGCACAGCGTGGCCGTACAATTTATTTTAGTCTTAAAAACATTCTAAAGGGCAATGGAGCGTCTAATGTTAGGGGATTTCCTTACGAGATCAAATCAGATATGGGGAGATACATAGAGGAACCTAAGCAACCGACATAGCCCTCAGAATCTACTAATCTTAATTGGCAATGGGCAGGGCATGAGGGCACATAGCATGTGTATGTCGCCGAGATATTGTCAAAACCGCGATATTACAATATCATCATCATTACAGCTCATATACGTCCCCACCGAGGGGCTCGAGCCTACCCTGAATCAGGGCGATTAGGCCTTAGTCGACCACGCGGGCCCAGTGCGGGTTGGTCGACTTCACACACAACCTTCGAGTTTCTTCGCAGGCGTGTGCAGGTTTCCTCACGATGTTTTCCTTCACCGTTAAAGCAATCGGTAAGTATATGTACGTAAGTTTTTTTGAAAAACTCATTGGTACATTGGCCGTCCAGATTTGAACCCGGTACCTCTGGTTAGATGGACCGACTCGTTACCGGTTGAGCCACCGACGCTTATTATACAATATCATCATATCAGCCACAAATCGTCCACTGCTGGACAAAGGCCTCATACAATATCACTATACTAAATTCATTTAGATTATAATATGACGGTAAATTGTCAATCGGCTTACAATTTCACCTCCCATCCGAATAAAACCGATAATTTCTTCTTCTGCGAAGCATTCTGCTACCCAGCGCCCCCCGCGAGACTCTTTGACTGTTTAATTAATTAAACCTGACTGAACCTTACATCGCTCGCTCATTTATTTAATGTTATTCATTTCGCTTAGTGTTATTGTAATGTCACTAGTGAGATTACAATGACACTAGTGAAATTGTAAGCAGTATCACAATCTTTCGAGGTTCACAATCTCGCGAGACAGATCCGGTTAGATTATAATCTAACGGTATTTAGAATTTTACGGTTACATGTACAACAGATAGCCGTTGGGGTAATGAAGTTAGAATATGTAAAAAGAGTAAAGTTCAACAGATCGACGTACTGGATGCGGGTGGCGTTGGATATTGCTTTTTATATCCTTGGGGAATGCCTTTTTTTATTCACAATTGGTAAGCTTTTGGCATCATCTCTCCTGATGGTAAGTGACGATGATGCCGAATATGGAAGCGGGCTTACCAAGATTCCCCAACGCAATGGAGAACTGGCTATCTTATCTTCGAGCCGGAACACATCAATGTTTTTAACACTGATGTTTGGCGGCAAGACTTAGATAAGATGGTGGTAGCTAGCCAGGCGGGCTATGAAAATGCCCTACCACCAACCAAACCGAGTCTTCCAAGTTGACCCCACCGGGAATCGAACCCGCGACGTCCTGGTGTGGACGTCTTTTGGAATGATGATAATCGTTCTCAAAATCCACGTCACAATGGTTAGTTTTCTACTCGTATATCCCACGTCCACAGAGTACTCAATGTAAGGCTCCCAGCTGGACGTCGTAGCGCAGTTGATTAAAGCCGAGACCAAAACAGTGAGCTGCCCACTCATTGCACTAACCCACCATTAAGAGGGGGTATAAAACAAGTTGATATTTTAGAAATGATTTATTAAAAAATGCTTAGTTTATAAATTCTTGAAAAAAAACATGATGACAGAGGAAGTAACTATTTAGTAATCTGTGACAGAGGGCTGACTTTATGCGAAACACAATTGTTCATAAATCTCTCAATATGAGAACTCGCGAAGTTTCCTCTAAAATTACACTCATGTCAATTGTGTACTCATCATCATATCAGCTCATATATGTCCCCACCTAGAGGTTCGAGCCTACTCTGATTAGTATTTATACACCTTTTGAAAAGATAAAACTTAAAAAAATCCGAGTCGAACACGCGTGGAGAATGTTCCGTAACATTCTGTTCTTTGTAAGAACGTTAAGAATTAGGATTTATTTCCGTTTTCCCTGTAAAGGGCTATGACGGATTTTATATGGAAGGTGGTGCCTGTTTTTTCTTGGCGCGGCCATCGACCAAACTTTGTTATTTAGGTACACGTTAACGTTACAATTAAAACTTAGTATAGGATATATATAGATGCTATAGTAAGATTTGTTTGTTACGTCATCCTGTATACGTTATCCGAATAAAACCGATAATTTTCTTCTTCTGCGAAATTGTAAGCAGTATCACAATCTTTCTCTCGTTTAATCAATGGCCGCGCCAACGTAAAAAAAGACACCAATTTCAGGCGTGGCCTATAGAGGCCCTACACTTTCTAGTAGTTTCGGAGATAAGTAACGCTCAACATTCGTATATTTTTAATGTGCATTTTAAAACTATTTAAAAAATATATGTATTTTTATATCAAGCCCTTTCATTTGATACGTTACATGATAAGTATGATGAGTAGAACCCCCAGTTAACGGGTCCTACACCATTTTTTTTGCACCTGTATATTATTCGGTAAAAAAATATTAATATAATATAAATTATTAATATATTGTAGCAAATTGAACGGTGATAAGTGTTTTTGGAACTGAATGATGGTGAAGTGTATGTAATGAGTTTTCATTTAAACAAAATGTAGGTATCTAGTGTTACTTTGCGTAAATTACGCATACGCACATTAGGGAAAATATATAGATAAGTACAAATAAAATTATTCAGCTATTAGCAGAGTATTCCTTGACCCGAATTATATATAAGTGAACTGTGCTTTATGGTTTTTAATGATCATTTAGTAACAAAATGGTTTCACAGGCTCATTTTGGCTTTATAGAAGTTTAATTATTATAATTTATGTGACTTACCACAATAAAATCTCGTGAATTCGTTAATGTGGTTTACAAGCACTAGGTACAGCAAGCAGATCAGAGCGAAGCCGATGTGTTTGGGATGAATGATTATAAAAATACATAATATATCAAAGGTGTATTATTTTTTTTTTAATAAGGGTCGACACATCCCTTTACTGATTTCAGCATTCCGATATAAAACTGTTGCCAACTTTCATAGTTTTAATTAAAATCGGTACCTTCTACCCTTAACAAAATTATTAATGTGAAAATGTGTTTGTTTGTTACCTTTTCACGCTTCACCGCCTTGACCAATATTTATGAAATTTGGCATGCAGGTAGCCTGTGTCACGAGGAAGGACATAGGCTACTTTTAATCCCATGAAAATAGCATAGCCCGATGCAGTTCCTGAGGGAACTGAAATTATACTTTTTTTTTATTAATTTCTTTATCATCGCAATGGAACAATGCATTGTGTGATTTTTTGCACAGATATGGTTGAGGGGGTGGGAAATGGCATGATTTACTAATAATCATATCCTGACAAAGTTCCCGAGGGATCTGGAGAAAATTCATGTCAACGCTCGCGAGCCGCTTGTAAATGAATTTTCTTCATATCCCTCGGAAACTATGTCGGGCTGTGTTGCCAGGGGTAATGTAAGGAAGAAAACGATAAGGGGAACATCTAAATCAGTTCAGGCATTTACTAGTTAAGGTGGAATATAAAACTCACACACATGATCCTTAAATATTTCTTATTGGGGGGTAGTTGTGTAAAAGATAGCCTCACTGCCCACCCAGTTAACTATTTCGCTGCAAAAATAGGTTGATCCGTTGTAATGTTGCGCGTGTGCTACTTAAAAAAACACAAACGAATAAACTAACAAATTTAATTTTATTTTTATATTAAAAGCGTCGGTGGCGTAACGGCTAGGGCCGCCGCCTCCTGTACGGGAGGTCTGGGTTCGAATCCTGCCACGTACCAATGTGATTTTGAATTTAGATTTCATATGAACGTTTATCCGACGCTCTTACGGTGAAGGAAAACATCGTGAGGAAACCTGCACACGCCTGCGAAGAAACGTGTGTGAAGTCGACCAACCTGCACTGGGCCCGCTTGGTCGACTAAGGCCCGATCGCTCTGATCACAAAACTACTTATCTGTTTTGTGCCCTGATTCAGGGTACACTCGACTCGAACTTCTCGGTGGGGACGAATATGAGGTGATTGCGTAGTAGCAGTAATTCAATATGATATGATGATGATTTATATTCGTTGAAATTATGATTTAATTCAACAATTACCGAACCTTGACAATTTGTATGTCGATCATTTAGTTGAGTTTGAAAGCAATTAGTTTATGTAAATATTCGTGCCGTTATGCAATTATTACGTCAATTACCAGTGATGCGACTGAAACCGGTGATCGCCTCGCTCAGTGAACTTGCATAACATTAACAGTTTTTTTTAATGTTCTGTCACTTCGGCCAATAAGCTATTAATTGGTCGAAGGTTCTGTCATCTTTTTAGGGTTCCGTACCCAAAGGGTAATAACGGGACCCTAATACTAAGACTTCGCTGTGTGCTAAACTGAGGGCCACGATTGCACTTAAGGCGGCCCCTTTGTCGCTACCGTTTGACGGGCGGGCGACATTTATCAAAGGTAAGATAAGATAAATATCCTTTATTGCACACCAAATATACGAAAATGAAAAACTTATTAACTAGCAAAATACACAATGATATGCAAAGGCGGACTTATCGCTTTAAGTGATTTCTTCCAGCCAACCTTTGGTGAATGGTGGAGACGAGAATGTGGAACGATAGCGGGGGGTGAATGTGCAACTAAATATTAATATTTTATAATAAAGATATATTTCAAATACATAAATAAATATAAATATATACTATAACAATATATATCAATATACATATATTATGCAAACAAAGAATGCATAAGGATGAACTAGGAGGAACACAAGTTACACTTTAATAGAGTAGGAAAAGTTATGAATAATTGTAGATTTTGATATAATGATCTCGAAGTCTGTTTTTGAAGATGCCTAGGGATTCAGACAGCCTGATGTCTGTAGGCAGTGAGTTCCACAGCCTAACAGGTTGCACAGTAAAGGACTTGCTGTAGAAATCAGTTCGAGAGATAGGAAAGGACAACAGGAGTTCGGTACACGGAAGCGGTAGACGATGGCGGCCATGAACACTATCCCTCAGTATAAAATTTAAATAAAAGGTGCAGCTATTTCAGCAAACGAACTATACTGCCTCACTGGCATAGTGATTATTTTCCTCGCTTTACACCAGAAGGTCGCGGATTGGAATCCCGGCTGGGTGTAACTTACTAACAGTCGGTTTAGCTTATGGTAGGGCATTTTCTAAGCCCTCTTGGCTAGCTACCACCATTTCATCTGAGTCTTAATTGCCACAAAAGTTCAAGGTTAACAGTACAACACGCTTCCATTTTCGGAATTATCTTCACTTTCCATCAGATAATTAATACAAAGGGCTTAACAGTTGTGAATAAGATATTAGTTATTAAAAACTGCTTTATACAGGGTGTTAAGTAAAATAGAACATATTTTGGGGGGGGGGTAGCTTTTACTCGTAAAACTGACCTACTTTGTTTTACAACTTTGCTGAAATCACAAAACTCTTTTTAGATTTTCCATACAAATTAGGCGAAACAAGTAACTGAAGTGTTTGTAAAAAATGCGATGTTAGCAAAGAAGGGAATTACAGTTTTTCAGTTTTATGAGTAGAAGCCCCCTTAAAAAAACTGTATAGGTTCCTCAGGAAAAAGTTGTTCAGTTTCATGAGTAAGGCTTCTTTGATGATTTTATTTGCCGCTTTTCAGTGTTTAAACGTCACTTAAGGGTGCGTAATCAGGAGGCTCGAGTTTCCATACAAACGTAGTTTCGCTTTATTAGAAAAACTAAATACCGGAATGAATCCAAACTTTGCAAACATATTAAGTAGACACATGTCGATGTTGGTAATTAGATTTTGATGTACTAATATAAAACGGAAAAAATAAAAACAGTTTCAAACTTTCAGTACAAAACTAATTTAAGCATTTGTTTAGTTATGTATAAATTTACTACGATGGCAAACTAATAACAAACATCGATATATGTCTACTCAATATGTTTGCAAAGTTCGGATTCAATCCGGCATGTACTTTTATTTTTATTTACTATTGGTAAACCCTTGACAACATCTCACCTGGTGGTAAAGTGACGATGTTGCCGAAGATGAAAGCGGGCTTACCGAGAATCCCCAACGCAATGGGGAACTGGCTATCTTATCTTCATGCCGGAACACACCAATGATGTCAACATTGATATTTGGCGGCAAGACTTAGATAAGATGGTGGTAGCTAGCCAGGCGGGCTTAGAAAAAGCCCTACCACCAACCAAACCGAGTCTTACAATTGACCCCGCCGGGAATCGAACCCGCGACCTCCTGTGTAAAGCCAGTGAACTTTGCCTCTGAGCTACGGAGGCGGTTAAATGTACCTAGTTTTTGTAATAAAGCGGAACTACGTTTGTGTGGAAACTGAGCCTCCTGGGGACCCTTAAAGATAAAAAACTGGCCAAGGGCGAGTCGGACTCGCACACGAATGGTTCCATTATCTATTAAAATCACGTTTCTTATATGGAAGCCCCCTTATATTTAGTCTACAGGACGCCATAGAAATAAACAAACATACATACACTCGAGAAACATAACATTCCTTCTGGCGCAATCGGGTAAAAAAATAGACACATTGATATATTATTTATACGTTTTACTGAGTTACTACGAGTAGATAGGTACGTAACAAATAATTATTTTATTAATAAATTTACTATAGGAGAAACCTACAAGAGAAACTGAATAGTGTTAATACGTAATTAATAAAAAAAACTACTTACTAGATCTCATTCAAACCAATTTTCGGTGGAAGTTTTCATGGTAATGTACCTACATCATATATTTTTTTAAGCTTTATCATTCTCTTATTTTAGAAGTTACAGGGAGGGGGGAGGGACACGGAAGTGTCTCTCGCGCAAACTATTCAGTTTCGAAAAAAAATATATTAGAAACATTTTTGAAGACCTATCCATAGATACCCCACATGTATGGATTTGATGAGAAAAAACTTTGAGTTTCAGTTCTAAGTATGGTAAACCCCCAAAATTTATTGTTTTTTTTTTCTTTCTATTTTTGTGTGAAAATCTTAATGCGGTTCACAGAATACATCTACTTACCAAGTTGCAACGGTACAGTTCTTATACTTTCGGAAAAAAGTGGCTGTGACATACGTACGGACAGATAGACATGTCGAATCCATAAGGGTTCCGTTTTTTGCCATTTGGCTACGGAACCCTAAAAACACGATTTTAATTGGCACTAAACTGCCTTTCAGTACTAGTGCAACCGGGTCAGTCAATACATAAATTGATTGATTCTATTCCATTAGTGTTATTGTACACATTTTGAAACTCTAGAGCTTAACGAAACACTCTTTTGTATTAAACTCTAAACACTACCGTAACACAAATAAAGAGAGATAATCATTTACCGATTATAAAATGATGAATGGTCATTTCGTTAGAGAACCAGTTAGCAGCTTTCTTCAATGCGTCACTGTCAATCATTAGCTAATAGATAAGGACGCAGAATGTCTGAGATTTCTAGACGATATTGGTTTTGCGTAAGTGGAAATTATATGTAACTGTTAATTTATGTGTTTTAAGATTCAAGATTCAAGGTATTTATTCACAATTTGAACAAATAAAACCGACTTCAAACAGGAAACTAAGGTTCCCCTCGATTTCTCTGGGGTGCCATCATCAGATCCTGGTTTCCTTATCATGGTACCACATTTGGGATATCTCCTTTCCAACAAAAAAAGAATCATCAAAATCGGTTCATAAATGACAAAGTTATCCGCGAACATACATAAAAAAATGAAAAATATATACGGTCGAATTGAGAAACCTCCTCCTTTTTTGTAGTCGGTTAAAATGGGTGCAAATTACACTCTTTCTGATAGTCATAAAATAATAATAACATAATTTCATTTGTGGGAAATCAAGAAATAAACAATCATTAGTTAATAATGTCGAAATGCAATCCTTGAAATAAACCAGATTATGTCATTAGAACATGAAAACAATATGACACGAAAATTTATACATAAAAATCTTTTTATGTTTGTTTGTTTGTTTGTTTGTAAACTCTTTATTGTACAAAATCTTAAAATAATGTTATTAAAAAAAAAAACCTTAAGTACAAAGGCGGACTTATCCCTTAGAGGGATCTCTTCCAGTCAACCTCTGCAATAATAAACAGAGGACTTAGTGAGGACAAAGAAACACGTAATTACGTACAAGCTAGTTAAAGAACATCAATACAACTAATATTACATTTAAACCTACGTAGCCTAATTTTAATAAATACAAACTCAATTTAATAAATGTAACATAAATAAATATGATACATAATATATAATATATACATAATATATAATATATACATAATATATATTAATATATATATATAAGCTCAAGACAGATTGGTAGATCTCATACATTGTCCTTTAGACAGGCCTTGAAGGCGGTAAGGGTAGGAGACATCCTAATGTCAGCTGGCAGACTGTTCCAGAGGCGGGCTGCGTGCACCGTGAACGACTTAGTGTAAGTGTCGGTACTGTGGGTGGGAATCGCGAGAGTGAGGTTCTTGCTAGAGCGCAAACGGTTCTCCATAGCCGTACAGAAGTGAAACCTTTCACGGAGGTATTGCGGAGCAGCTGAGTTGAATAGTACGTTGTACAGGAAGAACAGGATATGGTGATTTCTCCGCTGGCGGATGAGTGGCCAACCCAGCTTACTCCGACTCTCCGATATATGGTCGTACTTCCGAAGGCCAAATACATAACGAATGCACTGGTTCTGAAGTCGCTCTAATTTATCCAGAAGTTCAGAAGAGGGGTCGAGGTAGACAACATCGCCGTAGTCCAGCAGAGGAAGAAGAAGAGAACGGACCAAGAGAAGTTTTGTGTCGAGAGGAAGAAAATTTTGAAGCCGTTTTAATGAGTGTAGAGAGGCAAAGACTTTGCGACTCACTTCATTAATTTGTGGGGACCAGGAAAGTGTTTGGTCCAAAGTGATACCTAAATTTTTTACAGTAGAGGAGAAAGGTATAACCGTGTTATTAAATACAAAGTTGGGCACGCCTAAGTCCTGAAACTTGGAAATGAAGTGAGGGCTGCCAATTACAATTGCCTGGGACTTTGAAGCATTGACTAGAAGTCCGTGAAGGCTTGACCACTCAGCAATTGCAACCAGGTCAGCATTAGCAACTTCTATTGCCCGATCAAAATTTGCAAGGGGTGCGGCGGTATAAATTTGGAGATCATCTGCGTACAGATGGTAGGAAGAGGAAAGGGAAGAAGTTATGTTATTTATGAAAATTGAGAAAAGAACAGGTGAGAGAACGCCACCCTGGGGGACGCCGGCGGTAAGTGGGCACGTGTTAGAACACTTACTGTCGATCTTTACTTGCTGATATCGATCGTAAAGGTAAGAGTGAAACCAAGAGAGAGCTGCTGAGGACAGGTTTAGGGATTTGAGGATACCAAGCATGAGGTCAAAATCAACTGTGTTAAAAGCACTACTGAAGTCGAGTAACACTAGTAGAGTGAGAAATTTGTTCTCAATGTTTAAACGAATGTCATCAGTGATTTTGACCAGTGCCGATACGGTACTATGACCTTTGCGAAAGCCGGACTGAAAAGGGGAAAGGAAATTATGTCTGCGAAGATGGTTGGTAAGGCGATCGTGTACAAAGTGTTCAAGAACCTTCGAGAGAACAGGAAGAATTGAAATAGGACGAAAGTCAGAAAAGGAAGAAGGGTTGGGTTTTTTGGGAAGTGGGATTATATGAGCGAGTTTCCATGAAGATGGAAAAACGCCGGTAGATAGGGAGCAGTTTAGTATATTGGTGAGGATCGGTGATATGTGTTCTTGTATAGGAATTATCAAATCAAGACTCAACCCGTCGTTGCCGACAGCTTTTGTCTTGATTGATTTAAGTATTTTGAGAGTTTCATCAGCAGTTATCTCTCCCAGCTCGAGGATAGTGGAATTAGGGTGGGAAATATTGGCTATACGGGACAAAGCAAGTTGCTTAGAGAGCGGATCCAGGTGGAACGGTGATGAGCTGAAGTGAGCGTTCAGTGCATTGAAGTCCACGTCAGAGGAAGAACTTGACTGTAGTTTGCCCACACCAAGTGACTTTAGGAATTTCCAAAGCTTGTTGGGTGGGCAGTTCTCGATAGAAGAGTGGATGTGAAGACGTCTGGCGTTCCTGCAAATTTTATTGCATCGATTGCGTAACTCTGTATATATCTCCTTGTTTCGGTTTGTCGGTTCATGACGTAATCTTAAGCGAGCTTTGTCCCGCTTAGCCATGAGCCGCTTAATTTCAGAGGTGAGCCAAGGAGCTGGGTAGTGCTTCACTCGGACCGGTCTTAGTGGAGCGTGTTTATCGTATAATGTAAAGATAATGTGGTTAAAGGCATTCAGTTTGGTATCCACGTCCGATGCTAAAAGGACCGAGTCCCAGTCCGCCTCGTAGAAGTCTTTCATAAACTCATGGTGGTTAATGGACTCAAGATTTCGCAGCATAAGAACTTTATGGCGTCGTTTAGGTAGCCGAAATTTAAAAGATGCATATATTAAGTCATGGGCGGAAAAGGCGCCAGCGTTGAACTGGCCATGACTTGCGACAAAATCCGGAGAAGACGTAATGATGAGGTCAAGAAGAGATGGAGGTCCATTGTGGGGAAAATGAGTTGCGCTAAGAGGGAGACAGTGTAGGTCGACTGACTGAAGAAGGGAAAGTAGCTTCCTAGAGCGAAAGTCATTTCTAATCAGACAAGTATTAAAATCTCCCATGAGGATTATGTGATCGTACTGTGGTCTAAAATCAGCTAGGGTCCTTTCCAAAGAATCAAAGTAATCAACATTCCGAGAGGGACTGTAGAAAACACCTAACAAAGTTTTGCTATGATGGAAGGTCACTTCTAGGAAGAGATGCTCGGGCCCTTGAAAAACGGGGAGAGACTGAGAAACAATTTTACTGGGGATATCACTGCGAAGGTAAATTGCTACTCCACCATATCCTACCGATCTAGTCGTCCCTTCCTTTACGCAAGTCCTATCGTTTCGTATGAGTCTAAAACCAGGCAGGGGGTAGAGATGAGAGGAGAGTGACGGTTTCAGGAAAGTTTCAGAGACTAATACAGCGTGTATGTTTTTATCTGAGAAGGTTGTCAGTAAATCCGCATAGTGGGCTGCTATGCTTTGGGCATTAATATGGGCGACATTAAATTTTTTCTTTAGGCGAGAGAAAGTGACTTCCAGGTTGTTAGGAAGCGTTGACACACTTAAATCAGACACATCACTCTCTGCGCTAAAAAGACTGCCAGATAAAGAAGATAAGGAAAAAAATTCTTCGTCTGATTCATATTCAAAAACATCCGACATTATTCTTGAGCTAAATAAATATTATACGAAATAAATATACTTAAACTTAAATTAAATACTACTAGGTACTTACTACTAGACTACTGAACTATTAATATAATCGCCAACCGTCAGCTTATTCGTTGCATAGTATTATTGTGTGCACAAAAGAATAACAGACCGCGACAGTGGCTCCAGCACAAAAAAAAAAACAGAATCAAATACATGCATGAAATGGAACGTAAATGGCAGTGACAACTCACTCAACTGTCATTGTTGGTACAAAAGGAAAAATGTAAACAAAAGAAATTAATCCAACAATAATTAATGCTTACCTTACATAATACAGAATCGCATAATTGTATTTGAAGTATCTAAAAAAACAAAGAAGAAAAATTATAGTTACCGACATTGGGAGCAAGCAGTTTAAAAAATACCTACAGACGAAACTGAACACTATGACATCGTAAAATAAAGTCTACCTAAAAATCCAAGAACGGATGTTCGATCGCCCTCATTTTTTGGACACGTTTCTAGCAGTCCTGGCAGTCATTGATACCTTTGACAAGAGAAGGCCAGTTTACACGGACAGCACCCGGTCACGAGTATAACGCGAGAGTCAGCCATCGCTCCCATTAACTTTATTAGAGGGAAAGAAGTTATACATGTTACCGGCCAAAACCGACAAACTAGTTTTTCCTAGGCCAAACCAGTTCACCTTTATGCGATAGGATAAACCGGTACAGACTAGACTAAACTGGTCCGTCCTATGGCAGATAGGAGAAACTAGTTTACCTAGTTCACCTAGGCTGAACTGGTTGAGCAGAGCTCCTTTTTCATATGTTGCAGCCGTAACGTAGAATACGTCGCCGGTTTCCAAAACATGGCGCCGGATTGTAAAACAGTGACGTTTTGTGAAGCGGCGGATTTTTCGCTGCTTTGTAAACAAGGTAGTGAGTATAAAACCGATAATTTCTTCTTCTGCGAAGCGCCCAGTTTATCACCCAGGGGGAGGAGGATGACTGTATAATCAATTAGGAACCTAACATCGCTCGCTTCGCTCGCTCATTTAGAATATGTTACTCAGTAGTTTTTACACAAAGCGGCTCCTTATAAAATGCAGCGTATACACTTAAACCTAGGTTAAACTAGTTTCTCCTTTCGGTCATAGGACGGACCAGCGCCTGCGCCTGTTGTGTGTGAAGTCGAACAACCCGCACTGGACGTACTCAGTCCATTGAGGACCGATCGCCCCTTATTCAGGGTAGGCTCGAGCCCCTCGGTGGGAACGGACGTACATGAGCTGATATCTTGAACTGATTAGGAAGCGAGGTTCTCAAACGGTCACCACGGGCCGGAAGACGTATTTATGGACCTGCCAGGTGGACTAAGTAAGGATGCCGCTGGATGCTTGAGGCTCAAAATTGTGCTGAGTAGAGGTATATAGGGGAAGGCCTAGCAGTGGACGCCTTCCGGCTAAGGCAAGGTTTACATTTCCTTTGATGTCCATGTTTTTGAGCTGTTTTTTTAGCGTGAGTAATGACTAGTTGTGTGTAAGTATAGAATGATTTATGATTATGATTATTTATATTTTTTTTTTATTATTTACTGTTAATAAGTGGAACTCCAGGTCCTTTTTAAAATTTGAATTTATATTTATTCAATAAAATAAATAAGTTTATTATATCTTATTTTTTATTGTTTTTTTTGAGGATTGACTATAGGTTCTTTGAGGAAAGAATAGATTAAGTAAATGACAAAGACATATTTGTTGATTCTTTAACAAATACTATTACCTGAGACTCTAATTTGAACCATGACATTATTCGTAATAGACAATAAGTTTTTTTAACTATTTAAAAGTGTGTATAAACACCTATTTAAAATAAATATTTTTTGATTTGATTTCAAAAGCATAGCAATTATAATCCTATATTTAAGTGTGCGTTTTAGTATGCTTAGAAACAGCACGTTAAAAAAGCATAAAAAATAATCAAATTCATACTAGACCGAAAAAGTTTTTTTTTTGTTTAAGAACATATGAAGCCAAATGTTAGTAAAGCCAGGTCTTTGTACAAAAGTCTTTGGTTTTTAATAAACTTTTTAGTTTCATTACCATTGATTTCCTCCAATTAAGAGTTAAGATTCAATGTAGTTAACCATATGTGATTTCTATGATCAATATCTGTCACGTAAAAAGGAGGCTATGGCGACACGAGATTTTGATTGCTAAAACCCTTGTCAATTAAATAAATTAAACCAGTGCATTTCCTTGTCAAATCAAGCTGCGTAATGTAACCCTGTAATAACTTATTGGCGTAACACGTAACATGGGTTACAATTTTACAGTCCACTTGCTCTTATAAATATACATTTCGCAATCTGATATAAGTAATTACCAATTAGGCAGCAAAAACATGTCTGATATTTAATAAGTAGGTCTAATGCTCCAATTTGATACTTACTTCCTCCGACGTAACCACCACAAAGGCGTTATGGTTAGTCCATTAGGTTCACGCCAGGAGGTCGCGGGTTCGATTCACGGCGGGGTCAATTTGTAAGACTCGATGTCTCCGTCTTTTTCTTTACGTGAAAATATTAAAGAAAATAACCACACTTTTGCATTTTTTCAATGTATTTTCGTTTCTTTAAAAAACTACTATTAATTTTTAAAAAATACAACTGGCTTATTGAGGTGTTTTTAGACTAATCTACTAAGAAAATTTAGATGTAAATCGATCTGGTTTGCCTGTGGAATGCAAATCTCAGTTTTGAATGAGGTTTCTTTGATATATTTTTTTCTGTTATAAAAGTTAACGAATCATGCTTTTGCAAATGACAAAATGAAGTCATTGAAATGAAGAATCAGGTAACAAAATATCACTTTAATAGGTTTTGTAATTGCTGCGAAAAATCGAGATCCCTGTGACCAAAGTTTCCACAGCGTCGCCTTAATAGCGCCTACATTAGTACTATCATACAGTATGGCCACTCCCCGCCGCTCTCTAGATTCCGACCTCACCCCCTCCGTCGCCCAGATTGAAACAGATTGGTGGTAGTTTGGTTCTCGCACGTATATAATTTCACCATGATTTCATTTGTTCCGTCATTTGTTTTTAGAAATGTCATTCCTCGCGTGTTTTATGAAGAGTCCGGGATGTGACCTCAGCTACTATGACATTCTAGTACTAAAATGCATCAAAACACCAGTTCAGTTAAATTATCAAATAGCTCTTAGACTGCAATATAGACGTTATGACAATTTTAGAATGATTTAAATGTAATAATTTTAATAATTAATTAATCCATAAAGTCAATTAGGCAATAAAAAAGATTAGCCCCGCTACTCAGCAGTGAAAATTTTATTTTAATCTGTTCTGTAGTTTCAGAGGAGAAGACAGACAAAGCGAAAAGCAAATGTTGTTTTCAAGTAGGTACTTAAAGGACAGATTCATCGTAATACCTATTACGTAAAATAAATTGTTTATTTCATCATATCAGCTCATATACGTCCCCACCGAGGGGCTCGAGCCTACCCTGAATTAGGGCCTTAGTCGACCAGGCGGGCCCAGTGTGGGTTGGTCGACTTCACACACAACCTGCGAGTTTTACTGCAGGCGTATGCAGATTTCCTCACGATGTTTTCCTTCACCGTAAGAGCGTCGGATAAACCTACATATGAAATCGTAATTTCAAATAACGTGGCAGGATTCGAACCTCCCGGACAGAAGGCGGCGGCCCTAGCCGTTACGCCACTGACGCTAAATTGTTTATTTAAATAAACAAAATTCTATGAAACAATGGGGAATAAATATTGAAGATTGCATAAATATTTACATATGTGTAAAGTTGACAAAGCTACCAGTAAAGTGGGAATAATAACGCATGGAGGTCGCGGGTTCAATTCACGGTGGGGTCAACTTTATAAGACTCGATTTTGTTGGTGGTTGGGCATTTTCATAGCCCTCTTGGCTAGCTACCACCATTTTATCTAAGTCTTGCCGCCAAACATCAGTGTTAACAACATTGATGTGATACGGCTTAAAGATACAAGAGCCAAATCCCCATTGCGTTTGGGAATCTTGGTAAGCCCGCTTCCACCTTCGGCATCATCGTCACTTACCATCAGGTGAGATGATGCCATGAGCTTATCAATTGTGGATTTTAAAAAAATATACGTTATTTTTTTAAAATCTCGATCGGAAACCGGGAAATCGTTCTAATATAGCTTACAATATTTGTCCCGAACTAAGAAATGAACTAACTGACCAGGCAAGCTAATATAAAGCTTGTATTAATTATACACTTACAGAGCGTCAGTGGCGTAACGGTTACGGCCGCTGCCTTCTGTCCGGGAGGCCGTGGTTCGAGTTCTGCCACGTGTGTTTTCGAATTTCGATTTCATATTTACGTTTACACGACGCTCTTACGGTGAAGGAAAACATCGTGAGGAAACCTGCACAAGCCTGCGAAAAACTCGAAAGTTGTGTTTGAAGTCGACCAACCCGCACTGGACCCGCGTGGTCGACTAAGGCCCGATCGCCATAATTCAGGGTAGGCTCGAGCCCCTCGGTGGGGACGTATATGAGCTGATAAGATGATTCGGTATTCGGTTTTCTGGATATTATACTGATATCCATCTTGCAAGCTCTAGCAACGTGTCACTTTTCTTAGGTAGTAGAAGTACGAATGAAAAAAAACGTAAATAAAACTATTTTTAAACATCTTTATATGAAACCAGTTATTTTAATATTATTATAAAAGCGTAATCTTTGTTGTAATCTGAAAGTTATTTAACACTAGAAGTGCCGCGTTCGTGATACTATATCACGACCTAAACTAACAAACTTAACACTAATTAAGATAAGATTAAAAGCTGTCCAATTATTATTAAATGTTCTAAAGCATTACGAATTTCTCGCGAACACTTTTGACGCAGTGTCTTAAGACCAAGGTCTTCGACCAGTGTGTGTTGCCAGTGATGACTTACGGAACTGAGACATGGTCGCTTACTATGGGCCTCATAAGAAGGCTCTAGGTCACCCAAAGGGCAATGGAGCGTGCTATGCTCGCAGTTCCCTGCGTGATCGAATCAGAAACGAGCAGATCTGTAGAAGAACCAAGTAACCGACACAGCTCTCAGAGTTGCTAAACTTAAGTGGCAGTGGGCGGGGCACTTAGCTCGTAAAACGGATGGCCGTTGGGGTAGTAAACTTCTCGAGTGGCGACTGCGCACCGTAAAACGTAGCGTAGGCAGGCTTCCCACTCGGTGGACCGATGACCTGGTGAAGATCGCGGGAAGCCGCTGGATTCGGGTAGCGCAGGACGCCTATGTCCAGCAGTGGACGTCCTTCGTCTGATATGATGATGATTACAAATTTAGACGTTGTAGTAGGAAAACACCTGTTTTGTTGTAACAATTAATCGACAACCAGTTCTAAAAGTGTGTACAGGTACATAATTTATTTCTATAAAACTACACATTTATGACTATTATAAAATAGGCAATGTTTTTGATGATTTTATCTTTTTAACTATACAGGTTGTAACAAAATTGGTGTAGGTCCCGTTAACTGGGGCTTCCACTCGTCATACTGAACAACTTTTGTTCTACAAGTTTGCTGAAATCGCAAAAAAAAAATAGGAACTCCTTTTACAAAACGATCAGCTGATTGACCAATTTTGTGCATATTTGTGTGGGGCGTCGATTTTTTTTTTTGCGAATTGACTATAGGTTCCTTGGGGAAAGTTGTTCAGTATGATGAGTAGAAGCCCCAGTTAACGGGTCCTAAACAATTTTTTTACAACCTGTATAGAATGTTACTTAGATTGCATGTGATTTTCTCAGTGGGGCTTATACTCGTACTCACGAAACTGAAAAAGTTTTGTTACAACTTTGTTGAAATTGCCTCCGTGCTTTAACCACCTCCGTGGCGTAACGGTTAGTCCATTCGCTTCACACAAGGATATCGCGGGTTCGATTAGTGGTGGGGTCAACTGTGCATATTATGGGCCCTAAACTTTATAATCGACTACCGGACAACATAACCAATTCCCCCAGTCTGAGGAGCTTCAAGTCGTTACTAAAACGTTGGCTCGTCGAGAAGGCGTTATATAATATCTACATTTTTTTAATTCAAAATTAAATTCCTAGACTATATATTTTTATGTAACCTAAAATTAGAAATTAATATTGTATAACTTGACATAATTTTTTGAGTTTTGACATATATTTTATTTTTATTTTTATTTTCTATTTTGACATGTAATTATTATTACGAATACATGAATTATGAATTATTATGAATTATGGATTTATCAACCAATCAATTAAACCTATATATATATTAAACCTTTCACTTTAGCTATTTGAGTCTATAGCAAGGTGCTCCAAACTTCTAATTAACTAACTGCGTATGGTGGCCACCACACTATACAAATATTAAAATTTATAAAAAAAGATTAATAAAAAATGGCTGCCTGTAAAATCGGTTTACGGACGAAAGTTTTACGTGATAACGTGTCACAGGCCGAACGCTTAGGCCGATCGTGCCTCTCTATCGCTTGTTCCGCGCTCTCGCTTGCACGCTCGGCTCAAGCGGGACGTGACAAATGAGAACGTAACAATGAGTCATGCTTTTTCGTGAGTGCAGCCGGCGTTCATCGATTTATAAGACGCTGTCACGTCAAAAACATCGTTGGTTTTCTAAACCGCAAAATGTGATCAAACAAATTTTAGAACCAAACTATAACTTTAGGCACAACCTGGATACTTCATACAACGGGCCAGAATGATTGAAAAAACGAATGACGGAAAGAACAAAATGGCGGCGAAATCCTATACGTTCGACAACCAAACTGTAACCAATCTGAATCAATCTGAGTGACGAGGGGGTGAGGTCGCAATCTAGAGAGCGGCAGCGAGAAATTCCTACGGGAACCGCAAAGTTCGGGATCTGCGCGGGCGAAGCTGCGGGCATCCACTAGTAATATATATACTTTGCTTTACGTAACTAATTAGTATCTTTTTCTTACTATTGACCAGACATGACAATGTCAAACTGTAAGTGCACTTAATTTAAGGTCAAATCATTAAACTAACAAAAACCTTAATCACAAATCTAACCGTATTGTACTGTACCAGCCGGACGCGGAAGAAACGATTAGTGCCTCAACATAAAGCACATGCATTCTCGGTACAGTCATTTGCATATTAAATTATTTATACAAAAAAGGCCAAACCTAAGTATATTATATTAGGTGAAACAAAATTATCTGAAACTATTTTAACTGGTGCTCATTCCTGGCCCGTTGTATGAAGTGTCCAGGGTGTGGCCAAACAGAGTTGGTTCATCTTTAGAGAAAGATGTGGCCACAGATACTGTTTTTGAACTAATTTCACTGCACAAAAATTAACGCGAGTGAATTGTTCTATGTGAAATTGTAAACTAAATATATAATGGGGATCTGCATTATATTTTTATGCTTTAATAAAAGCTCATTCATGTAAGAAACGGTATACAAAAAATATTTTTGAATTACTATAAATATAACCAAGATATAGGCCATTAAAGATTTAATCTATCTCTTTCTAGCAAAACCGAATGTAGCATAGACGTCAGTAGTAATAATATGTATACATTGGCATAGAGTTTATATGGACCGTGTGTTTTATGTCGTCACATTTGTATCGGATCTCTCTGTCTAATTAAATTAGTAGTTAAAAATGCTTATGACTTCCGTATTTCTTGGCAGTTTTAAATTTTTATTTCACTTTTTGACATTGTTTTTACGGAATTTTCATATTTTGATAATAGATGAGATAAAAAAAAATAATGCATGTACCCCTGTTGTTTAAATCGAAGTTTGGGAATAAAATAAATATTCAAATATGGCACCAACATTTTTTGCACTCAAATATGGAACAATATAATATGAAGTGCCCATCCTGGTCCTGGTATTTCAAAGGGAATTCCCTTTCGGCGTCTCTGTTTCCCGATTCGTATAATACCATTTTTTTAAGACGATTGTGAAGCTGCGACTTTTCATACAAACGGCGTTAACGATTTTCACCTCTTAAATGTTACCCGATTTAGACCAATTTTTTATGAGGTTGTCAGTCACAACAAAAGCTAGGCTTATACGTTTTTGTTTTTTTGATAAAGTTCAAATCAGCTTATATACGTCCCCATCGAGGGGCTTGAACCTGCCCTGAATTAGGGCTTTCGAGCCTCAGTAGACTACACGGGCCCAGCGCGGGTTGGTCGACTTCACACACTACCTTCGAGTTTCATCGCAGGCGTATGCAGGTTTCCTCACGATGTTTTTCCTTCTTCATCGTAAGAGCGTCGGATAAACGTACATATGAAATCGAAATCCGAAAACACATCGGTACGTGGCAGGACTCGAACCACGACCTCTCGGACAGGAGGTAGCGGCCCTATCAGTTACGCCACCGTTTCTAGTGACACTGCAATAAATAAATGAAATGAAATGAGGCTTTGATAAAGTTAACAAGTTTAATTTATTGTCGTTCACGTGTTTTCATACAAAACGAATTACGAACATTTTTTGTTTATTTATAATCAGTCATTTAAAAAACAAAACGTATAAGCCTAGCCTTTGTCTTGACTGACAACCTATCAAAAATTGGTCCAAGTTGGTTAACGAGGTAAAAATCGTTAACGCCGTTTGTATGAAAAGTCCAATCTTTGCTGTGGGTTCGCAGTCCTCTTAAGACACCAGGTAACCGCCGTCTATCCCTTAGATAGTAAGATGAACTGTGCTATACAATAACAGAGAGAGATATTTGTATAATGTAGGCATCTTCAAGACGCGAAAGAATAGATACCTACTATTTGAGCTTGCGTGTTACGTCCTCGGCTGCTTCGGCACTTATACCAACAGGTGATGTGCAGCCAAACGCAGACAAATTTTTAAATAAAATATCCTGTCTCCACACAATTCACACATCCTATTAAATTCTAAAAGCATCATCATCATTACATGTCAGCCGAAAGACGTCCACTGCTGAACGTAGGTATCCTCCAAGGATTTCCAAAAGACTGGTTCTGTGCTGCCGGCATCCACCGGCTACCCGCGATCTTCAAATGCTGCAAAATCATGATATCCTAATAAAACGTTCTACCTAGCTACTGCGGCACATATCTTGTCACAGGACCAGGTAGAACGTTTTACAGAGATAATAATAGGTCTTTACCTATGAAATTGCCGATTCAGTTTTTGAAATTCAATGCCAATTTTCATTGACAATAAAAAAGTTATTGTTTTTTTAGTTATTTTATATTAGTTATTATTGACCTTATGGTGACACTACTTATGGTCTTTTATTAGTAACTAGTGGAATGTCTTTCATGTTTCTATCCCCTGAGCTATGTACCATTGAATGGAACAAAGGCGTTTTCTTAGTGGTCAGATGAGGCAATTTTTTAGACTAGTTAATTTTCCTGAAAGTGACAAAATCGTTTGCGGGGTATTCCCAAATATGACATTAATGTGTGTATTTTTTGCCTAAATAAAGGTGATTTTTTCAGGCGAAAAACCCGACTTCAGGGGGTTATATCCACCGTATTCTCAAAATATCTAAACAATAGGCATATATTTACGACTATTTAATTTCTAATAGTCTAATGCTATTTTGAGAATAAATTTTCTTTTAATTACTCATGTTCTTAATATTAATTTTCTTCTTTAAACTTTTTTATACAATCGGCAATTTCATAGGTAAAGACCTAATATAATTTTGCAGCATTTGAAGATCGCAGGCCTTGTCTCATAATATAATTGAACTGTAATTTATGAAACGTTAAAAACATCATCGGACGACCAGGCGCGGAGGGCGGTTCCACTCCTTTGTCGTCAATGTTCCACCTTTACGCACGAAGCGTTTTGCGTCTTCGTTCATCATGCGAACGGCCAAGGAGTGGAATTCCCTTCCGGCGTCTGTATTCCCCGATTCGTATAATTTAGGAATCTTTAAGACAAGAGTGAATAGGCACTATTTGAGCTTACGTGTCACATCCTCGGCTGCATCGGCACATAAACGCACTCAAATTTTTAATTAAAAAAAAAATTCATTTTTAGCCTGCATACGTTTAATTGCCGGTGACTGTACAACAGATATGTTCCTTGAGTCTTTTGTCAAGCTAACTGGTACTGACAAAAGCGCGGGCTGGCGCGTGCACGCTGGTCACGCGAAGTGAGCACGCATTCGTTAGGTAACACTTTTATTTTCGACGAGCGAGCTTCCTTGTGGAAGTTTAGGAGTGACGTCATAACTGTGTTAGCGAATAGAATATAAAGATCTCAACAGGTTGTATTGTACATTAAGGCTGGTGCCTCACAATAGATATTACATTGCGGTTATCAAAGATGATCGAAAATAGAATATAAAGAACTCAATGGTTTGTATTGTAAATTAAGGCTGGTGCTTCACAAAAGATGTTGATTTCCGGTTATCAAGGATGATCGAAAATAAAATAGAATATAAATATCATAACAGATTGTACTTTACATTAAGGCTGGTGCCTCACGAAAGATGTTGACTTCCGGTTATCAAAGATGATCGAAAATAAGATAGAATATAAATAGCTTAACAGGTTGTATTGTACACAGCCCAGCACGTCAAGCTAGACACTCGTAGTGCGATTTTGATCCATACGCATACGGCATAAGAACGGTACAAAGTCCAAAGTGTTTAGCTTGATGTGCTGGCCTCTGTACATTAAGGCTAGTGCCTCACAAAAGATGTTGAATTCCGGTTATCAAAGATGATCTAAAATAAAATCTAATATATAAAATTCTCGTGTCACAGTTTTCGTTCCCTTACTCCTCCGAAACGGCTTGACCGATTCTCATTAAATTTTGTGAGCATATTGAATAGGTCTGAGAATCGGCCAACATCAATTTTTTTTTTAGGGTAGGGTAGGGTAGGGTAGGGTTGCGTAGTGTAGTGTAGGGTAGTGTAGGGTAGGGTAGTGCAGTGTAGTGTAGTGTATGTAGGGTAGGGTAGGGTAGTGTAGGGTAGGGTAGTGTAGGGTAGGGTAGGGTAGTGTAGTGTAGGGTAGTGTAGTGTAGGGTAGGGTAGGGTAGTGTAGTGTAGTGTATGTAGGGTAGGGTAGTGTAGGTTAGGGTAGTGTAGGGTAGGGTAGTGTAGTGTAGGGAAGGGTAGGGTAGGGTAGGGTAGTGTAGTGTAGTGTAGTGTAGGGTAGGGTAGGGTAGGGCAGTGTAATGTAATGTAAGGCGGTACGTAGTTCGCCGGGACAGCTAGTAGAATATAAAGATCTCAATAAGTTGTATTGTACACTAAGGCTGGTGCCTCACAATAGATGTTGAATTCCGGTTATCAAAGATGATCGAAAATAAAATAGAATATAAATATCTTAACAGATTGTATTGTACATTAAGGCTGGTGCCTCACAAAAGATGTTGAATTTCATTTATCAAAGATGGTCGAAAATAAAATAGAATATAGAGATTTCCACAGGTTGTATTGTACATTAAGGCTGGTGCCTCACAAAAGATGTTGAATTCCGGTTGTCAAAGATGGTCGAAAATAAAATATATGTCTTACTAAAAATGAAATAAGGTATATTTATTAAGTGATGTTTCGTCAGTACTTTGTTGCCTTTCCATTATTTTTTTTGTGGGAAAATTCAAGCCAAGGGCTTACCAATTGTGAATAAAAAAAAAAAAAAAAGTAAATAACATAGTGCCATAGAATATATTTTTGTAACGTTACTGGGTCATTTTCTCACTTCGAGTGAATTAATGGTAAATTCCTGGGAACAGCATAATAGAATAAATTCCGATGAATGGTTGTAGAATGTTAGCGAACGGCCTTATTTTTGACAGGCAGAACTTCGTAAGTGACGCCTTAACTGGAATTACAAAGGCCTTAACAGGTTCTATTGGAAAATATTATTATGAGAGTGTCATAGTGCAGTCATAAATTATAATTATTATAAATTGAACCAAACAAGACAGATAAGCCATCAGTGAAGTTATGAAAATCTTTTCCATACATACTACACTACTAGTTTGGTATTGGGGTCCAAGTTCTTCGTAGATTTATATGTTTCGTGCTTTTACCGTTCTTTGACGTTAAAATATGCGTTAAGTAAGCTCTTGGGCTGAACGGTAAGAACAACGCCGAACACTTAACCAAATTTAAACTTAATTAGTTAAAGCGTACCACAAAATCGTTTCCCATACAAACTTAAAATTACTACTTCTTGAAAATAAAGGGCCGATTCTAATGAAACTTAATACCAGAACAAGGGTTTATTTCTTGATTATTCACAAATGACATTATGAATCTTAAACCCACCTAGTATGTGACCAACCTAAGGGCGGCGCCATCCGAATCATCTAGGCCGGTTCGTGCCGATTCGCCTAAATTTGTCAAATTATATTTAAAAGTCCTGTATGTATTTTATTTATTTCTATCCCAACACTAAATAAATAAATATCGTTAGAAAGGAAATTATATCAGCTTTTTAAATAAATATTATAAATAATTAAATTTCATTAATTAAATATGCAGCGCGGCTGAACATCCCGTGCAGCATAAAATTGCCCACTTCCTCGTGTAAGCTCGTGTATGACGCCATAACGATAGAGTTCAAAGTTCCTAACAGATTTTTTTTATGATATAATTATTATATCATAGAACCTCCTAACTCGACAAACTATAAGCCGTTTGGGATGTCACGATTTTAACTCAACGAGTTTTTAATTTATGTTTACACAATACGTATATTAATATTTGTTTATCTTTGTTTGAAATCTCATTATTTAATATTTATTTTAACACTCAATATTTCGTCTTGATAAAAAATAGTATGAATTTGTACTTTTTGCCAGTTGTGAACTAACAAAACTAGGTAAATTTAGTTAAGATAATAACTCTAAAACTTCTCTTAAACTTCTTTAAAAAAAAGTAAAGAAATAAACACAACATAAAAACAAAATCATACGGTGATACTATAGCTGTACAATTTGGGCGTTCTTATCGCTCAAAGCGATTTCTTAAGATTAGATAAACTAAATATCCTTTATTGCACACCAAATATACATAAATGAAAAACATATTACCTAGCAAAATATACAATGTTACGCAAAGGCGGACTTATCGCTTTAAGCGATTTCTTTCAGCAAACCTTTCTTTTAGACACCCCGGAATAAAAATAGCCTCAATTATCAAAGATTGAGGGGAAGAAAGCTAAGGCGGACTTCCTCCTACATGGTGCAGCTGCCAAGTCACCAGTACCATCTAACTACAGCTGCACCGGGAAGGGTACGTAGCGGGTGACAGAGCTGGATGAAGAGCAAAGCACTCTCCGCCATCTCTTTCAATTCTAACCCGAAATAAAAATAGCCTCAATTATCAAAGATTGAGGGGTAGAAAGCTCAGGTGGACCTTCTCCTACATGGTAAAGCTGCCAAGTCACCAGCAGCATCTAACTACAGCTGCACCGGGAAGGGCACGAAGTGGGCGACAGAGCTGGATGAAGAGCATAGCACTCTCCGCCATCTCTTTCAATTTTAACCAGGAATAAAAATAGCCTCAATTATCAAAGATTGAGGGGAAGAAAGCTCAGGCGGACTTCCTCCTACATGGTGCAGCTGCCACGTCACCAGCACCATCTAACTACAGCTGCACCGGGAAGGGCACGAAGCGGGCGACAGAGCTGGATGAAGAGCATAGCACTCTCCGCCATCTCTTTCAATTTTAACCAGGAATAAAAATAGCCTCAATTATCAAAGATTGAGGGGAAGAAAGCTCAGGCGGACTTCCTCCTACATGGTGCAGCTGCCACGTCACCAGCACCATCTAACTACAGCTGCACTGGGAAGGGCACGTAGCGGGCGACAGAGCTGGATGAAGAGCATAGCACTCTCCGCCATCTCTTTCAATTTTAACCAGGAATAAAAATAGCCTCAATTATCAAAGATTGAGGGGAAGAAAGCTCAGGCGGACTTCCTCCTTCTTGGTGCAGCTGCCACTTTACAAGCACCATCTAACTACAGCTGAACCGGGAAGTGCACGTGGCGGGCGACAGAGCTAGCTGGATGAAGAGCATAGCACACTCCGCCATCTCTTTCAATTTTAGCACTGAGGTAGCAACGACGGATTCAATTCTACTCGTAAAAGCTTTTATTAAAGAAAATATAACCAAGAAGCGTTTTAAGACGCGGGAGTTTTAAACTAAAAGCGAAATTCTTAGTCCTAATAAATTGGTTATCATATGAAACGTAACATAGATAGAGGTATAATCCGTCTAAATTCGAAAGCGCTCAGTTGCTACTATAAATACGTTTGGGGAATTAGCTGCAGTACACCCGAACGGAGTTCTGTAAAAGTCTTGAAGGATAAAATAATTTTACAAAAATTATGTAGGTATTTTTTAATGTAGAATTTATCATTTAAGGCGCTAAGATCACTCAATCTGAGGAGGTTCATACGTGTTTCAATAATATCGAAAGTAAGTCTATTCATTTTAAGTTCAAATCAAGCGGGCTTCCACGCGGCTGTAACGTAGAAACCGAACGCCCAATTCTAAATTTTTACATGTTTTTAATACTTTTCATCACTATCAAATGAGTTTAAAAAACAGGATTCAATTGAAATGAAAGGTCTTAAAAGTCACCGTTTTTCGTGTGTTGGTTTTATTCAATATTAAATTATTTTTTTCGAAAATGTTTGCAATTAATGCCTAAAACAGGGTCTACAGTATATTTTTTTTCATCAAAAGTGGTAATATTTTTTTAATTGTATTGAATTAAGTCGATTTTTTAAGTATATTAATATATTTTTTTAGCTTTACAGTCTTTCAATAATTTGAAATGACTGTTGTCATTTGACCCATCTTAAGGCCTCAAGTGTAATCACTTTCACTGCTGGACGAAGTATACATTAATAATTAATTAAAGACTGAACAAGATTCACGCGACCCCGTGCGGATGTAACGAAGTTAAACTCAGGGCGGCCCCTTCGATACAACTGTTTGACGCGAGCCGGCAGCGGCGAGCGGCAATTATCAAAGGTGCAGAGCTTATTCAGCGAACGAACTTTATTTTGTAGGTTCAGCGTTCTTTCAAACTTAAACGAATTATCGCTTTTCTTTAATGAGTTGTGCGAGGCTGGCTTTTATTAAACTATTTTGATTAATTAGTGACATAGCTCACAGAATCGCTAAACTGAAGTGGCACATAGCTCGTAGAACAGATGGCCGATGGGGCAGTAAAATTCTCGAGTGGCGACCGCGCACCGGAAAACGTAGCGTAGGCAAGCCTCCCACGCAGTGGTGATATGATGATGTACTAATTAATCATCATCACCATCATCATCATATCAGCCAAAAAACGTCCACTGCTGGACAAAGGCTTCCCCTAACGATTTCCACGACGACTGGTCCTGCGCTGCCCGCATTCATCGGCTTCCCGTGATCATCACCAGGTCGTCAGTCAACCGCGTGGGAGGCCTGCCTACGCTACGTTTTCTGGTGCGCGGTCGCCACTCGAGAACTTTACTGCCCCAACGGCCAACTGTTCTACGAGCTATGTGCCCTGCCCACTGCCACTTCAGTTTAGCGATCCTGTGAGCTATATCGGTTACTTTGATTCTCTTGCGGATCTACTAGTTTCTGATTCGATCACTCAGAGAAACTCCGAGCATAGCACGCTCCATTGCCCTTTGGGTGACCTTGAGCCTTCTTATGAGGCCCATAGTAGGCGACCATGTCTCAGTTCCGTATGTCATTACTGGTAACACACACTAACTAATTTTTAATTTAGATGTGGCAAACGGGGCAGCGTTCGGGAAGCTTTGCAATATCTTCAAGTCCTATGTTGTACCTTCTAATTTAAATCCTGTAAATAAATCTGAAATCATTTCCGTCTTCAGTCACTTAATTGAAACTTGACAATTATCTATAGTTAAGTCATTAAGCCGAAAGAGGCAGGATGAGTAGGCTTAACGTGAAAACTTAAAAATCCCGGCTTCCCCGTATTTTTATGATTTAGAGAAAACTTCAGCTAAATCATTTTTTGCATTTTTTTTATTCACAATTGGTAAACCCTTGGCATCATCTCACCTGATGGTAAGTGACGATGATGTCGAAGATGGAAGCGGGCTTACCAAGATTCCCCAACTTAATGGAGAACTGGCTATCTTATCTTCGAGTCGGAACACTCAATGTTGTTAACACTGATGTTTGGCGGCAAGACTTAGTTAAGATGCTGGTAGCTAGTCAGGCGGGCTTAGAAAAATGCCCTAGTCTTACAAGTTGACCCAACCGGGAATCGAACCCGCGACTTACTGACCATTACGCCACGGAGGCGGTTAAAAAAATCATAAAAAACACGTGTTTAAGGGTTTGCGCAAGTATATGGAAGTACTATAATTTATCGGAGTGAATGTTGTCAGCATCTGGACACGGGAATAAATCCCCAAAGTTAGGGCATTAACGGCGCTTGGTCCAAGCTTCGGCCTTAATGGGCAGGTAATAATTTCAATCTGCAGCCGACCAAACTTCAAAACGACCGAACTTACAACACATTATAATTTATCTATAAAATATATTTTTTTAATAATTTATTAGTAGGAATAGAATTTTTTGCCAACATCTCATTTTTTTTATTCACAATTGGTAAGCCCTTGGCATTATCTCACCTGATGGTAAGTGACGATGATGCTGAAAATGGAAGCGGGCCTACCAAGATTCCCTAACGCATTGGGGAACTGGCTATCTTATCTTCAAGCCGAAACACACCAATGTTGTTAACATTGATTTTTGGTGGCCAGACTTAGTTAAAATGGTGGTAGCTAGCCAGGCGGGCTTAGAAAATGCCTTTCTACCAACCAAACCGAGTCTTAAAAAGTTGACCCATCTGGGAATCGAACCCACGACCTATTCTGGTGTGAAACGAATGGACTAATCATTACGCCACGGAGGCGGCTCTACCAGCACCTACCTGCATCTACTTCACTGATCATATAGTAAATTAAAATTTATTAAACGTGACTGAATTATTACTATCTCATGCACTAAATTTAGTAATGTCTAAAGCAGGCTATAATAACTTATGGATTCCGGCTTTTTTACCCGAATTTCCGGCCAAACTGGCTGGTCTCTCTGGCTATTCGGTTTTAAGACCTGGCAACCCTTATCATACTACTTCGTTTCAGTGACCCAAAAATGGATTAATTTTAAGGCCTTAAGATAGGTAAAATGACAATATTTGATTCAAATTATTGAAAGACTATGTAAAGCCTATCACCATGGAAAAAATATATAATATTCTTAAAGTAATAAAAAAACGATTTATTTGAATACAATTTTAAAAATATTGCCACTTTTGATGTAAAAAAAATTAAAATTTAAAAATAAAAACCTTATTTTTGGCATTAATTGCAAAATTTCTCGAAAATATGTAGTTAATATTGAATGAAACCTACACACAAACATCGGTGACTTTAAGACCATTTATTTAAATTCTACATATTTTTTTCAACTTATTTGAAAGTGATGAAAAGTAATAAAAACATGTAAAAATCGAGAATTGGGCGTTCGGTTCCAAAACAGCCGCGTTGAAGCCCGCATTGATTTGAACTTAAAATGAATAGGCTTACGTTCGATATTATTTTACCACGTTTCAACCTGCTCGGATTCAGTGATCTTATCACCTTAATGATTTTGGTCCTCCCATCCTAAATACTAATGCATCGATCGACAAGTAGGCTAGGCTCGAAATCTTGTTTGGAACTCAACTTTGAATTATTTATTTCCTAAATTAATATTGATACAATTGAGACTGTGTGGTATAGAAAGAAAAAATATGTATTCTGACAATATTCTAATCACTTATTGCAGGAGAAATGTCATTGGACAAAGCGTCTTTTACATTTCAACCTGCTTTTCAAAGACCGAATACTATGGACAGAAATGCTTTTTGCACGAATCAAATACTTAAAAAAGACGTTGTTTATGGTGGACCATAGACTGCCATCATGAACTCAATTTTTTTTAATTTTGTGCCTAATCACGTTTTGTTTTTAACCTCCTCATTTATATAGCGGTGTTTTAAGAGCAGGCTCCCGGCGCGGCACCGGCGAGCAACCTGATATTTAATCTTATGCTATCAGCTTTACAGTTGGATTTCGCGTGAGTGTCTTAAAGCGACTTACGTCCTTTACTTCGGGCGTAAATGCACATTTTCGATCATTGCGAGCTTAGTAAATATTCTAAGACACTTTCGTCTTAGCCGTTTTATTAATACCTTTATTCTCTTACTGTCGGTATTTATATCATATGCCTAAGTTATGCAATATAGCAGAAAAATCAAATAATCTCCCAATAATATAAAGTATCGAGAGAAAACCAGTAAATCGTGTTTTTGTTTTAGGCATACGAAAGAAGGAAATTCAAAGAATCAGCTGTGTAGTTTTTCACGTTCAGCAAGCTTGGGACCGACTCAACATATGCTAGCAAAAATGCACTTATTTTGGGAGCCTGCTCTTAATTTCAAAGCCGGCTTTTGAATAAGATATGATCTAGAGTTAATTCAAACTGAGAAGGCGCAGAGTTCACAACACAAAACGAAAACCATCGACGCGAGTCGCTCCGATTTTGCCAGAGGTAATCTACTTACCCGATTTCCTAAAAAGGAAAGTTATGCTTTTTGAGTATGTATAAGTACTAGCTTTTGACCGTGGCTCGTAAACAGAGATTTGCATTCTACAGGCAAACGCGATTTACATCTAAATGTTCTTAGTCGATTAGTCTAAAAAAACTTCAATATGCCAGTTGGATTTATAAAATTAACTGTAGTTTTGAATTGAAACAAAAAAAATATAGAAAAAGTGCAAAAGTGTGGTTATTTTCTGTACTCTTTAACTTTGTGTGCCCGGGCGCTATCCCAATGCGGCGTTTTTAGGGTTCCGTGTAAACCCAAAGTGTAAAATCGGGACACTATTACTACGACTCCGCTGTCCGTCCGTCTGTCTGTCTGTTCGTCTGTCACCAGGCTGTATTTCATGAACCGTGATAGCTAGACATTTGAAGTTTTCACAGATGATGTATTTCACAAATACTAAAAATTAGAAAAAGTGAAAGTCTTCATGCAAAAAACGTGTATTTTTATTCAACGTGAAGAAACTATCGCCATCTAGTACGGAAACCTTTGTGCGCTTTTCTGACTAGCATTTTACCGGTTTTTTATGACTATCTTCGAGGGTGAGTGGTGCGCAAACCGCCGACCATATTCAATATACTTCGCAGGTTGAGACAAGAACTGACCAAGTTTGTATGAAATATTTTATTTTAATTTAGATGTGACAAAAATAGACGACAAAAAGTGTGGCAAAACGATTCTGTGGCAAAACTGGTTTGTTCCATCAGCATAGGAGGGGGGCCTTCTTTGACCGTTTAAAGCGATGAGATACGAAATTTTCATTAAAATTTCGACTGACGAAGTCGGAATCCCGGTGCGCCATTGAATTCTGCCTTTTGAAACTAGATCGCAAGTTCCAACGGATTACTTTGACAATAAGGTGTTCAGCATGAAGTTAGTAATTAATTTCACTTAATTAAGGGTGTTATAGAACATCAAAGGCTCTGTCGACGTCATCTGTCCCTGAAGGGCTATGCAGTGTCTAAGATATCAAATTCAAGTCAAGATATTAATTAATTAAGAGTATAATAGCCGTCAATTTTTGCACTGCTGATAACGTTTATAACGAAATGAAAGTAAATGGCATTTTAATGTTTTGTACCAAAAAGGACACCTCGTGATCCATTTACAAAGACAACTCATAGACTCGGTCTCCGACTAGCAGCTGTACAGATTCTGAAATATAAAGTCTTTCTTTCGTAACCGTCAGATCCGCTACGCTCTGCGACAGTCATCATCATCATCATATCAGCTCATATACGTCCCCATATACGAGCTGGTATGATGATGATGATGATTATATTATGAAAAATATATAAACAATATATATTTTTTATAATATAAGAGTTGTTAGTTTAAAGGTAAGTATTATTAATTATACAGGTTGTAACGAAATTGGTGTAGGTCCCGTTAATTGGGGATTCTACTCGTCATACTGAACAACTTTCTCCGAGGAACCCATAGTCAATCCTCAAAAAAAAATTGGGCCCTCCATACTAAAATGCACAAAAGCGGTCGACCAGCTGATCGATTTGTATGAAGAGTAAAAAGTTTTTTAACGCTTTCAGCAAAGTTGTAGAACAATAGTTGTTCAGTATGATGAGTAGAAGCCCCAGTTAAGGGGACCTACACCAATTTTGTTACAACCTGTATATAGATAGATAGATATTAGATTAAACTCTAATTGGTAAGCCCTTGATTATTGTTTGGCATCATCTTATCTGTTGGTAAATGTCGATGATGCCGAAGATGGAAACGGGCTTACCACGAATCCCAAAGCAATAGGAAACTGATTAATTTTGCATTATAATTATGTCACACACATCACACATCACGTCAGCTCATATACGTCCCCGCCGAGGGGCTCGAGCCTACCTTGAATTAGGACGATCGGGCCTTAGTCGACCACGCGGGCCCAGTGTGGGTTGGTCGACTTCACACACAACCTTCGAGTTTCTTCGCAGGCGTATGCAGGTTTCCTCATGATGTTTTCCTTCACCATAATTATGTAATAACAAATAACACACATTATTATGAAAGTGGTTGGCCTCCATCAAAGCACACAGAATAAACAGGAAGGGATCGGATCGACCGGAACTAGTTTTCCTCTCCACCACACATCACAACATTCACTCGTGTACAGGTTACAGGGTGTTACAAAATTTTGTATGTATGTATGTATGCATGTATAAACTCTTTATTGCGCACAAGGAATAGTCACAAAATAGTTTTATCAGACTTAATAAATCACACCCTGGACACTTCATATAACGGGCCAGAAATGACATTTCAAAAAAAGGAATGACGGAACAAACGAAATGGTGGCGAAATCCTATACGTTCGACAACCAAACTGTAACCAATCTGTATCAATCTGGGTGACGAGGGGGTGAGGTCGAAATCTAGAGAGCGGCAGGGTGTGTCCATATTGTATGTTAGTACTAATATATTATATACTTTCTTCTTCTTTCGGTGCCCTATCCTAACGGATGTCGGCGACTAACATGCGAAATTCTTCCCTCTCCTTGGCCATTCTGCAGAGAGTGTATATGTGTATAAAGGCGGTCTTATCGCTAAAAGCGATTTCTTCCAGACAACCCTTGGCAGATATATAATATTCAAATGTATTATGTAAAATTAACACGAGTACCAGTTTTATCATTATTATATCAGCTCATATACGTCCCCACCGAGGGGCTCGAGCCTACCCTGAATCAGGGCGATTAGGCCTTAGTCGACCACGCGGGCCCAGCGCGGGTTGGTCGACTTCACACACAACCTTCGAGTTTCTTCGCAGGCGTGTGCAGGTTTCCTCACGATGTTTTCCTTCACCGTTAAAGCAATCGGTAAATATGTACGTAAGTTTTAGAAAAACTCATTGGTACATTGGCCGTCCAGATTTGAACCCGGTACCTCTGGTTAGATGGACCGAGTCGTTACCGGTTGAGCCACCGACGCTTTTATATATATATATATATATATATATATATATATATATATATATATATATATATATATATATATATATATACTAATATAATATAAACAAGTATAAATATACATATATAATCACAAAACTACTGGATCGGGAAAAATTCCCGAAGACGCAGCTTGGACGTTTGAAAGGTACGTTGGGTTCCCAAAAAAACATTTTTGTCTTCATACTTCATCCATTTGACTGACGAATTTTGATAATTTTTTAATGTAGCGTGAAATTTCAAGTATTGGTTTTAAAAGGAAAGTTGTTCAGTATGATGTGTAGAAGCTTCAGTTAGCGGATACTATACCAATTTTGTTACATCCTGTATAATAAAGTTTCTATAATTTATGTGCCAACGTTAGGAAATCGTTGTTATGGGCATATTAGTAGCACATGATTGAATTAATGGTCTAGAGGTCATGGATTCGATTCCAATTAAGGGAAAGAATTGTCGGAATTCTGATCGTATGTAATTTAAGACGTAACAAAGCAAGCGATAACAAATTAAATAAAATAATTCAACTGTCTACCTTATTCCTTCGCATATGTCTTATCTCTTAGTTCTCTGTTTGTTTGTCATGTTTGTAGCCTGGTTAAGCTTTTGTTTTCGGCCCCCACAATACAGGCCTATAGCCTAGTGTGGGAACCACAGAAATCGGAATAATAAAGGGGTTTCCAATAAGAGGTGTTATTTTGATATTCAAAGAAAAATGCCATTTTTTAATATAAATGATCGGATGTTTATTTCATTATAAAGAAGAAGGTATGCCGTTAATAGTGGAAAATAACATCAGGCAAATGACCACCACGACCACGCTAACAGGACCATATGCTTTTAATGAAATTTTCCATAACCAAATCGCAAAGTGACTGCCCTATTTCCTCGATAGCCCCACGAATTCCATCTTTGAGGTCTTGAATCGACGCTGGGCTGTTGGCGTAGACCTTAACTTTTACGTGGCCCCAAAGGAAAAAGTCGCAAGGTGTTAAATCACAAGATCTCGGTGGCCAATTGTGATCACTTCTTCGAGAGATAACACGGTCCGGAAACTTTTCCCGCAAAAGATCCATGGTTTCGTTGCTTGTGTGATGTGTGGCACGTAGCGCCGTCTTGTTGAAAGTAAACGTTGTACAGATCAATACCATCAAATTCCGGCTATAAAAAATCATTAATCATCTCTCGATAGCGCAATCCATTCACCGTAACTGTTGCTCCAGCCTCATTTTCGAAAAAGTAAGGTCCAATGACTCCGCCGGACCATAAACCGCACCAACAGTCATACGTTGAGGATAGAGAGGCTTTTCAACAATAACTCTTGGGTTTTCCGAGCGACAATTTTGCTTGTTGACGAAGCCACCGAGGTGGAAATGGGCTTCATCACTCAAGATGATTTTTCGATGGAATTCCGGATCATTTTCATGCATTGCAACGACCCAATCAGCAAAGACACGACGTTGTTGATGATCGGCCGGCTTGAGTTCTTGTGTTAACTGAACTTTATAAGCCCTAAGACCCAAATCTTTATGCAAAATACGGTGTAATGACGTTTGTGGAATGCCTAATTCCAAAGAACGACCAGGAATGGACAAACCTGGGTTTTCTTCAACACTTTCGGCTACAGCAGCAATATTCTCGGCTGTTCTTGAGCGACATGCACAACTTTTATTCTTCACATCACTAACTTGTCCCAACAGCTCGAATTTTTCCATCAATTTCTGTATTGCGATCCGACAAGGTGCTTCACGACGACTCAAAAATGTTCGAGTTTTACGAACCGTCTCTGCCAAGTTTTCTCCGTTTTTATAGTGAATTTTAATCATTTCAATGCGTTGTTGAAGCGTGTATCGTTCCATTTTTATTAATGGCGTAGTTTCTACTTGTCAAATGTCAAAAAATGACAGCTTCAAAAGTGACATCTACTGAAATAGCGGGCTATTCAAAATAACACCTCTTATTGGAAAACCCTTTATAGCGGGAACCACTACTTACTGTTTTATCGTTTAACTGTGTTTTTGGTAATGAAATAAATTTAATTAATATTACCTATTACGGTTTATGAAATACAGTCCGCTGACAGACGGTTGGTCAGCATTTGGGCACGCCCCGGACACTGCATACAACGGTCGTGAAATGACATTTCTAAAAAACAAATGACGGAGCAAACAAAATCACGGCGAAAACCTATACGTTCAAGAACCAAACTATAACCAATCTGTATCAATCTGCGTGACGAGGGGGTTAGGTCGCAATCTAGAGTTATGTTAGTACTAATATATATACTTTGATTAAGGAACCCGAAAAATGGATTTTTTTTATACAAATCGACCGGGTGATTACCCCATTTTGAATTCCCATGCAAAACCTTTCCAGGTTCAGAAAAATTTATAACAAATAAGTAGAAGGCCCCCTCAGAAGTAAACCTATATTTAACCTATTAAACCCATCACTCAGTATAGCAAAAGCCGCTATTCCTGTCAACACCGAGAGGAAAAGTCACCAGATATAATTATTATACTAGAAGGTAACAACAAATTTTTCCTCTCAACCTAAGTTTATCCATTTCCGTTATCGTTACCAGATTTGTCATGACCTCCTAGTCTATATTAAGGCTCCTCGGTTCCTAAAATAAGCAACTCGATTCACGATGTTTCAAACATCGAACGAAACTGCTTGGAAATAAAGTTCTTGTCAGCTCGTACTGCCACGTGGCTGGTACGTCAATCGCTGCGGACGAATCGTGCGAAAATTGTAGTTTTTAATTTATTTTAAATAAAATAAGCCGAATTTCCAAAAAGTAAGAAAAAAAAACATTTTGTATTTTTTTGTTAAGAAGTTTATAAATTATCATAGTTTCAATTAAACTTTCAGCAGTTCTATGGTTACAACTAGAAAAAATCTACATCACTTCTCATATCCTGTAAATTACAAAACAATTACTTTTTTTTTTCGATAAAAAATCCATAATTGTAGTGAAAAGTTGGTCGTTAGTGGCGGTATAAACCTTAATATCTAGTGAAGCTCGTAAGAAGCCGTAGCTACTTATGGTTTAAAACAACTTGAAATTTTACTACAACATAGAATATGCATGCACCGGAAAACGTAGCGATGGCAGGCCTCCCACGCGGTGGACCGACGGCCTGGTGAAGATCGCGGGAAGCCGATGGATGCAGGCAGCGCAGGACCGGTCGTCGTGGAAATTCTTGGGGGAGGCCTTTGTCCAGCAGTGGACGTTTTTCGACTGATATGATGATGATGATAGAGTATTAATTTTTGGCCTCAAAAGTTTTTAAATAGAGATTTAACTAAAGCTGCAAAAAGTGACCATCTAAGTACGTAGTTAAGGTGAGTCGTCTTTTCATCTCGGCTTGTTTTATGCTAATCGCGCCTTCGACGAGCGATTTTAATTCCACCCAGCCAGCCTCGTCCGTTTAGAAGTTTCTTTCTTAACTTATTCAGATACTGATTAATTTCAGAAAGTCATTCTCAATTTCATTAAGTAGCAAGTTTAATTAACGGAGTTCAATGTCGTGACTTAGCGGCACTTAAGACCGGATTTGGTCATTGCTTGGATTATTATAATAGGTATAAATTAAGTATGTTAAATAAACAGGTATAAATTAACTGATTCGGATACTGATTAATTTCAGAAAGGCGTTCTCAATGTCATTAGGAAGCAAGTTTAATTAACGGAGTTCAATGTCGTGGCTTAGCGGCACTTAAGACCGGATTTGGTCATTGCTTGGATTATTATAATAGGTATAAATTAAGTATTATAAATAAATATGTATAAATTTACTTATTCAGAAACTGATTAAATTCATAAAGTCGTTATCAATTTCAGTAGCAAGTTTAAGTAACGGAGTTCAATGTCGTGACTTAGCAGCACTTAAGACCGGATTTGGTCATTGCTTGGATTGTTATAATAGGTATAAATTAACTTTTAATAATAAATACGTATAAATTAACTTATTCAGATACTGATTAATTTCAGAAAGTCATTCTCAATTTAATTAAGTAGTAAGTTTAATTAAAGAAGTTCAATGTCGTGACTAAGCGGCACTTAAGACCGGATTTGGTCATTGCTTGGATTATTATAATAGGTATAAAATAAGTATGATAAATAACTAGGTTTAAATTAACTGATTCAGATACTGATTAATTTCAGAAAGTCGTTCTCAATTTCATTAAATAGCAAGTTTAATTAACGGAGTTCAATGTTTTGAATCAGCGGCACTTAAGACCGAATTTGGTCATTGCTTGGATTATTATAGTAGGTATAAATTAAGTATGATAAATAAATAGGTAACCTATCCAGTTGCAGCGAGGGGTGAGACAGGGAGACGTCTCCGAAACTGTTCACCGCCGCCCTGGAAGATGTTTTCAAGCTTCTGGACTGGGGTGGACTCGGCATCAATATCAACGGCGAGTACATAACCCACCTCCGATTCGCTGACAATTATCGTGGTCATGGCTGAGACTATGGACACAGTATAATGAAGAGTACTAGCTATTAAAGACTTTATCACAATGCTCGATGGCCTCAGTAAATTCTCTCCAACAAGTGGGTTCAAAATGAACATGGACAAGACGAAAATAATTTAAATGTACGTGTCGCACCCACTCCTCTAAAGGTTGGAGACTCTACACTGGAAGTTGTTGACGAATATGTATGTATACCTGGGACAAACAGTCCAGCTAGGTAAGCCCAACTTCAAGAAAGAGCGTAATGGTTAGTCCATTCGCTTCACACCAGGAGGTCGCGGGTTCGATTCCCGGTGGGTTCAACTTATAAGACTCGGTTTGGTTGGTGGTAGGGCATTTTCATAGCCCGCCTGGCTAACTACCACCATCTTATCTAAGTCTTGCCGCCAAAAATCAGTGTTAACAACATCGATGTGTTCCGGCTTGAAGATAAGACTCCATTGCGTTGGGGAACCTTGGTAAGCCCGCTTATATCTTCGGCATCATCGTCACTTACCATCAAGTGAGATGATGCCAAGGGCTTACCAATTGTGAATAAAAATTTTAAAAAATCTTCACGTACCAAATACCGCAGTGTTTCAAGACTATGGTCTTTGACCAGTGTGTGTTGCCAGTGATGATTTACGGAACTGAGCATGCTCGCTTACTTTGGGCCTCATAAAAAGGCTCAAGGTCACCCAAAGGGCAATGGAGCGTGCTATGCTCGGAGTTTCTCTGCGTGATCGAATCAGAAACGAGGAGATCCGCAGGAGAACCAAACTAACCGACATAGCTCACAGAATCGCTAAACTGAAGTGGCAGTGGGCAGTTCACATAGCAGTAAAGTTCTCCAGTGGCGACCTCGCACCGGAAAACGTAGCGTAGGTAGGCCTCCTACGCGGTGGACCGACGACCTGGTGAAGATCGCGGGAAGCCGATGGATGCGGGCACCGCAGGACCGGTCGTCGTGGAAATCCTCGGAGGAGGCCTTGTGGCAACACTCTTTATCCATCGCTATTCGTCGTTGACATTCGACTATCTCCGGTTCGGAAGCGGTCGGCAGCGCTCGCGCCTAATCGGTTTTCCCTACTCGTCTATCTCCGTTCACCTCCGGCGTCGAGAGGTTGCTTGCTCGCGGTTCGGTAGCGCCCGCTAAATTAATTTCTGTCTACCTACATAAGTACATCTCGATAAATAAACTGTTGCAAATGCAAAACGCATACGATGTTGGTTAATTATTTCTCCACATAATTGGTGACCCCGACGTGATCCGTGTAGTTTTAAAACCCACGAGGGAAACCAAAAGGGCAGTCACTAATGGCGGCAAGCGACTGTCAATCTCCAGGCCGCCTTTTCGTCACGGATAAAAAGACTGGAGTGAAGTTTTTAGTGGATACCGGTTCCGATTTATGTGTATACCCCCTGAAATACTTACGCGGCCAGTTTATACAAAAAAATAAATATGAACTTTTTGCCGCAAATGGCTCGCCCATTGCTACCTACGGTTGGACTAACTTTACGCTAGACTTAGGTTTGCGACGCGCCTTTACTTGGCGGTTTGTAATAGCGGACGTTACCAAACCCATAATAGGAGTAGTTGACGTTTTTCATGAACCGTGATAGCTATACAGTTGAAATTTCACAGATGATGTATTTATGTTGCCGCTATAACAAAAAATAATAAAAATTAGAAAAAGTTTTAAAAATAGGGGGTCTCTATACGAAAAACGAGGTTTATTTTAAACATGAAGAAACTAGCGCCATCTAGTATGATGGTACGGAACCCTTTTCTGGCTCTCACTTTACCGGTTTTTTTACCTAGTATAGTATTTTTATTTACAGAACATTTTTTATTTCAATTAAAAAGCGAGCCGGTGTAAGATGCCGGAAGTTAGCGGCCATCAAATTTCTTAGGGAACAAAAAATAATAATCTTCAATATACACTTTACAAGCCCTTGTAAACTCCCTGCGAGAGTGCCGTTGACAAGTCAACAAGGCGGTGACAAAAAATTGAAATTTAATCTTAGTTTACTTACCAAGGATTTAAGTTTAAAATAATAATGGAACAAGGAAGAAATTCAAGTGTTCGTTTTGTGTTATGAAATAATTTCAGGAATTATAACAGAATCAACTATAATGGTAGTTTATGAAACTGTTGCATAATACCTAGTTATGTGCAGTTTCATACACTATTTTATCTTATTTCATATATTGGGATTGAATCAACTAAACAACAAAGATCAAAAATAGTAAGAAAAAACAAACTACAAATTTCAGTACCCACAACAAAACGTGTCATAGCGCCAAATCCCAGCACATCACCGCGCTTGCTCTGAAGCGGACGCTGTCACAGACAGGTACAAACAATGCTTTCACTGATCTCAGACATTTTTAAGTAAGAATGAAAATTATCCACGAAATTCAGTAACTACAACAAATGGGGCCAAAACCTAGTTCATCACCGAGCATGCGTTAAAGCGGGCGCTGTCACAGACAAGTAAAAATTAGAATGAAAACTTTTTGTAATGCTGTAAAATTAATATCCTTTGCTATCAAGAACTAATTAAAAGTCACCCTGTGTATTTCAGTAAGATTTTTAAATCTTACTTAAGTCTGGCGCCACTCAAGAACTTTACTACCCCAAAGACCATCTGTTTTACGAGCTATGTGCCCTGCCCACTGCGACTTCAGTTAAGCGATTCTGTGAGCTTTGTCTGTTACTTTGGTTATGTTAGTACTATATATATTTTTTGAAAAACTCATTGGTACATTGGCCGTCCAGATTTGAACCCGGTACCTCTGGTTAGAAGGACCGAGTCGTTACCGGTTGAGCCACCGACGCTTAACTTAACTTACGTACATACTTACCGATTGCTTTAACGGTGAAGGAAAACAACATGAGGAAACCTGCACACGCCTGCGTAGAAACTCGAAGGTTGTGTGTGAAGTCGACCAACCCGCACTGGGCCCGCGTGGTCGACTAAGGCCTAATCGCCCTGATTCACGGTAGGCTCGAGCCCCTCGGTGGGGACGTATATGAGCTGTAATGATGATATATTTACTTAGCTTTGGTTCTCCTGCGAGCAAAATGCTCGTAATCTAAAAAAAACTTTTTGAATCATGTTATTTTTATTAACTTGACTCATCAAGTCATCATATCTGTTTATACCTCTGACTTGGAATCTCTTATTAAAAGAAAAAAAGTCCATAAACATCTCCATTACGTTTTTATTCATACCTGTTTTGTACTAATATCTGATCAAGATCATTCACTATTCAATAGCATATACAGGGTGATTACGGGGTCGTGGAGCAAGAAAGAAGCATTTAACTTACTTTCTCCTAAGGATCACGATAGGTTAGGACTAAAAGTACACCAGCGACTTTTACTTTTAGTCAGCAAAAAAAAACTGCGATAATTCGAGATCATGGTCACCCTACTATTAATAAAAATTAATAAAAAGGTGTAATTAAAAGTAGGGTGACCACGCATTTTGAGTCAATAATAATTTTTAAATAAAAATACGTAAATAACGAATCATCTTTGTTTCAATTAAAATAAATACAGGTAGCATCGCAATCATTTTCTGCGTCAGAAAAAAATGGTTGGGATCACGACCCCGAAATCACCCTGTATGTATATTAGTTATTTTATTACAGGGTGGGATAAAAAGGTGACAGTTCTTTAAGGAACCATTTTTAGGGTTTTTTACCCAAAGGGTAAAAACGGGACCCTATTACTAAGCCTCCGCTGTCCGTCCGTCCGTCTGTCACCAGGCTGTATTTCATGAAGCGTGATAGCTAAACCCTATGTGTGCGGTTCTGACTCGGACTTTACTAATTTTTTCAACCCTTAAGTAATCCATTTAAAAGCCCTATAAATGGACTTGCAATGCAAGTTTAACTTATCACCACATTTAAAAAAAAAGTATTTTCTTTTTAGGGTTCCGTATCTGAAAAGGAAAATACAGAACCATTATAGGATCACTCATTTGTCTTTCTGTCTCTCCGTCCATCCGTCTGTAACAGCCAATTTGCTCCGAAATTACTGGACCGATTGAGTTGAAATTTGGTCACTTATTGTAAGTTGGTGACCCAAAGATGAACGTGTAACGTAAATGAGAAAATTAAAAAAAATAAGTTTTGCAAACAATGTTGTGTGACATATCAAAAGAATGGGCTTGTTGTGCGAATTTCAAATGTTTTTTTTTTATTATTTTAACATAAAAAGTTTTGAAGCTTATTAAGATCACCTTATCTCCGAAACTACTGGGCCTAAAATCTTGAAAAAATCACAGCATATGCGGTTGAATGAATAGATTACATGAAAACTTATAAAAAAAACTAAAATCCTTTTGTTCCCACAAAAAATCTAAAGTCTATAATAAGTAGACCTCTATTTAACCAAAGAAAAGTCCCTATGTAGGTACCCAGAGGTCCTGTTCTGTTGGTAGTTAAAGTTTTGGCGCGGAACCCTGTTTTTATGACTCCGACTCGCACTTGGCCGGTTTTTCAACTAGCTAGCTGCAAAAACCCGGCGTTGCCTGGGTCACAATAATTATGTCAACGCTTAATAGAATAAAGTCCCTTTTTTCTGTTTTAGACAAACACAGTAGGTCCACTCTTCATAAAAATGATTAAAACTACAAAGTTCATATATGTACAAAGGTCACAACCTTCTATAAACCTCATACCGCCTCATACATTTAACCGCCTTCGTGGCGTAATGGTTAGGCCATTCGCTTTACACCACGAAGTCGCGGGTTCGATTCCCGGCGGGGTCAACTTGTAAGACTCGGTTTCGTTGGTGGTACGGCATTTTCATAGCCCGCCTGGCTAGCTACTATCATCTTATCTAAGTCTTGCCGCCAAACATCAGTTTAAACAACATTAATGTGTTCCGGCTTGAAGATAAGATAGCCATTGCGTTTGGGAATCTTGGTAAGCCCGCTTCTATCTTCGGCATCATCGTCACTTACCATCAGGTGAGATGATGCCCAGGGCTTACCAACTGTGAATAAAAAAAATGCAAATAATGGCCTTTTTTACAAATCGCTCAGCTGATTCGCCAACTTTTTATGGGAAGTCATGAGTAGAAACCCATGTTTAAAAAAAGTTTGTTTTATTTTTCCTAACGTTGTTGATGTCAAAAACATAAACAACAAAAGAGGGCTTACCAATTGTAAAAAATAGAACCTTGTAGAATAGAAACTTCACACCTTCAACCACACCACCCCTCATCTCCCACAACCACACAATTTTCATACAAATCGATCAATTACTGATCAGCCAATTTATTATGGGGACGTAGAGGCCAAAATTTTATTTTATTTTGTTAATTCAGTGTGGTCTCCTTGGTGAAAGTTGCTTAGTTTATAGCCCCGTGTTTAAATTTTTCCGGCAAAATTTTTATACACCCTATAATGTATTATTTTTATATTTTGTTCTAACGTACTTTATGACCTTGATACCTACCGACACATAGTATGTCATACTTGTGCCTTTCTGGTTCTATAATCTATTTTCAAAGATTCCATTTAATTCGAAAACAATAAACATTCCTTTATTTGAGGTAGCTACAAGCTATCCACTCTCTCTCTGACCTTTTACCCCTTGACCTAAGGCCTTTTTTACCCTAAATGTATTATTTTTATATTTTGTTCTAACGATCTTTATGACCTTGATACCTACCGACACTTAATATTTAATACTTGTGCTTATATGGCTCTATAATCTCTTAAAAAGATTCCATTTAATTCGCAAACAATAAAAATACTTTTATTTAAGGTAGCTACAAGCTATCCACTCTCTCTCTGACCTTTGACCCCTTGACTTAAGACCTTATTTACCCTCTAAGTATTATTATTTTTTTGTTGTCCTAAGGATATTTATGACCTTGATACCTACCGACTCTTAATATTTAATACTTGTGCTTATCTGGTTCTATAAAATCTTTTCAAAGATTCAGTTTAATTCAAAAAAAACAATAAACATTCCTTTATTTGAGGTAGCTACTAGCTATCCACTCTCTCTCTGACCTTTGTTGACCCCTTGACTTAAGACCTTTTTTACGTAATTCTGTTATGTTGGCGTTATGTATCGTCTCCACCGTCTAATAGGACTACGGAAGTATATTCACATTCGCTATGCACATATAAATAACATCTATATTGCCGTTAGTGTCAATTATAAAGACTTTTGTAGAAAAATGTGCGAAAAACTTCGCCGAGAAAAGAAGTTAAGATCGGTGATATAATATTTATTACGTTAAAAATTAATCAGTCTCAAATAAAGTATAATATTAAAGATAGTAAATACGAACGCTCCGTACAGGGAGCTTGTCACTATTTCATACACTTGGAACCCCTCTAGATGTATCTATAATTGTAACTTGGAGTAATATTCACATTAATAGATATATAAACACGAATTAACATAAATGAATTAAATTAAAATAAATTAATTGAACACTGATTCAAAGACGACGTAAATAAAACAGCAGGCCTAAACTAGATCCAGGTAGTACAAGATAGAGAAAAAAATTCGTTTTTAGAAGAGCCCTTCACCGTTTCTTGGGTACTTGCAGATTAAACTTACACAAAAATAAATACAAAGTAAATATTTTTTACAAATGACATTATGTAATCTCTAAAAGGTGGGTCGCTCAATCGGTAACGACTCGGTCCTCTGAACCAGAGGTCCCGGTTTCAAACCCGGACGGCCAATGTACCTATGTGTTTTTTCGAAACTTACGTACATGTACTTACCGATTGCTTCAACGGTGAATGAAAACATCGTGAGGAAACCTGCACATCTGATTCCAGATGTGTAAGAAGGTCGCGTTGCACAAGTCCGTAGGTGTAAATCTAAATGCCCTACACGTGACCGCGGGTGATGTTAAGTGCAACACCAGGCAACCGCCGTCGTCTATCCCTTAGATAGAACGGTTAATTGCGCCACACGATAAGTGATTAGGTAATGTAATTACTATTTTGTGAATATCAGAAAGAGTGTAATATTTGTGGTAATATGTACTTATTTGCCTCTCTTTCTATCGCGTAACTCTTATCTCTTCTGACTACTGAATTTACACCTTGTAAGGGGCCGCGCGGCTTGGCGCGGCGTAAAAGACGGCGTAGTTACATTTTTAACATTTTATTTTAATTATATATTATGAATCTTGATTCCGTAGCACCATAGCCAACATAATACCGCAATCTTTCTGTTTTATATTTAACTAGTTTTGCCCGCGGCTTCGCTGGCGTGGACATCGTTTTTATGATTTTCATTTGGGGTGAGTGGAGCGAATCTGGTCAATCCGTTGCTCCGTTGCGACGCCGACGTGCGCGAACCCGGAAATGAGTTTTCCCTAGATCCCTCAGGATATGCTAATTAGTATTCTTTGTCATTTTCCACCCCCTCAACTATCTCCTAGCAAAATATCACTCCATTGCGATGTTAAAAAACACAACCAAAAATGGCAGCCGACTATGCTATTTTCACGTGATAAAAAGTAGTCTATGTCCTTCCCCTTGACACAGGCTACCTCCATGTTAAATTTCGTCAAGATTGGTTGAGGTATTGAAACGTGAAAATGTAAGAAATTTTCAACAGCCTACGTGGCGTAATGGTTAGTCCATTCGCTTCACACCAGGAGGTCGAGGGTTCGATTCCCAGCTGGGTCAAGATTCAGTTTGGTTGGTGGTAGGGCATTTTTATAGCCCGCCTAGCTAGCTACCACCATCTTATCTAAATCTTGCCGCCAAACATCCGTGCTAACAGCATTGATGTGTTGCGGCTTGAAGATGAGATAGCTAGATCGCTTAGGGAAATTAGGGAATCTTAGTAAGCCCGCTTCCATCTTCGGCATCATCGTCACTTACCACCAGGTGAGATGATGCCAAGAGCTTACCAATTGTGAATAAAAAAAAAACAAAAAACAAACATATAAACCAACAAACAATTATTCTCTTCGTCTAGCGATAGGTACAATTTTTTTTTTTGAACCATCAAAGTTTGCTATCGTTTTTTTACGTAACGCTGTAACCATTAGGGGCGTCGACCTTTACGAGCGGGTAAAAAGCAAAATGTTTGTCCCCCTCGCCCTCGCATGATTTTCAACTTGCCATCCTGCTTGGGAAACAGAGCGGGTGCCGCAAAAATGGAGTTCAAATTTAATAAATCAAAAATAAAAACCTAAAAACAAAAACTGAAATAAATTAGCCCTCGGTCACCATTTCAGGTGTTTTTTTTTTAGGGTTCCGTACCCAAAGGGTAAAAACGGGACCCTATTGCTAAGACTTCACTGTCCGTGCGTCTGTCTGTCACCAGGCTGTATTTCGTGAACCGTGATAGCTAGACAGTTGAAATTTTTACAGATGATGTATTTCTCCTGCCGCTATGACAACAAATATTAAAAATTAGAAAAATTGAAAAAATAAAGGGGTCTCCAAACAAAAAACGTGTATTTTTTGAAATGTGAAGAAACTAGCGCCATCTAGTACGGTGTTACGGAACCCTTTGTGTGCGGTTCTGACTCATAAATATAGTTTAACAGATAACTGCGATTTATTTTGATCGTGGATGTATTGAGAAATCGTGCGTTCGCTCAAGTACAGCCCTCAGTCAGATAGCCGATTATCTTTTGTTTTAATTTAAGAATTAGGGGATTACCGCTTTAATAAAAATCTGGATCAAGACAACAGCGCCACTTTGGTTCTTGGATCTTTAGCTGACAACCATTCCATTACTACAAAAAAAATATATCAAAATGAGTCAAGGTGTTTCTTACAATTCGGGGATCTTTAAGGCGAGTGTGAATAGGCATTATTTGAGTTTGCGTGTACCATTCTAGACTACATCGTCACTTACCATTAGGTGAGATATAGTCAAACACAATCGATTTTTTAATAAAAAAAGAGGGGAAGAATTACGAACACACGCACACCGGAATTGTATATGTTTAAGATTAAATAAAAATAAAGGATATAAATATAAATTAATTCTAAAATCTTCAATTTGCTTGATACGTCCTCTTAAGCGGTTCAAATATTTAAGACTAAGGTTATTTGTGTCTCTCAGACGGGAAATCATACTGCCTGACAAGATAATTGGGTTCTATACATTTATTGAAATAGCTACAAAGTGCTATTCGTTGCGAAATAGTAGATAATGACCGATTACGCTCGCTTCAAGCCTTAGAAATAATGTTGGACAAAGCTAAGCATTTATTATGTGCAAATGACTGCACACTGGACTTGAGTCCTTTAAAATGGACCGTGGGCGTTAAAAAGTAAATATTAACTACTTAACTAGGTAGTCTGTGATAATAGTCAAGCGATCATTGAATTATCTAATAAGAGTTCTAATCGATATAATCGTGTATTACGCACAATTTTTTTATGTGAGTATTTTCAACCGACTTCCAAATAGGAGGAGGTTCTCAATAGGGATGACGACAGCATCAGAAATATATAATGAACTCTTTATCACTAAATTGCCCTCCTATCTAAACTTCGGAATTTTGTTTTTCATCGAGTCTTCGATTTTTAATTCACCAAAACCACAAAATGAGTACATATAACGACGCTGCAAAACTAAGACGTCACGCCTAGGTATTTCAAACATTTTTAGAACAAAATGTCGTTTTTGACAGATGATAAAAAGTAAATTGTATGACTAGCATTCGTCATCCCTATTCGACTGTATGTTTTTTTTTTGTATTTTTGTTACGCGTTATCTTTGCAGATTATGAAGCTATTTTCATGATTCTTTTTTTATTCGATTGGGTATGCACACAGATGGGTCTTGTACAAATTTTATCAAAATAAGTCTAGTATTTGTTTATAAAATTAACAACAACCAAAAAATAATATCACAAAATTGTACTAAGTGGTTGCGATGTAAGTCGGTTTTTTAACGTGTTTTAGTGTTTCTAATTATGTCTTAAAATATGTACCTAATCTTATCCAGATGGTACCAGACGTCAGGAATCGTCTTCAAATGTCTGAATTTCAAGGTTCTTGCCAGGACTTGGAAATTGTGAGGATTTCTCTTCCGTAACTCAATATGACGCGAACCTAGATATATCCAAAGCAGAATCACTCCTTGAACACTTCATACAACGGGCCAGAAATGACATTTCATAAAAGGAATGACGGAACAAACAAAATGGCGACTAAATCCTATACGTTCGACAACCAAACTGTAACCAATTGATCAATCTGGGTGACGAGGGGGGTGAGGTCGGAATCTAGAGAGCGGCAGGGAGTGTCCATATTGTATTTTAGTACTAATATATATACTTTGGCAGAATCTACGCTTCTATCCATCTCTTGAAAATTACTTCACAATTTCCAAACTAAAATGTTTGTTAATTTGCCAAGTAGGCTCCCAAAAGATCTTTCACAGAATACTAATTAAGAGCGCTGATAAAGTTTGCAATAAACATTTCAATTAAAAGTTTATGTTTGTTTTGTTGCAGGAGACAGTGGTGCTTAGTCGGTAAGTAAATGGCTGCATATTTTTGAAAACATTCTTTATTAATTCTACTTATATTATAAACTCGAAAGTTTGTAAGAATGTATGGATGTATGAATCTATGTTTGTTACTCTTTTACGCAAAAACTACTGAACTGATCTGGTTGAAATTTGTTAGGTAGACAGATTAGGACCTGGACATAGGCTACTTTTTCCCACGCTTGCGAGCACCGTGCGGCTTGCACACTGCACACCACCGTAAAGTCATAGAAACGGTGTCCACGTGGGTGATGCCGAGGGAAACAGCTACCACTGCCACTGTTCCACTACCAGTAAACGATAATGTTGTGTTATGATTTGGATTTTAAATAAGAAGTAGTTAATAGTAAATTTTCCTTTTTGCAATTTGTTGCTTAAGTTTGCTTTGCACAGCCTTTACTTTTATATAGATATATCCAATCTCTGGTTTGCCTGGAAGAAATTTCTTTCAGCAATAAGGCCACCTAAATTGTAGAATTGAAATTTTTAATGTGTATTCTGTACTATCATCTACATTTCTTATTGTACAATAAAACATATTTGATTGATTGATTGATTGATGGATAATCATCCTAAATTTGGGATGGTTTGGCCATACTCCACACATGGGGACCTAATCCGGGTTTGTAGAGGTTGTAGCGAACCCCACGGTCAGAAGTTCTTCTAGCCACATTTTAGGCATCTGACACGGCTTAAATACCTGCCATTTAGTGATAGTAACCGACGCCAACGGCTTAACGTAACGAAATTTTGCGTTACACTGACTATAGTCACACCCTGGACACTTCATACAATGGCCCAGAAATGACATTTCAAAAAAGGAATGACGGTACAAACAAAATAGCAGCGAAATCCTATACGTTCGACAACCAAACTGTAACCAATCTGTATCAATCAGGGTGACGAGGGGGAAAGGTCACAATCTACTACAATAATAAGAACGTCTCCTTTAGTAAAAGGAAATAAGTCGTGTTAACCTACTATTCTTTCTTTTTACTATGCAATAAGGTATAATTATTAGTTCTAACATACAGTATGGACACTCCGTGCCGCTCTCTAGATTGCGACCTCACCCCCTCGTCACCCAGATTAATACAGATTGGTTACAGTTTGTTCTCGAACGTATAGGATTTCGCCGCCATTTTGTTTGTTCCGTCATTCTTTGTTTGAAATGTCATTTCTGGCCCGTTGTATGAAGTGTTCAGGGTGTGTCATCGATCCACGGAGATTAAATAGATTAAAAAAAGAGATTACATGATTTAATACGTATATATTAACTATTCAATAATACAAAACAAACATTATATGAAACATATTATAAATAACATAACATCACATTACCTAAAATAACCCATCCCTGGTCATTCCCGATGTAAAGGTGCCCATAACACTCGCTGCATTTCCGCGCTGAATGGCTATAATGGACAGCCAGTTTTTGTGAAAAAACAAACTGGACCACGTCCGACCACGCCCGGGCAGTCTGCTAATTCATGTCTCACTTATAACTCTTTTCAGTAAAAAAAACTTTTTCACCTAGAGATTTTCTTTAAATCGTCCCAGTGACCTACAGTTAAGACAAAGCTATAACACGTTCAACCACTCCCAGGTTGCTAATGCATATCTTAAATAGAAAAAGTTTCAGTCAAAAACCATTTCACAGTTTCTCTAAATCGTCCCAATATCCTACTGATAAGACAAAGCTAAAACACGTCTCACTTAAAACTCTTTTCAGTAAAAAAACTTTTTCACCTAGAGATTTTCTTTAAATCGTCCCAATGACCTAAAGATAATACAACGTGTTAGAACGTGTTATAACGTTCAACCACGCCCAGGTAGTCTGCTAATGCATGTATTATACAGCGTGTAACAAAATTGGTGTGGGTCCCGTTAACTGGGGCTTCTAGTCATCATACTGAACATTTTTTGTTCTAAAATTTGCTGAAATCGCAAAAAAATACTCTTCATACAAATCGATCAGCTGATTGACCAATCATGTACATTTTTATTTGGAGGGTCCAAATATTTTTTTGAGATATGTGTATGGGTTCCTTGGGGAAAGTTGTTCAGTATAATGTGAAGAAACCCCAGTTAACGGGTCCTACTCCCATTTTTTACAACCTGTATAGAACACGTTTCAGTCCAAAATCATTTCACCTTGTTTCTCGAAAACGTCCCAATGTCCTACTGATAAGACAAAGCTCAAACACGTCCGACGACGTCCGAGTAGTCAGCTAATGCATCTCTTATTAAACCGGGAAGGAACCCATCGGAAACTATCGACCCTCTGGCTAGCGGAAATCAAACTAATCGATTTTCATTTCGCTGACAGGAAATTAAATCCTTTGAGAGTCGATCCGATAACGGATTTCAGCTAAAAACGACACGTGTTCTGCGATTCGAAGAGAACGTTCTACAGTAGAACTTCTACTGAATAGACTTTCAGGGTTCAGTACCAAATTTGTATGAGGAAAATTAAACTGTGATAAATAAATATCGATAAATAAATATCGGTGGACCGATGACCTGGTGAAGGTCGCGAGAAGCCGCTGGATGTGGGCAGCGCAGGAACGGTCATCGTGGAAATCCTTAGGGGAGGCCTATTTCCAGCAGTGGACGTCCTTCGGCTGATATGATGATGATGGTGAAATAAAAAATAAATATACACTTTAGTCAAACCCTGGACACTTCATACAACGGGCCGGAAATGACATTTCAAAAAAGGAATGACGGAACAAACAAAATGGCGAAATCCGTTCGATAACCAAACTGTAACCAATCTGTATCAATCTGGGTGACGAGGGGGTGAGGTAGCAATCTAGAGAGCGGCAGGGAGTGTCCGTATACTGTATGTTAGTACTAATACACATACTTTGCTTTAGTTGAGATTTTCGAACCGCCGCCTGATTTTTATCCCGCCTACACGGCGGAATGGTTAAGCCCATTAGCTTCATGTCAGGAGGCCGCGGGTTCGAAACCCGCCGGAGTCTTACTTAGTAAGACTCGGTTTGGTTGGTGGAAGGGCTATAAGCTACCACCACATTATCTACGTTTTGCCGCCAAACATAAATGTTGACAGCTTTCATGTGTTCCGGTTTAAAGATAGGATATCCAGGTGGCCATAGCGTTTGGGAATCTTGGTAAGCCTGCTTCCATCCTCGACATTATCTTCACTTACCATTAGGTGAGGTGCTAAGGGCTTACGAATTGTGGAGTTAAAAAAAACAAAAGACAAGGAAATATTTGTTATCAATGGATTTTTCGTAGCCAACAACGTTTTACCACTTTTCAAAATGTCAAGCAAACGAATTCCCAGAGAACTTTTTTATGCTGTCATTATTAAGATAACTACGAATTCATAAATATGGGGTGCTCTTAAAATTACTGCCGCCGCTAAAGGGGGTTCCTTTAATCTTAAAACCGTACAACTTTTGAACAAAGTTGATCAATTAGTTAATCGATTGGTATATACAGGATGTGACAAAAATGGTGTAGGTCCCGTTAACTGGGGCTTCTACTCATCATACTGAACTTTTGTTCTATGACTGCTGAAATCGCAAAAAAAACTCTTCATACAACTCCATCAGCTGAATGACTAATTTTGTTCATTTTTGTATGGACGATCCATATTTCTTTTATAGAATTGACAATGTATTCCTTGTGGAAAGTTGTTCAGAGTGATGAGTAGAAACACCAGTTAACGGGTCCTACATCAGTTTTTTTACACCTGTATAGTATTTTCTTTTATATATTTAATACTCGCCTTTGCCCGCATGGACATCGTTTTTATAACTATCTTTGAGGGTGAGTCCCAACCCCGCAACCATCTCGTGCAATTTTTTTTTTCAATTCCCTCAGAAACTGCATCGGGCCATGCCATTTCCATGGGATAAAAAGAAGCCTATGTCCTTTCCAGTAACACAGGCTAATTTAATGCCAAATTTCATCAAGATTGGTCAAGGTGTTTAAGCGTGAAAAAGTAACTAACAAACAAACACATTTATAATATTAGTAAGGATGAGGATTGGTTCCGTGGAGAAAGTTGTTCAGTTTTACGAATAGAAGCACCCCTTACAGCAACAGCAGATATTTTGACAGCACCCTATTATATACTGTGTTAAAACAATTGTTCACAAATATAATTCAGCGCAGTAACTGATAAAACAAAAATATGGCTTCCCTTTTTACCTCTTCAGAAGTTTTAATAAGCCAACGTTTCCCTGGGGACGCTCTTTTTCACGTAACTAATTTCATTATACGAAAAAGGAGTAATTTTCATTGTTTTAGCCAGAACCCTTTGCGCGGAGAGCGTTCACGCTTGGCTGGGTTTTAATATCACTCATCGCTGCAGCATTATTAAATTTCTCGTAGATCCTTGTAACATAACGTACGATTGGAGAATTAAATTTTAGATATGAAATTGAGTTACACATATTTTATATTAATAATTCAATTTTATCTGTGATCGTATGGGGCGAAAGCAGCATTAATCTTGCCATAAAAGGAACCATGGTATCAGGTATATAGCTACTAAAAATATTTAGGTTTTTCCTTGCACTATTCCACAATTAATATAAATAAAAAACTGATGTGTTTATACTGCAACCGGTAAAAAAAACCTAAATATGTTCAGTTCAGTGTTCCACCAAGAACCTACTATCGCAAGCATACAATACATATAGCTACTAGGTTGTTTGTAATAAACCTCTTTATCTTGGCTCATCAGCTGATCGATCTTGGATGAAAAGCAATCATTTTTTAAAATACCTAAAATCTTTTTGGTGCAAGCTTTTAGTTTTAATGCTCAAATGAATATAAAAAATACACGGTTCCAAATTCAAAAAAGGTGAGCACAATATTGTGTTTCCTACGATTATATCTAAATATATATAACTCAAAGGTGACTGACTGACTGACTGACATAGTGATCTATCAACGCACAGCCCAAACCACTGGACGGATCGGGCTGAAATTTGGCATGCAGGTAGATTTTATGACGTAGGCATCCGCTAAGAATGGATTTAGGGAAATTCCCAAGGGATCCGCAATAATCGGGATCTGCGCAGGCGAAGCTGCGGGCATCCACAGTTAAAAATAAAAGATGATTCTAGTAGGTGTATTCTATTTGTATTTGTGTATTTTGAGTTCATCATCAGATCAACTTCAAAATAACAAAAGGATCTTTTGTTACCGGGACCCAGGGGTCCGACTAAGCTGAAATTTGGACCGGGGCGGTCCGACAGGGGTGCGACTTCCAGAGAAGTCGCTCTAAAAACAATCGCAATATTTGAACTAAACAAACATACATACATACATCATACATTCATAAATTAATTCATACATACAAACATGCAATAACACAAACATTATGGCAAGTGACGATGATGCCGAAGATGGAAGCAGACTTACCAAGATTCTTTAACTCAATGGGTAACTAGCTATCTTATCTTCAAGCCGGAACACATTGATGCTTGGCGGCAAGACTTAGATAAAATGGTAGTAGATAGCCAGGCAGGCTTAAAAAATGCCCTTCCACCAACCAAACCGAGTCATTCAAAATTAGACTCCGCCAGTAATCGAACCCGCGACCTCCTGATGTGAAGCTCGTGGACTTAACAATTACGCCACGAAGGCGGCAGAGGCAGCTGTAGTGAATAGAACCCATTTTGTAGAGTGCCCTCTAAATATGAGTGAATATTTTGTCTGAAGTGGCACCGCTGGACGCTTTGGTCCTTATTTGCTATGTGTTAGTAGAATATTTTACAATTCGCTGATAAAACAGCTCAAAAAAGTGCCTTAAGCTTATTCAATCCTAAAGATGTTTCGTGTTTCTATTTATAGCGTTACGATAGCTTAACGACTGCCAGCTAGTGTTAGCAACCAGCACCAACGGCTTTACGTGCCTTACAAAGCACGGGAACAGTCAAAAAAAACCCAAACCGTCAAAACCATCCAGGTAATGTCCGTGCTTCTGGTCAGTTAACCTGCGTGATCGACGCAACCACGCAGGTTGTACTGAGTGAGCTGCGACCACTTTCCTTCACAAGATTTTTATGTTTATGTAGAATGTGAATAATCTTCGAAAAACATAAAAGATTTTAGGTACAAGTTTTTATTTGAAAAGAGTTTTTGCAAAACAAACATTGCAAGTTAAATTTATGCTTTTAATTTTAGAAAGATTCATCATCATTACAGCTCATATACGTCCCCACCGAGGGGCTCGAGCCTACCCTGAATCAGGGCGATTAGGCCTTAGTCGACCACGCGGGCCCAGTGCGGGTTGGTCGACTTCACACACAACCTTCGAATTTCTTCGCAGGCGTGTGCAGGTTTCCTCACGATGTTTTCCTTCACCGTTAAAGCAATCGGTAAGTATGTACGTAAGTTTTTGAAAAACTCATTGGTACATTGGCCGTCCAGATTTGAACCCGGTCCCTCTGGTTAGATGGACCGAGTCGTTACCGGTTGAGCCACCGACGCTTAAGAAAGATTCATAGTTAGATGATAATATATGAATAAAAACGCGGAATTCCACAAATACAAGTTAGCGAACCCAGGATAATTTAAGTAAAAACGATCCGTTGCATCTGATCCTTACCTATTTATTACTTCTTCCTACTCTTTTGATATACCTCACCATGGCTAAGTAATAGACAGGGAGCCGACCTGATTTTTTTCTTTGTTTATGGTTTCAGACAAATATAGTCTTCTTTTGTTAGTACAAAAAAATACTTTTAAACTATTATATAAGTTATTAATAAATAAAATAAAATCACACAGAGAAAAAAAAACCTTGAATTAACATTTATTGATAAGTATATTGACCTAATGCTTAGCATCATAATTATCGGAAAACACTATCAGGATCAGGACAACGGTGAAGGAAAACATCGTGAGGAAACCTGCACACGCCTGCGAAGAAACTCGAAGGTTGTGTGTGAAGTCGACCATCCCGCACTGGGCCCGCGTGGTCGACTAAGGCCTAATCGCCCTGATTCAGGGTAGGCTCGAGCCCCTCGGTGGGGACGTAAATGAGCTGTAATGATGATGATGATGATAAGTATATTGACCTAATGCTTAGCATCATAATTATCGGAAAACACTATCAGGATGCCGCTGTTGCTGTTTCTCACTCTTGACAGAAGCGACGCTATTTTTTAGGATTCCGTAACCAAAGGGTAAAAACGGGACCCTATTACTAAGATTTCGCTGTCTGTCGTTTGTCTGGTCACCAGGCTGTATTTCGTGAACCGTGATAGCTAACAAGTTGAAATTTTCACACAATATGATGTATTTCTGTTGCCGCTATAACAACAAATACTAAAAACTAGAAAAAGTGAAAAAATAAAGGGGGTCTCCATACAAAAAAAAACGAGTTTTTTTAACATGAAACTAGCGTCATCTAGTATGATGGTACGGAATCCTTTATGTGCGGTTCTAACTCGCACTTGGCCGGGTTTTTTTGCGTATTATAGCATGAAAGCCGTCTGTACGAGTCTCAGCCAACGCACTGCAAAAGCGAGGGTTGCCAGCGTTGTCCAGCAGCATCCAGAATATGTTATTGTATTTTTACGAGCTCCTCGCTGAAGTTAATCCGATAAAATATACAAATGGGCTTTTTGTGGCACAAAAAATACATAATACATTTGCTGACTTACTTCAATAACTTAAAATTAAAAACTTAATATTAACACGACTGTATAGAAACATTAACCCTTTTTTTGGGAAGTCAGGTAAAATGTATCCTATGTCACTCACGGTGTCAAGACGAATCTAACGATACTTCTCACTTTATAATCCATCAAGCCCTTTAGAAGATATCATGGAATAAAGAAACATACATATATTAGACCTGAAAACTGCACTTTTTTTTGTGGGTAGTCATTTAAAAATGTATTTCATCATCATCATATCAGCCGAAAGGCGTCCACAGCTGGACAAAGGCCTCTCCCAAGAATTTTCACGACGACCAGTCCTGCCTTCACGAAGTCGTCGGACCACGGTGTGGGATGCCTGCCCATATCTTCTTCTGGTACGCGGCCGCCCCTCGAGAACTTTACTGACCCATCAGGCATTTATTTCTTTATTTCTTATTTCTTTATTAGTCAATTTACAATAAGAGCTTACAGTTTCCCAAGACGCTCTATTGTTAATATTTACAACTAGCTGTTTCCCGCGGCTTCACCCGCGTGGACAACGATTCTATGACTTGTCGAGGGTGCGCAGTGCACGAACCGCAAGCAGCTCGCGAGCGTGAAAAAGAGTAGCCTGTGTGTTAATCCAGGTCCTAATCTGTCTACCTACCAAATTTCAGCCAGATCCGTTCTGTAGTAACATACACACTCACAAACTTTCGCCTTTCTAATATTAGTATGATTACAATTACAACTTACAAATATTTACAATTACAAATTATTGTTGTTTAAGAAGATTTTTTTTTATTATTATAGGCATGCTATCCACAAAAATGTCAATATCAAATGGCATCTGTTCTACGAGCTATGTGCCCCGCCCACTGCCTCTTAAGTTTATCAATTCTGAGAGCTATGTCGGTTACCTTGTTTCTCCTACGGATCTCCTCGTTTTTGATTCGATCGCATAAAAAAATACTTATGCTTCGACCAATATAACAGCTATGGACCGGCCTACGCGAACAACGCTTTTGATGCCTACAGAATGAGCGCATTCGCTCATTTCATCTCAGTCGATCAGTATTCCCCAAATGGGTTGGAGGTCGAAATGAGTGAAATTTATTTTCTCATTCGTGCTACATGCCGAGTACGTATATCTATCTTTGTCATTGTTTATATGTGAACTAGATTCGGAAGACTATAGTGGTGTGTGTGTTTGCATGTGTGATAAATGTACATACTTACTTGCTTGTCAAAATAAATTCATTTTCTCTCTTTATTTTCTAATGTATGTATAGGGCCGGTCTATTACATTTGGTCGAAGTATTTAGGAATGTCAATTTTTGTTTTGATATGATTTGTTTATTTCAATGGATAACGAAAGAAACCATGAGGCACTAGTTACAAGCTTATTAAGTATCGTAAGTATGTTTGAACCGCAAACTTGAACTGCTCGATTCCGGAAACAACCGCAGTAACTAGCCGGACTTCCACATTCAAATTGCTGTAACCATAGACAACAAACTCGAGTCCGGAACCATGCATCATACGATGTTATCCAACTGTATTTTTACTACGAGTGTAAAGCGAATCCATTTTTTTTATGGTTCCGCAGTCAACGAGGAACCCTTATAGTTCCGCCACATCTGTGTGTCCGCCTGTCTATCCGCGGCTATCAACGCTGTCTATCGTGTGGAGTATCGTTGAACAGGTCTTTTAAAGCCACTGAGAGTTTTATTAGAATCAAGTGTGTGTGTGTGTGTTTGTGTGCGTGAAACATTCATAAGTAGGATTATGATTTTTTTTTGTCTATCCGCGGCTATCAACGCTGTCTATCGTGTGGAGTATCGTTGAACAGGTCTTTTAAAACCACTGAGGGTTTTATTAGAATCAAGTGTGTGTGTGTGTGTGTTTGTGTGCGTGAAACATTGATAAGTAGGATTATGATTCAAGATTGGTTGCTTCATTTACTCAGCAATTGCGTTAAGGCGACGAATTGGAAACTTGGGTAGTGGGGATCTCGATTTTTCTTAGCAATTACGAAACATATAAAAGTGATATTTCTTAACCTTATTCTTCATTTTAATGACTTCATTTTGTCAGTTTCAGAAATACGATTCATAAACTTGTATAACAGAAAAAAATATATCAAAAAAACCTCGATTTGCATTCTACAGGCAAACTAGACTGATTTAGTACCTCCAAATTGTGTTATTCAATTAGTCTAAACACACCTCAATATGCCAGTTGGATTATTAAAAATTATTTTTAATTATTAATTGAAACGAAAATACATTGAAAAAGTGCAAGAGTGTGGTTATTTTCTTTACTCTTTACACGTAAAGAAAGAGACAGAGACAACTGTTCCAACCAATGCCTTACAAAGTGACACAGTTCAACGAATAGACTCCCGGTCTATAAGGAGCAGTTCGATTTGTCCGAGGATGGCGCTCCCGCGGGAAATTAGCGGACGGGCGCCTTCGCTGACCACGTCCCGGCGAGGTCCCACCGACCTAACTATGTATGTATTACGTCAAAACCTATTTAGAATAAAGCTGTGTAGTTTTATTAAGGCGAGACATTGATTGGAACAGTTGTATCTGTCTTTTTCTTTACGTGTAAATAGTAAAGAAAATAACCATTTTTTTGCACTTTTTCAATGTTTTTTTCGTTTCAATTAAAAACTACAATTTATTTTTAAAAAATCCAACTGGCTTATTGAGGAGTGCGTTAAGACTAATCGACTAAGAATAGAGGTACTAAATCGATCTGGTTTGCCCGTACAATGCAAATCTCTGTTTTAAAAGAGGTTTCTTTGACAAAAAAAAACGAAACCTACAGTACTCGCATATGATGTGTAACATGTGACAAAATACTTATGAAATTAATTAATTATCGGGTCGTACATTCACGAGCCGACCCTTCGAATAGTAGTATGTCATCTTTGCCTTTGCCATCACACTAGGCGGCATGGCTATGACAACCTTAGTTTTCGAGAATTAAAAAACGTTCGCATTTCCTGTTACACATTTCCGTCCCATTTCACGAAATCGCTCCCACAAATTGCAGGAAAGCGAGAGCATAGATGTTAAACATCAAAAAAAATCTGTTATAAAAGTTAACGAATCGTGTTTCTGCAACTGACAAAATGAAGTCATTGAAATGAAGAATCATTTTACAAAATATTACATTCATATGTTTTTTAATTGCTGAGAAAATTCGAGATCCCTGCGACCAAAGCTTCCAATGGGTCGCCTTAAGATTTCCTTCCCTAGTTTCTACGAGTATTAGTAGTCCTTATAGTTATTTTCCAGAGATATTGTGTTGGGGCTTGTAGTACTACTAGTGTTGAAAGAGTTTGTTTTGTCTTTTAAAAGCTTTTATTTAACTGGCAATTATTGTATGTATAAGCGTCGGTGGCTCAACCGGTAACGACTCGGTCCATCTAACCAGAGGTACCGGGTTCAAATCTGGACGGCCAATGTACCAATGAGTTTTTCAAAAACTTACGTACATACTTACCGATTGCTTTAACGGTGAAGGAAAACATCGTGAGGAAACCTGCACACGCCTGCGAAGAAACTCGAAGGTTGTGTGTGAAGTCGACCAACCCGCACTGGGCCCGCGTGGTCGACTAAGGCCTAATCGCCCTGATTCAGGGTAGGCTCGAGCCCCTCGGTGGGGACGTATATGAGCTGTAATAATAATAATAATATTGTATGTATTAGTTGATACTTTTGATTGTACGTTCTTGATGGAACATTATATTACTCATTTTGGTATATATTTACACTAATTCCACATAATTGAAAACGCTAAACACGTTAAAAAACCGACTTCCATCGGAACAACTTAGTACATTTTTGCATTATTATTTTTGGTTTTTGTTAATTTTCTAATAAAGTGCTACACCGATTTTGATAAAATTTATATGGGACCACACGGGAAGCATTAGCTTTCAAATAAAAAAATAATCATAAAAATCGGTTTACCCAGTCCAAAGTTATGAGGTAACATACATAAAAAAAAATTAAAAAAAACATACAGATGAAAATCTCCTCTTTTTTGGAAGTCGCTTGAAAAATTGAATAAAACTACACGTTATAATTTGTCAGCGACCTGTTTCGATCACCATCTTCAGGTAGCTTCGATTTTAGAGCAACTTCCAGGGGTCGCATTGAGCTGAAATTTGGAATGAAGCCGGTGACAATAGATCCTTTTGGCATTTTGAAATTGATCTGATGATGAAATTAGGAGGTGGAATCAAAAGCCCAGAATTTACTTTTATTTTTCAATGGATTCGTAGGAAATACAGTGTAAGAGCTTTTTGGTTTTTCGAAAATTATTATTATTAACCAGCTGTGCCCGCGACTTCGTCCGCATGGAGAATTTGAATTTTCCCACGGGAACTCCTGAATTTTCCGGCATAAAAAGTATCCTATATATTAACCCGGGCTATACAAAATTTCATCAAAGGGGGCGTCCATTAATTACGTGAGGTGTGTAAGGGGGGGAGGGGGTCAAGCTAAATCTTTCCAAATCTAACTTTGGGGAGAGGGGGGGTTTTAGCAAATATCACGTAATTTTTTTCTAGTAGAATACGGTGTAAAATTGCGTAAAAGTTAAGTTAAATCAATGTAAAAAAAATAGAATGAAAATATGACTAATATTCACACAACAGTGTTTGTCGTATTTTGAGTTCAGTTTGAAGATTGAAAACATTCGTGTTTCATCAAACTTTTATTAGACTCTTTATAAATCCAACGCGTTTCCAGCTAAAACACAAATTTAAAAAAATCTCACGTAAGATTTGGGGAGGGGGAGGGAGTTGATAAAAATCTCACGAAATCTCACCAGAGTGGGGGCGGAGGGGTCAAAAATCCTGAAAATGCCTCACGTAATTTATGGACGACCCCAAAATCTGCCTGGTAATTTTTGCGTGATGCGCGAACATACATACAGACAGACAAAGATTCCAAAAGTTTTTGTTTTGGCCTCTATATCATTAGTAATGTCCACCACAGTTATTATTTTCCAAAAATATTTCATGTACACACACGGCCCCGTTACAGTTTTATTATTTTATATATATGTATTACATGTAGAAAATTTCATATTGTAAGGTTGCCTGCCTATTTCATGACCTGCCTCCAAGCGTATACTCTATCTTATTACACGAGCGAAGATCGGAAAAAACAGATAAATCCCCTGGCAAATAAAACAAATTGAAATAAATTGAATATACGCAATTTTATGAGTTGGATTAATGTAAATTGCTATATTTTAAGTTACATTTGGAACAAAGAGGGCGTAGGCAGCCCCTGACAGACATTCTTGTTTTTTTATAAATAGAAAAAGTGAAAAAATAAGGGGATCTCCATACAAACAAAAATGTTTTTTCAAACGTGAAGAAACTAGCGCCATCTAGTATAATGGTACGGAACCCTTTGTGTGCGGTTCTGACATGCACTTGGCTGGTTTTCTTTCGCAAGGGTTTTGATTTATTTTTGGGATTGACCGAACATAGCAGCCAGCGATTCGCTAAAAATACACGATAATTTGCTAAAAATTACACGATAATTTGCTAAAAATTACACGATTTTAATGAAATTTGTTAGACATAATCTATCTATAAAAAATAAACATCATAATCGGTTTTCAACCGGTAAAAAAATCGCTTAACATACATTTAAAAATTCAAATTGAGAATCTCCTATATCAGGTTCTTTTCTAATCGTGTGACACCGTTAATCGTGCTTATCCAGGGGATAGACGGTGGTTGCCTGGTGCTGCACTTAGCATTACCTGCGGTCACGTGTAGAGCATTTAGATTTACACATATACGGACGTGTGCAACGCGACCTTCATACACATCTGGAGTTAGATGTGAAGGTTTCCTCACGATGTTTTTCCTTCACCGTTAAAGCAATCGGTAAGTATATGTACGTAAGTTTCGAAAAACTTATTGGTACATTGGCCGTCCGATTTGAACCCGGGACCTCTGGTTAGGAGGAACTAGTCGTTACCGGTTGAGCCCCCAACGCTTGATCGACTATTAGGTATTGTAATAGTGATCTCAAACAGGATAAATATGAAATCCGAATAACTAGAAGAAGCTATTTAGAAAGACTTAATTTTTTTTAATTCTCTATTGGTAAGCCCTTGGCATCATCTCACCAGATGGTAAGTGACGATGATGCCGAAGATGGAAGCGGGCTTGCCAAGATTCTCCAACGCAATGGAGAACTGGCTATCTCACATGTAATAATCACTGCGATAAAATATTTGTATAACATTTTCGGAGACTTCTACATATCATTATATCAGCTCATATATATGCCCCACCGAGGGGCTCGAGCCTACCCTGAACTAGGGCGTTCGGGCCTTAGTCGACCACGCGGGCCGGGAGGGGGTTGGTCGACTTCACACACAACTTTCGAGTTTCTTCGCAGGCGTGTGCAGGTTTCCTCACGATATTTTTCCTTCACCGTAAGAGCGTCGGATAAACATACATATGAAATCATAATTCGAAGACACATTGGTACGTGGCAGGATTCGAAGCACGAACTCCCGGACAGGAGGTAGCGGCCGCAACCGTTACGCCACCGACGCTCTTTGGGTATGGAATCCTAAAAAGTACCACCAGCTATTGTGATGATAAGAGTACAACCGATTGCGGCCCTTACAATTACGCTACCGACGCCCTACATATTATGTACCTACAACGCATATTCCGTCCCGAAAACCCGTCATCACATCACAAACTTCTGAGAAATAATACAATATTTAATGGGCGTCTCCCTTGTACCTGCTCGCCCTAAATTAATATTTTTCTCATAATTTAGAGGAAGCAAGTAAACAAGGGATGCAAAGAGAGGAAAAAAATCAGAATCTGCCTCAAGCCATTCTTACAAGACTACAACCACAAAGACAGCGGACAGCGGAGTTCATACCACAGAACCACAAACAGGACACCCACCACCAAGAAAAGGGATATAGGATAAAACCAGGATAGTTGTCCCGATTGTAATTACTCTAGTTTCGCGGATGAATCGCATGCTATTTTATTAATCTATCGTAATATTCTCCAACTGCCACTAACTTGACCGTGTCTCATGTCTTTGTGCGATTGCATGGGAAGACAAAATGCGTTTTTGTGGGGTAGATGTCCTGTTTCTCGGCGGGGCATCTATTCTAAACGTAATTCACTTGGTTATGGCAATTATCCCCTATGTGGGATAGATAATGTTTTTTAATTTTCATAAATTTGTAGACAAAGAACCAAAATACCGGCCAGTTTTACAAATAAGTATTTTGCTTTATGTACTGAAAGATATAGAGTGATTACAAAAAGTGTGGCAACTATCTGGCTTTCACCCTACTCTTGCGCAGCTGTTTACCAAGTATTTGTACATTTTTGTGATTATTAATAGCTGTCGCAACTACCTATGCCCTAACTACTCGCCTTTTTGAATTTGGAATGAATTATAGGATCCTAGTAAAGCCCGACCCGATAATGTACATCCCGATAACGACCGGCCGATAACTTGTGTCATGCACTCGAATGATTATACACTGAAATAAAAGCTTGCATTGAGATTTTTGTAGAGTGTGATTATAATCTCATCACAATCGCGCGTCGCTACCATTTCAGCTGCCTCGCTCCCCGCTGTCGTCGAGGCAATGGCCTCAAGCGAGAGTCGCTAGCTCTAACAATGTTTTCTCGTACATATAACAAACATTAATATTTTTTGGCATATTTTCTTGGAACGTTAAAACATAGAAGATAATTAGGTGTGTTCTACATTACATTTATACAGCTGCTCAAAGAGAATAATAAAATATATTTGCAAAGTAAACCCACTCGTACTTTAATAAAAAAACAAACGATTTTTCGTATTCATGTGATAAAACTGTAACGGCCGTGTACATGAAATATTTTTGGAAAATAAGAACTGTGGTGGACATTACTAACGATACAGAGGCAAAAATAACAACTTTTGTCTGTCGGTCGGTAAGTATGTTCGCGCATCACGCAAAAAATACCTGGCCGATTTTGATGAAATTTTGTATGAAGGTTCCCTATAACCCGGGTTAACATATTGGCTACTTTTTATCCCGGAAAATTTAAGAGTTCCCGTGGGAAAATTCAGAACCTCCATACGGACGAAATCGCAGGCACAACAAGTTTTTAATAAGAACACATATACCCAGCGTTAGAATAACTTTTAATATGCTGTGTTAAAATGACTAAGTAACATTGGGACCCGAAACCTCTAAAATTGTACTTACAAACTGAACAACTTGGTTAACTACAAAAATCATTTTTTTATCCACAATTACTAAGCCCTTGGCATCATCTCACCTGATGGTAAGTGACGATGATGCCGAATATGGAAGCGAGTCTACCAAGATTCCCCATTGCAATGGGAACTGCGGATATGTTATCTTCAAGCCACATTAATGCTGGTAACACTGATGCTTCGCGGCAAAACTTAGATAAGATGGTGGTATGGTAGCTAGCCAGGCGGGCTTAGAAAATGCCCTTCCACCAACCAAACCGAATCATAGAAAAATGGAATCAAACTCGCGACCTCTTGATGTAAAGCTAATGGACATTACCATTACACCATGTAGGCGGTTAAAAATAATATAATTAGATCAAGTTGTTAGCTAACGTTATAAGGGAAGGTATCTTTTTGCGAATTCATGATTTTTTAAGGCGGTAATATTGTTGTTGTCTGAAAAATAAATGATAATAATTATAATAATTACATATTTTTTTTGACGTCAAGTACTCTTAAACGATAGAAAACCTAAGATTGAAAAAAATACCGTTATTGTTGATGATGTTCCTTAAAGTCAAAAGCTATTAGAAACATAATTGAGCAATTTTAGCTCAATAGAAAAAAAATCCCAAAAATAGGTCTACACCGTTACTTTCAACTCTAGTTATGACTAATATTTTGAAGCATAAATTTTTAAACATATACAACAATATTTGTTATGATAATTCAAAGTGAGTAATGTTCGCTTCAACGCCTTGACCAATATTAATAAAATTTGGCATGCAGGTAGCCTGTGTCACAAGGAAGGACATAGGCTACTTTTTATCCCGTGAAAATAGCATAGCCCGATGCAATTCCCGAGGGAACTGAAAATATACTCTTTTTTGGTCAATTTCTTTAACATCGCAACGGAACAATGGATTGTGTGATTTTTTGCACCGAGATGGTTGAGGGGGTGGGAAATGACACGATTTACTAATAAGCATATCCTTACATAGTTCCCGAGGGATCTGGAGAAAATTCATGTCCACGCTCGCGAGAAGCCAGTCACAAAAACGATGTCCACGCGGGCGAAGCCGCGGGCAAAAGCTAGTTTTGATATAATCTTGATAATCTGACTATTCGTAGCCTTAATCACAATTTTAATACTGTGTTAGGGGAGCTATCTGTGCCTCGCCGGCCCTCGATAACTTAGACGGAACACCTCGTAAGCCGACTATCTCGCCCCACCCCTGAAACACAGCAAGCTTTTCGACGGTAGATATACAGCAAGCAATGGTGATACCCCCGTAAAGAAGGTCCTACCACTAGTAGCTGCTCATCATATCAGTCTAAAGATATCCACTCTTGAATAAGGACTTTTTTTTAAAAAACACAATTGGTAAGCCCTTGGCATCATCTCACCTGATGGTAAGTGACGATGATGCCGAAGATGGAAGCGGGCTTACCAAGAATGCAATGGAAAACTGGCTATCTTATCTTCAAGCCTAAACACATCAATGTTGTTAACACTGATGTTTGGCGGCAAGACATAGATAAGATGGTGGAAGCTACCCAGGCGGGCTTATAAAATGCCCTACCATCAACCAAACCGAGTCTTACAAGTTGACCCCGCCGGAATCGAACCCGCGACCTCCTAGTGTGAAGCGAATGGACTAACCATTACGCCACGGACGCGGTTAAAAATTACTTCTACAATGGCCGGTCCTGCGCTTCCCGCATCCATAACCTGGAATAGCTATAGCGGCTCCCCGCGGCCCACCAGGTTATCGGTTCACCAACTGAGAGTCCTGTCCATTATATGCCTTCTGGTGCGCGGTCGCCATTCGCTTTGTGTCCCCCACTGCCTTAGCGATTCTGTGAGCCCTCATTTCTGATTCGATCACTGTAATAACTGCTCAGTATTCGTCAAATCGAACCCACAACTCTCAGTCTAGCAGGCAAGTACACTATCTAGACCGCTAAGCCAGTCGTGGTTATTTTCTTAAAGTTGTCTTTAGTGTTAAACTTGTAACTTTACGACAGTCTGCCGAAGTTTTTAGTACCCAAGTTGAGATTTTATGTTCCGTTTTGTTCTTATAAGGGTGTTATCTATTGATGGGAAAATGGTAGTTGAAATCTATAAAAATAAAAATACCGGCCAAGTGAGTCAGAACACAAACAAAGCACACAAAGGGTTCCGTATCATCATACTAGAAGGCGCTAGTACAAAGGGTTCCGTACCATCCATACTAGATGGCGCTAGTTTCTTCACGTTTCGAAGAAAACATATTTTTTGTATGGAGACCCCCTTATTTTTTCTCTTTTTCTATTTTTTTTGTATTTGCTGTTACAGCGGCAACAGAAATACATCATCTGTGAAAATTTCAACTGTCTAACTATCACGGTTCATGAAATACAGCCTGGTGACAGACGGGCGGACGGACAGCGGAGTCTTAGTAATAGCAAAGTATATATATTAGTACTTACATACAGTACGGACACTCCCTGTCGCTCTCTAGATTGCGACCTCATCCCCTCGTCACCCATATTGATACAGACTGGTTACCGTTGGTTGTCGAACGTACAGGATTTCGCCGCCATTTTGTTTGTTCCGTCATTCGTTTTTTGAAATGTCATTTCTGGCCCGTTGTATGAAGTGTTCTGGGTGTGGTAATAGGGTCCCGTGTTACCCTTTTGGTACGGAACCCTAAAAAAGAAAATTTTCGTTAGTATAAAATCGTAAACCTCCGAAGTTCAGCACCGATGCGATGCTCTGAAACTTTGTACAGTAATTGGGGGTACACCAGAGAAGGTTTTTTTTCCCTCGGCCTGCGGAGGAGGGGAGGAGGGGAATGATTTTACGCATACGCAATAACAGCTGGCTGTACTGGTTATGTGGGACTCACAGCCCTGCGCCTATATGCATACATACCCATTATATAGTATATATAAATAAATATGTACAGGCCCAAGACCACACTACCTACTAAGACTCCTCCTAAGCTTTGGCAGCAGGGCAACCTTAAAAGCACATCGGGTCCATCCATACCATGTTGAATACACTGGTTCTCGTCCGAGAGAAGGTTTTTCTCCAAAAAAAGCCAGAGGCGGAGAACCAATAGGGGATCGGACTGCTAGAAATTTATCTAAAAATGTTTGAAATAACCACAAGTGACGTCATAGATTTTAAGCGTCTTTGACGAACTTATTTTGTGAATTTGATCAAATAAAAATTGAAGACGTGATGGAAAAACAAAACAAATAAGGTTTTTTGAAACTTCAAGAGGAGAGCAATTTAAGAATTCATATTTCAGAATTTATTTTTGATGCAGTCCGATCCCCTATTAAGAATAATCTTTGAAAATCTTGAATGTTACGGTATATTTCCTTGTTGATACCTTTGATTGTAGGTTCTTGGTGGAACTTTATATGATACATATTGGTATATATCTATCTACTGAAGATGGTGTTCGAAACCGGTCGCTGACAAATTATAAACGCAACTTTATTTCTTATATGGAATTAATAATAATAAAAAATAGTATTGGACTGTTAGAAATTAATAACTGGTAAACATATGCCTATTTTTTAGATATTTTGAGAGCATAGTGGCTTTCAATCCATGAAGACGATTATTTTCAACTCAATAAATTACAATTTTTAAAGCCAAAAAATACATAATTTTAAATCTCTAGAGTTTTCGCAGCAATTCCTTCGTGACAAATGTCATATTTGGGAATACTCCGCATAAGATTTCGTCACTTTCAGGAAAATTCAAGAAAATTGACTAGTCTAAAAAATTGCCCCATCTGACCACTGTGAAAACGCCTTTGTTCCATTCAATGGTACATAGCTCAAGGGATTGGAACATGAAAGACATAATATGCCACTAGTTACTTATAAAAGACCATAAGTAGTGTAACCATAAGGTATTGAACTACAAAAAATAAATCGGCAATTTCATTATTACGAGTAAACCCCTATTACTATAGTGATAAATTCGTAATATTTTATTTTTTTTAATAAATTCAATTAACAATTAAACTTAAACGTGCATAAAATCTTATCAAAGCGTCCAGCTATCCACCAGTTAAAACATCAAGAATTCTCCTAGAATCTTTTCAGTATTTTAGAGAAAAAAATAATAAAAACGCGAGAAACAACTCACATTTACAAGTATTAAAGAGATAATAGAAAACATATTTCTACATATATAATATATGTGGGGATGCGCTAAACTATTTTAAACTAATTTTAGAAATCGCTTACAAAAACGCAGCTCTGGGGGTCTCTTACGTGCAATTATGCGGATAACATTGTAATCGCCGTGCGCGTGCGGCCGGAGCTATTTAGCTCACAAATAGAGTGGAACTAGCGAGCGTCTTGTAACATCGAGCTATACAGGCTGATTTCGGAGTTTTTTGGCGGGATTTGTGGTGGACGCATTCGTAGTTTTATTTTATTGTATTTGCATTGTTTTCTGCTAGAATTTACTTCAAAAAGTGGTGCATTTTGGAAAAAATCGTCTGGTACACGCGAGCAATGTGAAGAACAAGAAAATAAAATGAAAAATGACGTGAAAACCCAACTTGCACTGGGTGCAGTTTTATAGACGCCCTACTGCAACCGGGTGTTCTACCTCAGAATTAGGCTGCTGCAAATGCTGTCAAGAACTTCAGAGAGATTTGTAATGCACTAGCACTAGCATAACAAATCCAAAAACAAATGAACAAAGTGAAAATCATTTACTAATTCGGCTGAAGGACTCGTTTCCATGGCCAAGAAAAATTCACAACCAACCAACAGGCTGATTTCGGGGTCGTTATCCCAACATTTTTTTTCTAGCTCAATGAATGATTACGATGTTACCTATATATTATGTTTTAATCTAAACACCGATGTCTCATGGTCATTCATTTGTTTTAATAAAAAAAAATATCCTTAAAATTATGGTCGGGGTTTTTAATTTCCAACCTCTTTGAAAAAACCGTCTGACATTATGAGTGATAATGTCACATTATGTCAAATTCAAGTGTTCTTGTTAAATAAGTAGGGTGACCATAATCTCCAATCATTTTTTTTCTCTTACAAAATAAATACTTCTAGTCTTATCCTATTGTAATCCTTTGATAAAAGTAAGTTAGATGTAAGTTTTTTGCTCCACGGCCGACGTCACCCTGTATACTATATACATTCACATAACTTACATGTAGCGATCTTAGTACCACATCATATCAGCTCATATACGTCCCCACCGAGGGGCTCGAGCCTACCCTGAATTAAGGCGATCGGGCCTTAGTCGACCACGCGTGTCTAGTGCGGGAAGGTCGACTTCACATACAACCTTCGAGTTTCTTCGCAGGCGTGTGCAGGTTTCCTCACGATGTTTTCCTTCACCGTAATAGCGTCAGATAAACGATCATATGATATCGAAATTCTAAAACACTTTGGTACGTGGCAGGATTCGAAGCACGAACTCCCGGACAGGAGGTAGCGGCCGTAACCGTTACGCCACCGACGCTCTTTGGGTATGGAACCCTGAAAAGTACCACCAGCTTTTGTGATGATAAGAGTACAACCCAACGCCAAAAAAGTAAAATTCTACGTCCAGTCGAAACCTTTGTTCTCACATACCTCAAAAAATAAAGAAACTTAGTCACAGTATTACGATATGGCTTACAGTAGCGCAACGCCTTTGATGTCGCACGATGCGCCACCGACGCAGGTATGTAATAGAAGTACCAGTCTGTATAGTCAGCCTGGAAAACTCGTTGTAACAGACTTTGCCCCGCCGCTTGCTGCCCCGCAAGTACCCTTCCGTTGCACTGCGTAAGTACATTCGTTGCACTACTGTAAGCCGCTATATTGTAATACTGTGAAGTAGTGGTCTGCACAAAACTTTCAACTAGGGATGCATCCGATACCGATACCGATATATCGGCGATACTTCGGGTTTGCCGATATATCGATATCGGCGATATTTTTATGGCAGATTCAACGATATTTTTCAAATTTCGCGCTTTAAAAATGTAATGTAAACGCGCGTGTTGGTTGTCCCATCTATTTCGTTGCAAACGAGGCATCTGTCGCATCTGAGAGACTATTTTCCACCGCAGGTCTTATTCAAACAGACTTGCGAAATCGCCTTTGCCCGCAAAACTTAAGAATGCTTTGTTTTTTAAATAAAAATCTTATAAATGTTAATTTTGATTACTAAAACTATAAATTAATTGTGTTTTATTTATTCTACCTTCCTTTTTGAATTCAATAAGCGTATCGGTATCGGTATCGGCGATATTTTTATAAGAGTATCGGTATCGTATCGGCAAAAAGGCGTATCGATGCATCCCTACTTTCAACCAACACGGTGTTTCGGCAAAAAATGTTGGTTTTCAATTTCGGCATGTAAAGGAAAATTTGAACATGAAATAGCTAGTTTTTAGGGTTCTGTACCCAAAGGGTAAAAACGGGACCCTATTACTAAGACTTTGCTGTCCGTCTGTCTGTCCGTCTGTCACCAGGCTGTATTTCATGAACCGTGATAGCTAGACAGTATTTTCACAGATGATGTATTTATGTTTATGTACACGTCTTCTGCCATTCTTTTGTAATTTCTCTTTCCTAGGTCTGCTGGAAGAAATTTCTAATAGAAATAAGCTGTACCTTTTGTATGTTCTTATCTAGTTTAATGTTTGTTTGTCCCTATTTCTGTGTGCAATAAATTGTGAAATAAATAAATAAATAATATGTTACCGCTATAACAACAAATACTAAAAATTTGAAAAGTGAAAGTCTCTATACAAAAAAACGTGTTTTGTTTGATACGTGAAGAAACTAGCGCCATCTAGTATAATGGTACGGAACTATTTGTGCGCGGTTCTGACTCGCACTTTACCGGTTTTTATCGATGTACGTAGCTGCGTGGGATGATGAAAGATTTTATCTCCTCGAATAGATTCTCAAATATTACCTACACGATTTATTTATTTATTTATTTAAGTAAATTTACAGCATAACAGTACACACCAAAGCGCTGGAAATATAATGGTTATTAAATATTTAAGATATAAAAAAAATACATTTCACAACATATTGTTGAAGTAAAAATTTCTTTAGGCGCGTTAAGCATTTTTGAGTTGGGAAAAAACCCATTAGAGGTTGTGCGTGCATTCGTGTATGCCGCCTCAGTGGCGTAATGGTTAGTCCATTCGCTTCACACCAGGAGGTCGCGGGTTCGATTCCCGGCGGAGTCAACTTTGTATGACTCGGTTTGGTTGGTGGTAGGGCATTTTCATAGCTCGCCTAGCTAGCTACCACCATCTTATCTAAGTCTTGCCACCAAACATCAGTGTTAACAGCATTGATGTGTTCCAGCTTGAAGATAAGATAGCCAGATCCCCATTGCGTTTGGGAATCTTGGTAAGCCTGCTTCCATCTTGGGCATCATCGTCACTCACCATGAAGTGAGATGATGCCAAGGGCTTACCAATTGTGATTTTTTTTTTAAATGTGTGCGCATGCGTGTGCGTGTGTGTATGTATGTGTATACGTTTTTGAAAACGACATGACCGCTTTTGTTGCGCTTTATTGTATTTAAATGTTATAATTTCATAGCAAGTTGCTAGACATGTTTAATGGCGGTTGACCACCAGGATCAGCCAGGATGGTTGGCGAATAGTGTATTCACCATCATCATCATCATCATATATCCTGCTTTTCACAGACTATCCGGTTCAGTTTTTTTTTTATTCACAATTGGTAAGCCCTTGGCATCATGTCACCTGATAGTAAGTGACGATGATGCCGAAGATGGAAGCGGATTTACCAAGATTACCCAACGCAATGGAGAACTGGCTTTCTTATCTTCAAGCCGGAACACATCAATGTTGTTAACACTCATGTTTGGCGGCAAGACTTAGATAAAATGGTGATAGCTAGCCAGGCGGGCTTAGATGCCCTACCACCAACCAAACCGAGTCTTACAAGTTGACCCCACCGGGAATCGAACCCGCGACCTCCTGGTGTGTAGCGAATGGGCTAACCATTACGCCACGAAGGCGGTTAAATATATTAGTAGGTGCTAGCATCGACGTTAGTAACTAATTAGTAATCTGTGTCGACGTGCCGTGCGGTTGACTGTACTGACGTCGCTAACGAGTAACGACATAATGGTCATAAAAAGTGAAGACGTAGGTAGTTATGACAATAATATGCAAACTGTCCTAAAGTACCTACTCGTTTTAGTTACACTGATTACTGCACTTTAAGTCATTGCGCAAGAGCATAAACAACAATGGAGTAATTTTTATACGCATTCGTTCGCGTGCTGCTCAAATTGGTAATAGGCCGTAAGTAAAACTACTATTTACATAATGTTTATACCGTGTTATTGGATATAATGAAGTGTTGTATAAAGATATCACTGTACTGGTTTTTATGCAACAAGCAGCAATATGATTTTGTAAAAAATCTGCACAATGTATTTTAACTCTTCATAGAAATTGAACTCAATCAGTTAGTAGGTTATTATTTTATTGGTAGATTTTGTTATAGTATATAGGCTATAACGAAATTGATGTAGTACCCATGAACTGGCGTAAAGAGCGTCGGTGGCGTAACGGCTAGGGCCGCCGCCTCCTGTCCGGGAGGTCGTGGTTCGAATTCCGCCACGTTACAATGTGATTTCGAATTTAGATTTCATATGTACGTTTATCTGACGCTCTTACGGTGAAGGTAAACATCGTGTGGAAACCTGCACACGCCTGTGAAGAAACTCGCAGGTTGTGTGTGAAGTCGACCAACCCGCACTGGGCCCGCGTGGTTGACTAAGGCCTGATCGCTCTAATTCAGGGTAGGCTCGAGCCCCTCGGTGGGGACGTATTTGAGCTGATATGATGACCCATTAACTGGGGATTCTACTCATCATCAAAGAACCCATAGTCCATTCTAAAAAAAATGGGGATACTCCGTACAAAACTGGTCAATTAGAGCTGTGAGATTTATATGAAGAGTCCAACATTATTTTTTGCGAATTGACTATCAGTTCCTTGGGGAAAATTATTCAGTGTGATGATTAGAAGCCTGAGTTAACGGGTCCTACATAAATTTTGTTATATCCTTTATGTTTATTCAATCTGACACTACCTTAACACTTTTCTACTCAAAAAGAAACTATATTAAATTTCCGGCGTCATGGCCAAAAAGAAACAACTTTTCAACGTAAATTAAAAAGAACTTTTTCGCTCTTCGAACAATTTCTATTGTCCCCAGAAACAAAAAGGTTCTAACCAATCAACTGTGAAAATTACATTTTGATAATGTAATTCTCGGTAAGAATAGATTGCTACTCTTCATACCGAAAGATGTCGACCGATGAAGATAAACACTCTGACCAGCATCTATCCAGTTCATCTCGAGATGCAAAATCGCTTTGAAATCGTAAGAGACAACGAAAATGTGGACGATTTCATAATAAGTTCGTGAAAAAATTGTCCATTGTGGTTCGGTCCAAAACTTTTGAATCGGCAAGATTCTAAGGGAATCACTAAGATCTCGGACTTCAACAATAAAGCAATGGAAGAAAGACGTAGCTACAACTATAACTATACAGGGTGTAACAAAATTGGTGTTGGTCCCGTTAACTGGGGGTTCTACTTATCATACTGAACTACTTTCCCCAAGTCATAGTCATAGACAATTCTCAAAAAACAAATTGGACCCTTCATACTAAAATGCACAAAATTGGCCGAACAGTTGATGAAGAGTAACAAAATTTTTTTTACGTTTTTAGCAAAGTCGTAGGACAAAAGTTATTTATTCAGTATGATGAGTAGAAGCTACAGTTAACGGGCCCACATAAATTTTATAACATCCTGTAAAAGTAAGTAGTAGGATTTTGCCTTTACATAACTATTTTTAGCCAAAAAGAATTTTTTTCCAGGTAAATTAGAAAGAACTTGTTTGCGCTTCAAGTGGTTTATATTGTCTCTTGGTACAAAAAATTTCTAACCAACCAATTTTGAAAATGGCTTTTTGATACTCACCTCGTTCACGATTTAAATAGGCTAGCTCCAAAGATAAGAGAATTCTTGATCAGAATAGATTGCTCTACGTCTAACTGACGATCGGATTTTGGAATTAGAGCTTTAAGATGCTTCAATCCGAGCAGGTTGATACGTGTTAAAATAATATCGAACATAAGTCTATTTATTTTAAGTTCAAATCAACGCGGGCTTCAACGCGGCTGTAACGTTGAAACCGAACGACCAATTCTTGATTTTTACATATTTTTATTTCTTTTCTGTACTTTCAAATAAGTTTTAAAAAAACGTGTTCAATTAAAATGAAAGTTGTTAAAGTCACCGATTTTTGTATGTTGGTTTCATTCAACATTAACTATTTGTTTTCGAGAAATTTGCAATTAATGCCAAAAACAGGGTCTACAGTATAATTATTTACCTCAAAAGTTGTAGTATTTTTAAAGTTGTATGCAATTCAATCGTTTTTATTTAATTACTTTAAGTATATTATATATTTTTTTCCATAGTGATAGCTTTATAAATAAGTTTATTTTGGACCACAAAAATCCATAATATGTGTTAGTAACAATAGAGACCTAGCCTATGTTAGTTAGTGCTTAAAAACTACTTGGGAATAATTAAAATTATCATTTTACCGCACCGGTGACTATCCCCACCCAATACTTCAGGAGGGGAGAGTCAAACCGTGCGGCGATCGTCCTCAGGATGCCGTTGTGGCTGCCGCGCGACCGATGGAGAAGTGAGGAGACTTTCTTGCGTATGATTGCGTGAAATCCATCGGTTCTCGCCTCCGTAAACATTTGAGACGCACTACAGTGGCGCGGCAGCCCCATCAGCATCCTGAAAGCGTTATTATACTGCACTCGCAGGGCGTTGTAAGCTCGTTTTGTGTAACTAACCCACAGACTGCTCGAGTAGAAAGATGTGCAATATGCTTTAAAAAGCGTTACTTTTACTTCTGGTGAGCATCGAGCAAATCTGCGAGCTAGGACATTACTCCTTACTGCCAACGCCCTGCGCTCCCGCTCTATATCGAGGTCATCTTTTAAGTCGACAGCTTTACACAGTATTTCAATAATTTGAATTGAATATTGTCATTTGACCTATCTTAAGGCCTTATAACAAGATGGCGTCAGATATTTTGAGTTCGATTAATACTAGATTTTTTCGGGATTTGATCTCGAAGTTGCGCAAAATTTGCATTTTAGGGTTCTGTACACACAAAGGGTGATCAACAGGACCCTATTACTAAGCCTCCGCTGTCCGTCTGTCCGTCCTATCAGTCTGTTACTAAAAAGCCTTTACAAGACACTAACCTTACATCATGGTTTTAAATAATTTCAGTCTTCATAGAGATGTCTGAAAACACAGGTTAGGCACTCACAAAGCTTTTTATTATTATTAAAAACGATAAACAATTTAGCGGAACACGATCTTTCCGCTGCTATATGTTATTTCATCATCATATCAGCTCATATACGTCCCCATCGAGGGGCTCGAGCCTACATCGCCTACCTTAGTCGACCTCGCGGGCCCAGTGCGGGTTGGTCGACTTCGCACACAACCTGCAAGTTTCTCCGCAGGCGTGTGCAGGGATAAACGTACATGTGAAATCTAAATTCGAAATCACATTGGTACGTGGCAGGATTCGAACCACGATCTTCCCGGACAGGAGGCGGCGGCCCTAGCCGTTACGCCACCGAATTATTATTATTATTTTTTATCAAAAAATTTAGTGCGTTTGGCTGCACCTCACCTGATGTTAAGTACCGATGCAGCCGAGGGTATAACACGCAAGCTCAAATAATGCCTATTGTCTTTGCAAGTACCTACTTTGTTACATAACATTTTACCGTACTTTAGAAATCCCTGATTGGATGTTCGTTGGCAGGGAAATGTTCCATCTCTGAATAGACTCGTCCTGAAAAGGAAATTGAAGGGTCGTTACGATTGAGGGATCCATAAATTTAACGAACAGGTATACGCCACGAAATGGTATTTGTGAGAAAATCAGTGGGCACTTGGGTTAATATACCATCTACTTTGACTCTTTATTTTTTTCTGAAATAACCTATTCAGTTTCAATAAAAACTTACTTATGCCCATGGCTTTACCCGCGTGGGCATCGTTTTTAGAACTGTTATCGAGGGTGCATTGTTCGAATCGTGAGTTATGGTCTTGCGTTCTACAAAAATATTATTAAATAACCGGCTAAGTACGATCTAGAGTCTCAAACAAAGGGTTCCGTAGATGTCGCTGGTTTCTTCGCGTTTCTAAAAAAAAAAACATATTAGATGGCGCTAGTTTCTTTATGTTTAAAAAAGCACGTTTTTTATGCAGAGTGGAGACCCCCTTATTTTTGCACTTTTCCTAATTTTTACTATTTTTTTTTATAACGGCAACAGAAATACATCATGTGTGAAAATTTCAACTGTCTAGCTATCGCGGTTCATAAAATACAGCCTGGTGACAGACGGCCGGACAGCAAAGTCTTAGTAACAGGGTCCCGTTTTTACCCTTTGGTAAGGTAAAAATCACGTTTCTGTATGGGAGTCCCTTTTAATTTTTATTATTTGTTGTTAAAGCTACACGCTGTGTGATAAATTTAACTGTGTCGGTTAAAATACCTACCTATACGTATCATGAAAAACATCCCGCAGACAGACGGACAGCGGAGGCTTAGTAATAGCGTCAACGGAACCCTAAAAATCACTTTCAATTTTCTATAATTATCATTTTTTTCGGACTAATTTTCAATTTTTACTTTCCCTAAAACTTAATTCGGACTATTACGAACAATTTTTAATAGTCAAATCTGTCCGATAGTCTCAAGTGACTCGCTTAGATACCATCGTACAGTATTATCATCATCATATCAGACGAAAAACGTCCACTGCTGGACAAAGGCCTCCCCCAAGGATTTCCACGACGACCGGTCCTGCGCTGCCCGCATCCAGCGGCTTCCCGCGATCTTCTCCAGGTCGTCGGTCCACCGCGTGGGAGGCCTGACTACGCTACGTTTAAAATAAGTAATTTAAAATTTTAAAATTATATATAAGTACGTTTAAAATACGTAAAACGTGTAAAAAAGCGTCGGTGGCTCAGCCGGTAACGACTCGGTTCTTCTAACCAGAGGTACCGGGTTCAAATCTGGACGGCCAATGTACCAATGAGTTTTTCAAAACTTACGTCCATACTTACCGATTGCTTTAACGGTGAAGGAAAACATCGTGAGGAAACCTGCACACGCCTGCGATGAAACTCGAAGGTCGTGTGTGAAGTTGACCAACCCGCACTGGGCCCGCGTGGTCGACTAAGGCCTGATCGCCCTAATTCAGGGTAGGCTCGAGCCCCTCGGTGGGGATGTATATGAGCTGATATGATGATGATGATGAAAATACGTAAAAATAAGTAATTAAATTAAAATAAAATTAATATTCCCATACAACAAACGTTATTTTTATCGATAATGTTACGGAATCCTTCGTGCGCCAGTCCGACTTGCACTTGGCCGGTTTTTTTCTAATTATTAGTAGACTACGGTTTGTGTAGACGGCGACCAGCTGCGGCGGTTAGCTGAAAGAGATCCCTGTTTGGGATAAGTCAATCTTGTGCCTATTATTCCTATTTTGTACCCTTAACTGTATAATCTGTTGTACAATAAAGAGGACACAAACAAGAAACAGACATAACTAAAAACATTACCCTTCTTGGGTAGTTGAGTAATAAAAATGATCGAAACATAATTTTGAACAAAAAAAAACCGACTTCAAACAGGAAACTAAGGTTCCCCTCGATTTCTCTGGGATGCCATGATTAGATCCTGGTTTCTTTATCATGGTACCAACCTTGGGATATCTCCTTTCCAACAAAAAAAGAATCATCAAAGTCGGTTCATGAATGACGAAGTTATCCGCGAACACACATCATCACATCAGCTCATATATACGTCCCCACCGAGGGGCTCGAGCCTACCCTGTATTAGGACGACCGGGCCCTAGTTGACCACGCGGGCCCAGTGCGGTTTGGTCAACTTTACACACAACCTTCGAGTTTCCTCGAAGGCGTGTGCAGGTTTCCTCACGATGTTTTCCTTCACCGTAAGAGCGTCGGATAAACGTACCTAAAAGTTACGAAGTAACTAGTATCTCATCTGTGCTAAGAGATCGAAATTCGAAAACACATTGGTACGTGGCAGGACTCGAACCGCGACTTCCCAGATAGGAGGTAGCGGCCCTTGCCGTTGCCCCACCGACGCTACACACATAAAATATATATATTAAGAAACCTCCTCATTTTTTTTGAAGTCGGTTAGTTACGAAAACTAGTAACAGGTAAAATTATTAGAGTGTGTTACCGATTCAGTAACCGATGGCAATGACTTTGTTATCATCATTAAAATATGTTGTAACTCTCTTTTTGCGACTAACGTTAAAGCGAGCAATTTAGTTTTAATATTAAACAGTTACGGAACCGTGAAAAAAATGTGCGTTACGTACTCGAACATGTGAAAAGGCGCGTGCCGTTGCTTTGGCAACCAAATAGCGTAACAACCTTGACAAAACGTCTAAATCTAAAAATAAATAAATTGTACAGCCTTTCTGTGCATACTTTCTTGCGAAACCTTAACCATAGTGAAAAGAAAGAATAGTAGGTTATCTTCATACAATGGTACATCGCGCGGTTTGTATGTGTGCGCGTCAGTAGGCACGAACGCACACTACAATAATAAGAACGACTTCTTTCCTATTACTAAAGAAGTCGTTTTTATGAAGATAACCTACTATTCTTTCTTTTTACTGTGCCTTAACCGTCTGTCGTAGTCGAGCATACACAAATGAACTATAAACATTATACTTAGTAGCAAAGAATATAGTAAGGTATATCAGACTTGATGAAATATTTCCAAATAATTTCGGTTTGTATGAGTGGTACTTTACTTTGTTTTTAACCGACTTCAAAAACGTAGGAAGTGTCTCAATTCGACCGTATATATTTTTTTTTATGTATGTTCGCGGATAACTTCGTCGTTTATAAACCGATTTTTATGATTATTTTTTGTTTAAAAGGAGGTATCCCAAGGGTGGTACCGTGATAAGGAAACCAGGATCTGATGATGGCATCCCAGAGAAATCGAGGGGAACCTTAGTTTTTTTTTGTTCAAAATTATTTACTGGAATAATTAAGTACCCAGTGCAGTAGGCCTTATTAATTTATAGTCATTCACAAAATTTCATTAAATTCGCTATAACCATTTTTGAGAAAGAGTAACATACTACCTGGATTTGGATGGGAGTACTTTATTCCGATACTTATTGGAACAACAAACTACTGAGCGCTGTAGGTCATGTAAATTTATGGTAACGTACCGAAATTCATCAAAATCTTTAGAGCCAATTTTTAAAAACAATCATTTTTTATGTAAATAAAATGGCAAAAATCAAGAAAGAGGATTTAAAAAAAACACAGATATAAAAATAATTGCCTTCGTCTAGTAGTTTGGGAACTAGAGCACCGGACGGATGTAAACACACAAACTCACACACACATTTTTCCCATCAAATCTCAACTCGATTTTTTTGCCATTACAATATCTTCTTCACTCCTTCGTCGCTCATTCCTCATCCAGCTCATATACATCCCCACCGAGGGCCTACCCTGAATTAGGGCGATCGGGCCTTAGTCGACCACGCGGGCCTAGTTTTTTTAATTAGATTTTCTTCGAAAGCGTGTGCCGGTTTCCTTATGATGTTTTCCTTCACCGCATAAACGTACATATGAAATCTAAAATCGAAAACACATTGGTACGAGGCAGAATTCGAACCACGACCTCCCGGACGGAAGGTAGCAGCCCTAACCATTACGCTTTACGCCACCGACGCTCGTTCCTCAGTAGCTCGAAAAAAAAGTGTACTTAAAGTCTACCCAATAAAATCTAAAATCAAATTCAAAAGGCTGTATTTGCCATTACACAGTTAAACAGAAAAAAGATCGTATTAATCATTTAAGTGCTCGTATTCTAAGCAGCTTTTGACATCAATCAGAATGTAAAAAAGTCATTTGATTGAGGAATCGAGCATAAGACAAAGTAAAAATAATGCTCCCTGTAGAAGACTAACTCTCATACATTTTCGTCGTCCCTTCCTCGTGTTTTTATCGATGTTCTTGGATGGTTGCAATTTTTTTTAAAAAGAGGCCTTTAAAATATTTAAATAATTCGCAACACCCCGGACACTGCAAACAACGGTCGTGAAATGTCATTTCTAAAAACAAATGACGGAGCCAACAAAATCACGGCGAAATCCTATACGTTCGAGATCTAAACTATAACCAATCTGTATCAATTTGGGTGACGACAAAATCTAAAGAGCGGCAGGGAGTGTCCATACTGTATGTTAGTACTAATATATATTTTATATCTACTTGGTGTTCCCAACATTGTTCTATGACACAAATATTTTGGTACAGAAATATATATTTTTTTAATATACTATACTTTGACTAAATAGCTCCAAGTTGAACCTGCTAATAGTCTGACTAACCTAATTTATTTTGAATTAATTAAGATTATTCTGTCAATCGCCAATTGATAGCTTTTAACTTGAATTGAGTCTAAATTTAAAGGATTTTAGAATTAGGTAGGTGTTTTACAAACCCAGGTGCAGGTGCAGCTACAGCTGGGATTAATGCATGCGAGTGCGGTGCCTCTCCCCTGACACACACACCTTTTGTCCTGTCCTGCGTGTCCTAGTATCTAGACAGTGAAGTCCAGGTAGCAGAGTCTTAGGCAAAGTATATCCTATATCAGTACTTACATACAGTATGGACACTCCCTGCCGCTCTCTAGATTCCGAACTCTTTGTCACCCAGATTGATACAGATTGGTTATAGTTAAGTTCTCGAACGTATAGATTTCGCCGTGATTTTTTAGCGTAGTCATTTGTTTCTAGAAATGTCATTTCACGACCTTTGTATGCAGTGTCCAATTTGTGGTGTGGGTCCGGTAAAATTGTTTGATCCTAAGGATCGACTTGCTAAAAAGGAGACAAATCTTCGTATGGCTCCTTTTTATGTTGTTACCAAGCTAAACTAACCCAACCTACGCATCTGTTCGTCCGTCCATCCGGCTCAGTTTTACTTGGAGTTTTGTCATCAGAACTGCGACGAAGTCATACTTTTAGGTTTGTTTTATATCTGTTTTTTTTTATTTGTTTTTGTTTTGTTTTCTAATTTTCATGCAAAGGGTAAAAACGGGACCCTATTACTAAGACTCAGCCGTCCGTCCGTCTGTCTGTCTGTCTGCCCTGTCACCAGGCTGTATTTCATGTACCGTGATAGCTAGACAGCTGAAATGTATGTATTTCTATTGCCGCTGTAGCAACAAATATTTTAAATTTGAAAAAGTGAAAAATAAGGGAAAATAAGGGGGTCTCCATACAAAAAAAACCTGTTTTTTAAACATGAAGAAACTAGCGCCATCCAGTATGATGGTTTTGAAACAAGACACTAGGACCATTTAGTATGATGGTGTGCGGTTCTGACTCGCACTTAGCCTTTTTTTTTTAACTTTTTGCCTGTCTGCATTCCGATCATCTGATTTCTCATCTTCATCTTGTGATTAACCTTTTTTTACTTTCGTGTTTTATAGTTTAGTCCCAAACATTTGTTTAATACAGTTGCTGGTGGTAATTCCTATTTTTATTTTATGAACCCTTCCCAGTCTTCGTAATTTACTTGTGTCAACAACTTTGCGAGTCGGAGAGCCTGTTGAGGCTGCAGTGCTTCACAAAATGGATGATTCTACAGGCTGTAACAAAATTGGTGTAGGACCCGTTAACTGGGGCTTCTACTCATCATACTGAACAACTTTCCCCAAGGAACCCATAGTCAATTCTCAAATAAAAATTACACCCTACACAAAAATGCACGAAATCGGTCGATCAGCTGATCGATTTGTAAGAAGAGTTGAAAATATTTTTTTGTGATTTCACCAAAGTCATAGAACAAAATTTGTTCAGTATGATGAGTAGAAGCCCCATTTAACGGGACCTACACCCATTTTATTACACCCTGTATAATCCTACTATGACATAGGGTATTATGGTATATAATATACAATTTAAATATTCGAATATCGATATCTCCTTTAGAAAATAGTTAATAGCTCTATATACAATAAAATAGATAAATATTCTGGGAGAAATCAATCATACATGGTCATCAGGCCCCAAAGTAGGATTTCCTGTGTTATGGGAACCAGAGACTGATATACAAATACTTATATACGTTTAAATACATACATATATAGATATTTAACACCCAGACACAAAGCAAACAAATCTGCTCAAATGTTTGCCCTGGGTGGGGATCGAACCCACAACTCTCGGATCAGTAGTCAAGAGCACTAACCACTGAGCCACCGAGTCAGTCATTACAATACAACAGTACAAAAGCAATTGCTGCCAATAACAGTGTTAAAGTGTTCATAATAGGGGCATAATCCAATCCAACACCTTGAATATAAACCCAGTATTTGTAAAGTACTTCCCTTTCCTGAGTATGCGCACTGCAATCACGTTAATTTTGTGTTAACGATTGCATTGAAGGTCGCATTTTCTATTTTACTTGTATTTTGCAAGTTTTGTTTTAGTAGTGGGGTACATTATGACCCTTATTAAGCAGTTAATCATTTTATTTCTAAACTAGTGGATGCCCGCAGCTTCGCCCGCGCAGATCCCGATTTTTGCGGTTCCCGTGCGAACTTCCCAAAATCCTTTCTTAGCGGATGCCTACACCATAACATCTACCTGCATGCCAAATTTCAGCCCGATCCGTCCAGTGGTTTGGGCTGTGCGTTGATAGATCACTATGTCAGTCAGTCAGTTAGTCACCTTTGAGTTATATATAATATTTAGATGTTTTTACGCTTTTAATACTGGCTAGCACACCTAGACAGTTGGGTATAAGAAAATAAATGTTCAATTAGAATAAACTCGTCAATTGGCGAGTTTGACCAGCACACTAATTGTTACGTAGCTACCATGGAACCTTAAGGCCTTAAGATGGGTCAAATGACAATATTTAATTTAAATTATTAAAAGACTGTGTAAAGCTATCACCATGTAAAAAATATATAATATACTTAAAGTAATAAAAAATCGATTTAATTGTATAAAATTCTAAAAATATTACCACTTTTGATGTAAAAAAGTATACTGTAGACCCTGTTTTTTGCATTAATTACAAAATTTCTCGATAACAAATAGTTAATATTGAATGAAACCAACACAAAATAATCGGTGACTTTAAGACTTTTATTGAACACATTTTTTTTAAACTTATTTGAAAGTGATGAAAAGTAATAAAAACATGTAAAAATCAAGAATTGGGCATTCGGTTTCAACGTAACAGCCGCGTTGAAGTCCGCATTGATTTGAACTTAAAACGAATAGACTTACCTTCGATATTATTGAAACACATATCAACCTGCTCGGATTGAGTGATCTTAGCGCCTTAATAATATTTTTGTGATAAAATGAAATACTTCATATTATAGATGTCTCACCGACTGCGCCAGAAGGAGGGTTATGTTTTTCGAGTGTATGTATGTATGTCATCATTACAGCTCATATACATCCACACCGAGGGGCTCGAGCCTACCCTGAATCAGGGTGATTAGGCCTTAGTCGACCACGCGGGCCCAGTGCGGGTTGGTCGACTTCACACACAACCTTCGAATTTCTTCGCAGGCGTGTGCAGGTTTCCTCACGATGTTTTCCTTCACCGTTAAAGCAATCGGTAAGTATATGTACGTAAGTTTTTGAAAAACTCATTGGTACATTGGCCGTCCAGATTTGAACCCGGTACCTCTGGTTAGATGGACCGAGTCGTTACCGGTTGAGCCACCGGCGCTTTTTTTATGTATGTATGTATGTACATTTATTTCTCTGGCACGCTCTGTAGCCTAAACGCCTTGGTGGATTTTGGAGCGCGAGTTGTCGTTAGATTTTTCTTGATCCCGTGAGTGCTAAAGAATAAATTTTTCATTTTTTGAAAAGACTAGGAACCCTACTTTGCGTGACTCCGACTCGCACTTTGCCGGTTTTTTTTTAAAAAAAAAAAACACTAACCACAAAATTTTTGCAATTTGTTTTCAATACAATAGTTGCTTACGCAATGTTAAGTAAGTAATAATTACTGGTTGACCAGCGTAAGGCAACTACGATGCGTTTCGAGAGACGCGTCGCATGCGCAGACATTGACCTAGTATTCTCCTAGAATATTAATTACTACTGTTGCAAAACGCGGGAAACCACTAGCACACCAATGACTCTTACGGCATACTCCTCCTCATAGGTTGCTGTAGTGGGAGTGAGACAAAAATAGTTTAATTTTTATTTTTCTCAGTGACGTCTTACAATCTGTTACTTGACTCCACTTTTCTGTTGAGCCATGTAAAGACTGCTTCTCTTTTGTAGCACGACGAAGGAAGGAGTAGGTGTACGTTAGGGCGTGGGTTTTTTTTAAATGCCGTATGCGCTCACAGAATTTAATTTAAATTTGAGATAAAAGACCCAAGATGGGTCTCTAAGGAAAGCAGCAAGATATTTTATTTTAATTTATTTTTAATAAAAATATTGAAGGATGAAAATGTTGAATGATTGATGGAATTTGGGTTTTATAATCTACTTCCATCGCAACAATTTCGAACTATTTTTCATTATTATTTTTGGTTTTTGTTAATTTTCTAATAAAGTACTACACCGATTTTGATAAAATTTTTATGAGACCACACGGAAAGCACTAGCTTTTAAATAAAAAAAGAATTATCAAAATCGGTTCACCCAGTCAAAAGTTCTGAGGTAAAACACATTAAAAAAAACTTACAGTCGATTTGAGAACCTCCTCCTTTTTGGAAGTCGCTTGAAAACACATGTCAGCGCATGCGTAATGGACCAAATAGATGGAATGAAAAAAGGTCGAATAAAAGCAAACTAAATTAAACGAATAACAGCGTTACCGCGCTACAACTTTAATTTAACCTCATTGACTTGGACCATCGCATAATAAAGAGACGAAATAGTAAACGATTATCTTAACTATTTGGCCTAGTTGGCGGAAACCTTGGGCCGAAGAGTTAGTGGTGCATGTTTCCTAAATTGATGAAACTTGTATACGATGTTTTATAAGCTTAGTTTAAGCTGCTCTAGAATAAATTAGATTTCAATAAAACTTTACAACTATGTAAACAAAAGAACTTCACTAAAATGTTAACATTTTTGGTAAATTTTGCTCAAACCTTAATAGAAAAAAAAGACAAATGGCGTTGTTTTCGATTTTCCCATGGGAACAAGACGTTTTCCCGGGGTAAAAAGTAGCCTATGTCCTATTCCAGGACCCAACCCATATGTGTGCCAAGTTTCATCACAATCCGTTCAGTGGTTGAAACGTGATAAGTAACAAACTTCCGCGTTTATAAGTAAGGACTTATAGGTTTTTAACCGCCTCCGTAGCTCAGAGGCAAAGTTCACTGGCTTTGCACAGGAGGTCGCGGGTTCAATTCCCGGCGGGGTCAATTGTAAGACTCGGTTTGGTTGGTGGTAGGGCATTTTCTAAGCCCGCCTGGCTAGCTACCACCATCTTATCTAAGTCTTGCCACCAAACATCAGTGTTAAAAACATTGATATGTTCCGGCTTGAAGATAAGATAGCCAGTTCTTCATTGCGTTGGGGAATCTTGGTAAGCCCGCTTCCATCTTCGGCATCATTGTCACTTACCATCAGGTGAGATGATGCCAAGGGCTTTACCAATTGTGAATAATAAATAAATCTCTTCAAAAAATTAAAAATGTATCATATATCACTCACGGGATCAAGAAGAATCTAACGACACCTCGCGCTCCAAAACCCATCAAGGCGTTTAGGCTACAGAGCGTGCCAGAGAAATAAATGTACGTGGGGCCAAATACGTGCCATAGAATCTCTCTCTGGTGATATAGAAACTCATTGGGGTTGGGGAATCTTGGTAAGCCCGCTTCCATCTTCGGCAACATAGTCACTTACTACCAGTTGAGATGTTGTCAAGGGTTTACCAATTGTGAATAAAAATCAAAAAAAGGTCGATTTTTTTTATAAACTTGAAACGTTTTCAGGCTGGTTTTAAGATTCCGTGCCTCAATAGGAAAAAAGGAACCCTTATAGGATCTTTTCGTCTTTCGTCTCTCTGTCTGTCTGTCTGTCAAGACCCCTTTTCTCAGGAACACGTGGAGGTATCAAATAGTTAAGTCTACGGTCCCTTCAAGCAGTAAAAAAAATCGAGCTCCAAGTCAAAGCAATAAAAAGACAGGCCATTTTACAGCCATTTTTGTCTAATGTTTTAATACTCGCAAGTAAATTTAAAACCTATAGTGTACTTCCCGTTGACTTTACTTTCCCGGTCGTGGGTTAGATTCCTGGAGGGGTCAACTTTGTAAGACTCGGTGTGCTTGATGGTAGGGCATTTTCATAGCCCCCCTAGCAAGCTACCATACAAAGAGGATAGTTTGTAATAAGTAGTTGCCACTTTTACTTTTAAAGACGTATGTAAATGTCACAGTGAAAGTGAGGCGTTTTGTTTCGACATGGTTTTGTCGTTCCGTTTCTCTCAATGCATGTCATTTAGTTATGAACTGTTATGAACTAGTCACAGATCGTAACAAGTTTCTGAAAGTGTGAACTTAAACAAAGAAAGCATTTTGTCACCTGGCTGGAAAGCATGACAAATATTTAACAAGCTGAAAGTTAAAAACACCTTAAATTAAAGGTCGTATATAAAGTTAAGGTCGTGGCGCGAATGTCAAAGTACGATGTTAGTGAATTGTTTAGATTTTAACAAGAAAAGATAAGATAAATATCCTTTATGGAGCGTTGGTGGCGTAACGGCTACGGCCGCCGCCTCCTGTCCGGGAGGTGGTAGTTCGAATCCTGCCACGTACCAATGTGATTTCAAATTTAGATTTCATATGTACGTTTATCCGACGCTCGTACGGTGAAGGAAAACAACGTGAGGAAACCTGAAACTCGCAGGTCGCAGGTTGTGTGTAAAGTTGACCAACCCGCACTGGGCCCGCGCGGTCAACTGCGGCCCGATCGCCCTAATTCAGGGTAGGCTCGAGCCCCTCGATGGGGACGTATATGAGCTGATATGATGCTGATGCACACCAGATATACAAAAATGAAAAACTTACTAACTAGCAAAACATACAATGATATGCAAAGGCACTCTTATCGCTTTAAGCTATTTCTTCCAGCCAACCTTAACCTTTAACCTGTTTCACGACCATTTTACAAGATTCTCTACCAGTTTCAATTAATTTATTATGGGCAAATTCCTGATTATTGATACTATGCTTCATAAATCACAAAATCATATGTTTCAGGTCGCCGTAGAAAATATCCTACACTAGTCAGAAACTTATACCAGATAAATTCTATTAAAATTGGTAGAAAGTAATGTAAGGTGGTCGTGAAACAGGTCAACTTGTTAAAAACTAAACATGGCGTCAATCTTTCAGGCGAAACCCTTTCAGAAAATAATGCAAACCCCGAAATCGAGGGTTGTAAAAAGACATGTTTCTGCGATTGAAGCTGCAATACATTTATCAATTGTTTTAAATAAATTTTATTACAATATGTCTGCTACAAAGTATAGGAGTCCAAAACACGATTTGATAAAATTGTCTCCATAGAAAAAAAATGCAAAATTCGCTTAAATTTTGTCAATATTTGCCGTTTTAGCCCACAAAAACCAGTTTACTTCACTACAGTTAGACATAGCACTTTGTTTTTTTTTACAATTATTCCTCAATAAAATCCTGACATATTGTCAAAGTTAAAAAAATAAAACATTGAAAAATGTGCATATAAAAGTATGGTTATTTTCTTTACTCTTAACACGTAAAGAAAAAAACAGATACAACTGTTAAAAACAATACCTCGCCTTAATTCGCGCCACGACCTTAACGTTCCGCCTTAATGGGTATCTAATTCCTAACCTATGGCACACTTGCCATTTTCAACCTACACCATATATAACCCTTTCTTTTATGTACTGTAGTCGGGTAAATACGCATGCGACAAATACGGATCAATTGACACCTCATTTGTGAAAACATGCGTAAACGAAAACATCGATTGACATTGGATATCCTCTACGCATACACCACAGGGTATAAAAAAATTTGTGTAGGACCAGTTAACTAGGGGTTCTACTCATCATACTGAACAACTTTCCCCAAGGAACCCATAGTCAATTCTCAAAAAAAATAATTGGACCCTCCCTATTAAAATGCACAAAATTGCTCGATCAGCTGATCGATTTGTATGAAGAGTTACAATTTTTTTTGGGAATTATATTTTTCGTCCCCAGTTAAATAGATTCATCTCTATTCAATATTTCCGTTCTCAAATTGATAGATCTGTCATCAAATTGATATATCTGTCATCAAATTGATAGATCTGTCATTAAAAATACGTGTGGCACTCGGGGACTGCCGCGGTAAAGCTATTGCATGGTAACAAATCGAAAACTAGGGGGTAATCGGTCAAAAACAATAAATAAATGAGCGAGCGAAGCGAGCGATGTTAGGTTCGGTCAGGTTTGATTGATTTAACAGTCAAAGAGCCTCGCGAAGCGAGGCTCCCCACCCTGGGTACAAAATTACTTCGCAGCAGAAGAAATCATCGGCAGATGACCCCTAACGGGGGCGTAGCCCCCGCCGCCCGTTTCGAACATCAACAAACTTTCGGGATCCGAAGAGGATGTGGGAGTATCTGTAGGTCACCTTTGTTAGTAATTTTAGGCATTTATTTGGCGACAGATCTACTATTTTGAGTACAAACTATATTATTTATGAAATTTCAATTTTTTTATTTAGTGATCGAAGCTATTTAATTGACAATCGTTAAAAGAATTGTTTTGGTGTTGTTTGATGACTTTACTTTGGTGACAGATCTACTATTTTGAGTACAAACTATACTATTTAGGGAATTTCATTTTTTTTATTTAGTGATCGAATCTATTTAATTGACAATCGATAAAATCATACCCATTTTTTTTGGGATTTTAGCATAGACATAGAACAAAAAATGTTCAGTATGATAAGCAGAAGTCCCAGTTAACGGGACCTACACCAATTTTGTTACACCCTGTAAATTTACATGCCTATTCATCAGACAATCACTTTTTTTTCCTTAGTGAAACTCATCAACCTTCCTTTTCTTTGCTGCAGTCCGGCGAAAATATAAGTAACTAGCTGTTTCGCGCGGCTTCACCCGCGTGAACAACGTTTCTATGACTTTTCGAGAGTGCGCAGTGAGCGAGCCGAAAGCGGCTCGCGAGCGTGGAAAAAAGTAGCCTATGTAGTAATCCAGGTCCTAATCTGTCTATCTACCAAATTTCAGCAAGATCCATTCCGTAGTTTTAACGTGAAAGAGTAACATACATACATCCATACATTCTTACAAACTTTCGCGTTTATAATATTATAATAGGATTTTAGCGCTAAGACAAGATCAACTACGAGCTAATATTTTTTACTCTTTGTTAAACGAGTATACAAATTCGAGGCAAGTAACGTCTTAAACAAACGTGTTCGTGTATTTTCAATGTCGAACAGCAATCAATCAAATACATCAAGTAGCGATAAGGACAACCTCTACTGTAATTCATACACTAAACCAATACACATACGCTTCAAAGCTCTCTGTCAAAAATTAATGAGTCATAAATCACGTGTAACCACAGTTTTAGTTCCTATTGAGACCTAGTCGTGTGCTCACCTTGGAAAATGCCGCTTTAATTCCCAACCTGCTTGGCTGAAAGGGATCAAAGGCCTTTGCTCGCCTTGCCACAGTCTATTCTATGGGCCATTAGTATATGGCCGCGACAACGCTCGAGGCAACGCCGGATTATTCTCTCGAGCAAGATAGGCAGTCTTTATTAATATCCCTATACCCTCCCCCACCCCGCTTCTTAAAACACTACTTCATCGTCTGACTTTAAAAGCTATGTCAGGGTTGCCAGTTGTTAGTTATCAATTTCCGTAGGTACATCATGAATTCTGGCCTATACGATTTAATTTTTGTTGACTTTTAGCGTCTATAACATTGTGATCTCTTTATATAAGGTCTAATAAAATTAGCTAAAACTATTTTAACTAGTGCTTCTACCCATGAAACTGAACAACTTTCCCCGTGAAACCCATAGTCAAATTTTAAAAAAATTTTGAACCTCCCATTATACTAAGTTGGCTGATCGGCTGATCGGGTTAGTATGGAACAGCAAATTCTTTTTTTGCGATTTGACTATGGGTTCCATGGGGAAAGTTATTCAGTTTCATGGGTAGAAGCACCAGTTAAAATAGTTTCAGATAATTTTGTTACACCTTATATAGATACCAAAGTATCTACCCTGGGTTTAATTAAGAGAAGAGAGTTTATGAAACAAAAAAACATCGTTTTTTTTGCCTACAATTGGTAAGCCGTTGGCATAAACTCACTTGATCATAAGTGATGATGTCGAAGGTGGAAGCGGGCTTACCAAGATTCTTCAACGCAACGTGGAATGGACTATTTTGCTGCTATGGTGGAACACATCAATGAGTTTAACATTGATGTTTAGCGGCAAGACGGCGAGATAAGATGTAGGGTAGTTAACTAGGCGGGCTTGGAAAATGGCATATCACCTACCAAACAAACTCTTACAAAGTTATACAATGCTATTGGACCTTTCTATTGAATTCCCTTGCGGCGTCTGTATTCGTATAATTTAGGAATCTTTAAGACGAGAGTGAATAGGCACTATTTGAGCTTTCGTGTTACATCCTCGACTACATCGGCACTTACCATACCTCATCGGTGCAGCCAAACGCACTCAAATTTTTAATAAAAAAACAATCATTTTTTTTTGTTCGTACATGAAATCCTTAAAATAATTGAAGGTATATATTTCCCAAACGATTCTGTAGTTTTTTCATCCCTCACTTGCTGAATAAAACGCCCACACTTAGGGATTTTCCAACACACTGGCAACACGGCTCCGGTCCTCATTTCCTCAACGTTAAACCAGCAACAAACAGTTTTAAACCTGACGAGAAATTAGTTTTTCGACTGAGATGAGACCATTTATTTTCCACAGGAAGTTTACTGGGGAATAGTAAATATTCTACTTAAACAGGGCTATTAGTAAATATATACTCGTAGAACTTCGGTGGTGTTACGGCATAACTAATTAGTAATCTGTGGTTACGGCTAGAGCCGCTACCTTCTGTCCAGGTGATCGTGGTTCGAATCCTGCCACGTACCAATGTGTTTTCGAATTTCAATTTCATATGTACGTGTATCCGACGCTCTTACGCTCGTGAGGAAACCTGCACACGCCTGCGAAGAAACTCGAAGATTGTGTGTGAAGTCGACCAACCCCTACTAGGCCCGCGTGGTCGACTAAGGCCCGATCGCCCTAATTCAGGATAGGCTCGAGCCCCTCGGTGGGACACAGTATATGAGCTGATATGATTAGTAAATTCCCTGACCAATTTATTTAAAAATAAAAAGCCGGCCAAGTGCGAGTCTAAATCGAATTCCGTACCATCATACTAGATGGCACTAATTTCATGTTTCAAAAACCATCATACTGGATGGCGCTAGTTTCTTCATGTTTAAAAAGAACACATTTTTTGTATGGAGACAACCCCTATTTTTCACGTTTTAAAATTTTTAGTATTTGTTTTTATAGCGGCAACAGATATGCTCATCTGTGAAAATTACAGCTGTATAGATATCACGGTTCACGAAATACAGCCTTGTGACTGACGGACGAACGTACAGCGGAGGCTTAGTAACACGGTCCAGTTTTTACCCTTTGGGTACGGAACCCTAAAAACCGACTGCATAAAAACATTACTCCTCGTTTTTGAGCATTTTGTTACACCCTGTATATACAAGATAAAAAAAATAAACGTTTATGTTTTCTTTTTAAGGTTTTGTACTAACAAGGCCCTATCAGTTTTGAAACGTAATAATAGCTAGCAGGTTGAATTTACACACAATAAAAAAAAATACTAAAACGCTACGACCGCTTCCAAAAATATGTATACTGCACCTTTTGATGTGTAACATCTTTGCTCTCGCTTTCCTGCAATTTGTGGGAGTGATTTCGTGAAATGGGACGGAAATGTGTAACAGGAAATGCGAACGTTTTTTAATTTTTGAAAACTAAGGTTGTCATAGCCATGCCGCCTAGTGTGATGGCAAAGGCAAAGATGACATACTACTATTCGAAGGGTCGGCCAGTGAATGTACGACCCGATAATTAATTAATTTCATAAGTATTTTGTCACATGTTACACATCATATGCGAGTACTGTAGGTCTTGTTTTTTTTTCTTTGTTTTATTAAAAATTTGAGTGCGTTTAGCTGCATCTCACCTGATGGTAAATAGCGATGCAGCCGAGTAAGCTCAATTAGTGCCTATTTCAAGCTTGTCTTGAAGATTCCTAAATAATACGAATCGTGGAATACCGGCAGAGAACTCCACTCCTTAGCCGTTCGCATAATAAACGAAGAAGCAAAACGCTTCGTGCGTAAAGGTGGAACAATTATGTTATTATTATGGCGGATTCCTTACTGAATTAAACATTATTTTCTATGAATACACAACACAAATGTTTTGTTGCGCTAGCCCGACTCGCACTTGGCTAGTTTTCCACGCAGATCTCTGCAATGTATAAGATAGTAAATGTATTTCATTTCCACGTTGCTTGATAGCTGTAATGTTTTATTATGCGGATCTCTGGCGATAAGTCCAGCAGACGCCCTTACCAGTCAGAACAATGGGTTTCCTTCCTGATCAAGGTGTAGAAAGTGATGGGTTGCTCTTTCCGTCACTACATACTTAAATGGAACTATCTAGATCTTTATTTAAGGTTCATTATTAACCCTCTGTGACTGAGGTGAAGTGACCTTTTTAACACGCTTTTATTAGCTTCACTTGTAACTAACTATGTATGTAAGAAAATCTTGGAATCTTAATTGGACCCACTTGCCGGTCTTCGATTAGGATGAAATTTTGCACACGCTCTGAGTTCTGATGACAATACACGACTAGCTAAGAAACGTCATTACAAATCCAATATGGCGGCCTCCCCAAAATGGCGGACTGGCTGTTTGAAATCCACCCCCATGATATGGATATCAAATGAAAGGGTTTGCTGTCAGGAATACGAAAAAAAATAGTCACGTGACTTAAATTCAATATGGCAGACGTCCAAGATGGCGGACAGGCTATATGAAATGCACCCCCATGATATGGGTATCAAATGAAAGGGTTTGCTGTCAGGAATACGAAAAAAAATAGTCACGTGACTTAAATCCAATATGGCAGACGTCCAAGATGGCGGACAGGCTATTTGAAATCCACCCCCATGATATGGGTATCAAATGAAAGGGTTTGCTGTCAGGAATACGAAAAAAAATAGTCACGTGACTTAAATCCAATATGGCAGACGTCCAAGATGGCGGACAGGCTATTTGAAATCCACCCCCATGATATGGGTATCAAATGAAAGGGTTTGCTGTCAGGAATACGAAAAAAAATAGTCACGTGACTTAAATCCAATATGGCAGACGTCCAAGATGGCGGACAGGCTATATGAAATGCACCCCCATGATATGGATATCAAATGAAAGGGTTTGCTGTCAGGAATACGAAAAAAAATAGTCACGTGACTTAAATCCAATATGGCAGACGTCCAAGATGGCGGACAGGCTATTTGAAATCCACCCCCATGATATGGGTATCAAATGAAAGGGTTTGCTGTCAGGAATACGAAAAAATAGTCACGTGACTTAAATCCAATATGGCAGACGTCCAAGATGGCGGACAGGCTATTTGAAATGCACCCCCATGATATGGGTATCAAATGAAAGGGTTTGCTGTCAGGAATACGAAAAAATAGTCACGTGACTTAAATCCAATATGGCAGACGTCCAAGATGGCGGACAGGCTATTTGAAATCCACCCCCATGATATGGGTATCAAATGAAAGGGTTTGCTGTCAGGAATACGAAAAAATAGTCACGTGACTTGAATCCAATATGGCAGACGTCCAAGATGGCGGACAGGCTATTTGAAATGCACCCCCATGATATGGGTATCAAATGAAAGGGTTTGCTGTCAGGAATACGAAAAAATAGTCACGTGACTTAAATCCAACATGGCGGACATCCAAGATAACTACTTAACGTGTTTACTAAAAGCGTGTTTTTTAGTTTTTTTTAAACTAATTGATGGTTATTATTACAAAGATTTTATTTACTTTTACCTGTCCCGGTGTCTGTAATGAAATCTTGCAAGTTAAATTTGACCCACCTCCCGGTTTCCGTTGGAACTGAAATTTTGCATGCATGTGCGTATTGCGTGACAATCAATATAATGGTGACATGGAGCTCATATGATGCTGTGGCCATAGGGACTCCGCAATAAAACGACACAACCCCATCCAGTTTGTGCTCGTTTGATTCGTATTGACTAGTACTTTGATATTAAAAAGCTTTGAAAAGCTTAACGTAAAAACGTAACGTAACGTTAATATTCACATTACATTAATACGGTTATTTATCAGATTTTCGTTATTTTTGACGTCAATTACTCCTAAACGATAGAAAACCTAAGGTTGAAAAAAATACCCATATTGTTGATGATGTTTCTTAAAGTCCAAAGCTATTAGAAACACAATTGAGCAGTTTTGGATTGATAGAAAAAATCCCAAAGATAGGTTTACATCGTAACTTTCAACTCTAGTTATGACTAATATTTTGAAGTATAAATTTTAAAAAATATACAGCATTGTTTGTTATGTTAATACAAAGTGGGTAATGTTATTATTTTTTATACTTTCATTGTAATTTTTGATTTAAACTAAAAACCATTGAAAAAGTGTGGTTATTTTCTTTACTCTTTACACGTAAATAAAAAGACAGAGACAACTATTCCAATCAATACCAAATAATTCCTAATTCATATTTTTTATTATTAGTATAAATTAGTTTTTTATATCATTACAGCTCATATACGTCCCCACCGAGTGGCTCGAGCCTACCCTGAATCAGGGCGATTAGGCCTTAGTCGACCACGCGGGCCCAGTGCGGGTTGGTCGACTTCACACACAACCTTCGAGTTTCTTCGCAGGCGTGTGCAGGTTTCCTCACGATGTTTTTCCTTCACCGTTATAGCAATTGGTAAGTATGTACGTAAGTTTGTGAAAAACTCATTGGTACATTGGCCGTCCAGATTTGAACCCGGTACCTCTGGTTAGATGGACCGAGTCGTTACCGGTTGAGCCACCGACGCTTTTATAAACTATATATTATAGTTTTACGATGTTTAATTATTTTAATAATACAAAGACAATTACAAGTGAAATTCCGGACTAATTTATGAAATACGGTAGAATGAGATATTTATTTATTGAGGTTACGTCTTTCAGACGTTCTCCGCATCTGCAAACCGCACTGCTGTTTTAGCTCCAATGTCTGCTGCGACAGGACAATGTAGGAGGGTACTGAACGCGTCAGCTCTGTATACTATCACTCTGAAAATTTGTGACAGAAACAAAGACATTTTAGTGGTATCTGTCAGACTACACCTTGGTCGCCGAAGGTTAACGTGCAAACGTACTAGGCATCCTTACTAATATTATAAATGTGAAAATGTGTTTGTTTGTTTGTTTATTTGTTTGTTACATTTTCACGCTTCAACGCCTTAACCAATCTTAATTAAATTTGTCATGCAGATAGCCTGTGTCACAAGGAAGGACATGGGCTACTTTTTATCCCGTGAAAATAGCATAGCCCGATGCAATTCCCGAGGGAACTTAAAATATACTCTTTTTTGGTTAATTAACATAGCAACGGAACAATGGATAGTGTGATTCTTTGCACCGAGATGGTTGAGGGGGTGGGAAATGATACGATTTACTAGTAAGCATATCCTGACATAGTTCTCGAGGGATTTAGAGAAAACTCATGTCGACGCTCGCGAGCCGCTTGCGGCTCGCGCACCGCGCACCCTCTAGATCAGTCACAAAAACGATGTCCACGCGGGCGAAGCCGCGGGCAAAAGCTAGTAAAATATAATTTTTAGTGTTATAGGTACCTAAGTACCGTTACATCCATCTCATAACTGTTACATCTACCTCCGTGGCGTAATGGTTTAGTCCACAAGCTTCACTTTAAAAGGTTGCGGGTTCGATTACCGGCGCAGTGTAACTTTGTAACACTCCGTTTGGTTGGTGGGAGGAAATTTTCTAAGCCCGCCTGGCTAGCTACCACAATCTAATTTAAGTCTTGCCGCCAAACATCAATGACAACAGAAAAGAATGTGTATTAAAGCTAAAATAGCTAGTTGAGTTGGGGAATCTAAGTAAGCCCGCTTCCATCTTCTGCTCAGCGTCACTTGCCATCAGGTGAGATGATGCCAAGGGCAAGAGCCTCCCAACAGTATACGTAGTTGCTTGTTACTTTTATACCGTCAGGTGAGATGATGCCAAGGGCTTACTAATTGTGCAAAAAAAACTATGTTGGTTTATGCTTATATACAGGATGTAACAAAATTGGTATAGGTCCCGTTAACTGGGGCTTACTCATCATACTGAACAACTTTTGTTTTACGACTTTGCTGAAATCGCAAAACAATATTTTTAGTCTTCATACAAATCGAACAGCGGATCGACCAATTTTGTGCATTTCAGTATGAAGGGTCCAATTTTTTTTTGAGAAATGTTTTTTTTGGGAAAGTTGTTCAGTATGAAACCCCTTGATGAGTATGGAACCCCCAGTTAACGGGTCCTACACCTTTTTTTATATGCGCATTTTTATGCTTTTATGACCTGTCTACCAATATTTTCAAAAAACGTTGAAACTTTTAGGTAAAAGCTTTAATTTGAAAATATTTTTTATTAGTTCGTATTCTTCTCAGAAAACCTTTTCGTATGATACCCAAAAGCGTCGGTGGCTCAACCGGTAACGACTCGGTCCATCTAAACAGAGGTACCGGGTTCAAATCTGGACGGCCAATGTACCAATGAGTTTTTCACAAACTTACGTACATACTTACCGATTGCTTTAACGGTGAAGGAAAACATCGTGAGGAAACCTGCACACGCCTGCGAAGAAACTCGAAGGTTGTTTGTGAAGTCGACCAACCCGCACTGGGTCCGCGTGGTCGACTAAGGCCTAATCGCCCTAATTCAGGGTAGGCTCGAGCCCCTCGGTGGGGACAGAGCTGTAATGATGATGATACCCATTTCATGGGGGTGCATAAAAAATAACTGGTCCGCCATTTTTGGGAGTCCACCACATTGGATTTAGAATGACGTCACTTAGCTAACCATGCTTTGTGCTTCAAACTTAACGTGTGTGCAAAATTTCAGCTCAATCGGAAACCGGGAAGTGGTTCTAATTTAGTTTCCTAAATTAAACCCAATCTAACTATCACGGCAAGTTATAGTAAAAACAGTCCGACTACTACGAGTGTTTATTACCATTCTTCCACTGTCAAATAAAATGACATTTTATACATAAGCTTAAATGATAGTTTAATCATCATCATCATAATCATCCGAAAAACGTACATTGCTGGACAAAGGCCTTCCCCAAGGATTTCCACGAGACCGGTCCTGCGCTGCCCGCATCCATCGGCTTCCCGCGATCTTCACCAGGTCCTCGGTCCACTGCGTGGGAGGCCTTCCTACGCTACGTTTTCTGGTGCACGGTCGCCACTCGAGAACTTTACTGCCCCAACGGCCATCTGTTCTACGAGCTATGTGCCTGCCCACTGCCACTTAAGGTCAGCAATTTTGAGAGCTATGTCGGTTACTTTGGTTCTCCTACGGAACTCCTCGTTTCTGATTCGATTCAATTCGGAGGCGCTAACCGCCTAATTCGGGCGGGCTAATTTCTGCAACCAGGCAACCGCTGCGCCCATTTTGCGTGATTGGCCGGCATCACTGCCAGCCCAGCTCCTCCAAGAAGCCCAGTAGACCCCGTAGGTTGCCGACGAATTCCTGGAGTAACCTCGAGTCAACGAGGTGCACCACCCTGTACTGTGCCAGCCCCCTGCAATCCAGTAGGATGTGGGCAGCAGTCCCCTCAGCCTCCATATACGCTCTGCATAGGGAGCTGTTAGGGTTAAACTAAAACAATTTCAATTTTTGGGAGCCTTTTTAGCCAGAGTCATTCATTGATGTTATGATTGCTTGTATGTATAGCTAGAAAATGTCGCATTAACAAGTGATCAAAGTGTCTGTATGTCTGTCAGTCATGTTTAGAAAGTGCTCGCCCACGTCAATTGATTCATTGCAGATATTCATTAAACTATCTACTGTGGATACCATTGCGCAACTCAAATACGTAAATCAGATTACTGTGGTTTCGATTTGATTGTAAAGCTCTGCTCAATAGCTTATATAATAATAAATTAAAAATTAACTTTCAATCAGTGAAGTAAAACTCCGTTGCGTAGTAATTCTTAATATAATTTTATAACTTATTCTATTTAACTAATTTACACGTAATATCGTAAAAACATACATAAATGAAACAATTAGCAATCATTGCCAAACGTATCTTTACGACGTTATTTAACGATCGACATTCACTAGATAAACAAATAGTTAAATCATTTTCAGAAATGTGCACCACACAGACACACACACAATATAATATGACACACACCATCTATATTGTGGTATCAAACTGAATTTTTTCAGGTGACGTTAAAATCGTTGGCCAAATCCCACTGAGAAATTTTGTTTAAGTATTTTTTTATCCACAAATGATAATCCCTTGGCATTATCTCACCTGATGGTAAGTGACAATGATGCCGAAGATGAAAGCGAGCTTACCAAGGTTCCCCAAAGCAATGGGAATCTAGCTATCTTATCTTCAAACCGGAACACATCAATGCTGTTAACACTGATGTTTGGCGGCAAGACTTTGATAAGATGGTGGCAGCTAGCCTGGCGGGCTTACAAAGTTGACCCTGCCGGGAATCGAACCCGCGACCTCTTGGTGTGAAGCAAATGGACTAAATATTATGCCACGGAGGCGGAATTGATACAATCGAAGCAAAAAAAAATTAATGGGCATTCCATACAAGTTGGCAAACTATCTATTTGTTTGGGAAGTCCACAATGTTTTGCTTCGATTAGATATTTAGATGCCTTGGGGAAAGTTGTTCAGTTTTATGAGGGAATTCTAAGTGTAAAATTTGACTTGATATTTCATTTTTAGCCGTGTAGAGTTCTCAAAGCATTCGATTCAGTCAAATGGCCAGTTTTTTGGAAAACTTTGTTTGAGATTGATACACCTAAGCTCCTGGTAAATCTTTTAAGGCGTATTTACGAAGATGGAACAATTTCAGTTAGAGCTGACAACGTGCTGTCGAGACACTTTCATGCTGCTAGTGCCAGAGTCGGGCAAGGCTGTGTATCTCGCCACTTCTATTTAATATCTACCTACACACACAGCACTTATAATGAGAATCGCCCTAGAAGACTAAACGGATAGAGTAAGAATAGGAAGATTTAAAATATCGAATTTGCGCTATGTGTATGATACTACTTTGTTCGCATCCAAGTATTTCGTCAAAGTCAGTCAGAAAACGTCAGCCTAGAACTTCGGCTCAAGAACATGACGACGGCTTAAGATGAAAATGATGATTGTAGACACAATTAATGACAACTTTTAAACTTGAAAAATATATTTTTTTGGTTAATTTCTATAACATTGCTACGGAATAATGGATTGTTGTGATTTTTTACACAGAGATGTTTAAGGGGGTGGGAAATGACATAACTTACTAATTAGCATAACCTGACATAGTTCCAGAGGAATCTGGGGAAAACTCATTTCCACGCTCGCGCACGTCGGCGTCGCAGCGGAGCAATGGATTGAAGTGATTTTTATAGAATTGATGGAGGAGGTGGAAAATAACATAAATTGCTAATAAAAATAGTCCTATCTGCAATAGGGTTCTGGAGAAAGCTCATGAGCACGCTCGCGAGCCGCTTGCAGCACGCGCACTACTCACCCTCAAAGACAGTCATAAAAACGATGTCCACGCGGGCGGAGCTGCAGACAAAAGCTAGTAAAGAAATACATTCCAAAAAATTACCGAATATCAATTTCACCACGAAGGAAAAGAAATGTCAGCAACTTTTTTCTTCATATTTTCACACTGAACCCGAAAACCAATATTACACCTACCATAAACTTGCTTAAATTATACTTCATCTCTTTTTCTAGCGCTTATTAAAAACACATATTACATTTGATATCCATTTTTACGTAGCGCTAAAACCAGTTAGTGGAGCTGACCCTTCAGCAGAGCTTGACTCTTTAAATTAGTAGAAATTCAGACAACTGACCTACCGCCGAGGACAAGGGAAAACAATGAAAGGTTTCCAAACAGCTTGCAAAACAAATCATAACTGCCACACTGCCAGAAACAGCTGAGAATTTACGAAACTCTTCGTGATCGCAGACCACAGCTTTTCCGCATCGAGGGTTTGTTGAGCTGTTCTGTTTTGGTCATAGTGTGATTTGGTCACAACTGAAATTTATAACTTTTATGGTCATAGTGAAGTGGCAGTGGGCAGGGCACATAGCTCGTAGAACAGATGGCCGATGGGGCAGTAAAGTTCTCGAGTGGCGACCGCGCACCGGAAAACGTAGCGTAGGTAGGCCTCCCACGCGGTGGACCGATGACCTGGTGAAGGTTGCGGGAAGCCGATGGATGCGGGCAGCGCAGGACCGGTCGTCGTGGAAATCCTTGGGGGAGGCCTTTGTCCAGCAGTGGACGATTTGTGGCTGATATGATGATGGTCATAGATATAACTAATAATTGTTTTTCTTCTTTTGCTTCTCTACCACGCCAAGGGATGGCGATACGGTTGTTCTTTGATACACGTTCCTATTTGCGTAAGGTCTTTCAGCCATTTGTATTTAATCTTATCCCGCGCAAACAAAACAACTTAGCATACATAACGTAATTTACTTAAATAAGTTCACTGAGTAAAATCAACATGGAACACTTTTAAGCTTGCTTTTACGATCTGATAAAATTGATAACACACACCAGAAAGAAAAACATTACAAATTCACGAACGAAACGTAATCAAACAAACGTCACAGTTGAAAATACATCCAAAATAACGTTTTGCCAATTATAAAACGGGAAAATACCATAAAATGAATTTCATTACTGTTACCAATAATTTAATATTTTTTTTTGTAATTTTTTTTCTGTTAAAATACTATTTTCAGTAATAGTTTTCTGAAATTTTTTTCTACCTAGGTCAAGAAAAAGTTTATGTTTTACATATGGTATAAAATTTAAGATCGACAATAGCGACATCTAGTAAGGATCGTGAAACCTGAGATAAAAATGGCCATTGTCATATATTGATATGTGACCAATCAATTTGCGTTGTTTTTTAGTATGTTACGGTATTAGCGTTCCACACTAAAGTTCATCAAAAGATCAACTGCCTGTTTAAGTCGTTTGATTAAAAATTAAATAAAATACGTGATACCCGATTACCGTCGCCAAGTCCTTTGACGTGATTGTTTCAATTCCTAACTGTTTTACCCACAATTGGTTACTCTTTTTCAGTATTGATTGGTGGTGTGTCTTTGATATCTCCCAAAGGTAACTCTGAAAGTAAATTATGTTCACCAACAGCTTTAAGAAGTACAAATCTTTATCCTTCTCACTGGGACAACCATGACCAAAACCTACTGTGATCAATATATACCAATCCGTTTTATAGCCAGCCACTTAGCGGTCTGATATTACAAATGTTTTGTCATTAAATACGGCGTGTACGTGACGATCGCCTCCCGATAGCATGTGCCCGCGGGTTCACTCGCAAAGCTAAAAAGGCTCATAAAACACGAGAAACTTTCAACTTTTGTAACAATAACCAAGTACTTACATGCTTTTGTAGAACATTATTCGAGATATCTGAGTGAATGGTCAATTTTGTGTAAATAGGTACGTCTTGTATACTCATAAAAGAACAAAATTAAGTATATCATACCTAGATTAAGTTTATTATCCTCTTCAAACATACGACCATAAAGCTCGTAAAAATACAACTACTTTGGTCATTTTGCAATTAACTTTGTTATGATATAAGTATAAGATATTGCAAAAATGCACCGCATATTTACCGGTTCTAAAGAGCTGTCACTGACCAAGCCTTTCCCACACCACGCAACGATTAACACATTGACAACTTTACAGAATCACTGACCATTTCTTGCTCGATACCCCTCATTAAAGCGTCGTAGTATAGAAAAGCCAGTAATGTATGACGATTTTGTGAGATTTTGTTGAGAAAGTAGTTTCTGGTGGTGTCGCATGCCTGGTATTGAGAGAGGCCGTGGAGTCGCGGTCAGCTCGCCGCAAACTGGTTTCATTATCAAAAGTCAATAACTTTCCGATGTCAAATGAGTCACGGCCAATGCTGTGTTGAATCAAACTCATGCGTAATTAATGTGTTAGCAAATGAATTTGGTATTCCAAAATAGATCAGTCTACAGGATTCATTTAGGAGAGTGTGCCCTGGAGCTTCACGACCTCATTCCCTCTCCATTTCATCATCGGTCTACCAGGCACGGAGGGCGATTCCACCTCTTTGTTGTTAATGTTTCACCATTACGCACGAAGCGCTTTGCTTCTTCGTTCATTATGCGATCGGCCAAGGAGTGGAATTCCCTGTCGGCTTCTGTGTTCCCCGATTCGTATAATCTTCACAGAATCTTGCACTATTTGAGCTTGCGTGTTACATTCTGGGCTGCATCGGCACTTACCATCAGGTGAAGTGCAGCCAAACACACTCAAACTTTTGTAAAAAAAAAACAATGACTCGCGTCTTACTGTGAGGATTTCAAATGTGATTTTTTGTATTTGACTTTGGCATTGTACGGAACCCTCTCCACACGAGTTCAACTCAGAGTTATTTTTATAGCACGGACTTCAACTAACTATGGAATATTTGAAGTCTGTGTGAGTAACGAAATTTTGTTGATTACTCTTATAATAGCATGGACTGGGTATCTTTGGAACTACGAAACCGATTCTAAAAATTATTTTACCAATGGAAAGCTACACTATCACTGTCTAACATAGGCTATATTTTATCCCCGCAAGCTACTTACGGTTCGCGCACCACGAACCCTCTATTTGATTGTATAACCACAGCTTGCTAGCAAAAAACAAGTCTCGAAATCATAGCTCGATTCCGATCACAAATAATTTTCAACAAAAAAAACGACTTCAAACAGGAAAGTTAGGTTCCCCTCGATTTCTCTGTGATTCCATCATCAGATTCTGGTTTCCTTATCATGGTACCACTCTTGGGATATCTCCTTTCCAACAAAAAAAAAGAATCATCAAAATCGGTTCATAAACTACGAAATTATCCGCGAATACACATAAAAAATATTTATATAAACGGTCAAATTGAGAAACCTCCTCCTTTTTTGAAGTCGGTTAAAAATGGTCATTACAGTCGTAACTGGTATCGCCTATTTATTATTTGAACATGATGCGGCTTTTCCACATCAATGAATGGATGTTCATTTCCTATTATCGGAGACTTTCGGTATCTTTTACCTCAATATTAGTAGGAGTATTATGAATTTCTTTTCTCCGATGAATCAGCGATTCGCTTCTTGACTCTGCTACAAATATAAATATGTATTAATATGTGAGTAACAATGTGTCCCAGGATAGGTGAAAAAAGAAAATTATTTATTAGTAACAAAATAATCAGTAGGTATACTAAAATAATATTTCACTTATTACAAATTACACCTAAAATAAAATGCCTAAAATACCTAAAATAAAACATCTTAAATACCTTAAATGGATCACCTAAAATACCTAAAATCACACCTAAAAAAAGGTTATATATATATTTTATATTTCTTAAAAAAGTGTTAATCCACCGTTTATGGGTCAACTTTGAAAAGAAAGATTTTCGAACTTTATTAACTTTAAGGGCTTACCAATTATGATTAAAAAAAAAATTCTCAGACATTTCCTTAGACATTACTACATAATTTATAAAAAAACATTTTCGAAATTTAAAGTCGAAGCATGTAATTTACAATCAGACGAAGATAGGTAATCTTGTCTCTTGTGTGGTTAAAAATAATGACTTGATGTTCTTTTCTGGTCTTCGTTACATAAGACCGTGGAAGATTTCATTTAGATTAGGTTTTTGTTCCCAAAAGTTACGTTACAACGCCATTTACAAGTTACAATCTCGTGTTTCAAAGCTTCATGTATTTTGGATATAGGTATAAATATTGATTATCTGTTTCTATTTCTTTTAATTTTAAAAGCACTATTCTTGTCTGTAGACTAATCGCCAATTCTTCTTATCCTCAGCCATCATCTTAAGGCCCAATACGCCTTGGAACCGTGTTTGTACATGAAATGTTTTTTTGGAAAATAATAACTGTGGTGGATATTACTTACGATATAGAGCCGAAAACAACAACTTTTAGAATTATTGTCTGTCTGGCTGTATGTTCGCGCATCACGCTAAAACTACCTGGCCGATTATGATGAAATTTTGTATGACGGTTCCTTATAGCCCGGGTTAACATATAGGATACTTTTTATCCCGGAAAATTCAAGAGATCCCGTTGGCAAATTCAAATATTAATATTCTGGGACAAATCACACACGGTCACCTGGCCCCAAAGTAGGATTTCATGCGTTTTTAATGCGTTTAATTATATACAATTCAACATCATCATATCAGCTCATATGCGTCCCCACCGAGGAGCTCGAGCCTACCCTGAACTAGGGCGATCGGCCCTTAGTCGACCACGCGGGCCCAGTGCGGGTTGGTCGACTTCACACACAGCCTGCGAGTTTCTCCGCAGGCGTGTGCAGGTTTACTCACGATGTTTTCCTTCACCGTAAGAGCGCCGGATAAACGTACATATGAAATCTCAATTCGAAATCACATTGGTACGTGGCAGGATTCGAACCACGACCTCCCCGCCTGGACAGGAGGCGGCGGCCCTAGCCGTTATGCCACCGAAGCTCTCTACGCCACCGACGCTACATACAATTACAATTACATACATAGATGTTGAACACTCGAAACACAGAGCAAACAAACCTGAATGATTGCCATGGGCAAACTATATACAGGTTGACTTTTAATTAGTTCTTGATAGCAAAGAATATGATTGTACTCGTGATTACAAACAACTTTCTCAAAAAAACTATGCGTCAAATATGAAAAAAAAAATTGGTCCTTGTACGATTTACATACGTACATGTAATTTATTTTTAAATAATTTTGTTAAGATTTGGAAGCAGTCCCGCTTCTACAGTGTACTTTGCTTGCGACCCAGTTTAGAGTGCATTGACGCACAACGATTTATTATAATTTAATTACTTTTTAAATTAGGTTTCAATTAGAGATTCATCTGACAAGAACATTGCATTTCATTTGGGACCACCTCTAGGACACTCACTGACATTGACATGGCATATCCTGTACAAGATCATATCCTGTAAAATATTTTTTGGTCCTTCGAGCCGGATAGAGGCCGGAGCCGGTTAGATTCGAGGTCCGCGATCCATAATAAGTTATCAAATCGGCAAAATTGTATAAAGGACCAAACATTTTTTTTTCCTTTTTTACATATAGTTTTTTTTGGGAAAGTTGTTTGTAATCACGTGTACATTCATATCCTTTGCTATCAAGAACTAATTAAAATTCACCCTGTATATTAGTACTAACGTACCATGGGTGGGGATCGAACCCACGATCCTCCACCTAGTAGGCAGAAGCGCTGCAGCTGGACCGTCGCAACGGATCAGTCAATTTATGAGTAGAAGGATTCTCTTATTGTTCAATGTTGGTAAAATAATTACATTCTAATAATTAAAAAAGCTAGAGCCCTGATTCAGGGTAGGTTCATGCCCCTCGGTGGGGACATATAGAGCTGATGAATTAAAAAAGCTACACTTTAAAAAACACTTAAATCGCATTAAAGTACGATTTCGCAACAATTTTATGGTTTTGTTACTTTCCTAAAATATACTCAACCGATTTTGATACAATTTATGTGGGATCACACTGGAGACACTACCTATTCATTAAGAAAATTAAGGATTAAAATTGCTTTCAATTTGGCGAAAAACTGACGTAACATTATCATCATCACAATTATCAGCCGAAAGGCTTCTGCTGCTGGACAAAGGTCTTCCCCCAAGGATTTCCGGTTCTGCAATGTCCGCATCCATCGGCTTTTCGCGACCTTCAACAGGTCGTCGGCCCATCGAGTGGGAGGCCCGCCTACGCTACATCTCACGGCGCGCGATCGCCACTCGATAACTTTACTGCCCTAACGGCCATCTGTTCCAACCAAACACAAATGTGAGTATGTTTTAAGTGGCAAATCGCGTAACGTACCAAAGAAACAACACAGCCGAAATAGAATTGACCCGCGGAAGCGCCCTTAAATCCAATTGACCCAACAACAGCGGTACTAAATAAGCTATGGTATAATTTTCAGTTCAAGGGTCAGACTAGGCCAGGTACAAGTGTTTGTGAAACCGAGGCTAATTCCTTGTTCGTGACGACACGATTCGTCGTTGCTAATCTATCCGGCTTCGAAATAGCATCATCGTCGACTATTTCACCTAACACTTTCCCTGTTGGTGGAAAACTAACTCAATTGACTGACTCGGTGACTCAGTGGTTATTGCTCTTGGCTACTGATCCGAGAAATGTGGGTTCGATCCCCACCCAGGGCAAACATTTGTGTGATGAGCAGATTTGTTTGTTCTGTGTCTGGGTGTTAAATATCTATATATGTATGTATTTAAACGTATATAAGTATGTATATCAGTCTCTGGTTCCCATAACAGAGGGAATCCTACTTTGGGGCCAGATGACCATGTGTTATTTGTCCCAGAATATTTATTTATTTATTATTTATTTAATTACAAGAACTACAAAAGACAAAGCGAGTTCGTGATTGGATACTGCATTTAACCCTGCAGGGGTCACGCGGATTACATATGTAATCCACGATAATTAAAAATAAAATTATTCTTAAACAGTTTGTTATATTTTTTGGGTTTAATTTATGAATAAAATCCTTTATATTTTGACAGACCACTGTTTTATTTATCCTGTTTGTTCTGAGTTGCCACACGCTCGATATCATCTCAACTCTAGGGTATGACTTACGAAGTAACTATTTAGTAATCTGTGGTATGACACAGTTCAAATGTGTTACATAGGACTCTGTGTACTTTAAGTATGATAATCTCTACCCCCGCTCTGTTCAATCCAAATATGTATGTAATTCCTGTTAAGAAAATAATAGTTGATTTGTTAGTAAAAGTGATAGTAAATTTTTAAAGACGATTTATAAGAAGTTTGTGTTTTGGTTTATTTAGACAAAGCTGTTGTTATATTCGGTTTCTTATTATAATTTATTTTTAGTTAAGAGTACTTGCTACTTTTCAATAGAAAAATCATAATATGAAGATTGTTTTTTTAAATTCAAAATAATTTGGCTTACATATGTAATCCACGCGACCTCTCAAAAGATTTTTGGGGGCGCGACCACTGCAGGGTTAAAGCTGTCACACACGGGAGCTATACTATGATATTTTATCTGCGCGTATCCTAGGTTAAAAACGTATAGTATAGCAAGGTATCTACACTATAATATATGAAAATGAGTCTTTGAACGAGCTACACCTAAAACGTTTTATACAGAATGATAAAGAAAATGAGTTTGCGAGTTGCTATTGGACTTACTAGACAGTTCGTCAGAGGACGAAGCCGACTTTGACGAAGTGACGATGACGCCGAAGATGGAAGCGGGCTTACCAAGATTCCCTAACGCAATGGAGGATCTGGGCTACCTTATTGTCAAGCCGGAACACATCAATGTTGTCAACACTGATGTTTGGCAGCAAGACTTAGATAAGACGGTAGTAGCTAGTCAGGCGGGCTATGAATATGCCCTGCCACCAACCAAACCGAGTCTTATAAAGTTAACCTCGCCGGGAATCGAACCCGTGACCTCGTGGTGTGAAGCGAATGTACTTATCATTACGCCACGCAGGCGGTTAAAAACTCTTTTAATCAAGCTGTATTTATCTTAAGATGAATATCTGTGCGTAGTATATTATAGCTTTGCGATAACGTGCGGTTTCGCTCGGTATCGCTCAGTATTTGCAAACAAAATGGCGGTGAAATCCTTTACGTTCGACAACCAAACTGGGTGACGAGGGTGTGAGGTCGCAATCTAGAGAGCGGCAGGGAGTGTCCATACTGTATGTTAATACTAATTTAATATATACTTTGGTGTCGTTGTCACATTAATGTGGATGGTATGAAACCCTTGGAGTGCGTTTACGACTTGCACTTGGTCGCTTTTTTGCTCTTAGCCGCGATCATTTGTTGCTTTTTTATTAGAAATAAAAACTCAATTAATAAAATACGTGCAGATGTTTTACAATGACTATACCAGTTTGTCTAAAAAGTGAAAATCACTTAAAGCGTCCATTTTATACAGTTTTATCACCTTTTTTGCAGTCTCGGTATTGGCAAGTAAGTGGAGTGAATCGCGAAGTCTAGTCAGGTATTGAATAGCTCTAAACCTACCTAACTCGGTTACATTATGAAGGTAGCTGACCTTTGGAAAACGTTTAAATGGAAATACTTATTGACTGAGAAATAAAGCAATAATCACAGGTGTAAATAGTGTAATAACAATCAGTCAAGTGCGGGTTGGATTACATATAATGTAGGGTTTCTAAATCATGCATTACTCAGCACTCAAAAAAAAGAATGCATATGAGAGATTTCAAGTTTATAGGACCTAGTATCTAAGTCAAACTATTTAAATACGTCTGACACACACTCACGCACACACACACATATATACTCACACACACACGGATTTGACAGGCCTTTTTTTGTATAGGATTAACCAATTGTGGATTTTTAATTGCCTATACATACGAGTATCTCGATGAAAAGATGACGTCAAAAACTCTTATCAAAGTTTTAGCAAAGTATATAATATATAAGTACTAACGTACAGTATGGCCCTGCCACTCTCTAGAATACGACCTCACCCCCTCGTCACCCAGGTTGATACAGATTGGTAACAGTTTTGTTGTCGAATTTTGTCAGCTCCGTCATTTGTTTTTAGAAATGTCATTTCACGACTGTTGTATGCAGTGTCCGGGGTATGGTTTTAGCGTGGATGTACATGTATAAAAAAATCACCTGTTTACATGAGGAGGCGTCCCTAACTTTTTTTCTTCTTCCCAATTATCATTACCACTGACATATCTTTACCACAGTTACCATCTTTACCACAAAGGCCTTTGTCCAGCAGTGGACGTTTTTCGGCTGATATGATGATGATGAGACAGATCTTTTAGTATTGTAAATTGACTTCGACTTACAAACGGACACGACAAAATTTTAAGGATTCCGTTTTTTGTTATTATACTCAGGAACCCTAAAAATACGGTTATAATCCGGTAGCAAACCAATAATTAAGTACTACTTTTTAATAAATGGTTGTGAGTAGTGCGTTAGATATTTTATTACTTTGCCTTCACCAAACAATGAGGAAATGTCTCGACTCTTGATTTTAAACATGAAATTTACGATGCACAAGTCCATTAATAATAATTCCTTGCATACAGAGAACAGTTTATCAATAATTCAAACAAGCAATAACTTATGCTAGTGAGCTTTTTGGTCATTTGTTTAAGTGTTTAGAATGGTACTCAAGGTAACTAAAAGGCAAGTTTCCGTGACACACGGTAGTTTATTACGTCAAATGTCAAAATAAGCAATTATAGGGTTTATAAATTACATAGATATTATTTTGTTTTGAACACGCCCTTCTTAGAGAAAACATTTGATTGAGAACTAAGTCATAAGAATCTTCCGTGCATTGCAGTAGAAAATATTTGATTGAGTACCAAGTCATGAGAATTTTCCGTTCGTTGTAGTAGAAAATATTTGATTGAGTACCAAGTCATAAGAATCTTCCGTGCATTGCAGTAGAAAATATTTGATTGAGTACCAAGTCATGAGAATTTTCCGTGCGTTGCATTGGTTCCTGTCACTTACTAACCTTAGTAACGTTTCACTAAATTACTTCAAAGACACAGCTTCAATAGCTTTGTAGTTGACAATGCTAAACACGTTAAAAACAATCGACTTCAATGACAACGACTACAATTTTGATATTGTTTTGTTTTGTTTTTGTTTATTTGTCTAAAAAGTACTAAACAGATTTTTACTTTCTAGTCCTCGTTGAACATTACGTAGTATTTACGTGCGTAGGGTAGGGGAAGTATTATTATCGCGAAAAAAAAGTTTTTTCAATATTCATGAAAATGTGTGAAAATACCCACATATCGAAAAACCAAATATCTCAACTCCGTCCGTCCGTGCGTGCATCTGTCACGCTTGGCTCTGGAGGCTAAGTGCTTAGTCCGATTGGGACCAAATTTGGAACTTAAGTAGGAGTCAGGTATGGTAGTGCGTGGTTAAAAGGACCGTACGTGCTGACAGATAAATTTCATGAAGAGTAGAAATATAAGACCAAAAAAAGTACACAGGGATCAGAAAAGGATTTCACACGTAAAATTATCATCACACCAACAAATCACAGAAAACATAGGTATATCTTATCTTACCTGAGATGGGTCAGAGAGTATCAGTTCAAAAAATAATTATTATCGAATTAAAGAATTCAAATTTTGAAACACATGTGTCACATTTTTCTTTTTAATGTGACTCAAAGTTGTTATGTGCCAGCGCATGAGAAATACATGAAATAGATCAAAACGAAGATGGATAAATAACAGCAACGCGTTACCGCGTTACATTATCGTCAAGATATATAGAGTAGCTGTTATACAAATCTGAGAAAAATCGTGTTTGTATGGTTCTCCTACAAATGAAATTGAAACTTGCGATTTATTCAGTAATGGTAGGAGCTATTTAATTGTCATGTATAAACGAATAAGTATATATTTGGTCACGCATTATGAATTCATCAAATTTATTTTATTATTTTTCATTCAATTTTCGCATGAAATAAAATGGAAAAAAATATGCCCAAAAAGTTTAGTTCGGGCTGCCATACAGTTTATTTACAATTTATATGGAACCACCTTGAAAGAAAAATCAATCAAATAAAATCAATCATGAAAATCGGTTTACCATCGGCGTAAAGCGTAACTTACATATGAAAAACATACATTCAAAATAAGAAAGAATAGAATTGAGAACCTCCTCCTTTTTTGAAGTTGGTTAAAAAAGGGTTCATCATCATCATCATCATATCAGCTGATGGCATACCCAAGGATTTCCATCGACCGGCTCCGCATCCATCGGCTTCCTGCGACCACCATCGATTCACCGCGATTCACCAGGTCGTCGGTCCACCTACGCTACATCTTCGCTACTCGAGAACTTTAATGCCCCAACGGCCATATGATTAAGAAGAAAAAGACTACGTTACGATCTACGAAAAAGAAGAGATGCACTTTTAGAATTACAGTCGGTTGCCTACGATATCTGACCACGTATCCATACATAGAAATTGATGTATGGGGGGCTAGCTTTTGAACGCAACCGGCTGTACTTTCTTCATCGTTTTTTTGTTTATCTCTGACTTTATGGAATGCTCTTTGGTACTCCACATAAGGAGGATTTAACGCATGCCACAATAATTAATTGGCTTGCTGTGTGTTGTGTATGATATTGTCTATCTTTCTTACCCATTATTCTATTTTTTCAGGTACCTATCCTTTAAAATTGCTGTCTTCGCTCATCTCAAAATAAAGGTATCTTAATAACTGAATAATTAGCTTTTAATAACTTGAATTTTTATAAGCTTTTATTTATCTTGCAATGTATGTATTTTTGTTCGTGTGAAATCTTGCAAGTTAAATTTGACCCACTTCCCGGTATCCGATTGAGCTGAAATTTTGTATGCATATGTATATCGAATGACATTGCCATATTAAAAGCTTGTACCTAAAAGTTTTAAGTTTTTTCGAAAATTATTATTTAACTGATTAATCAGCTTTTAGTTACTTGCATTTTTCATAATATACCCGCTTCTGCTTGTGACGTGGGCCATAGACTAGGCTAACGGTCAGATGAGATTAGGGTCAAGTACCAAGGCCACCACTTACATAATTCTAACATATCACCCGATTGATAGAATTGATACAGTTCATTCGTTAAGCCAAATTAGAGACTTAATAGGCGTCTTGGAATGTTCTGTGTGACCAGTGTTTCGACAGCAAGTTTGACTAATAGTTACAAAACCTTCACCATGATTTGACCATCGTGTTCTGTACTGCATCAAATCAACTCATATATACGTCCCCACCGAAGGGATCTAGTCTACCCTGAGACGACCACGCGAGCCCAGTGCGGGTTGGTAAACTTCACACACAACCTTAGAGTTGCTTCGCAGATGTGTGCAGGTTTCCTCACGATGTTTTCCTTCACCGTAAGAGCGTCGGATAAACGTGCATATGAGATCGAAATGATTTCTGTACTTATCCTAACATTTATTTCCTAAATTTGTATTCTTAAAGTTTTTTTTTTTGTAAAAAGCTTTTAAGAGGAGTGTATTTCTAGCGCGCTCTGTACCTACAAACGAAATTTGGTTATTATTTCAAAAATAATAATACATCTATTGATTTTGTAAACACTTCCCAGAAAATAATACCTGTGTGGTTTGTTAGATTTCCGTAAAATTTGACATGTTTAAATAAAATCTGCAAACAAAACAAATGTTATCAAATCTTTACGAAATTTTTACGGAATTCTATAAAATTCGTAAATAAATGTAACAAACCACAGGCACACTGTTAGTTTTTAAAACATGTTCACGGATCTTTATGTACAGGGTGTAACAAAATTGGTATAGGCCACGTTAACTAGGGCTTCTACACATCATACTGAGCAACTTTTGTCCTATGACTGCTGAAATCAAAAAATAAATAACTTCATACAAAACGATCAGCTGAATGACCAATTTTGTGCACTTTTGTATGAAGGATCCATTTTTTTTTTGGATTGAATAAGGTTTCCTTGGGGAAGTAGTTCAGTATGATGAGTAGATCCCCCAGTTAAGGATCTCCGGAGCCTATTTAAGTGAAACTACGTTTGTATGGAAACACAAACGTAGTTCCGCTTTAATATTAAAACTACACGCCGGAATGAATCCAAACTTTTCGAATATATTGAGTATACACATATCTATGTTTGTAATTAGTTTTGATCGTATTGAATTGAAACATAACTAAACGAAGTACTATGAAGAAACTACTTCCATAGTAATTGTCTTATGGCATCTTACTGCCGATCTTACTGCGGCCGATACAGAAACTATTTTCATCTTGCAGAAAAGAGCCATCCGCGCAATCTATCAGATGTGATCACGTGAGTCGTTAAAGAATAAGTTCAAAGAAATCAATATTTTAACTGTTGCTAGTCAATTTATATATGAAAACATCATGTACGTTCGTAAGAATTTGCATTTATTTCCTAAAAACAGTGACAGGCATAATTTTAATTTAAGAAATGTAAATACAAATAAATATAGCCTTTTCGAGACTGAGTAAGGTTAAAAACTCATTTGTGTGGCAGAGTATAAGATTTTTGAAATTGGAAACTTTTCTTATTTTTTTTCGTTTTATATTATTTAGTACATCGAAAACTAATTACAAACATCGATATGTGTCTACTTAATATTTTTCAAAGTTTGAATTCAATCCGGCATGTAGTTTTTGTTACTACGTTTGTATGGAAACTCGAGCCTTCTGGGGACCCTCTACAAATTTTTCACACCCTGTACATAAAAATCAATTGCCGTACGTTAGTCTCGCAAAAACTCGAAAAGTAGTTGATCGATTAAGATGAGACTTTTGTGAATATTTGTACACACGCCCGGAAAGGATGGTAACAACAAAAAAAGGGCAGCTCACCCATGGCTCGCAATTAATATCCATGCGTACAAATTAAGCCGCGGGCAAAAGCTAGTTTTCAATAACTTTAAATAATGAATAAGTAATATAAGGGACACATAGCTCGTAGAACAGATGGCCGTTGGATCAGTAAAGTTCTCGAGTGGCGACCGCGCACCGGAAAACATAGCGTAGGTAGACCTCCCACTCGGTGGACCGATGACTTCGTGAAGGTCGCGGGAAGCCGCTGTATGCGGGCAGCGCAGAACCGGTCGTCATGTAAATCCTATATTTCGTTTCAGATAACATTAGACAAAAGGTGAAATAGAGGTCACGCAGAAGCAGAGGTTGTAAACATTGTATTAAGGTGACTATTAACAACTGTGGCGGGAATTTCGAATTACAATTTTTCGTTTTTAGCCAATCTCAAATACTTAACATTGAGCGTGTTTAGTGAAACTTAGCTACATCTGGTGGCCGAAAATTGTTAGTTAAATAATTAAGTTTACCTGGTAGTGTTGGTGTCGTAAGGTTTGATTTTATCTGTTTTATTTCGTTGTTAAAGGAAAAACTAGGTCCGTCGAATACATTTAATTATTTTTTTATTCAACTTATTCGATTGTAATCTCATTTGACAGAAATAGTTTATAATGAAATATTCCTTGTATTCCTTGTATTCTTGATATCTTAAGGAATAAATTATGTGATTCAACTACATATTTCATGAGTTTCACAGAATATTGCTCTAAAAATATCTATATTTCTCACAAAGGTAGGCTTAACCGTAACTACTACGTCACGGTGCACACTACATATTATAAACGTTATATCAGTACAGTTTCGATCGTAATTTGTAACAGTTTCGATCGTAATTTGTACAGACGTAGTAGTATAAACACAGGGAACGAAGCAACTCTAAGCGACGCGATAGCCTCTTCGCTAAAGTTTCTCACCATTTTCTCACGTATCGTTGCCTTAGTTGTGCTATAATTCAGGATGTGAACAGTATTGGCGCATTCATTTACACTCAGCCCTGTTGGTCAGGAAAGTGAACAGGGAAGTGGGCAGCGCGAGAAATAGATCACTTGCGCTGGGGGTTTTCAATGGGTGGCGGGGGCTATGCCCCCGTTAGGGATCCGGGCCCCGCGTGCTTTCCCCGCCCTGATACTCCCACATCTCCCTCGGATCCCGAAGGTTTGTTGGGGGTTTTAAATGGGTGGCGGGGTCTATGCCCCCATTAGGGGTCCGGGCCCCGCGTGCTTTCCCCGCCCTGATACTCCCACACATTCCCACATCTCACTCGGATCCCGAAGGTTTGTTGGGGGTTTTAAATGGGTGGCGGGGGCTATGCCCCCGTTAGGGGTCCGGGCCACGCGTGCTTTCCCCGCCCTGATACTCCCACATCCCCCTCGGATCCCGAAGGTTTATTGGGGGTTTTAAATGGGTGGCGGGGGCCATATTAGGAATCTTTAGGATCAAATTGACTTACACCTGGATACAAATTGACTTGCAGCGGTGGTTTTCCGATCAAAGAGTATGTAACAATACCAATTTTCAAAACAACGGAACGCTTGCCTTCTCCGATACCGCAGGGACTGAGGCTAGTTCCTTCCGTATTCTGAGGCTAGTTCATATATCCATGACAACCGTGTATCTAATAGTCCTTAGAAAGTCTCATGTGTACGTTCAACAATATGAAAGTAAAAACGCACTCCACTTTAGCCTTACAGCAAGCATTTTTCATTTATTTAAAAGGTGTACATATACGTAAGGTATTTACAAATGTGATACAATTAATAAATAATAATATGTGACGTAGTGTATTATATTCTCTTTGGTACTGCAGGTTGACTGTGTTCCAAAAGTAGCAGACTGCCGATTCTTTAGGTGTTTTAATGTACACACTTTTATTAATATGTTGGTTCATGTAGGTTTGTTTAGTTTGCTTAATAAAATAACATTTAACCACAACAAAAATCGAAAGTAAACAATTACATTAGTAATTGTGTTATACAAATGAAATAAAAACGAAATATAGCTATGTTATTTTTATTGTAAATATATTTTTTGAGGTAAAATAAGGAAAGTGTTCACCATAAATAACCTTTTGACTTCTATTTCACCTTCTGTCTAATGTTATCTGGAACAAAGTATAGGGGGAGGCCTATGTCCAGCAGTGGACGTCCGTCGGCTGATATGATGATTCAAATAAGAACCAAACTAGAGCGCGCAGGAATACAGTGCCTTAACAATGACCTAAACACTTACTTGATCGTGACCTGACATCCGCACCTCACCGATCGCGCTATATTATTGATTTGTTCTATTGTCCGATAATGATCTCAACATGGCACCACGCCCTTATCTAGACGTATCGTTAGCCAAGCCTCTATCGTAAATCGAAAGTCAAAACACGCATCGCCTTGGTATTTACCTTTATTTGTTTTATAACCTTTCGTATCAAACAAAAGTGCAATACAATGTTTGTTTGATCTCGAAGCCTATTTTGAACAATCGATCGATTGACAGCGGCTTTGTTTTCAATCAGAGGGTAGCTATGGTAGGCTGTAATGGACATTTTTAGTTCATTGTCAATAACTGGCCGTGTGGCTACCGGACTTGCGTCAGTGACAGTTATATCTTGATACAGTTTGAAACAAAGCAAAATCAAACGGGTGCTTTTAGAATTAGGGCTTTATTACACTAGCGAGTTGCGAGCGAGTGGAAAGCGAGCTCGCAACGTGCGCGTGGCGAACACGCCTCGAAGACGCCGCGGGTGCACAGCGAGTTTGCGGCGATTCGCCGCGGGTGGGCAGCGAGTTCGCGGCGTGCGATCCGCGTTTTGTACATTCAGTGCCAGAAAGGATTCCGACGAGGACACACTGCTACGATACGACTGAAGGGAATGAGAGTGTACAAAATGGTGTCCACAGCGCTGTTCGCCGCGAGCTCGCTGCGCACCCGCGGCGTCTTCACGGCGTGTTCGCCACGCATACATTGCGAACTTGCTGCGCACTCGCCCCGCTTTCCACTCGCTTGCAACTCGCTAGTGTGATAAGGCCCTTAGCGCGCGAGCTGTCAAATAGACAATAGACATTTCACGAATTAATTTAGATATGAACAGAGCATAACGGTAGCTGTATGGGCCAGTAATTTATGAAGGCCTTGATTAATGTGCCTTTGTTGGTGCGTCAATAGCATGTGTATTGTACCTCAGCGTGGTCAATACGCGAACTGACCATGATGAATGGCTCGAAGAGATATAGCACGTCAATAACCAGTGTGATTTCTGATGACGGCACTGAAATTAATTAAGCTCCTATTGGCAAGTTATGTTTTAACTTAACACAAGTACAAAACAGGTTTTGTAACACAAGGGACGAGAGGACAAAATAAATACGATACTCGTACCTAGAACGCGCTATTAACATTTCTTCAGCACTGAGTATATATACAAGTACCAATGATCAACGGTTGGTCCAAGGCCGGAAAATTAAATGAAATAAATGAACGGTCACTCTAAATGAAATTTTGTCTCCTAGGGTATCTTACAATGTTTACCCGACACCCAAAAAGGAGGGAAATATTTTTCGGTTGTATGTACGAGTATGTATGTATGTAGGTATGTATGTTTGTCTGTTTGTTTCTTTGGCTAAGTCTGTAGCCTAAACGGGTTGATGGGTTTCGAATGTGAGGTGTGTCGTTAGATTCGTCTTGATCTCCTGAGTGACATAGGATATATGCACAAAAAAAGAATAATGTTTTGATGCACTCAAGTTTTTAATTTTAAATATATTGTTTAGGTTATTTATCGAATAGTTTATATGCACGTTTTTACCTTCCTGCACACATATTTATCCATATTTATTAAGTTTTTTTTTACACCAACTGCGTAGGAGTTTATCACAATTTTCTTTTGTTAACAGTGTTAGTTGTTTCACAAATTTATAGTGTTAAGTAGTCCACCAATTTAATAACAAAAAGCGACCAAGTGTGAAATAATTGAAAGTGTGAAAGCAGTATTGCTTTTTAATAAGTTGCCTATTGAATTAAAATTGGAGTCACGCATTCATGTTTTTAAAAGCGCACTAAAGGCACTTCTTTTGGACAAGTGTTGCTATTGCATTGAAGATTTTACTCTTTCATAATTAGATCGTACAATGTGATACTTCATTGGGATTAGTTTATGTAGGTACTTTAGTTTCTTTTTTTTTTTTATTGTTTGTATGCTATGTTTATTTATATTTTTATGTAATTCGTACACAATTTAAATTGTTTTTCGAATAAACTTGAACTTGTAATGAAAAAACTAATCATTTTTCCGTCACTCTCATTCATGTCTTTTGAATGAAATGAATAGGTATCATGTCTAGTTTAGTTTTATTTTACGTCACAAATTTATAATTTTGCATGTCAGGTCTTAATATAAAATGTCAATGTCAATAACGTATAATTGTGAGTCTGTCGATCCCACAGACAAACTGATCATTCAGTTTTGTGGGTCTAATGTTTACCTATGTACTCATTTTTTCGATAAATAAATAAATAAAATAAATAAAATAATAGTGATGTGATCCGTGGCGTATTGGTTAGTCCATTCGCTTCACACTAGGAGGTAGCGGGTTCGATTCCCGCTGGGGTCAACTGTAAGACTCGGTTTGGTTGGTGGCAGGGCATTTTCCAAGCCCGCCAGCTAGCTACCACCATCTTATCTAAGACTTGCCGCCAAACATTAGTGTTAACATCGTTGATGTGTTCCGTCTTGAAAATAAGATAGCCAGTCCTCCATTGCGTTGAGAAATATTGGTAAGCTCGCTTCCATCTTCGGTATCATCGTCACTTACCATCCGGTGTGATGATGCCAAGGGCTTTCCAATTATAAATGAATAAAAAAAAGCTTCACAGAGATAAACTAAATAAATTAACAAAATGTCAAAATAAATTAGAAAACTACATTAAAACAGTAATAAAAAAATATAAAAAATGTCAACATGAAATACTTGTGAAGAATAAAATACATTTTGATAACTCAAGATACACAATTTTAAAATGTCACAGTAAATATTTGTTTTTTTTTTTCAACTAAGGCCCGATCGCCCTAATTCAGGGTAGGCTCGAGGCCCTCGGTGGCTGATATGATGAATATGTCGAGAGATATGGTGGCACGGAACCCTCGCTGCGTCCCACTCGTACTTGGCTGGTTTATTTTATTAATGAACTACTGTCCCAGTGACTTTAAGTAATGACATGAATTACTTTAGGTTCAGTTAATTGCACGTAACCTTATCCTAACATTTGACATGGCCTCGATCCGACTCGAAGGTCCAAAAATACACTGACCGGCACTCTAAACAATTCCGACCTCATTGTTATACATAGAAAATCACATTAATTACAATTGCCTATAACAGAATTGCACACTAGAAATAAATAATTAATAGTACAAGTTGTAACGGACCTTCGATTTTTAATAGAAAGAGGTGGAGTAGCTGTGTTAGAAATTATGCGTTTGGCCTTTAGACGTTCATGGATGAAAGTAAACAAAAAGGGGCTTTATTGACCTTAAAATTAGGTCGATTGACAAGATAATGGTTGGTATTTGTATCCTTTTTATCACGCTTTTATTAGCTTCACCTGTATATATACACTCGTATGTTTGTTGTGCCACAGGATAAGAGAGAGAGCGGAAACCAATTTAGGGCATCCTGAAACAATAGTTTTCAAGTAATATGTTCCGACACGTCCTTGGCCAATTTTATCACGCTTTTATTAGCTTCACCTGTATGTATGTATGTTTGTAACCGACTCCTTTGCACTCGATTTTGACCAACTTTAAACTTACAGATTTAATTTAAACTTTGTACATTTATCAAGAATCAGTGACAATACAATAATTTTATAAGTTTATCTCTAAAAATTGAAAAATAAATATAGTTTAAAAGCACATCAAACTAAAAAGTGAAAAATACGAAAACAATAATGAACGAAATATACTAGTGTTGCTGTGAAAAAAGCGTTTTTTTAGTTTGGTGTGCTTTAAAACCGTGTTTTTTAGTTTTTTTAAACTATGCTTTTTGTTACCATTATTTGTGACATTAATTAGGCTACATGAATGAACATTGATCATCATACGTCCCCACCGAAGGGCTCGAGCCTACCCTGAATAAGGGCGATCGGGCCTTATTCGACCACTCGGGCCCAGTGCGGGTTGGTCAACTTCACACACAACCTGCGAGTACATTGATATAGGATGTAATCTTATCTATTATTGTATTACTCTAATCTACTACTTTTGTAGTTGTAATCCTGGAAAACATTGCTTGTTAAGGCGAGGCATTGATTGGAACAGTTGTCTCTGTTTTTTTCTTTAAGTGTAAAGAGTAAAGAAAATAACCACACTTTTGCACTTTTTCAGTGTTTTTTCGTTTAGTTTCAATTTTCTGAATGAAAGTATAAAAAATAATAACATTTCTCACTTTGCATTATTCTAACAAATATTGTTCTATATTTTTTTATCTATAGTTTTGTAAATATTAGTCATAACAAGAGTTGAAAGTAACGGTGTAGACCTATCTTTGGGATTTTTTTCTATCGAGCCGAAACTGCTCAATCGTATTTCTAATAGCTTTGAACATCATTAACATATTTTTTTTAACCTTGGGTTTTCCATCGTTTAGGAGTAATTGACGTCAAAAATAACAAAAATCTGTAATATTACCGCCTTAAACAAAATTTATTTCAAAAAATCGGACAAGTGCGAGCCAGAACCACACAGTAAAGGTTCCGTACCATCATACTAGATGACGATTGTTTCTTCACGTTTAAAAAAACACGTTTTTTTATGGAGACTTTTTTACACTTTTCTATATTTTAGTATTTGTTGTTATAGCGGCAACAGAAATACATCATGTGTGAAAAAATTTCAACTATCTATCTATTACGGTTCATGAAATACAGCCTGGTGACAGACGGACATACAGACGGACGTACAACGGTGTCTTAGAAATAGGATCCCTTTTTACTCTTTGGGTACGGAACCCTAAAAAAAGCTATCTTATCAACCGATCGCTTTGTACGTATAAAAGGTCCAAAATATTTTTTTGTGATTTAGCAATATTTTTAAAAATTAAAATTTTAATTTCAGCATAAAATTTTGTGACAACCCTACTTATACTCTTTTAAATTGATCTGAGTTCATTGGCAGCTGCTGTGATTGAAACAGTCATTCATCAGAAGGCAGATAGGGGCAGTGGGGGATAGAGGGGTAGCCGGGGTGAAGAGTCATGGGGGAGGGGCTGTAAAGGCATCAATCTGTATCAGCAACCAGTTGATTGGCATTGATCCCCGGTCCCTGGTGTTTAAACGCCTCAGTGACTTCAGTCCCCGCTGATTTAATTTATTTTCCATTTTGCACCGACTTTTAATCGTGTAACGTTTTTAGTGTAGTCATGTTTATTCGAAATGTAAATATATTGTGATTACAACGTAGTCGTTTATTTATAGCAAAGATATTTGATATCCTAGGTTAATTGTTTAAGATTCCCGCTCCGACTAGGGAATGCAATCCCGCAGCAAAATTTCAATGGCTGGATCCCGCGGGATTGAGAGGTTCGATCCCGCGGGATCCAGGTATTTGCGGGATCCCGCATGTTTTTTGAAAGTCATTGAAAAAAGAGAGGAATCCTGTATCATAAACGAGTCTATAGAACTTAAAATAAAACTAAAAATATTATTGACACTATTTATTAAGTAATCAAATAATTAATCAGAAATAACAGTTTCAAACAAAGGTCAAAAACTATTATTACAAACAAACAAAAAACAACTATCCATTATTTAGGAAGGAGCTGCGCAAATGCACATTAAACATAACGTCTCAATAGTTTTGTGAAAGTGAAACTATTTATAAGTAATCAAATCAATCACTAATTAGGAATAAGAATAACTATTACAAATAAACAAAGAACAATTATCCATTATTTTGGAAGTAGCTGCGCATGAAACTTAGCGTGTCAATAGTTTTGTCAGCTAAACGGCTTCTTACTTTGCATGCTAGGTATCCGGCAGCAGAAAATGCCCTTTCCGCTTCCACGCTCGTGGGCACAACTGTTAATAACGCATTGTAGACGTATTGAAGATTTTTACCTTTGAGCCCACCAGACTCCAACAAATTCATTTCTTTCCTGATTATACCTTCAACGTGCCGAACTACACATGCCGTATGTCGCTGCGCAGTCCCGCAAATCCCGCAGGATCCCGCACGATTTAGGCGCGGGACTGGTCCCGCAAAAATGGTGCGGGATCCCGGTATTTCGGGATCTCGGTATCCCGGTATTGCATTCCCTAGCTCCGACGCTCTTACGGTGAAGGAAAACATAATATAATGTCACAGGTTGTGTGTGAAGTCGACCAACCCGCACTGGGCCAGCGTGATCAACTAAGGCCCGATCGCCCTAAATCAAGGTAGGCTCGAGCCCCTCGGTGGGAACTTATATGAGCTGATATGATGATAATTATATTATATTAGTACTAACGATATTAGTAAGGATATTCTATTGAGTCTGATATACCTTACCTTAAGTAAGCGTAAAGCGTAAAGTGTATTCCTGACTACGCCTAAAGGTGAAGGCTTCAAGAGAAAGTATGTAAATCGTAGCCCTAAGTTCGTAGCAATATCCTCGAAATCGTAAGTTAGACTGCAATCACGAAATGAACCGTGTCTATTGGCTGTCGGCAGTTAATATCCGTTCGGAAGTCCCCATCCGATTTCAACTCTGCTAAGACCAAGTATTTTAGCTCTTGGGATCTAGTTACAGATAGTTTCAAGTACCTTCTTTGCCTTTACAATTGTAAGTTTCCCATTCTTTAATTCTTTCGAATAATGTGAACTTGATTTTAGTATTAAAGATATCACTGCTTTTTTCATCTGTTTTTTTTTTCACCAAAAACGAACCAATGTTCTTAAAAAAATGTCTTTGCTTAGTTAAACACTACCTGTCCTCTAACGCTGATCTTGAAATAAAGTGGAAATATATAGAATATTAGTAGGTTCCCTATTGCGTTGGGGAATCTTGGTAAGCCCGCTTTCTTCTTCGGCATCATCGTCAGTTACCAGGTGATATGATGTCAAAGGCTTATCAATCGTGGAAAAAAAAATTACATTCTCAATAATAGTGGGTATTCACAGAAAACTCTAGTTAGAGCGGCAGGCATTTAAATATCCACGGTCTAAGTAAGTAAGGTAAAATCATGTGCAAAAGTCTAACTATTACCACCTAAGTGCGATAATCGTTGGACGGCAGTAACGATGCGTACGCATAATTTTTTTTTATGAAATACTTGAGTGCGTTTAACTACATCTCACCTGATGGAAAGTAACGAGGCAGTCGTGGATGGTACGCACACCCAAACTCAAATAATGTCTATTCACTCTCGCCTTGAAGGTTCCCACATTTTTTAGAGTCAGTAATCACAGACGCAGGCAAGGACTTTCACTTCATCGCTTTCCGCTTAATAAATGAAGAAGCTTAACGCTTCGTGCGGATAGGCTGAATATCAACAACAAAGGAGTGGAATCCTTCCCTATGCTTGATTGATTGAAGGTGGAATGGAGCTGGGGGAATAAGGTCGTGAAGTTCTTACCATCAGGTAAGATGATCCCTAGGGCTTACCAATTGAGAATTTAAAAAAACACTGTAATGAATTTAATATATATATAGTCTTGCATTGATATTACAAGTAATCAATCCTACTTTTTAGTGGGCGGGGCACATAGCTTGTAGAACAGAATGGACATTGGGGTAGTAAAGTTATTGGGTGGCGACTGGCGACCGAGCACGGGAAGTCAAAGCGCAAGCAGGCCTCGGTGCACCCACGACCTGGTGAAGGTCACGAGAAACCGCTGGACGTGACAGTCGTTGTAGTGATCATTGGGGGGGGGGGGGAGATCTTTGTCCAGCTGATATGATAATGATGATGATAACAATGAACTCTTCCTTTTGCTGGACCTTAGTGCTTTTGTAGTAAACTGTAATAACGTCCGGGTTTGCTGGATAAAATTTCTTTAGAAATAAGCTGTACTCTTTGTGTCACCTTACTGTTTAAAATCTGTATGTTATGTATTCTGTGCACAATAAACTATTAAATAAATAAATAAACATTAACGATTATCGATTATAAGTTGTAAAAGACTTTCGCATCTATATAACATCTATAAACAAATGGAGATACGACTACTATAGCACACCCTGGACACTGCATACAACGGTCGTGAAATGACATTTCTAAAAACAAATGACGGAGCAAACAAAATCACGGCGAAATCCTATACGATCGAGAACCAAACTATAACCAATCTGTATCAATCTGGGTTACGAGGGGGTGAGGTCGGAATCTAGAGAGCGACAGTGAGAATCCATACTGTATTTTAGTACTAATATATGTATATATATACTTTGACTATAGTATTCATAGGCGTATAGGCAATATAGTAACAACATTCACAGCATGCACAATAGAAATAGACTCGTTCGCAACAAAACAGTGCAACGCAAGCGATCCGTCGCAAGCGCAACGATTATCACGAAATATTAACAAATAATGAACAGCCATGAGAGCGGAGGTGAGAATAAATTTAAAGTAAAATAATGTATTGTTATCGCTAGACAATCCGCAGAACTTCAAGAGTCAGTGGGTTAGCGGCGGGTTGCGAAACGCGACGGAGAATTGGTTCTAAGTAATGCATTCAAACCAGAGGCGTATTTAAGAATCCGGCGCCCCGGGCACAAAAAATATCCGCCCCTTTAAGTGACAAAAAACCGGCCAAGTGCGAGTCGGAGTTGCGCGTTAAGGGTTCCGTGCTGCCACACGATAAACGTCACCTTACTGTAACCTTCTGTTTGCAAGAAAATCTAAAAGAAATTATCGACGACCTAATTCGAATTTTGCTCTATTTTTTCTACTACGACTGGCGAAAGAACAACCGAAAAAGGGGCGGCCTCCTACCTCTTGCCGCCTCGGGCGAAGTGCCCCCTGGACATAGGGTAAATACGCCTCTGATAAAAAACACATTCACTCATTCACAAACTGCAATAAAAAAAACACACACATACACACGCGCCCCATACGTTTTAACTTACTTACTTACTTTTTGTTGCATTAATTAATTATTTTGGTACCTATTAATATGTTAAAGGGTAGTATAGCCATCATCATCATCATCATCATAACAGCCGAAAGACGACCACTGCTGGACAAAGGCCTCCCCATGGATTTCCACGACGACCGGTCCTGCGCTGCTGGCTTCCAGCGGCTTTCTGCGACCTTCACCAGGTTGTCAGTCCGCTGTGTCGGAGGCCTGCCTACGCTACGTCTTCGCGCCCCCCGTCCCGCCGTTACCGTGACTGCTGTCGGGGCCAGGACGCCGGGGACTGGGGGCAGTTTTTTTGGGTTTGTATATCATTTTGGGGGTGTTCTTGGCAAGCGGGTTGGCGATCGCCAGTGTAGTTGCAGGTGTGTTGCAATGCGTGGAAAGGGCGCTGCTGCCCGTCCTCCGGTCGAAGTCATTTAGTCGTCTCTTACAACCCCCATGGGAAGAGACGGGATGGCATGTGATTGGGAGAGTGCAGTGTGAACAGTTATTCAGTGTGAACATTTATTCAGTGTGAACAGTTATTCAGTGTGCACAATTCTTCAGTGTAAACAGTTATTTATTATGAACAGTTATTTTCGTTATTCAAAGTATTTCAGTTTAAATAGTTAGTTCAACAAACAGTAATGTCTAAGACATTACAGTGCGAGCAGCGCAGGACCTGTCGTTGTGAAATTCTTGGGGGAGGCATATATCCTGCAGTTGAAGTTTTTTTTATATATTCACAATTGGTAAGCCCCTGGCATTATCTCACCTGATGGTAAGTGACGATGATGCCGAAGATTTTGGCTGTTATGAGCCAATATCATCATCATCATCATATCAGCCGAAAGACGTCCACTGCTGGACACAGGCGTCCCCCAAGGATCTCCACGACGACCGGTTCTGCGCTGCCCGCATCCAGCGGCTTCCCGCGACCTTCACCAGGTCATCGGTCCACCGAGTGGGAGGCCTGCCTTCACTACGCTTTCCGGTTCGTAGTCGCCACTCGAGAACTTTACTGCCCCAACGGCCATCTGTTCTACTAGCAATGTGCCCCGCCCACTTTAGCAATTCTGAGAGCTATGTCGGTTACTTTGGTTCTCCTACGGATCTCTTCGTTTCTGATTCGATCACGCAGAGAAACTCCGAGCATGAGCCAATATGCCTGCCAATAATAGAAAATAATACAATGACCCTAAAAATGTGACGCATGAATAATGTGCAATTTTATGTCAACTTTAACTATGCAATTGCAAAACACGTAAACTTTGACTCGTCATGCAAGGATGCAGAATCGTACACAGTTAAGAGGATTATATCCTCTAGTACGTACCATACATACGAAGGTTGGTTCTTATTTTTGTAAATGTTAAACAATCAAAGATAAGTGTAAGGATCCATCGAAGCAGTGGACGTCCTTCGGCTGATATGATGAGCTGGAAAAAGTAACGTACGAGGTGAAAGTTTCTTAGAGTTTCGAGGTTTTGTATGAAAGAAAAGTCGTTTTTTTTTTTTCACTCACAGTCTTTTAAATAGTATCTCACTTAATGATTCCAACATTGTTGTATTGTCTTGTTCGGAGCCGCTATGTATGAGATCCGCAGGCCAATTCATTGAATCTGTTGTTTCTCCGAGTTCTTTGTTAGACACTAATATTATATAGTGTTCTTGAGCAAAAATAGCAGTAATTTTTTTAAAAAAAAATCTTAAAAATCAACCTACACATGTAAAACAAAATACAATAAAACACAACCAATGTTTGAGATGTGAACTTGACCCGTGAGACCTTGCATAAAATTATCAATTATTATGATGCACTTACATATAAGGTAATGTAGTTTTATTGACTTTAGATTGGCCTCATAATAAAACCTCACTTAGCGACTTATGCAGGATGTAAAAAAAATGGTGTAGGACCCGTTAACTGGGGATTCTACTCATCATACTAAACAACTTTCCCCAAGGAACCCATACTTAAAATGCACAAAATTGGTCAATCAGCTGATCGATTTGTATGATGAGTAAAAATTTTTATATGTTTACAATCCATACTCGTCCCCACTACTGAGGTATGGGTCTGCCCAAAATTGGGAAAATTGGTCCATGCTCCACACACGGGGGCCAAGTGGTTGAGGCGTTTTCCGTAAGTGAAGTTATAAATGGGCTTAAAAATTACTATTCTTTGGCTACGGAACCCCAAAAAATTTGTACAAGACTTACACGAACAAGATGAATAGAGAAAAACTTTATAAATTAAGTCTAGGTGGTGCCAATCAAGATCCAGACACCAGACAACGAGAATACCTAAACGAGTTCGATAAAATCTTCACAAAATTGATTCAGTTGCCGTCCGCCATCAATTTATAAAACTTATCCATCAATTCGCCCGATTTCAATTACAAAACCGACGACGAGACGACAAAATGAAGAAAAATGAACGACAGATTCCACCCGATTGTGATTTATTCATTGAGTACCGGCCTAAGGAATATTTTATTTATAAAAGTTGTTATTTGCAACGAGTGGGACCGCACACCGGGATATACGTAGCGTAGGCAGGCCTCCCACGCGGTGGACCGACGACCTGGTGAAGATTGCGGGAAGCCGATAGATGCGGGCAGCGCAGGACCGGTCGTCGTGGAAATCCTTGGAGGAGGCCTTCGTCCAGCAGTGGACGATTTTCGGCTGACATGATGAAAAATTTAAAACCTTCAAAAGAAAAAAATAAAATGAGATTTAAGAAAATGGGTTGCTACAGTGCACATGTCATTAAAACTACTAACTCTTAAGGTCATAAGATACAAAAAATAGATTGAAAGAGTGTGTAAAGCAATCACTACGAAAAAAATATATAATAAATAAATTAATTAACAAAATATAGATTAAATTGAATACAGTTTCAAAAATATTACCACTTTTGATGTAAAAAAAATATACTGTAGACCCTGTTTTGGGCATTAAAATTTAGTAAACAAGTTTATAATTTTTTTAAAGCAGTGAACAGCTATCAGCCATCTGTTCTGTTCTAAGCTATGTGCCCTGCCCACTGCCACTTCAGTTTAGCGATTCTGTAAGCATTTAAATTTTTATTTAACCATATTTTCCAACAAGCTATTTTCGCAATTGCCTATAATTAGATACAACTTCTGGAATACAATACATGGGTAACCTTGTTGTCAGCACACGAAGACCTACATTCTAATAACCTTTTCTCAAAAGTCGAGCAAGTAATTCATTCGCGTGAAACATTTCGCCGTATTGGTTAAATTTTGCATAATAATGGTACAATAGGTTGAATTGGTTGTGTCTCGCTCGTATTACTAAACACCGAGGAGTTACTTTACACTCCTGCCCTAAGGCGGCTAATAAATCATGCTGGATCTCTGATCCCAGAATGCGGTTCATAATAATAGGGGTTTAAGTATGAAATTGCCGATTCAGTTTTTGAAGTTCAATACCAATTTTTATTGAAAAAAAAGTTATTGTTTTTTATTAGTGACCTTAAGGTGACTTTACTTAATATGGTATTTAATTAGTAACTAGTGGCATGTTTTTCATATTTCAATGGAATGAAACATAGGCGTTTTCTTAGTGGTCAGATGAGAAATTTATGAGACCAGATAATTTTCCTGCAAGTGACGAAATCTTATGCGTGGTATTCCCCAATATGACCTTAGTACCTGAGAAACTGTTGTGATAATTCTAGAGTTTTAAAATTAAAAATGTGTAGTTTTTGTCTCAATAAAGGCGATTTTTTCAGGTGAAAAATCCCGACCATATGGAGTTAAAGCCACTGTGCTCTCAAAATATCTAAACAATAGGCACACATTTACCACCATTTCATTTCTAATAGTCTAATGCTATTTTGAAAATAAATTTTGTTTTATTAACAATTTTTCTTAACATTGATTTTTTGTCCGATCGGCAATTTCATGCTTAAACTCCTAATATTATGCTTAAAATCGCTTAAAGCGATAATTCCGCCTTTGCATATCATTGTGTTTTTTGCTAGTTAGTAAATTTTTCATTTTTGTATATTTGGTGTGCAATACAGGATATTTATCTTATCTTTAAATCACAATCTGAGATGCTAGAAACTTCATAGCAAGTCATATTACTTTCGTTATATACATCTTCAGAAAGCAAATTAATACTCTCCATAAATAATTGTTGAATCATAAGCTGATTTATTTGAAAGTTTTCTTTTTGGGTCTCAGATAGTTGTATGGAATAAAAAAATAATTTTAATTATTAAGAATACTGTTTTTGTCATATCACTGATGGTGAAACATAACTTTGCACCAGAACACCTATTCTTAAATTTCAAAGGAATGAATGATTCAAGATGGGTATTTAACAAACTCAAAAATAACTTATAAAATATATGTCACTTAAAAGCATTTCTCCGTAAAGGACAAAAACTTACTCATTTGATAATTTAGTCCATTCTGAATTTTGTATTTATTGAAATGAATAAATAATTTTGTCAAAAACAATGACGGTACATGCCTGTAACATAAAAAAATTAAGAACAAAATTTCCTTTTTGTCAGTTTTTTTTAATATTAAAAATTTGAATGCGTTTGAATGCTGTTTGATGGTAAGTGACGATGCAGTCGAACTCAAATAATTCATATTCACTCTTGCCTTGAAGATCTTCAAATTATAAGAATCGGGAATAACTGACGATAAAAAGTAACTTAAATGACTAGTAGTAATACCGTATTTGAGATTCTGCAAGGTTTGTAGCCGGCCTTAGAGGTACACCTCTAAAGGCAAGAACACATGGGATGCATAACGTGTTATTAGTGGGGCAAGTTGAACTGGTGACATATTGTATGAGGCGTCTGACGAGCTGTCGTTCCAACTGTCTTTGTGAACCCTTAATGGTGTCGAAGGTTGACAAACAGTTACGTGGTTACATTTGAAAACAATACCGGTTAACAAATCATCGGTGGCGCAACGGCAAGGGCCGCTACCTCCTATCTGGGAGGATGAGGTTCGAGTCCTGCCACGTACCAATGTGTTTTTGAATTTCGATCTCATATGTACATTTATTCGACGCTCTTACGGTGAAGGAAAACATCGCCGTGAGGAAACCTGCACACATCTGCGAAGAAACTCGGAGGTTGTGTGTGAAGTTGACCAACCCGCACTGGGCCCGCGTGGTCAACTAAGGCCCGATCGCCCTAACTCAGGGTAGGCTCAAACCCCTCGGTGGGGACGTATATATGAGTTGATATGATGAAACAAAACATACAATATTTTTAACCTGCGCTTATTTATACTGTCCACAGTTTATTTCAGGCGGGCTTTTGCCCGCGTTTTTGTCCGAGTTGATGTTCATGGTGCGCGGTGCGCGAGCCGCAATCAACTCACAATCTTATTTTTTCAGCCTATGTTCATCCTGAAGGTCCTTTTTAAATATACGTGAAAGAATTTTTGAAATACTTGTAGGATGAGCAGTTTCGGATATTATTTCTAACATCCAAACTTACTTACAAACTTTATCTCTTTACTAGCTTTTGCCTGCGGCTTCGCCCGTTTGGACATCGTCTTTGAGTGTGAGTGGTGCGCGAGCGGCTCGTGAGCGTGGATATGAGTCTTCTCCAGATTCCTCAGGAACTATATCGGGCTATTCTGATTAGCAGTCTATGTCCCCCTCAACCAATTCTGTACAAAAAAACACTGCCAAATCCGTTGCGAAGCAGACATGCGCGAGCGTGAAAATGAGTTTTCCCTATATCCCTCGGGAACTATGTCAGGATATGCAAATTAGTAAAATATATAATTTTCCACATCCTCAACCGTCTCCGTGCAAAAAACCACAACAATCCATTGTTCCGTTGCGATGTTAAAGAATTCCAAAAAAAGAGTATATTTTTAGTTCCCTCAAGATTCAGTAACTGCATCGGACTATGCTTTTTTACGGGATAAAAAGTAGCCTATGTCCTTCCCAATCAAGATTGCTCAAAGTGTTGAAGCGTAAAAGGTAAAAAACAAAGAAACAAACACATTTTCACATTTAGAATATTACTAGCTGTTGCCCACGGCTACGCCCCCGTGGATATCGAAAGTGAGCAGGGTTTTTCAGCCTATGTCCATCCTGAAATTCCATTCTAACTATTGGTGAAGGATTTTTTTTAATCGGATTAGTAGTTTCGAAGATTACTTCCTACATACAAACATACAAACTGTACCTCTTTATTTTTAAGAACAGATTTAAATAGTGCAAAATCCTCTAAAAACAATGTAAATAAGAGTTTTTTGTAACCTATTAATATAATACCGAAGTTTATTTTCTCATAAACTGTGCCACTCGTATGTATGCTCTTCTGGTGAAGGAAAACATCGTGAGGAAACCTGCACACACCTGCAAAGAAACTCTAAGGTTGTGTGTGAAGTCGACCAACCCGCACTAGGCCAGCGTCTAGTACTCTTTATTGTACTGTGCCCGCGTGGTCGACTAAGACCCGATCTCCCTAATTCAGGGTAGGTTCGAGCCCCTCGGTGGGAACGTATATGAGCTGGTATGATGATGATGATGTGCTATGAGTACTCAGTGGTACTCAATAGCCCCGCGATCAACAATCAACAATAATGAACCTAAGTGCCACAACACTAGTCTTTCTAGAGTGGGTATTTCTTTTTTGTTCACAATTGGTAAGCCCTTGGCATCATCTCACCTGATGGTAAGTGACGACGATACCGAAGATGGAAGCGGGCTTACCAAGACTCACCAAAGCAATGGGGAACTGGCTATCTTATCTTGAAGCCAGAACACATCATTGTTGTTAGCATTTATGTTTGGCGGCAAGAGTTAGATAAGACGGTGGAAACGAGTCTTACAAAGTTAGACTCCACCGGGCATCGAACATGCGACCTCCTTATGAGAAGCTAACGGCCTTAAACATTACACCACGGAGGTGGTTACCATTAGCTGAAAAAATAAAAACAAAGAACATCATAACACTTTTGTTAAAGATCAATGACTTGTTTAACTCTCGTCAGATTATTCAAAAACGAATTCACCCCTTGTGTTTGTAAGTTCAGCTATCGTGCGGTATACATCGACAACCGAAGACACAAAACAACTTTCTCATTACTTGTTGAACTTTGCAAAATAATATTTCACTAACTTGAATTTCTTACTTTACAGTTCTTGGCCGCACTTGAGACAACCTCCAGAAGGGCACTTCATAAAGGCAAGCCAATTAAAATTTATATTTATGCTAACACTTGCAGTTGCCTACGAATTTGTCTGCGTGCTATTCGAAATATTTTTTACCTAATATATGAGTGCGTATGACTGTATACTGTGACTATTGCAGTCAAGGTGGTACACGCAAAACTCAAATAATATCTATTCCCTCCGGTTTTGAAAATCGGTGAATAATAATATTCGATAAACACTGAAGCAGGCAAGGAAGTCCACTCCTCGCCACCTGTATTGTAACTAAGAAAGCTTAATACCTTACAAATAGGTGGCATAATCAACAACTAAGGAATGGAAACCCTCTCTTGCGGTGCTCCTAAGGTGATATTTATTATAACAGCTCATATACGTCCCCACCGAAGGGCTCGAGCCTACCCTAAATCAGGGCGACTAGGCCTTAGTCGACCACGCGGGCCCAGTGCGGGTTGGTCGACTTCACACACAACTTTCGAGTTTCTTCGCAGGTGTGTGCAGGTTTCCTCACGATGTTTTCCTTCACCGTTAAAGCAATCGGTAAGTCTTATGTACGTAAGTTTTTTGAAAAACTCATTGGTACATTGGCCGTCCAGATTTGAACCCGGTAACTCTGGTTAGATGGACCGAGTCGTTACCGGTTGAGCCACCGACGCTTTTTGATAGGTGATATAGAGCCGAGGGAATGAAGCCAAGTAGTTTTATATGTTTATAAACTCTTTATTTAGTACCTGGTGAAGATCGCGGGAAGCCGATGGATGCGGGCAGCGCATCCAGTAATAGCAAACGGCACCAACAGATTAACGTGTCTTGCGAAGTACGGAAGCACGGTCATTGCCTGAACGAATTTGACTGAAACTGGAATATATTTCAACTTTGATCTCCATGATCATTCTACTTCTATTGGGTCGACGACAACTCATATCTCTTCTGCCCGGTATGTGGCCACCTTACCTATGTTAATAAATAGTTTCATCATCATCATCATATCAGCCGAAAAACGTTCAATGCTGGACAAAGGCCTCCCCCCAAGGCTGATATGATATTGGACCCAATAGAAGTAGAATAATCATGGAGATCAAAGTTGAAATATATTCCAGTTTCAGTCAAATTCGTTCAGGCAATGACCGTGCTTCCGTACTTCGCAAGACACGTTAATCTGTTGGTGCCGTTTGCTATTACTGGATGCCAGTCGTCCCAGAGGCCCTATAGATGGTTTGAGAAACTCTTGGGATCTGCCACTCTAGCCCTGCAAACTCCACCAATACAGAATTCGTTCCCGTGCCTGATGAATGGTCCAAGGAGTTTGTAAAGAAACCCGTACCCCAGGAGTCGGGAGTTACTAGTGAACCTAATTTATACTTAACGTTTAGACTTTCAATTAAATTTAGAACAACACCATCGTCACCATTTCAGCTCATATACGTCCCCACCGAGGGGCTCGAGCCTTCTCTGAATTAGGGCGATCGGGCTTTAGTCGACCACGCGGGCCCAGTTGGTCGACTTCACACACAACCTGCGAGTTTCTTCGCAGGCGTGTGCAGGTTTCCTAACGATGTTTTCCTTCATCGTAAGAGCGTCGGCTAAACGTACGTGTAAGCTCAGACGAGTAAAAATAAGAATTGCAGGGCAAGGGGACCAGGTTTTAAATTACATTAACTGTATTTTACCACCAGTTGAGCTCTTTATATTAAAATAAGAAGTTACTAAAGTGAATAAATCAATAAAACAGAACAATGATAAAAAAGGCTACGACAGAAGTACAGGTGGAATTAGGAATGAAAATGATACTTACGTTGAAAAATGTAAAAAAACAAAAAAAACCGTCAGAATGCGAGTCAGAACTGCACACAAAGGGTTCCGTACCATCATACTAGATGGCGCTAGGTTCTTCAGTTCCGTACTATCATACTAGACGGCGCTAGTTTCTGCACGTTTCAAAAAAAAACGTTTTTGTATGGAGACTTTCCCTTTTTTTAATTTTTATTATTTGTTGTTATGGTGGCAACAGAAATACATCATCTGTGAAAATTTCAATTGTCTAGCTATCACGGTTCATGAAATACAGCCTGGTGACAGACAGACGCACGGATAGTGAAGTCTTAGTAATAGGGTCCCGTTTTTACCGTTTAGGTACGGAACCTTGAAAAGAACCAAATATTAAAAGAATATAATCGAAACTAAAAAAAAAAACTTCGTCACATAAGTACATAATATATAGAGTCTATGTCGATTTCCAGCTCATAATATATCTAACAGCCAAAATTCGTCGAAGTGATTAATTAGCAAACATTCTGACTTTCTCATTTTTTTAATATATAGGATTTTTTTAGGTATACGACTGAAAGCAGCGTTTAATTATTAAATGAGAGCGGTTGAGAATTTTTTATTTTCTTTTATTTTACTTTAACTTGAAAAGTTAATATAGAGGAGCTTAGAAAAACTGGCAGTTGACTTAAAGTTGCTGACTTCTTATCAAACTAATTACGTTTTAATTTTTAAAAATAAAACTGCGCAGTTTTAATTAAATTGTTTTTTAACTGTAGGAATATTTTTCTGCGTCGTAGACGAACTGATTTTGTGATTTCACTAAATGAATAACTTCAAATGAAATTAACTTAGAAATGAAAGCTGTATTAAAGTTAAATTACTTAGTTTTTTTACCGCCTCCGCTCCTTGGCGTAATGCTTAGTTCATTCGCTTCACACTAGAAGGTTGAGGGTTCGATTCCCGGTGGGGTCAACTTGTAAGACTCGGTTTGGTTGGTGGTACGGCATTTTCTAAGCTAGCCAGCCATTGAAAATAAGATAGCCAGTTCTCCATTGCGTTGGGGAATCTTGGTAAGCCCGCGTGAATCTTCGGCATCATCGTCACTTACCATCAAATGAGATGATGGCAAGGGCTTACCAATCGTGAATAAAAAATAAAGTAAGTTTTCCTAAAATGTTGATTTCATATGTACGTTTACCTGACGCTCTTGTTTAATTCAGGGTAGGTTTGAGTCCCTCGGTGGGGACGTATATGAGCTGTGATGACGATTAAACGCACTAAGGATATAATTGATTTAAAAACGGTAACGGACTTGAGTACGTATATTCTAACGCAGTTCAGCCGAATAAAAACTCCCAAACCCGTCTAGTCTTTTGGTAGAAAAAAAACCGGTAAAGTGCGATTCAGAGCCGCGCACAAAGGGTTCCGTACCATCATACTAGATGGCGCTAGTTTCTTCACGTTTAAAAAAAACAAGTTTTTTGTATGGAGACTTACACTTTCAACCTTTTTGTATTTGTTGTTATAGCGCCAACAGATACATCATCTGTAAAAATTTCAACTGTCTAGCTATCACGGCTAATGAAATACATGCTGGTGACAGATGGACAGACAGGCAGACGAACAGACAGCGGAGTCTTAGTAATAGGGTCCCGTTTTTCCCCTTTGGTTACGGAACCCTAATAATTAAGTACTACCAAAAGACGGAAGTAACACTTTTAAGTATAGCATTAACCTAATAGACTTGATTTCTTCCGTACGTACAAATGTGTTAAGGTCCCAGGACTCCCAGGGACACTAGCAGCGTTCAAGCTGCGTCTTCGGGAATTTTTCCTGATCCAGTACTTTTGTGCGTATATATTTATATTTATACTTGTTTGTAGATAATAATAATTGTATCATATATATATATACACATCACATTTATATTTAAAACATATCTATTAATCGCGGAATATTATTTTTTTGCATTTTGGAAAATACCTTGCAATCAGATTCTTGCGCTATCGTTGTTTTACATAATATATCTCATCTGCCAAGGATTGTCTGGAAGAAATCTCTTTTAGCAATAAGACCGCCTTTGTACACTTAAGTCTGATAAAACCATTTTGTGATTATTCCTTGTATGCAATAAAGAATTTATACATACATACATAGCTACATAATATTAATATTTTTAAGCAGCGGCCCCATCACCTTGCCTTGCCTTGACCCCCAATCCCACGATTACCATATGGTTATACAATATGATTATAATTGGAGTTGACAGGCTAAAGCCGCTAATATGACGATTTGTTATAAAACCACAGTGTATGACGCATACAACGATAGATCAAAGCGCCTATTAATTTTATTCGAATAACTATAATTACTAACTATGGAAACCGGCTATTATAAAATAAAGGACTAAGGGATAATTATTAAAGTCTATAATGACTCAGTAAATAATAGCCTCTGCGTTCGTTGACATCGTATCTATATAAATTTAATGGGTTTTGGAAAAAGTAACTTGAAAATAAAATCAGGTTTTTGGTGAATTTGCGAATGACAATTGTTTTTCTCGTCATAATATGAGGTATTTATAGTTAATACTGATAATTTATTAAAAGATCTATATAAAAAAGTAAAGTGGCAATAACCAGGTCATTTAGCTCACAGGATATTCCCTCTCGTATATCTACCAGATACGCTAAACTTCCAGGTTTATGATAACAGCGTCCCCACTCACCGGCAGCTACGTCATATAGTGAGGGCCGCTATTCCTGTCAGCACCATAAGGCGAAGGCAAGGACCAGTTGCTGTAAGTCTTGCCGCCAAGACGTTTGTCCTGGTACTCTGCAAGGCGAATACCTCGTGGAAGAGAACCACTACCTACTGTCCAGGAGCTGTAGGCACGCTCACCTCCCGGGGCTTTGGCTAGATAGTCACAGGTTGCCGCTATATGCATCGTACTGTCTATGGGAGGTGGGGGGGGGTTACGTTTTATGTACCTACGTTTGCAAGAATTGCCATTTTTTTCCTAATAATTGAAAACGCTAAACACGTTAAAAAACCGACTTCCATCGCAACAAATTAGAACATTTTTGCATTATTATTTTTGATTTTTGTTAATTTTCTACTAAAGTACTACACCGATTTTGATAAAATTTGTATGGGACCACGGAAAGCACTAGCTTTCAAATAAAAAAAAAATTATAAAAATCGGTTCACCCAGTCAAAAGTTCTAAGGTAACAAACATAAAAAAACACATACAGACGAATTGAGAACCTCCTCCTTTTTGGAAGTAGCTTGAAAACAGTGATAGACATAATTTTAATTTAAGAAATGTAATTAAGGACCAAGTAAAGTTATTAAGTGATTTGTGGGCAGTTTATAAAAGTCTACTCACACCCAAACTGAAACAACTCTTTATTGTACATCAAAATTTAAAAAAAACTTGCAAAATTTAAAATTAAGAGATTTACAATTTAGGTCTTATCGCTGAGAGCGATTTTTTTCAGACAACCCAGTGCTCGGAACAAAATTACATTACATTAAATGACATTTTACGTCAAAATTCCTGAATAAATTTTTACACCAATTGTGAACAAAAAAAAAAAATAAAAAAAAAAACACCCTGTATAGCTTAGTGAAAAAAAAAAAAAAACAATCCCACAAACCACGTCATTGTAACTAATACAACCCGTAACCAATAATGAAATACTACTTTGTATTAAACTTCACCCATAAGAGTCTACTCATCATATCAGCTCATATACGTCCCCACCGAGGGGCTCCAGCCTACACTGAATAAGGGCGATCGGGCCATAGTGGACCACGCGGGCCCAGTGCCGGCTGGTCGACTTTACACACAACCTTCGAGTTTCTTCGCAGGTGTGTGCAGATTTCCTCACGATATTTTCCTTCACCGTCAATAGCAATAGTCAAAAGCAATAGGTAAATATATGTACGTAAGTCTTTAAAAAACTCATTGGTACATTGGCCGTCCGGATTTGAACCCGGATTTGACAATATGACGGTATGCGGTGGCTTCCGGAATCCTGCGGCATAATGAAGCGACTCAATGTCAAATGCTAAAGGTTCATTGTCAGTATCGGCAAAGGGAGGCTCCCTTCAACCCCCCTCTAAATGGATTACGAGTAAACAGCATAAAGAGGCTTTTGTACCCCAAATTAAATGTCACCGATGTCGTTATTCAGGGGTGACGCGCGCGATACGGGGAGGGGGAATTTACACTGTATCGGCATTTGTAGTAGTTTATAAAGGGACACTTTCAAATATTCGTGTCGATTCGATGTTTTTTTTTATTCACAATTGGTAAGCCCTTGGCATCATCTTATTTGATGGTAAGTGACGATGATGCCGAAGATGGAAGCGGGCTTACCAAGATTCCCCAATGCAATGTAGAACTGGCTACGTTATCTTCAAGCCGGAACACATCAATGTTGTTAACACTGATGTTTGGCGGCAAGACTTAGATAAGATGGTGGTAGCTAGCCAGGCGGGCTTAGAAAATGCCCTACCACCAACCAAACCGAGTCTTACAAGTTGACCCCGCCGGAATCGAACCCGCGACTTCCGTGAAGTGAATGGACTAACCATTACGCCAAGGATGCGGTAACACGATTTAACTTATTTGACAGGACTAAACTAAAATTACGCATTCTGTCTTTTTCTTTCTGTATCGAAAAGACAAGGACAGAATGCTTAAATTTAGTTTAGTCCTGTACAATAATTTAAATCGTGTTGACTCCATTATGTTCTCTATGCCACAAGTTCTAAATTGTTATCTGTTAACAATATCAACGGTGTTAGGTACAATTAAAAGTATTCTATCGGACCTTCCACTCATGAAACTAAGGTAATTAATTAACGCTTGTTAGCGATAAGACCGCCTATATGTACAACTTCCTCAATCATTTAATCTTTTTTTCTCTTATGTTGTGCAATAAAGTGTTTTCAATCAATCAATCAATGAAACTTAAAAACTTTTCATCTACAGCTTTGATGAAATCGCCAAAAATATTACGTCCCAGAAATATTTTTGGGGGAGATTCTCCCCACACAAATCGATGCGCTGATCCGCCAACTTTGTATAGGAGGTAATATTTTTACAGTTTTTTTAAAACGAAAGTTGTTCATTTTGATTCAAATTCAAATAATTCTTTATTGTACATCAAAATGAACAAATACATGTACAAATTTAATTAACAAATAAGGGGCGTACAACCTAGGAGGTCTTATCGCTGAGAGCGATTTCTACCAGACAACCCAGATTTCTACCAGACAACTCAGATTTCTACCAGACAACCCACATTTCTACCTGACATCCCAGATTTCTACCATACAACTCAGATTTCTACCAGACAACCCAGTTTCATTAGTAGAATCTGCCCTCAAAAAATATTTAGTAACATTTATTTAAATAAATTATATTTCTCAGCGGCCCAAGTCGCCTACGCGCGTACCTCCCGTTGAAATCTTTTTAATTACTGATTATAAACAATCGAAAAATGACCGAAATTAGTTTTTTATAAAAACACATAAACGACAATAAAAATAATCTCATTAACTTTATCGAAAAAACAAAAACGTATAAGCGTATCTTAAGTTCTTACTGACAACCTATCAAAAATTGGTCCAAATCGGTTAACATTTAAGAGGTGAAAATCGTTAACGCCGTGTGTATGAAAAGTCGCAGCTTTACAATCCTCTTAAGTCATCTTCTACGCTTTCTAGATGTCTATAAATATGCACATATTTACAAGGCAATTATAACTGAAATAAAAGCCCAATTATTAGGTACTTATCAACTTTAACAATCTAAACAGCTTTTAATATTAAAAAAATAAAGACACTTATAAAGACTGCTTCAATGTGACTACTAGCGAGTAATTGCTGTTATTAAGTATTTTAAGATGCCTTAAGACTCGTACTTCTTAAGGCTCCTCCGTCCTTAAAATTAGCAACTCTATTCACGATGTTTCAAACATCGAACGAAATAGCTTGTAAAAAAAGTTCTTCTTAGCTCGTACTGCAACGTGGCTGTTACGTCAATCGTCGCGGATGAGAGTCATGCGAAAATTGTGGTTTTTAATAAAATTAATAAATAAAATAGGATGAATTTCCAAAAAGTAAGAAAACATTTTATATTGTTTTGTTAAGAAGTTTATAAATTGTCATAACGTTTCGATTAAAATTGCAACAGTTCTATGGTTACTATAAAAAAAAAACGATGCATTACAATATTATTTCTTTAGTTCCGAGTATTAAAATAGAATTCGAGGAAATCAAAATCACTCCTCATAGGCTGTAAATTACAAGAATTTTTTTTCGATGAAAAAATCCTTAATTGAACTAAAAAGTGGTTAAGAAATTGGTCTTTGGCGGCGGTATAAGCCTTAATATATATATAATATATATATAATATATATATATTATAAAAGCGAAATACCACTCACTGATTAATCACGAATTCTCAGAAACTATAACACCTACAAACTTGAAATTTGATGTGTTTAGGTATATCCGCTAAGAACGGATTTTACGAAACTCCATCCCTGAGGGGGTAAAACGGGAGTTGGAAGTTTGTATAAAAGTCCTATGTTTTTGAAGTAAGAGACTTGAAATTTAAAATGTATGCTCTATAGATGGTGTGGAGATGTACTAATAATGTATCTTTAGAAATCAACCCCCTTTAAAACAGGGAATGGTAGTTTGTATGTTAGTCCAAGCCCACGCGGGCGAAGTTAATGTTGTGTAGGAACAATCGACTTAACATCTACAAATAAGTTATGCTATTTATTACTGTTTTACTTATAGTTCGTTCGCTGAATTAGGTGCCAAATAAGTAACGCTCGCTGCTGCCAGCGACTGATAGCGACTGATAGTTGCCGCGGCGGACGGCGCGATTGAACTCAGGGCGGCTCCTTTGACGGAGTGTTTGACGCGAGCCGTCGAAGGTGCAAATTATTAGTCAAACGAACTTTACTGGAATGCATTTTTCACTGTGGTTATTGACATTATTGTTCTTTATTTCATTTTATGCTGGATGCGGGCAGCGCAGAACCGGTAGTCGTGGAAATTATTGGGGGAGGCCTATGAGTCTAACCCGCGACCTCCTGGTGTGAAGCGATTGGACTAATCATTACGCTACGGAGGCGGTTATCCCTTTCCCTTTATATTTCCTTTTTGAAGTCAATTTAAAATTACCGACTTTGACGAAAAAACCACTTTGACTTAAGTAGCTTTGGTTCTGATCGCCGGTTGTAACTAGATGTATGAGAGGGTCATTAATTATATCTGAAACGGGTGTCGAAGACTTAGATATGATGGTGTGGTTGCAGCAGGGCTAGGAATATGAAAATGCCCTACCACCAACCAAACCGAGTCTTACAAAGTTGACTCCGCCGGGAATCTAACCAGCGACCTCCTGGTGTGAAGCGAATGGACTAACCATTACGCCACGGTGGCGGTTATCCCTTTCCTTTTCTACCGACTTCCAAAAAGGAGGAGGTTCTCAATTCGACTGTATGTTTTTTTTTATGTGTGTTAGCTCAAAACTTTTGACTCGGTGAACCGATTATGATCCTTTTTTTTTGGAAGCTAGTGCTTCCCGTGTGGTCCCATAGAAATTTTATTAAAATCGGTGTAGTAGTTTTTTATTATATATTTCCTTTTTGAAGTCAATTTAAAATTACCGACATTGACGATAAAACCACTTTGACTTTAGTAGCTTTGGTTCTGATCGCTGGTTGTAAGTGGATGTATGGGAGGGTCATTAATTATATCTGTAGCGGGTGTCGAAGATGCCCCGACTGCCGGCGGCTGCCGTGGATGAATTAAACATCGCTTCCACCATTATTTCTAGAGCCTGTATAGTTTATAAATATAATAGTAAGATACGATATACTTCTTGTCTTCAATCAACGTGTTAGCACTATTCCTTGTTTTACTGATCAATATTTATTATTATTTTGGTTGGTGTTAGAGCATTTTCATAGCCCGCCTGGCTAGCTACCACCATCTTATCTAATTCTCGCCGCCAAACATCAGTGTTAACAGCATTGATATGTTCCGGCTTGAAGATAAGATAGCCAGATCTTGGTAAGCCCGCTTCCATCTTTGGCATAATCGTCACTTATCATCAAGTGAGATGATGCCAAGGGCTTACCAATTGTGAATTAAAAAAAATAGTATATTAGTATTTATTTTTATTATATGGAAGTATAGTTTATATTATTATTATTTATATTTTGCGTAGTATTTTTTATTACAAGTTTTCTTATGATTTAGATTTAGATAATATGTTGATATAGTATTTTTTTTTCAATTCTGTGGCATATGTTTGCTTTGCACAGCTCTTACTTTTGTTCAATTGCATCCATTCTCTGGGTTACCTGGAAAAAAATGCTTTAAGCAATAAGGCCGCCTACATTGTACAATTTTAAATTTTACTGTGTATTCTGTATTATTCTCTATGTATATTTTTGTTATTGTACAATAAAGTCTATTTGATTGATTGATACTAGCCGTCTGCCCGCGGCTACGCCAGCGTTATTTTAGTTTTTTTTAAATTCACAATAGGGGATCGGACTGCTAGTCATTTGAGTTACTTTTTATGATCTGTCAAAAACGAAATATTGTTCTAAAAAGGTTTGAAATACCCACAAGTGACGTCATAGATTTTAAGTGTCATTGACGAACTTATTTTTTGAATTTGATCAATTAAAAATTGAAGACGTGATGGAAAAACAAAACAAGTAAGGTTTTTTGAAACTTCAAGAGGAGAGCAATTTAGGAAATCATATTTCAGATTTAATTTTTGATGCATTCCGATCCCCTATTTGTAAGCCCTTGGCATCATCTCACCTGATGGTGGGTGAATAGGAATATATAGGACATAGGCTATTTTTTATCCCGTGAAAATAACATAGTCCGATAAAGTTCCTGAGGGAACAGGAAAAAAGTCAATTTTTGGACACCTGACAACGGTCGTGAAATGACATTTCTAAAAAACAAATGACGGAGCAAACAAAATCACGGCGGAATCCTATTTTATAAAACCCCCGTTCGAGAACCAATCTGTATCAATCTGGGTGACGAGGGGTGAGGTCGCAATCTAGAGAGCGGCAGGGAGTGTTCATACTGTATGTTAGTACTACTATATATACTTTGACCTGGCTAGCTATTATCTGAGCCTGCTCGTCTTATCTAAGTCTTGCCGTCAAACATCAATGTCAACCGAATAGATGTGTTTCGGCTTGAAGATTAGATAGCCAGTTCCAAATTGCGTTGAAGAATCTAAGTCTTCAGCGTCACTTACCATCAGGTAAAATGATGCCAAGGTCTTAGTAATTGTGGATTAATAAAAAGGGCTAGCTGTACGAATAAAAAAAAACAGCCTTTAAGTACAAAATGCAGACAGACAGACAGCGTGGTCTTACTAATATGGTTCTGTTAACTGATAGGGAACCCGAAATATATTTACATTGAAATAGAGCGTCGGTGGCGTAACGGATAGGGCCGCTACCTCCTGTCCGGGAGGTCGTGGTTCGAATACTGCCACGTACCAATGTGCTTGCGAATTTAAATTTCATATGTATACCTATGTTTATCCGACGGTCTTACGGTGAAGGAAAACAGCGTGAGGAAACCTGCACACGCCCGCGGAGAAACTCGAAGGTTGTGTGTCAAGTCGACCAACCCGTAGTAGGTCGGCGTGGTCGACTAAGGCCCAATCGTCTAATTCAGGGTCGGCTCGAGCCGTATATGAGCTGCTGTGATGATGATTACATTAATATTTTACTGTGAGAGTAAGAAAAAAAATGCGAACTACTAGGACATTGATAATTGAAAACTCTTAACACGTTAAAAAACCGACTTCCATCGCAACAAATTAGTACATTTTTGCATTATTATTTTTGGTTTTTGTTAATTTTCTACTAAAGTACTACACCGATTTTGATAAAATTTATATGGGACCACACGGGAAGCACTAGCTTTCAAATAAAAACGAATTATAAAAATAGGTTCACACAGTCAAAAAATTCTGAGGTAACAAACATAAAAAAACATACAGACGAATTGAGAACCTCCTCCTTTTTGGAAGTCGCTTGAAAATGAAATTGAGGCATGAAAATCCTAATCCTAATCCTAAATCCTAATTGGACAAACAATAAGTAATTTATGTATCACACTATCCACCAACAATTCGTGTTTTTTTACATAACTCCCCATTCCCCGTACACATTAATTAAAAATTTAAATGTTTTACAAAATCCAAAAAATTTTAAAAAAATCTAAATAAGTTCAAAATATTCTTAAAATCCTTCATTCACCACATACAACAATATAAACTCTCATACACACCCAACTTCCATACCACAGTACTGTTTATCCATGATGCGCTACAACTCACTCGCCGAGGTAATTTTTTGAAGGCGCACCTACAGCCCGTATTTTTTTTTTCAAAATTTTAATCTCATTCGACAGCCAACTAAATACCCAAGGACCGGTTTTTTATTTTTTTAAATTTCGGCTTAGTTCTCGAGTCATCCGGGCCCAAAGTCAAAAATTCAAAAATTTTCGACCAAAAAAAACCGGTTTTTCGACCATAACTTTTTTAGATTTCAAATTTTTTTTTTAAATTCCTTCACCGTCTGATAGATCTCGTCAATCAGCGTCTTTTAACACCCTATTTATCTATGAACTACCAATAGCTTCCATACAATCGCCGTGTCGCACTAAACTCCCAAATGGGATCTAGTACCCAGCGATCTAAAAGTCATTTTCAATGACAAAAGATACCAAAATTGTTGATAATTGAATCACTATTTTAACCTGAACATGGACCATTGAAAGGTACTATACTTGTGTATTATCCATTCGTCATCATCATCATATCAACCGAAGGACTTCCACTGCTGGACATAGGCCTCCCCCAAGGATTTCCACGACGACCGGTTCTGCGCTGCCCGCATCCAGCGGCTTCCCGCGACCGTCACCAGGTCAGAATTGCTTAACTTAAGTGGTAGTGGGCTGGTCACATAGCTCGTAGAACGGATAGCCGTTGGGGCAGTGAAGTTGAGCACCGGAAAGCGTAGCATAGGCAAGCCTCCCACTCGGTATTATCCAATATCCAAGAAAAATAACAACTGATAATATAAAAATGTAAATAATTCAAGATAAGATTCAATGTCAGACAGAACGAGCTTAGCTGAAAATAGATGGTTCATTGAGAATTGAGCTGTTTCGCCTGAGATCGAGATAATAAATGATAAACCTACATGGCCGTAGCTAGGGGGAGGGAAGGAGGCCATTATGGGGCAATACCCTACCTTGAAATCACAATGCCCTACCTTAAAAATACCAAAAACTAAAATTAATATAATTAAATTTTTTGTTCATAGTTTGAGATAAAAAAAAGTTGTAGCGATAGGTATCTAAACTTTTCCAAACGTACACGTCAAAGTTTGTGACATTCATTTCAAATAATAACAATTTTTGTTCTCTGTATAGATGACATTTGAAGCGCCATAACATGAAGCGAGATGTGTCTATTTAATTATAATATCTGTGATGCCCTACCTCAAATTCGACTCTAGCTACAGCCCTGTAACCCTGTCTGGGTTCTTGTACAGATTTATATAATCCTGTCCATGTTGTTAATCTAACGAACGGTTCTGTACGAGCGACCCTTAAGACAAGAGAGCGGTTCGAGTGCATCGACAGCCAGCGCCACCTAGACACTGGAACGCGATTAAATCTTTCTATCTTCGCAATCAACACGGCCACTGACCGCCGCTTATTACCTTCAATATTTAATTAATTTATTTAAGTAATTTGTGCTAACTTGCTTAATAATAAAACTACATCAAAACCCCAAAACTATATGTGTTGTGTTCCATCATTTAAATCGCTCCAACAGTTCTATCCAAATATTAACTTACTTATCGTCACTTACCACCAGGTGAGATTTGTCAAGGGTTTACCAATTGTGCATAAAAAAAAACTGAAAGCTATCATCAACTAATAAAATCATCATATCAGCTCATATACATCCCCACCGAAGGGCTCGAGACTACCCTGAATTAGGGCGATCGGGCCTTAGTCGACCACGCGGGCCCAGTGCGGGTTGGTCGACTTCACACACAACCTGCGAGTTTCTCCGCAGGCGTGTGCAGGTTTCCTCACGATGTTTTCCTTCACCGTACATATGAAATCTAAATTCGAAATCACATTGGTACGTGGCAGGATTCGAACCACGACCTCCCGGACATGAAGCGGCGGCCCTAGTCGTTACGCCACCGACGCTCTACCACTAATATAATAATTAATGCGAAAGTTGTGTGTGTGTGTCTGTGTATTTATTACCTCATCACACGCAAATGGATGGCTGGATTTAGATACAATTTGGTAAGTAGACAGATTAGAACCTGGATTAACATTAAGACTACTTTTTATCCTTTTCAACGCGAACGAAGTTGCGGGCAACAGCAAGTAATAGGTACAAAATTACATTTTCTAAAATGAAAAACAACGATTACCCTTAACTGGTATCGGGGGTTGAAAGTTACCCCAGGTCAAAGTATACATACAGTATGGACACTCCCTGCCGCTCTTTAGATTGCGACTTCACCCCCTCGTCACTCAGATTGATACAGATTGGTTACAGTTTGGTTGTCCAACGTATATATAGTACTTAGCTATAGGATTTAGCCTTATATAGATTATATATAGGACTTATTTAGACTTATATTAGGATTTAGCCGCCATTTTGTTTGTTCCTTCATTCCTTTTTTGAAATATCAATTCTGGCCCGTTGTATGAAGTGTCCAGGGTGTGCCCAGGGCATAATTTTTTTTTATCATAACTCTCCAGTTTTACAAATTACGCAGGAGTACAACTAGGTAATCTCATTACGTCGCGAGGTGCGGCGGCTGACGGACGTGCGTCATTCTAAATTAATTAAAATCGGAGGCACTGTATACACTGCTGGGGTCAAAATTTACTACCGATTTCTTGTATTTTTTAAAAATTTTAGCTTATCTTGTTAGAAGTTGCTATTTTTGTTAACCAGACTATATAAAAAAACTATTTATAATAATAATAAAATAAATATTTATATATTTTTAAGCTATTGCTTAGCTTTTATCGCGGGCTTTGAGTGCGGCGACCGAATCAAGAAATTCCGTTACGAAAATAAAACCTAACACGCGTTCTAAAAACTTACAGTGCCATCTATTAGCGATATGCGGTACTAAAAGGACTTAGTCAATTTTATTGGTGTAACTTTCTTAGTGTTAATTTATTACATAAACATCCCGCGCCCCAAGTATTTTATGGTCCTTTAATCAAAAGAAGCACACGAAAACAGTAAAACATCAAAAAATAGTAACTGCATAAATGAAAAATAAATAAATAATTATAATTGATAAAAAATGCTATGCAATAGCTTTACCGCGGCACTCCCCGAGTGCCAAACGTTTTTTTTTTTAGTTTAAGAGGTCCTAAAGTAACCCTTTTTAATAATTAGGGCAAAAGATATAAAGTTATTTAATTTGAAAAAATATTAAGCATTGTGATTAAAAACACTCTGAATTATAATTAGATGATTAGTTTAAAAGTTAAACGTCAGTAGGGTAACGGCAAGGGCTGCTATCTCCGGTCTGGGAGGTCGTGGTTCGAATCCTGCCACGTACCAATGTGTTTTCGAATTTTGATTTCATATGTACATTTATCCGACGCTCTTACGGTGAAGGAAAACATCGTAAGGAAATTTGCACACATCTGCGAATACCAAACTGCAAAACGAACAAAGATAGATTAAAGCATCGCAATCCTGATGCAGTGATCTTAATTTTGTCTTTCGGAGCTCCTATCTATGGTCCTTATGTCAAACTAACCCAGAATATTGCTGGACATAGGCCTCCTCCAATGATTTCCACGACGACCGGTTCTGCGATGCCCGCATCCAGCGGCTTCCCGCGAACTTCACCGGGTCATCGGTTCACCAAGTGGGAGGCCTGCCTACGCTACGTTACATTAGATGATTAATATTATACTTCAAAATGTAACTATCCGTCACATGAGTTACGTAGCTACAGCTACTTTTGAAAATGCAAATGCTGATTTCTGCATGAACTAAATCACGAGGCAAATTCTATCATTTTTAGCCATGATACGAATATATAGTTATTTAAAAAAAAATGTGGACGGGTACCAGATTTCTGTGAAAAGAGTATTTTTATTCGTTATACTTTCAGCTTGACTCGTCAGAATAGCTTGGTTCGTTGGTTTTCCTGGAATCGAGACCCTCGTCAGTTTATTTCGAGATAATTTAAAAGTTAGCTAATCATCGTTAAGATTTCTCAGTGTGAAAGGTTAAACGGAACGTAAAAGGAATAAAAGAAAGCTAATTAACTTCTTAAAAGGAAAAAGTCACGTATTTCTAAAATACGGAAGTCATAAACTCTTTGTTTAAGTTAACTTCCTATAAACGAAAATCTGTAGTGTATATATAGTTGCCCATTGCATTGGGGAATCTTGATAAGCCCGCTTCCATCTTCGGCAACATCGTCACTTACCACCAGGTGAGATGTTGTCAAGGGTTCACCGATTGTGAATAAAAAAAATAAAAAAAAAAGTATTTAATCATTTTAAAAAAACCGGTAAAGTGCGAGAAAAGGTTTCGTACCATCATACTAAATGCGCTAGTTTCTTCACGTTATAAAAAAAACACGTTTTTTGTATGGAGTCCCCCTTTTTTCACTTTTTCAATTTTTTTTTGTATTTGATGTTAAAGCGGCAACAGAAATACATCATCTGTTAAAATTTCAACTGTCTAGCTATCACTGTTCATGAAATACAGCCTGGTGACAGACGGATAGACAGACAGGCGGACGGACAGCGGGTCTTAGTATGAGGGTCCAGTTTTTACCATTTGGGTACGGACCCTAAAAATGAGAATCGAATATGGACCTTTAAGGATAAGTTGTTCAGTATTGTAGAGTTACTTGGCCCTTATAAAGTTATTTAATAACGAGTATTTTTTGTAACTAATTAGACTATTTGTACAGTTTGTACTATATCTTTTAGAATAAGTACATAAGAGCTGGGGCTTAAGGGTCCCCAGGGGGCTCGAGTTTCCATGCAAACCTAGTTCCACTTTAATACAATCTATTCTATTACGAAGCGTCGGTGGCTCAACCGGTAACGACTCGGTCCATCTAACCAGAGGTACCGGGTTCAAATCTGGACGCAATGTACCAATGAGTTTTTAAAAAAAAAAACTTACGTACATACTTACCGATTGCTTTAACGGTGAAGGAAAACATCGTGAGGAAACCTGCACACGCCTGCGAAAAAACTCGAAGGTTGTGTGTGAAATCGACCAACCCGCACTGGGCCCGCGTGGTCGACTAAGGCCTAATCGCCCTGATTCAGGGTAGGCTCGAGCCCCTCGGTGGGGTCGTATATGAGCTGTAATGATGACAATCTATTTGCAAAGTTTTATTCAATCCGGCTTGTAATTTTTGTAATTAAGTTTTTTTTCCCTCGGACTGCGGAGAAGGGAAGGGGGAATATGCGTTTACGCATACCAATACAGCCGGCTGTACTGGTTATGTGGGATTCACAGCCCTGCGCCTATATGCATACATACCCATTAAATACGTCATGTCGGAGCTTCATTGAAAACACGACCAATACCAGCTCGAGATAAGTTTACATAGTTCGTTAAACTTTGTTTGGATCAAACGTCAGGTATTAGTACCTGGGTGAAACCGGTGGTGGCGTGACGATCGCTTCTACTCGTGAGACGATCGTTTGTGGTAGCAAAGATAACGTATTAACGGAAGGCTGTTTGTGATGTGATCAACACTGAGTTGAGAATTTATTAGATCTGTGGAAAAGCCATATTAGCTGGACGTCAGTATCGGAGCAGACACTTTTTGACGGAGCGTCGAGCAGAACACAAATAGTGGTGATCTGTGAGTAAACTGGACGTGTCACGCTATCGCTGGGATCACCGCGTTTGCATCCATTGTAATCCAAGGCATCCTGTACAATTACGATTACCGAATGATCAAGACTATTGAAAGGGGACTTCTGAGATATAGCTGCATTGTTATTTCGAAGCCCACGACCGAAATAATTAATGGCTGAACCACGAGGCCGTCCATAACCTAACCCACCCCTTCGACATACATCAGGTATATATAAATAAATATGCGCAGGCCCAAGACCACACTACCCACTAACGACCCCCTGTAGCCTTGGCAGCTAGGCTGCCTTGAAAGCTAATCGCAGCGACCCCCCCCCCCCTGGAGAGCTCCTGATGATTGCCGCGGCCGCTTGGTGATTCACGTTAGGTGTGCAGGTGAGAGGGGTTGTTTCATTCAAGAAGTGACACTATCGGTCCCTCCCTGAGCTGCCAGGAGGCAGTTCAGGTTGGCTGAAATTTTGTCGGAAGGATCAGACAGTACGTGTCTTGGTCTACGGACCATATTACTAGTTAATTCGAGAGGCGAGGAATAGTCCGCTGCCTCTCGAATTAACGGATTGGGATGCGTCTCTGAGGACTTGAAGTTCTCGGAGAGGCCTTTGATAAATTGTTGGGTAGTAGGTATGCCTGTCTCTATGTTGTTACTAAGCGGACTTCTCGTACGTTTGTATGGAAACTCGAGCGTCGTACACCAATTATTTCACACCCTATATACTTTGGTCAGAGACGTACCCTTTTAAAACTGAGTCAGTTTTTTTTTCGAAATGACTAGCTTATTGTTGGCTGTGAGGGCAACTTCACCGGGCAGGACTGAGTCAGTAATATTTTCCATTCAATGTGTATGCAATATACCTATCCGTATTATTCAGGTATGCAATGAGCCAAAACACACAGATCGTGCACAGAATGCCTTGTGTTTGAACTGCGGAGTTTTGCAACAGCATTGTTTAATAAGCATGCAAAGGACGGGTGCAGCTCGACATTTGGCGAAGGTAACATTGTGGACGGATGATACAAGCTGCGTAAATCATTGGAGACAAAGCATAAAGATGGACTTACTAACAAACTGCCTGCTTAGGCAACAAAATGTATATTATACCTACTTGTACTGTTAGATAGATACTAATCTATTTATTACAAAAGGATTACTTTATACAAGAAATCAAATACAAAAAAAAATTAAAAAGTGAAAAAAGGGGGGCCTCCATACAAAAAACGTGTTTTTTTTTATACCAACCCGCACTGGGCCCGCTTGGTCGACTAAGGCCTAATTGCCCTGATTCAGGGTAGGCTCGAGCCTCTCGGTGGGGACGTATATGAGCTGATATAATAATAATACAGGAAATCACGAAAAATCAACAAAAAGCCGCTAGTGTTATGGGCACTTTTGCACTGCGGGTGGGGGGGGGTCTTTTTGAATGAGTCAGCAATGACCAAATTTTAATTGAAAATTTATGTGTTTTTTTTTTATTTATAGATTTGTTTAAAACTTAAGATCATTATTACCGTGTTTCCTCAAATAAAATTAATATCACTATCTGTCTAAAAATAAAAATAAAAAAGTTACTTGAAAAAAAAGTTTTTAAAAAAATGGAAAAATGTCATAACTAAAATATGACACAGGCGAATGGAACAGAAAAAAAATTTAAAAACCGGGTAAGTGCATGTTAAACTCGTGTGGAGACGATTCCGTACGTTGATTGAGAAATTTCCCATGTAGCTTTTAATACCATAGACATTATCTTTATCCTACTAATAATATTATAAACGCGAAAGTTTGTATGTATTTATGGATGTATGTTTGTTACTCTTTCACGCAAAAACTCCTGAACGGATCTGCCTGAAATTTGGTAGGTAGACAGATTAGGACCTGGATTAACACATAGGCTACTATTTTCCACGCTCGCATGCACTGCGCACTGTAACACCCCACCCGGCCTACACATATAAATATATAAATATAGTTGAACCTACCTATAATACGCATACGTGCATACAACATACAACCTACCGCTATCTACCTATAAGAAGTATGTAAACTATACTTGATTTTTATTGTATTTTAAAATACGATTAAACGTTTGGCCAGATCGTCTAGAGAACCCTAAATTGTGATCGCAGTAACTCAGAGTCTTTTTGAAGGCGAATGACAAGTTATTTTTAAGAGATTAATCTATCACGTTGTGTTTGGACGAACGATGTAGTCTAACCTATAATTTTGAAGTATTTCGCGCAGAACCCTAATTTCCCTACTGTGATTGGTCCCTATTTTGGGCCCCCCCAAATTGGGAAGGGTAGCTAGCCCCCAGTGCTCGGAATAACGTAATACTTGACTGACGTCAGTACTGCATTATTTTGGTGATTAAAACAATGTACATCTAACTCAAAGTAATTGAACGAGCGATTTTAGCTCTACACAGATAATTATAACTACGTGAGCCCCGCTAGCTACTGTCTCTGGCAGGCCACTAAGGTACATGATCAGAGTCCACCCTCTTCAAGTGTATTTTAATTAAGCTACACGACAATGTAAAGTGTGCTATGCCGTGTTCCACCCGAATCCCAAAGCTAGTGTATATAAAACGCTTGTGAGGCGCCTTATTATACGTGTATAGTGTGAGCTATAGCTGAGTCTTTACAGCCATAGCTTGTCCATCCCTATTCGTCAGGTAGGATTAATACCTTCGAGCAGCGATTGATCGCGAATACATATTAGCACTAGGTACTAAAATAAAGTAGATATTCCGACTTGAATGTCGCTCATCCTGTGAGAAGAGCACTACGGAATGTGAAATAAGTAGTTGATCTACTAATATGGTTCTTAGACCTGGAACTGAGCCATACAGTTGTATATAATGATATAAAGACCTGTGGTCTATATAACTAGAGCGAAATGGACACGATATCCATCGTGCCGCCGGCTCCAAAATAATACATAGTGTTAAAGCTCTGTCTTTAGACGTAGCAAACCCTTGATAAAGGGCGAAAGTAATGTCAGTTTAATAGTTTGGCTGAACGTGAAGAACAACGAACCAACACAGTCGCAACCCACTGTGAGACCCACGCGAATCATAGTCGCGGCATCACAATTAGGTCAAAGCGAGAAGGCGTGTAAGCCAAGTGTTTGGTCGAGGCGCTAGTTCAGGACGCAATAGGAGCCGACAGGACCCGGACACCGTGAACACTGCCCATAATATCCGAAAACCGTAGAATAGATTTAGTTTCTAAATCTAGCGCATATTAACTGACCCTGGCTACGGTTACCATCAGGATGGGTCGTCTACCTACATCATAATCGGTCTTGCTATAATCACTAGTAGTAAGGCGCGAACGCCCAACTATTCGTTTGCTTGCCCAATAGTTTCCTAAACGCTCGGTCCGATTTGGGTGAAATTCTGCCGAGGCATGCTTGTGACAAGCTACAGATAGGACCTACCTATCTAAAATTACTTTAGTATCAAAATAGGCGAGGCTCGAACGCCTATAGTTTGTTTGTTAGTCCATTGCATTTATCCCATAAAAGTGTGGACAGATTTAGCTAAAATTTGGTAAAATTAGGAGTTGTTCATATCTATGAACCACTGAACTACATAACTAGCCTATATTGCATGGAGCTTGGTAAACAGCCATCTCAAGTATGACATAGGCCTTCCCGCGACAGCATAGCGCCGTACTATCTCGAATGAGATTAGTGAACTGAGTGGACCTCGTGTTCACGGAACCCTAAAACTTATAATGCCGCGTGGCACTTGCAGTGAAGGCAGTTCGTAAATAAATAAAACGTTGGCATAGCTTAGACCTACCTACTACTTATTCAATAATATGACTCGCATTTCTTCCTAATAACGTTATTCTAAAACCTAATTCGCTATTCCCTAGTAATAGATTTATTTACTAGAATTCCTACAGCACTGTACCAACCCGAATGAAATTAATGAACTGAGTGAACCACGTGCTCGCGGAACCCTAAAGCTTGTGATACCGCGTGTCACCTGCAGTGACGGCAGTTCGATAAAGTAAAACGTGGCATCGCTTAGACCTACCTACTATTTATTCACTAATATGACTCGTTTCTTCCTAACAACGTTATTCCAAAACCTAATTCGCTATTCCCTAGTAATATATTTATTAACTAGATTTCCTACAGATCGCAATCCCCCTAACTCAGCCCTAGTTTTTCCCTATCCTAGCGAGATAGCTAAGTATTACGAGAACTAAATTTTATTTTGATGTCCATGTTTCAACAAATAGTTACAACTCGTGGCGGCTTTATTCGTCTTTCCCCCGGGGTACTAAACCAACCGTGCCTTCGAGATGAACCAATTAGGTGTAGTGTGTCATGGTGTGGTGAGTACCTAAAGCTAACTTGTGTCCTAGTTCCCTACGGCTAAAGTGTACCTGCCCTGAATAAGAAATGCCGCTGCCACGACAGACCAGGTCTGCCGCTTCGCTGCACCTCCTAAACAGTGTGTTTGGATGGGATTTGGATAGGTAAGGCCTGTCCCAAATACGGTGGCTCCGTACATGAGTGCGCTAACGCTTGTCCAACCTGTGGTCCTCATGTCGGTAGGTCGTAAGATGGTACAGTCAGGATGTTCCGGCCATAACCAAACTTGGGTCGCTAGCCAGGCAAGCCCTCCTGTCAGCTTGCTTTCGGCACTTGCATTGATAAACCCACGCTTCGTTGTCACGGTTGCGTATCCACGTGAATTAAATCAACTAGCCTTCCTGAAAACATGAACTACCAACCTGGTCACTTGACGATACCTTCAGCTAGCAACCGACCTGGCATCTTGTTTCAATTCCTAGATCCCAGCTCGATTGCCCACTGTACCTCACTTCCTAACTGCACTAAACTATGGCTTGATCCCAGGTAGGAGCCTGAACTTTCGAAGGCAAATAACTAGGATTTCGGCCACACTAAATTCTATTCTAAACTCACAATATAAAGTGAGATTCCTAAATTAATTCGCGACTAATAAGTACTTGGCGTGACACTTGCCCGGGGCGCGCGGCAGCTGTTCTTCGGATACGTCCTCCTCCTCTGGTGGTCTGTTCGACTGAATCCCGCTACGTCCGCGTGTCCGTGGTTTTAAAAGCTTTCACACAGACGCAGCCTCGGCAGCGCGCGGGCCGCCGCACACATACAACCGACCTCGTGGTCGAACTGCGCGAGCGCCGGCCGCTGTCCGGACGCAGACAGGGCGGCGCCTCTATCCCTTTAGCCTCGGTTTTCGCGCCATTTATTACCTAAGGCAATCTGTTATAACGTGCGCACCGCGTGGTTCGAATGACGACCGACAGGCGGCAGTCTGGCTTCTCGGAAATAATCCCTGAGCTAATTTGTTTCAATAACTGTCTATTCACTCGACTCGAGGTTAATCCTCACCCGACCGAACAAAACTAGTTATGTTTTTCCCAATAGACAGATTCCTTTTAGTCTATCAAGACTTACTGTATTACCTATAGATATTTATTTATACATATGGATCCGTTACAATCCAACCCCCTGAAAATTTTTAAAAATAGAATTCAGAGAATTGTCTTTTTGAAATTTTCAAAATAGCTAATAACTATTAAAATTTCCTGTTGGCACATTCTCCCCTAAGTGTGGTGTGTATTTAAACCAGGCATGTCATTTATTGTCCCTTGATTGATACACTCAACCATAAACAAAACCAGATTAGCACAGGACCAGCTCCTGCCATCACAGAGGAGTTCGAACGGGCATTTCGGGTGTGAGTCGAAGCCACTGCTACGTTCGCGCATAGGCGTATACATTGAGTGGACCACTAGCTTCCAATTCCCCACGCACCAGGAAACTCTACTGGCATACGCGCATTAGTAAATTGTCAATCTAGTTTACCTCTCCAAACTGTCTGTGATATAACTGAAGCGGTTCCCGCGACAATCAGTCAAGTTCTCCGAATAGAGCTTCCCCCAAGTGACAATAGAATCTTACCTTGGAGTATGTATAGTGTATAAGTCCAGTTCTTAGCTTCTGGTAGAGTAATTAGCCCAAACCAACGTAACGTAAGACTCAAAAGAACAAATTGTTGGTTCAAACTATTTTTGTATACATGAAGAAGGACAGCGTGTGCCAACAGCTGACTCAGATATCCAGTATTTGTTGACTCTCCTTCAAGATCACGCTCCCCTTAATTTTATTCCCAAAATATCAAAGCAACTCACACAAAACCCCTCTTTTCACATCACTCTCAAATTTCCTTTTGTAACATTCCAATCCTGGAAAGGTCAACAAATCCTTATCTTCAGCCAGGATATTTATTGTAGTCAACACAAGAGAATATGTAGACCTATTTTCAAGTATTTAAACACAATTCTCCAATAAACCCCAAACATGGACACATCTATGACTGTGACATTTTCATATCGCAGCTAAGTCACGTTCCGAAACTATCTTTCATTACTAAACGCCAGTATGTATTATAACAACAAGGCTGCCCTAAGTAAATTATTTGAACAAGAATATCACGCATTTCCCTTTTTCAATCAGAGTTAACTACGACTCTGTGCTGTGTATTACTGACCTCCACCTTCCCCTCAGTCAGTCCGCAATCCAACCAATAGAAATGCATGATCTTCCTTACAAATAGACTGAAACTATAACCTTTCGTTTTACAAGTTTAATATACCTCCTGTATCTGAAAAACATTTACCCTTTTACCTTTTACCTAGCAAGAATATAATAGAACTCTACCACTATATTCAAGCTGTACCTTCTGTAGTAAACCCAATTTTATTACCGTAATTTACCGTTACCTAGCAAGAATATAATAGAACTCTACCACCATATTCAAGCTGTACCTTCTGTAGTAAACCCAATTTTATTACCGTAATTTACCGTTACCTAGCAAGAATATAATAGAACTCTACCACTATATTCAAGCTGTACCTTCTGTAGTAAACCCAATTTTATTACCGTAATTTACCGTTACCTAGCAAGAATATAATAGAACTCTACCACTATATTCAAGCTGTACCTTCTGTAGTAAACCCAATTTTATTACCGTAATTTACCGTTACCTAGCAAGAATATAATAGAACTCTACCACTATATTCAAGCTGTACCTTCTGTAGTAAACCCAATTTTATTACCGCAATTTACCGTATAGCGGGGAAAATAAAATATCATTCCTTATACACATTTATTCTAACAATACTCCTCTTTTGCTAGTCAATTCCTATCCTAGGATTTATTTTACTTTTACCCCAGGCGAACTTGATTACTCTAACACCAGCCAAAGTTCGAAACTCATATTATGTACACACCCACACACATACACATACCCATATGTAAAGGCAATGCTAGAACTCTACATATAATATTTATTATTCTTAATTAACACATACTATGAAACCTTAACTTACTACACTATTTCCTAGTTCTATTACATCCTTATCTAATTACTTATCCTACTTGCCCACTATTTAGGTAATGAAATAATTAACAAATCTTAAATCAACTTAATGCTTGTAACGCGTTTTAATTACTCGAATTTCGGAATCAACCTCTCAAACTAGTTTCTGTCCCATCCCCGGTCCTATTTACTTGTAGTACCGTGATAGATTAACGGCATTGAAGTTTCCCCTAATTTCACCCGTATTAGGGTGCATCAAAGTGTACACATTTTGGAACGGTATTGAAGCTACCCTAAACGGACCCTCATAAAGTAATTCAAATTTCTTTGTCAATTTCTTTTGAGCATCCGATTTATTCAATTTCTTTAATTTAACCCAATCCCCTATTTGAAATTGTATAGTCTTATTCCTCTTATTAAATGCCCGCTGTCGAATTGAGCTAGCCTTCTCTAGGTTTTTCCTTACCTGGCCTCGTATCTCCTCAACATTACCCAACCTCTGATACCCTAATATTGAATCATAACTCATTCGCGTGGGACTTCCGTAAAGAATCTCGCTTGGTGTGAATCCCGTGCTTTCATGATAAGTATTGTTATATAATTGTTCCAATTTTGGTAACATAGTTGCCCAACCCCTGTGGTTAGTATGGCAAAAGGTACGAAATAACCTACCCAATTCCCTATTTACCCTTTCTGTGATATTTGGTCTAGGATTCCTCACTGTAGTATAAATTGCCTTGATTCCCAGTTGCCTCATACCATTTTTCCATACATCACTACTAAATTGAGTCCCATTGTCCGTCATTATTGATTGTGGCCATATGATTTGTGCAAACTGCCTTATTTTTCCCACGACAGCCTTAGAAGTTGCCTTCTTTAAATCATAGAACTTCACAAATTTACTAAACGAATCCTGTACAACCAGAATATATGCAGATCCGAATTTCCCCTTAGGCAGCGGGCCGTACAAGTCAGCCACCACTAACTCCCCTATTGCCTGAGTTACCACACTTTGGCATGGTCCTACTTGCTTAGCATTGTTACTCTTTGACATCTGACAAATGTGACATAGCCTTAACCACGACTTTACATCTCTGGACATGCCGATCCAATAGAACCGTTCTCTTAGGTACCTCACTATCTTATAAGCCCCCTGGTGCCCCATCTCTACATGAGTTTGTATAACTACTTCATCCCTCAAGCTCTTAGGTAAATAAGGGACCTTACTAAGATCGTTTCTTCTGACATAAACTATGCCATTTTCTTCAACGCAAATTGACGCTACTCTACCTATCCTACTCGACTCAAATAGCTGTGCCTTGATTTGCATATCAATTGTTCTAACTTCCTCGTCTTGGCATTGAAGCTCGGCCAACCTTGACAACTTTTGTTCTAACTCCTTATTTTTCCCCGTTTCGGTATATAATATTTCCGGTTGTATGATCTTTTCTTCCTGAACCCTTTCCCCTGTAGGTAAATATCTCGACAGAGTGTCAGCTACCACATTCTCCTTGCCTTTTATATGCTCTACCCTGTACGTAAACTGTTCTAAATACAAGATCCACCGAGTTATTCGTCCATTATACAATTTCCACTTTTTTACGAATTGCAAAGCTTTATGGTCCGTTTGTATGATAATTTCGGCACCCCTAAGATAAGTCTCGAACTTCTTAATACAGCTTATTACAGCGTAAAACTCCTTTTCCGTAACTGTCCAATTTAACTCTGACCCTCTCAATGACCTACTGTAGAAACTTATTATACGCTGTTCAGAAGCGTCATTTAATTGGAACAGCACCCCAGCAAGTCCTATCCCCGAACTATCAGTTTGTAAATAGAATGGTCTCAAGAAATCCGGAAAATGCAACCTAATCGTGTCTATAAAGGCGCTCTTAATTAATTCAAAAGCCTCCTGTTCCACTTGACCCCACGTCCACGGCACGCCTTTCTTTAATAATTTACATAATGGTACGATATAATTATTATAGTTTGGTATGAACCGCCTGTAAAAATTACACAATCCCAAAAAGGCCCTTAACTGTTTGATCTTCCCCGGACGCGGGAACTCTTGTATAGACCTAACCTTTTCTGGATCAGTCATAACCCCTTCAGTTGAAATTATGAACCCCAACATCCTTACTTCCTTACACAAGAACTCACACTTTTCTAAATTACATGTCATACCCGCAATTTCTAACCTTTCCAACACCTTGTCTATATGTTCCAAGTGTAAACTTAAATCCCCACAGGTAATTATAGCCAAATCGTCCAAGTAGTTCACGCAGAACTCGCGTACCTCTGTACCTAGTATTATATCCATTGCTCTACTAAAACTACCTACTGACGTTTTTAACCCTTGAGGTAGGACATTATAAACGTAACTCTTACCGTTCACTGTGAACCCTGTATACTTTTTACTAGCTTCCGTAAGTGAAATCTGAAAATACGCGTTATTAAGATCAATTATAGTCATATACTTAGCTCCATGGAAGGCATTTATGATATCTACTTGCATTGGAGGCTTTTCCGAATCGGATACCATGTACTTATTTATCTCCCTTGCATCTAACAAAACGCGTATTGAACCGTCCTTTTTTAGCGTGAACGTCAATGGGCTGCTATACGGAGTAGCTGACCTACTTATGATCCCTAACCCTTCCATTTCGCTTAGCTTCTCATCTAATTTGGCCCTGTACGCATACGGAACCGGATATGATCGCTTCATGATAATAGGATGTTTTCCCATCTTAATCTCATGCTCATAACAGTTGGCCCTTCCTAATTTCACCGTGAAAAGCTTCGAGTGTCTGTTGAATATGGATTCCAATTTTATCAGGGCCTCATGGTCCCTAATATCCCCTATTTTCACGTTAAAACTCCTATTTCCATTTCTCATTTCATTTGAATTATTCTTCTTTTGTTCCGACCTACTGATGGAAAATTCCAAAACCAATTTTTCTTGCCCATTTTTAATAAGTACACCCCTTGTTTCACTACTCAAGTCTAATATCACTTCATGTTTCGTCATCCAATCAAATCCTATTATCAGTGGTCGCGACAGGCCTGGTATAACCAAAAAGCTTGTGTCAAACACTCTATCTCCTAGTTTCATTGGCAAAAGGACCATACTTTGTATTTTCGCGCTTTTCTGCCCTACTGCCCCTTTTATATGAAAAGGTTTGACAGGTAGTATAGGTATTTTATCGACTTTATTCCTAATTTCATTCCAAAACTCTTCAGATATACACGTAACATCACTACCTGTATCCAACAACCCTAGCAACTCATACTGATAAATCTGCACCTCGATCTCCGACCTAAAATTATCATCCTCATCCTGCGGTTCGACGGTTTCGTCGAACACTGCATTCGATATTGGTCTTGCGAAGCTTCTTTCACTAAACAGCTCTGACCTCAATTTTATCCTATCTACAAGACACCTTGCTATGGAATCCCCCTCCTCGGCTTCCTTCTCCCACAACGAGCCTGTAAACCCCAATCCAGATCTATCAGTTTGACCTACTCCTTTCAAGGGTATCCTCAACCCCCTTCCATTTATTCCCAAAAGGTCACCTGGTCTCCAGCCCATTTTTAACATTAAATTTAACGGAACATCCCCTTTTTCTGAAGTTAACCCGGGGACGGGACAGTCAACTTCATTTAATTTAAATCACCCTGATTATCATTAGTACAATCAATAACAGCAGTAACCTTGCTAACATTATTATTGGGTCCCTTCCTAAAATTACTGTTTCCGGATTGTTCGGGTTTCCTCCAGCTTTGATAATTGCGTTGTATATCACGCTTACGCTTATCTATTGTACTCTGTTGCCCTGGTACCTGACTAACATTGCTATTCTGCTTAATTTCCTGTTTACTAATATCATCCAAACCCCTCAAGAACTCTGCCGTCTCAATTATTGTAGTTATTTTGGACAAAGACCATAAACTCTGTACATTCCTAGGGTAATGCCTAATTACGTCCGTCACTAATTGAGTTTCGGGTATCTGAAACGTGAGCATTTGAGCTTGTCCTGTCAACTGCAAGAAGTGCCCTAACATCGTTGGATGTTTCTGCTTATCCCATATGCTATGAACGATATTACGCCGAAGGATACTTTGTTCTGTCTCTCCCCAATAGATTTTTAGAAAATCTTCCCTGAAATCCTCAAATGTAGCCCAACGACTCTTGTAAATCCTAGCCCAATCCCTAACTTCTCCGATCAAACACTCGACTATTAAATCGATTTCTTTACCTTCCCTAGGTAACCTCTTGAGATAACTCTTTAAATCCTCAATGAAAGTTACAGGATGGATATTGCCCTTATTAGAGAACTTGGGCTTCTCCATATTTTGTACGTTACACATAGTGATAGCTGGTCTCAATACATTTCCTTCACTCAACTGTGGGGCTGACTCCATCGTGGCAGTCCCCGGCGCCTCTAACCCCTGATTATCTTCCCCGCCAACAATTTCCGAAGAGGGCAAGATTTGAGGAATCCCTAGCTCCGATTCGTCGTTTTGCCCCATCGTAGTGTCCTGGCTTACATTAATAGGTACCTGAGCTAATTTTCCCTGTTCATTTAACCTATCTTCTATACTATTTATCTTAGTTGAAAGCACTCCAAAAGTACGCCGCATGGAACGGTAAAGAAATCCAGTAGCGTCCATACGCCTCCTTTGTACTATAGGTGATACTGGTAACGATGTGGAATGGGCCATATCCACGAATCCTGTTCCAGTCCTGCCATTTTCCCCTATTACATTCCCCTGCTGTTCTGTCCCCCCTCCAGAATTTACTGTCATTGCCTCCGGTTCTGCCTCCAATTGTGCTAAATTTGGAGCACTTGTCTGAACCCCTCCCTGAACTGGTGTAGGGTCTGATTTCTTTCCCTTAGCCTTCCTAGTGGACCGCCTCATCTTCTCCTGAACCAAAGAGTGAACCTCCAAAGCGTTCAATACTCCGCAAATATGTACTATGAGAACCTAAAACATAATATTTAACTTAATTCGATTGCCCATGCAAAATGGATTTAGCATCGCCTAAAGTTTACGTGATGTAAATTTCCAATCAACAATCAATAACCAGTGATAGGAGATTCCCTCCTACCTATTAACATTTTCGAATGCTACACTTATACCAACACTAGTGCAAAGAGACCATCCTTTATTCTGTCAGATTGAGTGATTACTTTGGAATTTAGCCATTTTTTTTTTTTCTTAACCACAACAGGAACCGAACCTGCGACCCTAGTATGCGAAGCTACTAGCTACTCCTATAACGTAAATAAATTAAAACTTAAAAAAAAAATATTTTTTTCAACCGCAACAGGAACCGAGCCTGCGACCCTAGTATGCGAAGCTACTAGCTACTCCTATAACGTAAATAAATTAAAACTTAAAAAAAAAATATTTTTTTCAACCGCAACAGGAACCGAGCCTGCGACCCTAGTATGCGAAGCTACTAGCTACTCCTATAACGTAAATAAATTAAAACTTAAAAAAAAATATTTTTTTCAACCGCAACAGGAACCGAGCCTGCGACCCTAGTATGCGAAGCTACTAGCTACTCCTATAACGTAAATAAATTAAAACTTAAAAAAAAAATATTTTTTTCAACCGCAACAGGAACCGAGCCTGCGACCCTAGTATGCGAAGCTACTAGCTACTCCTATAACGTAAATAAATTAAAACCTAAAAAAAAATATTTTTTTTCAACCGCAACAGGAACCGAGCCTGCGACCCTAGTATGCGAAGCTACTAGGTACTCCTATAACGTAAATAAATTAAAACCTAAAAAAAAAATATTTTTTTTTCAACCGCAACAGGAACCGAGCCTGCGACCCTAATATGCGAAGCTACTAGGTACTCCTATAACGTAAATAAATTAAAACCTAAAAAAAAATATTTTTTTCAACCGCAACAGGAACCGAGCCTGCGACCCTAGTATGCGAAGCTACTAGGTATTCCTATAACGTAAATAAATTAAAACCTAAAAAAAAATATTTTTTTTTTTCAACCGCAACAGGAACCGAGCCTGCGACCCTAGTATGCGAAGCTACTAGGTATTTCTAATTTACAACCTAGATATATTAAGAACTAAAATAATATATTTTTTTTTTCTAAATTTGCCTCCCTCGGGACTCGAACTGGCGACACCAAGTTACGAGGCTAATTACAGACTCCTAATATACAATCTAACAAAAATAAAATTAAAATTTATCTTTAAAACAAATTACCTCTAACAGGATCGAACTTGCGACTGTGACTTGCAAGGCTACGGATATATTATTGTGCCATAGCGCACTAGCTTGAAGTTCCTACGACAATATCAAGAGCAAATCGCATGTCCTTCACAGACCTTTTGCGATTCCAACAACAGTAGGCATTCAATGTAACAACTGCTTCTTTTACGAAATGTAAATAACTTAAATATCACTATATTTCGATACAAAATAGTATATAACCTACCTAAAATTTACTTAGATTACCTAACCTATTAAATAAGTGCAACTTCACAGCCCCGTCTGCCTACATAAGTACACGCTACTCGTAACGCTCAACTACCTTATTTATCAATTATTATGAGAGACCTTTTTCTCTGAACTAAGTCGTTAACTACCCATCTTATACACCAACTAGAAAATGTACCTACCAAATATTTCTTTCGAACAAATACTTATTTAATTATTTACATCCGGAATTTTACTAACGGAGTATTGAGAAGAAACTATATTATCAATGCCTACTTCAAATACGCTGCCATATAAAAGAATTCAACGGGAGCGCTCACTCACTCGTCGACCCCTATATTAGTTCTAAGTACAAAATACGAGCTTCAACCCCCCGGATATAAGACAATAGCTGGGGTTTAAATTAACCTATAAACTATAAAACTACATAGGATAAAATAACAATTTTCTCTTTGTTTGATAGATTAATCATTCAGTTATAATTGTCATTCGCACCTCATTCCATTTCACGAACATCAAATTGTGGCATAAACCGAAGCCAACTAAAGTTATTTATCTATGTTTATCACAAATAACTGAACACAAAGTTTTATTATACAAAACGACTACCTACAAGATTCAGTATACGAACGCGAAAATCAGATGTCAGACATCCAAGTTCTTTGGTAGCACTGTAACCGTCCGTTTCCGCCCACGAACCCTGATTTTGACTATCCAAATGTAATATTTTGAACCCTCTTCTTATCCTGGTCACGGCTTATCAAATTGTAACACCCCACCCGGCCTACACATATAAATATATAAATATAGTTGAACCTACCTATAATACGCATACGTGCATACAACATACAACCTACCGCTATCTACCTATAAGAAGTATGTAAACTATACTTGATTTTTATTGTATTTTAAAATACGATTAAACGTTTGGCCAGATCGTCTAGAGAACCCTAAATTGTGATCGCAGTAACTCAGAGTCTTTTTGAAGGCGAATGACAAGTTATTTTTAAGAGATTAATCTATCACGTTGTGTTTGGACGAACGATGTAGTCTAACCTATAATTTTGAAGTATTTCGCGCAGAACCCTAATTTCCCTACTGTGATTGGTCCCTATTTTGGGCCCCCCCAAATTGGGAAGGGTAGCTAGCCCCCAGTGCTCGGAATAACGTAATACTTGACTGACGTCAGTACTGCATTATTTTGGTGATTAAAACAATGTACATCTAACTCAAAGTAATTGAACGAGCGATTTTAGCTCTACACAGATAATTATAACTACGTGAGCCCCGCTAGCTACTGTCTCTGGCAGGCCACTAAGGTACATGATCAGAGTCCACCCTCTTCAAGTGTATTTTAATTAAGCTACACGACAATGTAAAGTGTGCTATGCCGTGTTCCACCCGAATCCCAAAGCTAGTGTATATAAAACGCTTGTGAGGCGCCTTATTATACGTGTATAGTGTGAGCTATAGCTGAGTCTTTACAGCCATAGCTTGTCCATCCCTATTCGTCAGGTAGGATTAATACCTTCGAGCAGCGATTGATCGCGAATACATATTAGCACTAGGTACTAAAATAAAGTAGATATTCCGACTTGAATGTCGCTCATCCTGTGAGAAGAGCACTACGGAATGTGAAATAAGTAGTTGATCTACTAATATGGTTCTTAGACCTGGAACTGAGCCATACAGTTGTATATAATGATATAAAGACCTGTGGTCTATATAACTAGAGCGAAATGGACACGATATCCATCGTGCCGCCGGCTCCAAAATAATACATAGTGTTAAAGCTCTGTCTTTAGACGTAGCAAACCCTTGATAAAGGGCGAAAGTAATGTCAGTTTAATAGTTTGGCTGAACGTGAAGAACAACGAACCAACACAGTCGCAACCCACTGTGAGACCCACGCGAATCATAGTCGCGGCATCACAATTAGGTCAAAGCGAGAAGGCGTGTAAGCCAAGTGTTTGGTCGAGGCGCTAGTTCAGGACGCAATAGGAGCCGACAGGACCCGGACACCGTGAACACTGCCCATAATATCCGAAAACCGTAGAATAGATTTAGTTTCTAAATCTAGCGCATATTAACTGACCCTGGCTACGGTTACCATCAGGATGGGTCGTCTACCTACATCATAATCGGTCTTGCTATAATCACTAGTAGTAAGGCGCGAACGCCCAACTATTCGTTTGCTTGCCCAATAGTTTCCTAAACGCTCGGTCCGATTTGGGTGAAATTCTGCCGAGGCATGCTTGTGACAAGCTACAGATAGGACCTACCTATCTAAAATTACTTTAGTATCAAAATAGGCGAGGCTCGAACGCCTATAGTTTGTTTGTTAGTCCATTGCATTTATCCCATAAAAGTGTGGACAGATTTAGCTAAAATTTGGTAAAATTAGGAGTTGTTCATATCTATGAACCACTGAACTACATAACTAGCCTATATTGCATGGAGCTTGGTAAACAGCCATCTCAAGTATGACATAGGCCTTCCCGCGACAGCATAGCGCCGTACTATCTCGAATGAGATTAGTGAACTGAGTGGACCTCGTGTTCACGGAACCCTAAAACTTATAATGCCGCGTGGCACTTGCAGTGAAGGCAGTTCGTAAATAAATAAAACGTTGGCATAGCTTAGACCTACCTACTACTTATTCAATAATATGACTCGCATTTCTTCCTAATAACGTTATTCTAAAACCTAATTCGCTATTCCCTAGTAATAGATTTATTTACTAGAATTCCTACAGCACTGTACCAACCCGAATGAAATTAATGAACTGAGTGAACCACGTGCTCGCGGAACCCTAAAGCTTGTGATACCGCGTGTCACCTGCAGTGACGGCAGTTCGATAAAGTAAAACGTGGCATCGCTTAGACCTACCTACTATTTATTCACTAATATGACTCGTTTCTTCCTAACAACGTTATTCCAAAACCTAATTCGCTATTCCCTAGTAATATATTTATTAACTAGATTTCCTACAGATCGCAATCCCCCTAACTCAGCCCTAGTTTTTCCCTATCCTAGCGAGATAGCTAAGTATTACGAGAACTAAATTTTATTTTGATGTCCATGTTTCAACAAATAGTTACAACTCGTGGCGGCTTTATTCGTCTTTCCCCCGGGGTACTAAACCAACCGTGCCTTCGAGATGAACCAATTAGGTGTAGTGTGTCATGGTGTGGTGAGTACCTAAAGCTAACTTGTGTCCTAGTTCCCTACGGCTAAAGTGTACCTGCCCTGAATAAGAAATGCCGCTGCCACGACAGACCAGGTCTGCCGCTTCGCTGCACCTCCTAAACAGTGTGTTTGGATGGGATTTGGATAGGTAAGGCCTGTCCCAAATACGGTGGCTCCGTACATGAGTGCGCTAACGCTTGTCCAACCTGTGGTCCTCATGTCGGTAGGTCGTAAGATGGTACAGTCAGGATGTTCCGGCCATAACCAAACTTGGGTCGCTAGCCAGGCAAGCCCTCCTGTCAGCTTGCTTTCGGCACTTGCATTGATAAACCCACGCTTCGTTGTCACGGTTGCGTATCCACGTGAATTAAATCAACTAGCCTTCCTGAAAACATGAACTACCAACCTGGTCACTTGACGATACCTTCAGCTAGCAACCGACCTGGCATCTTGTTTCAATTCCTAGATCCCAGCTCGATTGCCCACTGTACCTCACTTCCTAACTGCACTAAACTATGGCTTGATCCCAGGTAGGAGCCTGAACTTTCGAAGGCAAATAACTAGGATTTCGGCCACACTAAATTCTATTCTAAACTCACAATATAAAGTGAGATTCCTAAATTAATTCGCGACTAATAAGTACTTGGCGTGACACTTGCCCGGGGCGCGCGGCAGCTGTTCTTCGGATACGTCCTCCTCCTCTGGTGGTCTGTTCGACTGAATCCCGCTACGTCCGCGTGTCCGTGGTTTTAAAAGCTTTCACACAGACGCAGCCTCGGCAGCGCGCGGGCCGCCGCACACATACAACCGACCTCGTGGTCGAACTGCGCGAGCGCCGGCCGCTGTCCGGACGCAGACAGGGCGGCGCCTCTATCCCTTTAGCCTCGGTTTTCGCGCCATTTATTACCTAAGGCAATCTGTTATAACGTGCGCACCGCGTGGTTCGAATGACGACCGACAGGCGGCAGTCTGGCTTCTCGGAAATAATCCCTGAGCTAATTTGTTTCAATAACTGTCTATTCACTCGACTCGAGGTTAATCCTCACCCGACCGAACAAAACTAGTTATGTTTTTCCCAATAGACAGATTCCTTTTAGTCTATCAAGACTTACTGTATTACCTATAGATATTTATTTATACATATGGATCCGTTACAGCACCCTCGAAAAGTCATAGAAACGTTGTCCACGCGCGAAACAGCTAGTAATATTATAAATGTAAAAGTTTATATGTATGGATTTTTGTTACTCTTTAACGCTAAAACTACTGAACGTATCTGGCTGAAATTTTGTAGGTAGACAGATTAGGACCTGGATTAATATACAGGCCACTTTTTTCCACGCTTGCGAGCCGCTTGCGTCTCGCGCACTGCGCAAACTCGAAGTCAGTCATAGAAACTATGTTCACGCGAGCGAAGCAGCTGGCAAAAGCTAGTTTGATAATTAGCAAAAGTAGGTTTATATAGGTGAAGAAATATTTTTTTGATTTTTTTTTTAATTTTATGTCCAGTAGTTTCTTCTTAATAACTTCAAAACGAATTATCTTAAAGTTATTAAAAATATATGTTTCAGATTTTCACAACAAGCCCTTTCATTCGATATATCACACGATGGAGTTTGCAAACCTTTTTTTATATAATTTACCCTTAAAAAAGTGGTCCCTATGTTTGACATTCATTTATTTATGTTACCAATTTACATATGTGTACCATATTTCAACTTAATCGGTCTAGTAGTTTCGGAGCAAATTGGCTGTGACTGAACTGGCAGACGGACGGACGGTGACAGACACGCGAGTGATCCTTATTACTATAAGCACAGTATATATAGGCTCTTAACAAAGGTATGCACTTATTTTTAACAGAAGCTTGTACACATGAAACTGAAAAAAAATTCAATTCGTAAAAAAATGTTTGGACTTCCCATGCAAATCGATCAGCTGGCGGGCAATCTTTAAATTTAGATAAAAAAAATTTTTGAGAAATGTCCATGGGTTCCTTTGGGAAAGTTGTTCAGTTTTATGAGTACAAGCTCCAGTTAAAAAAGTGCATACCTTTGTTAAGGCCATAGGGCCTGTAGCATTTGCATTTGTCGTATTTTGGTATGACATTTTTAGGATTCCACACCTCAAAATGTCATACCAAAATACGACAAATGCAAATGCAAGAAAAAACGGAACCTAATCAATGGTACTAATCCTTAATCCTTAATCCTTAATCCTTAATCCTTAATAATATAATAATAATAATCCCTACTAATCCCTACTAATATTATAAATGTGAAAGTAACTCTGTCTGTCTGTTACGCTTTCCCGCAAAAACTACTGAACGGATTTGGCTGAAATTTGGTAGGTCGACAGATTACTGGATTAAGACATAGGCTACTTTTTACCACGCTCGCGAGCAGCGGCTCGCGCACTGCGCACCCTCGAAAAGTCATAGAAACGTTGTCCACGCGGGTGAAACCGCGGGAAACAGCTAGTAATATTATAAATGTGAAAGCGTGGATGTTTGTTACGCTTTCACGCAAAAACTACTGAACGGATTTGGCTGAAATTTGGTAGGTCGACAGATTAGGACCTGGATTAAGACATAGGCTACTTTTTACCACGTTTGCGAGCCGCTTGCGGCTCGCGCACTGCGCACCCTCGAAAAGTCATAGAAACGTGGTCCATGCGGGTGAAGCCGCGGGAAACAGCTAGTATCTATATATTAGTACTATTGATTAGGTTCCGTTTTTTCTTTTGAAGTATGGAATCCTAAAAATGTCATACCATAATACGACAAATGTAGATGCTACAGGACCAGTGTCATTTCGTCCTTAAAAAGGCAAAATATTGTTATCACTGTTTTGTTTTAAATTCACAATTGGTAAGACCTTGGCATCATCTGAGATGATGGTAAGCGACGATGATGCCGAAGGTGGAAGCGGGCTCACCAAGATTCCACAACGCAATGGAGAACTGGCAATCTTATCTTCAAGCCGGAACACATCAATGTTTTTAACACTGATGTTTGGTGGCAAGACTTAGATAAGATGATGGTAGCTAGCCAGGCGGGCTTAAAAAATGCCCCACCACCAACCAAACCGAGTCTTACAAAGTTGACCCTGCCGGTAATCGAACCCACGACCTCCTGGTGTGAATCGAATGTACGAACCATTACGCCACGGAGGCGGTTAAAATTATGGGAAATATAAACTAGTGCTCTAACAGTGGTTTGTTATGATTAAGAATGACCTGGTAATTACCCACTTCTGCAAATTTGCTTGCTCAAGCCCACCACCGGTAATCGAACCCACGACCTCCTGGTGTGAAGCGAGTGGACTAACCATAACGCCACAGAGGCGGTTAAAATTATGGGAAATATAAACCAGTGCTCTAACAGTGGTTTGTTATGATTAAGAATGACCTGGTAATTACCCACTTCTGCAAATTTGCTTGCTCAAGCCCACCACCGGTAATCGAACCCACGACCTCCTGGTGTGAAGCGAGTGGACTAACCATAACGCCACAGAGGCGGTTAAAATTATGGGAAATATAAACCAGTGCTCTAACAGTGGTTTGTTATGATTAAGAATGACCCGGTAATTACCCACTTCTGCTTGCTTAAGCCCACCACGTTTTCTAGCGCCTTATCGCAGTGCAGTGCACTCGATCTCGATCAGGCTAAGCCGTGGGAGACTCCCAGTGCAACAATCACTTAGCCAACAAACGATTACTGTGACAGCTTAGAATTAAACTTGTGAAAACTCCTTACTCTTGCGCTAATTCCTATTTGGCAAACCTCATTAGTCTTTTCACACAAGGTACCGGCAAAAGTATGTTAGCTGCCATCTTGTGTATCTGCCATTTGATTGAAAGGCTAGCCCGTTGATTGAATGGTGACATTCAGTTGAATGACTAGGCCGATCGTTGATTGAACTAGCGTCACTCAACGTTCAACTGATTGGCTGATTATAAGCTAGGCCGAACGTTGATTGAACAAGCGTCACTCAACGTTAAACTAGTTGTCTGACTGTAAGCTAGCCCTAAAAGCTAAAAGGAGTTGGCAAAAATTAGTTTTTTTCAAAAAACTGTAAATGAGCGAGCGAAGCGAGCGATATTCGGTTTGGTGAGATTTGATTGATTATACAGTCAAAGAACCTCGCGAAGCGAGGCTACGCTCGATGGGTAGCAGAATGCTTCGCGCAGCAGAAGAAATTATCGGTTTTTTATTCGGAGTATATTCGGAATATCCCATTCAATGACTTGGCTAAATGACGTTCAGCAAAGTCGTTGAACGTTACATTCAACCACTTGGTCAGTTGTCATTTAGTCATTCAATTGAATATCGCCATTCAATCTACGGGCTAGCCTTTTAATCAAATGGCGGATTTAACCAGATAGCTGCGACATATCATCATTACAGCTCATATACGTCCCCACCGAGGGGCTCGAGCCTACCCTGAATCAGGGCGATTAGGCCTTAGTCGACCACGCGGGCCCAGCGCTGGTTGGTCGACTTCACACACAACCTTCGAGTTTCTTCGCAGGCGTGTGCAGGTTTCCTCACGATGGTTTCCTTCACCGTTAAAGCAATCGGTAAGTATGTACGTAAGTTTTTGAAAAACTCATTGGTACATTGGCCGTCCAGATTTGAACCCGGTACCTCTGGTTAGATGGACCGAGTCGTTACCGGTTGAGCCACCGACGCTTATAGCTGCGACATATACTTATTATAAAATAAAGCCTACGCCACCACTATCTGTATGTCTGAACGCGATTAACTCGAAAACTACCGAACGGATTTTCATACGGTTTCAGTAACGGGCGGAGTAATTCATCAGACAAGCAACTTACCTCTACACGGCAACCAACATGCCTACATGGAGGGTAAGTCTACGGAGACAGCCCTACACAATCTTACATTAAGAATTGAAAGAGCGATTAGTAGAGACAAGGCTTATGCTATTGGATGCTTCTTCGACATAGAGGGTGCTTTTGATAAAGCACACTTTAGTGCAGTAGAAAGCGCCCTGCACAGGGAAGATATACCGCTAGCACTATCCAGATGGGCTACAACTATGCTGAAGAATCGCATTATTACAATGACATTAGGTACAGATACAAAAACTGTAGTGGCCAGGAGAGGATTCCCACAGGGAGGCTGTTTATCCCCACTCCTGTGGTGCCTCCTCATAAACGGCCTGGTAAGTTACATCAACAAGCAGCATATATACATGCAAGCCTACTCAGACGACGGAGTAATTCTAGTCTCAGGAAAGGTGCTAAGTACCGTTAGAGACATAACAATGAGAGGACTGAAGATTGTCGCAGACTGGTGTCAGGACAAGGGGCTTGGCCTCAACCCAGACAAAACAAAAGTGATTCTCTTCACCAAGAGGAGAAAAAACATAGACTTGGCGCCGATAGCGTTGAGGGGCACCATATTAGAAACCACTGAAGAAATAAAATATCTAGGCGTAACTCTGGACAGAACTCTGTGCTTTAATAAGCACATAAAAGAGCAGAGTAAGAAGGCCATTATGACTCTGATGCAATGCAGGAGGGCAGTAGGTAAGATCTGGGGGCTAAAACCTCATATCTGCCAGTGGATATACAAAGCAATCATACTTCCAAGACTACTGTACGGTGCGATAGTGTGGTGGCACAGAGCCAACATATCGTCAAACGTTCGAGAGTTAAGGAAAGTACAAAGAGCTGCCAACCTAATGACCACAGGTGCCATGGCATCCACACCAACGATGGCACTAGATGTGGCTTTGGGACTGAACCCGATCCAGATCGAGGCTAAGAAAAGAGCAGCAGAGCAATGGTACAGGATCACAGCGTGCAAAGAATGGAAGGCAAACCCTACGGACACAGGTCATGCCTCAATAGAAGATGCTCTGGGTAGAGATATGTCGCTATTAATGACAAATAACGACCTCATCAAGAAACAAAGGACCTTCAACAAAAAGTTTAGAATACATATAGGAGAAAGAACAAATTGGGAGCTGGAAGCCCCAGAATCCCAGCTTAACTGCTACACAGATGGATCTAGAATGAAAGGCACTGGGCTAGCAGGAGCAGGGATTCACATACCTAGCAACCCAGAAAGGGACAAGGCTCTGGCCCTGGGAACTTATACCAGTGTCTTTCAAGCGGAGGTATTTGCAATTAAGGAATGTGCAGAAGAAGTGCTGGCGGACTCATGGGAAGAGTTCAACAGCACTATAATCTATTCAGATAGCCAGGCAGCAATCAAAGCACTGGCCAAGGCAGAGACCTCATCGAGGCTAGTTATGGAGTGCAAAGACACACTCAATAAACTGGCAGAGAGAATGGCGGTCACATTAGCATGGGTTCCAGGACATCAAGGAAATTTAGGCAATGAAAGAGCAGACATGCTAGCACGAGAGGGTGCCAGCTCAAGATTTATAGGACCGGAGCCTCGACTTCCAATATCAGCAAGCGTCACAAAGGGAGTGATCGCAGAGCTCATGAAGCGCGAAGCCCAGGAAGTATGGGTAGGAAGTAATAGCTGTAGACAAGCGAAAATGTTCCTGAAGGGAAGGAATCGCAGGAGGAGCAGAACATTACTATCCCTAGGCCGGAAAAGTCTGGCAATGGTAATGGGCATAGTAACAGGACATTGCAGGCTAAACAGACATATGTCCCTAATAGATAGGAACATGAACCCCTCCTGTCCCAATTGCGGAGAACCGGAGACCAGCCAACACTATTTAGCTGAGTGTGTACTCTACAGCAGGCTAAGGTGGGAGACTTTTGGCGCCGATAGAATCACGGAAGAGGAACTATGCAGCCTGGAAATCAGTCACATAGCGGAGTATTGTAGAAGGAGCTCAAGGTTTGAGGGGGGGACGCCACCGGGGTCACAGTAACCATTGTACCACTATGGGAATAGGGTGTAATGAGTCCACCTAGTGACTTGAACACCCGCCTGTACCCCGCAGGCGTCCCACCCAAAAATAATAATAATTCATGTCCTCATGAAGGAAGGTTGAAATGTATATTTATTTATTTTTTACAATTATTTGCGGCCCGCTTAACGGAGACCCTCTGATGATGATGATGATATCAGCTCATATACGTCCCCACCGAGGGGCTCGAGCCTACCCTGAATTAGGGCGATCGGGCCTTAGTCGACCACGCGGGCCCAGTGCGGGTTAGTCAACTTCACACACAACCTTCGAGTTTCTTCGCAGATGTTTGCAGGTTTCCTCACGATGTTTTCTTTCAAAGTAAGAGCGTCGGATAAACGTACATATGAGATCAAAATACCAATGTACCACGTGGCAGGACTCGAACGACTACTTCGCGGATAAGAGGTAGCGGCCCTTGCCGTTGCGCCACCAATGCTCTTCGACAATTTCATTAATATACTACTAGAATATTATGCTTCAGTAAGGTTCCACATAACTTGTTCTCACTGTACCTGCGAGCTTATAATTTATTAGTTATGACATTTGGCTAATGACTAATTTGTCATTGTAACAACTATATCACTTTCAGATGGTTTTAATGTAATCTGTCAAAAGCACCTCCGTGGCGTAATTGTTAAGGCCATAAGCTTCACATCAGGTTCGATTCCCGGCGGTGTAAGAATCGGTTTGGTTGGTGGAAGGGCATTTTCTAAGCCCGGCTGGCTAGCTACCACAGTCTTATCTAAGTCTTGCCACCAAACATCAATTCTAACAACATTGATGTGTCCTGGTTTGAAGATAAGATAGCCATTTCCCCATTTCGTTTCCACGACGATCGGTCCTGCGCTGCCCGCATCGATCGGCTTCTCGCGATCTTTACCAGGTCGTCGGTCCACCGCGTAATGTATATTTTGCTATAATTATTTCTAGGGAAACTATATAGTTATGTCTCTGTAGCTCACAGAATATAGTTTCTACGAATTAAAAACATCTTAATAACATACACTTATATTTATACACCTTAATAATATTTATCTAACTACAAGAGACTGCCTGCGTATTCAGTTGCATGGAAATAAAAACCAGCCAAGTGCGAGTCACAAACACACACATTGGGTTCAGTACCATCATACTAGATGGCGCTAGTTTCTTCACGTTTAAAAAAACCACGTTTTTTGTATTGAGACTCCCCTTATTTTTGCACTTTTTCTAATTTTTAGTATTTGATGTTATAGCGGCAATAGAAATACATAATCTGTAAAATTTCAACTGTCTATAGCTATCACGGTTTATGAAATACAGCCTGGTGACAGACGGACAGACAGACAGACAGACGGACGGACAGCGCAGTCTAAGTAAGTAGTTCCGTTTTTACCCTTTCTGTACCCAAAGGGAAACCCTAAAAACGACAAATTTTCGAAAGGGCCTACCAATTGTAAATTAAAAAAAAAAGCATTTCTACAAGGAAACTGTATATCTACGACGAAAAAATCGAATTTAAAATGTACCAGCTGTTGCTCGCGGCTTCGCTACCGTGGATTTCAAGAGTGAGCGGGCTTTTTAGCTTATGTCCATCCGGAAATTCCATTCGAACTATTCTTGAAATATTTTTTATACCTCCTATCTTCTTAATATATATAAATCTCGTGTCACAATGTTTGTCCTCAATGGACTCCTAAACCACTTAACCGATTATAATAAAATTCGCACACCATATGCAGTTCGATCCAACTTGAGAGATAGGATAGGGTAGGGTAGGGTAGGGTAGTGTAGGGTAGGGTAGGGTAGTGTAGTGTAGGGTAGTGTAGAGTAGTGTAGGGTAGGGTAGTGTAGTGTAGTGTATGTAGCCGATTGTATAAAAAAGTTTAAAGATGAAAATTAAATTAAAACAAATTTATTCTCTAAATACCATTAGACTATTAGAAATTAAATATTGGTAAACATATGCCTCTTGTTTAGATATTTTGAGAGCACGGTGTCTTTAACTCCATGAAGTCGGGTTTTTTCTCCTGAAAAAATCGCCTTTACAAACGCGAAAAATACACATTTTTAATTTTAAAGCTCTAGAGTTATCACAGCAGTTTCTTCGTTACTAATATCATATTTAGGAATACCCCGCATAAGATTTCGACACTTTCAGGAAAATTCAAGAAAATTAACTAGTCTAAAAAATTGCCCCATGTGACTACTAAGAAAACGCCTTTGTTCCATTCAATGGTACATAGCTCAGAGGATTGGAACATGAAAGACATATGCCACTAGTTACTAATAAAAGATCATAAGTAGTGTCATAACTTAAACTTTAAATTTAAATTCACTCAAAAGTATTAAATATTAATATTATTATACTTAAGTACACAACATTAAGCAACAATAACGAAATCAAAGGTAGTTACGAATTAAATTAGGGGCTTGAAATTTTTTTGAGCTCGGTACCAGCTCACAGTTACTTACGTATCAAATGTTTTAGATTCGATAGTTTGCTGACACCGACCTCAAAAAAAATTTCAAGATCCTAATTTAATTTGTACCCACCTTTAATTTCGTTATTGTTGGTTAATGTTGTGTTTTTAAGTATAGTTTCATACTTTTGAGTGAATTTTATTTTGAAGTCGGTTTTTAGTTTTTTTAAACTTTTATTTTTATTTTCTTTATTTTTAGTAAAATGCTATCTATCTAACAACGTTAAACCCAATCGCCTACTCGCCAATAGGTATTATCAAATCATAATGCATGCGTTTCATTAACAGATACAGAGTCCTGTGGCTCCCATCATCATTTCAGCAGCATTTTAAGTTAAGGAGTTAAATCTTCCATTATCAGCTCACCTAAATAACCTGAAAGAATATAACTATCGGTCTATTCGTACCTACGTATCTATCTATGTATATTATTGTATGTATAATATTAAAATAATTATCCTCCAACTTCTAGCATTTAAGGAGTTGAACCTTCCTTCATCAGCTTACAACATGAGACTATGACTACCAGACGCAAGTATTTTAATAGCTTTAGAAAACATATTAATCACGTAATACGTATAATTTGAGGGTTGCCCTCAGTTTCTCTGGGATCCCATCATCAGATCCTGACTGTTGACAATGGAACCCCCTCGGGAAAATACTCTTACAAATAAAAAAAGAATTTTGAAAATCGGCTCACAATCAGCGGAGATATCGCGTAACAAACGTACAAAAAAAAAACAACATAGGTACAGTCGAATTGAGAACCTCCTCCTTTTTGAAGTCGGTTTAAAACCGGTCAAGTGCGAGTCAGAACCGCACACAAAGGGTTGTGTACGATCATACTAGATGGCGCTAGTACAAAGGGTTCCGTACCATCATACTAAATGGCGCTAGTTTCTTCATGTTTTAAATAACACGTTTTATGTAAGGACACTCTCCATATTTTTTCACTTTTTCTAATTTTTAGTATTTGTTGTTATAGCGGCAACAGAAATACATCATCCGTGAAAGTTGCAACTGTTTAGCTATCACGGTTCATGAAATACAGCCTGGTGACAGACAGACAGACGGACAAGTCTTAGTAATAGGGTCCCATTTTTACCCTTTGGTTACGGAACCCTAAAAAGCATTTTTCTGTAGCTCTTGTTGTCGATCTTTTGTTTGTAATAAATTGGTATCTGTTGTAGTTGTGTGGAAAGTGGTGGTGGTACAGGACCCTAGTAGTTTGAGTCGGACTTACACTTGGGTGGTTTTTTTGAAAATAATCCGTTCTTATAATTAATGTACTTATATGAGTACTTAAATAATAAAAATTCGAAAGAACATCCAGTCTTTCGCATATACATAAAATATATTGTACAGCAAAACTGCACATACTTTATCGCGAAAACAATAATAAGAAAAGGACTAATATATTAAAAAATTGCAACAAAAAAGCCACTGTATGGGAACCTATCTTTTTCAATTTTTGCCAGAATAACCAGTAGGTACTGTCACTTAATATTAAATTAATAATAGTTATAACTTGCTAAGTTTCATTAAAATCGTAAGAGCAATTTTTGAGATATTTTAATTTACTGCAGCTACTCTTATATTCGATCTTATTTAAGGCGAGGTATTGATTGGAAAAGTTGTCTCTGTCTTTTTCTTTACGTGTAAAAAGTAAAGAAAATAACCACACTTTTTCAATGGGCTTTCGTTTCAATCAAAACTACAATGAAAGTGTAAAAAATAGCATTACTAACTTTGTATCATAATAACAAATATTATTGTATTTTTTTTAAAATTTATACTTAAAAACATTAGTCATAACTAGAGTTGAAAGTAACAGTGTAGACCTATCTTTGGTATTTTTTCTATCGAGCCAAAACTGCTTAATCGTGTTTGTAATAGCTTTTGACTTTAAGGAACATCATCAACAATAAGGGTTTTTTTCAACCTTGGGTTTTCTATCCTTTATGAGTAATTGACGTCAAAAATAAGGAAAATCGGTAATCTGTAATCTGTCTTACCGCCTTAAAATTTGAAGTCAACCGGACCATTGATTTAACCGCTAGGGAAAGAGTGAGGGACGGATGAACGGAAGATTTGTTTCTACTAGTAGTATTGAACCTAATATTTTTAGTAACATTAGAAAAACTTTCATTGTTTTACGACAATACTTTATTTTTCCCTTGCTCCCCTCGGCTCGGTCGCAGGAAAGTAAAAATTGACGGATAAACAGCATACTTACAATGTGTAATACGATTTCCAGCTTTAAATTTTCCTCTTTAAATGCCAGTTAGAAGTTTGAAAACCCAATAAACTGGAAGTTAGGAGAGCAATTTCGCGGTTCGTTAGCCAATTCTGAGTTCAAATCCTGATTTGGAAATTTTTGATCCGATTGGAACTTACTCGATATCAATGTCATTCTTATACATGCCTATACTCGTATATGTGTCGCAGGCATACTGTATGATTCGTCATTTTACATTACGGTCAGGCAAATTGTATAATTCGTCCGTATGTAAACGGTCAGGCAAATTTTAAAATGTTGTACGCCGATTCAGGCAATTTGTAATCATTCGTCCGTATGTAAACGGTCAGGCAAAATGTAAAATTCTGTACGCAGATTGTAAAATGCCGAGCCAGGCAAATTGAAAAATTCGCCCTTATATAAACGGTCAATGCCGAGTCAGGCAAATTGTCAAAGATTGCAGGCAGGTAACAGTACGGCAGATTGTAAATGAGCTCGGGAAGCGAGCGATGTTAGGTTCGGTTAGGTTTGATTGATCTAACTGTCAAAGAGCCTCGCGAAGCGACGACGCTCCCCGCCCTCGGCATTATATAATTTGCCTGACATTTGCATGACCGTATATATAATGACGAATTATACAGTATGCCTGCGACATACATACGACGTATTATCTGCGTCTATGGATAGATTACTTTATATTGATTTATCACACATCACACATTCATAATACATGTCAAATTATAAGATATTTCAATGGTGAGGTGACCGTCAAAGAATTAAATTAAAAATAATAAAAACAAAGCGTTAAATCACGAAAAATTTCAATGTAAAAAAGTGAACAGAACAATGAATAAATAAACAGAAATTAATACCCCATATAACTTAGCCCATGGCATCATCTCACCAAATCACATCTCATCTTTAGAGACGATATGCCGAAGATGGAAGCGAGCCTACGAATGTACCCCAACGCAATAAGGAACTGGCTATCTTATATACATGCCAGAACACATCAACAATGTTAACATTGATGTTTGGCAGCAAAGCAAGATATATCACACACCCGGACACTGCATACAACGGTTGTATAAAGACATTTCTAAAAACAAATGACGGAGCAAACAAAATCACGGCGAAATCCCATACATTCGAGAACCAAACTACAACCAATCTAAATCAATCAGGGTGACAAGGGGGTGAGGTCGCAATCTAAAGAGCTGCAGGGAGTGTCCATACTGTATGTTAGTACTAATATGTATACTTTGATATAATAAGATAGTGGTTACTAGTCAGGCGGATTTACAAATCGCCCTGCCACTAACAAAACCGAGTCTTCCAAGGTTAAACTCCGCCTGGTCTAACTCGTCAAAACGTAGCTAGCTAATTAATTGCCGGGCTAGCCTTTAAGTAACTGCTGTGTTTTTTTTTACCGAGTTGGAAGGACGGAAAGACGACCGATTAGGTCTCCTTTCTTTTAACTTATAACACAATTAACCGTGCTAGCCTAGGGATAGACAGCGGTTGCCTGGTGTTGCACTTAGCATCACCCGCGGTCACAAGTAGGGCATTTAGATTTACACCTACTGTGCAACGCGACCTTCATACACATCTGGAATCAGATGTCCAGGTTTCCTCACGATGTTTTCCTTCACCGTTAAAGCAATGTAAGTAATGTACATAAAATATCATTGGTACATTGGTCGTCCAGATTTGAACCCAGGAGCTCTGGTTAGAAGGACCGAGTCGTTACCGGTTGAGTCACCGATGCATCTACCGATTAGGTTAGATTAGTTTAACATTTCTGGCACTCCGCAAGGAGCCCCGCGAAGAGCAGTCATATTGTCCACTTCGTTTATTTAACAAAGTAGTTAAACAGCAGGTTAGCCCGCTAACTGAATGCGTAACTTTACTATTTATATGCGACACCTATCAATAAAGGTTCTGTGCAGAATAACGGCGTCGTAGGTTGCCTAGGTAACACTAGGTCTCGCCCGCGGCAGTATGCTGAGCCCACACAGGTTTTTATTCATCTTCGTGTTACATTGATGTATTTTTTTATATTTAGTTTATTACAATATTTTTGTACCATAACAACTTAATATTCTGTATGTGTCTGTAATAAATCTTTTTCTTATCTTATCAATACAGTAGTATCGTAAGGAAAAATCGACGAAAAGTGGGCTGTTCAATTCTAAGTTCTCAAATCCTATTAAGTTTTGATGACAAGTTGATTTTGCAGTCAATAAAACTTACATTACTTTGATGGACTGTTGGCCTAACCATTATCACACCCCAGACACTTCATACAACGGGCGAAAATTTTTATTTCTAAACAAAACATAATCAAGGCGAAATTTTTTACGTTCGAAAACCAACCGTTCCTACAAAAATTACCCCGCCGAGAATCGAACCCGCGACCTCCTGATGTGAAGCTAATAGACAACCATTACGCCACGGAGGCGGTTAAAATACGTACTATGCCATTATCGCGTCGCATCATGATGCAAATACTTCTCAGTGCCCGTGGGCGCTGTGCATTTGGGACGCTTTTAAACATATATCCTCATAAATATTAAACACCCTGTACATGTGACGCTGGTATAAATTAAACTTAAACGTCGGATCTTTGAATTATTCAGTCGGTAATTATGTCTCTTCAATTATTGCTTACGTTCGTCAATTCCGATAGGCAGGGATAAATAAACAAAGCCTGTAAACAGGTAAATAAGGGTGATAATTTGTTAATATCATACTAGGGTGGTAAATGGGTGATTGGCAAACAAGTCACATTTGTGAGTTCGAGTCGCAGTCGCCTCGAATTCGCCAATTACCTTATACGCCATGTTATACGATGTTTTTCAATACAGATGTGAGAATTCTAACAGCATTACAAGATTGTCAGTCAGAGGCTAGATAATGTGTTCTAGATTTTTTTTTAAAGTGTCACTGTGCGGTAAAATCAGTTTTGCGCACAGTGGCAAAGTAATATTAATTTTGCACACAGTAAACTGATAATGCATACATGTAAATAGAAACCAACACTTATGGAGCAACTTGATGATAGGACACCTAATAGACACGATAACTTTATCAAGAAGATAATAGAAGGAAATATCGAACGAAAGCGCGGAAGAGGAAGACCTAGAATTTCTTATATAGACTAAGTTAAGAAGAAAGTTATGGTGGAAACGTATAGAGAAATGAAGGAGATAAGTGTGGGAGAGAGATACTTGGAAAGAGCTACACCGAGAAGAGCACGGCTCTTAAATTGTGACGATGATGATGGAGCAACTTAAACAAACTCGCGAGTTTTGCCGGACGCTACGGCCACAAAATCTGTTCTGTGCTACGGCCGTTTTGCGGCTGACACGAGCCTCAGTTCCAAAAGATGTTATCCAATTCCGATCCAACGTGGATTGTTCCAGTTAAAATCTTACTTAAGTGTTTTTATCACTTCCTAAAAAAATGGTATAGGACCCGTTAACTGGGAGTTCTACTCATCACATCATACTGAACAACTTTCTCCAAGGACCCCATAGTCAATTCTCCTTTATACAAAAATGCATAAAATTGGTCGATCAACTGATCCATTTGTATGAAGACTCAAATGTTTTTTTGCGATTTCATCAAAGTCATAAAACAAATAAAAAAAATCACAAAATTGGTAGATCAGCTGATCCATTTGTATGAAGACTCCAATTTTTTTTGCGATTTCAGCAAAGTCATAAAACAAAAGTTGTTCAGTATGATAAGTAGAAGCCCCAGTTAATGGGACCTTCACCAATTTTGTTACACCCTGTATAATTTAGCAAAAGCGTAAATATTTAGAGTATAATTATCGTGCGTTATCACCGCTTGAATCTGCAATAAAGGCTAGCAGATTACACTTTTGTAATTGCGTTTTGGTTTCCGCACCATGTACTAATTTCACAGGGCGATTTGCATCTCAAACGAAAACACTCACATTGCAGCACAATGAACGTTAAAAATTGGGTTTATGGTTGCCACAATTTCATCTATGAACACAGATACAGAAACTTCTTGCATAGTTTTGCTTACCTAGTTCTGTAATTAGTTCCTACATCTGTGTCTATGGTCATTGGAAGTGCATTTTCTAAGCCCGCCTAGCTTGCTACCATATCTTATATAAAGTCTTGCCGTCAAACATCAATGTCAGCAGCATTGTTGTGTTCCAACTTAAACATAAGATAACCAGTCTCTGCGTAGGACAATCTTGGTAAGCCCGCTTCCATCTTCAGCATTACCGTTACTTACCATCAGGTGAGATGTAACAAGGGTTCACCAATTGTGTATAAAAAAAATCTTGAAAGTAAGAATATTTAATTGATTTTGTTTAATCTTTTGGATATGTACCTTATAATGTTTTGTCTGAAAAGAAGTTACATGAAATATTATGAAAAATTATAAAATTACTAGCTGATGTCCGTGGCTTCGCCCGTATGTATAACCACACGCGGTTCGTGGATTTTATTTCTTACTAGCCTTTGCCAACGGCTTCGCTCGCGTGAACAAAGTTTCTATGACTGACTCCGAGGTTGCGCAGTGCGCTATCTACCTACCAAATTTCAGCCAGCCAGTTCAGTAGTTTTTGCGTGAAAGAGTAACGAACATCCATACATACATCCATACATACAAACTTTCACATTTATAACATAAATAGCATAAACCTTCCCGGGCCTGCACACAACAACTAGCCAAAGTTTCATCGTATTCGATCGACTACTTTTCGTATTTTGCGAGCTCTGATATTTCACATTTATAGGGACATCTAGGGTGCGCGGGCGTAAACCGGCTTTTGTTATACACCTTCCCGGGCGTGCGCACAATCACTAAAGTTTCATCGTAGTCGATCGACTACTTTTCGACTTTTCCAGACACACACAACACACATAGAACTTTTGGTATCTATACGATCATACAATGAATTATACAATTTGTATTAATAACTTTCAAGATTCTTAAGGATTATCCACATTTTTCCGTCATTTTCAATTTTTTATTAATCATCCCGAGAGTGCGCACAATTCACCAAAGTTTCGTAGTAATCGATCGACTACTTTTCGAGTTTTGCATACATAGAAAGCTGCTTTTTTTATTATTAAAAATTGTGCATTTGACTGCAACACACCTAATGGTAAGTGATGATGCAGATAAAGATAAAATTCATATCTATGCGATCATACAATTTATCATACAAAATTTATCATTACTTTCAAGATTTATAAGGACTAGGTATCCACATTTTTGCCGTCTTTTTATAATTCTCTGAAAATGCTTCTTTAATTTAACAGCGGAGATAGTTTGACATATTGTAGAAGACTCTGCCACGAGCGACCTGTCACGAATGTCATCATCAAAAATCACGATCGAAATTGTTAGATAGAGTGCGCAATCCAATCCCATCTGCTCGGCCACCGGCGGCGCCTGCGGAGCGACACAATGCGATTTGCTATTCCAAGTTTCAACACGCGTCCTGTATGCCCCTCTCCCCCCCCCCCCCCCCCCCTAAGTCCCTCTTTTCATCTCTGAACGACGACAAATATACAGGGTGTAACAAAATTGGTGTAGGTCCCGTTAACTGGGGTTCTACTCGTCTATTTTGAATAAACATTTTGAAATCTTGTAATCTTGAAAGCTTCGGTGGCGTAACGGCTAGGGTCACCGCCTCCTGTCCGGGAGGTCGTAGTTCGAACCCTGCCACGTACCGATGTGATTTCCAATCTAGATTTCATATGTACGTTTATCCGACGCACTTACGGTGAAGGTAAACATCGTGATGAAACCTGCACACGCCTGCGAAGAAACTCGAAGGTTATGTGTGAAGTCGACCAACCCGCACTGGGCCCGCGTGGTCGACTGAGGGCCGATCGCTCACATTCAGGGTAGGCTCGAGCCCCTCGGTTGGGAGGTTTAGGAGCTGATAAGAAGAAGAAGAATAAAATTGGTGTAGGTCCTGTTAACTGGGGGTTCTACTCGTCATACTGAACAACTTTCTCCAAGGTGCCCATAGTCAATTCTCAAAAAAAAAATCGACCCTCCATTACTAAAATGCACAAAATCGGTCGATCAGCTGATCGATTTGTATGAAAAGTAAAAACATTTTTTTACGTTTTCTGCAAAGTCATAGAACAAAAAATGTTTACTATGATGAGTAGAAGCCCCAGTTAGCGGGACCTACACCAATTTTGTTACACCTTGTATAGTGGTAGGTAAATAGATGACTTTGTTGAAGTGACACTATCTGTCTATATTTAAATTTTGAATATATGGTCGAGGGGAGCGATGGCTGACTCTCGCGTTATACTCGTGAACGGGTGCTGTCCGTGTGAACTGGCCTACTCTTGTCAAAGGCTTTAACGACAAATTCAATAATTTTCATGTATTACTTCTCGTGTCATATTGTTTTCATGTCCAAATGACATTCATCATCATATCAGTCGAAAAAAACGTCCACTGCTGGACAAAGGTTTCCCCCAAGGATTTCCACGACGACCGGTCCTGCAATGACATTATTTGTTTTATATCAATGATTTTATTGACATTTTTAACTGATGATTGTTTGTTTATATTTTTTTTACAATCTGACATCGTGTAATGTAATCGCTATCTTATGACCATCAGAAGGAGTGTAAAATGCACCTGTTTTGAATGATATCAGCTCATATACGTACCCACCGAGGGGCTCGAGCCTACCCTGAATTAGGGCGATCGGGCCTTAGACGACCAGCGGGCCCAGTGCGGGTTGGTCGACTTCACACACAACCTGCGAGTTTCTCCGCAGGCGTGTGCAGGTTTCCTCACGATGTTTTCCTTCACCGTAAGAGCGTCGGATAAACGTACATATGAAATCTAAATTCGAAATCACATTGGTACGTGGCAGGATTTGAAACACGACCTCTCGGACAGGAGGCGGCGGCCCTAGCCAACGCCACCGACACTCTAGCATTACCCGCAACATATTCACTTGAAAGCTGGCGATAAAACAATTTGTTGAGAGAATGGGATGTGTAATGCTTGCATATTGCATTTGCATGAGCAGAATCTGCAAACTAGCATTATTTTACTGCTTATTTTAATAGGCGAACGTGTCCTTTGGGAGCGTTAAAGACAGAACGAGGATAAAATGCATTTTGCCATCTGGAATAAGCGGGAGTGTTGCGATGTGTGGTGAAGTTTGTGCAGCGCCACACTGGCGTGCAACGCGACGGAAACCCATGAATGCACTCTTGATTGCATAATTTAGTTAGGGTAATAACGCTACGCTGCACCGAAGCGGCCAGTTTTCAATTTCGTATCTGGGAATTCAGTATACGCTGAAATTGTGTTATACTTTGTTCCTGCTCGTGGAACAAAGGGGAACTAAACCGCGACGTATCCAGCAACCCACGCGGTAATCCGCAAGTAATTAACGTGCAAATTGGAATTAATCTGACTTAATTAGAGAATTGTTTTACAAAGCATCGGAGGAGCTTTAAAATAGGTCAGGAAATGGGTAATTTAGAGACTCAGCGTCTTATAGCAGGTGTAACGCGCCTCCGTAATAGCACACCCTGGACAGTTCATACAACGGGCCAGAAATGACATTTAAAAAAAGGAATGACGGAACAAACAAAATGGCGGCGAAATACTATACGTTCGGCAACCAGACTGTAACCAATCTGTATCAATCTGGGTGAGGAGGAGTGAGGTCGCTACCTACAGGCGACCGGGAGTGTCCATACTGTATGTTAGTACTAATATATATACTTTAGTAATAGCATAGTAAAAAAGGAAGAATAGTAGGTTATCTTCGTACAATGGTACATCGCGTGGTTTGTATGTGCGCGCGTTAGTAGGCACGCTTGCACACTACAATAATAAGAACGACTTTTTTAGGTTTTTAATTAGAATTAGGCACGCACGCACAGTACAATAAAAAGTATATATATTAGTACTAACATATAGTATGGACACTCCCTGCCGCTCTCCAGATTGCGACCTCACCTCCTCGTTACCCACGCTGATACAGATTGGTTACAGTTTGGTTGTCGAACGTATAGGACTTCGCAGCCATTTTGTTTGTTCCGTCACTCCTTTTTTTAAATGCCATTTCTAGCCCGTTTTATGAAGTGTCCAGGGTGTGACAATAATAAGATGACTTTTCTTTTAAGGTTCTTATTATTATAGTGTGCGTGCGTGCCTAACTAACGCGCACACATACAAACCGCGCGATGTACCATTGTATGAAGATAACCTACTATTCTTTCTTTTTTACTAAGTTACTAGCAACTTTACGTAACATCGCAAAGAAATATGGTGGTTTCAATTTCATTAAATATCTACAGTTTTCGAAGGTTTATAATTTGGTAGCATGGCGTAGGTTTTTAGCGTTGAAGTGAATTAATGACCCAAAGTAATAGTAAACTCAAAGCTTTTAACAGCTTTTAGTCATTAAGCTTTGCATAACTTTTAATAAATGTTCATAATTAATAATAATTGACCTTTAAATTTACCTTCATCAAGCCGCATAGAGTCGCATTAGGTGGTGGGCTTACTACGCAAGCTTTTGAAAAGTCTAGGAAAACTCAAAAAAAGTACCTACCATTCAAATTTAAAAATTTTATATGCTCCTATGTCAGTCCACCGTGTGGAAGGCCTGCCTACGCTACGTCTTCCTGTACGCATGTCGCCACTCGAGAAATTCAGTACCCCAAAGGCCATCTGTTCTACGAGCTATGTGCCCTGCCCACTGCCACTTCTGTTTAGCGATTCTGTGAGCTATGTCGGTTACCTTGGTTCTCCTACGGATCTTCTCATTTCTGATTCGATCGCGTAGGGAAACTCCACGAAACTGGAGAAGGTCGCGGGAAGCCGGAGCAGCGCAGGACCGGTCATCGTGGAAATCCTTGGGGGGGAGGCCTTTGTCTGGCAGTGGACGTGTTTCGGCTGATATGATGATGCTCCTACGAGTTGGCTCTCCTATGGATCTCCTCGTTTCTGATTCCATCGTGTAGGGTAACTCCGCGAAACTGGTGAATTCTTCTATATTTTTAATTTCTTTTTTTTATGTTGTGATGCAATAAAAAATATTGTATTGTATTGTACGAAACTGACTCGCACTTGGCCGGTTTTTATAGCTAGCTGTGTTTTGAAAACTAGTTAAACCCGTTACTACGGAAATCACTATTTTTTTTATAATTGCATGTGATTTGTAATCGTTCTACTAGCTTGAAAAAAAAATCCCGGTGTTATAACAGCTGGTGTATCTGCGTTAATCTAAGATTCTTGCTCAGTTACACACTGTTAAGCTGTATTGAATTAGTGTCGCGTTTTGATCATGGGAATCACGTAGGGGAGACCCCGCGTATTGGTAAGTTCGTTGCGGTAATCGCGCTGGTACCCAGAATTGCTGTGCTGCGCGCTGAAGGCAATCAAAGCTGTGGCAAAGGCTTCCTCTGGCTTCGTCGTTTGCGGACTACGTGTCGCTTTTGAAACTACAGTTAAATAACTAACAAAGAAAATAATGTTACAAAAAAGGTAAGGTTTTCGCGCGTTCGATACTAAACGATTCAGTAAATTCACCTTTTAACCCACTTTTTACTTAAAAAAGGGAGGGCAAAATTTTTCTATTTGAAACGTATATGCTACTAAAAATATAATAGCAATAAAAGAATATCAAATGAAAATTTTTCTTTGTTTGGAAAAATGATCTTTTGAAAGAACAGTAGTTAAAAGAGGGTTAATGGACATTTTTTTAAAAAGCCTTAAAAAACTTTGTTAGTTACAAAGAAAATAATGTTACGGAAAGGACTGAAAGGTTTTCGCGCGTTCGATACTAAACGATTCAGTAAATTCACCTTTTAATACCCCATTTTTTTATAAAAGCCTTAAAAAACTTTGTTAGTTACAAAGAAAATAATATTAAGAAAGGGTTGAACGGTTTTCGCGCGTTCGATATTAAACGATTCGGTAAATTCACTTTTTTATACCATTTTTTTTTAAAAAAAACCTTAAAAAATCTTTTATAAACATCATAATCAACGCACAATATAACCACACCCCGGACACTGCATACAGACGGTCGTGAAATGACATTTCTAAAAACAATTGACGGAGCAAACAAAATCACGGCGAAATTCCATACGTTCGAGAACCAAACTGTAACCAATGTGTATCAATCTGGGCAATCTGGGTGACGAGGGTGTGAAGTCGCAATCTAGAGAGCGGCAGGGAGTGTCCATACTATATGTTAGTACTAATATGTATACTTTGATATAACTTTTAACCGCCTACGTGGTGTAATTAGCTTCACAATATGAGGTCGCAGGTTTGACTCCTGGCGAAGTCTAACTTTGTAAGACTCGGTTTGGTTGATTTTTATAGGCCCGCCTGGCTAACTACCACCATCTTATCTAAATCTTCCCGCCAAACATCAATGTTAACATTAAAACAAGATAGTTAGTTCCCCATTGCGTTAGGGAATGTTGGTAAGCCTGCTTTCAAATCAAATCAAATCAAATAAATTTATTGCAGGCTGCACAGCCCATAAATGTTAGTAATATACAATAACTTACAAATCTAATGTTAGTGACATTACAAAATAAAATATCAACATAGTCCTTATATCCGGACACTGGCCAGGCGCTTGTGTAGCGTTGTCCAGTGGCCAAATATAGGACAGTCTGGCTTGCTGGCAATGGCTTTCAGGATGCCGTTGGTGCTGCCCCTCACGCGTTGCATCAGGGACGCGACTCTTCTGCGCACAATTGCATGGAAGCCGTCAGTGCGTGCTTCTGCAAACATCCCCGACGCACTACAGTAACGAGGCAACCCCATCAGCACCCTGAAACCATTGTTGTATTGCACACGCAGAGCATTGACGGTCTTCTTTGTATAACTGACCCACAGGCTGCACGTGTAAAAGGACTGACAGAACGCCTTGAACAACGTTATTTTCACGCTACTTGTACAACGTGCGAACCTGCGAGCCAGCATATTACATCGAACCGCCAACGCCCTGCGCTCCCTTTCTACATCCATATCATCACATAAATTATCTGTGACCCAGTGGCCCAGATACTTAAACTGAGTGACGATCCTTAAGTCAACACCTCCCAATGTAACCGGTGGCACTCTATTGTAAGTTTTTTTACCAGACTTAAAGACCATCAACTCACTCTTGGTTGAGTTGTATCTGAGCCCATGAGCCTCCGCATATTTCTCACATATCTTTATTAGCTTTCTGAGAGCATTGATCGACGGGCTCAGCAGCACCATGTCGTCCGCGTAACTTATGTTATTAACAATTTTCCCATCTATAGAGCAACCGATTTTGGCACTGCTGAGCTCCCCGATCAGTCCGTTCATGTACAGATTGAAGAGTGAAGGAGAGCTTAATCCACCCTGTCTCACTCCGCACCTCAACCCGTACATGTCAGATAACGAGCCTGCCCATCTTACAAAGTTCGTTTGATGTTTATACCAATATTGAAAAATGGCTATCAATTCTTTTGGCATATCAGTTTCTGAACATAATTTATTCCAAAGAACATCATACGAGACCAAATCGAAGGCCTTCGAAAGATCCAGGAAGCACGCATATATCGGCGTGTTCCTTTCTGTATAGTATCGAACAGTATGCTTGAGACTAAGAATTGCAGTTTCAGTAGACAGCCCCGGCCTAAAACCGAACTGTGCGTCTTTAAGATCTAAATGCTTTCTCAGATTTCTGTCAAGCATACTGTCCAACACCTTTTCTGTTATGGTGGCCAGCGATATTGGTCTATAATTACATTTATCAGAAGGATCTCCATTTTTGTTTTTAACAATAGGCACCACGATTGTTTTCATCAGATCTACTGGAAGATATGAATGTGCTATACAGAAATTCAATAAGATCGCAAGAACTCTCGGCAAATGGGGACCCGCGTTTTGAAAATGCTCAATACTGAGTGAGTCGTGCCCAGGAGACTTGCCTCGGGTCATCTTTTTAATGGCTTGTGCCACATCTTTAGCCGTAAAACGTACATGAGGGCCCTGCAACTGCTCCCCATCACCGAGCACCCCAGCCAAACATTTATTAGGAGCAACTTGAAAATAAGTTCTAAACAAGTTGGCTATATCGGCCGGCTCGCTCACTCCCTCAACGCTAATAGGTATGCTCGACTTAGGATTTAATTTATTTGTTAGTTTCCAAAATTCACTAAAGTTTTTAGATTGGTGATGGGAAGCCAATAAATCCATTTTAATTTGCTGTTTATTGTCTAAACACCATTTTAACTTAGCCTTGAATATTTTTTTTGGTTTCTCTCATTTTATCGTAAAATAGACCTTGTGTCGGTTTTCTATATAAAACCCACATCTGAAAATGCAGCCGAGCATCCCTATGAGCGTCACGAACGTATTTGTTCCACCCTACAACATATCGCTTACGCTTAAGGGTCTCAGAACTCTTGACCGCTGCGTCTCTAAGTATATTTACAATGCTATTGTACATGTTGTTTATAACAGTGTGATGCTCCTTGTTTTCACACATATTGTCACTGCAATTATGTAAACTTGTGGGGAAATCAATTTCCCTAAGCATGCTATTACATATTTCATAATACTGTTGTATTTGCTCTGGCTGCCTTTCTCCCCATACCACTTTATTTATACTTTGTTCCGTCATATAAATCTTAGGTTTTATCATAGTAAGATTACATGTTATTTCCAGTGGAAAATGGTCAGACCAATATACATCATAGTGCACATTACAAGTTTTGACTAATGTCCATTGCTTTCATCTTTGGCATCATCGTCACTTGCCATCAAGTAAGATGATGCCAAGGGCTTACCAATTGTGGATAGAAATAAGAAATGTTTACCCAAAAAATGATACTAATATAGAACAGTAATTACATGTTAATTATTAAAATAATTTGTATTTTTTATAACTCAAGCAAGCCTGGACCGATTTCGCTAATTCTTTTTTTGTTGAGTTCGTTATTGTCAGGAGAAGGTTTTAGGGTAGGGTAGGTTAGGGTAGTGTAGGGTAGGGTAGGGTAGGGTATGGTAGTGTACGGTAGGGTAGGGTAGTGTAGGGTAGGGTATGATACTGTAGGGTAGTGTAAGGTGGAACGAAGTTCGCCGGGACGCTAGTATATAATATATTTTATATATATTTTGTATATATTTTAGTCTTTCAATTTTAATTACATTTCACATGCTACTCGTAAAATCACATGCTGTACTGCCTAAAAGGTTTATTATCATACTAGCTGATTCCCGCGGCTTCACCCGCGTGGACCACATTTCTATGACTTTTCGAGGGTGCGCAGTGCGCGAGCCGCAAGCGGCTCGCGAGCGTGGTAAAAAGTAGCCTATGTCTTAACCCAGGTCCTAATCTGTCTACCTACCAAATTTCAGTTAAATCCGTTCAGTAGTTTTTGCGGGAAAGCGTAACAGACAGACAGAGTTACTTTCACATTTATAATATTAGTAGGGATTTAGTTTAAAAATAAACCATATAGCCATTCATTTGTTTAAAACGACAAATTGAAACACAGCTAACGAAGTTTTACAAAAATAGCGGCCTGCATTAAAATGCGGCAAAAACTGCATATACATGTAAAATGGAACGTTATTAACGCTAATTGAGTTTCGTTCCCGCAATGCTCGGCGCGGGAGGAGACACACTATTTATTTAAGTATAGCTATTTACACAAAAATAAAAAAGCGTCGGTGGCTCAACCGGTAACGACTCGGTCCCCCTAACCAGAGGTGCCGGGTTCAAATCCGGACGGCCAATGTAACAATGAGTTTTTCGAAACTTACGTACATATACTCACCGATTGCTTTAACGGTGAAGGAATACATCGTGAGGAAACCTGCACACACCTGCGAAGAAAGTCGAAGGGTGTGTGTGAAGTCGACCAGCCCGCACTGGGCCCGCGTGGTCGACTAAGGCCCAATCGCTCTAATTCAGGGTAGGCTCGAGCCCCTCGGTGGAGACGTATATGAGCTAATATGATGATTTACATTGCTTACAAACATCGCATAAAATGTTAAGTTACGCGCGTTACGTTAGCAATATGGACGACCTACCTTTGCTTGGTGAAAACTCGGGAAAACAATTTTTCCCAGTGATGAGACCCAGTGAAAACTCGGGAAAACATTTTTTCCTAGTGATGAGACCTAGTGAAAACTCGGGGAAACAATTTTTCCCAGTGATGAGACCTAGTGAAAACTCAGGAAACGCTAATTGAGTTTCATTCCCGCAACGCTCTGCGCGGGAGGAGACACACTATATACTTAAGTACAGCCATTTACACTACATAAAAACATCGCATAAAATGTTACATTACGCGCGTTACGCTAGCAATATGGACGACCTAGCTTTGCTCGGTAAAAAATCGGTAAAACAAATTTTCCCAGGGATGAAACCTGGTGAAAATTCGGGAAACCAATTTTTCCCAGTGATGAGACCCAGTGAAAACTCAGGAAAACCAATTTTCCCAGTGATGAGACCCAGTGAAAACTCTGGAAAACAATTTTCCCAGTGATGAGACCCAGTGAAAACTCGGGAAAACATTTTTTTCCAGTGATGAGATCTACTGAAAACTCGGGTTAAGCAAATTTTCCCAGTGATGATGCCTAGTGAAAAAGTTATTCATAATTATGTTGATGTTATTTATAGTTTACTGGACATTATTCATAGTTTAGTTGATGTTATTCATAGTTTAGTTGACTTTATTAATAGTTTAGTTGATGTTTTTCATGGTTTAGTTGATGTTATTCATAGTTTAGTTGATGTCATTTATATTTTAGTTGATGTAATTCATAGTTCAGTTGATGTTATTTATAGTTAAGTTGACGTTATTCATAGTTAAGTTGATGTTATTCATAGTTTAGTTGACTTTATTCACAGTTTAGTTGACGTTATTCACAGTTTGGTTGATGTGATTCATAGTTAAGTTGATATTATTCTTAGTTTAGTTGATGTTATTCATAGTTTAGTTGATGTTATTCATAGTTAAGTTGACGTTATTCATAGTTTAGTTGAGGTTTTTCATAGTTTATTTGAAATTATTCATAGTTTAGTTGATTTTATTCATACTTTAGTTGACGTTATTCATAGGTTTTTGAAGTGAAAACTTATTTAGGCACGTTAGGCATTTTTTTGAGACGGCGAAAAACCATTGAACTCACGCCACCGTTACCGTAACCGACACCAGCACCGTACCAGGAACACTCGCAGGGTCAAAACTTTGTCAAACTAGTCGGTCGCCAGGAACACTCGGAGGGTCAAAACTTATAAAACTGTAAAAAGTTGCCGGAGTGGTTAGGTTTGTTTTTTATCCACAATTGATAAGCCCTTGGCATCATCTCACCTGATGGTTTAGTTGATGTTATTCAAACTTCAGTGAGGAGTTGAGGACGTATTAATTCCACAGAAGGCAACACTCAATAGGGACGACGAATGCTAGGCATCTAATTTAAAGAAACAAACAAAATCAAAACAATTTATTTCAAATAGGTGTTTACACACACTTTTAAATAGTCAAAACAAAAAAAAATACTGTATATTACAAATAATGTCATGATTCAGATTTTATTTTTATCATCTGTCAAAAACGTCATTTTGTTCTAAAATTTTTTGAAATACCTAGGCGTGACGTCTTAGTTTTGCAGTGTTATTTATGTACTCATTTTGTGATTTTGGTAAATTTAAAATCGAAGGCTTGATGGAAAACAAAACGTGTAAGGTTTTCCGAAGTTTAAGTAGGAGGGCAATTTAGAGATCAAGAGTTCATAATTTATTTCTGATGCTGTCGTCATCCCTATTATCCACTCTGAGACGAAAATATTCTGAGACAAACATGTTTGAATAGAGATATAGTTTTATTTGTTCATTTAGATAAAGGAAGATAGGAATATGGGACGCTCCTTTAATATGTTTGTTTAGGAAAACAGATCGAAGGAATAAACATAAAATAAAACAAGGGTAACGCACGTGACGGGGGGAAATGTAGGTAGTGATACTAGATGTAGGCATAAGTGTATATTATTCAACTTGTAACGTTACAGAATCAACTCATTGGCAGAAAAAGTGTGACCATGTGTTTTTATTTGACGAGTGCAAAAGGAGATATCTCCGCCAGACGAGGTGGTATACCTGGGGTCCGGCCGTGGACTAACCGTTGATGATTGGTTTACCTTTGTTCTACGACTTTGCTGAAAACGTATTTTTTTTTACTTTCCATAGAAATCGATCAGCTGATCGACCGATTTTGTGCCTTTTAATATGGAGGGTCCAAATTTTTTTTTGGGAATTGACTATGGGTTCCTTGGAGAAAGTTGTTCAGTACGACGAGCAGAACCCCCAGTTAACGGGACCTACACCAATTTTGTTACACCCTGTATTTACTCAGCGCTGAAAAAATTTTAATAGCGCGTTCTAGATGTCGTATTTCTTTTGTTCTCTAATCTCTTGTTTTAAAGTGGCGGGTTACTGCAGTTGCCGCCACATGTTCAACGAAGCATTTATGTTTTTCGTGAATTGGAATTTTTGAAGACCTTTAAATGGAGTTTTAAAAGAACTCGTCCGTGAACTACCTAACTGCCAAAATAATTGTTACGATGATTCAACGGGAAAGTAAGCAGAATTAGGTACAGTTGAGGTCATTAATATATTGGCAGGGCCAATGATTCAAAACATTATAAGCGTCGAAATGAATACAAAGTATACATGATAACATTTTATCGATATCTACATTACGTTTGTATAGATCTTTATATTCTTTCTTTTTATATTTCTTTCTTTTTATTCTTTATATATGTCGGAGCGCAAGGACGTGGCGCCATCTATGCATGCGTCGAAGCACCGTGTGTTTTATCTTGAAACGTCAAGCGGTTAGCTAGGGTAGTAATAATAGTCATCTTTGGCCAAGGCGTGGTCTGTGCGAGACCGGAACCCGGAAGTTGGTAGTGTTGGTACTTGTTTGTTAGCCAATCAGAATCGTTGTGATTATCGAACCATTAAAGACAATGCAGCCTACCTACAGAGGCTACGACAGAGGCGCCAATTATTTTACTAGCACTTTTGATCGAGCAGCTGAACTGTCAACTTGGGAAGCCAGCCCCGTGCCGAACTCATCGCAGTCTATAAAATAATCGGTTTTCATCCGAATCATCGTGAAGCCTCGTGTTGCCAACGTGTGTGATTATTGATTGTACACTCCAAAACTTCTCAAAGACGAGTTTATTTCTTAGATACAGCCAAAACCCTTCTGATGATCCGAAATATATAATAATATTAATGAACTCGACTGTGCCTATTTCACAATTCTTGGTCTTGCTCATTTTGACTTAATTGTAAGCGCAATACATCTAAAACCAACGCTCCGCTGGGTATTATTTACTCCGGTGGTATTAATTAGTGAAGTTTGCCTGCCAGGTGGGCGACGGAACGATATACATGGTGTTTAGTATACCATTCCGTGCAGAGATTGGTGCAGCGTCCGTTACTTGAGATTGAGGTTCTCCTAAGATTGGTGCAGCGTCCCGTTACTTGAGATTGAGGTACTCCTAAGATTGGTGCAGCGTCCCGTTACTTGAGATTGAGGTACTCCTAAGATTGGTGCAGCGTCCCATTACTTGAGATTGAGGTAATCATCGTGTGACACGACGGGTACGGTGTAGGGTAGGTAAGTATGGATAGGGCGTGGTTAATAACCGTCATCTTCATCATTATATCTGCCGAAGGACGTCCACTGCTGGACATAGGCCTCCCCCAAGGATTTTCACTACGACCGGTTCTGCGCTGCCCGCATCCATTGGCTTCCCGCGATCTTCACCAGGTCGTCGGTCCACCGCGTGGGAGGCCTGCCTATGCTACGTTTTCCGGTGCGCGGTCGCCACTCGAGAACTATACTGCCCCAACGGCCATCTGTTCTACCAGTTATGTGCTCTGCCCACTGCCACTTCAGTTAAGCGATTCTGTGAGCTATGTCAGTTATGTTCTGTGATCTGTGTGCAATGTATTAACAATGATTAATTTTATTAAAAGTTGTGCAGTGTACTGAGCCACTAATTACACTTTTTTAATACACACTGTATAAATAAAGGATACTCTACAAATGGCGAGTGCACTGACCATTCCCTAGAGCCCTTTCCTGACAATCTGCCCGGGGATTTCATTAAGGTAGCCACAATGGAATTATCAAAATCCAACGTACAGAGGCCAGCACATCAGGCTAGACACTTTGGACCTTGTACCGTACTTATTCCCTATGCATATGGATCAGAATCACACTACGAGTGTTTATCTTGATGTGCTGGCCTGTGTACAATGAGCTATGTACGTATTAGGTACATATATCATATGGTTTATCCAAATTTAACACTTCACACTAATATTATATAGGCGAAAGTTTGTGAGTGTGTGAGTGTGTATGTTTGTTACTTCTTCACGCAAAAACTACTGAACAGATCTGGCTGAAATTTGGTAGGTAGACAGATTAGGACCTGAATTAACACATAAGCTACCTTTTTTTCACGCCCGCGATCCGCTTGCGGCTCACGCACTGCGCACCCTCGAAAAGTCATAGAAACGTTGTCCACGCGGGTGAAGCCGCTGGAAACGGCTAGTGTGACTATATATAAGAAAGTAGAAGGCACACACAGTTTATTTTTTTTGTAAAAACTTTATTGAATCATCACAGAATCGCTAAACATAGCTCGTAGAGTACTTGACCATTTATTACAAGTATTTTACTGCAACAGTGCAAAAATATTTTTTTCTCTCACAATCTGCCCCTTCGGGCAGGCGGGGATGTGATGTGACGCGGGGCAGAATGTGAGAGAAAAAAATATTTTTGCACTGTTGCAGTAAAATACTTGTAATAAATGGTCAAGTACATTGGTCATTTCATGCGATGTATCTACTTGTATGAATAAATCACATGAAGTCGCACACTTTTCAAGCGACTTCCAAAAAGGAGGAGGTTCTCAATTCGTCTGTATGTTTTTTTTTTAATGTTTACCTCAGAACTTTTGACTGGGTGAGTCGATTTTTATAATTCTTTTTTTATTTGAAAGCTAGTGCTTCCCGTGTGGTCCCATATAAATTTTATCAAAAGTACTTTAGTAGAAAATTAACAAAAACCAAAAATAATAATGCAAAAATGTACTAATTTGTTGCGATGAGAGTCGGTTTTTTAACGTGTTTAGCGTTTTCAATTATTTTTATCTTGTTCTTCTTTTTCCAAATTGCAAAATTTGCAAAATATAAAAATACTTTTATATTTTTTATTTTGCAACTAAATAATGGCGAGCGTCGGTGGCGTAACGGTTACGGCCGCTACCTCCTGTCCGGGAAGTCTTGGTTCGAATCCTGTCACGTACCAATGTGTTTTAGAATTTCGATTTCATATGTTAGTTTATCCGACGCTCTTACTGTGAAGGAAAACATCGTGAGGAAACCTGCACACGCCTGCGAATAAGCTCGAAGGTTGTGTGTGAAGTCGACCTACCCGCATTTGGCCCGCGTGGTCGATTAAGGCCCGATGCCTTAATCGACCACGCGCCCTAATTCAGGCTAGGCTCGAGTCCCTCGGTGGGGATGTGTATGAGCTAATATGATGAACTAAATAATAATGTAGCTCTCACTGTTCCATCCGTCCTATCCACTTTGGCCTCGCTAAATAACATTCAGTAAACGGTAATGTTACATTTGTTTCTCTGGAACTTGTACCCGTAGCTAATTAATAGGAGTTCAGGGTTGTTACAGAAGTATAGTCATTCAGACAGAACCTACTACATTTCAGCTAAATACCTACTTACTTTTATGTAGTACTTACTGACTGTTTCAAGGGTTTTTACTAAGAACAGAAGAGAACTGCCGTCCCGAACTTTTTGCTCAAAATGTTCTTATACTTGGTACATTTTGAAACTACTCAAACTCAAATAACTCTTTATTGTCATCATATCAGCTCATATACGTCCCCACCGAGGGGCTCGAGCCTACCCTGAATTAGGGCGATTAACTCTTTATTGTGGATCAAAAAGAAATACGTTTACAAAATTTAATTAACAGCTAAGTGATGCACAATTTAGGCGATCTTATCGCTGAAACTACTTTTACTTTTGGATATTGGTTACTTCGTAAGGGTAGAAATTTTCAAAAAAATATATTTTATTTTAGTTTTATTTACATTGATAGTGGTTACTCGGTAAGGATAGTAGTTTCAAAATTTTCATTTTTATTTACATTAAAATAAATTAAAATATTTTGAAACTACCATCCTTACGAAGTAACCACTATCCAAAAGTAATAGTCTTATTAGGTAAAAAAAATATGACAGAATGGGTAACCATAGACTACTTTAGTGCAGTACAATAGAATGGCTGTACTGTATTTTTCTTCCGGTAAATGTTTTCTTTACATTACAAGGCTATTATTTTGTACCTTTTGCGTTTTGTTCAAAGCACATTACATGGCTTTTATTTTGTATCTTTTGCGTTTTGTTCAAAGCACATTACATGGCTTTTATTTTGTATCTTTTGCGTTTTGTTCAAAGCACATTACATGGCTTTTATTTTGTACCTTTTGTTTTAATGCGATTATACTAATGAGAGCTACCGATAGAACAGTTTATTTAAATTTAATGTAGGTAAAGGTGACTGTTTACATATTGTATTTTTATTGACGAAAGCTACGAACTAGTGTTTTTACATTTTACTATTTATTTTGTAGGCCGTTTCGGACGTTTTCTTGCAAAGTTATATGTCAGGTCTCTGCTGTTAGGTACCAACTTTTTCGAGACCTAGAAATAAAGGTACCGCAATAAATTCCTTTAGCGACGTCGAATGTAAGTAAACATTGACCACTAATTCTAGGTTTTGTCCAGGCGAAGTTTCTCCATAATAAGTGAAATTATATATTGTGAAAGCAATGACTTATATATTACTGTGTGAAAGTAAAGTTTTCTAATAACTCTAGTGAATGCCAATGGGATTGATTTAAAACGTGTAATAAAATAAGAAGTGGGTATTTACTCCCCGGTGTGTAAATGATGGTTAACTACTGACTTGAAGATAATATAGCCAGATACCCATTAAAAATAAAATTAATAATAAATATTCTGGGACAAATCACACATGGTCATCTGGCCCCAAAGTAGGATTCCCTGTGTTATGGGTTACCAGAGACTGATATACATACTTATATACGTTTAAATACATACATATATAGATATAATTAACACCCAGAATTAATTAATTAATTGCATTGGGGAATCTTGGTAAGCCCGCTTCCATCTTCGGCATCATTGTCACTTAAGATCAGGTAATAATATGATGCCAAGGGCTTACTAATTGAGAATAAAAAAATATATATGAAGGTAACGTTTCTTTTTATTTAAAATTTGAGTGCCTTTGACTGCACCTCACCTGATGGTATGTGCTGAAGATGTTACTCGCAAGCTCAAGTAGTGCTTTCCACTCTCGTCTTGAAGATTCCTAAAAAATACGAATAGGGGAACACACGCCGGCAGGGAATTACACTCCTTGGCCGTTCGCATGATGAACGATAAAACAAAACGTGTCTCTTTTCTAAAAGAAATGATTAATTAATGATATCAGTACGGATCAGTGTCATTGATTGCAAAGGTAGGAATAGTTAAATATACAGATATACATACTATTCTTATTATCGGTTGACTTATCATCAGCTTTTAGATACATAAAGTTTATTTTATCAATATTGTATAATAGCAGTAAGTTTTCCAAATATAATAAAATAAAAATAAAATAAATAAATTATGTGGCAGTGGGCGGGGCACATAGCTCATAGAACAGATAGCGGTTAGGGCAGTAAAGTGTTTGAGTGACGACAAAGCATCGGAAGACTCAGCATAGGCCTCCCACTCTGTGGACCGACGAACTGGTAAAGGTCTCGGGAAGCCGCCGGATGCGGGCAGCGCAGGGGCGCTCGTAGTGGAAATCCTTGGGAGAGGCCTTTATCCAGCAGTGGACGTTTTTGGCTAATATGATGATGCTGATGATGATAATGGTAATGATATACTACTAGATAGTTACTACTCATGACACTGATTATTTTTTGAGAATAAAATTTGAGACTCCATATAAAAGTTGTAAATCCTATTTAATATCTAAATTGTTTTTTTGCTCCGTTTTTCGTATTTGTGAGTATAAATCGATCTATTGCAAAATCATCATCATCATATCAGCTCATATACGTCCCCACCGAGAAAACATCGTGAGGAAACCTGCACACACCTGCAAAGAAACTCAAAGGTTGTGTGTGAAGTCGACCAACCCGCACTGGGCCTGGGTGGTCGACTAAGGCCCGATCGCCCTAATTCAGGGTATATTGCAAAATCACTTTCAATATATTTTAAAATGAAACATTTAAAAAAAAAGATCCCATTATTTTGCCTTTAACTAGTAATTAAATAATGCTCTCATCCTTCGCATTACAGGATTTCATCAGGAAATTAATACGGAAAGTTAATTGGTGGCCGTTATTTGCGTGTTCAATTAAAAACCATTTTTTTGGTTACAATAATATGTAAAATGATAAAACCAAAGTAACCCAATATTTATTTTAAAACAATGAATTTCGAGATCGCTGTTCTCATCGCCCACAATACTGCGCTACGAAAATGTACAAAAGATAAATAATTATTTTGTTAAAATGCAATACGTTCTTTTTATAGACGCAACCAATATGACATGAAATAAAACGAACAAACAGAAAATTTTACATTATTTCAGGTTCATTTTGTCACCAAATGTGCATTATTAAAATGAATTATTCATTACTTTCATTCGCACAGTTAATGCGGCACGAGATAATATACAGAACGATACAAATATTGAAAAGCATTAACCCGCGGCGCCCATCATATTGTGTATTAAAACGCGGACGATGATGTAGGGTCAAAATGACCCAAGGTTTTCGGGTACTGTGCCCAAAAAGTGCCAACGGGACTCTATTATTAAGCCTCCGACGTCCATCCGTCCGTCTGTAAAGGTGCCAACGGGTCTCTATTATTAAGCCTCCGCCGTTTATGCGACCGTCTGTTTGTTTGCGAGCTGTATCTCATGAACTATAATAGGGAGACAGTTGAAATTTTCACAGAGTGTGTATTTCTATGGCCGCTAAACCAACAAATAACAAAGTTTAAATTTCAATTGAAAATTAAAGGCCCTCACGCAAGAAACGTGAAATGGATTTAATAAGTACATAGTAGTGTTAAATCTTGTACGATGGTACGGTACCCTTCGTGTGCGAGGTCCACTCGCTCTTGGCCGTTTTATTTCCTAACAATTAAGTTACCTGCTGAATTATAACAAATTTTATGCAAAATTAAGACCTTTGCGAGGCAATTCGGTGATGGTGGAGGCAAAATAATTATATATTTTACTACCTGTTTCCCGCGTGGACAACGTTTCTATGACTTTTCGAGAATACGCAGTGCAGTGAAAAAAGTAGCCTATGTGTTAATCCAGGTCCTAATCTGTCTACCTACCAAATTTCAGCCAGATCCGTTCAGTAGTTTTTGCGTGAAGAAGTAACAAACATACACACTCACACACTCACAAACTTTCGCCTTAATAATATTAGTGTGATGTTATAAATCAGATTACCATCATATCAGCCGAAAGACGCCCACTGCTGGACCTCCTCCTAGGATTTCCACGACGACCAGTCCTGCGCTGCCCACATCAAGCGGCTTCCCGCGACCTTTACCAGGTCGTCGGTCAACCGCGTCGGAGGCCTTCTACGCCACCTCTTCCGGTGCGCGGTCGCCACTCGAGAACTTTAATGCCCCAACGGCCATCTGTTCTAGAATAGAATGAATCAAAAATCAATTTATATATTGTTTTTTCCGGCTAGAAGATAAGATAGCCAGTTCCCCATTGCGTTTGGAAATCTTGGTAAGACGGCTTTCATCTTCGGAATCATCGTCACTTTACCATCAGGTGAGATAATGCCAAGGATTAACCAATTGTAAATAAAAAAAACGCACAGGGTGAAATTGAGATCGTGAAACAAACTTTTAGGACACACTCCACTCATTAAACCAAACAATTTTCCCTTAGAAACCCAAAAAAGCCCTAAAAAACAACCCAAAATATTTTGACGCTCCCTACAAAGTTCGTAATCAATGAGATCAAATTGTATGAAGTCATTTTTTTTTCGCTTAGACTGTATGCGTTTGTTGGGGAAAGTTGTTCAGTTTCATGAGTGGAGTATTTCCTTAAAGTTTCATCTTGTATACAGAGTGTAACAAAATTGGTGTAGGTCCTGTTAACTGGGGGTTCTAATCCTCATGTTGAACAACTTTCCCCAAGGAACCCATACTCAATTCTCAAAAAACCCTCTATACTAATATGCACAAAATCCGTCGATCACTTGATCGATTTGTATGTAGGGTAAAAAAAAAACTTTTTCGTTTTCAGCAAAGTCAAGGAACAGAAGTTGTTCAGTATGATGAGTAGAAGCCCCAGTATACGGGACGTACACCAATTTGTTTACAGCCTGTATGTATCACAAAAAACTTTCTCGAAATGTTCGCAATTTAAAATTTCTCGGGTCATAATGACCCAGCGCCATCAGCGGCGGGTTAAACCCACTTAGTTAAGAGCAAATACCTACTTACAAAACAGTTCCGAACACGACACGTATCGTACTTACTCTCTCATATAAAAAACGCTAAACACGATAAAAAACCGACTTCCATCGCAACAACTTCGAACAATTTTTCATTATTATTTTGGTTTTTGTTAATTTTCTAATAAAGTACTTCACCGATTTTGATAAAATTTTAATGGGACCACGCGGTACGTACTAGCTTTCAAATAAAAAAATAATTATCAAAATCGGTTCATCCAGTCAAAAGTTTTGAGGTTAACATACAGCCGAATTGAGAACCTCCTCCTTTTTGGAAGTCGCTTGAAAATACGTCAAACGCCCCAGCACAAATGGCGGCGGTAACCCGATCAATTTTGCGTGTAACTCGGATGAGTGACGCGCTAATCCGGTGGGTGCCTCGCGAAATGAGGCGGGTTCCACGTGCCGCGCACACTCAATCATGATTGCGGCCTATTTTCCGAACCATCCACGTCCTGCACTCAGATTAGGTAGGTATTAGCTTAATTTAAATAATGAAATTTACGTAGGTATGTGACGAAATTATTTTACAAACTTTAGACGCTACACTGGTGAATTTAGATGGTGAATAATAAATAGCCTATTATACTACTAATATTATAAAGGCTAATGTTTGTGAGTGTATATGTTTGATACTTCTTCACGCAAAAACTACTGTACAGATCTGGCTGAAATTTGGCAGGTAGACAGATTAGGACCTGGATTAACACACAGGGTACTTTTTGTCACGCTCGCGAGCCGCTTGCGGCTCGCGCACTGCACACCCTCAAAAAGTCATAGAAACGTTGTCCACGCGGGTGAGGCCGCGAGAAACAGCTAGTATACTAATATAAAACCAAAGTAACCGACATGGTCACAGAATCGCTAAACTGAAGTGGCAGTGGGCAGGGCACATAGCTCGTAGAACAGATAGCCGTTGGGGTAGTAAAGTTCTCGAGTGGCGACCGCGCACCGGAAAACGTAGCGCAGGCAGGCCTGCCACGCGGTGGACCAACGACCTGGTGAAGATCGCGGTAGGGGGCGTCCATAAATTACGTGAGGCTTTTTTCAGGATTTTTTGACCCCCCCTCCCCCTCTGGTGAGATTTCGTGAGATTTTCCTCAACTCTCTCCCCCCTCCCCAAATCTCATGTGAGATTTTTTAAAGTTTGTGTTTTGGCTGCAAACGCGTTGGATTATAAAAAGTCTAATAAAAGTTTGATGAAACACGATTTTTTTCAATCTTCAAACTGCTATAACTTTTAAATGAATCAACCAATTTTCACGCGGTGTGCGGCGATTGATGTAGTTTTTTAAGCTTAATAAAAAAATATATCTGATGAACAACATTTTAATTGTTTGAATAAAAACAATAAATTTGTCTGATACTTAAAACATTTCAGAGTTATTACAAAAAAAACGCAATCGAAGAGCTACTGTGCTGCTCTGCGGGGTTCGGACAAATACGACAAACACTGTTGTGTGAAATTTCGCCATATTTTCATTCTAGATTTGTTTTTACTTTAATTTAACTTTATTTTTTCGCAATTTTACACCGTATTCTACAAGAAAACAAATTACGTGATATTTGCTAAAACCCCCCTCTCCCCCATGTGAGATTTGGAAAGATTTAGCTTGACCCCCTCCCCCCCTTAAACACCTCACGTCATTAATGGACGCCCCCCAAGCCGATTGATGCGGGCAGCGCAGGACCTGTCATCTTGGAAAATACGATCCTGGGACCTTGATTCCACCTCCAAAGTTCATCATCAGATCAACTTTAAAATACCAAGACAATCTATAATCACTGGAAATACGGCTTTTTTTCCAAATTTTGCGCTATAAAATCTATTGCAAGATTTGACCTAAACAAACAAACACACACACAAACATTGCAAGATAAGCAAAAGCTTTTAAGAAATATATATCAGTAGGTAACTAATGTAGTAGTAAGTAGAATATAGTTCGTTCGGGAAATTAGCCGCAGTACACCCGAACCACAGTATAGGTATATTATATTAGTCCCGAACAGAGTTCTGGAAATGTGTTGAACAATGAAACAATTTTACAAAAAAAATAATTAAATAGGTACCTACTTTTTTATTTATAATGTATCATTAATTTTAATCACTTTCACTGCTGGAAGAAGTATCTTAAGAATGCCTACATTATTAATTAAAGACTTAACAAGATTCGTGCGACCCCGTGGGGGTGTAACGTCAGCGGCAACGCGATTAAACTCACAGCGGTCCCTTTGTCGGTACTGTTTGACGTGAGCCGGCACAGCGCAAGCGGCATTTATCAAAACTTATAAATTATAAAAGATGTTAAGTTTTACGACTGTAATCATTAGTTATGATGAGACGTACCTTGTGTGTGTAGAAATGGACCTCAATTAACTGAATGTTCTAAGATAACTTTTTATTATTCAAAATTGGTAAGCCCTTGGCATCATCTCACCTGATGGTAAGTGACGATGATGCCAAATATGGAAGCGGTCTTACCGAGATTCCACAACGCAATAACTTAAAGCCGGAACACATCAATGTTGTTAGCATTGATGTTTGGCGACAGGACTTATATAAGATGATGTTAGCTAGCCAGGCGGCCTTAGAAAATTCCCTTCTACCAACTAGACCGAGTCTTACAAAGTCAAACTCCGCCGGCAATCGAACCTGCGACGTCCTGGTGTGAAACTAAAAGACTTAATCATTACGCTACGGAGGTGGTTAAAATTGCGGAAATTGACTACAGATTCTTTTGCAAAACTTGTTCAGTTTTATTTTTTTAGTTTGGTCACACCTGTATTAACATTGTTACTGCCCAACCAACACCCCGTATAAAAGATAGTCGATTGATCAAAAACAGAACCAGTCGCGTATCGAATCTCAAGCGCCGCCGGCTAAGGATAAGTGGATGATTTGTGACGTGACGACAAATGTTAGGAGCTCCTAGAGGCGTGAGGCGAATGTATAACGCCAGAACCGGCCTAGATACCGTCTATCCCCGGAAACTAAACCCAATCTATGGAAGGGGCCTCACTAAATAGCCGTTCTTTTGGACCCCGTGCACAAATGCTTGCATTAGATGATCACATTTTTAGAGCCACTTATAGTCATAAAAAAAACGCTAAACACGTTAAAAAACCGACTTCCATCGCAACATATTAGTACATTTTTGCATTATTATTTTTGGTTTTTGTTAATTTTCTACTAAAGTACTACACCGATTTTGATAACATTTATATGGGACCACACGGGAAGCACTAGCTTTCAAATAAAAAAAGAATCATAAAAATTGGTTCACCCAGTCAAAAGTTCTGAGGTAACAAACATTAAAAAAAAAAACATACAGACGAATTGAGAACCTCCTCCTTTTTTGAAGTCGCTTGAAAATAGGAATTCGCCATGTCCGTCTGTCTGTTCTCTTCGGTCATCGGTCCAGCGAGTGGGAGGCCTACCCTACGCTACGTTTTCCGGTGCACGGCCGCCACTCGAGAACTTTACTACCCCAAGGGCCATCTGTTCTACGAGCTATGTGCCCCACCCACTGCCACTTAAGTTTAGCAATTCTGAGAGCTATGTCGGTTACTTTGGTTCTCCTACGGATCTCCTCGTTTCTGATTCGATCGCGCAGAGAATTAAATTATGTACCTGAAATAAATTATGTATGGATACATAATAAACACTCGATCTCCACACTTGGCAGAGCCTCGTGAAGATTTCCATGGAGTTGGGGTAATCGTCCAGTTATATTAAGTTGTAGGTGGTGAGTTTTGTTACGGGTTAAATTTAAATTTCAGTAAAACTGAAAACAATTGAAAACAGCGGGTCATAATTATAATTTATTTAAATGAAAAACCGGCTAAGTGCGAGTCAGAACCGCACACAAAGGATTCCGTACCATCATACTAGATGGCGCTAGTTTCTTCACGTTTAAAAAAACAAGTTTTTTGTATGGAGACCCCCTATTTTTTCACTTTTTCTAATTTTTAGTACTTGTTATACCGGCTACAGAAATACATCTTCTGTGAAAATTTCAACTATATAGCTATCACAATTCATGAAATACAGCCTGGTGACACACGAACAGACAGACAGACTAACGGACGGACAGCGGAGTCTTAGTAATAGGGTCCCGTTTTTACCTTATGGGTATGGAACCCTAAAAATTATTTCTCCCAACTAATCTTTCTTGTTTACTAATAATAGTCGACCTTAGAACCCTACGTTGCGCGTGGTCCTAAACGCACTTGGCCAATTTTTTATTGTAAAAGGTAACGAAAGGCTGACGGCCCACTTGTTAGAAAATTTTAAGTACACCGGGAATTACCAGTACTTTGCCCATAGATTGCCTCCTATGTTGGACTCGTCCATAGACAAAGTAAAGTCCTTGATAAGAACACAATCAAAACTCAATCCGAAAACGCTTTCATCAAACTTATCATCATGTCATCAATGGATCAGAACTTCAAAATTGGTTTACTTGAGGGTTTTTCAATACAACTGATGATAACATTTATCGAAATCAGAAAATAGATTACCTGAACAAACTGATGCTTCTGAGTTTTTGCTGTAGAGTCCAAGCTTTGGCAAACGAGAATTACATTTTTTTGTGACGAGAGTGACTAGAGCCTTTTTGAGTTATACAAATAAAACAAATACAAATAATTTATTTAGTTTGCGTTTAACGTCCTTTTATGTATATAAAAATAATTACAGATAATAAAGGTATGATGTTATTAATATATTTCAATAAAAAGTTTTATCATTCATTTAAAGACCAACATTAACAGACAAGCCACACGTAAAATTATTAGTCTAACTTGGAAAATGAGCCTCCTTGTACCTGACTCACTTGAGTTACTGAAGTTGACAGACAGACTTAATAGAACATCTCACACGTTTTGTAAATGGTGATACATCTGGAACCTCAAAAATATGTTTCAAAAATCATTGGACCAATCGCCAAAAAAAATCCTCACGCAACTTAACCTAATAAGGATACTTCGAAAAGTTTGAATTTTTATTTATTTGATGACCAGCAGATAAGATAAGCCACTCGTAATCCTTACTTATAATATTATAAATGTGAAAATGTATGTGTTTGTTTGTTTGTTACCTTTTCACGCTTCAACGCCTTGACCAATCTTAATGAAATTTGGCATGCAGGTAGCCTGTGTCACAAGGAAGGACATAGGCTACTTTTTAACTACATAAACCTCGTATACTCTCATAATAGCTCGTAGAGTTTTGTTACGGGTTAAATTTAAATTTCAGTAAAACTGAAAACAATTGAAAACAGCGGGTCATAAATTATTATTTATTTAAATGAAAAACCGGCCAAGTGCGAGTCAGAACCGCACACAAAGGATTCCGTACCATCATACTAAATGGCGCTAGTTTCTTCACGTTTAAAAAAACAAGTTTTTTGTATGGAGACCCCCTATTTTTTCACTTTTTCTAATTTTTAGTACTTGTTATACCGGCTACAGAAATACATCTCCTGTGAAAATTTCAACTATATAGCTATCACAATTCATGAAATACAGCCTGGTGACACACGAACAGACAGACAGACTAACGGACGGACAGCGGAGTCTTAGTAATAGGGTCCCGTTTTTCCCTAATGGGTACGGAACCCTAAAAATTATTTCTCCCAACTAAGCTTTCTTGTTTACTAATAATAGTCGACCTTAGGATGTGCTTTGTTAAATATATTGAAAAAACCACGGAACCCTACGTTGCGCGTGGTCCTAAACGCACTTGGCCAATTTTTTATTGTAAAAGGTAACGAAAGGCTGACGGCCCACTTGTTAGAAAATTTTAAGTACACCGGAAATTACCAGTACTTTGCCGATAGATTGCCTCCTATGTTGGACTCGTCCATAGACAAAGTAAAGTCCTTGATAAGAACACAATCAAAACTCAATCCGAAAACGCTTTCATCAATGGATCAGAACTTCAAAAATAGGTTCACTTGAGGGTTTTTCAATACAACTGATGATAACATGCATCGAAATCAGAAAATAGCTACGAAGAACTAGAAAATAGATTACCTGAACAAACCGATGCTTCTGAGTTTTTGCTGTAGAGTCCAAGCTTTGGCAAACGAGAATTACATTTTTTTGTGACGAGAGTGACTAGAGCCTTTTTGAGTTATACAAATAAAACAAATACAAATAATTTATTTAGTTTGCGTTTAACGTCCTCAGCTTTTATGTATATAAAAATAATTACAGATAATAAAGATATGATGTAATTAATATACTTCAATAAAAAAGTTTTATCATTCATTTAAAGACCAACATTAACAGACAAGCCACACGTAAAATAAGTCTAACTTGGAAAATGAGCCTCCTTGTACCTGACTCACTTGAGTTACTGAAGTTGACAGACAGACTTAATAGAACATCTCACACGTTTTGTAAATGGTGATACATCTGGAACCTCAAAAATATTTTTCAAAAATCATTGGACCAATCCCCAAAAAAATCCTCACGCAACTTAACCTAGTAAGGATACTTCGAAAAGTTTGAATTTTTATTTATTTGACGACCAGCAGATGAGCCACTCGTAATCCTTACTTATAATATTATAAATGTGAAAATGTATTTGTTTGTTTGTTACCTTTTCACGCTTCAACGCCTTGACCAATCTTAATGAAATTTGGCATGCAGGTAGCCTGTGTCACAAGGAAGGACATAGGCTACTTTTTATCCCGTAAAAATAGCGTAGCCCGATGCAATTCTTGAGGGAACTGAAAATATACTCTTTTTTGGTTAATTAACATCGCAACGGAACAATGGATTGTGTGATTTTTTGCACCGAGATGGTTGAGGGGGTGTGAAATGACACGATTTATACTAATAAGCATATCCTGACATAGTTCCCGAGGGATGTGGAGAAAATTTATGCCCACGCTCGCGAGCCGCTTTGCGGCTCGTGCACCGCGCACCCTCTAAGTCAGTCACAAAAACGATGTCCACGCGGGCGAAGCCGCGGGCAAAAGCTAGTATTAGACTAATTTTAGAAAATATAGCCCTTCACGAGCCCTGTATCTGACTCAATAGTTACTGAAGTTGACCGACGAACGTAATAGTATATCTCACGCATTTTATAAATGGTGATATATCTAGGACCTCAAAAATGGTACTAAAACGTCATTGACCTCAATCCCCAAGAGCCTCACGCAACTTAATGGAAGATTAACTCAAGAATGGAAAATTGACAATGCGTTGTGGAAAGGTTTTTACAAGCTTCTATTTGACTTCGCGGTTTGTTTTTTTGTTTGTTTGTTTAGTAATTATTATTTTTTTACGGTTTAAATCTTGCAATCGATTTTAGAGCGACTTAAAGTGGTCCTGTTGAGTTAAAATTTGGTATGAAGCCGTACGCTCTGTAACAATAGATACTCGTACTTTTGGTACTTATAGTTGCTCTGTTATAATAAACTTTGGAGGTGGAATTGAGGTCTTAGGATTGTCTTTTGTTTTATAAAGACTCGTAGAAAATGTCAATTTTGAATCATGGATTTAAGGGTCCCGAAAATGCATGACCCAGGAATGTACAGCCCGGCAATGGCCGGCCGATAATTCGTGTCATGGATTTAAATTATTGGTTCACTCGTACACTCACATAAAAGCTTGTAAAATATAAAAAAATGTGATTATTACACTACACATAGTATTACCAGTTACCACCGTTATACCACACCCCGGACACTGCATACAACGGTCGTGAAATGACATTTCTAAAAACAAATGACGAAGAGAACAAAATCACGGCGAAATCCTATATGTTCGAGAACCAAACTATAACCAATCTGTATCAATCTGGGTAACGAGGACCTGGGGTGAGGTCGGAATCTAGAGCGGCAAGGAGTGTCCATACTGTTTGTTAGTACTAATATATATAGGGTGACTTTTAATTAGTTCTTGATAACAAAACATATGCATGTACTCGTGATTACAAACAACTTTCTCAAAGAAACTATATGTTAAATTAGATACAAAATTTTGGTCGTCGATACATAACAAGTTATCAAATCTGCAAAAGTGTATTGAGGACCAAATTTTTTTTTCACATTTGAAATATAGTTTCTTTGGGAAAGTTGTTTATAATCACGATTACATTCATATCCTTTGCTATCAAGAACTAATTAAAAGTCACCCTATCTATATATGTCTCGGCTAAAGGTGGGTGTGAATATAAACTTAAGATTAGCCGGCTAAAGTTGTTTGGTTAAAGTCCGATTATTAGTTGGTATTCGGCGTTTAACCATACACAACAAGATCTACCCAAAACTGGCTGGGTAATGTTTTTTAGGTGGTGAGCGAGCGATATTAGGTTCGGTTAGGTTTGGTTGATTTTACACTCGAAGAGCCTCGCCCTGGGTGAAGTTTAGCCGGCTAATCTTAAGTTAAGCCGCCTCCGTGGCGTAATGGTTAGTCCATTCGCATCACACCAGGAGGTTGCGGATTCGATTTCCGGCGGGGTCAACTTGTAAAACTCGGTTTGGTTGTATGTAAGTCTTGCCGCCAAACATCAGTGTTAAAAACATTGATGTGTTCCGGCTTGAAGATAAGATAGCCAGTTCTCCATTGCGTTAGGAATCTTGATAAGCTCGCTTCCATCTTCGGCATCATCGTCACTTACCATCGGGTGAGATGATGCCAAGGGCTTACCAATTGTGAATACAAAAAAAATGATCACACCCACCTTTAGCCGTATTATGTATACTTTGAATACTGAAAGTTTGTTCATAACAGTGGATAATAGATGGCGCGCACAAGCTTTTGATTAAGCAGAGGCTGATGGAAGTAAATATGCAAATTCGTATTGGAATTGTGTGAGTTGGCGCGGTGGCGATACAATGGCGGCCAGTTTGCCCGCCGTGCCCGCTGCAGGTTGCTGTGGGATTAGCAACGCGAATACGATTCGTGTTCTGACTGACAATGTGTGGGAAGTATACGTATATCGAACCGCGGTCACAGAGCATAACGTAATTAGTGTACATAAACACGTTAAAAAATCGACTTCCATCGCAACAACTTAGTACATTTTTGCATTCTTATTTTTGGTTTTTGTTAATTTACTAATAAAGTACTACACCGATTTTGATATAATTTATATGGGAGCACACGGAAAGCACTAGCTTTTAAATAAAAAAAGAATCATAAAAATCAGCTAGCCCAGTCAAAAGTTCTGAGGTAACACATAAAAAAAACATACCGTCGAATTGAGAACCTCCTCCTTTTTGGAAGTCAGTTGATAAAAAGAAAACACATGACTCACTCTGACTCAACGTAGAAAGCTGTTATGATGTAGGCAAGAAATCCTCCTTAAAAACGCAAAGTTTGTAAGAATGTATGTATGTATGGTTGTTACTCTTTCACGCAAAAACTACTGAACGGATCTGGCTGAAATTTGGTAAGTAGATAGATAAGGACCTGAATTAACACATAGGCTAAGCACCCTCGGAAAGTCATAGATACGTTGTCCACGCGGGTGAGGCCGCGGGAAACAGCTATGTTTTCGAAATTCCCACGGAATAGAAAAAAAAAATGGGAACAAAGTCGCGTGCTATAGGTGATAAAAATGTGGGCTTACCAATAATTGTATATTAAAAAAATATAATATTACCAATCAGAACTCACTCTTTTTTAAAAGCTTTTATTTAACTTTCAATATTTGTACGTATGTAAGTATATTTCTTTAGTTTAAATCTTGCGAACTATTTTAGAGCAACTTCCAGGGGTTCAATTTCTGTTGAAATTTGGAATAAAGCCGAGTTCCCGGTGACAATAGGTCCTTTTGGTATTTTGAAGTTGATCTGATGATAAAATTTGGAATAAAGCCGTATTCCCGGTGACAATAGGTCCTTTTGGTATTTTGAAGTTGATCTGATGATGAAATTTGGAATAAAGCCGTATTCCCGGTGACAATAGGTCCTTTTGGTATTTTGAAGTTGATCTGATGATGAAATTTGGAATAAAGCCGTATTCCCGGTGACAATAGGTCCTTTTGGTATTTTGAAGTTGATCTGATGATGAAATTTGGAATAAAGCCGTATTCCCGGTGACAATAGGTCCTTTTGGTATTTTGAAGTTGATCTGATGATGAAATTTGGAATAAAGCCGTATTCCCGGTGACAATAGGTCCTTTTGGTATTTTGAAGTTGATCTGATGATGAAATTTGCAGGTGGAATCATGGTCCCAGAATCGTCTTTTATTTGCAATAGAATCGTAAAAAATATACACTCTAGTTGTGTAGAAAGGCTAAAGTAAACAAATCTTTAAGTGTTTTCCTAAAAATAAACCATTTTCAGTTAGTATTTCAGACTTAAGGGTTAACTGGAGGGACGAAATCCCATACAAACGTACTTTCGTTTTATTTTTACCAAGATTCCCCAACGCAATGGGGTACTGGCTATCTTATCTTCATGCCGGAACACACCAATTTGATTGATATTTGGCGGCAAGACTTAGATAAGATGGTGGTAGCTAGCCAGGCGGGCTTAGAAAATGCCCTACCACGAACCAAACCGAGTCTTACAATTGACCCCGCCGGGAATCGAACCCGCGACCTCCTGTGTAAAGCCAGTGAACTTTGCCTCTGAGCTACGGAGGCGGCAAACCGAAACCATATAATTGAAAACGCTAAACACGTTAAAAAACCGACTTCCATCGCAACAAATTAGTACATTTTTGCATTATTATTTTTGGTTTTTGTTAATTTTCTGCTAAAGTACAACACCGATTTTGATAAAATTTATATGGGACCACACGGGAAGCACTAGCTTTCAAATAAAAAAAGAATCGTAAAAATCGGTTCACCCAGTCAAAAGTTCTGAGGTAACAAACATAAAAAAAAAATAAAAATAAAAAAAAAACATACAGACGAATTGAGAACCTCCTCCTTTTTGGAAGTCGCTTGAAAACTCATCGTATTCAAATTTTTTACAAGCATTAAGATGATAAATATCTAGATCTGTAATTAGTTTTGGTTCGAAAATAATAAACAAAAAAAAGTTATAGCAACTTGAAAAATTTGCCCTTTTTATCGACGAAATAGAGTAATATAAGTAACTTTTTTTTTGTTTATTATTTTCGAACCAAAACTAATTACAGATCTAGATATTTATCATCTTAATGCTTGTAAAAAATTTGAATACGATGAGTTTTATGGTTTCGAAATTAAAACGAAAGTACGTTTGTATGGGATTTCGTCCCTCCAGTTAACCCTTAAATGAACTACACACGGTGATGAAATGAATAAAATGTATAAATGTAATGTATGGCGATGTTCAAAATAAAATGTATCTATTTATGATAAAATGTGATTATTAATAAGATCGTTTGTTTACATGTTTTACCATTTCAAAACAACTAGACTTTACTGTGCTCGTCTTTTTGAATTTGGAACCGTGTATTTATATTCTTATGAGAATTTGGTTTTTTGAGCATAAAAACTCTTTTCAAATAACAGCTTGTTACAAATAGCTTATAGATTTTTCGATAATTATTTATCCACAACTGATTAATCATGGATCACTGAAAGACGTGCAAATGTATGGAAAAAACTGATTGCACGCACTATTTCGTATTTACCAACCATTATAGTTTTAGTTCAAACTGCGTAAACATCCAAACATATCAAAACATATTAGGACCTGGACAAGCGTGGATATGTCTTTGAGGGTATGTGGTGCGCAAGCCGCAACACAAGACCAGACGTTCGCTAGCGCGGAAATAAGCTTTTCCAGATCAATTAGAACTATGTCTTTATGCTAATTAGTTTCCAGATCCTTTAGAACTATGTCTTTATGCTAATTAGTTGTAGATATATGCAAAATTCCACAACCTTAAATATCGCCGTTAAAAAAAATCACTTTTCCATTGCGATGTGAAAGATTGACTAACAATTAAAAGTTATTTTTTGATCCACTAAAAACTGTGTTACACTACGCTAATTTACCCAAATGCCTAAAAAGGAGGGAAGTGTCCATAAGGGATAAAAAGTGATCTATGTTACCTCCCATCCCACTCCGTCAACTGTCTCTGTGCAAAAAATCACGTTGATCACACGTGATTTTTTGCACAGAGACAGTTGACGGGGTAGGATGGGAGGTAACATAGGCAAAGTAAAAAAATTACAAACAAAATATAAACACACTTTCGTATTTAAGTAAATTACGATAGCTACAACCGGAGGACCCAAAAAAAACCAAAATGACTTTAAACTAATTTAATTTAAAAGTAAAGAGTTACAAATAAAGCTTAGTCTAATTCAGCTCGATGCTAGATATATAATGAATTAATTAAACAATGGTAATTATAACAATACATTAATCCGGTAAACAGATAGATCGGGTTGCATCCTGTGGAATACTTGAAATGCTGACAGGGCGCCTAGTTACTTTAGTGGCTTGCGCAATGTTGGGTAGTAACTGCAGTGCCAGCTTTTTACCTACTGGCCGATACTATAACTCCTCCGCCCTTAGAACAGCAACTATTTTAGAACATTGAGAGAAAATGTTGCTGGAAATCTTGGCTGATTTTCCATATTTTCAGGGTTTGCAGCAGCTGGCTCTAATTTGGCAGGTTTCGCAGCAGCAGCAGGCTCTGAAGTTCCATACTTGCTTCTACATAGGATACCTCCATAACGACGATTGATTATTATTACTATAATAAGTACAGTTGCACCGAATAGCATGCTGTAGATTGGTATTGTAGTATGATAGATAGCTGCAGAGGACGCCTTGTCTATGTGTAAGGTAGGTTGTAACATTGCCTTGTTTTGCACGCTGTGTAGTCCTTTTAAGTTTATAGAGTTCAATTTGATCTCAGGCAGTGGTTGGAAACTCTGATTCATATTATCGAGAGAAATCTTCATGATCTTCAATGGTTGGCCTTCTATCTGGTCGTTAGAGTTGCTGATCGTAAACTCTTCTGTTCGTAGCAGGCAGTTTGGGGGTACTGTAACTAAGAAACTTCCATGTACCATGTTAGAATCTTCTCGTCCGCATTCAGTGTGAATTTTAGTAGGATGTGGGAAAGATACAGCATAGTGTCTCTCGTCCAGTTTTTCTACAGCTTCCTTGGTCAGGGTGATTGTAGTCATCTTACAGGTAGTATCTAGAGCATGGTTGGTGATGAGGTTATGGATGCAATCAGCTTGAGTCCGGATTTGGCTGTTCAACTTTTCTTCGCAGAGATAACCGTTACTTAGCTTCGGACATTCTGTCTCTATGTACATGAATGTGTTCCTGTTAGTTGCTATGATGGGATAAGGAGGGATAATGGATTGGTTAAATTTATTAGGAAGGATAGACAATCTGTATAAATCAAAGTGTTCCTTAGTTATTATCGGAATTTTAAAAGTTATAACTATGCGTCTGTCTGAAAAATAGTAGCCTGGTTTAATTATATCGTAATATTCCCTTAGGTCTAGATCTATAACATATTCCTTACCGTAAATTAATCTTACTTTTTTAAACATTTTTCTTAACACATCTACTTTTAACATTGAATGGTGAGTGCTATAGGTACGCACAAAGGCTAGCATATTCTCTATTCTTAATATTTCTGTCAGTATATCATCTGTATTCTCTGTTAGTATAGTAAGGAGTTGTGCAAACTTAGCAAATTTTATCAGACTATAGTCTCTGTAAATTTCTTTATCTAAAAGTAATTTTAGAGTGCCTTTTATCTTTTTCTGATTTTCTACTATTTGATCTATTATATGGGTATGTTGTGTCATCCATTCTTTACTTATGCTAACATGGTTGTTAAATTCGTCTGAAATTTTTGCTTGGTTACCCTCTAGAATTTTAATGGCATCATCGTACTTAGCTGCATCTAAATAATCGAGATTACCGGTTATGCTTTTTATCACAGAGCCTAATCCATTTATAAGACCTCTTTTCTTACGGTTAGGTTCTAAGCCTCTTAAATGTTCTAAAATCTTATCTAGTTTAAGGGACAAGTAATCTATTTGGAGTTCATACAAAGCATAAGTATTATTGTCAAGTCGGTCTTTAAATTTAAAGAGCTGGGTCTGTAAGGTTATTACTTTTTCTTCAATGTTTTCTAGTTCGATATACTGCAGAAATGTATGATAGTGTCTAGTCAGTCTAGCAGTACCAAGTTTGAAAGGTAGCAGTCCAGGTCCGTCGTCCAAGCTTTCAAGTTTTATCTCCTGCATTTCCACTGTCACGAGAGCAGTTAGCATTGACAGTATCCTGTAACAATTGGGCTGATTTTGGTACTCGTTTTAGTCGGGATTTAGCTACAGGGTTGCGTTTTTTTGAGGTGTAGATATGGATAGGTAAGTCTGCCAGGACAGTATCGTGGGTGTAGCGAGCTGCAAGTTTTTGACGACTAGCAGAAGGGTTTTTAACAAACACCTGTTGTTGGGGCTGGTATTCGACTTCAGACTCGCGATCTACATTTCGGTTATCTATGAGAGCAGCGCGATTGGTCAGTGAGGTTTCATTTATCAGTTCGTATACGGTTTTCATTTGCTCACGGTGGTGTAGTATGTATTGTTGAAGAAGATGTCTAGTGAGGTCAATATCTACGGGGTCTCTAGGGTCAAAGTGTCCGTTGATTATGTCATATGGTCTGCAATTTGTGAAACTGTGAATGGAGCTGTTATATGCTAGGACAGCATAGGGCATCAGGTTTATGGCAGGCTTATTTTTGTGTTTTAATTTTAGGATACGCAGATGCTCCAAGATTGTTGAGTGAAACCTTTCTATGTTACCATTACCATTGGGGGCATGGGGCAGTGTCTTGTGATGGATGATTTTATGTAACTGAGTAAACTCAGTGAACAGCTGGTTCGTGAACTCAGGTCCATTGTCTGATATCAGTGTAAGAGGGAACCCATGATGGGTACTGAAGTGCACCAGACTGTTTATAACACTCAGAGCTGTACTATCACGAAGGTGGTAAGCTTGCGCGTACTTGGAAAAGACGTCAATGATAGTCAAGTATTTTTCTGTCTCTACTGTAAATAGGTCTACATGAGCGATTTCGAAGGGTTTGCTTGCTGGTGGTACCAGATTGAACTTTTGTTTAATGGGGTTTCTATCATATTTGGCTCGACCGCAGATGGTGCAGTCATTGATGTACTTAGTAATTTGGTCCTTCATTTTAGGCCAGTAGTATTTTTGGGATAGAGCCATGAAGCACTCGTTGATGCCACGATGATTGGTCTTGCCATCGTGATAGTTTTTAATCAATTCTTGTTGCCTAAGGTACTGACTAATATTTTCTAGCTCTTTCTTGGCTAACACTAGGTTCATGGCTGAACTTCTGAATTTTTCCTGGATGATGGGGATCACGTCATACATAGAGAGGGCTGGTTCTATTAAAAGTGCTGTTTTAACTTTGGGATTTACATACTCTTTAATGGCATCTACTACGTCATCTTCTATGTAAGACATTCTAACCTGCACTGAGACTCGCGTATGCGTGTCAAACGGTTTGGTCATCTTAGTCTTCTTTTTAATGTCGCCTACTACTGTCATGTGAATCTGTCGATGGAATTTGTTTAATGGGTCGTCTACGATAGGGACATTGAGGATTGGATTTTCGTGGCTTGTGTGAGCTGTTTCTGTAGATGAACCAAGGGTGACCACTGATGGTGGCTTTTGTGATGATGATGATCCTATAGAGATAATCGATGGTGATCTCTGCGATGCATTCGCAATTATTGAACTTATCTCTTCGTGATGGATTTCTACGCGGGAAAGGGCATCTGCATTTAAATTAGTTTTTCCTGCTTTATAGATTACTTCAAAATCATACTCAGAGAGCTTTAGCTTAAATCTTGTAAATCGGGAGTTTTCCTCTTTCATACTCATTACCCACTGTAGGGGTTTATGATCAGTTAGAATTTTGAATTTGCGGCCAAAGAGATAGGGTCTAAAATACTTAGTGGCCCACACCATAGCAAGCAGCTCTTTCTCTATGGTGCTGTAATTTAGTTCGCTCTCATTAAGTGTTCGGGATGCATAGCTCACGGGTTTATCTGACCCAACGGGGCCCTGGGAAAGAATAGCTCCAATGGCCACGTTAGAAGCATCTGTTGTTAACAAGAAGTCTTTACTAAAGTCTGGATACTGTAATATAGGGTCGTTAGTCAAGAGGGTTTTGCATTTTTCAAAACAGCTAACATAGTCTTTGTCTAGTATAACTTTTCCATTTTTCTTTAAGCATTTGGTTAGGGGTTTAGTGATTCGGGCTAGGTCAGGAATAAATTTTCTATAATACCCTACAAGGCCTAAGAATCTTTTTATTTCTTTCTGGGTTCTAGGTATTGGATATTTTTGTATAGCAATAATCTTGTCTGGGTTAGGCTTGATGCCGTCTTTAGTAATGATATGGCCTAAATAAGCGGTTTCCAGCTTTAAAAATTCGGATTTGTCCATCTGTATTTTGAAATTGGATTCTCGTAGTCTTTGGAAGACCTTTTCCAGGTTTTGCATATGTTCCTGTAAGGAGGTGCTAAAGACAATGATATCGTCCAGATAGACGAGACATATTCTGTTTTGAAGGTCTTTCAGGACATTGTCCATCACACGTTGAAAAGTGGATGGAGAATTTTTTAATCCCATGGGCATTCGTAGAAATTCAAAGTGCCCGTGCTCGACATTGAAAGCTGTCTTGGGAATATCATCAGGGTTCATTTCTACTTGGTAAAATCCACTAGCTAAGTCAAGGGTTGTAAAGTACTGACAGTTTCCGAGTTTATCTAACACGTCTGCTATGTTGGGAATGGGGTATTTGTCGTCTATTGTCTTATCATTAACCTTCCTGAAGTCAACTACTAGACGCCACTTAATTTTTCCAGAAGCATCCGACTTTTTGGGCACAATCCAGATGGGAGAGCTCCAGGCGGAGTCAGAGGGGCGGATAATACCTTGATCTAACATTTTTTCAATTTGATCCTTAACTTCGTCTCTGTGTACGTATGGATAACGGTAGCTTTTAGTATACACCGGAATTTCGTCTGTCGTTCTTATATTGTGTTTAATTTTATTGGTAAAAGTTAGTGCTTCACCCTCAAGGTAAAAGATGTCAGCGTATTGCGAGCACAAACTTTCTAAGTTAGCGCGTTCTTCAGCGTTAAGATGGTCCATACGCAATCGTGATAAAACTTCTCTAACACGCGGCGGTACTTGTTCGGTGCGCGTGCACTCGTTATACAACTCGGCTACTATAGGACGGTCCATTGAAAAAATGACGTCGTGTGGCGATGGATTTGTAATTTCTAGTACTCCACGATTATTATTTACAGATGTTAGACAGTCATGGATAACACAATTTGATATAGATTGTTCAGGGATGAAAGCGTCTCCGTCTTGGAAGTTGATGGGCAGCCTCACTAATTTGCTTGTGTTGGCCGGGATAACAGTTTCGTAAAGGTTAACGTTACATGAGTTATACATTTGTATAGGATTAGTCGCAGAGCGAGTAACGAGTAATTTGTCCTTGAGATCAATCTTCGCTTCCCATTTTTCTAGCAGGTCAAGGCCTATAAGGCCGTCAAAATAATTATGGAATTTGTAAACGAATAATTTTATATCGTTGGGGTCTTGAAATTCTGCAAATGATGGTACAGTGATAGAATAGTCATTTCGGGAGGTGGCATGAACGTTGGTGACTTCAAAAGGGTCGTAGTTAAGGGGGACATGCGAAAAAAAATTTTCGACAATTTGAGGGTCAATAAATGACTGGTTGGCACCTGTATCGATAAGTAGCTTTATTGGGGGGTCCGATATTTGGATATAAGGCAACTGCCTCTGCGTTTGAAGATTTACTTCTATCTTGACTTTCTTGAATACGGAGCCTTCTGAAAATTTTCTTCAGAGCTATTGGTGGAAGGTTGCGGCTGTTCATCATCATGGTCATTGTTGTAGGGGACGTCAATCACGTTACTACAGTCTGGGTAGTATTGGGTCTCATCACAGTCATATGTCTGAGTCATGTCTGTGAAATTAATGTCACCTAGTTGGTAGTTATACATGTCAGTTTCAGGGCTGTACTCAGGATAATAGTAACCATCATAACCTAGGCACTCATTGAGGTTCATCTCGCGGGGTTTGAAATAGTTGGAAGGTGCTGGGTTGCTTGGTTTCGACCACTTATGTCCAGGGAAACCGGTTGGTGGTAAAGCCTTCGTTACGTAGTGGCTTACTCCACTCATGGGCTTGGGGCCTAAGTTTTGGAACTGGTTCTTAGGTGGTAATCTAAAGAGGTTACTTTGGGGGTTGTAATTGGGAGGTAACGCGCGGAATGCCTGTTGAGTACGAGTTGGACCTTGGGGAAACTGGTTCACTGGGGGTCTCCATGGCTGTTGAGGTGGCATAGGTGGCGTTGCCATAGTATTAGCCTGCTGGTTTCCACGTGGCATGAGTGACATAAATGACTGCTGTAAATGCTGAACAGGTGCATGAGGAACAAATGATCTCTGCGCTGGCATAGCCATGTGCGAGGCAAAAATAGACCTTGGAGTTTGCATTTTTGGGAAGTCACTACGATTCTGTAAGTACATCACATTTAATTCCTCTTGCACAAATTCTAACGCTTTTTCTATACTATCAGGACGCATACACCTGATTCGAGAGCCCAGGGGCTCCTTTAGACCTCGAACAAATGCTTGTTTAGCTAGCTTCTTATACAGGTCTCGTTTGGCTTCAATGGTGGTCTGAATGGTCTCGTGAAGGCCTACGTACGTCATGATAGTACTAAACAAATTTTGGCAGTGATCATAAAACTCCTGTGGGGTGCGATTACCTTGGGTAGCAAGAGAGAGGTCATTATAAAGAGCTGTCTCATCTCTTTGATCTGCAAAATTATTTACTAAAGCGTTTCTGATGCCAATCCAATTCTGTGAAATACCGTTAGAGTTTATGGTACGCGCGGCGGATCCAGTTATCTTATTTAGGATACCATTTATTAGGCACAGATTTGATAGCTCACTACCGGGATCCGTTTTTATATAACGTGCGCATAACTGATCGCAAAGGTCTATAAATCTAGGTAAGATATTAGGGTTCCCGTCAAATTCGGGAAGAGGTCTCAGGACCTTGTAAATGGTTTCTGGGTCCATTACTGATTCCTCTAATATTATATCTAAGTTAAAATCTAAGTTTCTATGACAATCTAAGCGTTCCCTACGCGATTGCCTACCCGGAGCAGGGCTTTCGGAACAGGATTTCCTTGGATGGAAAATCTTGGGGCCAGGTAATCACACAGGAAAAAAAAAATATATTTAGGGACAAGCAACACAAGGGCAATTCATATGTACTTGACTTACATGTATTTCATGTTGGTCTCTCTGCGGGATCTATGTCTTGATGTCTCCTCCAGTCGGTAGCCAGGTTCGTATTCAGGATACTCGAACGCCGCCGATGATCTTTTTAACGACGCGCGATAGTAGGGTCCACAATTCTATGTGAGAACGCGGCCCTAGCTTTTTTTTGAGTATCCTACCGACTGCGCCAATTACGATAGCTACAACCGGAGGACCCAAAAAAAACCAAAATGACTTTAAACTAATTTAATTTAAAAGTAAAGAGTTACAAATAAAGCTTAGTCTAATTCAGCTCGATGCTAGATATATAATGAATTAATTAAACAATGGTAATTATAACAATACATTAATCCGGTAAACAGATAGATCGGGTTGCATCCTGTGGAATACTTGAAATGCTGACAGGGCGCCTAGTTACTTTAGTGGCTTGCGCAATGTTGGGTAGTAACTGCAGTGCCAGCTTTTTACCTACTGGCCGATACTATAACTAGTATAATAAGTAATTATTTACTATTTACGCTGTATTTCGCAAAAATAAATTTTATCGTTTACTAAGTTTTTCACTATGTTCACAATTAGTAATTCCCTTCGTCAGGTAATTTTCGGCAATTTTCTCAGTTTGATCTGGCCATAATCAAAGGGCTCTTTGATTTTTCGACAAATTGTACCAAAAAATCATAATTCATATTTGATATAAAATGATGAATGATTTTTTATCAGAAACACCTGGCAACCCTGGGTGTAAGTGACTTTATATTGCTCGTTTGTTGAATAAGCTGCACCTTTGACGGCTCGCGGCAACACTCCGTCAAAGGGGCCGCCCTGAGTTCAATCGCAACGCCCGCCGCCGCTTGAAGTGAGCCGGCAGCGGCGAGCGCTATTATAAATGATGCAGTTAATTCAGCGAACGAACTCCGAGGCGTAATGGTTAGTCCATCCGCTTCACACCAGGAGGTCCCGGGTTCGATTCCCGGCGGGGTCAACTTGTAAGACTCGGTTTGGTTGGTGGCCCTACCACCATAGCCGGCTTTTCATAGCCTGCCTGGCTAGCTAGCACCATCTTATCTTACCAGTCAAACATCAGTGTTGAAAAAATTAAAAAAGTTGACGGCTTGAAGATAAGATAACCAGTTCTCCATTGCGTTGGGGAATATTGGTAAGCCCGCTTCCATCTTCGGCATCATCTTCACTTATCATCAGGTGAGATGATGCCAATAGGGCTTGCCAATTGTGAATTTAAAAAAAACTACATTAGCGCGGGGCGGGAATAGGCTTACCAGACGTCAGGATTTGTCCTGACATGTCTGGAATTTTAGGCACCCGTTAAGATTGCGGCCGCACTTTGAAAATGTCAGGAGTTATTTGATTATTAGGTGTTTTGGGTCTTCTTATTACTGTTGCAGCCCATGAACTTAAATGAATGGTGATTTTTCACTGTGTGGAGAGTAATAGTAGCCTCAATTGCAGATTGTGTGTTGGCGAGTGACACTCAAAAGAAATGTCATAAGTGGTATTTTATTACCATGACTCTGCGTCAAACCGCGCGCGCGCCTGTTTCAGTAAAATGTCAGGACTTTTTGAATAAAATTAGGCTTTCTGTCAGGACTTTTCAATTTGACATCTGGTAACCCTACGGAACGTGTCCGCTCTCTACAGTTACCTACGTTTCGTTTCACTGTGCCGCAGTCCATATATTGCTAAAGTTTCACGTTTTCACGTTGACAAAATGAAAGGACTGAATTGTCTTCTGACAATAGGGATGACGACAGCATCAAAAATCCTAATTTCTCCTTTTTAAACATCGGAAAACCTTACTCGCTTTGTTTTCCATCAAATCTGCGATTTTTAATTCACCAAAATCACAAAATTAGTACATATATGACGCTGCTAAACTATGACGCCTAGGTAAATCTAACATTTTTAGAACAAAATGTCGTTTTTGACAGATGATAAAAAGTAACTCAGATGACTAGCATTCGTCATCCCTATTGAAAGAGGAAACGTTTGTTCTATGGGTAACAAAATGGAATCTAAACGAAAATTGACACGTTAAGCTTTTATAGACACGATTCGCTATACTTAAATTTTATGAATAACTCTAGCTTGGAAAATATACTACGACCGTCTGTCGACCGTATCTTTACTGTCATTTGATACCACCGTCTTCCTCATATCAGCTCATATATAAGTCCCCATTGAGGGGCTCGAGCCTACCTTTATTAGAGCGATCGGACCATAGTCGACTACGCGGGCCCAGGGCCAACTTCACACACAACCTTCGAGTTTCTTCGCAGATGCGTGCAGGTTTCCTCACGATGTTTTCCTTCGCCGTAAGAGCGTCGGATAAACGTACATATGAATTTGAAATTCCAAAACACATTGGTACGTGGCAGGATTCGGACCATGACCTCCCGGATAGGAGGTAGCGACTCTTGCCGTTGCGCCACCGACACTCACCGACAATACCACCATACTACTTACTGCCTGATCAGGAAACTAGGCAGTTTTTTAAATTCGAAATTTTCTCAAGGAATAGCTTGCCCTTAAGGAAACATGTCAGATAACAGAAAAACCTGTAGATAAATAAATAAATTTAATCGGTTTTAATATCTTCCTGCTATCAGATGAAGTCATCCAACTCGCCAAGTCGTCCAACTCGGACGTTTTTTTAATATGGATGACTACATCTGATAGCAGGAAGATATTAAAATCGAGAAAACTGTTTCGGAGGGACTTACTAGTTTCAATTTAAACTTAGTTTTTTTAACACTATCCGCGTTGGCAAGAATATAATATTCGATCTTTACAGTACGCTACAAGCCCTAAACCTTCCACTAACACGGATTTGGCCCCGATGTGAATACGGCCTAACCTTCTCGAGACCCGTATCTTAAGAGTGGGGACGCTTATCGCACACCCCGGACACCGCATACAACGGTCGTGAAATGACATTTCTAAAAACAAATGACGGAGCAAACTAAATCACGGCGAAATCCTACACGTTCAAAAACCAAACTATAACCAATCTGTATCAATCTGTGTGACGAGGGCACAGATTACTAAATAGTTACTTCGTACGAGGGGGTGAGTTCGGAATCTAGAGAGCGGCAGGGAGTATCCATACTGTGTGTTAGTACTAATATAATATTATATACTTTTTTTATTTTTCTGCCATCCCTACCAGCGACACCCTCTAGCAGACAAGCAGACACGTGCCGACGAATAATGACTGTCAAATGAACCCCCTTTCTGACGCAAATGCAACATGCAGACATGCATCAAATATTGAGCAGTTGCAAAGTGGTGGCAGGTGGATAACAATGGAAGGGTTAATAAGGTGCTTGGTGGCAACAGGGAAGTCTGATGGGTTTGATGAATTTTAATGTTTTATAATGCTGTTAAGAGAAGAAGACTTCAGCGAATGCAATTTGCAAATATGCACCAAATATCGAGCCGGTACCGTGCGGCATCAGACGTGATAAGAACGATAATGAAAAATAAGGTGCTTTGTGGAAACTGGAAACTCAGCTTATGAAAGGTCAGGAATTTCAATATTTTAGGGTATCGTTTAGGATAAAAACAAAACAAACATTTTCTCTGAACTGGTAATTATAGCACCTAAGTTTCTAATTAAAGATATTTTATGTATTCCCGTTGTTTTAAATACAGTTTTTAGTGAGTAACCAATAGGATTATGTTTTCTGAACCACAACTATACTTCGCTCATTTCGTGTGGGTAATACAGGATGTAAAATAATAATAATAATATAGAATACGTTTTGATGAAATGTTGTGGTCCTAAAACTGAACAATTTTTTTAACCACCTCAGTGGCGTTATGGTTAAGTCAAGTTCGGTTAGTAAGACTCGCTTTAGTTGGTGGAAGGGCATTTTCTAAGCCCGCCTGGCTAGCTACCACCATCTTATCTAAGTCTTGCCGCCAAAGATCCATGATGTGTTCCGGCTTGAAGATAAGATAGCCAGTTCCCTATTGCGTTGGGGATTCTTGATAAGCCCGCTTCCATCTTCGGCATCATCGTCACTTTACCATCAGGTGAGATGATGCCATGGGCTTACTAATTGTGAATTGAGAAAAACACCTTTTATAAGGGAAGTACCAATAAGTAAGTCGTAAGATTGTATAAGTTTATACTTCGTGCCAAGTTTGTGCCTTGACTCAAGATAGTATTCTAAAAACATTTTTAATTCTTTTCAGGTACGTATCATTTTCACGTGAGATCTCTTCTTGGCGAAGCGTCGGTAAGCGAAGATAAAGATACTAAGCATAGTATAAAATCACACAAAGGACTATTATGGAATTAGTGAAATACCAGAAACTTGGTTCGGAACAGCTTGTGGAAGCCGTTGTTAGGAAGATGATTTTCTGTTTCAAATTATTATCATATCAGCTGAAAGACTGCTCTCATCCAGCGGCTTCCCGCGAACTTCACCAGGTCATCGGTCCTCCCAGTGGGAGGCTTTATTAAGCTACGTCTCCCTTTGCGCAGTCGAGACCTTAACTGTCTCAAAGTCCATCTTTTCTACGAGCTAAGTGCCCTACCTACTGCCGCTTAAGTTTAGCTTAAAACTCATAAATTCCTTTTTCTTAGTGCTCCCTGTAGGGATCATAATATGATCCGTTTTAAGTCGTTAAGGCAATTCGTTGTCTGTCAGTCAGTCGGTACCGGAACTCTGTTATTATTATAATAGATCATCATATCACCTCATATACGTCCCCACCGACCGAGGGGCTCGAGCCTACCCTGAATTAGGGCGATCGGGCCTTAGTCGACCACGCGGGCCCAGTGCGGGTTGGTCGACTTCACACACAACCTTTGAATTTCTTCGCAGGCATGTGCAAGTTTCCTCACAATGTTTTCCTTCACCGTAAGAGCGTCGAATAAACGTAATATGAAATCCAAATTCGAAAACACATTAGGTATTAGGTATTACGTGGCAGGATTCGAACCACGACCTCCCGGACAGGAGGTAGCGGTCCTTGCCATTACGCCACCGAGGTTTTATAATAGTAATATATTATTATTAAAGGATACTTTGAGTGTTAGGAGACTAAGATAGTTTATTTATGATCCCTATTTCAAGCAATGAACGTTAGCCTTTATTCATACTTTTTCCACCTACGCGGCATAATGGTTAAGTCCATTAGCTTCACATCAGGTGGTCGCGGACTCGATTCCCGGCGGAATCAAACTTTTTAAACTCAGTTTCGTTCGTGGAAGGGCATTTTCTAAGCTCGCCTGGCTAGCTACCACCATCTTATCTAAGTCTAGCCGCCAAACATCAAAACTAACAATATTGATGTGTTCCGACTTGAAGATAAGATAGCCAGTTCCCCATTGCGTTGGGGAATACTGGTAAGCCCGCTTCCATCTTTGATATCATCTACACTAATACCATCAGGTAAGATGATGCCAAGGGCTTACCAATTGTGAATATTAAAAAAATGGTGAAAGCCTATATTACCACAGATACAGGGTGTAACAAAACTGGTGTAGGTCCCGTTAACTGGGGCTTCTACTCATCATACTGAACAGCTTTTGTTCTTAGACTTTGCTGAAATCACAATTATTATTTTTTATACAAATCGATCAGCTGATCGACCAATTTTGTGCATTTTAGTATGGAGGGCCCAATTTTTTTTTTGAGAATTGACTATGGGTTCCTTGGAGAAAGTTGTTCAATATGATGAGTAGAACCCCCAGTTAATGGATCCTGCACCAATTTTGTTACACCCTGTATAGGCTCTGTGTTCAGACTACGCCCTCAAGCGTACAACCTCACGCATGCCCGCGAATACTAGCGATGACAATGACGCGCGCGTGCCGACGAATAATCATGAACCCAGATAGACTATACCAAAGTATATATATTAGTACTAACATACAGTATGGACACTCCCTGCCGCTCTCTAGATTCCTACCTCACCCCCTCGTCTCTCAGTGATTCAGGCTGGTTACAGTTTGGTTCTCGAACGTATAGTATTTCGCCGCCTTTTTGTTTGTTCCTTCATTCGTTTTTTGAAATTTCATTTCCGGCCCGTTGTATGAAGTGTCCAGGGTGTGACTATTCGCAGGTTAGAAAATACGTTTAATACTTATTTCAATTTCTGTTTACAACTTCTTTAGCTAGGTATTAATTTTACTTTTTACACACAGTTTTAAACGCTAAATGTCTTTGTGGATCATACGACCACATTGTAAATATTGTATTAAGTGCTCCATGGGAGCAATTTATATTAAGAACAATAGTTGTTAAAACAAAATTGATTTTTAAAATAGCATTAGACTATTATAAATAAAATGATGGTTAACATATGCCTATTGTTTAGATATTTTGAGAGCACGGTGGCTTTAACCCCATAATGTCAGGTTTTTTTCAACAGAAAAAATCGCCTTTATTGAGGCAGAACATACATATTTTTAATTTTAAAGCGCATTACAGAAGTTTTTTTGTTACTCATGTCATATTTGGGAATACCCCACATAAGATTTCGTCACTTTCAGGAAAATTCAAGAAAATTGACTAGGCTAAAAAATGGTTCCATCTGACCACTTAGAAAAAGCCTTCGTTCCATTAAAAGGTATATAGCTCAGGGGATTGGAACATGAAAGATATACCACTAGTTACTAATAAAAGACCATAAGTGGTGTTACGATATGGTCAACAATAAAAAACAATAACTTTTTTATTTTCAATAAAAATTTACATTGAACTTCAAAAACATAATCGGTAATTTCATTAGTAAAGACCTATTCTTGGGTATCAGTTCTGGTTTCAAAGCACTGACATAAAATGGAAAGAACAAAAATATCATTTTTCAACCAGCTTCTGTAGAATGCCCAAAATCATTAAGATTTGGAATCATTTTGTTTTCTTTAAGACTTTATTTTAATTTATATTGTAACTACATTATGGTTAGTGTTAATTGTAGTGTGAACCCCTTTACTAAGAGCAAGATAATACAGTAGATAATGAAACCCTTTACCATGTTTAAGACAAGACAGTAAATATTGGCACCCTTTACCAATTTGAAGATAAAACAGTAAATAATGACAACATTTATCAAGTTTAAGATAAGACAGTAAAAAATGACACCCTTTACCGAGTGCACGATAAGATAGTAGATAATTAATGACACCTTTAACCAAGTGCAAGATAAAACAGTAAATAATGACACCCTTTACCAAGTGTAACATAAGACATTAAAAAAAGACAGCCTTTGCCAAGTGTAAGAAAAAATATTAAAAAATGACAGCCTTTGCCAAGTGCAAGATAAGACAGTAAACAATAACACCCTTTACCAAGTGTAAGATAAGATATTAAAAAATAACAGCCTTTGCCAAGTGCAAGATAAGACAGTAAATAATAACACTCTTTACCAAGTGTAAGATAAGATATTAAAAAATAACAGCCTTTGCCAAGTGCAAGATAAGACAGTAAATAATGACACTCTTTACCAAGTGTAAGATAAGACAGTAAATAATGACACTCTTTACCAAGTGTAAGATAAGACATTAAATAATGACATTCCATACCAAGTGTAAGAAAAGACATTAAAAATGACACCCTTTACCAAGTGTATGATATGAAAAGACATTAAATAATGGCATTCTAGATACTATGGGAACCAGAGACTTATATAATAATGTTTACATTCTTTTTCTCTTCGAATCGATGGTTTGTAATGATATGTGTGGTCACATAGTTATACCTACATTTATAGACATTAAAGGTGTTTAATGTCTATAAATGTAGGTATAACTATGTGACCACACATATCATTACAAACCATCGACTCTGTCACAGAGGAAACAAACTGTTCATACGAATATTTGCCCTGGGTGGGTGGGAATCGAACCCAAAACCCTCGGCTTAGTAGATAGAAGCACTAACCATAACGCCGGTCTGTCAATAATTAATTCAATTGAATAGTTACTGTCTCCGTATCATATATTATAATTTACAAAAAAATCTAAAAAAACTGTTTTTATAACCCTTTTATTAGCTTCACCTGTATGTATGTTTGTATATATGTTTTTTGTATGCATTTAAACGACTCCTTTGCACTCTATTTTGACCAAATTTAAACGGACAGATTCAATTTAAACTTTGTACATTTATCAAGAACCAGTGACAATACAATAATTTCATAAGTTTATCTCATTATCCTAAACTAAAAATTGAAAAATAAATATAGTTAAAAAAAACTAAAAAAACACGCTTTTAAAGCACATCAAACTAAAACGTGAAAAATAATTCTTAATATAAGCTGAAAACAATAATGAACGAAAAATACTAGTATTGTTGTGAAAAAGCGTGGGGCATTTTGTTTGACCCATATTTTTCGTATATCGAGCACATCAAACTAAAAAGTGAAAATAATTCTTAATATACAAGTATTATTGTGAAAAAAGAGTGGGGCGCTTTGTGCCATATTTTTAGTATATCAAAAAACCCACGCTTTTTTTTACAATAATACTAGTATTTTTCGTTAATTATTGTTTATGTGCTTTAAATGCGTGTTTTTTAGCTTTTTTAAAATATATTTATTATACTTTACAGTGCAGTGGCACAGAATTACGATATGGCTTACAGTAGCGCAACGCCTTTGATGTCGCACGATGCCGCCACGGCGTAGGTACTAGCAGGTACCTCGCGGAGTTTGCCAGGCTGTGCACCCTTCCGTTGCTCGGCGTAAGTAAATTCGTTGCGCTACTGTAAGCCGCTTTATTGTAATACTGTGGCAGTAGTTTGATTTCAAATCAATTGTTTTGCAGAAATCGTAATAGGTACGATTACAAAACACTACAAAATCTTTAAACTTGTCTTATTTCACAACTATTGTTTGGTAGCGATGACGGCAGAGTGATTCGATGATCCTCGATATCTCATTCAAACCAAGAGTTGGTAATCGCGTAACTACTCATCTTGTCATGCGTGTGCGTATCGCCTTATGCTGACCTTTATTTAAAGCGAGCTATTGATTGGAACGGTTGTCTTTGTCTTTTCTTTACGTGTAAAGAGTATAGAAAATAACCACACTTTTAAATGGTTTTTCGTTTCAATAAAAAAATTACAATGGGGATGACGAATGAAAAAAAACGACATTTTGGTTTAAAAAATGTTTGAAATACCTAGGCGTGACGTCATAGTTTTGTAACATCATAATTAATATACTCATTTTGTCATTTTGATGAATTAAAAATCGAAGACTTGATGGAAAACAAAACGAGTAAGGTTTTTCGAAATTTAAGTAGGAGGGCAATTTAGTGATCAAGAGTTCATAATTTATTTCTGATGCTGTCGTCATCCCTATTAGAGTATAAAAAATAATAACAATACTTACTTTGTATTATCATAACAAAAAGTTTTGTATATTTTTTTTATTTATACTTCAAAATGTCAGTCATAACTAGAGTTGAAAGTAACGGTGTAGACCTATCTTTATGTTTTTTTTCTATCGAACCAAAACTGCTCAATAGTGTTTCTAATAGCTTTTGACTTTAAGGAACATCATCAAAAATGAGGGTATTTGTTTTCAACCTTGGGTTTTCTATCGTTTAGGAGTAATTGACGTCAAAAATAACGAAAATCTGTAATATTACCGCCTTAACTCATTCGCTGCCCGCGCGCTACAAGTAACTATTTAGTAATCTGTGGCACTACGCCGTAGTAGCAACTCACATTTGCGTTTGGGGCAGCGAATGTGTTAAACCGGCCACTTACAACTCGCGCACCACGGTCCCGTACTACCACACCTCTCTACATGTGTACGACAATGATACCTATTCGTTTCAATCAAAGACCAATTTTAACCACCTCCGTGGCGTAATGGTTAAGCCCATAAGTTTCACATCAAGAGGTCACGGGTTCGATTCCCGGCGAAGTCTAACTTTGTAAGACTCGGTTTGGTTGGTGGTAGGGAATTTTCTAAACCCGCTTCTTATCTAAGTCTTGCCGCCAATGCCAACAACATTGATGTGTTCTGGCTTGTAAACAAGAGAGTTAGTTCACCATTGCGTTGGGGAATCTTGGTAAGTCCGCTTCCGTCTTCGCCATCATCGTCACTTAACATCAGGTGAGATGATGCTAAGGGCTTACCAATTGTGAATAAAAAAAAAATAAGGGTGAAAAAAATATCTGTCAGTTCGGGGTTCTTGGTGCGACTACACCGTGATGAACATCATACTTTTCGGTTTGTTTTAAATCTGTTTTTATGTTATTTTCATTTTAATTTGTTTTTGTGATTATGTTTTCCTTTTTTTACGTCACTTCTTTAATTTACTTTATCTACACTCATGTCGTAAATCCTTCATTTACTTATCAGAAACGCTAAGCAAATGATATACCTTTCGATGGAGCCGTGGCTAAGGATCCATACAAATTTCATTTCGTTATCGCAAAGTTGTAACAAAATGTAGTTTTTTTTTTAATTTTTACGCAGATGCTTGCTATTTGAGCACACTAGCGTGTTTCGGAACGCAACCTTGGCGGCGCGGTGCGATATTACTGCAAATTTATTTTCGCGCCATTAACGTTTGTATTTTTCCTTATGCAGTTTGTATAATATGTAATTCGTTATTCGTTGTGATAAGTAAGTCGTTATTACAAGTTTTTTTACTAAAAACCCAGTAAAATGTACGAAAATTTGACACCCCCGTATATTCTTGAAACAGCAACTAAAATAACCTTTAATAATTGTACCATACAAAATGTCAATAATTATTACAATAAACAATGATTACTTTATTTTGTCTTTAATTTAAATTTGTTGTATGAGTGTAGATAAACTATTGTATGCAACTGTACATAATTAGTATTTAACACTCGTGTATACTTTTATGAAACTCGCTGCGCTCGTTTCATAAACCACACTCGTGTTAAATACCCCTCATTATGCAACAGTTGCATAAATAGCTATTTTTATCATCACTGTTCTCATTTATTGAATTTATTCACCATTTTTATTCGTTATTTTCTTTTTAATATAAATAGCTAGTGGTAAAATCATATTTTTTTAACTACAACTTAGCCTGAGTCTCTCCTAGTCTTCGTAATTTACTTGTGCCAAAAACGTCGCGAGTCGGAGGGCGCGACGGGGCTGCAAAACTTTGCTGATATTCATATTTTGTTTTTTTTGATGTCTTGTTATGTAAATATAGTATTTATTTAATATATGTAATCAATTATGCTAGGAACAGAGATCTGAATTTTGAATTGAGTTAACCATATCACGTGGGGTATCTTATGAAAGGGCTTCATTGGCACAAGCTTAAACAGATTTTTTATTATTTTTATGATAAAGATTTAAAAAAAAAACCTTTTTCATATGTATAGGTAGGTACCTAATAACTTTGTTTTATGTAGTACCTATGTTATGATTTATAATATGAACCTACGTATATAAGTATGTGTATCAGTCTCTGGTTCCCATAACACAGGGAATCCTACTTTGGGGCCAGATGACCATGTGTGATTTGTCCCAGAATATTTATTTATTTATTTATTTGTACGGAGCCCTGCGTAGGCAGACCTCCCACGCGGTGGACCGATGACCTGGTGAAGGTCGCGGGAAGCCGATGGATGCGGGCAGCGCAGGACTGGTCGTCGTGGAAATCCTTGGGGGAGGCCTTTGTCCAGCACGAGGTGGACGATTTGTGGCTGATATGATGATGATGATGATGACGGAGCCCTGGGTGGGCGAGTCCGACTCGCTCTTGTCCAGTTTTTTTTTCTCTCACACAGTTAAGGTACATACGTAGCACATCTCTGGTGGACAGCCAGCCTTATTATATCGGCCCTCTTTGTAACAAAAACATATTTAACTGCAATTGACACTTGACCTCAAATATTATAATAATTCAAGCCCACTTCAATCCTACGCTTAAAGCGCTATTTAATAACACCTCAGATCTGCCTATTAGCACTCTAATGATATATGGTTCTGTCTGTCTATAGCACATCAACGCATTAAGAGTAAGCCTCCATAGTCCATACGTTTTAGTTAAGTAAACAATGAAATAGCACTTGCGCCCTTGACTTTTTATTACGAAAGAGATTACGAATAATGAGTTTATTATACGCTAAACTTTGTATGATATTATGGACATGACATAAAAATTTCAAGATTTTTTCAAGATTTCAAAAAGTTTATTCAAAATAGGTGCAAATTACACTCTTTCTGATAATTATAAAATAGTAATTACACTACACAATTATACACGTCATTTGTGAAAACTAAAAAATAAACAATTATTCAATCATAACGTCAAAATACAATAATTTCTGTAAATCAAATTATGTCATTAGAACATGAAAACAATATGATACGAGAAGTTACATGTTTAAATTATTGAATATCATTAATGCTTTTGACAAGAGTAGGCCAGTTCACACGGACAGCACCCGCTCACAGCAATTTATTTAAAAACTTATTGATTTGCTACAAATACAATGGGAACAAAAATGATATCAGTCAAAGTAATTCGTGTGTCGGCCGTTCCTCGGTGGCTAGCTACCACCATCTTTTCTAAATCTTGCCGCCAAACATCAGTGTAACAACATAGATGTGTTTCGGCTTGAAGATAAGATAGCCAGTTCTCCATTGCGTTGGGAAATCTTGGTAAGTTTGCTTCCATCTTCGGCATAATCGTCACTTACAATCAGGTGAGACGATGAAAAAACAAAAAAAAATAAACAGGGTTCTTCAAGTTATCAAACTGAATAACTCTTCGAAAAGATAATTTTGACATCCCATACAAACTTTCCTATCAACCTGATGAGTTAAGTAAGATAGTTCTTTTTTTTGCGATCTGAGTACAAGTTCTTTTTAAGGAGCTTAGTTGTTTAGTTTTATGAGTTTAATACACTTTTAATGTTTTTGGTAAAATGACAAAATTAGGAGGTGTAAAATACGTATATCAATCTGTATGATTTATGGGGTCCCGTACCCAAAGGGTAAAACGGGACCCTATTACTAAGACTTCGCTATCAGTCCGTCTGTCCGTCTGTCACCATGTTGTATTTCATGAATCGTGATAGCTAGACAGTTGAAATTTTCACAGATGATGTAATTCTGTTGCCGCTATAACAAAAAATACTAAAAAACAGAATGAAATAAATATTTAAGGGGCTCCCATACAACAAACGTAATTTTATTCGTTTTTGCTCGATATTGATAACGGCAACAAGTAGACGCTTGAAATATTCATAGAATATTAAATTGTATTATTTTCTTTAAAACTAAATAATTAAATAAAATTAATATTTAAGGGGGGCTCCCATATAAAAAACCTGATTTTTATAGATAATGGTACGAAACCCTTCGTGCGCGAGACCGACTCGCACTTGGCTGGTTTTTTTAATTGACTGTGGTTTCCATGGGCTTTTTCGTGGGCTTTTTATTTATTTACTATTATGCTAATTAGAAGCCCCAGTTAAGCGATCCTGTACCAATTTTGTTACATTCTGTATAATAATGTTTTAACTTACATTACAAGAAAATAACACTAAAGTTTCTCCTTCGTTAATTTTGGCAATGTTATTGAAGATGAAGTTTAAAATAAAAGGTCGCACGCGTCTCTCTGACGACCCTCGTACATCATTGATCGTGATGTTCTTAATTAAGGATTGTGATTTTGTTGCCTTCGCTGTCATTTATCTAATTATGTATCGTGTCTGACCCCCGACCTTGTTTGATGTCACTTTGTCCGGCCCTGCATTATTTTAGAATCAGAATAAATGTGTTGTTCATTTAAGACACTTTTAATTTACCTTTTTCTAGGGTTCCGTACAACCAAAGCGTGATCAACGGAACCCTATTACGAAGCTTCCGCTATAATTCTGTCCGTCTGTTTGTCAGCGTCTGTATTTTATGATTTGTAATAGGTGGACAGTTGAAATTTTCACAGTGTGTAATTTATTACCACTATAAAAACCAATATTAAAAAAAAAACACCCACAAACACACACAGACACACACACACTCACACACATAAATTAACACACACTCAATCAGATGCACAAATAAATACTTACGTGCGCGTGCTTATTAATACGTATTGCGTATATTTGTAAAGTATTGTTGTTTTTAATTTTTCTTATTGTATCTCTTTATGTTATTTATTAGTTATGGAAGCGCGGATTCTTCTGGCACAAGTATTCTTATACTTAAAAGAAGTCTCCTGCAACATTAAATATTTTCTACAATGAGATACTGCAATAAACTTTTTTCATATTTTTTTTAATGGAGGGGCCATACAAGAAACATGTTTTTTTTTTAAAAATGAAGAAACTAACGACATCTAGTAAGATCTAGTAGTATCTTACATATATTTATTTATGAAGATGTTTTGGTACGGAACCCGCAGAGCGCGAGTTCAACTTGCACTTGGCCGATTTCTTATGCTAGGTACCTAATACAATACAGGTCTCTTCGGACACATTATGCGGTCTTCAAGGCATTGTCTGGAGAAGAAATTATCTTGGGCCAAATGGAAGGCACACGTGCTCGGGGTGGGGTATCTACAAGATGGTCAGACACAGTGAAGGAGGCGGTTGGCGGCAGCATGCATCGTGTGGTCAACACATCATAATATGATCGCAGTCTGTGGAGAGAAGCGGTATTTTAACCGCCTCCGTAGATCAGACGCAAAGTTCACTAGCTTTACGCAAGAGGTCGCGGGTCCGATTCCCGGCGGGGTCAATTGTAAGACTCGGTTTGGTTGGTGGTAGGGCATTTTCTAAGCCCGCCTGGCTAGCTACCACCATCTTATCTTAGTCTTGCCGCCAAATATCAATGTTGATATCATTGGTGTGTTCCGGCATGAAGATAAGATAGCCAGTTCCCCATTGCGTTGGGGAATCTTGGTAAGCCCGCTTCCATCTTCGGCAACATCGTCACTTACCACCAGGTGATATGTTGTCAAGGGTTTACCAATTGTGAATAAAAAAATAATAAAAAAAGTGGTCGCGATCCTCATCAGTGAGGTACCGAGGAAGGAGAAGAAGAACCCCATATGAAAACTTTGGGCTACGTTGTCTTTGGACCCCCAACAAGCAAACTAGTCATATTACAAGCAAACTAGTCATATTACAAGCAAACTAGTCATATTACAAGTAAACTAGTCAGCTTATGCAGCTTAAATCGTAATTAAGTAATAGTTTAATAGTAATCGTAGTCCGTATTTAAACGGTCATACAGATTGTAAAGTTTCATACGCAGATTGTAAAATAAGCAAGCGAAACTGAAATGAGCGAGTGAAGCGAGGTTTGATTGAATTTACAGTCTAAGTCTACCGACTTACATATGTGTACCAAATTTCAATTTAATCGGTCCTGTAGTTTCGGAGCAAACTGGCTGTGACAGACGGAAGGTTGAACGTACAGAAAGACACGCAAGTGATCCTATAATGGTTCCGTTTTACCTTTTAAGGTACGCAACCCTAAAAAGAGAATTATGAGTGAAACTTTGTAAAATGTAATTGACTACTTACCAATAAAGTAGTCATCATATCAGCTCATATACGTCCCCATCGAGGGGCTCGAGCTTATCCTGAATTAGGGCGATCGGGCCTTAGTCGACCACGCGGGCCCAGTGCGGGTTGGTCGACTTCATACACAACCTGTGAGTTTCTTCGCAGGCGTGTGCAGGTTTTCTCCCGATGTTTTTCTTTCACCGTAAGAGCGTCGGATAAACGTACATATGAAATCTAAATTCGAAATCACATTGGTACGTGGCGGGATTCAAACCACGACCTCCCGGACAGGAGGCGGTGGCCTAAGCCGTTACGCCACCGACGCTCTTAAGTAACCAATTTCGACCAATTAAGTAATAAATACTTTGAAGTCATGTACAGGTGTACATTTCTCTGTTACTTAAATAAATAAATAGTATTATTTAAGTAAAGTTTCTTTTTCAATAAGTCAAAATTACCAAAACACAAAATAACATTTGGCATCAGCTTTGTCAAATTAAAATATGTCATAAAATTATACAAGAGTAACAATTGAATTAATTTCGTAGGAATCACAAAATTACTCTGTAAGTAATTCTGCGTTTCATAAATAATTTCCCCGTTTCATAAATAATTTATCATTTAGCTCTTGACGTTGTAATTCGGGCTGATAAGGCTCTGTGGGCCCCAGTCGCTCCCCGGAGTCGAGTTGTATTCAATTCGGCAAAAGAAATGGCCCTTATCACGAATCTGGTACGAGAAATATATACCATTAAAATTAACATTTTCGTAATTTATCGTAACAATTTATTTTGGGAACAACGTTCATTCGTTTTCCCGCTCGTTGGCCTAAAATCACTGATTTAAAAATCACACAATACCATTGCGAATTGTTGTACAATTCATTTAGGGTAAGTGCTCAATAATAATAGGTAATATCATTTGTATCCTTATGGATATTATAAATAATAGGTAATATCATTTGTATCCTTATGGATATTATAAATAATAGGTAATATCATTTTCATCCTTATGGATATCATAAATAATAGGTAATATCATTTGTATCCTTATGGATATTATAAATAATAGGTAATATCATTTTCATCCTTATGAATATTATAAATAATAGGTTATATCATTTGTATCCTTATGGATATTATAAATAATAGGTAATATCATTTGTATCCTTGTGGATATTATAAATAATAGGTAATATCATTTTCATCCTTATGAATATTATAAATAATAGGTTATATCATTTGTATCCTTATGGATATTATAAATAATAGGTAATATCATTTGTATCCTTATGGATATTATAAATAATAGGTAATATCATTTTCATCCTTATGAATATTATAAATAATAGGTTATATCACTTGTATCCTTATGTATATTATAAATAATAGGTAATATCATTTTTATCCTTATGGATATTATAAATAATAGGTAATATCATTTGTATCCTTATGGATATTATAAATAATAGGTAATATCATTTTTATCCTTATGGATATTATAAATAATAGGTAATATCATTTTTATCCTTATGAATATTATAAATAATAGGTAAAATCATTTGTATCCTTATGGATATTATAAATAATAGGTAAAATCATTTGTATCTTTATGGATATTATAAATAATAGGTAAAATCATTTGTATCCTTATGGATATAATAAATAATAGGTAAAATCATTTGTATCCTTATGGATATTATAAATAATAGGTAAAATCATTTGTATCTTTATGGATATAATAAATAATAGGTAAATACATTGGCATCCTTATGGATATTATAAATAATAGGTAAAATCATTTTTATCCTTATGGATATTATAAATAATAGGAGTTAATATCATTTGTATCCTTATGAATATCATGAATAATAGGTAATATCATTTCTATTTTATTTATTTTTTATTTAGAATTGGTAAGCCCTTGGCATCATCTCACCTGATGGTAAGTGACGATGATGCCGAAGATGGAAGCGGGCTTATCGAGATTCCCCAACGCAATGGAGAACTGAATATCTTATCTTCAAGCCGGAATACATCAATGTTCCTATGTATCCTTATGAATATTATAAAAGTGCAACTCACTAGTCGGCCGTCATTAAGCCGTGTCAAAGGCCTTATAAGCGACTTGATGGTTAGCTGACCACAAGCACGGTCGGTAACGGGATGGATTTGACCATTAGTGGCATTTCTCCGACCGATTTGGCGCTTCGCACGGCAAGTTAAGTCGTTGGTGTCGGTTATTATACCTAGATGACAGTTATTAAGCCGTGTCAAATAACTTATAAAAGCTTGAAAAGTTTGACAGGGTTCACTACTGGCCCTAAAACCTCCACTAACTAGGAATTTGGCTCTATGTGTGCTGTATGGCCTAGCATTCGCGAGTTTGGGGAAAGACCCTTACCTCAGCTGTGGGGAACAGTATGACTTGTCAACGAACTTCATCCTTACTTATATTGAAAATGTGTTGTTTGTTTTCTTTTCACACTTCAACACCTTCGCGAATCTTGATGAAATTTGTCATACAGGCAGCCTGTGTCACGAGAAAGGCCATTTGCTACTTTTTATCCCGTGAAAATAGCAAAGTCCGTAGTTCCCGAGGGAACTGAAAAATACTCTTTTTTTTGGTTAATTTCTTTAACATCACAATGAAATAATGGATTGTTGTGATTTTTTGCGCAGAGATGATTGAGGGGGTGGGAAATCACATAATTTACTAATTACCATAATATCTTGACATAGTGCCCGAGGATCTGGGAAAAAACTCATTTCCACACTCGCGTACGTCGGCGTTACTACAAAGCAACGGATTGAAGTAATTTTTCTATACCTACAATTGGTAGAGGGGGTGGGACTGGGAAGTGACATAACTGCTATTCAGAATAGCCCGATCTGGGATAGGGATCTGGAGAAAACTCATGTCCACGCTCGAGAGCCGCTTGCGCCTCGCGCACCACTAACCCTTAAGACGATGTCCACGCGGGCACAGTATTACGATATAGCTTACAGTAGCGGAACGCCTTTGATGTCCGGAGTTTGCCAGGCTGTGCCCCGCCGCCCCGCAAGTACCTTCCGTTGCTCTGCGTAAGTGCATTCGTTACACTACTGTAAGCCGCTATATTGTAATACTGTGACGCGGGCGAAACTGCAGGCAAAAGCTAGTAATAACTATAATCTTCACACCCCAAAACGTTAATCATTTGTTGCTACTACTCATTACGAAGATTGACAGTTTCGTTTCAAAATAATAATCCTGCACAATTGGATCGTGCAGACAAGACAGCGGCGCGGGCGCAGGCCAAACGATGCTTTACCTCGCCGTCTAACAATAGCTGACAGCGACCTTGCTTTATTATTCGGTTCAATCAAAATATTGGGCCAAAGGTTATCGGTTTAGTGTTGAGTGTTGAACTTTGAATAGGGTTGCCACGCCAATTAATTTCCTCTTTTCTTTTACACGATGCCGTGTATTCCGGAGTAACATCTGTAATAGCTCTCAGAATTGCGAGACTTAAGTGGCAATGGAGCGTGCTATGCTCGGAGTTTCTCTGCGTGAGCGAATCAGAAACGAGGAGATCCGTAGGAGAACCGAAGTAACCGACATAGCTCTCAGAATTGCTAAACTTAAGTGGCAGTGGGCGTGGCACATAGCTCGTAGTACAGATGGCCGTTGGGGTAGTAAAGTTCTCGAGTGGTGACCGCGCACCGGAAAACGTAGCGTAGGGAGGCCTCCCACTCGGTAGACCGATGATGGATGCGGGTAGCGCAGAACCGGTTGTCGTGGAAATCTTTGGGGGAAGCATGTCCAGCAGTGGACGTTCTTCGGCTGATATGACGATGATGATGATCTTTGAACGTGGTTTTCACCCACTTCAAGAAGTCGGATTAAATCGAAAATACAAAAGTAGTTTCTGAAGTAATATTAAAAACTGAACTTGAAAAATTCTCCATCACGCGAAAACCACTTTAGCGATTGAAGTGATATTTGGCATGATGATATTCTACATTATAAGTAAACTTCTTAAATTTTATTATCCCAGAGAATCAAAGGGTTCCCACAGGAAAGCAAGTAAATTGTATTCTGGGAATCGCTCAATATACTCGTATTAAAATGAAAGCTTAACTGTTAGATTAGGCATGTCGAACACAGTACTTTCCTTTTTGATCATACTTTTGATCCTCGATTGTCAAAAGGTTCCCGCAGGAATGAAACAAAATTGTACCTCTGAAATGGACTTTCACGTTTAGATTAGTCGTATTCAATACGGTAACACCTGATTATAATTAAGAAAGTATATTTTTGATCCCGGAACATAAAAGGGTTCCCGAGGGAATCGAAAGAACTGTTTTTTTTCTTTATTGGGCGTGTCGAATATCGCAGTTATTTCGGGAAGTAGACGTACGAGTATATTGGGCATGAGAAAACTCTTTTGAAAAAATACCGTTCAAACAGAAAAAAACTTAAACAACATTAAAACACTCTATGTCAGATCTTTGGTGGTCTTTGGCGGATGGTGGCGCACCGGGAGCCGGGTCGCTCCTTTCCCTATAATATGGTTGATGGGAGCGATGGCTGACTCTCTCGTTATACTCGTGACCGGGTACTATCCGTGTGAACTGACCTATTTATCAATGATATTCAATGATTTTTATGTATAACTTTTCGCGTCATATTGTTTTCATGTTCTAATGACATAATCTGGTTTATTTCAAGGATTGAATTTTGACGTTAATAAATAATAATTGTTTATTTCTTGATTTTTCACAAATGAAATTATATTATTATTATTTTATGACAATCAGAAAGAGTGTAATTTGCACCAATTTTTTATAAATAACATGAAACTTGAATCTATACAGAAAATAATTTGTTTCATAGTAAAATAAAATAAAAAACTTATGAAGTTCTAGAATATAAAAAAAACATTTTTTTTTATTGACGTTCGGTAAGCCATTGGCATCATCTCACCTGATGGTAAGTGACGATGATGCCGAAGATGGAAGCGGGCTTACCAAGATTCCCCAACGCAATGGAGAACATATTATCTTCTTACTATCCCAGCACAGATGAGATACTAGTTACTTTGTATCCCAGCCCTAGCGAAATTAGTTCAGGCTTGGGGATTTCCACGGCACGTTAGAAGATTTTGGTTTCGATTGCACCGCACCGTTTGCCGAAATGCCGAATGCCGGCCGAGTCACGGCCGAATCGAGACCGAAATGTTTGAATAAATAAATTGGACCTATTTATAAGTTCAATAGCAATAATAAGTTTTGTTAACATTACATAAGATACAAGTAAGTCGCGTTTATTCGAGCAAGTTTATTAGAGTGTCGTCGGTGGCGTAACGGCTAGGGCCGCCGCCTCCTGTCCGGGAGGTCGTGGTTCGAATCCTGCCACGTACCAATGTGATTTCGAATTTAGATTTCATATGTACGTTTATCCGACGCTCTTACGGTGAAGGAAAACATATTGAGGGAAATGAAGAAAAACATCGTAAGTAAACCTGCACACGCCTGCGGAGAAACTCGCAGGTGGTGTGGTGAAGTCGACCAACCCGCACTGGGCCCGCGTGGTCGACTAAGGCCCGATCGCCCTAATTCAGGGTAGGCTCGAGCCCCTCCATGGGGGCATATATGAGCTGATATGATGATTCGAGCAATCTCGTAAGTTTAAATCCTTACTAATATTATAAACGTGAAAGTTTGTATGTATGGATGTTTGTTAGCCACAACAGATTAACGGATCGAATGAAATTTGGTAGGTAGGCAGATTAGGACCTGGATTAACGTATAGGCTACTTTTTTCCACGCACTGCGCACCCGCGAAGACACTTATAGAAACTATGTTCACGCGAGCAAAGCCGCTAGCAAAATCACTAAGGTATGTCATATTAATATTGATTTCGGCTCCTGATGTTAGTCATATGAACGTAATAAAAACGTTTATGTAACGCGATACACACCCTCGAAGACGGTCATAGAAACTATGTTCACGCGAGCGAAGCCGATGGCAAAAGCTAGTATTTATAATGGAATATCACATTTGTGGTCTCTCCACAAGGGGCTTCCCGCGACCTTCACCGGGTCGTCGGTCCACCGAGTAGGAAGCTTGCCTACTCTACGTCTTTCTGTGCGCGGTCACCACTCGAGAACTTTACTGCCCCAACGGCGGTTTATTCCCGACCTATGTCATGCAGGTTTTGATTAGTTCTCCTACGGATCTCCTCATTTTTATGGTATCACGCAGGAAAATTACGAGCAATGGCTCGCTTTACGCCATTTGGGTAAACTTTAAGATATTCAGTGTTAGTGAAATGGACGAGGAATCTATAAACTAGCATATATTATGTATGATTATGATCAAATGGAATGAAATGTGACATACCCTACATCTGTAGCAGCTTTTGGATATACGTTAACATAATTTATGCCCACCATTCCGTAACATACGTAGGAATTTAGTTAGCTAGGAACTAAAATAGGTTTTTTGATGTGTAACATCTTTTCGCTTTCCTGCAATCTGTAAGAGTGATTTCGTTAAAAGGGACGAAAGTGCGTAAGAGGAAAAAGGTGTTTTTTTTCAGTCACGGAGGCTAAGGAAATATGTTCATGCCGCTATATTTTTTTTTAGTCACGAAGGCTAAGGAAACATGGTCATGCCGCATTATTTTTTTCAATCATAAAGGCTTAGGAAACATGGCCTTGTCGCCTTATTTTTTAGGCACAAAGGCTAAGGAAACATGGCCATGCTGCCTAATTTGAGGCCAAAAGACCGGTAGGTTTTTTGATCTCTCTCTCTTATCGTGTGGCACAATTGACCATGCCTTCCAAAGGATAGACGGCGGTTGCCTGGTGTTGCACTTAGCATCACCGTAGGTCTTTTTTATTCACAATTGGTAATCCCTTGGCATCATCGCACCTGATGATAGTGATAATGATGCCGAAGATGGAAGCGGGCTTACCAACGCAATGAAGAACTAGCTATCTTATCTTCATGCCGGAACGGATCAATGTTGTTAACACTCATGTTTGGCGGCAAGACTTAGATAAGATGGTGGTAGCTAGCCAGGCGAGCTTAGAAAATGCCCTACCACCAACCAAACTGTTTTGTATTTACGAGTATGTCAGATTAGCTGTTTTCCGCGGCTTCACCCACGTGTACAACGTTTCTATGACTTTTCGAGGGTGCGCAGTGCGCGAGCCGCAACCGGGTCGCGAGCATTTAAAAAGTAGCCTATGTGTTAATCCAAGTCCTAATCTGTTTACCTACCAAATTACAGCCAGATCCGTTCAGTAGTTTTTGCGTGAAGAAGTTACAAACATACACACTCACATACTTTCGCCTTTATAATATTAGTGTGATGTTACACATCATATCAACGTCATGATGATGATGATGATCTATCCGACCGATTTCGGTCATGGCGACCACTTCGACTCCTAGTCGGTTTGCCGCGCGTGCGCTCGAAGATGGTTTATGTAGCCAATCTTCGCAGCGAAACTCCTCGCGCACTGAGGGCATTTAAGTATGCCACCCTCGTAATTGTATGAAATGGTCGCAGGTGGTCGGGCCTTTAACTGGTCGCGTTTGATATCAAGGTCAGTGCAGGTGCAATCAACGTCATATTACAAAGGTGAAGGAAAACATCGTAAGGAAACCTGCATACACCTGCGGAGAAACTCGAAGGTTGTGTTGAAGTCGACCAACCCGCACTGGGCCCGCGTGGTCGACTAAGGCCCGATCGCCCTAATTCAGGGTAGGCTCGAGCCCCTCGGCGGGGACGTATGTATATGAGCTGATACACACACATCATATGGGACTACAGTAAGGCTCATTTTTTTCAGTCAGTCCAATAGCAATTAGTTCAGCAGTTAAACCAATAAAATTTCAATTTGTCACCAGGAAAAAGTTAACTGTATCTGTGTATAACAAATGGATCGCAATATAAACACTTGCACTATTAGCGAGGACAATCCATCAAAAACGCAATTAAGTCAGCTCCGGCAGTGTTCCGACAGGAGATTAACTCCGGTTTTAATTACACGTTGCCCCTGCCCGGTGACTAGCTCTGTTGCCTGGCGCCTAGCTGCATGCCTGGCTTTAGATATGTCCTGAATTCTTAGTCAAGTCATACCCCGGACACTTCATACAACGGGTGAGAAATTACATTTCTAAAAACAAGGTTGTAATTACACGTTGCCCCTGCCCGGTGACTAGCTCTGTAACCTGGTGCCTAGCTGCAAGCCTGACTAGATATGTCCTGAATTCTTAGTCAAGTCATACTCCGGACATTTCATACAACGGGCGAGAAATGACATTTCTAAAAACAAGGTTTTAATTAAACGTTGCCCCCTCCCGGTGACTAGCTCTGTTGCCTGGTGCCTAGCTGCATGCCTGGCTTTAGATATATCCTGATTCTTAGTCAGTTCATACCCCGGACATTTCATACAACGGGCGGGAAATGACATTTCTAAAAACAAGGTTTTAATTACACGTTGCCCCTGCCCGGTGACTAGCTCTGTTGCCTGGTGCCTAGCTGCATGCCTGGCTTTAGATATGTCCTGAATTCTTAGTCAAGTCATACCCCGGACACTTCATACAACGGGCGAGAAATGACATTTCTAAAAACAAGGTTGTAATTACACGTTGCCCCTGCCCGGTGACTAGCTCTGTTGCCTGGCGCCTAGCTGCATGCCTGGCTTTAGATATGTCCTGAATTCTTAGTCAAGTCATACCCCGGACACTTCATACAACGGGCGAAAAATAACATTTCTAAAAACAAATGACGGAGCAAACAAAATAACGGCGAAATCATTTACGTTCAAGAACCAAACTAGAACCAATCTGTATCAATCTTGAAGACGACGGGGTGAGGTCGGAATCTAGAGAGCGGCAGGGAGTGTCCGTACTGTATGTTAGTACTAATACATAGGTTACTAGATAAATTTTGCAAAACGACTTTATTTTTTACAATCGCTCAAAGTTATTTCCGTTACAGTTAATACATTTAGTCATGCGTAAAAACCGATCATCAAAAATATCTATCCATTTGTTTTCTGGAATTACAGCAAACGCATGATCCCAAGCTCTCAAAAGTTCCTCGTCGCTGGTAAATTTCCGCCCTTTCAGCTTATCTTTGATAATCCCTACTAATCCCTACTAATATTATAAATGTGAAAGTAACTCTGTCTGTCTGTTACGCTTTCCCGCAAAAACTACTGAACGGATTTGGCTGAAATTTGGTAGGTAGACAGATTAGGACCTGGATTCAGACATAGGCTACTTTTTACCACGCTCGCGAGCCGCTTGCGGCTCGCGCACTGCGCACCCTCGAAAAGTCATAGAAACGTTGTCCACGCGGGTGAAACCGCGGGAAACAGCTAGTAATATTATAAATGCGAAAGTAACTCTGTCTGTCTGTTACGCTTTCCCGCAAAAACTACTGAACGGATTTGGCTGAAATTTGGTAGTTAGACAGATTAGGTCCTGGATTAAGATATAGGCTACTTTTTACCACGCTCGCGAGCCGCTGCGGCTCGCGCACTGCGCACCCTCGAAAAGTCATAGAAACGTGGTCCACGCGGGTGAAGCCGCGGGAAACAGCTAGTAGGAAATAAAGCAAAGTCACAAGTGGCTAGGTCGAGGCTGTATGGTGGATGCTCAACCATTTTTATCCTAGCAGTTGTCAAAAAATTCACTGTGCTCGATGTGCCGGTGCGTTATCATGGTGAAAATGACAAGTACCGAGTCTGGAGTTGTGTTGATTTGCGGGGTTGTGTTGGCGTAGGCTCATTTTCAAAGAGATTTTATTTTAACTTTCAGATGGCACATCATAATTATATAGCCAAGTTTCATCACCAGTGACGATGCTGTTAACATAAGCACTTGACCCGTTTTCAAAATTTTTAACATTTTTTTTACACCATAATACACGACAGTCCTTTTGCTCCTCCGTTAGGTCGTGAGGTACCCATAGAGTGCAAACTGAATAAGGACCCGATCGCCCTAATTCAGGGTAGGCTCGAGCCCCTCGGTGGGGACGTATATGAGCTGATAAGAAAACATAATTTATCTCACACGCCTCGGTATAATAACTAATGGATTCCAGCGAATGGCATTCGACAAGCTCACTCTCGGATAAGTAAATCGTGACGTAGCAGGAATACTAATCCCAAATATTAGCATTCAAGACAAAACAACAACTAATAAAATGGAGGAACCACAAGGAAAATTGAAAATATCCGCAGCCGGCGGGAAAATGAGAAGAGCCCTCGTCACGCTGCGAAATTAGACTGGGGGCTTCGGATGCTCGTCACGTGACACCAAAAAGTTTGTTTACTTTTCTTTTTGATAAAAGAAAAAAAATTTCTGTGTCTACGTGAATCACTGTTGTAAGGTTCACGTAGTACCAAACATTAACAACAAAACCCTCACCAAGGCAATCTAATTAATTTTCAAAATTTAAATTTTATTTTATTTTAATTTTTCTTTTTATTTATAGTATGTATAGTAATAGAATGACATAATAGAATGTGACCTACAATAAGTAATTTGATAAGATTTGATGTAAAATGAAGTTACCGACAATTTTTAGTATATATATACTCTCTGTCGACTATTAATTATTGACATAGTATTTTAAAAAATAATAATAATAATAATAACTAACATAGGCTAAGTCTTATTAACAAGTTCTGGATCGTTGTTATCTGAAAAATAAATGATAATAATAATAATAATAAACACGAGTAGATATAGATATCAAGGAGATTCCATTGTGGCCAATGAAGAGAGTATTTCATCTCGTGGTTGAATGTTTTCTTGTGATGAGCTGCTTGCATAAGGTCCGTTATTAATTAAACTTTTTTTTTTCTATTTCTATCTTCGCTTCCGAGCCTAGCATATGCTGAGTTGGGGCCCTGTGGTTGCAGTGGCACCTCATGAATATATGTAATTATTATTATTATTTTATATTTACCTTAACTTTTGTTACGTATAAAATATATATTGGTGTGGTGTTACTGAAACCAATAAACGTATTTCTTTCTTTCATTCTTTATTTCTATTTAAATTTGGAATAACGGGAACAATGTATAGAAATTATGAACATCAATGAAAGACATGGATCTATATAAAACTAATTCAAGATTATTTATTTAACTATATTTGAAAGGTGTGTGTTGGTGCACAGTCAAACAAGTCAGGAGCCGAGAAAGAACTAGCGTATATCGGAGCCAGACTCACAAAACAAAGGATTATTATTATGAAGTTATTATAAACAACTTGCGTAAAAGAGAAAGGCTACCTGTAGTTAGAAAGAGAGCGTATTTATTTTTGTATATTCCAACACATTTTTTTTTAATATTAAAAATTTGAGTGCGTTTGGTATATGTTGCATATATGGCAAGAATATATGCATTTATAAGACAAGAATAAGCACAGTACGTAAAATGCTAATTTCTGGCATCTATTTAAACGTACATAGGGTGCTACTTAACATATAAGTACCCGATATTTCATTCTGAACACCTTTTCTCAAGTAACCATCGCAAAAAATTATTCGTTTTTTAAACATCAAGGAGGTCGCGGGTTCGATTCCCTTGTAACTTGTAAGACTTGGTTTGGTTAGTGGTAGGGCAGTTTCTAAGCCCGCCTGGCTAGCTACCACCATCTTATCTAAGTCTTGCCGCCAAAAATCATTGTTAACAACATTGAGTGTTCCGGCTTGAAGATAAGATAGTCAGTTCTCCATTGCGTTGGGAAATCTTGGTAAGCCCGCTTCCGTCTTTGGCATCATCGTCACTAACCATCAGGTGAGATAAATCCAATGGTCAGGCAAAATGTATAATTCGTCAGGCAACATGTAAAATGCTGTACGCCGATTGTAAAATGAGCAAGCGAGTGTATGATTAGTCATTGTATAAATAAAGGTCAGGCGATTTGTAATAGTTCGTCGGTATATAAACAGTCAGGAAAATTGTTAAATTCTGTACGCATTGTAAAAATGCCGTTGTAATTGATGTGTTCCGGCTTGAAGATAAGATAGCCAGTTCTCCATTGCGTTGGGGAATCTTGGTAAGTCCGCTTCCATTTTCGGCAACATCGACACTTACCATCAGGTGAGATGATGCCAAGGGCTAACCAATTGTAAATAAACAAATATTTAAAAAAAATGAGCGAGCGAAGCGAGCGATGTTAGGTTCGGTCAGGTTTGATTGATGTAACAGTCAGAGAGCCTCGCGAAGCTCCTGCCCCGTCGCAATTTTATAATTTGCCTAAACATTTTTAAAATGTCGAATCATACAATATGCCTGCGACACATACACTCCCTACTATTTCGAGACTCGCTTACGTCTATAAAGTTTAGTTCGAATCGGCATACTTGATTTCAGGAAATTAGAATTAAACGTAGCGTAGATGAGTTTTTGTGAAGCCCTCTTAACAAAGTTTATAACAGGTAAAAGATAAACACGACCAAGAGGAAAATAAATCGAATCTCGAAACGATTCGTACCCGTCCACTTCAAAGCGATGCAAATCAACATTAGTCGCTAACGATCAGAAGCGCGACGTCCTCCGAACGTTATCGGAATCTGAACTAAAACCGCTACAAAATCGGAACGAAATTCAGCTGTGTCGAAACTGAGTTATCCGAACCTCTTGAATAAGGGCCGCGACACAGTGATCAACTGGTATTTATTTTTCTTACCATCAGCCACACCCTGGACACTTCATATATACAACGGGCCAGAAATTACATTTCAAAAAAGGAATGACAGAACAATCAAAATGGCGGCGAAATCCTATACGTTCGATAAACAAACTGTAACCAATCTGTATCAATCTGGGTGACGAGGGGGTGAGGTCGGAATCTAGAGAGCGGCAGAGTGTGTCCATACTGTATGTTACTACTAATATATATACTTTGTATCAGCTGTGATGATGCCAAGGGCTTGCCTACTTTAAATAAAAAAGTTTGCGAATCGAACAGTTTCAATTTGATGCATTTTTATTTCAAAATATGATAAAACTGGTACTCGTGTTAAAGGTTCCGTACCGTAAAAGGAAAAAACGGAACTGTTATAGGATCACTTTGTTGTCCGTCCGTTAGTATTGTTGTTGTTGTCCTTTATTGATAGTTCAATACATGGTGAGAAGTTAAAGCCACACCCAAATGTTCAAACTGCTGACAAGGCTTACTAACGCCATCTAGATATATCAAACGCCTCCAATAATCATACTCATATTGATTCTCGTAGATCCTTAACGTAATCCTATATAGTCCCTTAATTATTTTAGTTCAAAAAGCTGTACTCAGAAAACGACGCCCGGTTTACTATAAGAATCTGTATTACAGCTGCTCAATGTGTATTGTCCCTAGCCTAGCCAGCCTATTTGAATGAGGGGCCTCACCGCAAAACGCTGAACTAGACCACTTACCCTGCTTGGGAAGGACTCGAACCAATACACGTGCAAATGAATGCCGAACGTGACTGCCATGCTATCCAACTTTATCGACTAAACTACCTGTCTGCGATCGTTTATTAGCTGTAAGCTTGAGGGATATTAGGCATAGTTCCACCCCTTTGTCGTCGATATTCAGCTTATACACACGAAACGTTACACTTCCTCATTTATTATGCAGACAGCGATGGAGTGGAACACCTTGCCTGCGTCTGTGTTTCCCGACTCCTACAATTTGGGGATCTTCAAGGCGAGAGTGAATAGACATTATTTTAGTTTGCGTGTACCATCCTCGACTACATCGTCACTTACCATCAGGTGAGATATAGTCAAACGCGCTTAAACTTTTAATTTTTTTTAATCCTACCAGATATTCTCATAGGCGCTAATTTCTAGTATAGTGGGTATTATAGTGAGTATTTTAATTATTTAACCGCCTCCTATTGGTTAAGGCCATAAGCTTCACATCAGGAGGTCGCAGATTCGTTCCCGATTCATTTTCATACCGGTACACATCAATGCTGTCCACGCAAATGTTTAGTGGCAAGATTCAGATAATTATGGAGGTAGCCAGCCAGGCAGGCTTGCAGAACGCCCTTCCACTAACCAAACTGAGTCTTACAAAGTCAGACCGTGCCGGGTATCGAACCTGCGATCTCCTGTTATGAGGCGATTGAACCAATCACTAGGTACGGCACGGGGGCAGTTTAAACTCCGTGAGAAGAGCCGAAAATACCTGGATGGTAGGTAGGGTCAAAGTATATATATTAGTACTATCATACAGTATGGACACTCCCTGCCGCTCTCTAGATTGCGACCTCACCCCCTCGTCACCCAGATTGATACAGATTGGTTACAGTTTGGTTGTGGAACGCATAGAATTTCGCCGCCATTTTGTTTGTTCCGTCATTCCTTTTTTGAAATGTCATTTCTGGCCCGTTGTATGAAGTGTCCAAGGTGTGGTAGGGTACGGAATCCTGCAAAAAAAATGTTTTAAAAACACGACTACATAAAAAAAATCCACTTTTTGGGAAGTCGGGTAAAATGTATCCTATGTCACTCACGTGATCAAGAGATACCTCGCACTCTAAAATCCATCCAGCCGTTTTGAAGATATCGTGGAATAAATAAACATACATACATTAGACCTTAAAATCATAGGGCAAAAGTCGGATAGTAGCCACACTTTTTGAAATCACTCTATATTTCATAACTAATTTATTTGTAAAACTGGCCGGTACTTTAATTTTTTACCTAGAAATTTATGAAGTGTAAAAACATTATCTGTAATACTTCCAGAGTATCAGCGATTTTTGCGAACCTCAATATTTTGGGATATCCCACATAGAGGATAGTTGCCTAATCCATGTAAATTACGTTTGCGTGAGGTGCCGCCAAAAAACAGGACATCTACCCCGCAAATACTTTAATCTCAATTTGCCTTTCCATGGAATCGCACATATAGATATGAGAGATGGTCAACTTAGTGGTAGATGGAGAGTCTTTTGATAGATTAATAAAATAGCATGCGATTCATCCGCGAAACTACAGTAATTAAAATGGGGGCAACTATCCTGGTTTTACCCTACACTTCTTTTGTTGTGGGCAATCGTGTAAAAAGCTTCTAGGTAGTTTCTCGAACAATGAAACAAACATACCGATATTTAATTAACACCACAGACTAGGTCATAGAATAGGTCGTCCGGTTACCAACACAGGTGTCCAAAACGCTAATGACTCACAAACACTATTATTGGCTTTCAACACGCCATCATTTCTACAAGTAAAATTGAAATAGAAGGGGATCGGACTGCTAGTCATTTGAGTTACTTTTTATGATCTGTCATAAACGAATTTTTGTTCTAAAAATGTTTGAAACCACAAGTGACGTCATAGATTATTAGCGTCATCGAGGAACTTATTTTGTGAATTTGATCAATTAAAAATTGAAGACGTGATGAAAAAACAAAACAAGTAAGGTTTTTTGAAAATTCCAGAGGAGAGCAATTTAGGAAATCATATTTCAGAATTTAGTTTTGATGCAGTCCAATCCCCTATTGGCAACTTTTTAAACTAGATGTTGCACGAGACGTCGGACGCGCTTGATACGCTAAACCCGGCTTGTCTACAGCACAATAAATGTTACCTCGGTGCAAAATATTAGTTTTTTTAAATTGACTTAATTAAATACAATAATGAAAATATTGACATTGTTGATTTAAAAAAAAATTCTGTACTGGTGTTTTTGGTGTAAATTGCAGAATTTCTAGAAAAAAAATATTTCATGTTGAATGAAACCAACACACGATTATCGGCGACTTTAATACCTTCCATTTTAATTAAGCACATTTTTATAAACTTATTTTAAAGCAAAGAAAAGTTATAAAAATATGTAAGAATCGAGAATCGGGTGTTCGGTCTCAACGTAACTGCCGCGTTGAAGCCCGCATTGACAAAGAAAATATAGTTACGCTCGATATTATTTTATCACGGATCTACCTTCTCGGATTGAGTCGTCTTAACGCCTTAAAATAACGCCAATGACGTCACTTCACCGTGTTCAGTACGAGAACACCTTTATTACCTTCAGTATTTTGTTTCTAATGACTATATTTACGACTCAAAGTTCATATTACGCATGCAAATAAAAGTGTTTCACTTCATGTATTATTGCAATTCAAAATACAGAAATTGGTGGTGAGTACTACGTAGGGTTGCCAGCTCTTGTTTTATGGGATTTGATCAGATTTAATAAAGGTCATTGGATGAAGATAAAGGTCATCATTTTTTCAAAATAATATTCATTCATTCATATCAGCTCATATATGTCCCCACCGATGGGCTCAAGCCTACCCTGAATTAGGGCGATCGGGCCTTAGTCGACCACGCGGGCCCTGTGCGGGTTGGTCGACTTCACACACAACCTGCGAGTTTCTCTCGATATTTTCCTTCACCGTAAGAGCGTCGGATAAACGTACATATGAAATCTAAAATTGAAATCATATTGGTACGTGGCAGGTTCGAACCACGACCTCCCGGACAGGAGGCGGCGGCACTAAACATTACGCCAACCACGCTCTAATAATATGCTATAATGTTATCAGAAGAAACATTTATTAATAAGTATTAATACATTTATTAATAAAAGCAATTTTCAGCTGCAATTTAGGTTAATTACTTACTTAACCTTTTTCAGTAAATCGTTTATTTTGGCTGCTTTTTTGTATGAAGACGTTCTAAAAAAAATCATAAATTTCTGGCGGACAGTTTCTATCATTGATCAATCAGTGACTTCTTTCTTCTTCTTTCTTTCATCATGCGAACGGCTAAGGAGTGGAATTCCCTTCCGGCGTCTGTATTCCCCGATTCGTATAATTTTTGAATCTTCAAAACGAGTGTGAATAGGCACTATTTGAGCTGGCGTGTTACATCCTCGGCTACATCTGCACTTACCATCAGTTGAGTTGCAGCCAAACGCACTCAAATTGTTAATAAAAAAGAAAGATTTAAGACACCCATAATCTACTTTGTGAGAGCCATAGTAACAGTAGGTATATATATTATTTATTTACAGTTGGTAAACCCTTGACAACATCTCACCTGGTGGTAAGTGACGATGTTGCCGAAAATGGCAGCGGGCTTACCAAGATTCCCCAACGCAATGAGGAACTGGCTATCTTATCTTCATGCCGGAACACACCAATGATATCAACATTGATATTTTGCGGCAAGACTTAGATAAAATGGTGGTAGCTAGCCAGGTGGGCTTAGAAAATGCCCTACCACCAACCAAACCGAGTCTTACAATTGACCCCGCCGGGAATCGAACCCGCGTGTAAAGCCAGTGAACTTTGCCTCTGAGCTACGGAGGCGGTTAAGATATCAATGTGGTTTAGGCTAAAATACGCTAAATGCCATGAGTCAGCCGCACCTAGAGAGACTGTGGGTAGCAGAAACTGACGGTTATTTACGGTATTCTATCTTATTGCTGATGGCGACCAATTTACTAGTTCAATAATTTTTCTTTGTTCTTAAAGGTCAAGTTCTCATAAAGACAAATACCTTTAGCGATCTCTGACGGACACTTACTACCGTACAAGTGTGATTTATATTTCATATTAGTATAATGAAGTACCGACAATGAGTCTTGACGGTCTGGGATTGTTTTAAACATTTTTGTGGACATGGACTCAAAAAAAAAATTCGTAAAACCTAAAAACTTTTTGGTACAAGCTTTTATTTAAAAAGAGTTTTTATGTTAAAAAGCCAAAGGAATATAAAAAAAACACCGTTCCAAATTCAAAAAAGACTGTGTTTTAATACTCTGATCTAAAATAAAAGGCAGATTTAAGATGCATACGTAGGAACATAATAGAAGAAACTTTACCCCACTTAGATATTGAGTTTCGTACAACAATGTTTGTTGTATGAAACTCAATATCTAAATTATTTTTAATCTGATGTTACAAACGATTTTATTGAAAATAAAAGATGATTCTGGAACCTTGATTCCACCCCAAAAGTTCATCATCAGATCAATTTCAATATATCAAAAGAATTTATTGTCACCGGGAATTCGGCTTCACTCCAAATTTCAGCTCAATCGGACCCCTAGAAGTCGCTTTGAAATCGGTCGCAAGATTTGAAATAAACAAACATACATACATACAAACATACAAACAAACATTGCAGGTACAATAAAAGCTTTTAAAAATAGTTATGTTTGACTATGCAAAGTAGGATTTATTATTGTTTTCCCTGTGCAAAACGAGTTTATTGTATTTAAAATAAATTATTAACTATTTTAATATTTTATTAACTAGATATATAAAAATTAATATAATAATTGTAACTTAATATTATGCTGGAACACCTAGTACGCCACGACAGCCTTCTGAATTCGATTATAGAGTAGACTTTTAATTATTTTTATGATGTATAGTTTTCGATTTATTATTTTTAAAGTTCCTTATCCAGAGATGTGGTGGTACGGAACCCTCGGTGAGCGAGTCCGTCTCGCACTTAGCCTGTTTTTTTTATACAAATCGGTCAGCTGATCGGCCAGTTTCGTATAGGAAGTAAAAAAAAACTAATTGATTATAAGTTTCTTGGAGAAGATTGTTAAATTGGACGAGTGTAAGCCCACTTTTAACATCACTACACCTTTCCGTTACACCCCTCTATAATAATAACTACTTTAGGGACTCAAACGGGAGCTCCAAAGTCCCTATCAAAATATCGAAAGCGAATGTTGTTTTAAGTTTCACGTTGGCTTTTATTATACTACATTCTGGCTTTCAAGTTGTTATCCTAAGCACTGGAGTGGTCTGAAACATCTGAAACATGTGACTGAAGATATGCCTAACCTAGTACTAGATAAATTTATATTTGAATAACCTTTGCGATTAAGATAATCATAATTTTAGCTCAAATATGTCCCCACCGAGGGGCTCGAGCCTACCCTGAATTAGGGCGATCGGGCCTTAGTCGACCACGTGGGCCCAGTGCGGGTTGGTCGACTTCACACACAACCTGGGAGTTTCTTCGCAGGCGTGTGCAGGTTTCCTCACAATGTTTTCCTTCACCGTAAGAGCGTCGGATCATCATATCATATCAGCCGAAGGAAGTCCACTGCTGGACATAGGCCTCCCCCAAGGATCTCCACGACGACCGGTTCTGCGCTGCCCGCATCCAGCAGCTTCCCGCGACCTTCACCAGGATAAACGTACATAATTATGAAATCTAAATTCGAAATCACATAAGTACGTGGCAGGATTCGAACCACGACCTCCCGGACAGGAGGCGGCGGCCCTAGCCATTACGCCACCGACGATTAAGATTAAGAGAATATAATATATTACTTATATTTTTACTAGATTTTGCTAGCGCCTTCGCTCACGTGAACATAGTTTCTATGACTGTCTGCGAGGGTGCGCAGTGCGCGACCCGCAGTGGAAAAAAGTTGCCTATGCGTATGTTACTCCAGGTACCAATCTGTCTACCTACCAAATTTCAGCCAGATACGCTAAGTAGTTATTGCGTGAAAGAGTAACAAACATCCATATAACTATACATACAAACTTTCGCGTTAATAATATTAGTAGGATTATAAATCCAATTAAATATTTAAAGTTAAGAAATGGATGAAAAGAAATTTTCATGTAAGTTAAATGTAGATGAACATTCCCTTCATCCATTTTTTACCAAAGTAAATGTAAAAGATTAAGGATTAAATTTCTTTAGGTAGATAATTCATAGAAACTTACATAAAAATTCCCTTTTGTCCATTTTTTACCAAAATAAATGTGGAAGATTAATGATTATAATATAATCCTTTAGGTAGTTATTCATAGAAACTTAGATGAAAATTCCTTTTCATCCATTTTTTACCGAAATAAATGTGGAGGATTAATGATTATAATATAATCCTTTATTATTCATAGAAACTTAGATGAAAATTCTTTTTCATCCATTTTTTACCAAAATAAATGTGGAGGATTAATGATTATAATATAATCCTTTAGGTAGTTATTCATAGAAACTTAGATGAAAATTCCTTTTCATCCATTTTTTACCAAAATAAATGTAAAAACTTAAGGATTATATTCCTTTAGGTAGATATTCGTAGAAACTTAGATGAAAATTCCTTTTCATCCATTTTAAAGATTTAATTGGATTTATAATAAAAATATAAGTATCTATTAGTATATAGTACATAAGTATCTCTATATTAGATCCTGTTTCTAAATACTAACAACAGTTTTTAAGCTATTTGTTTTTTAGTATCTATTTATTTATATATTTCCAATAACTTTAAGTATACCAAGTCGTATTTATATCAAATTTATTTTGTAGTGCATTTAGTTTGGATAATTATTATTGCAATTATTATTATTAAACTGTAAACTTCTTTAATATTATGTTTGTTAAATAGTGTTTGTAACTTTTGGTCTCACCTATTTGTTCAAAACTCTTTTTTTTAATTCTGGGTTGACTGGAAGAGATCCCTTAAGAGGTAAATCCGCCTATGTACATTTTCTTTTCTTATTTTTACTGTATTTAGTTGACTGATTACTAAACAATATAACTATAATTTTTTGTATTATAATTATTTTAAAAAAGATCTTACCTTTGAAAAGGAACGAAGTTTTCTGCGTTCTTTTTTTTATTGCCGTTAACTCGAGGACAATACAACTGTCCGAAAGGTACATTTATATTTTTACAAGCTTTATATTAGCTTGCCGTGTGAGTTAGTTAGTTCGTATGTTAGTTAGATTGTCGCTTCCCGGTTTCCTATTAGGCTGAAATTTTGCATACACTTTAAGTTTGGATAACAACTTATGGTTAGCTAAGTGATGTTCTGTGGTTCAAATCCTGCCACGTACAAATGTGTTTTCGAATTTCGATTTCATATGTACGTTTATCCGACGCTCTTACGGTGAAGGAAAACATCGTGAGGAAACCTGCACACGCCTGCAGAGAAACTCGAAGGTTGTGTGTTAAGTCGACCGACCCGCAATTGGCCCGCGTGGTCGTCTAAGACCCGATCATCCTAACTCAGGGAAGGCTCGAGCCCCTCGGTGGGAACGTATATGAGCTGTATCATTGATGACTCTTTTAAAAGACCCATCCCGGGTAGGATATAATTATATTTTTGTGATTTGTGATAATAATTTAAGTGTGAAATCCTTTTTATAATTCCTGTACACTTTTTTCTAGGTCTTATATTTATATTTTCATCCTACATCATTATTAAAACAACACACACGCACGAACGGAGTTTTTAACCTACGCCACACCCTGGACACTTCATACAACGGGCCAAAAATGACATTTCAAAAAACGAATGACGGAAGAAACAAAATGGCGTCGAAATACTATACGTTCGACAACCAAACTGTAACCAATCTGTATCAATCTGGGTGACGAGGGGGAGAGGTCGCAATCTAGAGAGCGGCAGGGAGTGTCCATACTGTATGTTAGTACTTATATATATACTTTTCCCACGCCCTACCGTACCTACTCCTACCCGTCGTGTCACAAGTGTAATTTTTTTGACCATTTTCGTGCTTCGTTAAGCTGTTGGTATCGGTTGCTATCACTATGGCACGACTGTCGTTAAGCCGTGTCAGATGACTTAAAAGGCGGCTTGAAAAACTTCTGACAGTGGGATTCCCCACTAGCCCTGCAATCTCTGCCCACCCGGGCTTGGCCCTCGTGTGTGGAGTATGACGTGACCTCCCCGAGTTTGAGGAGTGACCCATGCCCCAGCATTGGGAACATCACCATCATCATATCAACCGAAAATCGTCCACTGCTGGACAAAGGCCTCCCCCAAGGATTTCCACGACGACCGGTCCTGCGCTGCCCGCATCCATCGGTTTCCCGCGATCTTCACCAGGTCGTCGGTCCACCGCATTGGGGACGTTTGTCTCTTAAAGTCGTTTTCCTCTACTCACTTAAAATCTGTGGGTATTCCCAGGGCCCGTCATATTCTTTCAGATGAAAACATTTTCCGCTAATCGAAAAGCCTATCTCGAATCCGAATCATCCCTTCCACAAAACATAATCAAATCAGGCAATGGCAAAGACCTATTAGATTACTTTGTAAGGACGAGCTCGTTGGCATTAAAAGCAGAACTCAAATAGAGCCCATAGTTTTCAGAGACTCAATCTTGTACGGCTGTAATTGTTCATAAAAACTACAGCTTAATAGATAAAAAGAATGATACAAGCTTTTATTTGATTAGATTTTTTATATTCAAAAGCCAAATGATTATAAAAAATACACCGTTCCAAATTCAAAACATACTGTGTTTCATACTTTGATCAAAAATAAAAGGTAGACTTAAGATACACACGTAGGCAGAGATATGCTATATATAAGGGGAGGTAGATAGGTTACATGCATCTAAAAAGTGAAGCAAAAAAAAAGATGCCAATTGGCCTCTCTTTTCTTAGTAACATTCAGTGCAATAGAAAGGAACTACCTATAACAATGTGTGTGTAAATGGCTTCGATTTTCAAATGTTGTTTGTTAGTGCATAACCCATCTATGGTAACAAATCTCTGCACGTAGGCATATAACAGAACAAGCGTTACTCCATTTTTTGTTACGATTGTTGTATGAATCTCATTATCTACATTATTTTTAACAAAAGGTTTAATACGATTCTATTGAAAAGACGATTCTGAACCCTTGATTCCAACCTCCAAAGTTCATCATCAGATTAACTTCAAAATACCAAAAGGATTTATTGTCACCGGGAATACGACTTCTCTCCAAATTTCAGCTCAATCAGACCCCTGGAAGTCGCTATAAAATTGATCGCAATATTTGAACTAAACAAACATACATACAAACAGTGCAAGTTAAATGAGCTGTCAAAAAGCCTTTTTTTGCGGATGGTGGCGAATCGGGAGCTGGTTCATTAATTTCCCTCTATTTTAACCGCCTCTGTTGCGTAATGGTTAGTCCATTTGCTTCACACCAGGAGGTCGCGGGTTCGAATCCCGGTGGGGTCAACTTGTAAGACTCGGTTTGGTTAGTGGCCCTACCATTTTCTAAGCCCGCTTAGCTAGCTACCACCATCTTATCTAAGACTTGCCACCAAACATCAGTGTTAACAACATTGATGTGTTCCGGCATGAAGATAGGATAGCCAGTTCTCCATTGCGTTGGGGAATCTTGGTAAGCCCGCTTCCATCTTCGGCATCATCGTCACTTACCATCAGGTGAGATGATGACAAGGGCTTACCATTTGTGAATAAAAAAAAATATGCTTGAGGAGAGCGATGGCCGTCTCCCGTATTAAACCCGTGATCTAGTGCTGTTTATATTAATTGGCCTACTCTTATTAATTGACATTACATATGTCGATAATTACACAATTACATTCAAATATAAAATGTGTTAAGAAAGTTTCTTTTGGACCCGACGCGTCATTTTTTCTCAATCCGCAAATAATTTCCGGAACTGTGCGCATATGTGTTTCAAGCCTTAGAAACTTCGTTTAAAGTACACTAAAAATATGATGCTCGAAATGTGTACACTGCCCAACTAGAAACTTAAAAAAATCAATTCGTCTGTATGTTTTTTTTTTGTACGTTACCGGATTGTTTCCCCCGATTTAGATGATAATTTTTTATTGACCACATTCCTCCTAGTTATATAAAAAAAATATCAAAATACTAGTACTTTTAGGAAAAAAAGATGTTGCAATTTTATCGATGTCGGTTGTCAACGTGTTCAGGCATGTATGTATGTATGTATGTTTGTATAATTTCTTTTTTGCACACAAGGAATAATCACAAATAGTAGATTGTTAATCAAGGGAAGAAAGTGACCCATTTCACTCGAGATATTTCTGGCGCTCGAACGAAGTGAGAACAACACGAAATTGACATAAATGATGTATTGAGCACAACAATAAAATGGCTTAATAATAATAATTTAAAAGTAAATATAAATAAAACAAAGTACATAAATTTTAATAATTATAACAAAGTTTTTTCTATAAATTACAAAAATGAACTTCTCTCGAGGGAAATAACTACAAAATTTCTTGGCATAGTAATTGATGAAAAACTAAATTGGAAGGGTCACATAGAGAAGATTTGTAGTAAAATTAATAGATTTATTTTCTCCTTGTATAAGTTGACGCAAATTGCAAGTAGACATACAGCTATGACAGCATACTACGCTTATATTGAATCTGTATTAAGGTATGGTATCATAATCTGGGGTAATAGTACTGATATCTCTAAGGCATTTATTGCACAGAAAAAGTGCATCCGAGCAATTTGTAACGTTGCTCCTGATATATCATGCAAACCCCTGTTTAAGTCGCTGAAGGTACTACCGCTCCCATGTCTGTATGTTTTTGAATGTGCAAAATTTGTGAAACAATATCAGTCCAGTTTTTACACACAGGCAAAGGACACAGTGCCAAGAAGTAGACGATTTCCGGAATTCTTAGTCCATGATGAAATTCCTAAATCTACTAGATATACCAAAAATTGTTACTGGATGTGCAGGTTAATCTATAACAGACTTCCAGCAAATGTGAGCGAGTTACCCTTGACTCAATTTAAAACTAGCTTGCATAGATGGCTGTCTCAGCGTAATTTTTATTCAATTCAAGAATTTCTAGAACATAAATTGTAAATCTAGTTTTACAAATAAATATGATACCTACTCGTATATGTGAATAATAATAGTATTAAATGTTATCTTAAATGTGATAAATAATGTTTGCATGCTATATTTTATGGCTGAATTGGCGCTCTAATTTTATGCAGTACCTCCATGTAATGTTACCCAATTCAAGGCGAATAAAGATCATTTCATTTCATTTCATTTCGAGGGTGGAATGGGTCATTTCACCCGAGTTAAACACTCTACTTTTCATTTCGACTGAGAGGAAATGAATTATTTATATGATATAAAGTATTAATTAGATATCAATAATTTAAGCTTACCTATACCCAGCCTCCAACCTTTTCGCAATGGCCGCTTGCCACGGCCGACTAGATTGTACCTAATCGAGATGGTCACGACGTGCATCTAGGTGGCCATGGCGAAAATTGAAAAAAAAGTGTCATTTTATCATTGCAATATGGCGCGCAGCAGAATGATTTAATATCAACCTATAGATCTAAAAACGGTAATTTAAAAAACTAAAAAACCCGCCTGCTTTTCTGTGTGATTTGGAAATGTAAAACCCTAAAACAAGAAAGTCGTCATACCCGTTGCACTTAACTTAAGAAAAATTGTAGCAGTCGGGACCCATTCTAGAAAGTCAGTCGTCTAGTCAGTATATTGGAGTAATCTGCAATGTAATATAGGTATGTGCTCTCAATTCACTATGCCTCCATTTCTAGAATGGGTCCCGACTGCTACAATTTTTCTTAAGTTAAGTGCAACGGGTATGACGACTTTCTTGTTTTAGGGTTTTACATTTCCAAATCACACAGAAAAGCAGGCGGGTTTTTTAGTTTTTTAAATTACCGTTTTTTATTTTATTCATTTTTTTAGTTTTATTATTGAATGAGTTCATTTGAATTTGGCGCCAAAAATCCGCCATTTAGTTTTTTTTTATTTTGATATACCCAATGTCACTCACACAGTAAATATGTATCTAACGACACCCCTCAAACTAAAATCTATCGAGCCGTTCAGGCTGCAGTGCGTGCCTAACATTGGAATTTGGCGCCAAAAATCCGCCATTTTGTTTTTTTATTTGGATATACCCAGTGTCATTCTCACAGTAAAAACCTATCTAACGACAACCCTCAAGCTATAATTCATCGAGCCGTTCAGGCTGCAGAGCGTGTCAAACATTTGAATTTTGCGCCAAAAATCCGCCATTTTGTTTTTTTTATTTTGATATACCCAGTGTCACTCTCACAGTAAATACGAATCTAACGATACGTCTCAAGCTAAAATCCATCCAGCCGTTCAGGCTGCAGAGCGTGCCAAACAATTATACATACAAACATACATACATACATACTCTCGAAAAACATAACCCTCCTTCTGGCGCAGTCGGGTAAAAAAACACGTCGTTTAATGTTTAGTTGAGTTTAGATATATGAAAACCACTTATTTTAATGTAATTTAATAATACGATGTAACTCAATTATCTTCGACTCCGTGGCTGGCAATAAAAAAAAATTACTTTCCACCCTAGGGATGACAATACTTTCCACCCTAGGGATGACAATACTTTCCTCCCTAGGGATGGAAAAGCAATGTTCCGCCCGGCTATCTACTCATGAAAATTTAACTTTCCGAACAGGAGAGATGAAAATGGTTTTACATACTTAAGTGTACAAAGGCGGTCTTGGTCAGTTATTACTTATTTACTTGGATTTTTTTCATTTCGAAGTTGGATTTTCTGAATGGCAGGTCTTTAAAACTCTAGGCAAACGTCAATGGGCAATGGACTAATTTCAGTTCATATCGTGTTCTGTAGCGGACCAGACCGGCGGAACGAAAATATGTTTGCGCCGCCATCGCGATAGCTCTGTGACCGGCCTGATATATGGGATATGTTTGTACTGGCACCGCCCTTAGCACAGTATTACAATATAGCGGCTAACAGTAGTGCAACGAATGTACTTACGCAGAGCAATGGAAGGGTACTTGCGGGGCAGCGGGGAACAGCCTGGCAAACTCTTCACCAGATCATCGGTCCACCGAGTGGAAGGCCTACCTACGCTACGTTTTCCGGTGCGCGGTTGCCATTAGAGAACTTTACTGCGCCAACGGCCATTCGAGAACTTTGCTGCCCCAACGACCATCCGTTCTACCACCCCCTCTATCGCCTCTCCCACTGCCACTTAACTTTAGCAATTCTGAGAGCTATGTCGGTTACTTTGGTTCTCCTACGGATCTCCTCGTTTCTGATTCCATCACGCAGAGAAACTCCGAGCATAGCACACTCCATTGCCCTTTGGGTGACCTTGAGCCTTTTTATGAGGCCCGTAGTAAGCGACCATGTCTCAATTCCGTATGTCGTCATTGGCAACATACACTGGTCGAAGACCTTGGTCTTACTGCGGTATTTGGGACGTGAAGATATTACGTGTAAGCTAACTAAGCTAATAAGTTCATTTCACAAGACCTTAAAACTTTTATTTGGAAAGACTTAATCATAACGTATTCCTCTCAGCAAAACCCTTTCATTTGATACCCATATCATGGGGGTGCATAAAAAAAATAACTGGTCCGCCATCTTTAGGAGTCCGCCATATTGGATTTAGAATAACATCACTTAGCTGACCATGCATTGTCACCCAAACTAAATGTGTGTGCAAAATTTTAGCTCAATCGGTTGAAGATGTCTGCTTCAAAATTGGGTTACAAGATTCCACCCGAACAAACATACATACATTGCTAGTTAAAAAAAAGCTTGTAAAAAACTTGGAAGTGTATTTTTTCCCATAAGTTTTCACCGCCTCCGAAGCCCAGGGGCAAAAGTTCACTGGCTTTACACAGGAGGTCGCGGGTTCGATTCCCGGCGGGGTCATTTGTAAGACTCGGTTTGGTTGGTGGTATAGGGCATTTTCTAAGCCCGCCTGGCTAGCTACCACCATCTTATCTTAGTCTGGCCGCCAAATATCAATGTTGATATCATTGGTGTGTTCCGACATGAAGATAAGATAGCCAGTTCCCCAATGCGTTGGGGAATCTTGGTAAGCCCGCTTCCATCTTCGTCAACATCGTCACTTACCACCACCAGGTGAGATGTTGTCAAGGGTTTACCAATTGTGAATAAAAAAAAGTACGTTTATTAAGGCTAGCTAGTTAATATAGGAATCAGACTATTCAACTCCTACTGTCTGCGGCCCGTAATAAATTTTGTGACAAACAATATTCCAGGCCCTTTGTCTGGTTGAAGCGCGCATCGATCCCCCCCTCACTATACCAGCTATAGCCTATAGAGGCTTGTTTTCTAATTCACAATACGGCAGCCAACAGGGACAAACTGTTCAACAGTACCTATTAAATGGCATGTGGAACTCATCTCATTACACATGTATGAGAAAAGGTTATTCTGTCACAAAAAAGATAAGATAAGATAGCCAGATCCATTGCGTTGGGAAATCTTAGAAAGCCCGCTTCCATCTTTGGCATCAGCATCACTTATCATCAGATGATATGATGCCAAAGGGGTTACCAATTGTGAATAACAAAAAAGGGTAGAAGCCCAAATTAACAGGTCCTATGCCAAGTTTGTTACAGCCTGTGTAAAAAATTGAAACTATGGTTAGGAAAGTTTAGTGAGAAGATCTTAACCCGGCGTGTATGAGGTCGGGTATCTCATACCCATAAATTTTAAACAGAAATATTAAGTGTTTTATACACTTAATATTTCTGAACTGCGTGATTCCTGGGACTCGGCTGACTTGGTAGCTGGAGGAGGTGCCGCGAGGAGTGATGTTCAGTGATTTTTTAATTATTTTTTAAAATTTTTAGTGAACTACACATGCGCAAACACACAGCGGGTACGTAATATCCGACCTCATAAAAGAAGATATTTGAATGTTTTATGTTGGTTTTATGTTGTCTTAAAGCTAAATTATATAAGACAGATAATATATTTTTTAATTTTGTGTGCACAGTTGTCAAAATATCTGTTTTTTTTATATATTAAGTCATAGTTCCTAAATATTATTGATTTTTGTGTATAAAAATAGAACTTTGTTTTTTTATATAAATATAAATACTATTATAACTAGAACTAAGTAATTTTATCATCTTACCTCATGTCCCTACTGTTAATTAATATATTACAGTAATAAGTAGTCATTTCAGTTATCAAAATCAACAATTTCTATATTTGGGTATGTCACACCATGTCGCAGTTGGTGTAACAATTTTTCACCTCATTCACGCCGGGTTAAATAATAGCTATCGTGAAAACTTACCCAATTTGAAAAGTACAATCGCCTCAGAGATCGTCCAAATTTTTTTCGCTCCCATTACGTACCTCATTGTGTGCGTAGTCCCGTTTCAATTGATATTTTCGGATACCTACCTTGTCCCCGAATTTCACCTTTTCCGAACCGCCAACAGTTCCCCCGCCGAGTAATCCACCGTAAAAATATCTAATTTGAATAAATTTCATGGTCTGGCCCCAATAAAAATTCGATTTTGTCGTCACATAATCGATTCTATCGAAGGTACGGGTCGCAATTTTGTGTCAACTATGAAACGTTCAGAAAGTTTGTAAAAATGTATGGTTGTATGGATGTATGTTTGATACTCTTTCACGCAAAAACTACTGAATGGATCTCGCTGAAAATTGGTAGGTAGACAGATTAGGACCTGGATTAACACATAGGCTACTTTTTTCCACGCTCGCGAGTCGATTGCGGCTCGCGCACTGCGCACCCTCGAAAAGTCATAGAAACGTTGTCCACGAGGGTGAAGTCGCGGGAAAAAGCTATTATTATATGTATAATACTAGCCGTCCGCATGCGGCTGCGCCCGCGTTGTTTTCGATTTTCCCGTGGGAATAAGACATTTTCCCACGGAAAAAAGTAACCTATGTGTTATTCTGATGTACAGTCTATATTATTGTAAAGTTTAATTAAAATCCATTCATTAGTTTTAGCGTGAAAGAGTAACAAACATCGCGTTTATAATATTAGTAAGGATTGTTTTGTTTTGTCTTATTTGACCTTTGTAGAACTTAGCTTTGTAAATTTAGAGGTAATGTATTTTGTTCGATTTTGGAATGGTGGGTGGGCGATATTCCGGTAAGGTCGCCATCATGTTTAAGGTGCTATTGTTAGACAGCAACGTAGGTAGGTCAGCTACTCGTACGTATGGAACGTGCACGTTGTATCTAATGTCGCTATATCGAACACTATTAGTCGACAAAGCGAATGGTCGTGCTGGCGGTGGGTTTTCTGTGGATCGCGGTTTCAGAAATTGAACGAGCGTTGAACGTTTGTCATATCGAATTTCAGTTTAAAAAAATAATTAAAACTGCTACTACTCAAGATTTTTAAAAAATCACCTTAAAAAAAAGCAACCACCACATGTAACGCTTGATTTGGTACCTACCACTGATACACCAACTACCTAAATTAGAATTTCATCATCCTCATCATAACAGCCGAAAGACGTCCATTGTTGGACAAAGACCTCCCCCAAGGATTTCCACAACAAATGGTCCGCCGTTTCCTGCTTCCTTTATCAGGTCGTCGCGTCGGTCTATCGAGTGGGACACCTGCCTACGCTACGTCTTCCGGTGCGCGATAGCCACTCGAAAATTTTTAGTAACCCAACGGCCTGCCAAATAAGACTTACCGCGACGTAGAATTTAAAGGTATTCCAAACTACGAACACTCGATGCAGCATAATTCGACGCAACGTTTTTCGATATTACAAACTGAGCCTGATAAGTACACCTAGACAAAACAACAGCAAAGTACGCCTTCGTTCGTGCTTCGCTCCACTGACTCATTCCGCGATGCTGATCAAATGCTTCGTGGCGCGCCTCCTTACGAAATTACCAAAGAGCCTTTACTCACCTCGACTGGCGTTGAGGAAGTAACCCATCGCGCCTTTGTTAAGCAATTTCGTATTTAACATATGCGCAGAGTGTGTTTTTAAAGCTTTTATTTAACTTGTAATATTCGTATGTATTTATGTAAGTAACAGATGGCCGATGGGGCAGTAAAGTTCTCGAGCGGCGACCACGCACCGGAAAACGTAGCGTAGGCAGGCCTCCCACGCGGTGGACCGACGACCTGGTGAAAATCGCGGGAAGCCGATGGATGCTGGCAGCGCAGGACCGGTTGTCGTGGAAATCCTTGGGGGAGACCTTTGTCCAGCAGTGGACGTTTTTCGGCTGATATTATGATGATGATTAATGTGTGTTTATTTTTTGAAGATTTGTCTTGCGATCGATTTTAGAGCGAGTTCCAGGGGTCTGTCTGATTGAGCTGAAATTTGGAATGAAGCCGTATTCCCGTTGACAATAGATCCTTTTGGTATTTTGAAGTTGATCTGACAATGAACTTTGGAGGTGAAATCAAGGTCACAGAATCGTCCTTTATTTTCAATAGAATCGTAGAAAATATACACTCTAGTTGTGTAGAAATGGCCAAAGTAAACCAATCTTTAAGTGTCTTCTTACAAATAAACCATTTTCAGTTGGTATGAATGGTAGAATTGTATGAAAACTAAGTATAAAAGACAGTCTTTTTTTTAATTTGGAACCATGTATTTTTATATTAATTTGAACATTTAACTTTTTTTAATATACAAACTCTTTTCACATAAAACTTGAATACCAAAAAGCTTTTAAGTTTTTTCTGAAAATTATTACAATTGCGTAACATTACAGGGAGTAACAAAATAGGTGTAGGTCCCGTTTACTGGGGCTTTTCCTCATCATACTGAACAACTTTTTCAACCGACTACCAAAAAGGAGGAGGTTCTCAATTCGACTGTATGTTTTTTTGCATGTTTGTTACGCGATATCTCCGCCGAATGTGAACCGATTTTCATGACTCTTATTTATTCGATAGGGTAAATAAAAATCCCATATAAATTTTAATAAAGTCGGTATAGTACTTTATTAGAAAATTAACAAAAACAAAAAAAATGCATACTTGTACTAAATTGTTGCGATAGAAGTCGGTTTTTTAAAGTGTTTAGCGTTTTCAATAATTCAAGATGGCCAATTCGCAAAAAAAAATTGAACTCTTCATATAAATCGATCAGCTGCTTGACTAATTCAGCGCATTTTGGTTTACTTAATTATTTTATTTTTCTTACCATGATTTTATTAGATTAATTTAAAAAGAGAACCCTGTTCCATTCCACCGTGACAAACATTACCCAAACTTGGTAACTCCGAATGGACAGATCTTTCCAGCACGTTCACTAATGCGTGAATCTATTCACATTCTCATCTTGTACAAAAACCATCTCATTAATCTTACGGATTTACTTTTGTATTCTCGATGTGTATACATCCGTTGGATAGATAGGTACAGATATACCGCGAAATCCTCTCTCGTTTCGTTTCTGGGACTCTGAGCCGAGCACTGTCTGGTTGGTCCGATTTATGATTATTTTCGTTTTAAAAAGACATAAGACATAAGACATTTATTGATTCCTTGTCACCAAACACACATACATAATATTGGGAATAAATTAAATAAATGAGAGGATAACAATAACAAAATAACAGTACCTAATATTACAAGTAGAGAAAAAACTATCGAAGTATGATATGTGTGTATGTGTTTGTGTGTGTGTGTGTGTGTGTGTGTGTGTGTGTGTGTGTGTGTGTGTGTGTGTGTGTGTGGTGAAAGAATCACGGACCGCGCTCAGCGTATACTGCTTGCGGCTTATGCTGCAACACAGCGCTGATTTTCAGCGTGGCTCAGGGCTAGTTTTATCGCTATAAGTGTGGGAAAAAAGTTGTGATTCAGATTCAGATTCAGCGATAAGACTGTAGCGGTGGCCCGGCGCAATGTGCGTGGTAAGCATTTTGCCACCGCGTCGCCCCGTGTCGTCGCAGTCGGTCTCCCACCCTAGTTGTGTGCGCGCATGCGCGAATAAATATAAATTCCAAATTCAATTATCTTTACCTTAATTCCAACACACGCACCCTTAGATAGTGTATTAGGTTTACACCTAAAAAGCTGTTGATCATGCAAGTTAACTGACCACAAGTACGGTCTTTTCATGGCATTTTTTACCCGTCTGACTAAAAAGGAAGGTAGTGTTTTTTCGGATGTATGTGTGCATGCTTCTTTGACTGAGCCTGTAGTTGTAACGGCTTGATGGATTTTAGTGCGAGATGTCGTTTGATTCGTCTTGGTCCCAAAAGTGACAGGATAAATTTCAACCCGAGAGCCCAAAAAATAAGGGTGTTGTTTTTATGAAGGTGTGTTTTTAATTTATATTTAAACTAGCTTTTGCCAGCGGCTTTGCTAGCGTGAACATAGTTACTATGACTGTCTTAGAAGGTTCTCACTGCGCGAAAAAGTTGCATCTATGTTAATCCAGGTCCTAATCTGTCTACCTACCAAATTTCATCCAGATCCGTTTATATGTTGTGGCGTGAAAGAGTAACAAACATCCATACATACAAACTTTCTCGTTTATATTATTAATAAGGACTAATGTTAGGTTATGCTCAGCCGTTTTCGTGCTTGGCAAGGCACGTTAAGGCAAGGTATTGGTTGGAACAGTTGTCTCTGTCTTTTTCTTTACGTGTAAAGAGAAAAGAAAATAACCACACTTTTTCAATGGTTTTTCGTTTCAATCAAAAACTACAATGAAAGTATAAAAAATAATAACATTACTCAATTTGTATTGTTGATCAACAAATATACAGGGTCTTCGACAGATGGTTGAAAATACGAAAATGGGGGATAGGTGGGGTCGCCTCCCACCTATTTTGAGAATTAAAAAAAATCTAGGACTTGTAATTTTTTTTACAGGATTTTTTTTCCTTTTTTTAGAAATTTTGCCATTTTTATACCTTTGAACACATGTAACTTTTTGTTTTTTAAAGCTAGCTCCAAAATCTTTTTTTTAATAGACTTTTATAAGATTGTCGGCTCTAAAAAAAATTATGTTTGTTTCAAGTTATTGCTAAAAACAAAAATGTGGGCCCCCGAACTTAAAAAAAAAGTTGAACAAAAATTTAAAACTCAACTTTGCGATGCATTTAAAAAAAAATGGGGCTGGAAGGCTTCTGATTTTTTTCAAACATCTCTAAAGCTTAGGCTTTTGAATGGTATGTAATTTGTTTCGGTATCTTTTTTGTAACCGGAGTTGTTAATTTTTTTTACTCAATTGGACCATGTTGACGAAATTCCACTAGTTACATGTTTTGTGAAATGTATCAAATGCAAAGTTGAAAATAATGTAAATACTTACTGTTGGGACGGTTACAAAGAGCAGGTACGTTTTTTTACATTCTTGCACACACATAATGGCTATCTTTTGTCATTTATTGGCATATTGGAGTTAGCACTTCCATATGCCAATAAAATGTCCGCATATTCCGCATTGGTAAATTGAGCCATTTTAAACCACAACAAAGTCTTAACAAAACGTCTGATAATAACAAAAAGTGACAAACAACAAAAAAACTTAACAAAATCACAAACGTTAATAACGTTAACGTTTTTTTTGTTTTCGTTAATTTCACTTTGCTGAGTTTGTGCGCGACTGAAGTAAAACTTCTTTAGCTCCATCTATCTCTATGTATAAAAGTAAAAACTTAGTCTTCAGAATAATGGAGGTATAGACAGTTTATGAAAAGAGTTTTATTATCCTCTGAAAATGATCAAATCTTTGTCATCTTATATGTTTGTTTCGATTTTTTTGACAACCGATATTGTTGCCTTGGCAACCGATATTGTTGGTAAACAAAAATAAACAGTATCTTTCTTTTCTATCTTCACTAATTTATATATTCCTCTCAACTTCCGTTCGCCTCGCCCGACCACACTTCCGTAAAGCTCTCGTCACGCTTCCACCAGCTTACTCCCATAGTCAAGCGTCAGTAAAGAAGTTTTTCTAAAAAAACCCATTTCATATGGGTTGTAAACAATAGACGGTCAATTAACCACTCCAGAGTAGTCCAGAGAAACAACTCCGTCACGAATGGGACAATGCGGACCAGATACATCATCATATCAGCTCATATACATGTCCCCACCGAAGGGCTCGAGCCTACCCTGAATTAGGGCGATCGGGCCTTAGTCGACCACGCGGTCCCAGTGCGCGTTGGTCGACACACACAACCTGCGAGTTTCTTCGCAGGCGTGTGCAGGTTTCCTCAATATGTTTTCCTTCACCGTAACAGCGTCGGATAAACGTATATATGAAATTCGAAATCACATTGGTACGTGTCAGGATTCGAACCATGTCCTCCCGAACAGGAAGCGGCGGCCCTAACAGAGTGCCACCGACGATCGTTCACTCAACATCTACATTATTTTTAATCTGAGAAGTGCATGTCTAAATTGGATCTTATTCTTTGGTCAAACCAACCTCAGAGAAAGCCGTGTCAGGATGTACTTCATACGAGCCGTTCCCGAGCGAGAGCCCAGGTGTACTCCGATCACGTCAAAGTAGTAAAATAATAAAACTTTATCCTTCGCGTCAACGTTTTGAATAAAATGCAAAACGTGCCTGGGATGCATCCAAATCCACCAGAGGCGCGGACGCGGCCGGTACAAAGAACATGGTATCTTTATCCTTACTAATTTTATAAATGTGAAAATGTGTTTGTTTGTTTGTTTATACGTTTGTTTGTTACCTTTCACGCTTCAACACCTTAACCAATCTTAATAAAATTTGTCATGCAGATAGCCTGTGTCACTAGAAAGGACATAGGCTACTTTTTATCCCGTAAAAATAGCAAAGTCCGATGCAGTTCCTGAGGGAACTGAAAATTTACTGATTTTTTTGGTTAATTTCTTTAAACGAACACTGGATTGCTGTGATTTTTTGCACAGAGATGGCTGAGGGGGTGGGAAATGACATAATTTTCTATTTAGCATATCCTGACATGGTTCCCGAGGGACCTGGGCACAACTCATTTCCGCGCTCGCGCACGTTAGCATCGCAACAGAGATACGGACTGAAGTGGTTTTTTGTATAGAAGTGACAAAGACTTCTTATCAGAATAGCCCGATATCGTTCCTGAGGGATCTGATGAAAACTCATGTCCGCACTCGCGAGCCGCTTGGGGCTCGCGCACCACTCACCCTAAAAGACAGTCATAAAACCGATGTCCACGCGGGCGAAACCGCGGGCAAAAGCTAGTGTACAAATACGTTCCTTCTATTAAGGTACGTTCTTAATTACAGCTGTCAAATATGAATATAGACTTATGGCTACGTCCTTTTGCACAACAGTGCTACCTACCAGATATCGCTACAATTTTGTAATCTCGCTATATAATATTTAAATCATCATATCAACTCATATAATAGGTCCCCACCGAAAGGCTCGCACCTACCCTGAATTAGGGCTATCGGGCCTTAGTCAACCACGCGAGCCCAGTGCGGGTTGGTCGACTTCACACACAACCTTTGAGTTTCTTCGCAGACGTGTACAGGTTTCCTCACTATGTTTTTCCTTCACCGTAAGAGCGTCGGATAAACGTACATATGAAATCGAAATTCCAAAACACATTGGTACGCGGCAGGATTCGAACCACGAACTCTCAGACAGGAGGTAGCGGCCCTTGCCATTACGCAACCGACGCATTTAAATACCATCTCCAAAACAAACATTAATATATTAAGCATTGTTTCAGTTACATGAGTAAACATTTTGTAATGTTTTTTTGTCATAGGTCTAAAAATAACTAATATACAGGCTCAAGGCCAATTGTATTGTCCCTTAGTGCACGTTCCCAAAATTATTAGGCTAGAATTATATTGAACTAGCTTTTATCCGCGGCTTCGCTCACGTGGGGCATCGTTTTTATCGGCTCGCGAGCGTTGACATGAGTTAAATCCGCATCCCTCGGGAACTATATCGCGCTGTTTTGTACTAATGAAGTCTATGTCACTTCCTACCCCGTCAACTATCTTTATGCAAAAAATCACGTCAATCCGTTGCTCCGTTGCGACGCCGATATGCGGTAGCATGGAAATAAGTTTTCCCCAGATCCATCGGGAACTATACTTATTAGCAGTATATGTCATTTTCTACCCCCTCAATCATCTCTGTGCCAAAAATCAGAATAATCCGTTGCTCCAAAGCGATGTTAAAGAAATCAACCAAAAAATAGTATCCAATATCCTTCTTTATAATACAGGTTACGTGCATGCCAAATTTCGTCAATATTGGTTGAGGCAAGAAGAGGTAACAAGCAAACAAACATACACATTTTCACATTTATAATATTACTAGCTGTTTCCGGTGGCTTTTCGAGGGGCGGCTCGAGAGCGTGAAAAAAAGTAGCCTATGTGTTAATCCAGGTCCTAATCTGTCTACCTACCAGATTTCAGCCAGATCCGTTCAGTAGTTTTTGCTAGAAGAAGTAACAAACATACCACTCACAAACTTTCGCCTTTGTAATATTAGTTGGCTATAAAAATGACGAAGCTACCAAAAAGCTTCATTCGTATTTTATAATACCATCATTCCTTCTACCTTGAATGGGGCTGTCTGCGTCGCACAGTACCGCTGGGAAACGCAATTCACTGCGAATATTTTTACCTAAATTGCCCACATGTGACTATTGTTGCAGAAAAGAGTACATAAAGGCTTAAGAAACTTCATCGAGAAAAGCTTAAAAAATCTTCGTTGCCTACCTTCATCGACGAGAAAGAATCTTACATTATTGAGAAAAATGAGAAGATTTGACTGATAATATCTGAGAGGTAATCGGTTTAAGATTGAGTAGCAATTTTGAAGCAATTTCCTTACACGCGTGTATCCTTACCTTATCCTTACTTAATATTGTAAACGTGAAAATTTGTTTGTTTGTTACCTTTCCACGTTTTGAACGCCTTGACCAATCTTTATGAAATTTAGCATGCAGGTAGCCTGTGTCACGGGGAAGGACATAGGCTACTTTTTACCCCGGGAAAATAGCATTGATGCAGTTCCTGAGGGAACTAAAAAAATACTCGATTTTAGTGATTTTTTGCACAGAGATGGTTGAGTAGGTGGGAAACGACATAATTTACTAATCACCCTTAAAGACAGTCATAAAAACGATGTGTACTAGGGCGAAGCCGCGGGAAAAAGATAGAAATATTATAAATGTGAAAATGTGTTTGTTTGTTACCTTTTCACGCTTCAACACAAAAATTAGAAACCAATTATTATTATTATTATCACCAATCTTGATGAAATTTGGCATGCAAGTATCCTGTGTCACGGGGAAGGACATAGGCTACTTTTTATCCAGTGAAAATAGCAAAGTCCAATGCAGTTCCTGAGGGAACTGAAACTAATATTCTTTTTTATTGGCTAATTTCTTTAAAAGAACAATGGATTTTTGTGGTTTTTTGCACAGATGGTTGAGGAGTGTCATAGATTGCTAACCACAATAGCCCGATCTGTGATAGGGATCTGGAGAAAACTCATTACCACGCTCGCGAGCCGCTTGCTTTTCGCGCACCACTCACCGTCAAAACATCCATAAAAACGATGTCCGGGATGACGGGCGAAGCCGCGGGAAAAAGCTGTTCGTCACTATATTTTCCTTCACATCCTTATTTTCGAAATCCTTCGTTCTATTCCCGAAAAATATTCCCCATTACGAGGCTTAGTCGCTTCGTGCGAGCGAGTGTAAGCCGCGTCAACTGTATTCAGTCTGAGCGCTATTTAGCATAAATTCCACACGACAGACTTACGAGTAGCTTGCTCGTCCGACTAATTCAATAGAAAAATCTGGGCTACATTAGTTACAATAGCTTAGTAACTAACATGTATATTCCGCCTTCGTGGCGTAATGGCAAAGTATATATATTAGTACTAGCTTTTTCCCGCGGCTCCGCCCGCGTGGTTATCGTTTTTATGCCTGTCTTTAAGGGTGATTATTAGTAAATTATGTCGTTTCCCACCTACTCAACCATCTCTTTGCAAAAAACCACAACAATCGAGTATTTATTTTGTTCCCTCAGGAACTGCAGCAGATTATGCTATTTTCCCGGTATAAAAAGTAGCATATGTCCTTCCCCGTGACACAGAATACCTGCATGCCAAATTTCATAAAGATTGGTCAAGGCGTTGAAGCGTGAAAAGGTAACAAAGAAACACATTTTCACATTTATAATATTACTAGTTGTCCCGGCGAACTACGTACCGCCTTACATTACACTACCCTACCCTACCCTACACTACCCTACCCTACACTACACTACCCTACCCTACACTACACTACCCTACCCTACACAACCCTACCCTACACTACACTACCCTACCCTACACTACTCTACACTACCCTACACTACTCTACACTACCCTACACTACACTACCCTACCCTACCCTACACTACCCTACCCTACCCTACACTACCCTACCCTACCCTACACTACCCTACCCTACACTACTCTACACTACCCTACACTACTCTACACTACCCTACACTACACTACCCTACCCTACCCTACACTACCCTACCCTACCCTACACTACCCTACCCTACCCTACATACACTACACTACACTACCCTACACTACACTACCATACACTACACTACCCTACACTACACTACCCTACACTACACTACCCTACACTACACTACCCTATCCTACACTACCCTACCCTACCCTACCCTACCCTACCCTACCCTACCCTACCCTACCCTACACTACCCTACCCTACCCTACTCTACACTACCCTACCCTACACTACCCTACCCTGCACTACACTACTCTAACCTACCCTACCCTACCCTACCCTACCCTACCCTACCCTACCCTACCCTAACCTAACCTACCTACACTACCCTACCCTACACTACACTACCCTACCCTACACAACCCTACCCTACACCACTCTACCCTACACTACACTATCCTACCCTACACTACTCTACACTACCCTACACTACACTACCCTACCCTACACTACCCCACCCTACCCTACACTACCCTACCCTACCCTACATACACTACACTACACTACCCTACACTACCCTACACTACACTAACCTACACTACACTACCCTACCCTACCCTACACTACCCTACCCTACCCTACTCTACACTACCCTACCCTACACTACCCTACCCTGCACTACACTACCCTACCCTACACTACACTACCCTACCCTACACAACCCTACCCTACACTACACTACCCTACCCTACACTACTCTACACTACCCTACACTACACTACCCTACCCTACCCTACACTACCCTACCCTACCCTACACTACCCTACCCTACATAAATAAATAAATATTCTGGGACAAATCACACATGGTCATCTGGCCCCAAAGTAGGATTCCCTGTGTTATGGTTACCAGAGACTGATATACATACTTATATACGTTTAAATACATACATGTATAGATATTTAACACCCAGACACAGAGCAAACAAATCTGCTCATCACACAAATGTTTGCCCTGGGTGGGGATCGAACCCACAACTCTCGGATCAGTAGTCAAGAGCACTAACCACTGAGCCACCGAGTCAGTCTACACTACCCTACCCTACTCTACACTACCCTACCCTACACTACCCTACCCTGCACTACACTACACTACACTACCCTACCCTACCCTACCCTACATAAGAACCTTCTCCTGACAATAACGAACTCGACAAAAAAGAATTAGCCAAATCGGTCCAGCCGTTCTCGATTTATGCGCTTACCAACACATTTTGCGATTCATTTTTATATTATAGACTAGCTGTCCCGGCGAACTACGTACCGCCTTACATTACATTACACTGCCCTACCCTACCCTACCCTACACTACACTACCCTACCCTACACTACACTACACTACACTACACTACCCTACCCTACACTACCCTACCCTACACTACTCTACCCTACACTACACTACCCTTCCCTACACTACTCTACCCTACACTACTCTCCCCTACCCTACACTACCCTACACTACCCTACCCTACACTACCCTACCCTACCCTACATACACTACACTACCCTACACTACCCTACACTACACTACACTACACTACCCTACACTACCCTACCCTACACTACCCTACCCTACCCTACCCTACCCTACCCTATCCTACCCTACACTACACTACACTACCCTACCCTGCCCTACCCTACCCTACTCTACATAAAAACCTTCTCCTGACTATAACGAACTCGACAAAAAAGAATTAGCCAAATCGGTCCAGCCGTTCTCGATTTATGCGCTTACCAACACATTTTGCGAATCATAGATAGTAAGGATTAACATACAGTATTGACACTCCCTGCCGCTCTCTAGATTCCGACCTCACCCCTTCATCACCCAGATTGATACAGACTGGTTACAGTTTGGTTGTCGGACGTATAGGATTTCACTGCCACTTTGTTTGTTACGTCATTTCATTTCTGGCCCCTTGTATAAAGTGACGAAGGTGTGGTAATGGTTAGTCCATTCGCTTCACATTCGATTCCCGGCGGGATTAACTTTGTAAGATTCGGTTTGGTTGGTGGTAGGGCATTTTTATAGCCCGCCTGGCTAGCTACCACCATCTTGCCGCTAAACATCATTGATGTGTTCCGGCTTGAATTAAGATAGCCAGATCCCCATTGCGTTAGGGGATCTTGGTAAGCCCGCTTCCATCTTCGGCATCATCGTCACTTACCATCAAGTGAGATGATGCCAAGGGCTTACCAATAGGGGATCGGACAGCATCGAAAATAAATTCTGAAATATGATTTCCTAAATTGCTCTTCTCTTGAAGTTTCAAAAAACCTTACATGTTTTGTTTTTCCATCACGTCTTCAATTTTTAATTGATCAAATTCACAAAATAAGTTCGTCGATGACTCTAAAAATCTATGTCGTCACTTGTGGGTATTTCAAACATTTATAGAACGAAATTACGTTTTTGACAGATCATAAAAAGTAACTCAAATGACTAGCAGTCCGATCCCCTATTGTGAATTAAAAAAAAATTAACAGTTTGTTGCTCGGAAAATTCCTGTTACACTAAGTGAACTGCCAGTAAACTTTTGCGCAAACAATCGACCTTTTCTGTTATTTGCGCTCATTTGTATCAGTTTCGCTGCGTAAGTTCCCCCGTTCTGGGCAAGGCATTTCTGTGGGCAGCGGCCGTCCAAAACTTGGAATATAAATTTGGGCGCAAGCCGGTTGTTTTAGAGACCGACCCGAAATTCGGTTTCGGCCTATTAATCGGCCTATGTAATATGATATTTATAATACGAAATGAATCTAATCTAATGTTATCTAATCTTATCTAATCTAATTTTTATTGTCGTTTGCGCTTCAATTTTTTGAACGTATTTTTAAGACTTCATGAATCGTGCTCGAGATTATCATTTAAGTTGCAACCGCCTCCGTGGCGTAAGGGTTAGTCCATTCGCTTCACACCAGGAGGTCGCGGGTTCGATTACCGGCGGGGTCAACTTTGTAAGACTCTGTTTGGTTGGTAGTAGGGCATTTTTATTGCCTGCCTGGCTAGCTATTACCATCTTAACTAAGTCTTGCCGCCAAACATCAGTGTTTACAACATTGATGTGTTCCGGATTGAAGATAAAGCCAGATCCCCTTTGCGTTGAGGAATCTTAGTAAGCCCGCTTTCATCTTCGGCATCATGGTCACTTACCATCAGGTGAGATGATGCCAAGGGCTTATCAATTGTGGATAAAAAAAAAGTTAATTGTGGAAGCTTCAAGCACACCCTGGACACTTCTTACAACGGGCCAGAAATGACATTTCAAAATGGCGGCGAAATCCTATACGTTCGACAATCAAACTGTAACCAATCTGTATCAATCTAGGTGACGAGGGGATGAGGTCGCAATCTAGAGAGCAGCAGGGAGTGTCCATACTGTATGTTAGTACTAATATGTATACTTTGCTACAAGTGTCTATTCGGTTTCGATTCTGGACTGAAAGTTTCGGTCTCAAACTGAAATTCGGTATTGTTTTCGATTTAGGTACAAACTTGTTTTAGTCATACTCTATTTGTTTGTCGGCAATAGGCACGCTCGCCGACATAAATTATCGGACAACATTCGTCTGGAGTTTACCGACACAGATCTACCAATATTTACATACAACTGTCAGAGTTGTGCTTCGAAATGTTTTGTTGGGATAACATGGAGTGATCTATTGGGCTCGACCGCACTGGTTTCTTTTTAACCGACTTCAAAATCATTGAAAACGCTAAACTCGTTAAATAAAACCGACTTCCATCGCAACAACTTATACATTTTTGCATTATTATTTTCGATTTTTGTAAATTTTCTAATTATGTGTGTTCGCGCATAACTTTGTTATTTATGAACCGAATTTGATGATTCTTTTTTGGAAACCAGCATCTGATGATGGCATCCCAGAGAAATCCAAGGGAACCTTCAAAAATCGTTGTGGCGGCTAGTGCGTTTGAAGTCTTTTTTTTGTTTAAAATTATATTATATAAATACTCCAGTACCTACTGATTTTAAGAGGACTGTAAACCCACGGCGAAAATTAGATTTTGCATATAAAAGGCGATGACGATTTTCACCGCTTAAATGTTAACCGATTTGGACCAATTTTTGATATGTTGTCAGTCAGAAAAAAGCTAGGCTTATACGTTTCGTTTTTTTTAAATTACTGATTATAAATTTAAAAAAATAGCCGAAATGAATTTTGTAGTATGAAAACACGTGAACAACAACTAAATTTAACTTATTTAATAATAATAATAATAATAAATATTCTGGGACAAATCACACATGGTCATCTGGCCCCAAAGTAGGATTCCCTGTGTTATGGGTTACCAGAGACTGATATACATACTTATATACGTTTAAATACATACATATATAGATATTTAACAAAAAAAAACGAAAACGTATAAGCCTAGCTTTTGTTCTGACTGACAACATATCAAAAATTGGTCCAAATTGGTTAACATTTGAGAGGTGAAAATCGATAACGCCGTTTGTATGAAAAGTCGCAGCTTCACAATCCTCTTAAGACGTAGTAGGAATCATTTTTAGGGTTCCATACCCAAAAGGGTGCCAAAGGAACCCGATTACTAAGCCTAACCCGCCAGTCTGTCCGTCGGTCCGTCCGACTTATCTTTTTTTGAACCGCAACGGTAGCTTTACTAGTTTTTTGTTTACATAATATTTTATATTATTTTATTTTAGTTTATTCGGAAAACAAACGGTATTTCTATAACTAAACAATAGCTAAGTGTAATTAATATATACCACTTATATGTTTTCGCATGTAGAAACAAAAGTCTTACTTGTCTTACAAATATACAGTGGAGAAAAATACTGATATGAAAAAACAAACACGCAAGTCAAGGAACCCCGTCAAACCAGCTTTTCGCCAAGATAGTTTTAAACTATTAGTTTTTGTTTTAAAGATCGAGTTGAGGGATTTCCACAAGCTTGTTAAACAGAGAAGGAGCACGAATAATTATATCAATATACAGGATTTTTTTAAACAAATAATAAAAATACAAATACTATAAAAATATTGAGGGTTCCCGTACAAGAAATTCGTTTTTAACACACACACCCCCACACACGCTGTTAACTAAGTAAAAATTGCAATTTAAACTCCTAGTATGTGTTATCTCATATTAAGATGGGTATCTATGAGACAAATTTCAATTTTCAATTTTGTTTTTTTATATATTTTATTTATCCACAATTGATAAACATTTGTCATCATCTCACCTGATGGTAAGTGACGATGATGCCGAAGATGAAAGCTGGCTTACCAGGTTTCCCCAAGGTAAAGGGGAACTGGCTATCTTATCTTCAAGCCGGTACACATCATTGCTGTTATCATTGATATTTGGCGGCAAGACTTAAGGAAGATGGTGGTAACTAGCCAGGCGGGCTCATAAAATGCCCCTCCATCAACCAAACCGAGTCATACTAAGTTAGACTCTGCTGGGAATCGAACCCGCGACCTCCAGATGAGAGGCTAATGGATTTGACCATTAAGCCACGGAGGCCGTTAAACGTGCCAGGAAATTTCGCTAGCCTTTGAAATTAAATTAAATTAAATATTTATTCTCTGAACCATGGTATATAGGATAGAAAATATTAGCTATATTTGAACATTCATGATTCGCCAGGACAATGGCATGCAAAAATTCTTTTAAAACTTAGGTACCTACTACTTATAAGAATACATGTTTAAGGGTCAAAATAATTGTGACAGAAATAAGAAATTAATAATAGCATGCAGTCTCAATGTCAAACTTAATTTATGCTATCAATCTATGTCAAACTTTCCAATGAAAAATAAGTCATTATTATGTTATTAAATTAAGTCTCCAAAAATTTTATTAATTAATTGAGTAAAAACATCTGTCAATAAGCCAAGTTTTCAGCCTTTTTGTAAAAAGATTCATGGGAAGCTCTTTTATTTCTTTTGGGAGCTAATAAAAAAATAATAAGCTAATAAACCCTAATAGACATCATGTAACAATTCTTGTCATGTAATGATGAATGGCTCATTGGAACTTTTATATATGTGGGATCTCTCATTCGCAATCTAGGATTTTGGACCGGCTTTAAAAAAATATGGATATCTCTTTATAAATAGTGCTTGTTCCAATATGCACATTCCTGACAACGTAAGTAGACGCAGTTTTGCGAAAAGGGGTCTATGCATCTAGGAATTTCTATGCATCTAAGGGTCTATGCATCTCTTCTGGGTCAGAAAAACTCTATTTATGTCTGTCGAATTACCCCAAAGTATAACACCGTAACACGTAGCGTCGGTGGCTCAACCGGTAACGACTCGGTCCATCTAACCAGAGGTACCGGGTTCAAATCTGGACGGCCAATGTACCAATGAGTTTTTCAAAAACTTACGTACACTTACCGATTGCTTTAACGGTGAAGGAAAACATCGGGAGGAAACCTGCACACGCCTGCGAAGAAACTCGAAGGCTGTGTGTGAAGTCGACCAACCCGCACTGGGCCCGCGTGGTCGACTAAGGCCTAATCGCCCTGATTCAGGGTAGGCTCGAGCCCCTCGGTGGGGACGTATATGAGCTGATATAATATATATAATTAATAACACCGTATCTTAACACCGACGCTTCATAGCCATAATAAGTAGGAAGAGTGGTCGCTTATGTTTTTAACCGACACACATTTTTTTTACTGCAAGTAGACTTAAGTTAGTTGTAACCAGTGTAAGTATACAAAAGGAATGAGCGATGTAATGCCAAAGGTAACTTTTGAGCGTTCCTAGGAACCATTAAACTCTTTTTTTCCTTACTTGTCTTATCTCGTAAACATATATGGCGTCCCTATGTCAATGTCAATGGAAATGGCTTTTCATAGGGTTGGAAACAATTGAATGAACTGAATGGAAACCATTGAATGAAATGAATGTTAGTCGTGGTTGATTCAATGATGTAAAAGTTTTTGATGTGTAACATCTTTGCTCTCGCTTTCCTGCAATTTGTGGGAATGATTTCGTGAAATGGGACGGAATTGTGTAACAGGAAATGCGAACGTTTTTTAATTCTCGAAAACTAAGGTTGTCATAGCCATGCCGCCTAGTGTGATTCTGTATGTGATATGTGTATTCTGTTTTTTTAAGTATTTACAGATATACATCATCTGTGAAAATTTCAACTGTCTAGCTATCACAGTTCATGAAATACAGCCTGGTGACAGACGGACGGACGGACAGACAGACGGACAGCGAAGTCTCAGTAGTAGGGTCTTAGGAATATTCTGAGACAGTACGACATTATTTAGGAAACAACTTCTGTTTTTTAGAACTGGAACATAATCTCGTTAACCGACGAGAAACTCGCCTAAGCCTAAACTAAATAAATAACTTATAAAATACATAGGAATATAAGTACAATAAAATAATTAAAACATAATTATATTTACTGTTTGGAAAATAGTTTGAAGCTTGAAAAAAGATGAGAAGAAACTCTTATTGCTGGTGAAATTGCTTTGCCTATTCTTAAAGCAGTCTACCATTTTTTCCTGATAATTTTGTATTTTGGAAACAAATGAAAACTTATTCCCGAATCTCCGTAAGTACTAAATTGAGGAACGCAACAATATTTAGTTTTTCTGTTTTTATTATTAACAGGTTTCTGAATGTAATCGTGAGCCATCTGATTATTTCTAAAATTAACCTCACCTTATCCTCAACTTAAAGCAAAGTGTCGTTCTTAGAAACTTCTTCATTTCGCCGCTAGAGGCGTGCGGATAATCTTTGCATCGCCAATAATGCTTGCCATCACTTTCTGTTTGAGTACATAGGCTGTATATCAGCCGTGAGACGTCTACTGCTAGATAATTACACTTCCGCGGATAGCAGACTTTTGCCAATTTTATAGACTATAAATAAATAGTGTGTCTGTGATTTTTTATTTCTCTAGCTGATGCGAGTAATTAAATTTGCTAAACTTTGAATAAAAACTATCAAAGATGACCTAATTTTTAGCTCGCAACAACAGTTCAAAATCATTCATTCAGTCATTCACTTCATCCCATCTCTACACCAAAGCAACAAAACAATCATGTCGATTTTTAATCTGTGACAAAATCCTTTATCAATTACGCAATTTTATGGAAAAAGTGTTAAAAAATGTATAAAATAATAGCAGTTTTCAGTGTTAATTCATACGTCCACATCGCAGTTACCATTTACAATGTTTTTTAGTCTCATAATGTGTATGGTGTATTCGGAAAGTGGTGTTTTTGGTTCGAGCGGTGTTTGTTGACAACATAAGACAAGTAAGGAAAAAAAGAGTTTACAGTTTTGCCATGTCCGTCTGTCTGTCTTTCCGTTGGTATGTCATAGCCATTTTACTCAAAGACTGTCATCATATCAGCTCATATACGCCCCCACCGAGGTGCTCGAGCCTAGCCTGAATTAAGGCAATCGGGCATGAGTCAACCACGCGGGCCCATTGCGGGTTGGTCGACTTCCCACACAACATGCGAGTTTCTTCGCAGGTGTGTGCAGGTTTCCTCACGATGTTTTCCTTCAGATCGTCGGATAAACGTACATATGAAATCTAAATTCGATATCACATTGGTACGTGGCAGGATTCGAACCACGACCTCCCGGACAGGAGGCGGCGGCCCTAGCCGTTACGCCACCGACGCTCACCGACTCAAAGACTGTAAAAAAATTGCTAAAATTTGGTATTTTTTTAAAAATTTGTGACGCACTTAAACATAATGGAATAAAATCTATAAAAAAATAAAAGGTTTCTTTCCTACATTTGTGAAGTTTACGTTTGGTCCGACACTTTTTTCCAAAGTTTATTGACCGAAGTGTGTAGCGTGCGTAGGACTGGTTTACTACGCACAGCTACGCAAAATCCGTAGTAAGCATACTGTCCGTTGACAAATTTAATTAAATTCTTTCCTGTCAATCTTTGCCTAAGAGTGAAACACAATATCGTTGAAACAAAATAAATAAAAAAAGAAGTCAAATTAAAACAGTATAACTAAAAAAACTCGTTAATGCCTTGGTAAAACTGATTATACATTACAAATCTATACATTATCAAAAAGGGATGTCTTTAAACTGCGTTTCACCAAAAAGTGACGTCATGTTGGCAAAACTGTCTGTTTTGCATAGTAAATGTATGCAAAACAGACAGGTTAGCCAACATGACTTCATATGAATTATTATATGAAACGGGGTCTAGACTGCTTGTCATTTGAGTTACTTATCATCATCTGTCAAAAACGACATTTCTAAAAATGCATTGACATAGTATCATCACACCCTGGACACTTCATACAACGGGCCAGAAATGACATGTCTAAAAAGGAATGACGGAACAAACAAAATGGCGAAGAAATCCTAGACGTTCAACAACCAAACTGTAACCAATGTGTATAAATCTGGGTGACGAGGGGGTGAGGTCGGAATCCAGAGAGCGGCAGAAAGTGTCCATACATTAGGTATCATTAAAAATTATTTGAAATAATTAGAAGCGACGTCACTGTTTTGCGGCTCATTTATGTACTCAGAATCTGGGCGACCGAGCATTGCTCGGAGTCTCCTGGGCACGCAAACTATACAGGATGTAAAATAATTGGTGTAGGTCCCGTTAACTGGGGCTTCTATCTATTCTATCATACTGAACAGCTTTCCCTAATCTATAGTCAGTTAAAAAAAATTTGGATCCTCCATACTAAAATGCACAAAATTGGTCGATCGATTCGTATGAAGAGTAAACATATTTTTTTGCGATTTTATCAAAGTCGTAGAACAAAAGTTGTTCAGTATAATGAGTAGGAGCCCTAATTAACGGGACCTAGCTACACCAATTTTGTTACACCCTGTATAGACACGGACCCCGGCAAGGTAGTTTGGAAGGCCTAACTCTGGATATACATTGAATCATTTAATCATTATTCATGAGGTAATAAATGATAAACAAAACGTAATTTCGATGTAAATTAAAATAAATAAAAGCAATAATTTCATTAAAATTAAGAGTACTACCAAGAAGTTGCAATTGCCGGCCGGGTTGTAACGCTTGCGAGTATATTATTTTTTGTGTGAAAACGGATTTTCTCAGGAATGGCACCTATCTGGATAGACTCATTAAGAGGATTGTGAAACTGAGACTTTTCATGCAAATGGAGTTCACGATTTTCATTAAAAAAAAACAACGAACAGACCAAAAAAAGTATCAAAACTTTCAATTTTTTTTTGATAAGTTGTCAGTCAGAACAAAAGCTTAAGGCTTATACGTTTCGTTTTTTAAATTACTAATTATAAATAAAGAAAAATGACCGAAATTAGTTTTGTAAGAAAACACGTGAACGACAATAAAATTAAACTTATTAACTTTATCGAAATACCAAAAACTTACAAGTCTAGCTTTTGTACTGACTGACAACCTATCAAAAACTGGTCCAAATCGGTTAACATTTAACAGTTGAAAATCGTTAACGCTGTTTGTATGTAAAGTTGCAGCTTCGCAATCCTCTTAAATATTAACTACATACGAAATTCCATCCAAAACTTTGGGTTCGTTTCCGAGAAACCAATTAAATATGTACAGGGGTTGCTCATTTAAAATAACAACATTGAGGAGTTGAAGAATACCAAAAGATTTTTTTTAGGGTTCCTTATTATATCAGCTCATATACGTCCCCACCGAGGGGCTCGAGCCTACCCTGAATCAGGGCGATAAGGTTCCTTACCCAAAGGGTAAAAACAGGACTCTATAACTGAGACTTCGCTGTCCGTCTGTCCGTCCATCCGTCTGTCACCAGGCTGTATTTCATGAACCGTGATAGCTAAAAAGTTGAAATTTTCACAGATGATGTATTTCTGTTGCCGCTATAACAAAAAATACTAAAAAACAGAATAAAATAAATATTAAAGGGGGCTTGCATACAACAAACGTGATTTTTTTGCTCGATATTGATAATTGATATTGATTTGTTTTTTTGATTGATATTATTAACTTTAAAAATAAATAAATAAATTTATATAAAACTAATATTCAAGGCTTTCATTAATTTTCATACAACAAACGAGATTTTATAGATAATGGTACGGAACCCTTCGTGCGCCAGTCCGACTCGGACTTAGCCTTTTTTTACTTTCGGTCGACCGAGCGCAGGGCAAAAGAAAATAAATTATCGTTGTTGTCAAAAAAATCCTCTTCCAATTTTACCCAAAATGTGTTTCCTTTAACTAGTTTTGCAACTGTAGTCTCCGACATAAAATAAAATAAAAGAGATTTTTGCCCCAGCAACTCAGCGAGCTCTCCAGCCGGCCTATCAAGGAGGCTGGATCCTGTATGCAATAGACTCACGCCTCATTAAATTTTGTTTGAATAGAGGGATGAGCCCCCCACACATGCCTATCTATCCTTCTATACTTGGTCCGGTCTGCTGTACGGTCTACATAATAGTTAGCTACAATATTTTTTTTCTCTTTCATTCGTAAACTTGATCTTAACTCTTTTATATTGACCTTGACCATTATATTTCATCATCATATCAGCTCATATACGTCCCCACCGAGGGGCTTGAGCCTACCCTGAATTAGGGCGATCGCGTATGGTATCTGACATCATATGATATACGCTAGTAAGGCTTCTTGATTGCATAAAGATTCAAAAAACTTAGCGCCATTTTAGACAAAAAATATTTTTCAACTGTATTGAAAATGAAATCCAAAATGGCGCTAAGTTTTTGTTCGAAAAAAAGTAATTAATATTATGTCAGTTTACTGTACGCAAAAATGATTTTATCGCACACATACGCTTTCTTACTTTATTCGTAATTGGCAAACTCGTGACGATGATGGTAAACCTTCGCCTGAGGCGAATAGAAAAATGTGACGTCATAGTTTTTCAGTGTCATTGACGCGTCAACTTTTTTACTTTGATTTATTAAAAATTGAATAGGAGATCTTACCTTTTTTATCTTTTCAGCATCATTTACGTGTTATTTTGGGGTTCGATTCATTAAAAATTCAATAGAAAGATGTTAAATCATAGTTTTCTGTGTCATTGACGCGTTATTTTTTAGTTTAATTCATTACAAATTTAATAGGAAAATGTGACGTCATAGTTTTCAGTGTCATTGATGCGTTATTTTGTAGTTTGATTCTTTAAAAATTTATAAGGAAAATGTGACGTCATAGTTTTTTAGAGTCATTAGCGCGTTGTTTTTTTAGTTCGATCGATTAAATATTGCGTAAAAAAAGTGGGTAAGTTTATTAGATCGTAAGTGGGAGAGATATTTAGTGAACAAATAGTCCATAATTCATTTTTGTACAGTCAAGTACCCAATTCAAATGTGTAGATCGTAAACCTGTATTCGGGGACATTCGGGGAAGTGGACATTCAGGGAATTGACGTTCAAGGAAGAGGACATTCAGGAAAATATAACTAAAAGACCAACTAGACAATCCGGAAATAAGACCTGAGGAGTATTTTCTATGCATATGATATGAAATGTGTTATCTTTATTTTATCATTTAGCGGATTTTTATTGTTACACCGTATCTTTTTTTTTTTACACAATTGGTAAACCCTTGACAACATCTCACCTGGTGGTAAATGACGATGTTGCCGAAGATGGAAGCGGGCTTACCAAGATTCCCCAACGCAATGGGGAACTGGCTATCTAAACATACATAACTACCTAAACATACATAAACATTGATGATGAGAAAGGCTAGACTAATTTGAGTAATTTTTAACTTTTTTATGTTTGGAACATGAAAGACATGCCACTAGTTACTGATAAAAGACCATAGTGTCAGTGTTATAAGGTCAATAATAAAAAACAATATTTTTTTTATTTTCAATAACAGTTGGCATTGAACTTGTTGCGACGTCTTTGAGTTGGGTGAGATGCAGCGAGACAAGGTTATACGGTGACTGAATAAGTTTATATTTTTCTGACTATATATTCTAAATTCTACAATAACAAAATTGATATTGGGTAATAAAATAAATGCTTATACAATACGAATTTAGCAATCTAGTAACCTAGTATAAGTATGCTTATGTACACCTACAAACTTCAAAGACTGAATCGACAATTTATTAAATATACAGCTAGAAATAAAATGAGAAGTATTAAAAAAATTGTCTGTCAGTCAGTACCCCACTATCGTACGCGTGCATCGCATCAGCCTGAATGGACCAGTCGAGATCGTAAGCCACAAACATCACAGCGCCATCTTCCGAGCAAACACTTGTGACAGCTCATCCAGCGGTGTAGTCCTGTTGTATTCCTTCTGTTTATTTTACTGTTTATGTTTCTATGACAAATTGGTGTACCACAAACTAATAACCCAGTAGGTACGTGACGTTTAAAGACACCTCATTTGGTGAAATCGGTTCAGTATTTCCGGCTGCACGAAGCAATAAAGAAAATTTACATGCATAACCTGTAAGATTCATAACTCCACTTGTTGGTTTCGCCGTAGTGTGGTAATGTGGTAACAAACTCTTATCTTAAATTTTTAACAATTTTACAATCTTTTACATATTGACTGACGAGAGCGTCGGTGGCGTAACGGCTAGGGCTACCGCCTCCTGTCTGGGAGGTCGTGGTTCAAATCCTGCCACGTGCCATTGTGATTTCGAATTTAGATTTCATATGTACGTTTATCCGATGCTCTTGCGGTGAAGGAAAACATCGTGAGGAAACCTGCACACGCTTGCGGAGAAACTCGCAGGTTGTGTGTGAAGTCGACCAACCCGCACTGGGCCCGCGTGGTTGACTAAGGCCCGATCGCCCTGATCTAGGGTACGCTCGAGCCCCTCGGTGGGGACGTTATGAGCTGATATATTGACTATGCATCGACTGCGCAAAGTTAATCCGCATACCTTTGCATCGACTATAGAGACAAAAGCGAGCCTACATTGCTCGATCGTCTCAAGCGCATTGACAATCCGATCCTAGCGGGCATTCACTGCCTCCAATGCTTAGAATGCAGCCGTACTGCACAATGGATGCCAGTGGATGCCAGTGGATGCCAGTGGATGCCAATCTGGTGGAATTCGGCTTGAATGCCCCCGTTCGTACCCATTGCGGTGCTGACATGTCGCGCCTGGGGTATTGGATTACGGTGATGATATAGGGTGCTTTTAAAATGAACTCTGACGGATCGATCTTGCGCAAAGTAGAGCCCGTATTCTTTTTAAAATATAAATGTAGATTTAAAAAAAACTAAATTAGATTTTCAGTTGGTAATAAAAACTAATGGAAAATCTAATCTGAACTTTTTACAACGACTAATTACTCCTAAACTAAGAAAGCCTTACTTAGCCGTGATAGTTTTCCTTTTAAATTGATTATTATGTCCTACTATTTTAAAAAAATTCAGATGTCTTGAAATAGCTGGTAGGAAGGGGGGAGGGTGATACTCGAATCTATCAAAAATTTGCATTTTAAAGCTTAATATCTCAGTAGTTTTGAAAGACCTATTTAACGATACCCCACACGATAGGGTACGTCAATGAAAAAAAATACCCCGTCCTTACAAGTAGGGGGGTACCCTTAAAAAGTGCAAGCGATGTTAGGTTCTGTCAGGTTTGATTGATTTAATAATCAAAGAGCCTCCCCCCCTGGGTAGCAGAATGCTTCGCAGAAGAAGAAATCATCGGTTTTATTCGGATACAAGATTGGACCGTGCAATTGTAAGGCGATTGATAATTTACTGTGATATTATAATGTAACTGAATTTAGGGTAGTGAGATTGTAATATCGCAGTTTTGACAATATCCCGGCGACATGTGTATTGTGAACTGTCAAAAGATTGTGAACCGTAACATACTGCTTACAATTTCACTAGTATCATTGTGATCTCACTAGTGACATTACAATAACACTAAGCGAAGTCAATAACATTAAATAAATGAGCGAGCGAAGCGAAGGTTCGGTCAAAGAGCCCCCCCCCCCCCCCCCCCTGGGTAGCAGAATGGTTCGCTTTCGATTATCGCTTTTATTCGGAGATACAAGAATGGACCGTGAAATTGTAAGCCGATTGACAACTAACCGTGATATTATAATCTTACTGAATTTAGTGTAGTGAGATTGTAATATCGCAGTTTTGACAATATCCCGACGACATGTATATAAAAACCGCATAGCGCATCAACTTACATAAATTACGAACACAACACGAGGAAAACCGCAGGCTCCCGTCACATTTCAATAAACGCTTGTTTCAACTGGAAACAGTATAATGTTAAATCATTCGGCGAAACATGTGTACGTTCCGAATGCAGTGACATTTATTATGTTAATCCAGTACACCCCGAAATGAATATAAAATCGCCCCGTCGTGGTCCGCGCGACACAACGCTGAACAAAATAATCACTCGATATGCAAAGTGGGCTCAGCTACTCATTTTGAAAGTGCACACAGTGGTCCGAATTCATCCCGCAACGCCAATATTGTTCTTAAATTTTCAATAGTCCGATGTACTAAACCTGTAGTAGTGTTTAGTATATTTTAGGTATTTTTAACTGACTTCAAAAAATGTAAGTGTGTTCGCGGATAACTTCGTCGCTTATGAACCGATTTCGTTGATTCTTTTTTTGTTGGAAAGTAGATATCCCAAGGGTGGTACCATGATAAGGACACCAGGATCTGATGATGGCATCCCAGAGAAATCGAGGATCGAGTGGAACCTTAGTTTCCTGTTTGAAGTCGGTGTTTTTAGTTCAATATTATTATGTTCATGAATCGTTAGTGTGAAAATTTAAGGCAAGTCAATAAATAAAATAAAATATTTTCTATCACCATCATCATATTAACTCATATACCCGTACGTCCCCACCCAGGGGCTCGAGCCTACCCTGAAATAGGGCGATCGTGCCTAGTCGATAACGCGACCCCAGTGCGGGTTGGTCGACTTCACACACAACCTTCGAGTTTCTTCGCAGGCGTGTGCAAGTTTCCTCGCGATGTTTTCCTTTACCGTTAGAGCGTCGGATAAACTTACATACGAAATCGAAATTCGAAAATTCATATACCTTCTATGATAGTATTTGAACCACGACGTCCTTATTATTATCTTTATTTGTAAGACAACATGGTCCATTTTTGTTAATAACACAAACGTCTCATTTATTACACAAATGTTAGTTACTCTTCCACACCCCATGCTCTCACCAGTTACAGGAAGCATAGGAGTCTGACATAGAAGTCTGACTAGTACTAAATACTTCGCACGCGTGCTTATTAATACGTAGCGCATATATTTGTAAAGTATTGTTGTTTTTAATTATTTTTTTATTGTATCTCCGTGTTGTTTTTTAGTTATGGAAGAGCTGATTCTTCTGGCACAAGTATTCTTATACTTAAAAGAAATCTCCTGCAACATGTAATATTTTTTACAATGAGATACTGCAATAAACCTTTTTTTTTCAACCTATAAAAAGTAATTACTGTTCTAGTTAACTAATGAAAACCTCAATCTCGCCCTGTTCGACTGTAGCTTTCCCAGTAGCCATTGCACTTACATTAATTTAGATCAAGTTATGCCAACACTATTTCCTCTTTGCAGGTTTGGGCAGCACACGTCCCAAGAAGATGAGACTGCGCCCGACCTCACTGACGAGTTTTCAATAGCAGCAAAACTAAATATAAGAGAAGATGGAGCTCAGATGGACCATTGTTTTGGCGGTAGCCACTTATTTGTGTAAGTATTACAATGATTTTTCAACCGACTTTCAAAAAGGTCGAGGTTATCAATTCAACTGTGTTTTTTTTTTTGTTGGTTACGCGATATCTTCGCGGACTGTGAACCGATTTTTATGATTATTTTTTTATTTGATAGGGTATGCTCTCGAGTTTGTCCCATATAAATTTTATCAAAATCGTTGTAGTACTTTATTAGATAATTTTGAACAAAAAAAACGACTTCAAACAGGTTAGTCCCCTCGATTTCTCTGGGATGCCATCATCAGATTCTGGTTTCCTTATCATGGTACCACTCTTAGGATATCTTCTTTCCAACAAAAAGAGAATCATTAAAATCGGTTCATAAACGACGAAGTTATCCGCGAACACACATAATATATATACGGTCGAAATGAGAAACCTCCTCCTTTTTTTTAAGTCGGTTAAAAATTAACAAAAACCAAAAATAATAATGCAAAATTGTATCTACTAAGTTGTTGCGATGGAGGACGGTTTTTTAACGTGTTTAGCGTCTTAAATTATGTTGGAGTTATATGGGTCTTAACCTCCTGGGGCCTGGCGTCGTATACAGGTGACTGGAAAGACGACGCATTTCAGGAGGTGAATAAAAAGACGAAACATCGATCTTCGCCAAGGAAACAATTGTCAATTCGCAATAAAATTGGACTTCTCAACTTCTCATACACAGTTGCCTAATGATCTGATCTATTTGTAAATAAGCTAAGATACTCGTAAGATAAGATAGCCAGATCCCCATTGCGTTGGGGAATCTTGGTAATCCCGCTTCCATCTTCGGCATCATCGTCACTTACCATCAGGTGAGATGATACCAAGGGCTTACCAATATAGAATAAAAAAAAAATAAAAAAAATAGGTCGGGGAAAAACTTTCTTCGTATTTCATAGGTAGAAATTTGTAATTAAATCACTTTGCTTGTATTATTTGTAACTGGCTGGCTATAATAAAACTAAAAAGGTGGACTTTCGAAATTTAAATGTAAAAAACCCTTATTTTTTAATTAGTTTTTCTGCCGACAAAAATGAGTGAAAGTAACGAGGAATTCTCAATGTTTTTTTTTTAAAAAAAAGGGTAAAAATCCACAACAGACCGCGAATAAAAATTTTCCATACAAAATTTAAAAAAATTTGTCAATCGCCTGATCTATTGTATTAAGTGTATTGACTATAGATAGGTCACTCAGAAAAAAATGTTCAGTGCGATAAATAGGAGCCCTCGCTAGTTCGTTAACCCGTTAAGACGTTGCTCCTACACCAATTCTGTTACAGTCCGTACTAGACATAACAAGAAAAGAAATGCACAGCCAACTGGTAAAAAAAAACATTGAACTGCTTTAATAGTTCGATAAACAAATAACCTATCCACCACCTGGAACCCCTACTCTAATAAAATTCTAGGCTGGTACCTGGTAGGGAGGGTTATAGGTATGTAACCTATTAAACCTTCAAGCGGGCGCGCAGTCATTTGAATCGGCAACGGTCGCGCGTAACCTTTTCGACGTAAACTTTTTGAGAATTAAACGAAACTTAATGAAACAATTATTGATATTTGTGAATTTCGGGCTTATAAAAATTGTATTAAACTCTATGCCATTTGTACGAATACCAGAATGTTCATCATCATCATCATCATCATCACCAGACTCTTCAATGAGAATATTATATTATAATATCTTTTCAACATCAGGCGCGCGTAAGCTGTAAACTAATCGACGCCTTTGCCATGACTAAATGAAATCTGTTTAAATCAATAGGAGGCGAGTAGAAATGGACAAGTACAGTTTTATTGTACGTAATAAACCCATGACAGGCTATTACAGATGCAGAAAAACATGTACTATGAATGTACGATTTTATGACGGAAAATGTGTCTGTTGCGGTCGATTTGCTACCGCGTGACCGATTGAAGGTTAAAAAATTACAAAAGTGAAGTTGTAAGATTTTAAATACGAGGGGAGTTCAATATATTCTCGGTATTGATATGTTATACTCATTGGTAAGAAATCTCCTTAGTCTCATATTAATGACTCTTTGGTATTATAAATGCGAAAATCTCGACATTTGCTTTGTCAGTTTATTTGTTATTCCCAAATATATATTTGACGGTTTATCAAAGTTAACTCAGCGATCAAATAAATACATATCGATTATGGGAGACTATATTGAGAAATAAAATAATTTTAAGACCGTTAACAGTGTGGAGTGGAACTCCTTGCCTGCGTCAGTGATTCCCGATTCCTATAATTTGGGGATCTTCAAGGCAAGAGTGAATAGGCATTATTTGAATTTGCGTGTATCATCTTCGACTGCATCATCACTTACCATCAGGTGAGTTGCAGTCAAATCACTCAAATTTTTAATAAAAAAAAACTTTTTTTTTAATACCCATACCGATAATATATTGAAGATGTTACGAGTAGATGAGGATTATTGCGCCTTGAACTAAGACATATTTACCTTAAATAAGAGGTTATAATAAATTAAATTGAGACATAAATAAAAAAATAGGATATAAAATACAGAGTAGGTACGAATTCTTAGACTGTGGAGTAGGAGTACAATTACAGGATGAGTAGTGTATATATGGCGGTTCTGGCCCACCAGTGCGAGTGAGAGACAGAGAAGATACGAAAAATGGTGTTGGAACCGTAAATGGGAGGCTTGTACTCATCTAACTGAACAACTTTCCCCAAGGAACCCATAGTCAATTCTCAAAAAAATAATTACCCTCCAATAAAATGCACAAAATTGGTCTCGATTTGTACTAAGAGTGATTTTTTTTTGCGATTTCAGCAGTCATGGAATTAAAGTTGTTTAGTACGATAAGTAGAAGCCGCAATTAACGGGACCTACACCAATTTGGTTAACCTGTATACCTACACTACTCAACATTGCCTAGGGATATTTTAAATATTTCATGCAAAACATGGTTTCTCTAAACGCTATTGCAAATTACTAAGGACATGTGCAGTAAAGGGTATAAAACGAGTGTGCTTTAGACCACGCGACTGTAGTCAAACTTTATCACCGTTCGCGTAACTAAGTCAAGCGTGCCGTTCGCCTTGCCCGATCATACATTTGGTACCTCTAGACATCACCGTTGGCGTAACTCATTCACCAGCTTACTCCCCAAGTCAAGCGCGCTGTTCGCCTCGCTTGATCACACTTTTAGTAAAGTTAGAAATCACCGTTCGCCTAACGCATTCACCAGCTTATTCCCCAAGTCAAGCGTGCCGGTCGCCTCACCCGATCATACTTTTCGTAACGCTAGAAATCACCGTTCGCGCAACGCATTCACCAGCTAACTCCATTACGAGCGAACACAAACTTACAAATTGTACTTTAATATGTATAATATTTATATTTTTCTCATGTAAGTGACTGCTGTCTTTATGGGAATAAATATCTGTAAACTCAATTCCCCAAGTCAAGCGTGCCGTTTTTTCACCGTTCGCGTAACGCATTCACCAGCTTATTTCCCAAGTCAAGCGTGCGTAAAGAAGTTTTACTTATAAAACTTTCAAGATGGGTAAGTACTACATTTACGAGTACCTACTCGGTTCTTATAAACATGGGTTCTACTAGTTTTATACAATCTTAGCCATCCTTGTATGACAATGTTTAAAAAAAATACTGCGCGTTTTTACAAAAGCCACTAAAAACTAAATTGTTTTATAAGAACTGAGAGGGTTAATAATTATAGCACTTGCTTATCTCAAAAGTCTCTACCCTACACATATTCTAAATATTTTTTATTTTTTTTAAAAAAAAACATGTTTGTCTGAAAAGTCTTAAAATATCCCTAGGCAAAGTTGACGTGTGTACACTCTCTAAAAATAATGTAAGTACTTCTTCGAACGGGAGCCGCGCCATTCAAGTTATAAGGAATGGGCTCGGAAAAACAGCTTTTGTACAATTTCATTTTGTCAAAGGTGGCGTTCACGTAAATGGGTATAGAAAAAAGTTTGAATAGCTCCAATGGGGCCGCTAAATAGGGTTAACGTGTCAATATGAGAGCTTTTATATAAAAGGACTGATATGGAACCTGAAAAGTGTTAAATTATGGACTTACTTGTAAAGTTAATTTTGTAAAGAAGTGGTATTTACCTGTTTGATTTTTGATTTAAACCGATCAAATTTTAAATAACATAATTGAAAACGCTAAACACGTTAAAAAACCGGTAAAGTGCGAGTCAGAACCGCGCACAAAGGGTTCCATGCCATCATACTAGATGGCGCTAGTTTATTTACGTTTAAAAAACACGTTTTATGTATGCAGACTTTCACTTTTTTCTAATTTTTTGTATTTGTTGTTATAGCGGCAACAGAAATACATCAACTGCGAAAATTTTAACTGTCTAGCTATTACGATTCATGTAATACAGTCTGATGACAGACGGACGGACAGACAGCGAAGTCTTACTACTAGGTTCCGTTTTTACCCTTTGGGTACGGTACCCTAAAAACCGACTCCCATTGCAACAATAATTTTGCGTTATTTTTTTTTGGTTAATGTTAATTTCATAAATAAAATACTTTACCTATTTTAATGAAATTTATTCGAAACTAATTTGGCAGTTTAAATCGAAAAAATAGGATTGTGAATATCGGTCCACAATCTTTGAAGATATCGCGTTACAAAAATACAAAAAAACCTAACAACATACAGTGCAATTGAGAACCTCCTCCTTTTTTTATACAATTGGAAAGCCCTTGGCATCACGCCACGATGGCTTCTTTTTGTAAGTCGGTTGAGAATTAGATTGTTTCTGCTTAAACCATTTAACTGATTTGCCACGTAAAAGCCTTTGATCATCATCATCATATCAGCCGAAGGACGTCCACTGCTGGACATAGGCCTCCCCCAAGGATTTCCACGACGACCGGTTCTGCGCTGCCCGCATCCAGCGGCTTCCCGCGACCTTCACCAGGTCATCGGTCCACCGAGCCTTTGATATCGACGTGAATTTAAGGCTCACTGGTACCTACAAATTCACTTAAACAGATTTTTAGAATTCATTTTTGCAGTAGTTAACAGTAAATTTAAAATCTAGGAAAACGTATTGGTATTTTTGAGAATAGTTACGAGGGATTATATCGAATGGAACACGATTTAATAAAATTGGCTCGGTAGAATAATTTCGCAAAGGTACCTCTTTTCGAGCCATTTTATCGTCCGTTTTCGGTTTTATTCTTAAAATAAGCAATTTGATAATATGATTTATTGACTAAAATAAAGTTCATAGGTGACTGAAAGGAAAAAATCGAATGAATTTTTATTTAAGATAAATATGATGAAAATAAAAATGAAAACATCGAATAAGTGCAAAAGTGTGGTTATTTTCTTTCCTCTTTACACGTAAAGAAAAAGACAAAGACAGATTTTTAAGTACCATTGCGCCTTAAGGTGTATTTTTGTCCCAACTTCTTCCGCATGTAAAAGCATTGTTTCACACACAACGAATACACGAATAAAGCTTCTTGAATAAAGACCCGTACATAAATTGGAAGAGCAAAGACCGTCGTGAGGTCCTCGAGTCCTCGAGTCCTCGATCCGTATCTACAGTGGACTATCTCACACCACTTACCGCCTAATGGTGCGGAATAACACGAACACAGACACCACTGCTAAAGTATATACAGGCTGTAACATAAAGGTGTGGTGATTGTAACATAAAGGTGTGGCGGTACTTTAAGGTGGGCTTGTACTCATCAAACTGAGCAACTTTTGTTCTGCAACTTTACTGAAATCGCGAAATTTTTATTGGATTTTTCATACAAAACCGTTTAATCAGCTGACCGATTTGTACGAAAAATAAAAAAAAAATGCGATTTAAGCAAAGTTGCAGAACAAAAGTGGTTCAGTTTGATGAGTACAAGCCCACTTTAAAGTATCACCACACCTTTATGTTACATCCTGTATATAAATACTAATAATTATACAGTATGGACCCTATCGTCCCCCAGATTGATTATAGGTATACAGTTTGGTTCTCGACCGTATGGGATTTCGCCGTGATTTTGTTTGCTCCGTCATTTGTTTTTAGAAATGTCAGTTCAAGACCGTTGTATGCAGTGTCTAGGGTGTGACACTGCCTCCTGAATTCAGACATGAAAAACAGCACAGAATTCAATTCAATTCATTTATTCAAATAGCTCTGTATTATTATTTTTAAGATTAATTAAACTGAATTCGTATTAAAAGAAAAATATTACACTCAAAAGCAATGTATGTTACACATAAATATGTGAATGTTACTTAAATAAAAACCGACCAAGTGAGAGTCGGTTTCACGCACGGAGTGACATACCACAGAGAATCTGCTAAATTTTAGTTTTTAAATTGAAATCTTAAGAGAAATAACAACGTAAAACATTGAAAAAGTGCAAAAGTGTGGATAATTTTCTTGACTCTTTACACGTAAAGGAAAAAACAGAGACAACTGTTTTACAGAACATTATTTTTTGCGTAAACCAAATTTCATCCACATCCAATCAATACTTTGGGAGCTAGAACCAGTAATTTTAACATGTTTGTTGTAATCTTTCTAACGCCTTTTGAATTATTCATGTACTAGCTTCTGACCGCGGCTTCACCCGCGTGGATATCGTTTTTTAACTATTAGAAGGTGTGTGGTGCACAGGCCACAAGCGACTCGAGAGCGTGGGATCAAAGACTATAATACCTATTTTTAGGTGGGATTGAGTTTTTTCTGGATCCCTCGGACACAGCGTTTTTCCGGCTTGAAAAATAGGTATCTCTTTTGTTTTCAGACTTTTTCACTTTAGTTCTGTGCAAAAGTTCACTGGAAACGGTTCAGTAGTTTTAGCGTGAAAGTCGGAAAAGTAACATACAGACACACGCACTTTCGGATTGATAATTGTGTGCACGTATAGTGTAGGTACTCATACACAAAAGGAAAAGCGTAATTTTGACTTTACTTTGCGTTATACATCATCATCATCATCATATCGACAAACGAAAGACGTCCACTGCTGGACAAAGGCCTCCCCCAAGGATTTCCACGACGACCGGTCCTGCGCTGCCCGCATCCAGCATCTTCCCACGATCTTCACGAGGTCGTCGGTCAACCGCGTGGGCGGCCTGCCTACGCTACGTTTTCCGGTGCGCGGTCACCACTCGAGAACTTTATTTCCCCAACGGCCATTTGCACTACACAGCGTCCTGTTTTTCATTTCGTCTGTGCTAACGAATATGTTAGTCCCACTTACAAGCTCCATGTAAACACTGGAACGAATATTACATGGCTTACCTCTCGTGTGACGTTATATCCACTTTGGGACCAACAATGCATAAATTTACAATTACACTTGTCAGATTTTAATCAATTTTACTGCGGCGCAGTGTTTCACGCGCAGTAAAAATCGGAAATACGTTAATAAATGCCGCGATAAATTTGATATACTGCCGTCATACGTGAGGAATCGTAAAAATTTATTGTTATAGGCTGTTCTCAGAAGGTGAATGACGGTATTTTGCGCTGATCAACAACTTCTGTTGTGAGACAAGTCGCTCGCGTTCATTTAACGACACTGATATCTCATATACTTAGGTACATTCGGGCGCAAAAGTGCATACAAGATTACAAACCTAAGTCGCAAATCAAGACTACTAGTCATTTGAGTTAAGTGCTTTTAATTATCTGTCTGTTTAAAAACTTTTTTTTTAAAAGTAAATTTTTTTTAAACCGTAAAAACCACATATTAATTTTTTTTTTAATCTATACAGGCAACTGGCCTCAAAAATCAAAAAAGGGAAAATTTTAAGAAAATTGCTGGAGATATTAAAATGATATTTCTCTTACCTAAATTGTATCCAAATCCGTTCAGTAGTTTAGGCTGAGTCCAGAGCTCCGGACATATACGCACATATATTTTATTTCGGGCTGTTAGTGTAAAACATTTTGATCTTCACCTTCGATTTTTTTTTGCCATAACAGTACTTTCTTACTTACTCATTCGTTCGCTCCTCGGTCGCCTGAAAGTAAAAAAACATTTATTCAAGCCATCTAAGTGCGAGTCGGACTAGCGGTAATAAGGGTGACGAACCACTACGAACATTCAGAAGATTACGAAAGGTGAAGTTTATAGTGCGGCAGTACGGAACCCATATCACGCAGCTCCGACTCGCACTTGGCCGGTTTTTTGTCACTTAGAGGGGCGGTTTTTTGTTTGCCCGGCCCTTCGGATTCTTAAATACGCCTCTGCTTACGCATAACCCATTAACTAACAAACGAATATCGAGGGCAGTAATAGACTTAAGCACCTGACTGTACGTTGTTTGTTGAGGCCATATTCATAGCCTTTTTTATGCCGTGAGAAGGTGCTATCACACGTCATTTACCAACCAATGGCACAGAAATAACGTGGCTCCTGGCTTTTTATCTTTGTTATCGTAACACACTTCTGCGAGCTCAGAACGATTTCCCCAAAGCGTGTAGCGAATAAGTTTGAACTGAAAATGCTTTCCTAACTCCACAAGAGTTTCGAGTACACACATCACTAAATCGTGTTATCGTGTGGTCGTAGACTAAATCTTATATTTTTCAAAGGTGTCTAATATGTCCAATATCATCATATTTTTCGAGCCACTGTCACAGTTTTTCTGGGATTTCCTCGCTGCGTTCCCTCCTGGTATTGAATTTTTGTAAATTTGGAGACTTGTCATGCCTCATCGCTTCCACGTCAATTCTTAGGTTGGTCATAATTTTATTATACTATTAAACATGATTAGTAGTGTTGATAGAAGAAACACTGTCTACCCATACATTTTGGATAAAATTTTTAAACTGTGTTTCTGACAAATTCAACACATCATCGGGTAATTTGTTATAATATACATGAATGAGCATTGTCCCACAAAGGATTTATTGATATTGCTAAGTCTGGTATAAGTTACTTGAAGTTTATTCCTATTCCGAAGAATTCGACTGTGCCTGTCACTATTCAGTGAAAAGAAATGCAGATTTTTACGTAAATACATTATGTCTTCATAAATGTAAGTACTGACACGGGAAAGTCATTATATCGCTGGAATGTGACCCCTCTCCCGTTTCCCCCCTCACCACCCCGCGTTCTCGGCGTTCTACTGTCACTGTAACCGATACGCGTCTACTTTCGTCTCTGACATATAGTTTTTTAATTATTTTTTTTGTTGAATTGTCGGCCTCATGAAGATTGAATACCGCTGTGTCCGTCCTTATTATTCCAATTATAAAATAATAATAAATACCTAGAGTATTTACAAAAGTTTGTTTGAGTTTCATAAATATTCTTAATGATACTTTTTGCACACAGTAGCGATGTGTCGCAGTGACGTCATCGACGCCAGGTCCATTCTATTAGTGAACGGTTACCTAGTAACTGTGTGTAACAATATTTTTCATTGCACATTACAGGCAGCATCACATCGGCCGAGGGGCCAGTCTACGGCGGCGGGCAGCCGTCCCCCAGCCCTACGCCGGGGCAAGGCAACTTCGTCACTCAAACGGTCTACGGCTTCCTGGACTTCACTACTACTCTCGGCAACACGGTCATGGTCTTCTCTCCCGCTTCGGCACCGCCACCAGGTCTCTATATCTATCTGATTAACTCACAATCTTTGTCCAAGAAAACTAGGTTTTATAATATTGACCCGCTGGGAAATGAACACACGATGTTGCGTTGCAATCTCAGGATCGGACTGCTAGTTATTTTAGTTAATTTTTATGATCTGTCAAAAGCGAAATTTTGTTCTAAAAATATTTGAAATACCCACAAGTGACGTCATAGATTTTAAGCGTCATTGACGAACTTATTTTGTGAATTTGACCAATTAAAAATTTAAGACGTGAAAAAAAAACAAGTAGGGTTTTTTGAAACTTCAAGAGGAGAGCAATTTAGCAAATCTTATTTCAGATTTTATTTTTTAAACAGTCCGATCCCCTATTCATGTTATACATTATTGCACATATGAAACTTAACTTTGATATACCGTCATTCTTTGCAGTAAAGTAAGCGTGATGTTTATTATTGACTAGCTGGAGATTTTAAATTTTCCTACGGGAACTCTTGAATCTTCCGGGATAAAAATATCCTATATGTTAACCCGGACTATAAGGAACCACCATACAAAATTTCATCAAAATCGGCTGGTGGTTTTTGCGTGATGCGGGAACATACAGACAGACAAACAGACAGACAATAATTCCAAAAGTTGTTGTTTTGGCCTCTATATCGTTAGTAATGTCCATCACAGTTAATATTTTCCAAAAATATTTCATTTACAGAGACAGCCCCGTTACAGTTTTATTATATGTATGGATTTGTGTATGCCCGACTTTGCCAGACGGTGCAAGCTTCGTGAGAAAGTGTATACAGCGTATTTTTCAAAATTAAGGCTTATCTATTTCAACAATATAATCTTATGTTTTTCAACATTTTCACAGTTCTAATATTCTGAAATCATATTTGGTCTCAAATTTCAGAACCACCTTCAACTGAGAAGCCGGCAGTACAAGAAAACATCATAGAAACTAAACCGCCACCAACTGTCACACCGCCAAAAACCGAAGCCATCAAACCTAGCAAATTGTCAGACAAGGACAAAACTAACAAATCCGCACCACCAGCTATGCTCTCAAGTGCAATCTCTATAGTATCCAGCGACCCTAAGAAAGATGAAAAACCAGCGAACATTCCCAAATCTGTAGTAAAGGAGCAGAAAATCATCACAAAAGTAGAAGTTGTCGCCGGTCCATCTAAAATAGTAGAGAGCGGCGCTCCAAAAGCAAACAAACAAAACTCCGACGGCAAAAAACAAAAGGACGAACACTTAAAAAGTGTTACTAACATCGTAAGTAGTAAAGTGGAAGTGAAGCAAGGCCCTCCGGCCTCAATTATAAATTCTAAACTCAGTAGTGTTGTTGAAATCAAGTCAAGCAAGCCAGAGGATGAGCCTGCAATCTTAATCACTAATAATAACATAGCTGAGCCGGAATATGATTTCCTATCTCGCCAACCTTCGGAGTTTGTTGAGGAAACGTATAAGGTTATCAATCTACGTCCATCCAAGGCACATGCACAAAAGCCGAAACATAAGAATAGAGTTAATCCGCCAACACCACCTCCGGAAGACGACGAAGATCATCCTCTCGGACTTGTCACAACACTGGGTGGGACCATCGTCAAAGATGGCCTCACAACTGTGCATGAAACCAGTGTCATTGGCACATTCATTTCGGGAAAGTATGCCCAAGTACTGAACAGCAACTCAAAGGTATTACCAGGTCCAGGCCATAGACCAAAAATTTCTCCCAGTTCTCCACACAGGATATTGAAAACAGCAGCTCCTACTCTTAAAAACCATAGACACAATTTAGAGCCGACTCCGTCGCTAGGTGATGATGACAATAGCTTTGGCAAAACTACACGAAGACCAAACAGTGGCGGCAGCTCTTACAAAAACCGTCACAGAAACCAAAATTCTGATAATGAAGCCCATGAAAACGTTCCAAGTCAAACCAAAAAGTTTAAAAACAGGAATTCTTCGCAACGCCTTCAAAGGTACACATTACCTTATTCTACTACTTTGATTATCTTTATGCACACATTAAATCACTATGAGTCAATTTATAAAATTGCACTTTTAACAATCATCTTGTTAGCTTCACGTAGCACTGCACGCTAATAAAGTACATACAAATATCTTTATTTTCAGTACACGTTTTGGCCGACCGCACACACCTCAACTGGCTACCGTCTCTGTTTTCAGTGAGTCAACCACCTCGTTCTCAAACCGGAGAAAGAACAGCAACAGGAACAATGGATTCAAAAGCACAGTGACACCAAGCAGCAATGACAATCAGTCACGACGAGGCTTCAAACCTCGTGTCCAAGCTTCTGCCGTTGAACAAGTTACTCCTGCAGCTTCCTCTAGCATCTACAAATTCAAACTCAACCGGACACCGGGCTCAGGTCGCTGGCAGTATAAGACAAGCCCGAAACCTAAAGTGACAATAAGAAAAATGAAAGATGATGATGATCAAACCACTCCCAGCTCGAGCTCTCTTACTGATGACCTTCAGTCAAACGAACTTTCTCCTCAAGCGAGATCAGACAACAACGATCTAGAACTCTCTGGCTCACAAAGCGGACCCGGCACTCTTTTGGAAAATGACAGCGAAGATAATTCTATCGAAAAACCACCACCAGTTGAAACACTGAAAGTTGAGATCTCGACTCCAGCCGACTTCAAAGATGTTTACTACGAAATAGCTACTCTCAGGTCTCCTTACACTTTCCAGGTTAGTGTTGGTATATCAAATTCATAGTTTTACATGTCTATTTATAAATTTTCCACATTAAATTTTGCTTGTTTTAGGTTGGACGTGTCAAAAATACTCGTATCATCACAGTTACATCCACAATAGAAAGGCGCATTGAGCCCACTATAGTACCAAGCTCGCAGAATTCTCTCAACGAACCGTTGACAGAAAATATATTAGCGACTGCAACCCCTTACGGAAAGGATCACAACCTTGACTCCAGTATTGCCACCCTGCCGGCAATCACGCTGGCGTCAGATGTAGAGACACCACCATTAGAAACTGTAACAGAAACATTCAGCACGACGCAGGACATGCTGAAAACACACATCTTACCAGTAGTACACAATGTGAACCAAACAAGCAGCTTGACATTCATACAAACGTATCACATTACGAGATTCGTGACAGCAACTAAGACACTCCCACCAATGGACTACTTCCAATTCATCCCTAGCAAAACTTTGAAGGAGTTCAACAGCCGCCTGGACGAGGCTGGATCTGAACTTCATTTGGAGTTGGACTTCGGAGACAGCAATGAAGATGAGGATGGAGTTCCACGTCGCGTGTTCCCTCCTGACTTGGATCTTGCAAACATCGGATCTGATTTTGACTTGACTGAAGTAGACAAGTACAGAATGCCCGACAACCACTTGCGTTTAAAGAAAGCCCACGGTCAGACCAAATCTAACCAAGTGACGGAAGCGCCCAATACTCCCACGCCGGCTCTAACTCCGGAGCAAGCTCAGCAACTCGCCTTGCTCAGATTGTTAAATCCAGCGGCAGCTGCCCAGATACCCAACGTCGTTACAACTTCTAAGCCCATTTTGAAATATGAGACGATTTACGAGTCGCACGTGATCCCAGTATTTGATGGCAAAAACACGGTGCATAGCACAATTTCACGTCCAGTTGCGACTGTCACTAAAACCGACTACGAAATAGGCACGAGCAGTTTGCCAGCGCTGCCACTACAGCCAATCAACCCTCTATTCCCACCACAGTTCTCCGTGATTTCGACGCCGGTTGTCATGAATACCGAAGTTACGGCAACAGATAGCAAAGTTCTGAAGATAACTTTTGGTGCCAAGACGGTGTACACTACTTTGTTCTCGACTAAAGTTGTGCCCACAGTTCTGACGTCATACGTGACGTCATCGGTGCCTGTACAACCCAGCGCTGGTTACCCAGGGTACTTCCCGGCACCTTTTGCCCCCTTCCCATACGTAGGATAGAATACCTACTAGCGAAATTAAGTCAATACACTCGCGCGCACGTCAGTGATAACATATTGAACTGGCTCTGCTCTTAATTTGTTTAATTTTCAAATTTTCTTTATAGCGTAGTTTAGCGTATACTAAATGATAGTGTTATGTTACCGCTAGCGTGCGGTTGACCGTAACTACGTGTCGGGACTCCAGTGATTGTGACGTGAAGAAAGTTTTGAAACTCAGTGTTGTGATTATGAAAGTTTTACGTATGAGAACTTTGGGCCGGGGCTGTCAGCGCGAAATAAACTATGCAGCGGCGTGCCGAGTGAGTGAACAGTGTAAAAGCACAGCAGAATGTCGGAATTTATAGCCTTCGTGGGGAAACGCGAAAACTCTCTGGACTCGTATATTTCTTCTGAAGTTTTTAACTCGAAGCGGCCATGTGTACACCGTGAAGTGCTATTTTAAGCGAATATACAGGTGTAATAAAATTGGTATAGGACGCATTAGATAACAGGGACTTCCACTCATCGATTTGAACAAGTTTCTTCAAGAGACCTACAGTTGATGACTGATTGAGCAACTTTGTAAATCTTTTTTTTTTAATGAAATGTTCAATTTATTTGAGAATCCATGGGTTCAGTGAAAGTTGTTCAGCTTGATGAGTAGAAGATCCACGTAATGGTCCTTTACAATTTAATTCACACCTTGTACATGTATTATTATAATACGATACTTTAAACATAGAAAAAAGGTGTGATTTTAATATTGGAGATATTTGTAAATATTATCTTTCGTGTGTATAGAGAAACTTAATTGTAAATAAATGAATGTAGGTATTATCAAACTGTAAAAATGACCTATCTACTTAATTCTAGGCTAAAAGAAAATTTTATTATAACTTTTAATTACCTATAAATGATATCAATTTAAATATTATACTTAACTATTGGAGATAGGTAATATTTTCTTACCAGATACAGGGTGTAACAAAATTGTTGTAGGTCCTGTTAACTGGAGGTTCTACTCATCACACTGAACAACTTTTATTCTATGACTTCGTTGAAATCGCCTTGAAATTTTTGAACTCCTAATACAGAACGGTCAGCTGATTGACCAATTTTGTGCATTTTTGTATGGAGCGTCTAATATTTTTTTGCGAATTGACTATGTGTTCCTTGGTGAAAGTTGTTCAGTATGATGAGTAGAAGCCGCAGTTAACGAGTCCTACACCAATTGTTTTACACCCCGTATAGAACAAATTTTGACCTTAACAATCCGGCCGTTCCCAGTAGTCTTACCAGATAGTCTTACCAGTAAGACTTCTGGGAATTTTCTTCCCAAAAGACTTAAGTACCTATAGTAAGTCTTCGCAGGTCTTCTTTTTCCCATTAGTCTTACTGTTTCCAAACTTATTAAACGCAGACCTAACAACTGATAACCATAAAAAATAAAAATATATGTTTTTTCTAATTAAAATAAATTTACATTTAAATCATTATGCAGGCCCCTTCTTAAGTATTAAATTCTTTTGGTAGGTAGATTTTAATTTGATGTACAGCGGCCAGCACATCAAACTAGACACTTTGGACTTTGTACCGTTCTTATGCCGTATGCTTATGGATCAGAATCTCACTACAAGCGTTTAGCTTAGGGTTGCCAAGCGTCCTGTTTTCCCAGGACGTGTCCTGCTTTTGGGGTGTTCTGGATAGTTTTTAAGTAGTGTCCTGGGTATTGAGTGAATTGTCTTTATTGAGAATCAAGTATATCTATACCCAGTAGAGTTGTAATAGACATTGAAGAGCATCAAAAAAGGCCAAACACAAGATACAGTCTTAGGCAGCGACTTCTAAAGCCTTAGACACTTTCCCTAAGAAATTGTCGAAAAATTAAAATACAGTACCTAGCTTATGTTGGGGCTGCAGCTTAATTTTAGCTAATAATTGAGTTTCAATGATCCTATATTTATTGCGTAATTGCTATTAACTATTGTTGTTATATTGCGTCCTGTTTTTTAAACAGAAATGTCCTGGTAATACGAATTTGGGGATGGCAACCCTAGTTTAGCTTGATGTGCTGGCCTCTGTACCTTTAGAAAATTATACTTATCTAAGTAGCCAAGGAATAATGTCAAAATTGTTATACGAGTATGACGAAATGAATATAATATACTCAGTGTACCTCGTCGTGATCTAAGATATATAAATAATAAATGTAAATAAAAGCCTATTTTAAATATAATCATATTTTTACGAATATTTACGTAAGCATTAACACATAAAACTAGTGTACCCTTATACAGGGTCTTAACAAAGGTATGCATATTTTTTTTCAATTGGAGCTTGTTCTCATGAAACTGAACAACTTTCCCCAAGAAACCTATGGTCAATTCGCATTTGTTTTTTTTTTTTAATGGAATACGCTTTGGCTTTGGCCTTGACTGTCAAGTCCATATACCTCGGAGTTATTCTGAGCAGTTTGATGATTTAACTAAAAAATAATAATTGCGGGTTTCTTGGGGAAAGTTTTTCAGTTTCATGAGTACAAGCTCCGGTTAAAAAAAGTGCATACCTTTGTTAAGACCCTGTATATACATTTTGTATGTTTTTACGCTAAATGTCGTCTGACGAAATACATTTTATTTTTATTAGAATATTTTTACCTAATTGTCGATTTTTTATTTTCTTTAATTCCAAAAATTGAATAAATATTGCAACCATCCTGTATTTCTCCAGTTTATCATTTCTCGGCGTTCATCTTGATCAAAGTCACAGCACAGACAAAGCCGCGGGCTGGAGCTGGCTTCGCGCAAAGCCGGGATCTATTTTCCCACGGAAATTGAATTACCATTCCTCTAGAGTCTAGCGCGTGGCTACTCTAAAAAGATTGCAAACTTGAAAATAGAAAATATCTTCGGATTTGCCCTGCGCCTTGGTGTTCGTGTATTTCTTGTGCCCTCTTTTCAAAGTACTAAAGAATAGAAACCCGTGGTCCAGCAGTGGAGGTCCAGCAGTGATGAGTTGTTAAGGCGCTAAGATCACTCAATCCGAGCAGGTTGATACGTGTTAAAATAATATCGAACGTAAGTCAATCCATTTTAAGGTCAAATCAATGCGGGCTTCAACGCGGCTGTTACGTAGACACCGAACGCCCAATTCTCGAATTTTACATGTATTTATTACTTTTCATCACTTTCAAATAAGTTTTAAAAAAATGTGTTCAATTAAATTGAAAGGTCTCAAAGTCACCAATTTTTGTGTGTCGGTTTGGTTTCATTCAACATTAACTATTTGTTTTCGAGAAATTATGCAATGAATGCCAAAAACAGGGTGTATAGTATATTTTTTACATATTTTTTTTAAAATTATACTTATAATAGATTTTTCATTACTTAGTATATCACATGTTTTTTCTATGGTGATAGCTTTACACAGTCTTCCAATAATTTGAATTGAATATTGTCATTTGACCCATCTTACGGCGACGCATTGGAACTTTGGTCGCAGGGATCTCGATTTTTCTCAGCAATTACAGAACATATGAAAGTGATGTTTTGTAACCTGATTCTTCATTTCAATTACTTCATTTTGTCGGTTGCAGAAACATGATTTGTTAATTTTTATAACAGAAAAAAGTTTATCAAAGAAACCTCTTTTATAACAGAGATTTGCATTCTACAGGCAAACTAGATCGATTTAGTACCTCTAGATTTTCATAGTCTGTTAGTCTAAACAATCACTTCAGTATGCCAGTTGGATTTTCTAAAATTAATTTGTAGTATTAATTTTAACCGCCTCCGTGGCGTAATGGTTAGCCCATTCGCTTCACACCAGGAGGTCGCGGGTTCGATTCCCGGTGGGGTCAATTTATAAGACTCGGTTTGGTTGGTGGTAGGGCATTTTCTAAGCCCGCCTGGCTAGCTACCACCATCTTATCTAAGTCTTGCCGCCAAACATCAGTGTTAACAACATTGATGTGTTCCGGCTTGAAGATAAGATAGCCAGTTCTCCATTGCGTTGGAGAATCTTGGTAAGCCCGCTTCCATCTTTGGCATCATCGTCACTTACCATCAGGTGAGATGATGCCAAGGGCTTACCAATTGTGAATAAAAAAAAAATTAAAAAAAGTTTTTAATTGAAACGAAAATAACATTGAAAAAGTGCAAAAGTGTGGTTATTTTCTTAACTCTTTACACATAAAGAAAAAGACAGTGATAACTGTGGCGGCAACTGCAGTAACCTGCCTCCGACGAGAGAACAAAAGAAATACAACATCTAGAACGCGCTATTAGAATTTCTTCAGCGTTGAGTATATATACATATACCAATCATCAACGATTGGCTCATGGGCCCCCTGCCCGGTGAAGTTGTAAAGGCCCTCACGCCCAACAACAAGCTTGTCCTTTGGAAAAAAAATCAACGATTGGTCCACGGCCGGACACCAGGCATACCAATTACCACCTCGCCTGGCGGAGATATATCCCTATGCTCTCGTCGAGTAGGAACGCACCGTTCCTAAACAACTGTTCCAATGAATTCCTCGCCTTAACGAAAGAACAGATTGGAACAGGAAGGAAGACAGACAACCCCTTCTGAAGGTTGAAAAAATCAATACCAATACCCATTCTGTAAGTAAGGTTCAAAATATTGAAAACATTCAAAACATTGAATATAAGTAAGATATCAAACAAAGAAAAGCGCGACGCTTAAATTAAGATCACATCAGCTCATATATACGTCCCCACCGGAGGGGCTCGAGCTTACCCTGAATTAGGACGATCGAGCCTTAGTGGACCACGCGGGCCCAGTGCGGGTTGGTCAACTTCACACACAACCTTCGAGTTTCTTCGCAGATGTGTGCAGGTTTCCTCACGATGTTTTCCTTCACCGTGACTACAGAATAATTTTCTATAAACTTAAAAGCTTTTAGTTACAAGCTTTTTAGGATTAAAGTACTCTTCAATACGAATCAAACGAGCCCAAACTTGATGGAGTTGTGTTCGTTTTATTGCGGAGTTCCTATGGCCACCTTCCAGCTCCAGCTTCAGATCAGCTCCATGTCATCATAATACTGCATTGTCACACGATATACATATGCATGCAAAATTTCAGCTCAATCGGAAACCGGGAAGTGGGTCAAATTTAATTTGCAACATTTGATAACAACCATCGGGACAGGTGAAACTAAATAAAAGCTTGTAAAAATTCATCTTTTTAGGGTTCCGGTGCCAAAATGTCCAAAAGGAACCCTTTATAACTTCGTCATGTCCATCCGTCAGTCTGTCCGTACGTCACAGCCGATTTCCTCTGCCACTTTTACACTTACAGTAATGGAATTAAGTAGAGAGATGTAAAATTATTAATATTCATAATTTTACATCTATGTACTTAATTCCGGACAGATGGACATGACGAAATTATAAAGGGTTCCTTTTGGCCATTTTGAAGTCAATAATATGTCGTTGATACTTTTGATTGATGGTTCTTGGTGGAACATTATCATCATCATCATTATATCAGCCGAAAAATGTGCACTGCTGGACAAAGGCCTCGCCCAAGAATTTTCACGACGACCAATCTTGCGCTGCACAAAGCGTCGAACAGATGGCCATTGGGGAAGTAAAGTTCTAGAGTGGCAACCGCGCACCGGAAAACGTAGCGTAGACAGGCCTCCCACGCCGTGGAAAGACGACCTGATGAAGATCGCGGGAAGCCGAAGGATGCGGGCAGCGCAGGAACGGTCGTCGTGGAAATCGTTGGGGGAGGCCTTTGACCAGCAGTGGACGTTTTTCGGCTGATATGATGATGTGGTTGTGGTATATTTGACAGTATCCACTTCCTTACTAATACTATTATAAAATATAAAATGTGTTTGTTTGTTTGTTACCTTTTTACGCTTCAACACCTTTACCAATCTTGATGAAATTTGGCATGCAGGTAGCCTGTTTTACGGGGAAGGACTTAGGCTACTTTTTAAATAATAAAATAGCTTAGTCCGATGCAGTTTCTGAGGGAACTCAAAAAATACTCTTTTTTATGGTTGATTTCTTTTCTTTTACATCGCAACGGAGCAACGGATCGTTGTTATAATTTACTTTGAGGGGTTGGGAAATGCCACAATTTACTAATTAGCATATCCTGATATAAATTTCGAGGCATCTGGGGAAAATTCATTTCCACGCTCGCGCATGTCGGCGTCGCAACGGAGCAACTGATTGAAGTGATTTTTTGTATGGAATTGGTTAAGGGGGTCGAAAGTAGGGTTACCATCTGACAGGCATTTGCCCGGGTGTTGCCTTGCCGCATTTGCAAGCATTTTGTGGTTCAGACAGGTGTGCGGCCGGCGCTAGGCTGAGACAGGCATTTTTGAATTTCACGGGTCTCAGTGAAATCTAAAAGCTCGCATACATGTTCCAATCGCACAAGATGATGAAACTGACTAAAAATCGCACCGCGCGGGCAGAGCGCTTCGCTAAGTGCGAAAAAACGAGTTTAACTACTATCATAATTAAAACTAATGTGTTGTATAATATTTATTTTTAGACTTACAGTTTTTTTACTGTAGACAGGTATTTTTCTGAAAAATCAGGCATTCTGTGTATCAGTCAGTATCCTATACAGGCATCTCCGTTTACATAGATGGTAACCCTAGTCGGAAGTGACATAGACTGCTAATCAGAATAGCCCGATCTGGGATAGGGATCTGGCGAAAACTCATGTCAACGCGCACCACTCATTTTTAAATACAGTCACAAAAACGATTCCCACGCGGGCGAAGCCGCGGGCAAAAGTAAATCTAAAATAAATTATATAACTAAATACCATTTCTCCTACATAATTACAAAAACTTATTCTTTTGATATTTTAAAACATTTTCAATTTTACATTCATCAAAACCACTAAATTAGTTCGTCAAAGACAATGACTTCACAAGCTAGTAACATCAACAATTTTATAACACAACTAGCTTTTGTCAGCGGCTTCGCCTGAACATAGTCTCCGAGGGTGCGCAGTGCGCTAGCCGCAAGCGGCTCGCGATCGTGAAAAAAGTAGCCTTTATGTTAAGGCGGTAATATTACAGATTTTCGTTATTTTTAACGTCCATTACTCCTAAACGATAGAAACTCAAGATTGGAAAAAAAATACCCTTATTGTTGATGATGTTCCTTAAAGTCAAAAGCTATTAGAAACACGATTGGGCAGTTTTGACTCGATAGAAAAAATCCCAAAGATAGGTCTACCTACACCGACACTTTCAACTCTAGTTATGACTAATATTTTGAAGTATAAATTTTAAAAAATACACAACAATATTTGTTAAGATAATACAAAGTGAATAATATTATTATTTTTTATACTTTCATTGTAGTTTTTGATTGAAACGAAAAACCATTTAATAAGTGCAAAAATGTGCTTATTTTCTTTACTCTTAACACGTAAAGAAAAAGACAGATACAACTGTTCCAATCAACACCTCGTCTTAACCACATACAAAGACACAGAAGAAACAAACCAGCTCTTTATAGATGCTCCTGTGAGCACAAAATAAGTGGAAATCGTAAGTAAACCTCAACTGCAAGGTAATACTAATTTTCCTCCAGGAGTTTCACAGAACACTACACATGCCCGAGTTAGCCCGATATTTCCGAGAACACAGTCGTAACCAAGGAGATTTAATGATGCAGTTCACATAGAATCTTCTTTGCTGAGAAAGGAAACAAAACACACAAAGACGGTACAACAGTACTGGCCACAACAATATCGTTAGGTTCAGACAAGTAAACTAGAGGGGATATGGCCGTCCCACGGCTACAAAACGACTGCGATACTTTGTACTTTTATTTTTTTACTAAGGCTTCGGCTAAACAGATGACTATACTGCAACCACGATGATAACAAAATTTGCGGCGCAATTTTTTTTCCATCATTATTACGACTGAACAGTACTAATATACAGGATGTAACAAAATTGGCGTAGGTCCCGTTAACTAAGGCTTCTACTCATCATACTGAACAACTTTAGTTTTTACGAATTTTCTGAAATCGCAAAAAAAAATTTACTCTTCATACAAATCGATTATTTTGTGCATTTTAATATGGAGGGTCCAAATTTTTTTTTGAGAATTGACTGTGGGTTCCTTGGAGAAAGTTGTTCAGTATGATGAGTAGAAGCCCCAGTTAACGGGACCTACTCCAATTTTATTTATTTTTTATTATAATTTTTTATTCACAATTGACGATGTTGCCGAAGATGGAAGCGGGCTTACCAAGACTCCCCAACGCAATGGGGATCTGGCTTACTATAATTTTTTATTTTGCTCGCCTCCTCACAGTCTCCGAACCTAACCAAATGAGTCGGGGGGGGGGTTCTCCGAAATTACGAGCTCTAGTTTCGATTGTTCCATTACTCAGACGACAGAGCCCCTTCGGAGCTCCTACTTCTGTATTCGTTTGGCTCGTTTAATGAATGGCCTAAGCATCAACCAGCCAAGTCATTAAATGTATTATTATTTAGGCAGTTAGTTGAATGCCGCCATTTCATGAACCATAGCTAGGTAGTTAATTGAATGGCTAATTTAACCAGTTGGCTGCGACATAACATAGTATACTTAGACCACACCCTGGACACTTCATACAACGGGCCAGAAATGACATTACAAAAAACGAATGACGGAACAAACAACATGGAGGCAAAATCCCATACGTTCGACAACCAAACTGTAACCAATCTGTATCAATCTGGGTGACGAGGGGGTGAGGTCGGAATCTAGAGAGCGGCAGGGAGTGTCCATACTGTATGTTAGTACTAATATATACACTTTGCTTAGGGTGTACGTAACCCAAAATATATTGCCTAACCTAAGTCTTTCATTTTCATATTTTACAGCTTTAATGTTGCTAAAGAGCCAGACAGGTGAAAACCAGCCAACTGCGACTTAGGGTCACACAAACAGGGTTCTGCACCAAAACTTTAACTTTCATCAGAACAAGACCTCTCAGTACATACTTTGCTCTACGTAAATAGGTATCTACTTATTGTGGACTTTGGAAATTTTATTTTTCCTGTGGAAACGGAAGGACTTTATTTTTCGTATTAATATATTTTTTTTATTTTTTGACTTACATTTATTCAACCTGATATACTGTGATGATTTAAAGATTTTATGCCCAGTATAGTAGTTTCGGAGATAAGGAGGTCAATGGTCAATTTTCGCCTATATTCTTGAATAACTTCAAAACTACTAAACCTAAAATTATAAAAAAAAATTCGAGCGAGACCTACAGTACTCGCATATGATGTGTAACATGTGACAAAATACTTTATAAAAGGACGGCTAAGATACGGCAGACTAGGCTGTATGGTCATAGATACCTTTGCCTTTTCCGCGCTTTTAAAGCCTGAAAAAAGGACGGCAAAGATACGGCAGACTAGGCTGTATGGTCATAGATACCTTTGCCTTTTCCGCGCTTTTAAAGCCTGAAAAAACGCGACTCCCTGTTACACATTTCCGTCCCATGGGACACTTTTCCGTTCCATTTCACGAAATAACTCCCACAAATTGCAGGAAAGCGAGAGCAAAGATGTTACACATCAAAAAACATATACATATTTGAGATTTTTTACAATAATCTCTTTGATATGATATGTGACACGATAGAGTTTGCAAAACTTATATTTAATTTTTTTTAAATTTACTCTATTGTTTAAAATTCATTTATATACGTTACACGTCTGTCTTGGCTCACCAACTTACATTATGTGTATACCAAATTTCAACTAAAATCAGTCCAGTTGTTTTGGAGCAAATTGGCTGTGACAGACGGTTGGACGGACAGACGGACCTACGAGTGATCCTATAATGATTCCGTTTCTACCGTTTGAGGTAATGAACTCTAAAAATTAAGGTAGGTAGAAACAAACAAAAAAACGCTTGTCAAAAGTATGAAGTAAGCTGTGCCATGGCAGCTTTGTTTTTAATAAGATGTTAAATTTACTTTTATGGAAGAAAAATGTCCAATTCATTCGGCAGCGTATATTTCAGCGCGTTGAGAGCTTTATTTCCCATGATATCTTAATAAAAGCCGTTGTACCAAAGACATCTATCAAAATAGCGAGTCATCTAACTTTTGGCTTAAAAATGTTCTCATGATCAAAAGAAAATACAATCACAGCTTACTCAACTGACAGTGATAGCTTGCTTTATTGACAGTAAATAATTAAAATAAATAATTAAAAAACAAACTACGGTCATTTGGCCATCAATTCGGATTCTCTGTTTATGGGCACTAGAGAATGATATTATATTTTTAGGATCAGAAGTCGGATTTAATTAAAAAGAAACATTTACAACATAACCTATAACTTTATTACAACCAAAAATTACTGTTTAAACAGAATACCAACAAATTATACTGACGAAGGTAAATTACACACGGAAATGGCACAATGAAAATAAGAGATTACGTCACCGATTACGTCACTGTTTACACAGAACGCAAATCACGCCGAACGCGATGTCTCCAGTCGAGCGATGAGGCAGCAAAAGAGAGCGCTCCGCTGCCGGCACCGTCTTATATAGGAATGCGCGGTTTGCGGGGAGGGCGGCTCAGTTTGCTCCTAACACGGCCTCTCCTGACACCGCGTCGTCCTCGACGACTGCACGGAAAGTAGATGGCCCTGCTGAATCATCAACCTCAAAGTCATCGAGACCATAGCCTGAAAAATTGGTTAACTTTAGTCTAATTCTACTCACAGGGTAAAACACACAAAAATAAGCATTTCAAAATTTCAAAAACAAAGCTATAGGCAAAAGAATCGCTGGACCGCTCGCCTCTCGAACATAGGCACCAGCATAACTGAATTGCCGGCCTTATCTTTAGTAGTATCTGAAGAGGCAAATGCAGGTCATAGCGATAGGGGCCTCGTTGAGTCGCACGCCCAACTAGGCCAACCCGACGGACCTTAGTGCAGGCCAACCCGACGGACCTTAGTGCAGGCCAACCCGACGGACCTTAGTGCAGGCCAACCCGTCGGACCATTCAGGCCAACCCGTCGGACCATTGCAGGCCAACCCGTCGGACCATTGCAGGCCAACCCGTCGGACCTTTGCAGGCCAACCCGTCGGACCATTGCAGGCCAACCCGTCGGACCTTTGCAGGCCAACCCGTCGGACCTTTGCAGGCCAACCCGTCGGACCGTTCAGGCCAACCCGTCGGACCTTTGCAGGCCAACCCGTCGGACCATTCAGGCCAACCCGATGAACACGCTGCTTAGTGAGCAGCACGCAGTGAACTTCACCAAGACATAATGTAGCATTCGCAAACCAATCCATCACAGTCACGTCTTAGTCTGTCAGTCAAAGGTAGGAATAAAAACCCCCAAGAGAAAGAAGTAAAGAATAAACGGTTCCTATGCTAAACCTACTCTAAAATTAATGCAATAAGTCAATTTGGGAGGGGAATGTACATGTGTAATGGAACAGATTGCGACGCAAGATTATGCAAGATAAGTCACTCACACTCAAAGAACGCGGCGCAACTCTTTGGGCACCACTCTCCACGCCACGGCACCATGAACTCAGCAGCCGCCTGAGTAGTCTTTCCATAAGACCCGCTCAACAGTTTGAGCTCGTATCGGCCACTGGGGAGCACCTTCAGCACACGGTAGGGACCTCTCATCCCTGGATCGAGTTTTCCTGTGGACTGGGAATACTTGATGACGAACACAAAGTCATTTACTTTAAAGACCCGTGGTGGACGTCTCTGTCGGTTAACGTAGGAATCTTGCCGCTCTTGATTACGTCTCAGGAGCTCACTGGACCTGGTCCTGCACATCTCGCGCCTTGCCTCGCGATTAGGATGTGAACCGTCTACAGCCACGTCACGGATGAGTGATCGTATCACTGGAGTTGTAGCGTCGGTGCCAATCAGAAGATTTAAAGCAGAGGCCCGAGTAGTTTTTTGTTTCGTTACGTTCAGGACGAGCTGCATCTTCCATAACATCTCCGACCAGGAAGCGCCCTTGTGGTTGACCTCTATACGGATCATATTGAGGACAGTGCGAACGTATCTTTCCACCTGCCCATTCGAGTGATGCATTTCCGGTGTGATATAATGTATGTCGTAACCTAACTCGTGGATCCATCTAACAAAATCAGCGGACTCGAACATTCGTCCTCGATCAGCAACAAGTAGCTTCGGAGTACCGAAGAGCGAAACAGCGTTGGTAACAGCCCGTTTTAGCTCGGCCGCATCTTGGCGAAACATTGGGTACAACAGTGTGTACTTTGAAAACGCATCCACTATAAGTAGGACGAATTTGTGCCCGTTAACCTCCGGTAGAGGTCCTAGTGCATCTAGGTGGACCGTGCTGAACGGAGTTTCAGGTTTTTCCCACGAGGTTATGTGCTGGTAAGGTGCACGTGGTACGCGCTTTTTCGATAGGCACACTAAGCAATGCCTTCGATCGATATTTCACTAAACTCTATAGTAAGTGTCACATAAGTATTGGCCACGATTTCTGCATCACTAATCCCTTTCAACGAGCAGTTGATAGGCCTCTGTTGACATGAAAAATATTTAAGTGCATCAGAGGATATCAATGAGACGTTGATGGCACCGCTGTCAATGAGAACATCTACGGGTATACCCTGTACGACGGCCGTTACAAGATCGCTATTCTTAGGCGACTTAGTCATGGAGTTGTCCTTACAAAGGTTTACATTGCGTTGGTTACGTGACTCAGATCTGTTCTTAGCAAAACAGGTGCTTTCTGAATGACCAGACTTTTTACAAAACGTACAAGTCACCGTACCGCTAGAACTAGGCTTAGGATCTGTTTTTGTGTCAAATTTAGGCTTCTTAAAGCAATTAAAACTTTTGTGACCGGATTGGCCACACGAGAAGCATTTTGACTGGTTACGATTATTTTCATGTAATGGGTATCGACGTTTTAGGTTTTTTGAGCCAAGTGGCTCAACCTTTGAACTACTAGATTTAACATATATGGACAAGAACGACACTATGTTATCAGGGGTTAAGTTCGCGTTTGACGCGGCGGCCTGGACCTGGGGGTCTGTGATGCCACGAATGATGATCTGAACCATCAACTCTTCACTAATTCCCTTCACTATCCGTAAGCGCAATAGGGCCCGCCTAGCATACTCAGCGTACGTAAGGTACTTGTTAGAGTTAGTATTCATCACTTCGTACAAAATATTCGCGTAGTTAAGCCTACTCGGACAAAGTGATTTAAATTCGCGCACGAAATTGGTCCAAGAACGGTCATTTGAAACCCATTCGTTTACCCAGGTACGCGCATTTCCCTTCAGGCAACCTGCAACATGCGATAAACATTCGTAGTCGCTCCAACCGTTTGACAGCTTAGCGAGGTCTACCTCTTTTCGCCACGCATCAAAGTCATGAATGTTTGGGTCAAAATTGGAAACAAAATATGCCGACCGCAGGGGGTTTATCGACTTTATTGCATCAGCTAGAATCTTCATGGAAGCGGAAGCCTCATTATGATCACATTGTGTCACAGAATTATTTTGAGTCACCGTAGATGCGGGTCGGACCGAATCGATCGTAAGTGTGTTTGTTTCACAAATGCTGGTAGGACTGAGAACGCGCGATCGTCGTGGCGCGTCGTTACCCTCATTCTCGCGAATGGAATTATGTGTCATTGCAGAAATATCAACGCTATTTACACCACTATGTACACCGCTATTTACATTGGAGCTAACCACGGCACGATCGTTGTTTTCTAAGCTAGTTAGTCGTGACAAAATCGAATCTAACGTATTTTGCATAACTTCGAACTACGTGGTTTCGATGGCGTCCGTGTGTGCGACCTACGCGGCCTTCGACCGCCATCGCGACGACGTGATTTGCTCCGAGACCGACGGCCGGTCATTTCAAAAACACTTTACACCAAAACAAGTAAAACCAAACTTTTGGTTGGTATTCTGTTGTGCACTAATAAAAATCAAAATGGCAAAGCAAACAAAGGCCAGAAGGGCTTGGGGAATCCCACTTCTGATTTTAGGATCAGAAGTCGGATTTAATTAAAAAGAAACATTTACAACATAACCTATAACTTTATTACAACCAAAAATTACTGTTTAAACAGAATACCAACAAATTATACTGACGAAGGTAAATTACACACGGAAATGGCACAATGAAAATAAGAGATTACGTCACCGATTACGTCACTGTTTACACAGAACGCAAATCACGCCGAACGCGATGTCTCCAGTCGAGCGATGAGGCAGCAAAAGAGAGCGCTCCGCTGCCGGCACCGTCTTATATAGGAATGCGCGGTTTGCGGGGAGGGCGGCTCAGTTTGCTCCTAACAATATACATATTAGTTAAGTATACACCTCGAAACAGAGCAAACAAACTTGCTCATCACACGAATGATTGCCTAGGGTGGGAATCAAACCCACAACGCTCGGCCTCGGCAGTAACACTGACCACTAACCTACTAGGTCAGTCAATCTTACTGACAGATTTGGAGTTAAAATAAGCTTTATCAACTTGATGTCACTTTTAATGCCGATGGGCCTGTCCAGGACACTGCTTACTGTTATATTTGGAGTCAAAATGAATAAGCTAAACCAAATTGGTGTCACTTTTAATGCCGATGGGCCTGTCCAAGACACTGCTTACTGTTATATTTGGAGTCAATATGAATGAGCTACACCAAATTGGTGTCACTTTTAATGCCGATGGGCCTGTCCAGGACACTGCTTACTAACATATTTGGAGTCAAAATGAGCTAAACCAAATTGGTGTCACTTTTAATGCCGATGGGCCTGTCCAAGACACTGCTTACTGTTATATTTGGAGTCAATATGAATGAGCTACACCAAATTGGTGTCACTTTTAATGCCGATAGGCCTGTCCAGGACACTGCTTACTAACATATTTGGAGTCAAAATGAATAAGCTAAACCAAATTGGTGTCACTTTTAATGCCGATGGGCCTGTCCAAGACACTGCTTACTGTTAAATTTGGATTCAAAATGAATGAGCTAAACCAAATTGGTGTCACTTTTAATGCCGATGGGCTTGTCCAAGACACTGCTTACTAACATATTTGGAGTCAAAATGAATGAGCTACACCAAATTGGTGTCACTTTTAATGCCGATGGGCCTGTCCAGGACACTGCTTACTAACATATTTGGAGTCAAAATGAATAAGCTAAACCAAATTGGTGTCACTTTTAATGCCGATGGGCCTATCCAAGACACTGCCTACTAACATATTTGGAGTCAAAATGAATAAGCTACACCAAATTAGTGTCACTTTTCATGCCGATGGGCCTGTCCAAGACACTGCTTACTAACATATTTGGAGTCAAAATGAATAATCTAAACCAAATTGGTGTCACTTTTAATGCCGATGGGCCCTTCCAAGACACTGCTTACTGACATATTTGAAGTCAAAATGAATGATCTGCACCAAATTAGTGTCACTTTTAATGCCGATGGGCCTGTTCAAGACACTGCTTACTTACATATTCGAAGTAAAAATTAAAGCGCTACACCAAACTGGTGTCACTTTTAATGGCAATTAGCCTGTTGAAACACTGCTTACTCACATATTTGGAGTCAAAATGAATGAGCCACAACAAATTAGTGTCACCTTTATTGCCGATGGGTCTGTCCAAATACTGCTTACTAACATATTTGGAGTCAAAACGAATGAGCTACACCAAATTGGTGTCACTTTTAATGCCGATGTGCCTGTCCAGGACACTGCTTACTAACATATTTGGAGTCAAAACGAATGAGCTACACCAAATTGGTGTCACTTTTAATGCCGATGTGCCTGTCCAAGACACTGCTTACTAACATATTTGGAGTCTAAATTAATGAGCTACACAAAATTGGTGTCACTTTTAATGCCGATGTGCCTGTCCAAGACACTGCTTACTAACATATTTGGAGTCAAAACGAATGAGCTACACCAAATTGGTGTCACTTTTAATGCCGATGTGCCTGTCCAAGACACTGCTTACTAACATATTTGGAGTCTAAATTAACGAGCTACTCAAAATTGGTGTCACTTTTAATGCCGATGGGCCTGTCCTTAGAAAGTAAAAGGTATTTCCGTTTCACACTCAACGGTCGCGTGAAAGTAAGATGAAACAAAGAACCTTACTCGAAAGCAAGATTAATGGAGGCTGTTTTCTAAACTAATATTACCTTTGGAATTCTCAATTTTTTCCTTTCATATTTCAAATTCAACTTTGCCCTCTGACCTCATAAGCTCCCTGTTACTAGTGTATTGCAAACAAAGGAAAACACACTATTATACACGTTATATGACAGTCTTCACAACATAAACATGCTGTTTTAGTGATCAAGAGAAATAGTGTTCTCCACGGAGATCTAATACTTCGTAAGGACGCGCCCATCAAAGTAATAACGTTATTCAAAATGTCGATAGGTATGTCGATGGTAATCCCACAGTTTCCTATAAACAGTGACAGTCAATCTAGTTGGTCGTGACTGTCGATGAGTACCATAATGTGGTTTCGTTTTGGTTAATTTCCAATTTTTCAAGGTTTTTTGTGAATATGACTCCATATTTAATTTTTTTAAAGTTCTACGTGTTTTGTGAGAGTCTTACATTATTTTCTGCCAATTTGAATGAATTTGTCAAATATAAAATTCCTTATATTGGATATTATGAGGAATAATCACAAAATAACGTAATTTTATTTCTATGGCATAAACTGAAGTGGCAGTGGGCAGGGCACATAGCCCGTAGAACAGATGGCCGTTGGGTAGTAAAGTTCTCGAGTGGCGACCACGCACCGGAAAACGTAGCTTAGGCAAGCCTCCCACGCGGTGGACCGACGTGGTGAAGAGCGCGGAAAGCGGATGGATGCGGGCAGCGCAGGACCGGTCGTCGTGGAAATCTTTGGGGGAGACCTTTATCCAGCAGTAGACGTTTTTTTTAGGTTATCGCCAAAATATCCAAAATAAGGAATTTCACATTTGGAGAAATTCATCGAAATTGGTATTAACTAATGTAAGACGGTCGAAAAACTTCTTAAAAAATTAAACTTGGAGGGAGAAAAAAAAGAAAGAAAATAATGTAAGACTGTCGCAATTAACAGGCTTAACTTGTCAAAAAATTAAACAGGGAGAGAAAGAAAAACTGGTGCGATCGGTGAACGCCTTTTAAATACTTGATTAGACGACATAACTAATTTCGTTACGTGACGCATGTCATATGACGATTTCTACCATTTCTATGCACCCGTAAGCCGCGTTAGAACTTTTTAACTGGAATGTGTAGCGTTCAACTTTTATTTTATTATCCGAAAAATTACATTTTGTGGTTTTTGATTTGTAATATTGATAGTGTATTTAACAGCTAAGTACCATTTATGTATTTATTATGTAGGACAATGAAATAAAAGTATGTATACTGTGTTTCGAGTTCCCACAAGAAGTCCGAGAAAGCTTTAGCAAAAGTGCTATCATTTTGCTAGAGTAAGTTACTTTAGTTTATAGACTATATATTCGTACCCTTATTGCAAGAACCAGTTATCTGCAATTTTTTACTCAAATTAAGTTAAATATACCAATCGATTCGTCTCATCAAGACGAAGCTACAGGTAAAACCCATTATCTGCAAAGACGTCTATTTACGGAGATAGCTTCGGTAAAAAACAAGTAACTTACAGATTTGATAAAATAATCCTCAGAAAAAAGAAGCTAACCTCATTTTATTCTTACAATTTGGTAATTTTATCCTAAAAAAAACATATTTTGTACTTTAACATGTTTAAGATGTAGTTGCCTAATGTGGTAAATGCCAAGAATATTCAGCCGATACATAGTAAACAACAATAACTGGTTTTGCCTCTGCGTACTTGAACGAAAATTGAGGACTCATCTTCTAGTAAAACAACCTAAACCAATTTCGTTGTTTTTTGCAGAAGATTTAAAACTCTATTCGCTCGTAAATATTACTGGTAAAAGAAATTATATAGTTATAGTTTACTTTTTCAGTAGCTTTTGCCACTAGCTTTAATGGATTTCATCAGCTAAATTAAAATATCTTCGCGTACTTTTTTCTGTGCGTAGGCTACGCGAGGGAGATTCAATGAATTAGCTTGGGCTAAAACCGACTATCCATGTGATAGATATCTCTTTCGTACGCAACTTGTATCTAGACGCAAATAGCTTTCAGGTAAGCGTGCTTTTTTCTCGCGGTGAATGTAGAGGTCACTCTCTCTGTTTCATCTTCTGAGTTTCTCAGTTCTGGCCTTGACTCAAAGCCTAGCATAGCGTGAAGACTTCGTTCACAGTCATTTATGTCGCACTGGCTATTTGGGCATTTATGAGTGTTCTTCCTAGGGCGTAGGTATCTATAGCATAGGTTATTTTTTTGGCCAAAGCCCATCTGTTGTCGTTGTCCGCGTTAGTGACCCTTCCGTTTGCAAATAGCGCATAGGTACTTGTGGCCTTCCCTATCTACTGTGACATGGGTGCGTTGTAGATGTCTCTGTATTTGTGGTGCCCAGTCTTCTGCTATCTGTCCGGGTGGCGCGAACCCGCTGCTTCTGCCGGCTTCTTGTTCCATAAAGCAGCTGATCTGTAGTAAGTCGGAGTTAGTCTTCATTTCTTCCGCCGCGTAGTCATACCAGCGATAACGAAGCGTTGGTTTTAGCTTCTCTATGATGCTCTTCATGGTCTTAGGGCTTGCTAGGTAGTGAGCCTTGTTGATATACTATAATGTAGCTACGCAGTTCTTAACCTTATTTGCGAACAGGCAGATGTCCCGCGGCAAATCTGTAGTGCTTGGTAGGCTGCGTAGCTTCTCAAGCTCGAAGAGAGCGATGGAGTCTGGGCGTACAAAGCTAGATTCTAGGGTCTTCATTATGTCTTCGGGTTTCGAATTGACTCTGAGAAGGCATTTGACGGCTTTTTTGGCTCTTCCCATTTATGACTGACGTAGTCTTGTTGTGTTTTCAACTGCAGTGTAGTGACTTGAGTACTCTAATTATGCGGATTTAAAGGCGAGCCACTTGTTGTGAGATCCGTTGAACTCCGGTAGTTTCCCGTAGAATTTATGCCTCGTAGCTGTACGCGCGGCGATGGTGATAACTCGTGCAAGCTCTGGCAGCTCTGTTTTTCTGTCTTCTTGGCCCTTGGTAGCAGTTTGGCTTGTAATTGGCACGTTCCCCTCGTTCTCTTGGGTTTGTTCTGGAGAGCCTGACGCGTCTTCAGCTTGCTTTTCATGTGTGTTCACCCTTGTGGCGGTACTCTTTAGTGTCTTTTTTCTTGATGACGTGATGCTGTTGCTGTCTTCGTCTTTGCTTGTCTCAGGTTGGCTAAGGTATTTTTCTGTGCTATGGCGAGTTCTAGCTTCAGTCTTGCGATTTCTTTGTTCATCTTGGCTCTCCGATATTGCCTGTTCCTTTTTTGTAATTTTGTGCTGCGCCTCTCTAACTGTGTTTCACGCAGACTGGGGTCGCTGAGAGGTGGGTCTGTAGATGACACTAGCGGGTGTTCATTGCGCAACGGAGCTATGCCTGTGTTGGCATCTAAGAGCGCCTCATCTTCTTGATTCGTTGTCTGCTCCCGAGTGGACGGTTCTGTGGCGTCAGGAGCTGCGGTTTGCGAGCGTGTAGTCGACAAGGACCAGATGTACGGGACGACCGGGCCTCGCATAAAATACTTGGCTGACGGTCAACCGTAGTCTTCACGCTCGCTTGGGGTAGTTTTCTTGCCGCAGTCGGTAGATGCGGGAACGGGCAGAGGTTTTGGTCAGTAAGACCGCCCTTTTCTGTACTGTGCACCTTTTTTTTCAGTTAGGAGCTTCTGTAGGGCGAGAACTGTTGCTGGCTTGCTGATCGACGACTGACTGAACGACTGAACGACGAACTGAACCGAACTGCACACTGAGTACGGTTATGGCGCTTTTTATATAAATCATCATCATATCAGGCGAAAAACGTCCACTGCTGGACAAAGGCCTCCCCCAAGGATTTCCACGACGACTGGTCCTGCGCTGCCCGCAGCCAGTGGCTTCCCGCGATCTTTACCAGGTCGTTATATTATACAATTTTGGCCAATTCCTGGGGTAAGGCAGCGCGGGGGCAGGACCTCGCGATTAGAGTGGGAGGGCTGCATAAAACAGACGGCAATATATCTGATAGCAAGACCTACTGAGTTAGTCGCCTTTTGCTATTGTTTAGCTCTTAACGAAATGAAAACAAGACTGTTATATTTATTTATTAAGTATCTAACTATTTACAATCGACTAGTAACGTATGTGTTAAACTTAAAAATCGGACTTAAAATTACTTTCGTCTCACAAAAAATATAAAAAAATTGAAAAAGTGAAAAATAAAAAATCCATACAAAAAACGTCTTTTTTTGAAACATGAAAAAACTAGCGCCATCTAGTATGATGGTACGGAACTCTATGAGTGCGGTTCTGACTCGCAGTTGGCCGGTTTTTTAATGTACCTGCTACGTACCTTATTGAATAATAAAATTCTTAGAATGTTGTTTTCATTAAAAAAATTATAGAAAATTAAATAGTACTTAATAATATTAAAATTGGTGTTTTTAAAGAATATTGAGGGGCAAACTTGCAGATAACTAGTAAATATTTTATTAAATAGTTTTCATATTCAGCAAAAACAAACTAAAAATATTTATTTTATGTCTGTACTGGTCAAAGTTGAATGAATCTGTCCCTATTTTCGTAAATACTAATATTTTAAAAAAAATACCATTAAAATTCTGTCAGTTGAGCGGGCAGATGGGCCTGTCATTTAATTTCGATAGATGTTCTACATTCAGGAAAAACCAACTAAATGCACCCCTTACCAGCTGATTTTCCCTTTTGTGGAAAATCTATAAGGAATTTTCCTATTAAGATTTTTAAAATCTATACTTTAATATATTCTTGTACATTAAAACATACTAGAGGATAATATTTACTTAAATATAAGATACTTATGATTCTTCAAACTTTTAACTGCTTATATCTCAAAACAATTATACTGAAATATTGATGCAGATAGTTGGTTCTTGCAATAAGGGTACAATATTTATGATGTGAACGTGCAGAAACAGTCATTTTGGGTACTAAAAAAATACTGAAGACGTAAAATCTACAAATACTACTGAAAAAATATTATACTGAAGACTAGGCGGTATAGCCAATGAGCCTTATCCTGCCCTAAAAAGTGCGAAAAAGTAAGGCGCGTTAGGAACTTCATTGTAAAAATGTCAATTTTGTAAGTATCACAACTACCATAAAAAAGACCTAAATTTACGGCATGGATAATGACAGAAGCGTTGCCTTTCAAGGCCAACTTTTTTGTTGGTGGCATTATATTTGAATTTATTACAACTACCGTATTATATTAATGAACTCTAAACTTTTTCACAACCTGGATACTTCATACAACGGGCCAGAAATGACATTTCAAAAAAAGTATGACTGATCAAATAAAATGGCGGCGAAATCCTATACGTTCGACAACCAAACTGTAACCAATCTGTATCAATCTGGGTGACGAGGGAGTGGCGTCGCAATCTAGAGTTAGTACTAATATATACTTTTCCTTAGTTTCTGTAGCTTTAGTTAGTATTCTATGGTTTTATTATTAAAACGCTTAGAATAACTAAAAGAATTAATTAAAAATTTAAAACCCGACTGCTTAAAAACATAACCCCTCTTTTTGGATAGTCGGGTAAAAATATATCTTATGTCACTCACAGGATCAAGGCGAATCAGATGACAACTCGCACTCCAAAATCCATCAAGCCTTTTAGGCTACAGAGCGTGCCAAAGAAATATACATATACTAGCTGTCCCGGCAAACTTCGTACCACCTTACACTACACTAGACTACCCTACCCTACCCTACTCTACACGACACTACCCAACCCTACCCAACCCTACCCTACCCTACACTAGACTACACTACCCTACCCTACCCTACCTTATCCAGACAATAACGAATTCAACAAAAAAAGAATTAGCAAAATCTAGATACCATAGATATCTAGAAACCTAGATACCGACTGCATCGCCATCTGCCGGGCTGATTTGTGAATCTAAACCACCCAGAGCTCAACCTTAGGCATACAAAAAAAATCATTCAATTCGGTCCACCCGTTTAGGAGGAGTTCAGTGACATACACACGTACAGTAGAATTATATATACCTATAATAATAAAGATAAACACATATTTTCACTCGAAAAACATAACCCTCCTTTTGGCGCAGTCGGGTAAAAAGGAGATTTATAAAGGCAGGTCTCGAGGTAAAGGTCAGTGGTTTTCAAGAGAGATGTAAACAAACAAGACGGGACCACACAGACGGGACGGGTCTTGCAACAGCGAAGGAGTATCTCCTGGAGTTTACATGTTTTGTGTAAACATTTTTCAGACTTCAGAACAAGTCCGCACTCGTTTTAGTATACACTAGCTGTGCCCTAGAATACGCCCGCGTGGAAATTTTGAATTTTCCCACGTGAACTCTTGAGATTTCCGGGATAAAAAGTAACCTATGTGTTAACCCGGGCTAGTAAGGAACCACCATACAAAGTTTCTTCAAAATTGGCCTGGTAGTTTATGCGTGATGCGCGAACGTACACACAGACAGACACAAATTCCAAAAGTTGTTGTTTTGGCCGCTATATCGTTAGTAACAATCATGTCGATTCGGTGTGACACGATTTAACTTATTTGACAGGACTAAACTAAATTTAAAGCATTCTATCCTTGTCTTTTCGATACAGAAAGTAAAAGACAGAATGCGTAAATTTAGTTTAATCCTGTCAAATAAGTTAAGTCGTAATACACCGAATCGACACCAATATCCACCACAGTTATTTTAAAAATATTTCATGTACAGACACGGCCCCGTTACAGTTTTATTCTATGTATAGAATAGATAGTATAGATACTAAAACTTTACGGAAACAGAACGCTATAAATTTAACCCGATATGAACTTAATTCTGTAACACTATTATTACTTAACATTATAAATGTGTTTGTTTATTTATCACATTCTCACGCTTCAACACCTCAACCAAACTTGGCGAAACTTGGCATGGCAAGCTACCTCCATGTCACGAGAAAAGACATAGGTTACTTTTTATCTCGTGAAAATAGCATGATCGGATGCAGTTCTAAAAATATTTATTATATGTATAGATAGTTAACAAGCTATGTAGATGTCTTCTCTAAAAATGTAGTTGTAAAATATAGGTGTTAGTTTGAAAAAATGTTTCAATAAATCTTCAAAATAATGAACGGTTACCATACTTACTAAATAATGAACGGTTACCATACTTACTAAATAATGAACGGTTACCATACTTACTAAATAATGAACGGTTGCCATACTTACTAAATAATGAACGGTTACCATACTTACTAAATAATGAACGGTTACCATACTTACTAAATAATGAACGGTTACCATACTTACTAAATAATGAACGGTTACCATACTTACTAAATAATGAACGGTTACCATACTTACTAAATAATGAACGGTTATCATACTTACTAAATAATGAACGGTTACCATACTTACTAAATAATGAACGGTTACCATACTTACTAAATAATGAACGGTTACCATACTTACTAAATAATGAACGGTTATCATACTTACTAAATAATGAACGGTTACCATAATTACTAAATAATGAACGGTTACCATACTTACTAAATAATGAACGGTTATCATACTTACTAAATAATGAACGGTTACCATACTTACTAAATAATAAACGGTTACCATACTTACTAAATAATGAACGGTTATCATACTTACTAAATAATGAACGGTTACCATACTTACTAAATAATGAACGGTTACCATACTTACTAAATAATGAACGGTTATCATACTTACTAAATAATGAACGGTTACCATACTTACTAAATAATGAACGGTTACCATACTTACTAAGCCGAGCCATAGTCTTATTGGTTTGAAATTTACGAAAGTACAAGTGGGTTGGGTGCGGTTCCTGATTAAGGCTTTAAGATGCCTCAATCCGAGAAGGCTCATTGTTAAAATAATATCGAACGTAAATCTATTCATTTTAATTTCAAATCAATGCGGGCTTCAGCGCGGCTGTAATGTTGAAACCGAACGCCCAATTTTCGATTTTTACATGTTTTTACTTTTCTATAGTTTCAAAAAGTTTTAAAAAAATGTGTTCAATTAAAATGAAAGGTCTTAAACTCACCGATTTTTGTGTTTTGGTTTCATTCAATATCAACTATTTGTTTTAGATAAATTTTGCAATTAATGCAAAAAACAGAATCTACAGTATATTTTTTTACATCAAAAGTGGTAATATTTTTAAAATTTTATTTAATATAATCGATTTTTTTTACTTTAAGTATGTCGGAAGAGGGTGCTCAGGTTATGGAGGGCCTTGTAGTTCAGTCCTTAACTATTTCGGTCGTGGGCGTCAAAGTAACAATGCATCTTTATCACAGGGGTCCGTCCTCCTTCAATAGTCTTGATCATTCGGCAATCGAAATTGTACAGGATGCCGTGGATTACAATGGATGCAAACGCGGTGATCACACCGATGGCGCGACACGTCCGTTCAGTTCGATGCTCCGTCAAAAAGTGTCTGCTCCGATTTTATTTTTTTTCGAAAGGACAAGCTTGTTGTTGGCCGTTGGGGCCTTTACAACTTCACCGGGCGGGAGTATCTGCTCCGAGACTGACGTCCAGCTTATATGGCTTCTCAACTCAGTGCTACCACCTTAATCACAAACAGCCTTCCGTTAATTTAATACGTCGTCTTTGCTACCACTAACGATTGGCTCACGAGTACAAGCGATTGTCACGCCACCACCGGTTTCACCCAGGTACTAATGGAGCCTTAAACTTGAAGAGTTGGATCGCAAAGCATGCAATCAGTTTTCGCCACGTTGGAAAAAAGTTATCCTCAAGAGGGCGGAGAGGTCTAACGGCAAACATAAACTGTTTTACTTCTATAAAAAAATCATCATCATCATATCAGCCGAAGGACGTCCACTGCTGGACATAGGCCTCCCCCAAGGATTTCTACGACGACCGATACTGCGCTGCCCTCATCCAGCGGCTTCCCGCGACCTTCACCAGGTCATCGGTCCACCGTGTGGGAGGCCTGCCTACGCTACGTTTTCCGGTGTGCGGTCGCCACTCGAGAACTTTACTGCCACAGTCAAGTAAAGTTCTCCATAAAAATATATTTAGAAAAAACGAACGTGCGACATAACAATTTAGTGCTGAAATACCTAGGTACCTACACTCAGTGTACGGAACAAACTAAAAACTATAACAATAGGTTGGTTATTTTGAAAATTTTTGTTACTGCTCGCATCAACTAAAAACCACTAGGTTACCCAAAATCTTTGTTTCTGCTCGCATCAACTAAAAACCACTAGGTTACCGAAAATCTTTGTTTCTGCTCGCATCAACTAAAAACTACTAGGTTACCGAAAATCTTTGTTTCTGCTCGCATCAACTAAAAACTACTAGGTTACCGAAAATCTTTGTTTCTGCTCGCATCAACTAAAAACCACTAGGTTACCGAAAATCTTTGTTTCTGCTCGCATCAACTAAAAACTACTAGGTTACCGAAAATCTTTGTTTCTGCTCGCATCAACTAAAAACTACTAGGTTACCGAAAATCTTTGTTTCTGCTCGCATCAACTAAAAACCACTAGGTTACCCAAAATCTTTGTTTCTGCTCGCATCAACTAAAAACTACTAGGTTACCGAAAATCTTTGTTTCTGCTCGCATCAACTAAAAACTACTAGGTTACCGAAAATCTTTGTTTCTGCTCGCATCAACTAAAAACTACTAGGTTACCGAAAATCTTTGTTTCTGCTCGCATCAACTAAAAACTACTAGGTTACCGAAAATCTTTGTTTCTGCTCGCATCAACTAAAAACTACTAGGTTACCGAAAATCTTTGTTTCTGCTCGCATCAACTAAAAACTACTAGGTTACCGAAAATCTTGTTTCTGCTCGCATCAACTAAAAACTACTAGGTTACCGAAAATCTTTGTTTCTGCTCGCATCAACTAAAAACCACTAGGTCACCGAAAATCCTTGTTTCTGCTGGCATCAACTAAAAACTACAAGGTTACTGAATAAGAATGAAGATTTCAGGAAATCATAGATTAAACTCAAACTAAGAAATAAGTTTTTTTGAACTAAAAAGTAAGTTGCCGACTGAAAAAATGGTTATTCAATTAGAGAATAGGACATCGATATCAGAACACGGATAAGTTAATTAAAATTATTAAAAAAAATTGAAAACTCGTATGAAGTCGCGTGCATAAACTTGTCTCCTAAATAAATGTGAAGATTCTGGTTGTATCTCACATCCCATTAATCATTTGTTTGCGTCTATGTTCATAAAGAAAGCAATACACAATATCTTACAGTTACGAGTAGGTTAGTAGAAACTTACGTCTGTGTGTTCTAAGGACACGCTTATAATTTTAAACAAAAAAACCGACTTCAAACAGGAAACTAAGGTTCCCCTCGATTTCTCTGAGATGTCATCATCTGATCCTAGTTTCCTTATTATGGTACCTCCTTTGGGATATCTCCTTTCCAACAAAAAAAATTCATCAAAATCGGTTCATAAATGACGAAGTTATCCGCGAACACACATTAAAAAATATATATATATATACGGTCGAATTGAGAAACCTCCTGCTTTTTTTGAAGTCGGTTAAAAAGACAGTTCTGGAGTGGACACCGCACCGCCTAGGCTTACCAGTACGTAGCGCAAGAAGCACTCCGGCTAGATTTAGGGATGGCTGGATACTGCAATTGCGTCGATCACGCAGGTTAACTGAACTGACCTGAAGGATATTACTTGGATGGGTTTAACTGATAGTGGCATTTTTCTCGACGATTTCAGTGCTTCGCTTGGCACGCTAGGCCAATGGTTGGTGCCGGTTACTCACACTGAAGGGTCGAAGAAGTCTTTAAGCCGTGCCAGATACCTTATAGGCGGCTTGAAAAACTTTTGTTCGCCACTAGCCCTACAACCTCCACTAACCTCTAGTTTGTTTGAGACCCGTTCCCCAGCGGTGGGAGCGTATATGGTTTGTTATCGAACGGATAGGTACAGAGGCTAGCATATCAAGCTAGACACTCATAGTGCGATTCTGATCCGTACGCTCATACTAAAAAGCCCACGCCTCCGGGTCTCAAGACGTATAATTAAAAATGGATTAAATCACTTTTAAAGTCCCTCGACTAGAGGGAAATAAGAAACGAAAGAAAAATTTTAAAAATCTAAGAAAATCCGTCGGGGGCTGCCATCGCCCTCTCGGTTCCAAATTTCATTTTAAATATAACAAACAATTTATACTGACATGATTACATTAATTTACATACTGAATTAGTCAAACTCATAAAATTGCGTATATTCAATTTTTTCTAGAGCAGAAAATGGCAGTAGCCTACGGATTTTCTGGATTATTTTAGATTAATCTTTCGTTTCTTATTTCCCCCTAATCGGGGGACTTTAAAAAAAATCCTTTTTCAATTACCTTAATAACTAGTTATAACACCCAGCGTGGGCTTTTTACAACCAAATCAAAAAAAAAAAAAACGATCATTCGAAATGTGATTTTGGATATTTAAGAGCTTAAGGGCGTTTTATTGGTCATAGTATTTAAAAAATAAAATATTCATAGAACTTAGTGAAGTACTTCTTTAAATCAGAGTCAATTTCTGGAAACTCGATAGCGCTGAATCAAATAAGTATATGAAATAAATTTTGGAAAAAAAAGGATTACAAAAAAGGAGTGCAACTGACATTATAATTTTTAATTTAATGAATATAATACTTAATATTAATATTATTGGCGTACCTGACTCATCACGTCAGCCAAAAGACGTGCACTGCTGGAAATAGGCCTTCCTCAAGTGAGGAGGTGGGGGGAGGTTGCCATAATCTCCACGATTGGCAGGCGGGTTGGAGATTTCTTTGAGAGGTCCAGATGGACCACTATTAAGGGATTTCGTGTTATAGTAGTAGGTAGATAGTTACTACTATAACACGGAATCCCTTAATAATGGCTTGAGGTGGGCAGGAGAGATATAATTTGTCGTCGACACGATAGAAGAAGAAGAGTGGCTTCAGATTTCCAAAGTGACAACGGCGGCCACAATCGTCACGCCTGGCAGGCGGGTTGGAGATTTCTTTGAGAAGTCCATTTACCTACTGCTATAACACAAAATCCCTTAATAATGGCTTGAGGTAGCCACATATTGAGCAGGAGAGATATGATTTGTCGTCAACACGATAGCAGAAGAAGAATGGCTTCAGATTTCCAAAGTGAAAACGGTGGCCATAATAGCCACGCTTGGCAGGCGAGTTGGAAATTTCTTTGACCTACCTTCCATCTACCTACTGCTTTGAGCTTAAAAACTCTTTTCAAATAAAAGCTTGTACCTAAATGTTTTCAGGTTTTTCGAAAACTGTAAGGTTTGATTTTGGAGTTAGAAGAAGAGACGAAGAGACAATATAAAAAGAAAGAACAAGGCCCAGTTAAATATTATCCAATCTGTGGCTCGAGGCAATTGCCGCGCACTTCTTCTAAGTAGGAAGCCCTATTTTTAACCGACTTCAAAAAAAAGGAGGAGGTTTCTCAATTCGACCGTCTAATATATTTTATTTTATGTGTGTTCGCGGATAACTTCGCTGTTTGTGAACCGATTTTGATGATTCCTTTTTTGCTGGAAAGGAGATAAAGAAAAACAGGATCTGATGATGGCATCCTAGAGAAATCGAGGGGACCCTTTGTTTTCTGTTTGAAGTCGGTTTTTTTGTTCAAAATTATCTTTTTGAAGTCGGTTTTTAATTATTTTTTTGGAAAATACCGTATCTTGTTTTACTTGTGTATAGATTATAACCTAGTTTATTATTGTTATTGTTTCCATCACTTTTTGTGTTTACGAGTTTAAATTACCCTGATAAGGCTCTGTATACGATGCATTCATATTCGATGCCACGTACAATGGACCCCTCGTCATCGGCATATCAATAGTCCAAACTGGATTTTCATTATTTTTGACGTCAATTACTCCTAAACGATAAAAAAACCCAAGGTTGAAAAAAAATACCCTTATTGTTGATGATGTTCCTTAGAGTCAAAGGCTATTAGAAACACAATTGAGCAGTTTTGGCTCGACAGAAATAATCCCAAATATAGGTCTACACTAGGGTTTATGATTTCTCGAGGTTTTTAATTTAGGCATAAAACATTTCGAGATTTCAACTTTATGGGAATTCAACTTTATGGTCCTAAAGGTAAAAAATATGTATTTCTCTTAAAATCAACTCAGTATTTCCTAAAACATTTTTTTAAACAAACAAAATGTCACTAAATGAACATTTAATTTTATTTTTAAAATATTTTATTAAAAATTAACAGTGTTTTTTTTTATTTTTTTATTCACAACTAGCTTTTTACCGCGGCTTCGCCCGCGTGGACATCGTTTTTGTGACTGTCTTAGAGGGTGCGCGGAGTGCGAGCCGCAAGCGGCTCGCGAGCGTGGACTTGAATTTTCTACAAATACCTCGGGAACTATGTCACGATATGCTTATTAGTAAATCGTGTCATTTACCACCTTCTCAACCATCTCTTTGTAAATATCACACAATCCATTGTTCCGTTGTGATGTAAAAGAAATTAACCAAAAAAGAGTATATTTTCAGTTCCCTCAGGAACTGCATCGGGCTTTGCTATTTTCACGGGGTGCCTATGTCCTTCCTCGTGACACAGACCCACATGCCAAATTTAATTAAGATTGGTCAAGGCATTGAAGCGTGAAAAGGTAACAAACAAACAAACAAACACAGTTTTACATTTATAATATTAGTAAGGATTGGTAAGCCATCATCTCACCTGATGGTAAATGACGATGATGCCGAATGATGACTTTGATACTAGAATCAACACAATTTCTTTGGAAATTAACAACCTGACTAACAATTAAGAGTCTCTTCTAAAACTGGCATAATATCAATCAAAATCAACATAATTTCCCTAAAACCACCATAATATAGGAAACTCGTATATCATTCAAGGTGTGATGAAATAGTCGTTCGAGGTGCGCACGACGCAACCACCGGTACTGACAGAATATCAGCGTTGTGGAGCTGTGGGAACACAATCCGCAACATTTATGCTGAGTCAGCGCCGTTTCATTGGCAGTACTCCGTTCGTCCTGTTTGTGTTTAAACTTAGTTTTTAGTTTTGCTATAATACGTCTTTTATCTTGTTCTTTGTGTAGTTAAAATAAGCGTATTAGTATCTACCTTAATACTTTATTCTATGTAAGTAAACTGTCAATGAATAAATGAATTATCTATCTATCTATCTATCTATCATAATCTCTCTTTAAAATCGACATAATCTCACTAAAAACGGCCTCTTTTAACATAATCTCAATTCAAATCAACATATTCTCTCCTGACACTTAACGTAATCTCTTTTTACGTATATGTAATACACTTAAGTTAGATACTAGATATTTAAGTAAACAATGAAAAAACGTTTTTATTCAAAGAGTGGATGACAAAAAACCGTTAGAAAGATATTTCTCAAAACTGTAAGTTAATTAGAGATTTCTCGACTTCTCGAGCCTAATCTCCCGGGAACAAGGACCTGAAATTTCCCGGCGAGTATTCCCGGGAATAAAATAAACCCTAGTCTACACCCTTACTTTCAACTCTAGTTATGACTTATATTTCTAAGTATAAATTTTAAAAAATATACAAGAATATTTGTTATGATAATACGAATGTTATTATTTTTTATACTTTCATGGCAGTTTTTGATTGAAACGAAAAACCATTGAAAAAGTGAAAAAGTGTGGTTATTTTCTTTACTCTTTACACATAAAGGAAAAGACAGAGACAACTGCTCCAATCAATACCTCATCATATGAGATTTTGGCCAATTTCGAATAATTCTTACCTTCAAAACGAAGATATGTATGAATAATATGGGTGCTACCAGTGAACAGTTTGACAGACAATATACCTACTCATGAATATGTTGACACCTCACATAATATTGAAAACGCATCGGTAAAATCTTCTTTGACCATTCTGGAAGGTAACAATAATATTGTTATTCTTACAGCGAATATATTTTTTTTTTTCTCTCACATATTTTTGAGCACTTTGACGCTACGATTTATATGATGCTGACTGTCCCTATTTTGAAAACCGACATATCTATTCCGCCACAAATAGATGGCTGTCTGTTGCGCTGATTGGATGAGGTTAGACGAAATCGGCTTATCGCCGGCCGGTGGAAATCAAAGACATTAAAATCGAATATGGATGTGATCTTGTAATCTCCGAATTTAAATGATCTTCGTTAAAAGTAATGCCATTACGAGACCCTAGTATAGATGAGACATACTAGTTACTTCGTAAACAAACACAGATGACTTAGTCCGAACAAACAAGTACCTACGTAATAATAGGGATGACGAATGCTAGTCATCTGAGTTACTTTTTATCATCTGTCAAAAACGATATTTTGTTCTAAAAATTTTAGAAATACCTAGGCGTGAGGTCTGAGTTTAGCAGCGTCATATGTGTACTCATTTTGTGATTTTGGTGAATTAAAAATCGAAGACTTGATGGAAAACAAAACGAGTAAGGTTTTCCGAAGTTTAAGTAGCAGGGCAATTTAGTGATCAACAGTTCATAATTTATTTCTGATGCTGTCGTCATCCCTAGGTCTATCTACCTACCTATGTCATTATTTATTGTTTGACGTGGTCCCGGAATAGTGGTGCCATAATATATGTTTGGAAGGTCTTTTCCGCAGGTGTAAGGTCTGTACGGAAAATCATTTCATTTCATTTCGCTATACATCGTCCATCCCGGTTGTCTGCTCCAAGCCCTCGGACCTAAATTGACAATGCATTCATATTTTTCGATATCGATATTGTCGTAATCCTGGCTGATATTGGCAGCTATGTCACTTCACTTGACTGGCCATTTTATTGAACCCTTTTTTTCATATGATAGGCGCCTAGGTTTAATACGATAGGCACTGAAGACGAACCTAGGTTTATGGCACTGATGTCGTATAGCGTAAAGATGATATTAGGAGATGTTTTTAACTCGCTTCCACAAGTGATTGACATCATGTGGATCCAGTATAATATGTCATCATTTCAGCTGATATACGTCCCAACCGAGGGACTCGAGCCTACTCTGAATTATGGCGATGGAGCCTTAGTCGACCACGCGGGCCCAGTGCGGGTTGGTCGACTTCACACACAACCTTCGAATCTCTTTGCAGGCGTGTGCAGGTTTCCTCACGATGTTTTCCTTCACCTTAAGAGCGTCGGATAAACGTACATATGAAATTGAAGTTTGAAAACACATTGGTACATGGCAGGATTCGAACCACGACCTCCCGGACAGGAGATAGCGGCACTTGTCATTACGCCACCGACGCTCTTAGTATAATAGTAATTTGCGTATATTTTTATTTTATTATAAGTTCGAGTGTGTTTGACTACATCTCACCTGATAGTAAGTGACGATGTAGTCGAGAATGGTTCACGCTAACGCAAATAATGGATATTCACTCTAGATTTGAAGATCCCCGAATTGTAGGAGTTTAGTAAAGATATCCCCAAATTAGTAAGCTACAGGGATTTTCATGTAGACTTAGGTACTACAAGACAGTTTCAGGTTTAAATATTTCGCCGTCATCTGGTTGAATCTGCTATTTGATTGAATGACTAGTGCGTTCATTGAATGATGAAATTCAAATAAATCACTAAAGGACAACTCGTCAAGTTGATGAATATAACGTTCAACGTCTTAACAGAACGTCATTTAGCGAAGTTGTTAAATGGGATATTACGAATAAAACCTGACCGAACCTAATATCGCTCGCTTCGCTCGTTCATTTACAGTTTTTTTTAGAAAAATCTAATTTTTGCTAACTCCCTTTTCGTTGTATGGAATTTTACGTTCACAATGTGAACAAGAACACTAAGTTACAAAGCTAATTCTCACAAATAAACTAAACAATAACTATGAACTAAATTTCAATCACCTGACTGATTTTACGTCCGCTCTGTTCAAAGGGCTATGTTACAATCAGCTAACTAGTTGGACGTTGAGTGACGCTTGTTCAATCAACGTTCGGCCTAGTGATTTAATTGAATCTCGTCATTCAATGAACGCGCTAGTCATTCAATCAAATAGCAGATTGAACCAGATGACTGCGACATATACATGTAAAGACTATACAGTTTATCCCGTGAAGGGTGGGATAAACGTAAATAGGAACTTGAATTAAGACCTATCGAATAAGTAGAAAAAATAGGTAAAACTTCGTTGGTTTTCAAGACATTGGTATTTGTGTTTTATAATTTTGTAAACTATAATGAGTAGAAGCCCCAGTTAACGGGACCTACACCAATTTCGCTACACCCTGTATAACACCACCACCATTAAAGTATATCTAAATCATTGCAATCGAGCCCCGATTGTATTCTTGAATAATGATGATAATACATACTAATATGATAATAATAAGTGATTAAACTATACAAACGATAATTACCGATACGAGACGTCATAAAGAAATACTTTTTGTTTTTATCGGAGATAGACGTTCCTTTAATCAAAACAATGTGTTGAAAAAGTGACCATTTTGTGATAAATATTCACGGAGCAACAAAAACAATGGATAGATATAAATTGCCAATTATATTGTTCATGTTTTACATCAGTAAGTAAATGTTTTAAAAATGTATTTTTGTATTTAAATCATTATCTTTCAGCTAAATAAAATTAAAATCTGTCTGCTGCTGATCGTGGACTTGCTTATAATATGTAACTAGCTGGTATGTACTTGTATCTACAGGTCGAATATCGTCCTTGAGAATCGATTCATCATCATCATCATATCACCCGAAGGACCTCGACTGCTGGACATAGGCCTCCCCCAAGGTTTTCCATGACGACCGGTTCTGCGCTGTTCTCGAATGGCGACCGCGTACCGGAAAACGTAGCGTAGCAGGCCTCCTACTCGGTGGACCGATGACCTGGTGAAGGTCGTTTGAAGCCACTGGAGAATCAACTATCATGTAATAATTGTCAAAGGTACGCAAAACGCGTACCTTTGACGGATGCATAGCGACGCACAAAATGCTCGATGAACCGGTGTTTCTTCAAGCATCAGACTTGCAAAGGTCAGTCTTGACGTCAGCTTCAACTGGCATCGCAGAAAAGCTAAATAATTAATAGAGAAAGTATGTGAAGTCCTTCATGCCAACACATAGGTAGAAATAATCACTGACCATTTTTTTTTTCTCCTAATGTTATGGTCAGTGACTTTTTGTTTTTGTCTTTTTTTTTACTTCTTTCTTTTCTTTAATTTTTTTCTCATCATCATTATCATAATTTAATAATAAGAGCGTCGATGGCGCAACGGCAAAGGCCGCTATACCACAGATTACTAAATAGTTAATACCTCCTATCCGGGAAGTCGTGGTTCGAGTCCTGCCACGTACCAATGTGTTTTCGAATTTCGATCTCATATGTAGTATGTAGGTACGTTTATCCCAAGCTCTTACGGTAAAGGAAAACATCGTGAGGAAACCTGCACACGCCTGCAAGGAAACTCGAAGGTTGTGTGTGAAGTTGACCAACCCGCACTGGGCCCGCGTGGTCGACTAAGGCCCGATCGCCCTAAATTAGGGTAGGCTCGAGGAAATTAGGGTGGGGACGTATACATGAGCTGATGTGATTATCATAACAATGGATCAGATAAATTATTTATCTGATCCTTGATCATAATTTAATGGATCATCATTATTATGTTAGGTTAGTTCAGTAAGTATAATTCCACCGTAAAAAGGAGCCTTGCGTAGCGGTTATAAAAGCGTGTAGCGCGGTGCGCAGTTAATCGTTCTCCTTTCATCCGATCTTCTTTTCATTCCATCTTTTTCTTCTTTTTAACGCATGCGCTGACATTAGTTTTCAAAAAATCATTCAATATCTTTCACCATTTCACCATTTCGTTTCTTTCATCGTAATCTAGTATAACTTCTATTTACATCTGAATCTCCATATTAAGACCCATCTCGGGTAAGAGTTAAATATGCTTTGTGATTCGTATTTTAAATTTAAGTGTGTATCGTTTTGTAATTCTTATGTTCTTTTTTACGTCTTTATTTCATCTTTATTAAATTCCGATTACCCGTAGCACGCATTTATTTCGACGCCACGCCCAAAGTAGACGAGGTCCTCCGGAGGGGCCCTAACTACTACCATACTTGCCTAAGCCGTGCGACTCGAGTTTACAGTTTTACACAAACAGGGTTTCGCGCCAAAACTTTAACTACCATCAGAAAAAATCCTCTGACATACTTTTGTCTAGGTAAAAAGGGGTCTATTTATTCTAGACTTTGGATAGTTTATTTTTCCTGTGGGAACATCTCATACGTTTTCCTGTAATCTATGCATTCCGAATTTTTCAAGATTTTAAGCCCAGTAGTTAGGGGGATAAGGAATGTTTCGGGAATGATCTAAATTCGCCTGTTTTCATAAATTATTTTTTTATTTTAAAATAATAATAAAAAAAATATTCGAGGTTTTACAACAAGCCCTTTTATTTGATATGTCACGCGGAAAAGTATACAAAACTTGTTTTTTAATTGTCTAATTTATCCCCCAAAAGTGGCCTCCATGTTTAAAATATTTACGTTACACGTCTATACCTTTGGGTCACCGACTTACATATTATGTGTGCCAAATTTCAACTCAATCGGTCCAGATTATTAACTCTAGTCATCATCATCATATCAGCCGAAGGACGTCCACTGCTGGACAGAGGCCTTCCCCAAGGATTTCCACGACGACGACCGGTTCTGCGCTGCCCGCATCCAGCGGTTTCCCGCGACCTTCACCAGGTCATCGGTCCACCGAATGGGAGGCCTGCCTACGCTACGTTTTCCGGTGCGCGGTCGCCACTCGAGAACTTTACTGCCCCAAGGGTCATCTGTTCTACGAGTTATGTTCCCCGCCCACTGCCACTTAATTTTAGCAATTCTGAGAGCTATGTCGATTACTTTGGTTCTCCTACGGATCTCCTCGTTTCTGATTCGATCACGCAGAGAAACACCGAGCATAGCACGCTCCATTGCCCTTTGGGTGACCTTGAGCCTTCTTATGAGGCCCATAGTAAGCGACCATGTCTCAGTTCCGTATTTCTAGTATATAGTAGTAGTACTAGTACTATTAACTCTAGTCATCACATCAGCTCATATACGTCCCCACCGAGGGGCTCGAGCCTACCCTGAATTAGGGCAATCGGGCCTTAGTCGACCACGCGGGCCCAGTGCGGGTTGGTCAACTTCACACACAACCTTCGAGTTTCTTCGCAGGCGTGTGCAGGTTTCCTCACGATGTTTTCCTTCACCGTATAAGAGCGTCGGATAAACGTACATATGAAATCGAAATTCGAAAACACATTGGTACGTGGCAGGATCTAACCACGCCCTTAACTCTAGTACTCTGAAACTAATAAACTCTACTTAGCAGTGATTATTTATCTTTAGCGAGCGAAAAATTAACCCATCCTGTTTCATACACCGTGGAGTAAATACATTTTTCTTTTAAAATAATTATAGGTAAGGCGTACAACTTGCAATCCTTTTCTGAATTCTTAAACTAGCGGTTCAGTTGGAGGGAGTGGGGACATGTACCTACCTACCTCTTGTCCTTTTTTAATTTAAGAGGAAACGCGGTCTAAAGAATAGGTATTTGAATAAAATGTTGCTGTCTCCCTCCCCCAAACCCCTCCGTATGCAACAAGAAAGGGAGAACTGCAGCGCAAACCTATAATAGGCACTAAAATTGACCAAAGCAGCATTTCGTAGTCCCCTGTTTCCAACCCCAAAACTTGAGCATTAATATTTTTTTTTTAATTATATATTCTCATTATCCCATTCTAATTATATAGAATATGGGAAAAACCAAAACATAGGGGCATGGCCATGGTAGATATAGGTTTGATGGAAAAAAACATTTTTGCTCTATTGAGGGAGGAAACAGGGGAACACGTTTGTATGGAAAAAATGGTGCCCACGTTTCCTCTTAAGGCCCAAAGATGGGTCGAATGACATTAATCAATTCAAATAATTGAAAGACTGTGTAAAGATATCACTATGGAAAAAATCGAGTGTGCTTTAGACCACACGACAGAAGTGAAACTTAATCACCGTTCGCGCAACGCATTCACCAGCTTACTCCCCAAGTCAACCGTGCCGTGCGTAAAGAAGTTTAATTTCAAAAATATATAATACTAGCTGTTTCCCGCGGCTTCACCCGCGTGGACCACGTTTCTATGACTTTTCGAGGGTGCGCAGTGCGCGAGCCGCAAGCGGCTCGCGAGCGTGGTTAAAAGTAGCCTGTGTCTTAATCCAGGTCCTAATCTGTCTACCTACCAAATTTCAGCCAAATCCTTTCAGTAGTTTTTGCGGGAAAGCGTAACAGACAGACAGAGTTACTTTCGCATTTATAATATTAGTAGGGATACAGTAACAAAAAATCGATTTAATTGAATACAATTTTAAAAATATTACCAGTTTTGATGTAAACAAATATTATGTATAATGTAGACCCTGGTTTTGGCGATGTATGCAAAATTTCTCGAAAACAAATAAGTAATTAATGTTGAATGAAACAAACACGCAAAAATCGGTGACTTTAACACCTTTGATTTAAATTGAAAACATTTTTTTTATATTTTTTGAAGAGGGCTCCGTCCACCTCGTGGCGTAATATTTATGGCCATTAGCTTCACATCAGTAATTCGCGGGTTCGATTTTTTTATTCACTCACCTGAACATGTGGGGTATTGGTGAATAGGTATTTCAAACTATTCAGAGTTTGAAAATAACTTTTTTTTCCATAAATTATACGTTTACGAAATATTAACTGATTTTGTTGTAGGTAGAGGTAGGCTTTCCATAGAGGAAGATGGAGAGAGTTTCACAACTGAACTAACATGGATGCTGCACCAACAAGAGCCCAGCTCTTATATTATTTTTGAATCATGACATTATTTGTAATTTTATTTTTATTGTATTTTTTTTTGTTTTGACTATTTAAAAGTGTGTGTAAACACCTATTTGAAATAAATTGTTTTGAATTTTTTGAATTGAATTTGACGGGTTTAAGATGACTCAATCCGAGCATGTTGATACGTGTTAAAATAATATCAAACGTACCTAAGTCTACTCATTTTAAGTTCAAATCAATGCCGGTTTCAACGCGGCTGTTGATTCGGTTTCAACGTAACAGCCGCGTTGAAGCCGGCAATCGGTAAGCCCTTAGCATCATCTCACTTGATGGTAAGTGAAGATGATGGCGAAGATGGAAGCGGGCTTAACAAGATTCCACAACCCAATGCAGAACTGGCTTATAGGCGGAGCCTTACAATGTTAGACTCCGCCGAGAATCGAACTCGCGAACTACTGATGTGAAGCTAATGGCCTCAAATATTACGCCCCGGATGTAGACTGAGCCCTCATTACGCGATATGACGGTTTTGATGTAGTGGTTTTGTGAAAAAATGTGTATTTCATGAAAAACTAACTAAGTAGGTACGCAGAGTATCGTAATCATATCTCTAGCACAGATGAGATACTAGTTACTTTCGTAACAGTTATTGCACTTCCTTATAAAATGAAAATACCTACGCAATGATTCACCTACTCCTTCCTACTGTCAGACAGTACACGGAAACATGGGTATTAAGGCGCTCGACTTAAGGCGCGAATTGCGGCGGCGACTGTACGGCGTTCTAGCGCAGACGAACTGAGCGTGGCCTGTGGGCCGCGCCAATGTGTAGGTGCTCATCTCGCCTGCTCGTACAAATTATGAGTATCTAGCTGTGGTTGCATTCTTGGTGTGATTTCAGGCACAGTGGCGGCGCAGTCGGACCCGGCGCTATGCTACCAGTTCACGTGGCTGGGCCCACGGTATAACAACGACAGCGTATTCATGAACTCAACTTGCGTGGACGCAACACAGTTGGCCAGCGGCGTGCCCTGCCAGGAGCCGCTAGTTGTTTCTTGTGAGTGTCGACCCGAGTAGGAGGCCCGCTTAGGGCCCTAACTCACCGGGACGCCACGGCGACGTCGCCGGCCACGTATTCAAACAAGTCTTATTGGAATGTATGGCAGCTAACTCACTTGGCGACGGTTTGGCAACGTCGCCAATTTGGAAGCGTAGCCACGACTGTCGGCTCGCTGTGCGGAGTCTAGAGACCGTGGCGACCTGGTGACGTCACATGTACACGAGCAAGCTGCGTCTCACTCACTCAGTGTCCAACCGGCCTGAACTGACAGAATTCTCGATACGAGGACAAAAGAACTGAACTAACAGATGGTCACCACTGGCTACTCCATTTGGCGACGTAGCTATGGCGTCTCAGTGAGGTAGGACCCTTACGCTAAGTTTTCAAGTACGCGGTCGCCACTCGAAAAGTTTACTACCACAATGGCATTCAGTTCTACGAGCTATATACCCTGCCAGTGCCAATTTAGTTTAGTTATTCTGTGACCTAGATGTCGATTACTTTGGTTCTCTATATTGCACGGTGGGTAAGCGTATTTAGAACTACTGGTAGACCTAAAAGTTATTTAGACTTACCAGTAGTCCTAAAAACGCTCAACGGAGTCATTTTTTCAGGCCTAACAGTAGTCCTAAAAACGCTTCAGGGGTTGATCTCCTCATTTCTGATTCGATTACGTAGGGAATAGCCTAACTTTCGACAGCTACTTTCCTACTCCCTAAAGCATTAAGTCAAATAGCCAACAACACTCTATACACAGTATTCATAACATCTACTTCAGTGTTAACCTATTAATTTAAAAGTTTCCAATTGCCATGTCCATTTAAACCTAACAGTCGCTGTTAACTTGGCAGATGACCGCACGTGGCCGGACGTACACCACATCTGGCGGTATTATCGAGAGCAGGCTACCTGCGTGCTGGCTAACAACGACGTCTGCGCACAATACACGTACTACTTCGATGGAGATGGTAAAGTAGTCGCTAATCCGTGATTATGGACATACTTCCGATTCGTTCGAAGTATATTCCCATTTCGCCCTAATTCAGGGTATGCTAGAGCCCCTCGGTGAGGACGTATATGTCGAAGGGGTGCTTGGGGTTGGGTTATGGATGGCCTTATGGTTCATGTCCTTGAGTATTTCGGTCTTGGGCGTCGAAATAACAATGCAGCTATATCACAGAGGTCTTTCTTTCTTAATCTTGATCATTCGGCAATCGAAATTGTACAGGTGCCTTGGATAACAATGGATGCAAACGCGGTGATCCCAGCGATAGCGTGACATGCCCGTTTTGCTCACAGATCACCACTACTTGTGTTCTGCTCGAACGCTCCGTCAAAATGTGTCTCTGGGATCTGGAGAAAATTCACGTCCACGCTCGCGAGCCGCTTGCGGCTCGCACACCGCGCTCCCTCTCAGACAGTCATAAAAACTATGTCCACGCGGGCGAAGCCGCGGGAAAAAGCTAGTATTATATAAAACGATAACTTTTTTCTTTTCAATAAAAATTGTCATTGAACTTCAAAAACTGAATACATACATACGGTCGAAAAACATAACCCTTCTTCCAGTGCAATCAGATAAAAAGTGATATTAGGTACATAGTTTAGAAGACAACTAGTGACATCTAGTTTTAAGCGACGTTAAACTACCCGGCTGCGGCGCTGGGACTTCAATCCTCAGTATTAAGAGGAAACGCGGGCGCAATTTTTTCCATACAAACGTAGTCCCCTGTTTCCTCCCTGGATAATGACAATAGAGCAAAAATATTTTTTTCCCTTAAACCTATATATACCATGGCCATGCCCCTATGTTTTGCTTTTACCCATATTTTAATTATAATAGGAAGTAGGAGCCTTCAAAAACTGAAAAAATTTCCCAATTGAAACGTCATTTTCAGACACCCACCAAGAATACTAAACTTAGAGGCATATGCAAAGCGTTATTTTAATTATTTTTGAAAAAAAATATTATTGCTCAAGTTTTGGAGGAGAAAAGAGGGGACTACGAAATTATGTTGTGGTAAATTTTAGTGCGTATTAACGGTCTGCGCTGCAGTTCTCCCTTTCTTGCTGTATACGGAAAGGTTTGGGGGAGGGAGACAGCATCATTTTATTCAAATACCTATTCTTTAGACCGCGTTTCCTCTTAAGGTTTAGCCAACCTATTTTGATTTTAGTAAAAAAATATTTGTTGTAGGTACTTACTTGAAAAACAGTATCAGTATTAGGGTAGATCATGAATTATTTCAATTTTCCAGTTGAAAATTCGACATATATGTGCACACGGGCTGTAGACGGTTCCGGAAACGCCTTGACCAGCGGCTGCTACCAGCAGCAGAACGGCAGCTCCGTCACCAGGGTCTGCCTCTGCCGGTCGGTGCCAGGCGGGATGCCGTGCAATGGGGCTTACAGTTTCTCTTTTAACTTATTTTTTGTAATCGCCGCCTTTTTGGTTTTAAGGATTTTTGGGTTACAGAAACTGATTTTATAATAAATTTTAATTGGTCAAAGATTTTAATCGATGTTTTTACAAATTTAAAAAGTGTTGTTGTTTGTTACTTTTGTTATTGAAACGTAATTTCAATAAAAAAAAATATTGTAAACGCAACGTTAATTAACCCTAGATCCATAAACATAGGTACTTGGTAGATACACTATTCATAAACATTCGCCTCTTAGACGTATATATTATTTCGACGATTTCAGATTTCTACAATAAAATACATTTTAATTTTAAAAGATGTTTATTATTAAATAATTAAATCAAATGGAAGTGAAAAAAATAGTTTTTCTGAGCAATCAACACATAACTTTCCTCGGTCACAGTATATATATTACCTCGGTGATCCATACACATAAACTTTTTTGCATTGGGTACAACAGAACCTATTGACATTCTACATTTTTAAAATCGCAGAAACCTCTATTTTTTTCTGTGATCCACTAGGTTGTGGTTGAGCAGTGGACGAAGCTTCGCCAAGTACTTCTGCAATTTTGCTTTTTAGGCATCGCTTCAAAATTTGGCGGTGGTTTTCACGGCGGTGACGGATCCAAGCATCACAGTTTCTTCGATACTTCTTTTGTATACGATCGTCTGGACATGGGTTTCATGTTATTTATTGAAATAAGTACATATATCACATATGAATTAAATATAGCCATATTCAGTATGCCAAAAAAGTAACAAAGTAGCCATCTTTGCGTCTTCCTACGGCAAGACATACTTCCACACATTTTGTCAACTATATCCACTGCACAATAATATTGTATGTGGTAATAATAATAATAAATATTTACCTTGAAATATACTCCAGTTCTCGAATAAATCACGACTTCAAATAAAAACTCCCTATCTACAATCGTAACACTATTCATAAACATTCGTCTGTCGGACTACCTAATAATTACTACAACTCCTTTTGCATATGTGCACCCATGCATGTGACTGGCGCAAAACTAGCTAATGAACAATGACTTCTATATTACTGGCGTACTAATGAATGATCTATTAGTAATGTAAACCGGTTTTTTCGATAAGAAATCGGTTTTTATAGAACAGTGAAAAGGCACTCACTTTTGATGAAAATAGTTCATATGAAAAGGCCGCCTTTGTTCTTTTTGAATATACCTAACCAATTTTAAGTGTCTGATCCTGATCTGTATTTTGTTGTGTTGTACATTTAAACATATTTACTTGAATGTACGCATCTGCAAAATATACCGGTACTATGACTATGATTGACAACAAGTCATGGCGTTTCCTTTTTATGTGCCGCATCAATGTTATGTAAGAATCAATAAATACTTTATGGAATAATCTTGCTTACATATTGATGGTTTTCGCGCCGCCATTTCGGTAGACTACGTATAATTCAAAAATATTTGATAGAACCCTAGTCTTACACAATAATTTGAGACTATTTAAACTGGGATTTCTACTTTCTTTTCATAAAAATGATCAACTATTCCCAAGGATAAATATTAAACTTGGGAAAACTTTTTAAAAATCTTTCATCAAAATCAATCATCTGAGTCGGGCAACGTTTAAGAGGTATTTTTTTTTTGTTACACCATATAACATGCACAGGTAAAATTCAAAAGGTCAACTTATAGATTTACCTTTCGTCACTACAATTAGCAAAATCCTACTTCCTACAAACGTAAAAAACAATTATACTAACCATCAGTTTCAAGATTAGTTTCAAGATTCCCACAGTTAGTGTAAATAAACGAACGTTGCGTACCCCATCATGTTGCCAAATATAGGGCAGACCTTGCCTGTTTCAGAAGACAATATTTTAATTATGAAGATTTATGAATCAAAATAATTCATTTATAAAAATTTATTAATAAATTTAGATATGCATGTTTCTTTGTTATTTCCCTTTGAATTATGGAGGGATAATTATGCTCTAGTATTAATATGCTACTAATTATTACATTTAGTATGTTAAAAAATCGTATTTACTCAAATTGCTATTAATTTTGAAAAACCGATAAAAACCGGTTTTTTTCTAAAAGTAATCATTAAAAACCGGTTTCGAAATTTGTAATCGGTTCACATCACTATTATCTATCTAACAAGGAAATATGGAAGTGAACTTTATATCTCTTTGACTCTAAAAGTTCTACGCGTTAACGTGATTTTCGCGGTCTGTGAGACGAATGTTTATGAATCTAGCTAGGGTTAAATAACACGTTCCATTCTGACACAGTATATTACGATTACGCCGCTATATTGTATTACTGTGATTCTGGTCAGCAATTTTTTTTTAATTTTTGATGTGTAACATCTTTGCTCTCGCTTTTCTGCAATTTGTGGGAGTGATTTCATGAAATGGGACGGAAAAGTGTCCCATGGGACGGAAATGTGTCCCAGGGAGTCGCGTTTTTTCAGGCTTTAAAAGCGCGGAAAAGGCAAAGGTATCTATGACCATACAGCCTAGTCTGCCGTATCTTTGCCGTCCTTTTATAAAGTATTTTGTCACATGTTACACATCATATGCGAGTACTGTAGGTCTCGCTCGAATTTTTTTTTTGTTTCAAATTATACTTAAATATTTTTATGTATATATATTCTTGCTTTTCGTATAATTTTTAGTATTGTCATAAATAATTGTCATAAAATAACCAAATTTGTATTTTTAAAATGCCCTTACCTAAAATGATTACGATACTAAAGTAAGAAACGGAACGCAAGTGACAAACGTTGACGTGGATTTCTGTCGGCCAACCCCGACGAACGACGATTTCCAAATAAAGTCGACGTACGTAGCGCTCGCCAGCGGTAAATTTTGTGGCTGAAAAGCCACTCAGAACAATCTTAATTACTTGCTAATTTGGTCTCAGTGTTAATCACAAAATGTACTCCGTTTTGACCAGAGGAAACGCTATTCTAACGTATACTTTGAGCGTGCTAGCATGTCTAACATTCCTGTGTTTTCTGTCGACATTGACTGTGGATTACAGAACTGCGGCTCATATGAACACAGTAAAAGTTGTTGTGTGAGTAAAATACTGTAATTATTACTACAATACTTATTTGTGAAAGTCGTATGTAGAGGTTAACCTGTAAACATGTTTTCATATTACAGTAAGAATGTCCCAGACTATGGAGCCTCTAGAGAGAGGAATGATCTCGGCTTCCTAACTTTCGATCTGAAGACTGATCTTTCCCAGCTCTTCAACTGGAATGTGAAAGAGCTGTTCCTGTACCTCACAGCTGAATATACCACTACTAACAATGAGTTGAACCAAGTGGTGCTGTGGGATAAGATTATCCTTAGAGGAGAGAATGCTGCACTAGATTTTAAGAATATGAACACAAAGTACTATTTCTGGGATGATGGAAATGGTCTAAAGTAAGTATTCAAAGATAGAAAACTAAAAAAAGTACCCTATTGTATTTTAAGTCATTTTGGCTTAAGCGAGGTAAAATAATCATCTGATTCAGATGCGTGTACGCTTGAAGGGTTGATGTGGGAATTGTGGGATCTGTGTACAGTAAAAATGCTTTTCAGAGCAAGATATATGCAATATGCATACATGCCCTTTTCCTTTCACATATATTTTTTTGCTATCCCAGTAGGTATAATTAATGAGACAGACTGGACAAAGCATTTATTTATTTTTACTAAATAAAGAGGCCCTGCCCCTCAGATTAAGAAGAAGAAGACATTAAATAAAGAATGCTATTGCTGTTTTCTCATTTTGAAAATTTGGATTTTAGCGATCGGGCCTTAGTTGACCATGCAGGTCCAGTGCAGGTTGGTCGACTTCACACACAACCTTCGAGTTTCTTTGCAGGTGTGCGCACCTGCACATGTTTCCTCACGATGTTTTCCTTCACCGTTACAGAGTCAGCAAAAGTACATATGAAATCGAAATTCGAAAACACATTGGTATGTGGCAGGATTCGAACCGTGACCTCCCAGACAGGAGGTAGCGGCCCTAACCATTATGCCACCGACAAAACTGAAAATTAATAAACCATAAATGGAAATGATCAAAAAATAGTTTCAAATTATGGTTGCTATAAAAATATGTTGTTTTTTAATTTGTACCCCACAGTTTAATTTTTGGGATTATCAGAGTTAGTTTGAAATAACTTTGCCTTTGACTATTTACTCTCTAGATGTAGTGCGGCTGTGCCGATGCGTGGAAAAAATTACTGACAACTGTCAAATAAAATCAAAAATATTTATTTTAAATAGGTGTTTACACACACTTTTAAATAGTCAAAAAAAATATTGTCTAATACAAGTAATGTCATGATGCAGATTACAGTCTCAGGTAATGGTATTTGTTATAGAATCAACATATTATATGTCTTTGTCACTTACATAATCTATTATTTTATAATATTCTCTGGAGCACAAGCATTTTTGACATGAGTCTTGAATTTATTCTCTGACAGACTAGTTATATTTTCTGGAATTTTGAGTTTTCCAGTAATCTATGCACTCTGATACAATACACGATTAGTAGTATTTTCCCATGGGAAAGAAACAATTATGACAGGCATGGGTGTAAGACAGTAATTGTCATGCACACAAGCATCAAAAAGCTCACCCATTTTTATTGCTGTGATTACAGGGTATTTCTAAGTGCCTATTTATGTTTTACAGAGGTCACAACAACGTCACACTTACCTTGTCATGGAACATAATTCCTAATGCAGGCCTTTTGCCAAACATCCAGGCGATTGGGCAGCACTCGTTCAAGTTTCCCGTGGAGTACACGCAGACAAGGGTATGATCCACGGTGTATGAAGTGAACATTTCCTTTGATGTGTAGGTGAAGTGCGCGATTACTGGTATGAATGTGGTAAATATACTGTTTGTTTCATTCAATCGTTGTTTCTTTAAAAATCCTGATCACTATTTTATAAGTCATGAAAATATGAAAGCTATTTGGAGACATTTTAGTTTTATATGTATGTACGTACTCTAAATAGTAAATTAAAAATGATGACTAAATTATTCTCATATCAGTCAATTTAAAATACCACAGAGGCTTTTTCATAGTAAGCATGTGATGTCATCAGTTTATGAATTCAAAAAATATACAGTGATTATGAAAAATCATTATGTTGTTTAAAAAAAATCTACATTTAAAAAAAAAAACTACCTTTGTACAAGCCACTTTGAATAACTACTATTATCTAGATTTCATGAATCTTTGTTGCATTTAATTTTAATTAAAATAAAACCATTCAATTGGGCAGTAGTTATGTTTGAGTAAGCTCTGTGCAATTTGCAATATTTACGTTTGAGTAATCATCATCATATCAGCCGAAGGACGTCCACTACTGGACATATGCCTCCCCCAAGGATTTCCATGACGACCGGTTCTGAGCTATCCGCATCCAACGGCTTCCCGCGACCTTCACCAGGTCATCGTTCCAGTGAGTGAGAGGCTTGCCTACGCTACGTTTTCCGGTGCGCCTGCCCCAATGGCCATCCGTTCTTCGAGCTATGTGCCCCGCCCACTGCCACTTAAGTTTAGCAATTCTGAGAGCTATGTCGGTTGCTTTGGTTCCCCTACGGATCTCCTCGTTTCTGATTCGATCACACAGAGAAACTCCGAGCATAGCACGCTCCATTGCCCTTTGGGTGACCTTGAGCCTTCTTATGAGGCCCATAGTAAGCGACCATGTCTCAGTTCCGTATGTCATCATGGCAACACACACTGGTCGAAGACCTTGGTCTTAAGACATTGTGGTATTTGGGATGTGAAGATATTGTGAAGCTTCCCGAACTCTGCCCAGCTGGAGTAAACTCTGGTAATGTTTGAGTAAGCTCTGTACAAATTTTAAAAACACCTTGTATCAAAGTAAAATAGCAACGAAATTATTGAGTATTTTTTGTAGTTGTAGTCTGAACCGTCAGTAGTTTTTCTGGCTGTTACTTTGTGATCCTACTATTTTATCCTACTAGTAGGACCACGGGGATAACCTATGCCCTGTGATCCTACTATTTAAGTTCTTTAAGTTTCTCGAACAATTTCTTCTGTATATAGGTGTAGATGAGTTGAATGGTGTATGGTTCGAAGCAAGATTTACGGCGGCGCGGCGTTGGGATGGTATTGGGTCTCTTTTGCTTCAAGATAGAATTTTTCAAATATCAATTTTTCACAAAATTTAAACAAATTAGACTGTATTCAATCAATTTTTCTCAGGAACTGTATATTAAACAGAGGCAAATTTTAGAAAGAAAAGCTTAGAAATAATGTAGTAGGACCACCAGGGTTGTCTCCGTGGTGGTCCTAAAAGTAGGACAAAATAGTAGGACCATGGGGAAACAGCCTAACCTAACGGATAATGGATGTCTATGGTTCACTCAGGTGAACTACAAGGATGTACCATGGTTTTCAGGTTTAATGTATGTATGTATGATTATTTTTTTTTACCAGACTGCCCCGAATGAGGGTAATGTGTTTTGGGTGTATGTATGTATGTCTGTTTTTAAGGCTGAGCCTGTAGCAACGGCGTCATGGATTTAGAATTGGGAAGTGTCATTAGATTCAGTTTGGTAGTGCGCCTCCGGGCTCCGGGGTTAAGCATTCATATCCCCGTCTTTAGGTTGAGTGCCCTCCGCACTCTCCTCCCCTGACCGGTGATTAGGTTGAGTGCCCTCCGCACTCGCCTCGTGAAGTTGTGAAGGCCCCCACGGCCAACAACAATCTTGTCTATTATTTTTTGCTCTTTTTAATTTGTTATGTTTTGTTTTATATTATGTATGATTGTAATAATATGTGTGTGATTGCAGTGACAAATAAACGTGTTATCTATCTATCTATCTATCTTGTCTTTTCGAAAAAAAAAAACCCGTCTCTGATCGGGCTGAGCAGCGACAGCCTTCTATTACGAAAAGTTACGCTCAGTTGAAAAATGAAGCAACCAAAAGAGGTTTACCGAAGAACACTTCAGTATCTACATAAATATTACGATTTCAAGAACTCAGTGTTCAAAACTTCTAAAAAATTCGACTTTACAAGCGCAGTAAGTTACTAAGATTCTGTGGAAGCTGTCGAATCACTTTGCTTAAAGAATGTGGAGAGACAGACATTATGTAGTTTGCAGCCCTAATTGTGTATGAGGAAATAAACTATTTATCGACCCATCTTTAAAATTACTTGCTTTAACATTACTTTTAATCAACCGACTTCCAAAAAGGAGGAGGTTCTCAATTCGAATGTGTTTTTTTTTATGTGTGTTACCTCAGAACTTTTGACTGGGTGAACCGATTTTTATAATCCTTTTTTTATTTGAAAGCTAGTGCTTTCCGTGTAGACCCATATAAATTTTATTAAAATCGGTGTAGTACTTTATAAGAAAATTAACAAAAACCCAAAATAATAATGCAAAAATGTACTAAGTTGTTGCGATGGAAGTCAGTTTTTCAACGTGTTTAGCGTTTTCAATTATTCTATGAGCTATCTAATGAAGGATCATTAATTATAGATGAAAATAAAACAGAGAATTTATTGTAATTGTATTATATTATTTATCAGTTACATTTTACAGGTACATTAACCATTTTTGCTCTACATGTGTTTTTCTACAGCAAATAAACAGCAAAATTTTACAAATAATTAGGTTTTTTTCCACTATTTGGATTTATTCGTGTGCAAACTTATAAAAACGTAGAGGAACCATATCAATGGAAAATTATTTTCACTCAGTTTAATGTGGAAAACATGTTTTTGTTATTCTTGGAATATTATCTTTAGTATTACACCTAATCATAATATTTTGCCAATTTTTAAATACATTTAAGCTGAAGGAGCTTTTAGTATCAACCACTACGTTTTAAATTTAACTAAGTAGGTACATTTCAAAACCCACACAAGCACACAATGAGGTGAGGATACATTTTTATATAAGGAGTATTATCTTATAATTTTTACGAAACATGTTAAAGTAATATAACACCCCTAATTATGCGTCGGGGGTTAAAAAATACCCAGGAAATTGTCAGTTCAGGCGAGGCATTGATTGGAAGTTACGTTACGTATCTCTGTCTTTTTCTCACGTATAAAGAGTAAAGAAAATAACCACACTATAGCACTTGTTCCATGTTTTTTCGTTTCAATTAAAAACTATAATTAATTTTTAAAAATCCTACTGGCATATTGAAGTGTGTGTTTACACTAATCGACTGAGAAAATTTAAAAGTACTAAATCGGTCTTGTTCGCCTGTAGAATGCAAATCTCTGTTCTAAAAGTGGTTTTTTTTATATATATTTTTACGAATCGTGTTTCTGCAACTGAAAAAATGAAGTCATTAAAATGAAGAATCAGTTAACGAAATATTACTTTCAAATGTTTTATGATTGCTGAGAAAAATCGAGATCCTGCGACCAGTTTCCAATGCGTCGCCTTAATTTGAAAATGTATTTTACTCCCAATAATCCGAGCTTTGCCCCTGTGTATGGAGTACGACCTAACCTTCCCAAGCTTGGGAAGAGACCCCTATCCCAGCAGTGGGGATATTTGGGTTGTTAATTAACAAATTTTTGTGAGTATCTTTACAATCTTTTTGTGATAAAAATGAGCAATGCATATACAAATCGCTGCAAAAATAGATTCACAATTATTTCAATTTTAATACGATCAATCATTACTTTAAGCTGCATAATACAGGGTGACTTTTAATTAGTTCTTGATAGCAAAGGATATGAGTGTACTCGTGATTACAAACAACTTTCCCAAAGAAACATGTCAAATCATAAAAAAAAATTGTTGGTACTCGATACATAATAATTAGTTATCAATCGGCAAAAACGTTAACCTCCCAAGTCTTTTTGTACTAAATTTAGAACACCGAGAAGAAAAAACTGTTTGGTATAAAGAACCTTTTTTTATGATTTGACATATACTTTCTTCGGGAAAGTTGTTTGTAATCATGAGTACATTCATATTCTTTGCTATTAAGATCTAATTAAAAGTCACCCCATTTAAATAGATTTGAACCATTTTTAATGATTTTATAATCTATGTACCAAATGTATACAATACTTTTTTATGATAATGCGAAAAATACAAAGTAATCCTTTGAATTATCTAATGAACACTCTCAACTTTATTACACAACTATATATACATTTATTTGTGCAATTATCGCATTTCTGTATATCTTGCGTTTTTTTCATATTTTATTTAATAAACTAATTTAAAAGGTAGGTAGTATATTAGGGAACAATAAAAACTAAACTTCCTATACTCTACCTACAATAATAAAAGCAATAAACTGATTTGCAGTTACTCTAATGTAGCGCAAGTTATTCTAATTATTTAATAAATGTCAACCAGAACTTCTAGCAAGACTAAAAGATCAAGGCTACTTTCAACAAGCATAAGAAATCAAATTTAAAAAACTGTTAAGCGGATTGTGAAGCTGCGACTTTTCATACAAACGGCGATAACGATTTTCACCTCTTAAATGTTAACAGATTTGGAGCAATTTTTGATAGGTTGTCAGACAGAACAAAAGCTAGGCTTATACGTTTTTGTTTTTTCGACAAAGTTAATAAGTTTATTTTATTGTTGTTCACTTGTTTTCATACAAAACTAATTTCGGCCATCAGTAATTTAAAAAACGAAACGTATAAGCCTAGCTTTTGTTCTGACTGACAACCTATCAAAAATTGGTCCAAATCGGTTAACATTTAAGAGGTGAAAATCGTTATAGCCGTTTGTATGAAAAGTCGAATTTTCGCCGTGGGTTCACAGTCCTCTAAATATACTTATTCTTGCTTTTGCTTTGATGATCTGAAACATCGGTAGGTGTCAGCTGTTAAAACAATTATTCAATAGTTTAATTTTAATACTACTTTTGGGGTGTCCGCTGGGTCGAGCACAATCGCGCATGGTCGGTTTGTATGAAGCTCACGCAGCCGTGATCTTCATTTTTAGAGTTCCATACACAAAGGGCCCTATACCTACACTAAGCCAACTTCGTCCGCCTGTCTGCACAGAACTCGCACAGCTATATCTCTTTAACCATAATAGACAGCCAGTTGAAATTTTCACAAAAAAAACGTGTTACCATGGCCTCTATCAGATCAGGTTATATGATAGCGGTGCGTCGTTGACGGTTTTTACGTCAACGAAACGAAAACGTTAACGGAAATCGATCAACTAGTTGAAAAACCAGTTGACGTTTTTAACTTGTTATTCAAACAAGTTAAAAACGTCAACGAATCAACCGAAGCGTTGACGAATAAGACTGACACAGTATTTCGATCGTTGACGGTTTTTACGTCAACGAAACGAAAACGTTAACGGAAATCGATCAACTAGTTGAAAAACCAGTTGACGTTTATAACAACGAATCAATCGAAGCGTTTACGAATAACGCCTGACACTGTATTTCGTATACTGTAGTTCGACAAATTAAACTGGTTTTGCCGTACAAAGAAAAATGTTAACTCGTTGATAGTAGAAAAACGGTTGATAAAAACGGTTCGTTGAATCAAAATGTTCACTTCTAGTATGATAAAAGGTCGCCTAAATTGTACAATTATTTACCGTATATTCTGTACTCTTCTTTATATATTTTTTTTTATTTTACAATAAAGCATATTTGATTGATTGATAAAAGGCTGCGCGGTGCGCGAGTAAGAAAGTTAGTGGGCGAGTCCGACTCACACTTGGCCGGTATTATCGCCGAAACATTCGCGCTCGACGCAGCAGAAGCAGACGCCCTGATGTAACTATGTAAGTATTAGCATGTTTACAAACGTTTCAAAAACAGACAAGGACGGCTATGTTCAGATATTACAAATTACACTAAGTACCTTAATTCATCGAGTTTTTTTTTTAATACCTAAAAACCAAAGCCACTTGCATCAAGTCAAAATTATTCTATGAGATTAAATCTCGTATTTGGCCATAAGCTTTACAAAATTTACACTTTTACAGTTTGACCGCCAAAAGAAATCACTTATTGCAACTGTGACAATGCTTCTCATTTGTATAAGGTACTTCATAAAATACCTTTAACTCTGTCGGTATTCTTCCAGGTCTTCTGTTATTGAAACAAAAGTACCAGAAGTTATTTTCCATTGACCCTATAATACACAGGATGATAAAAAATAACTGTGACCTTTACTTATAAATCTGGACTACTCTCCTCAAATCAAGTCAATTCGCAAAACCACAAGTTTGGCAAACCAGCTGATCTAACAGATTGTATAAGTCGATTTTTTTTTCAAATTGTCCATGGGTTTCTTGGGGAAAGTTGTTCAGTTTGATGAGTAAAAGCCCCAGAAATTTTCTCAAATTTCTGCCTTTTAGGTGCTAATTTATGGGCAAGTGACCAATACTTATATTTTACAAAGGGCTTCTTACAGTGATTCTGAACAACTTTCCTGAAGGAGCATTATGTCCAATTCACACTTTTGAACTTCTCAAACAAAAATCGATCATCTAATGGACCAATTTGTATGAAAAGTGGAAAGTCCACAATTTTTGAGGTATTTATTCATAGTTGAAGCCCTGTTTAAAATAAATTTACAGCGGTCAATCAATAATAAGTGAAAATTGAAAGTAAAAAACAATCCACTGTAAACCGATGCAAGTGAGCCTTGTTGTAAAACAGTCCAAAAAGATATTGCTTACATGCCTCGGGCATCAATGAGAACACTACTTAGAATCACTACTATTATTACATTTATAGTCTACGAACAATGCTTCTAACATTCAAAGCTGAGCTCAATCGCAAGGAAATTACGCATAATGTAGCAAAATCGATCAACACAAGTCACAAATAATTTATCTTTTTATTTTTACCATCATGAAAAGGCTTCTTTCTTCGCGGAATATCCCTTTTGCAAAATTTCCCCTGGTAGCAAAAGGTCCCTTTCTTAATATGTCCCCTTACTATTGTGGTGACCTTCAGCGTTCATCCGCGCCTCGACAGATGTCACTGACGTCGCAACAACAATGAATGCCTGTAATCTAAAGTGACCCTTAATACAAGAGACGAAAGCACAACAGCCTAGAACGCGCTATCCACATTTCTTAGGAGGTTAGCATTATACAACTTCCAACTATTATTATTGGTTGTGTTTCGGCCTGTCCCCATCAGACATACCACCTCGCCTAGCGGGTATATCTACCTCTGCTCCGAAGAGTGGGAACACGCCGTTACCTACCACACTATGTTTAGTAAAAAGTTGCTCAAAAACGAAATTTAGTTCCTTCCTTTTTTGAAATCTCATTTCTAGCTTTTATGATATTTACCTAAAGGTACATTTTGACAAAATGACATTTTAAGACAGACCTTTTTTTTATTAGGTGACATTTAGCAAAAGAGAAGTTCTGTAAATAAGCCCATGAGAGCACTATGATTTTTTTTTTTAATTTTACTACGAACAATACGTATGATTTGCTTAAGGTATACAAGTTGCTATCCTGTGTGACTAGCACTTCATGTGAAACATTTTTTTTCATTGTATTCATTATTTATGGGTCCCAAGAAAGTACAGTATTCAATAAAATTGTTCTATTCGAAAGGAATTCGAGAACAAACAGATCATAATCAAACATTCACAATTAACAAGATAATTACTTACTTTGTTTTTTCTAAAAAAAATAAACGCATTTTAGTATATTTATAGGTATACATGTGCCCCGTTTCTTCTCCATGTACTTGCATTTACCGAGAACTCACATGTGTATAGGGGCCCATTCGCGTAACGGCGGTCGCACGGACAGAGACACTGCTGCTTAATCAATAAAATTGTTCTATTCGAAACGCATTCTAAACGCATTTTAGTATATTTATAGGTTATACATGTGCAACGTTTCTTCTCCACGTACTTGCATTTACATGTGTATAGGGGCCCATTCGCGTAACGGCGGTCGCACGGACAGAGACACGGCTGCTTAAAGAGGGGTATATAGTAAAATGAACATTTTGGATATTGTTTATGTGAAATATGCTTAGTTTATAAATTCTTTAAAAAGTACATTAGATGACTATGTGATTGAGGGCTGACCCTTGGCCAATACACAATCGCTCATATAATTTCCTCGATATGAATCGCGAAATTACCTCTAAGTTTAATCTAATGTCAATTTTGTACTCACAAAAACTCGCATAAATGTAAACATCTCACATTTAAATAATTTTGAAGGTGAACGAAGGCTACATCTACCATTTTGAGCTTTAAGTTTTTCCTTTTAGATTATTAAAAGCTACCCGCTGTGTTTTCAACATCGTGCAAGAGGGAGGGAGAAGGTCAAACGTTTTGTTTTTTTTATGCCCTCTTAATCAGGTATCATCTTTATCCTTTGCTGTCCCCCTCTGACTTCGTGCAATAGTTGTAACGCGTATGAGCCACTTAAGTCTTAAAATAACAGAAAGAAATTAAAACTATGTAAAATTATTTAAGTAAGTATATTTAATAATCGTCAACTAGATTTTTACGTTAATAATAATAATAATTACAAATAGATTTAAATAAAAATCCTTTCTGATCTTCTAGCTCCAAATCTTTGATAACAAGAGTACACAAAACACACATTACACTAACTCTAAGGGATAACTAATATAGGAATAATATAAATAGTATAATGATGTTCATTTTATTGAAAAATAAAAAAAAATACCTTATGTGGTGTGTGTCTCTGTGTCGCAATCATATAGTCAAATTAGCCATTTAATTAAATGGCTCGCCTACTCATTAACTACTATGTGAAAAAATAAAGATTCGACGTGACATCCTGCACTATTCTTTATCCTGCCCGTTCGTCCCTCCTACTCAGGTTTTTCGGATTCTTTCACACAATAGTTAAGAGCGTTGAGTTAGGGGAATCTTAGTAAGCCCCTAAGATGATGACACCAAGGGCTTACCAAATGTGAATTTTATAAAAAAAGTAAGTACCCCGGACTTATTCTGGTCCTTGAGGCGAAGGATATCAAAACACAAAAACGTAGACATACACTCTTAAGTTACTACTGACTACCAATTAGGCTGACCTTGGTGGCCACTTTTGTCAGTAAATTGATCGTAACTAAGTGTTCAAGGTGTTGCTATGCAAAAACACAGTCTATGTTTTTTTTCTGTTACAAAATCCTTACCTTACAGGTTAGTCCGGCATACTTATTGCATTTTTAAAATAATTTAAAATCTGATTTCGGCGCTAGTGTACGGTCGGCGCCCTCTTAACCAACGGGCTGGCCCATTAATTAAATGGCTAACTTAATCAATTGCCGGCTACATCTGCATTTGCAATTAGTTATATCCCCGCCAGTATGAAAACCAATTTGTATCCAACATTTTATAACAATATTCAATGTACAGAGGCCAGCACATCAAGCTAGACACTCGTAGTGCGATTCTGAACCATACGCGTACGGCATAAGAACTAAGTCCAAAGAGTCTACCTTGATGTGCTGGCCTCTGTAAAACTGCGAGAACGATTTGTAGAGCGACATACTCGTATTTCACTGGGTGCATTATGTCCATATTCACATCTTATGAGATGAGTAGTGTAAGTATAAAGTAATATAACATCAAAAGACCTACATCAAAAAAATTCTAATACAATCTTAGATCACACATAAAAGAACTATATTCACGGTCGAGAGGTCAAAAGTGTCCGAACGTAAGGGGGCTTGGCCACAGCTAGCTGCGACGCGATCTGCGGCGCGGCAAGCGGCGAAAACTATAACAAATTATATGAGGTATGCCACAGCTACCGGCAATGAGAAATGCGGCGCGGTGAGAACCGAGCGATTCGCAGCGGCGGCGGTAGGCAACGCGGTGAGCGAGGCGAATTTACACTCAGCCCTATTGGGCAGGGAAGTGGGCAGTGCGAGATTGGTCACTTGCGTTGCCACTTCTCATGCCGCTGCCATTGCCACGATTGTCGGCTTTCGTGCGGAAGTCAAAGGAATCGGCTGAGTGTGAACACTCACTCGCGACGATGCTGTCGCGGAAGTATTTAGGGCAATATTTCCGGCAGTGGCAGTGACTGAGTGTAGATCCCGGGAAACAAATGTACTAGCCAGTATCGCGGCAGCCACAGTTCAGAGCGATGCCCGCGACGGCAGCGGTGGACGTATTCACCGCGGTCGCGTAGACAGTAAATCGCGCCGCCTGCCGCACTACCAGAAGCTGTGGCCAGGCCCTAGTCACCCCTTACACTTCCGAAGGTGTAATTGTACGGTTTTTCTTTTTATCTAACATTATAGATGTTTGTTTATTAACTATCGTTGTCTCACGTCAAACAACGCAAGTACAGGTGTAATAAAATTGGTGTGAGCCGTTACTAGGGCTTCTGCTCATCATCCTGAACATTTTTTTCCAAAAGACACATAATCATTTCCCAAAAAAATATCGATCAGCTAATTAATTTTGTATGGAGCTGGAGCGTCGATTTTTTTTTTGAGTAATGATGATCCCCTGGGAGCGGGGGCGTGCCCTGCTCTGGGACGCGACCTGCGCGTGCACCTTCGCAGCAACGCATGTGCCCCGTACCACGAGGGCCGCGGGTGCGGCTGCAGAGTGGGCCGCGAGCCAAAAATTAACAAAGTACGCGGACCTAATGCGGACTCACGACTTTGTGCCTTTTGCCGTCGAAACTTCGGGTGTGTGGTGCTCGTCGGCCAAAGAATTTATAATGAAAATAGGCAGGCGTTTGAGACACCGCAGTAGTGATCCCCGCGCCGGCTCGTACCTGGTTCAACAGATATCCCTGGCTATACAGCGCGGCAACGCGGCCAGTATAATGGGCACTTTTGAGCCGGGTACGAGGCGGTGCGACATAGACTAAGTACCTAATTGCAGGTATTTTATTTTGTCGTTATTTATAATATAATATTAATGACTTTTATTAATTGGACATGAATAAACATTTTATATTTTCCTATTATTAAATAATAAAGTGATCTTTAATGACTTTAAAAAAAAATGAATGCGTTTGGCTGCACCTCACCTGATGGTAAGTGCCGATGCAGCCGAGGATGTAACACGCAAGCTCAAATAGTGCCTATTCACTCTCGACTTGAAGATTCCTAAATTATACGAATCGGGGGATACAGGCGCCGGCAGCAGGGAATTCCACTCCTTGGCCGTTCGCATAATGAACGTAGAAGCAAAACGCTTCGTGCGTAAAGGTGGAACATTACCGACAAAGGGGTGGAATCGCCCTCCGCACCTATCTTATCTAAGCGTTCAAGGAAATTACATGTAAAAACATAGACATGTTTTTTTGTGTTATAAAATCGTCACCTTACGGACCACAGGTTGGGGAAAGCTGTACAGCATGATGAGTAGAAGCCCCAGTTAATGTCTCCTACACCAATTTTGTTACACCTGTATATTGTCCGGACAAGTTTATTTTGTACGAAGCCGGGGTTTTGGTAACTTTATGTGTGATTAAAGAATGCAAGCTACAAAGGTTTTGGAGTAGTAACTGGTGTCAGCAAAAAGACGACTCATTGCACGCATCGACTCATTGCTTCTTATTGACCAGAATCCCGTAGGGCTGGTCAAGAGCCTTCTTATTTAGAACCTATTTCTAAATTAACCATGGAAGAGCATTGAGTTTCATTCATCGATATCAGAAAACAATAAAATACGTCTTAAGGACCGGTCGTCGTGGAAATCCCTGGGGAGGCCTTTGTCCTGCAGTGGATGTATTTCGGCTGATATGATGAGGTCTAACTAGGGTTTTGATAATATAATGTATTTATTTCATACATAACGTGGACATTTATGGTTAGACTAACATAATATTCAATATCCTAATTTATTAGTTACTAGCTTTGCCGGCGGCTTCCCTCGCGTGAACATTGTTTCTATGACTGTCTGAGGGTGCGCAGTACACGAGCGTGGGAAAAAGTAGCCTATATGTTAATCCAGGTCCTAATCGGTCTACCTACTAAATTTCATCCAGATCCGTTTATCTGTTGTGGCGTGAAAGAGTTACAAACATCCATACATACAAGCTTTCAAGTTTATAATATTAGTAAGGATCTATCATACTGGCAATCAGGGATTCAAATTCAACTACCTTTCCAAGAAACCTATGACAAACGAGCAGTTGCCCCCGGCCAAAGATAATGATGCAACTCTGATTTTGCTTTCGCAACTGCGGAAGTTCCGCACTTTTTCACACCCGTTTCTGCTTCTGCTTCCGCAATTTTTATAACGGAAATTATTATATAGACGCGCATGATTAGTTAAGTCGGTACGCGCGGTTTGCTTGGCTTGCGCGCGGGAGGGATGTTCTTTCTTTTTTTGGTTAATTTGTGTAACATCGCAACGGAACAATACATAGTTGTGATTTTTAAAAAAAAAGATGGTTGAGGGAGTGGTACATGACATAATTTAGTAATTAGCATATCCCGACATAGCTCCCGAGGGATCTGGGGAAAACTTATCCACGCTCGCGAACGTCGGCGTCGCAACGGAGCAACGAATTGAAGTGATTTTTTGTATAGAATTGGTTAAGGGGGTGGGAAGTGACGGACTGCTTATCAGAATAGCCCAATCCGGGATACAGATTTGGATAAAACTCATGTCCACGCTCGCGAGCCGCCGCGCACCACTCACCCTCCACGGAGCCGCGGGCAAAATCTAGTTTATTATAATCAAGAGTAGGTAATAAGGATTGTTCCCTCAATGAATACTAACTACTCTTCGCATACTTCACCTTCCTAAATGCGGTCGCTGACCCGCTGCTACTATAAACAAACCGGACATATAACATATAAATATTGTTGTCTGATATCGATGGCAATGTATGTACTTTGTTTATGTAGTCTGTATACCCATACCAATAAAACAAATACAATGTAATAAAACTTAGTAGGGATTTGACAGTTTCAATTGTCATTTCCAAAGTACTTTTGTTTACCTTTTGCTTTTTTTGATTGGTATAAGGTATAGGTATTCACACGTGCATGGCGGAGTCTTCAAGCGGCGAAACACGATCGGACCGAGAGAGACAAAGCTATGTGTTGGACATTAAACAGAGATGTGCGCCCAGTACACTCTTCTAAATTCTAGCCCTGCCTGTCCGCCACCGGACGGGATTGGTGTTGCCAAGTTTGGGAAGAGTCCATGCCCCAACAGTGAGAATGTTATGGGTCAACAAATGAACGAACGAAGTCCAGACTAAAGGCTACACAGGATGGGACCCAAAGTTAAAAACGTTAAATCAAGGTTCGAAGTGACATTATCATTGATAATTATCGATGATTATAATTATTATAGGGAATATAATATTTAATATATTTAATTTATACCGTTTATTATAGGGACGACGACAGCATCAGAAATAAATTATGAACTCTTGATCACTAAATTGCCCTCCTACTGAAACTTCGAAAAACCTTACTCGTTTTGTTTTCCATCAAGTCTTCGATTTTCGACGCCTAGGTATTTCAAACATTTTTAGAACAAAATGTCGTTTTTGACAGATGCTATGTTGTTCGTAGGACAGATGTTAAAAAGTAAATCAGATGACTAGCATTCGTCGTTTATGAACCGATTTTGATGATTCTTTTTTTTGTTGAAAAGGAGATATCCCGAGGGTGGTACCATGATAAGGAAACCAGGATCTGATGATGGCATCCCAGAGAAATCGAGGGGAACCTCAGTTTCCTGTTTGAAGTCGGGTTTTTTTGTTTAAAATTATCAATGCGAATAACTACCTAACGAATAGAGTTATCTAGCTGTTTATCTGTCAGATAATTGATCGCCTTATTTTTCAACTGTCATTTATTCAATGAATAACTATCTGACCGGATATTTCAATTCTGGACACTCTAACTTCAGAGAGGTGAAACATATATATTGCATACTCATGCGTTAGAGCAGGACATAATGTCGTATTCAATTCCTGTCAATATCAATATTTTTTTGTTGTTTTCCTTCATCAGTCACTGTGATTCGACGGGGATTTTTTGGTTATGTGTTACCTATTTCGCTTCGACTTTCAAGGAATACTAAACCTAAATTTACGTTGCCTCGTACTAAATAAGTAAATCGTCTTTGACGTTAACTAAATTATTAGTTTAATTGCAATGGAATCTCGAAAAAGAGAGCGTTGGGTAAATTTTGCTACTGCTGAGGTTCAGTTACTCGAGCTTCAAGAAGTAATGAAATTAAAAATAAAAATATAATTGAAATTATAAAGACAAATGCGGTGACAAATAGGTAAAGACAAGGAGAATGCATGGAAGAAACTACCTCAAAGTCCTAACCAAATAGGGATGACGAATGCTAGTCATCTGAGTTACTTTTTAACCATCTGTCATAAACGACATTTTGTTCTAAAAATGTTTGAAATACCTAGGCGTGATGTCATAGTTTAGCAGCGTCATTTACGTACTCATTTTGTGATTTTGGTGAATTAAAAATCGAAGACTTGATGGAAAACAAAACGAGTACGGTTTTTCGAATATAAGTAGCAGGAGTTTAACAGTAAGTAGATTAAGTAGGATTTAGTGGTCAAGAGTTCATAATTTATTTCTAATGCTTTCGTCATCCCTATTACATAACCAAAGAGAACATACTTCTACGTTTATACTGAACGTCAAACTATCTATCGAATAATGCACTTATCTGGCGGTCAAAGCATCAGAAAGATCTATTCTTCAGATAATGGAGTTATTCGACAGATGTCTTATCCGACTATTGAAAAATTCAAAATCTTGCTATCTCTCAAATAAACGCTGTCTGTTTATCTGAGTATTGAAAAACCGACCCTTAAGCAATTAAAAGTTATTTAGTTATTTTTCTACATAATATTTTTGTATTTTTATTATAAGTATAAAAAAATCAAGAAAAATAAGAATCAACGCCGATAACTATCATGTCCTATGATTATGTTATCAAAGATATTCATTATCTTGATAACTTCGAACCCTGGTTAAAGTCCAAAATGTCAAAGCTAGAGAAAAGATTTGATTGTCAATGATAGCTTTGTCCCTCTCTCCGGTAGGCTTTGCTAGTGGTTGCCCAAAGGCAGCGCAGACGATCGGAACGTCCGCCATGCCGAAAGGGATATTAGTTATCTTGATAATTTCGAACCCTGGTTAAAGTCCAAAATGTCAAAGCTAGAGAAAAGATTTGATGGTCAATGATAGCTTTGTCCCTCTCTCCGGTAGGCTTTGCTAGTGGTTGCCCAAAGGCAGCGCAGACGATCGGAACGTCCGCCATGCCGAAAGGGATATTAATTATCTTGATAATTTCGAACCCTGGTTAAAGTCAAAATGTCAAAGCTAAAAAAAAGATTTCATGGTTAATGATTGCTTTGTCCCTCTCTCCGGTAGGTTTTGCTAGTGGTTGCCCAAAGGCTACGCAGACGATCGGAACGTCCGCCATACCTAAAGGGATATTTATTATCTTGATAATTTCGAACCCTGGTTAAAGTCCAAAATGTCAAAGCTAAAGAAAAGATTTGATGGTTAATGATAGCTTTGTCCCTCTCTGCGGATGGCTTTGCTAGTGGTTGCCCAAAGGCTACGCAGACGATCGGAACGTCCGCCATACCGAAGGGGATATACAAATAACCCCCTCATCTAATTTACTGTCTTTATTTATTTCTACTGTTGTTTTATTGTCAAAAATAATAAGAATTCGTACATTTTCATACAAAGAGAGATCCACGGAGATCCCGAGGATCCGCAGGATGTTGTGCTCTTTGACAAAGTAGCCTGACATAATGACTGCGTTTTGTAATTTTCTCACTTTTCTTAATTTAAAAAATCTGCTGTTTGGACTTTGTATGAAAATGTTCAAAGAAAATTAGTTGGGCGGTTAAATGTGCCACGCAGTATATTTTAGAAGAGTTGTCTAAGTACAATCATATCACCCTCCAATGGTTTGTGTATCTGTGTTAAGTTCATACTGATAGTGTAAAACGGCAACGGTTTAGACGCGCGCACTCACCATATTTCACCCACCACGGTTGCACCTGTGCACTCACACTAACGCAAAACCATGTTTTCGACTGTATGTCCTTTTCTAACCTAAAGCTTTGTCCCTCTCCGCTGGTCTATGCATCTGTCTTTCTACAAGCCTTTGCTAAAACCACAGTATTACAAATGCTTACAGTAGCGCAACGCCTTTGATGTCGCACGATGCGCCACCGGCGTAGGTACTAGCCCATAATAGCCTGTATTCAGCCTGGCAAACTCGCGAAATTTGCCAGGCTGTGCCCCGCTGCCCCGCAAGTACCCCTCCGTTGCTCTACGTAAGTACATTCGTTGCGCTACTGTAAGCCGCTATATTGTATTACTGTGCTAAACCAGTGGACAGTGGAAATGGAGAGTTGAAGTGCGTGCTCGTCTAACTAACCTATAGCTCGTTCATTTTGGCTGGGCTTTGCTATTGGTTGTCTAGTGCGGGGGCCGGGGGCGGGGGGGTCACGCGGCGGTCTGCGGCGCGTCCGTCTGCACGTTCTTGTCTTCCGTGGGCGGCGCGAGGGGGCGGTCCGAGCCGTACCGCCGGGACAGGTCCAACATCTCCCGCAGTCCCTGTAACACGCACCAGTCCATTCGTTCCCTAAATGTTTTTTATTTATATTCCTATCAAATAATAATAATTCGAAGGGTGTGTGTGAAGTCGACCAACCCGCACTGGGCCCGCGTGGTCGACTAAGGCCCGATCGCCCTAATTTAGGGTAGGCTCGAGCCCCTCGGTGGGGACGTATATGAGCTGATATGATGATATTACTATCGGGTGTGTGTGAAGTCGACCAACCCGCACTGGGCCCGCGTGGTCGACTGAGGCCCGATCGCCCTAATTCAGGGTAGTCTCGAGCCCCTCGGTGGGGACGTATATGAGCTGATATGATGATTCCTATCTAAGGGAAGTTGAAACAACTACACTAGTCAACTTTGTATAAGACTCAAACCTTCATTCGAAGATATTTGAAAATCTTGAGATTTTTTAAATAAACAATGTTACCTATATGAATAAAAGCAGATTTAAATGCCTGATTTAACGGTGAAATAAAAAAAACTTACATCAACACAAAAAAATAAGTTTATTAAGACGAACAAAACAGTACAATATTTAGTTGAGTTTTAAAAAAAAACACGATTAAAGCTGGGTTTAGTACGAAAAATAAATGAAAAATTATCTGTGCATAAAATTAATAGTCAGTCGGACCCCCAAAAGCATTTACTAAGGCTCTACATCTCCTTGGCAAGCTCAGTTACAGATTGTCAATAGTGGCCTGGGCTATCATGCTCCACGTCCGCGAACGATGTAAGATCTTGTTCTGTTCGTAAGTTCTAAGGAAACTGTTGAAATGTTATTCTTCCGAGTAAATCCCAGGCGTGCTCAATAGGATTCATGTCACAGAACTATGGAGGCCAATCTAAGAGCGTGATATCATGTTCACGGAAACGTAAAAGATTTGAAACAGGTCCTGCAGTGTGCGCGCGAGCATTATCTTGCATGAACATGAAATTCTCTCCCATTTGAATTGGGTGCGGAAAAACGATCGGTTCTACCACCTCGTGACGGTATTTTTCTGCATTCATGTTGCCCCGTATAAAAACGAGGTCAGTTCTTCCGCCAAGACGAATTCCAGCCCACACAATTATTGTGCCCCCCTGATAGGGATGCACTTCCTAAGGAAAACGGAGCTTTTCGTGACGTCCAGAAGCTCGCCACACGCGTTCTCTTGAATCAGGGTGGAAACCGAATCTGGATTTATCAGAAAACAACACACGAGCCCACTCATCTTCTGGCCACTCTAGGTGAACACGTGCCCATCGTAACCGTAGAGCATGATTGCCTCACCGGAGAGCTACAACCCGCAACGGCCTACGAGAACATAAACTGATTTCATGCAATCTCCTCCTGGCTGTTTGGGTGCTGACAGCCATCTGGTTTGAGTTTGCAGCCTTCCAACCAGTTGCCGCGCCGTAGTTTTAGGCTCCTGCCTAACGACATTCCGAATAAAGCGGTCTTGTCTCTCAGTTGTAACACGTGATCTACCTGGATGTCGTTCGGCCGTATTCCCGGTGAGCCGATAACGTTGCCATAACCTTCGAATTACCGACTGGTTGCAGTCGAGGGCATCCGTAACTTGACACAGCGCGTAACCTTTCATCTTGAGTTAAATGACGGCGTGGCGTTACCGCTTATAAGCCAATACTTTATTTTAAATAAAACAATTTTCAACACAAAAAATGAAAATTCCAGTCAACAAACGATGAAACTTTATCACAAGATAAACCTTCTGCCGCCAATTTAATCGAAAATGATGTAAAAGAGAAGAATTATATTGTTTGATTTTTTTGTAATTGGAACATCATTATTTATCGAGTTTTTATTTAATTTAAAAATTTATAGGTGGCCAGTTTCTTTTTTCGGAGAGATTATAATATAAAAAAGTTCATTTTGATGTTTGAGTCCTAGACAAAGTTGACTAATGTAGTTTACATTTTTTTAGGTTTATTAGGTAGAAAACAATATTGGGTAGCCGAGAAATGAGTTTCAGATAAATGATGACAGAGTTGAAGTTGCAAATAGCCAAAACCCTGAAAAAAAAAATGTTTCATGCCACATTTACTTCATGGTAATTAAAAATAGCAACCTGGTATTCAAGGGAAGCGAAACGAGTAGTTTTTTGGCGGGATTTTTGGTGAACGCATTCGTAGTTTTATTTTGTTGTATTGCATTGTTTTCTGCTAGGATTTTTTTCAAGAAGTGGTGCATTTTGGAGAAAATCGTCTATTGCAATGTAGAGAACAAGAAAATAAAACGAAGGATGACGTGAGAACTCAACGTACACTGGGTGCAGTTTTATAGACGCCCGCCCTACAGCAACTGGGTGTTCCAACTCAGAATGAGGCTGCTGCAAATGCTGTCAAGAACTTCAGAGAAGATTTGTAATGCACCGGCACTAGCATTACAAATAAAAAACTAATGAAGATTAACTAAATGGGGATTATCTCGGAAGGGCTTTTGTACCCGTGAAACGTTAAGATATTTTTTTTTTAAAGTGAAACGAAAATAATTGAAAACGCTAAACACGTTAAAAAACCGACTTCCATCGAAACAACTTAGTACATTTTTGCATAATTATTTTAAGTACTACACCGATTTTGATAAAATTTAAATGGGACCACACGGGAAGCACTAGCTTTCTAACAAAAAAGGAATTATAAAAATCGGTTCACCCAGCCCAAAGTTATGAGGTAACAAACATAAAAAAATTAAATTTTAAAAAAATACAGACGAATTGAGAACCTCCTCCTTTTTGGAAGTCGCTTGAAAAGGAAGACCTAACATAAGATGACATAGTAAAAATAGTGGGAAGAACTTCAGCAAGGAAAACTCAAGATCGCATTGAATGGAAAGAGAGCACATTTTATGGTAAACCATTGGTAAACAGACTTTAAAACGTATAACCATAAATACACATTCTAAAAAACAAAGAAATATTGTGAAAAACGGATGAATCATTCAATGGATTAAACAAAGTTTATTCCACAGACATATATATACAGAGTGACTGGTAATTTGAAGTGAACCTATTAAACCTTTTTTTATAAACCTTTAAACTAGATCTAATTTAGAACAAAAAAAAGTCATTTTAACTAGGGGTCGGAAATCAACGGTTTTTAAGTGATAGCCAATTTAATTTTAATTTTTTATAAAAAACGGAATTGATTTAATTTTGTGATCTTGTAAGAAAAAAAAGTCAGCTTTCCAAAAAGGTATAAAACTTGCAAAACATCAATTTAGTAATATAACAAAAAATAATGACTTCTGTTAAGGAGGTGCATCAAGTTCCATATTTTTTTTCCAAATATGAAATTTTAGATATTAAACTCATGTAAACCATTTTTTATGGATATTTGTATGGAACGTGAACCATGTCAATTTCACATTATTAGGCGTCAGTGGCCCTCAAGCATCATTTGAATAACATTTATTCCCACGCTTATCTCGCGCAATGTAATGTTCTGAAGAATTTTCAAAAAATAAATGTTCATTTTAAAAAACCGGCCAAGTGCGAGTTGGACTCGCGGTATGAGGGTTCCGTACCACCACACCTCTCTACACAACTATGACAATGATACCTATTCACATGAAAAACAAAAGACACAAACGCGAGCAACAGAAAAATACTCACTACCGCTATCTAGTGGTGTTTTAGTGAACTATTTTCCGTATGTAAACATATTATATTGAGTTTACCACTTTATTTTCAATTGATAGAATTCTTATAGGTTTTCCTGTAATCGACAAGCAAATAACTATATTTTTTATTTTTTTCAAAATTTAAGGCTCAGTAGTTTTGGAGATCAGGAGGAGGGGAAGGGGGGATTGTCAATTTTCGTCTTCTTTCGTGAATAAAATCAAAACTATATTTGATATACCAGTATGTATGACACAGTAAGGTTTGCAAAACTTTTTTTTAAAAGTTCCTGATTTTTTTCCCCCGAAAATGACCCTTATTTAAAAAAAAAATATTTACTTTGCACATCTGTGTTTGGGTCATAGGATTACACCATCCTACCAAATTTCACCTGATTTGGTCCAGTAGATTCGGAGCAAATTGGCTGTGACAGACGGACGGACAGACAGACAGACGCACAAGTGATCCAAAACAAAATTATATTTACAGTTGGCAATAGAACATTTTGTATGGAAAATCTGAACATTTGACAAATCCTACAGCAGATCTTAAGTTGGTCGACTATTCCTAAACTAAAAAAGGTTACTTACGTAGCCATGATTGTTTTCCTTTTCAATTGATTATATGTCCTACTATTAAAAAATTTTTCAGATGTCCTGCAATAGCGTTTTAGCTTGTAGGGGGGGGGGGACCCTTGACTTGAACACAAATTAGCTTTTCAGCTAAATATTTCACAAATTGCTCCCTGAATCAAAAAATGTTTTAGCAAATCCTTAGTTGTTTTGAAAGACCTATTCAACGATACCCCACACAATAGGGCACATTAGCAAAAAAAATCACACCTCTTTACCACAAACAAGGTACACAAAAAAAAATATTTTCATGATTTTAGCCTAGAACTTTGTACGCATGATTGATTAATATGTATAACCATGCCAAATTACAGCTTTCTAGTATTAACAGTCTCTGAGCTAAGCCACGGACAGACAGACATGACAAAACTATAAGGGTTCCTTATTGACTTCGGAAATCTAAAAAGATGTAACCATTTTACCACATGTACAAGTCACATACCAGACAGCAACCTTGGTCACTTTTAGAAGCTTGTGATGTTCCAGGAGACTTCTGCTTCTGGAAAGAGCTACGTTGGCTAAAACAGGAGCTAAATAGAAAAAGAGAAACTAAATATGGAAACAGGAGCCACTACTAGAATTTGGTAGGCTGCGGCAGTCAGTTCAAAACCTCAGTTGAACCTTAAACGCAATTTTCTGTTGGTAAAGAGCAATATCTTTAATTTTTTACCTTATTTTCAGTAATGAGCCTTTGGTACAGTTCTTGTTCTTTTCTCGACTCCCCATTTTCGTCCATGTTGATGGCTTTATACATGACACTGGTCATCTCGTTGATTCTTTCTGCTTGCTGACTAATCAACTGGAATTTGTAAAATGTTCAAGAAAAACAGTTGGTAAATAATGACAAATAAAATAATGAAAAATTTCTTAAAATAGAGGTGCCTTAAGACGCACACTCTTTGTGTGTTATTTCTTTTGTTAGTGTGTTCTGTCATGGCAGACTTCCGTGGGAAGAGTGAGAGTTATATAAGGGAAACAGCTAGAGTCACATAGGCACATACTTTTTTTTTCATGAAACTTGAGCTGTGTATGTCTAAGAACAACCCTTTTGTAAACACTTAGCTAGGTAAAAAGTTCAGTAACTGCAAAAACTGACACCACTCCATATCAAACTAGGTTTCCAATCAAGTTATTTCATCACACACATGACCAGCTTTTCTTATTGAATTCTATGTATTTCATCTGTTTTGAATCATAACAAAAATAATCATAAAAAAAAATTAAAAAATTAAAATAGTGCTTTTGTATGTATCATCATTACAGAAAGAGATTGTGTTTAATTTTCTTTTCGAGTTTTTGTGGCCAGTAATGAACTCATCTTTGATGGTAAGAGGAAATACTGGTAAAAATAAAAACAAAGAATATTTACATCTTGTTGCTTCTCATTGATGGCAGATGTGAAATCTATTCTAGTCTCCCATATTCTCTTTTCCGTGTGCTGTCTGTATTTTGACATGATGAGCTCCAGCGCCCGCCTGTGGTCTTCCAATGCGGCCCTGAGCTCCCCATTTTCTCGTTGAACATCACGCATCAGGCGAGACTCCCGCTCTATGCTGGCAATGAGGGCTCCACGGGGACGCTCCCGTGATGCCTCATTAAGTGTGTCCACTTCTTCTTTATACTGGAATTAATATTATTGCAACTTTTAACATAAAACTCCCTTACTTTGCCTTCATTTCCAAATTTAGCCAAGCCGCATATAAACATCATATTATTATGGCAAACAAGTCCAAGCTTAGGCAAAGTACAAATAGGCAAAGTAAGTGTTTTAGGAAAGTGAGTCAAAAATCTTAAGTAAGTATCACATATTAAGTACAAGAAAGAAAAACTAAGAATTTCATAGTGAAAGCAAACCATTAAAACGGAAGAACGCTGTTTTTATTGATTGTTTACGAACGCACGAAAGACACAAGGTCATCAAATTGCTTCCAATTGGAGCTTAGCTGCTAGGTATATCCACTGAGTAAATGAAAAGCAGATGTCAAAATTCTCATTCACAATCAATTAACTCTTGGATTAGGGCGAACGTAACATATGGCACGCATATTTGTTGGCCACTTCCTTCCTACCATAGGTTTACAACTAAAAAAGGCAAGTATATTTTGGCTCTGTAGATGAGTAGTTTTACCTACCTGTTTCATTGTATGGATTTGCCTGTACGCAGTCTGGGTTTCAGTCAACAGAGCATCAGCTTCTGTCTCCCGCTCTTTGAGACGGCCTGCGAGTCTTTTAGCATCCAGAATTATTTGTTGTATGGTCAGTGACATCTGAAAAAGCCAGCAAAATAGAATTCACGCCAATCCACAAGATTACAGTACTGCTCTATCACAAATAACACCAACCCTGTTTTCCACACCAAGTAGTAGCACAAATGATCCAACATTTAAGTATTTAAAACTGTTACGAAGCGAATCAGACACAAATTTTCAATGAAAAATCCAAACGACGCACATCAGCTGTTTCCTGATTAGAGTTCGGCGGCCATTAGCTTTCATTTATAACGATACCAAATATTGTCAGACATAATAAAAACAGCAAAGCAAGACACCATATCATGAAAGTTGCAAACTAGACAGAGATAAAAATAAAACTCAACTGAACAACATAAAACAGTAGGATTATATGACATGACCTTGAAAATATTATTATATTTTCACCTCATTTCCCTGAAAACTGTAGAAATAAGGTGAATGGAAAATGTATAATTTGGTTATTTTAAATTAAATAGGCAATCGTGTTATGTTTTTAAAAAATATATAGTATGTACCAGACAAATCGTTTGTATAGTGGCAAAGACTACCTAATATTATTGCCGTACAGTGGCAAAGATGACCTATTAGTACTTTACGCTAGTAATAGGTCATCTTTGTTTTTGATTTTTCGGAGTTTTTTTACCCGACTGCGCCAGAAGGAGGGTTATGTTTTTCAAGAGTATGTATGTATGTATGTTTGTATGTATAATTGTTTGGCACGCTCTGCAGCCTGAACGGCTGGATGGATTTTAGCTTGAGACGTGTCGTTAGATTCGTATTTACTGTGAGAGTGACACTGGGTATATCAAAATAAAAAAAACAAAATGGCGGATTTTTGGCGCCAAATTCTCACTTGATCCTAAAAAACTTTTGAATCGGCCACACGATCAGAATTCTTTTATAGAGGTTCAACGTTTACGAGAATATTATTCTATCAACTGATAAGTTAATAATCTGCGTCATCTTAAGTGTGTCATGTGTATATAGGTTACTATACAAACTCATTCAATAATAAAACTAAAAAAATGAATAAAATAAAAAACGGTAATTTAAAAAACTAAAAAACCCGACTGCGTTTCTGTGTAATTTGGAAATGAAAAACCCTAAAACAAGATAAGTCGTCATACCCGATTGCGCTTAACTCAAGAAAAATTGTAGCAGTCGGGACCCATTCTAGAAATGGAGGCATAGTGAATTGAGAGCACATACCCACAGATTACTAAGTAGTTACTTACCACAGATCTATGTGTTACTTACACACCTATATTACATTGCAGATTACTCCAATCTACTGACTAGACGGCTGACTTTCTAGAATGGGTCCCGACTGCTACAATTTTTCTTGAGTTAAGTGCAATCGGGTATGACGACTTTCTTGTTTTAGGGTTTTTCATTTCCAAATTACACAGAAACGCAGTCGGGTTTTTTAGTTTTTAAAATTACCGTTTTTTATTCCCTCTGACATCAGAGTAAGTATGTAGGTATAGAGCGCGTCTACCGCATCGGTCGCATAATAATACATCGTAGGCAAGTGAGCTATAGTAAACTATATAGATGTATACGTGACAAATAGGGATGGGCTGCAGTGCACTATCGCCTGGATGGGCTGCAGTGCACTATCGCCTTAGCGGATTATCGATAACCAAGGATAAACAGCAGCATAATATAGTAGCTAATTTAAAGAATTTATGTTTGTTTTATGGATTATATAATGTTTATTTCCTAATACATACAAAAATAAAACATTTGTACCTACAAGTATATACTCACACATAGATGTAGGTACTGTTTGGGGTAGGTAAGTCAATTAACAATAAAACCAATTTCAGTATAATATACAGGGTGTAACATAAAGGTGCAATGATACTTTAAGGTGGGCTTGTACTGATTAATCTGAATAACTTTTTTTCTACAAATTTGCTAAAATCGCGATTTTTGAAAAATTTTTTCAAGCAAAACCGGCTGACCAATTTGTATAAAAATAAAAAAAAATCGCGATTTCAGCAAATTTGTTCAATTTAACAATAAAACCAATTTCAGTATAATATACAGGGTGTAACATAAAGGTGCAATGATACTTTAAGGTGGGCTTGTACTGATTAATCTGAATAACTTTTTTTCTACAACTTTGCTAAAATCGCGATTTTTGAAAAAAAATTTCAAGCAAAACCGGCTGACCAATTTGTATAAAAATAAAAAAAATCGCGATTTCAGCAAATTTGTTCAATTTAACAATAAAACCAATTTCAGTATAATATACAGGGTGTAACATAAAGGTGCAATGATACTTTAAGGTGGGCTTGTACTGATTAATCTGAATAACTTTTTTTCTACAACTTTGCTAAAATCGCGATTTAAAAAAAAAAATTTTCAAGCAAAACCGGCTGACCAATTTGTATAAAAATAAAAAAAATCGCGATTTCAGCAAATTTGTTCAATTTAACAATAAAACCAATTTCAGTATAATATACAGGGTGTAACATAAAGGTGCAATGATACTTTAAGGTGGGCTTGTACTGATTAATCTGAATAACTTTTTTTCTACAACTTTGCTAAAATCGCGATTTAAAAAAAAAAATTTCAAGCAAAACCGGCTGACCAATTTGTATAAAAATATAAAAAAATCGCGATTTCAGAAAATTTGTTCAATTTGATGAGTTTAAACCCACCTTAAAGTGTCACCTTTATTAACATTTCCTGTATAGAGAAATTAAAAATCACTACATATTCACTTAACGTAAATTTTTATTACGCCACTTCAAAGATTCTTAGACTGTGATTGTACTATAGAATAAAAATTTTATTCTTGTCGTGTATTCCTTAGTAGAATTTAAATCGTATTAAAAAAGTTTTTATTGTTGTTAGGTATTACAAAGTAACAATTTAAATCGTATTAAAAAAGATTTTATTCTTATTAGGTATTCCAAGGGAGCGAGCTATGCTCGAAATTTCACTACGCGATTGAATCGGAAATGAGGAGATCCGTAGAAGAACCAAAGTAACCGACATAGCTCACAGAATCGCTAAACTAAAGAGGCAGTGGACAGGGCACATGCTTGTAGAACAGATGGCCATTGGGGTAGTAAAGTTCTCGAGTGGTCATCGCGCACCGGAAGACGTAGCGTGGGCAAGCCTTCCACTAGGTGGACCGACAACCTGGTGAAGGTCGCGGGAAGCCGCTAGATGGGGGCAGCGCAGGACCGGTCGTCATGGAAATCTTTGAGGGAGGCCTTACTGCCGCACCAACTATAATGACCGTAACTTCATCGCGCTCAAAACCGAGAAAAAGGCGCGTAAAGTTTTATATGGTTTTTTTGTTGTCACTCGAAAACTATTAGAAATTTCACCTCACGAGTTATATATCATGTTAGCCATTGTGGTGGTCTATTTACGTGTATACTTTATTATGTAAATATGTAATGTTTTCTATTCAAATTTACGAAAAAAGTAGTTGTCTTTAGTAACAATTATCAAATTTGCACTTCGTGTCCTAAGCATAAGAACCGCAAGTGCAGTAGTTACGGTCCTTATGTTTAGTAATTGTAGTTAACGTGTTTATCTGTAGTATCCAGGTATATTAATAATTAGAAATGCACTAAGCGTAACAACAATAACTACAGCACATACGCTTCTTATGACTAGGAATAAACTGTGAAGTTCTAAGGTAATTAACTTACGGCCTGTCATACAAGTAAAGACTATTTTCAAAAAAGCAGGAATTTTATCTACCTCAAAGATAAAGAGTTAAGGGTAGGTAAAGGGTTATATTGGAACTAAAATGAAATTAAAGAAATATATATTTTATTTTTAAAAAGTACTTTATTATTATTTTTTAGAATTATTAAAGATTCTTAAGTATCACAATTTTAGGCACTTATGAGATCACGTCATTTTTAGTAAGTTGCTTTGGCAAAAATTAACAAAAAAATAAACAAAATACTCAGGAAAACTTTTAAGCTAATTGCATTGTTGTATTTAAAACTACTTACGAGCACAAACATGTGAAATAAAATAAAATTAAACAAAACATTCTTCTTCAACAAAATAAAAACATAAAATATAAAACATTAAAAAGTTATTCTTCCTGGCTAATATCTCCGCTACAAGTGGAAGTAGGCAAATCACGCCAAAAGTGCCTTCGGTTTTCTGGCATAAGTGGTACCAGCTTGGCAATAATTTCTCTTTTTCTTTCTTCTGTTGTGCCTCTGGGTCTCGTTTTTGGAATGGAGTCTGGAAACTGTTGGTTCTTGATAATTTTTGCTTGAAGGAAATCCAATGTGTTGTAATTATCATCGTTGTGATTAGTTTTATATTTTAAGTCATATTATCCCCTCTCAACTCTTACACACATTATATCTTTTAAGTAAACCCTAGGTGATATCTTTCTCAATTTATGCTGAGACGAAAAATCTTGATAATTGAAAAAATCAGGCACTTCCATGTTCTTCACAAAAATTTTTTTTGAATTGCTCATTCGGACACATTCTACAAAATCTTCATAATCGTAAACTTTGTCCTTCCTTTTCAGCGATAATTCTACTTGATGGTGGAAGGAATCAGCCGACATAAAAGTATGTCCAGGTTCAAAATACTTTATTGTTACTGTCTTTGCCGAAATCGTATTGCTGTTGATAATGTTCACCAAAAATGACAACAAAGCCCAATTCTTATTTTGTGCTGCACTATTATCCACCCACAAGACAATATTTTCTATATCTCTTTTATATATTAGGAAAGCTCGAAATGCTGATATTATATCTTCCTGGCATCTTCCAGATATAGTTTCATTCCACACTGCTGCGTATGGTATATTGCGGTTAGCTTTTGAACCCAAAGGTACAAAGCTTTCGTAGAAAGCGATTATCCGCGGGCAGAATATTGCTGCTTTGTATTGGTCTAAGCGTGGCAACATGATGACTTTCTGCAAGTCTACTGAGTAATATGTACTTGTTTCATCTTCAGTTGCTATCTCAACGTCAATTTTATACTCTGCGCGAGTTTGTCTATAGCGTACTTTATGATACAAGTAGTTCACACATACTTCACAGGTTTCATCTGGATTATCAATATGAATTGCATCATGCATTTTATAATAGGCACACTGCTCGCACTCTTCATTACCTAACTAAGCAAATGAGATGTTTAAGTCTTCGGTGACTACCTTTCTATAATATTCAAACGAGACCGATAAGGCTGGATATTCTTCTAGAAATTGTTTATGCATCAAGGTTATAGTTAAGTCACTTGGTAGGTAAAGTTTCTTTGGGGCGTGCTCACGTCTGTAATGTGAAATGCATGGGCTGTAATTCATGATATGTTTTGCTACAACTTCTTTATCTATTTTATTTGTCCTCTTGTACCTTCCCCGTTCATACTTTTGTTTATCAACTGTTTTTTTTAAAGCTGACATAAGTCTAGTATCGTTATTTGCTTTGTAACCGAGAGTAGTTAAAAAAAAGTCTTACAAACTTCAGTCCGTGGAAGCTTACTAGATTTTAGAAAATATGTGTAAGTAATCGTGCGCCTTGGGTCACCTTCCTTGCTACATTGAATCCTTCGTGCAATTTGTTTTTCTTCTACTAAGCATTTAATAAACAATCCCTGAGCTTCCCAATCTAAATTTGTATATTTGGCATGTATTTCTTTTCTTTGTTCTTCTGTTATATTAGATGTACACTTCTTCCTGCAAGATTTTATATCACAAGGACTTTTTATGGAATGTTTCTCTTCATATTCTTGTTTCTTTTCTGCCGTTCTTTCTTCCACTGACTTATCAAATTTTCTCCTCTTTCTTGGTTTTCCCGCTTTCGTTAAACCTAATTCTATGGTCTCAATGTCTTCTTCATATTGTTGTGCTCTTTTTTGGTTATTCGACAAATCAGATGTAACCTTTGGTTGTTGAACATCTACGTTACTCACTATTTCTTCTTCCTGTAGTATTGGCTGTTCATTATTGAGACAGTTAACTTTTTCCGGATCGGGTAATAAGTTGTCTGAATTTAGTGGTGACTCAATGTCTATGTTTTTCACTATTTCTTCTTCTGGTATTACAAGTGGTTCATCATACGACTTTTTTAAATTTTCCTCTTCCAAATGTTCAATATCTATAGTCTTTTTTATAATATTTGTATTTTGCAGTAGTCCAGTTTCTTTAGGATCATTGAGTTTTTCTTTTTGTAGTGAAGGTGTTTTACTATCTCCATTTTCCTGTACATTTTCTTCTTCTAAAGTATTATTTTTGTCCATTATATTTTCTTCTTTTTGTGGTATTGGTTTTTCAGTATTTATTCTTTCCTTTAAACTGTCTAGAAGTACGAGTTCATTGTTTATGCTTCTCTGAATGTCTTCTTTTAGTTGCGTCGGTTGATCTCTCCTTTGTTCTCTTTGTTCGCTATTGACCAAATCAGATGTAACCTCTGGTTGTAAAAAATCTATGTTACTCACTATTTCTTCTTCCTGTAGTATTGGCTGTTCATTATTAAGGCAGTTTCCTGTTTCCGGATCGAATAATGAGTTGTCTGAATTTATTGGCGACTCAGTGTCTATATTCACTATTTTTTTCTTCTTGTATTACAGATGGGTCATTCGACTTTTTTAAATTTTCCTCTTCCAACTGATTAATATCTGTAGTATTTTTAAAAATATGTATATTCTGCAGCAGTTCAGTTTCGTTAGGATTATCGATTTTTTCTTTTTGTAGTGTAGATATTATAGTATCTCTATTTTCCTGTAAATTTTCTTGTTCTAGAGTATTATTGATGTTTATAATATTTTCGCCTTTTTGTAGTATTGGTTTTTCAGTATCTTTACTTTTCTGTAAACTGTATGATAGTAGTACTTGTTCATTGTTTATGCTTCTCTGAATGTTTTCTTTTATTTGCGTCGGTTGATCTCTACTTTGAACTAAATTGTTTTCTGATTGAGTTATTTCTTGAAAAATCAGATTTTTTTCAGTTTGTTTATCACGATTAATTTTTTCTTCTTGAGTTGGTGGCTTGAGATTGACATTAATCAGTACATTTTCTTTTCGCTTTGTGGATTCTTTATCTTTGCTTGCTTGTGAAATTGTATCTTTATTAGTTATAACAGTTGCTTTAGTATGAGACAGCACATTAACTTTTCTTCTAGGTAGCTGAGTCAGCCCTTCTTCAAACTTTCTTTTTTTCCTTAACTTACCAGCTTTAGTCAAATCTTTTCCAGGTCTTAATAGTAGATATAGTTCTTTTTTGAACTTTTTGGTGCTATCTTTAAGGTTCAGTGTATTTTTCTTTCTTTTTTTAGCTCTGTTTTTGTTATAAGGAGTGCTCGAATTAATTTCAGGCGTTAAATTCTCATCATCAGAACTGTTTTCGTAAGAGTGGGGTATGAAATCCTTATCTCTACTATCGTCGGAATTGAGAAGTGATAGATCAAATTTGTTGGATTCAGATTTGTTGTCGCTTTGTTCATTGTCAGAATTATTTAATATTTCGTGACAAAATAAAGAATTTTCGTCAAAAGCATTATCGTCAAAAACATCGAAGTCATTAAAATTAGGGTCTAATGTAAATTCCTCGTTATCTCTTTTAGTTTCAATTATAGTCTCTTGCTTTGAATCAGTCTTTTCTTCTTCTGAATTTTCAACTTCCACTATCTTCAAAATTTTATCACGTCTAGCTTTTGCTGCTGCAGCCGACATTATGCTGCAATAATAGTTTATTACTGTAGTAAGACCAAAAATACACGAATTTAAACAGTAGAGTAAAAATATGTTTAAAATAATGTTTTAAAAAATGTAAGTAGGTAGACTCTTTAAAATAAACAAAAAATAGTGAATTGTATAAAGATTGCTTAGTAGTAGATAGTAGTAGACATATAGTAGTAGACAGTTAGTAAAGTAGACAGATAGTAGTAGATAGATAGAAGAATTGCAACTTTTTTTAGAGCCAATTAACCCCGCCGCCAACTAAATAGTTGATGCTAGATAGGCAAAAAATGTCGCAGCTAAGTAGACTTGAAGGTTAATGATTAATAATCGATAAACTTATAAAATATACTTCCGTCAATAAAAATCAAATATTTCGTAAAAAATAAATAATGCTCGTCACAACTACGGAACTAATAGCGCGTGGCCCGATACTCACTTGGCTGGTTATTTTTTCTACAATAAAGCTCTTACATAAAGTCAAATAACAACAGTTCCTTACATTATTAACAACTCACAACACGAACAAGTATTTCGATGTATTCGGATAAAAAACACGTAAGGTCATTAACCCTTGACAGCTGATACCAGTTTTAGTAAACTAATGGTAATTAGTAACCCATCCCATATTCGCAAGACAGGTAAATTAATTTTAACCGTCTCCGTGGCGTAATTCATAATCCGTTCGCTTAACACCAGGAGGTCGCAGGTTCGATTCTTGGCAGGGTCAACTTTGTAAAACTCGGTTTGGTCGATATTATGGCATTTTCTAAGCCCGCCCGGCTAGCTACCACCATCTTATTAGCCTTTATTCCGGCTTGAAGATAAGATAGCCAGATCCCCATTGCGTTGGGGAATCTTGGTGAGCCCGCTTCCATTTTCAGTATCATCGTCACTTACCATCAGGTGAATGATGCCAAGGGCTTATCAATTGTGAATAAAAATATCTACAAATGAGAAAGGTATAATGACTTTAATTTTTTTCTTTAAAAGCAAAATTTGGACCCAAGAAACGGTTTTGAAAAGCGCGGAAACTAACTCGAGACTGTTTTAAGACATTAACAAAAAGACAAAAGAAATAGGTAATTACTATTTTCTAATAACAGGAAAAAGAATACATCAATTACAAAAGAAAACTACTCACTTTGGATGTATGAGGAAAGCTCCAATCCACCACACGACGCGGCGTTCCGAACGACTGGCGTGCACCGCATGCAGTGCGACCGAACGCTGCCACCCCCTCAGCCCGCAAAATACCCCGCACTCAGTGTATTCACTAGTTATAAACACCGTATCTACACGACTTATTTGTCTTATTTTTAGTGAATACTTAAAATAAAAAATGATATTCACTTGTTATTAACACAGTATGCGTCAATAACATGTTTATTATTAGTGTACTCTTCAACAAATGTTTATCAAATACTAGTTATAAACACCGTAAGTGGTAGTTACGGTGGTAATGCGAGGTGCACCGATAAATGCAAACAAATGTAATCCTAAAAATAAACACCGTTTAAGCTCTTGCTGTGTTTATCACTAGTATTCATTATTTGTTTATTTTAAATTTAATACTTATAAATGCAGTAAATGGTAGTTACGGTTAAAATGAATAGTATTCCCATATAACGCCGGTAAGAGCAATCAAAGTATTACAACAGTATTCACATTTACGGCGCTTATGACTAGGATTGACTAGTATTAGCTCTGAGCATGCTCCTTACCATAAATACATTAATGGCACATAGAGCTCTAATGACTGGGAAGCATTACAATTACAGATCACTTACCGTGGTTAAGCTTAATTTATTTTTAATATTATAAGGCATACCAAAATTTGGGTTAGAGCTATATATAGCTCTCGTTTCACTGACCCCGAATATGATAAAAAGTGATTTGAAGGAAAATTGTTAGTTACGGTCATTATAGTTGGTGCGGCAGCTTTGTCCAGCAGTGGACGTCTTTCGACTGATATGATGAGGTATTCCAAATTAATAATTTAAAAACCTTCCTCGTGAACCAGTCCGCCCACTGGTGAAAACCGTATGAAAATCCGTTAGGTAGGTTGAATACGACAATCATTTCAATTTATGACTTTCAGTTAAATAACTACGACAAACTCTATCATAAATATAACAACCAGGGTGCAAGGTATAGATTTTCATAAACTGATACGGTGTTAACCGATGCAAGCCAGTTTTGAGGGTTAGAATAACATTTCGGAAATAATTTTATGTGCCGTTCATCTTAGAATAATATATCAAATAACGGGTTTATTTCTAAGATGAACGGCACATACAATTATTTCCTTTTTAATATTGAGTTTGGAGAAAGCTGTTCTTTTACAGCATATTTGGATATCACGTTTCGATTTTATAATAAACCTATTGGAAAATTATTTAAATAACAATATATATAAATAAAACTCAATATTTGATTCAATATCTTCATTAAAAGTTATTTGTTGAAAGAGATTAATATTTCATAATAAATATCGAAAGTATGTATACTATTACCGAACGCGTCACATCACTAATTAGACATTAAGGCCGAGGCGGCGGTGCGGGGTAGTGCGCGCGGAAACCTAGCTCCCGCCCCACACGTCTCCTTCACCCCCGCAATGCGTGATTAATTTTTAGCATAAAAGAATAAAAAAATGACTAACCAGTGAAATGTAATACTCGATTTATGTTTCGTGTGTTTTAGAGTATCGTTTTTAAATGATTTCACTGCACATTTGACCATTTTGATAGGTAATTTACTCGAAAATGCTGCTAGGAATATCCCACGCACGCACTCCGCTAGCAGTCGATTATGACCGATAGCGCTTGCGCGTGGAACGTCGCTTTGTTCCCACCCGTGCCTACTGTTCTCATTATAATATAAAGGACGTGCTCTGTACCTACATACTTACTCTGAGCCTCTGACGAAGGAAACCTGGGTATACCTAATAATGTTTTCTCTGTCCCCCGTATCCATAGACATTCAATTTAGTAAGTATAAAAAAGGTTACCGTTTGATTTTAAGTAAATAAACCATGGTACCTACATTATAATCTTCCGAGGTCCGGTTGACCGGACAATGGAAAAAAAAATATTACCCATGATGGACCGGTCAACTGTACCACGGATAATTTGTTTTGTCGTGATAACGTCTTATGAATTGATGACACGTGCTGCATACACGTAAAGTGTGACGTCATTATCACGTTACGCCAGTGTAACGTCACTGTCGCGCTACACCTATTGTCACGTTTCGCCAGTGTGATGTCATTGTCGCGTTACGCCAGTGTGACGTCATTGTCACATTACGCCTGAGCCAAGCGTGCAAGCGAGAGTTGTACTTGGACTTGGACTTTGAAGGACGGACGGATGGACGGACGGACGGACAAACCGTCAAACAAGTGTGTCAATGGATTAAAAGTACTAGGCTTCCAGGAGCTTACAAGAGGTGTTCCAACTGTGAGATATGTTGCAGTTGTACTTTTTATTACTTTATTTATAGTTCTTGCAATTCACGAAGGCGAGCGGGCTTAACGGGCTTGACTTGTGGTGAACACGTATCTGTATACGTTTCGAAGTGTGTGTGAGAGCGTTCGCAATGGCCACTTGCCACAGCCGACTAGATTTGCTACGGCCCACTAAATTGGGGACAGGATTGATAGCCCTATGGTAAGGCACTGGGTAACTGTCCATCTTGCCCCAAACCGCAAGCTTTAAAAACTGTTATTTGCTTTAGTGTTACTAACCTTTAATTTTTGTGTCTTTTACTAACCCATTTAAATATGAATTTCTCATGATTCGAAATAAAAAGTATTCTATTCTATTCTATTCTAAATTGTACCTAGTCGATCTGGTCACGACGACATGCATCTGGATGGCCATACACATACACTGTTTTGTCAATTATTTGTAATGTGAAGTGAAAAGTTAATGTGGTTTCCATTGTTTATTACAACAACAATCGCGGCAAAAAAGATAATCAATTAGGCATTTTAAGAATTTGATTAACGATATAATCTCATATATTTGTTCTTTGATTATTAAAAAAGTAGTATTGGTCGTCGAGTGCAATAGTAATAGGTTATATTACAGTTTTGACTCAAATAAATTAAATAACGACTCATGTAAACGATCGTATCCGCTGCCAATTCAAGAAAAACGAAATTTTTTGGCTGCCATTTAGAGAGGAGATTATTATTATGATTATTAGTTACCTAGACGACGACTGCTTTTATTTTTATTGACGTGACAACGTCTAATAAATCGATGGACGCCGGCTGCGCGCGCGAAAAAGGATGACTCATTGTCCCGTTACGCTAATTGTAACGTTATGTATGCAATCATTTCATCAGTGTTTTGTTATGACGTTGTCACGTTGAACTATCGTCCGTAAACCGACTTTACAGGCAACCGATTTTTTAGTATTCAATGAAAAAGTACCAGGAGCACATAAGTGCCAAGGAGTTAACTCACCCGACTATGGGTCGTATTTTACATCTCCTTAAATGGAGCTAAAGAAGTTTTACTTCAGCGTTCGGCTTGTGACACGTTATCACGTAAATTATCGTCCGTAAACCGACTTTACAGACAATATCGGTTTTTTTTTTAAGTAAAACTTCTTTACGCACGCTTGACTTGGGCAGTAAGCTGGTGAATGCATGGCAAGAGCGTTACGGAAATTGTCGTCGGTTGAGGCGAACGGAAGTTGAGAGGGAAATATAAGTTAGTGAAGATAGAAAAAGAGAGATTTACGTTTCGAATATTACTGTAGGAGCAAGAGAGAGCAGTGCGCGCGTACATTTTCCTTCTCTCTTCCTCTCATTTGCGAGTTTGCCGCAAACGGTGATTTTTTGGAAATTTTATAAATCAATATGTGAATTTTCGGATGAATTAGGCAGGAAGTAACATAGACACTGAATATAAAAGCGGTGCTCCAGGAAATTGTGCTTGAAAAGTGTGTGGCAACATATTCAAGTCAAGATTTTAAACCTAGTGAGACCCAACAAATTGATAATGAATCATAAAGTTGAGTGCCTATCTCATACTACTTGCTGGCGTCGTAGCGTCATATGCAGCGTTCCTTTTATCTTGTCTATTTTTTCCCTCTACTAATACACGCCATTCCAAAGAAAATATAACAAACTACGTTTTTAAGAGTCGGGACTCCCATACATTGAAGATAATTAGGTAAGTATACAGCTTTTTAATACACGGAATTCCAAAGAAAATGTAACAAACTACGTTTTTAAGAGTCGGGACTAAGGGCAGGCTCGATCGAAACCTGTTGTTGTTGGTGATTTTTAATTTACTGTGGTACTTAGAGTGGCTTACAAGGAATAATCTTACAGCTAAGTAGGTGCAACATCAAGAAAGAGATCAATAATTTTACTATCGAATTCAACTCAGCTGGGCAGCATTACAGTTGCTGTTTGTGTGGCATATAATCATATTAAATATGTAAAAAAAAATCCTCTTTTTCTGTACCATGTACTTAGTAATAATTCTTAAATAAATTTTTTGACTGAATGGCAATAACTCAAAGAGAATATAATACACTACGTTTTACAATAATAGGGGATCGGACTGCTAGTCATTTCAGTTACTTTTTATGATCTGTCAAAAACGAAATTTTGTTCTAAAAATGTTTGAAATACCCACAAGTGACGTCATAGATTTTAAGCTTCATTGACGAACTTATTTTGTGAATTTGATCAATTAAAAATTGAAGACGTGATGGAAAAACAAAACAAGTAAGGTTTTTTGAAACTTCAGGAGGAGAGCAATTAAAGAATTCATATTTCAGATTTTATTTTTGATGCAGTCCGATCCCCTATTGCAGGTCTCCAAGTAGTATTAGCCTAGGGCCCACAAACTCATGGACCGCCCCTGTCTATATCTGTAAAAAAAATCAGGTCAATCCAATGCGACGTGAAGGAAGGACAAATAAACAAACAGACACACTTTCATATTTATAATATTAGTAAGGATTATGTTTTCTAACTAACAAAAAAATAATACAATAGGTAGGTACTAAGTACCATCAAATATATTGGATTTAGTGGAGCGATTTTTTTTAATCTCTGTGGGTACCATAACAGTGCGGTAGCAGGCAGCTAAACTATTTCATTCAAAGGATACTAAATATTACTTCGTTTCAGTTTTCCATACCCCGCCAATCCACTTATTATGTTATGAATTATGATATGACATAAGAGGCCGTTACAATGGGTAGGTATACTACAATAGGTAGGTATACGGAATCGTCTCTCATATGTACTAATTTACAAATGTTATTTCTTGAAAATTAACTGCCCGATTCTAATTAAACTTTACTTACTCGTATACATAATATGGTCGTTTCACACCAAGACGCGACGCGACGCGACGCAGCGTGCACTTTTTAAGATAGTGATGCAAAATGTAACATTATTTACTACACAATAGGATACTACGCTGCACCTCGAAATGCCTCGCGCGTGGCATAGCGCGACGTATCGCGACGCATTGGTGCCACGCGGTGCTTTGCCAGTACTCTTCACCGCAAAAACGGCGTCGCGCTGCGCAATGCGAAACAACTAACCTCTCCAAGCTTCGTCGCGTTGCGTCGTGTCTCGGTGTGAACTGACCCTTACTTATTAAGTAAATACATATAAACAAAACAAAACTTTTTTGTAGTTAATTTGAACTTGAAAAAGTTCGGCTTTTGTTCTATTTAACAAAATGGAACAGGAATAGTTTGTTGATTGACAGAGACTATATTCTCTTTTGGAGCCGAAATTATTTGAGAAGCGTCAAAACAGCAAGGGACAACAACCAAAAAATTTTGTGAAATCAAACATGGTTAAATGAAGAGCATACCACTTCAAAAACTGGGATGGATACAACTGTCTCAAGTAAACGAGACGCGGTCATTAAAGGTAGTAACTACCGGCTTAAACAATCCATCAGGTGTGTACTTTTTATGTCCTCTATTGTCTTGTCTTCTCTATTGTTAGCTTAAGCAGGTGAAAAATAATCTATTTTCATTGTAATAGAATGTTATATTTCAATCTGCATTTTTGTTTTCCGTCCAAAACGAAATAGTAATTATATTTAAAAAAGAAATTAAAAGTTTGCAAATGTAAAAAAACTATAAACGTTTAGGCTCATTGTGAACGCACCTTACATTTCTTTGCAGTATGTTGACGCCCATTTTTTACCTTGTGGCGTGATTTTCTGTCTTTGTCATTTTATAGAGATTGTGTATAGAGAAAGCGCTTTGCTAGCTCGCTGTACAGATTATGGAAACTCGCGATCTTTTATCATTACTTTTCAACCTTGTGTAATTAAAATTAAATAGCTGTCGGTTTTCTTAATAAACAAAAATTAAATAAATGAAATAAAACACAGATTTAGAGAATGAACCAAACTATTCTTTAAAATACATATATACCTTTATCACTAAATTAAGAGCAGGCTCCCAAAATTGCTAGAATATGTTGAGTCAGCCGCAAGGTTGCTGAACGTGAAACCTACACATCTGATTCTTTAAACCTTTTTCTTGAGTATGGCTAAAACAAAAAATGCGATTTATTGCTTTTCTCCTACATTACATAAATTAGGCGCATCTCGCAATAAACGAAAATGTGCATTTACGTCAGAAGTAAAGAACATAAGTCGCGTTATGAGTTATGACACTCACGCGAAATTCAACTGTAAAGCTGATTGCTTAAGGTTAAATATCAGGTTGTTCGCCAGTGCCGCGCTGGGAGCCTGCTCTTAACTACGAGTACCTTATACAATTATAGATAGTGATTTCAAGTTTCGACAGAGTGTCAGCGTGTTCGCCGTACGGTCGACCGACACCGAAAGCAAAGTATATGAGTTTTTTAAGGGTCGGTATTATAAACTATAGGAGATACAGAAAAAACGATCTTAGGAACCGTGATCTCAATTTGAGAAAAAATAAAAATGGCGCATTAAAAATAAAAAAAAAACTTGAAAGGTTCGGAGATATGGCTGTATTTATGTGTATATACATATATACATATATTTTAAAACGCCATTTTTTATTTTCTCTAAAATTGAGATCACGGTTCCTAAGAGCGTTTTGCTCTATCTCTAATAGCTTGTAATTTCCCCATACTGACCCTTAAAAAAAACTCGCCCTGTATATTAGTACTAACGTAAAGTGTCGTTGGCGTATTGCGCTTATAACTCTGAGACTATAATTGTAAATGTTGCGAATAAAACAGGTCGGCCCCAAATTAAGCGATCACATTTTGTTTTAAATAAAATCACACGGTTGGGGCACAGATGAGATACTAGTCACTTCGTAAGTTGGGGTGAGTTCTTGCTGGCGGCGTATTTTTTTTCACAGTAATCTTACAATCAGCTAGGTATTTTTTTTTATAAAGTATTGTACCTACATTTTTAATAAGTACTTCGTTCATTTCCAACAACCTCGCGTTTAGCTTACGTAGGAAGGACCTCTGTGTTTAAAGTTTCACTAGAATCGGCGCCGTTTTTATCATGTAATTGTGTTTAGTTTCACTAAAATCGGCGCGGTTTTTATCATGTAATTGTGTTTAAAGTTTCACTAGAATCGGCGCTGTTTTTATCATGTAATTGTGTTTAAAGTTTCACTAGAATCGGCGCGGTTTTTATCAAGTAATTGTGTTTAAAGTTTCACTAGAATCGGCGCGGTTTTTATCAAGTAATTGTGGTTAAAGTTTCAGTAGAATCGGCGCGGGTTTTATCAAGTAATTGTGTGTAAGGCCTCCGGCCACAAAGCAAAAATAGTCTTTCTGCTTTGTCTTGTGCTTCAGCCGAGAAACATCAGCATAGAAATAAAGCTAAGTTTTAGAACCTTCCTGAATATTTTATGGAAAGATTTTCAGTTTTATGTAAAAGCCTTAGTTTAAATATTCTTGGAGCTTTAGTCCTTAAAAAGCCACAAAATGGAATCTACAACACATTAGTTCAGAATCAACTTCTTTTTTATGATATGTAAGCTAATAACTATATTTTTTTTTCTTAAACCATTAATTAGTTTCATGGCTATAGGTACATATCCTATTCAAGGAATTCAGCGACCACAAAATAACTCTTTAACACTAATGTTCAAAATACAATACAAGTATGATATCATAGCTTATATTTCGTTAGAAAGTCTCTTATCAGCGCGTTAACTTTGGCCGGTTCCTCTTGCTGCAAAAAGTGTTCACACCCATCAACGATGGCTGTCTCGATGTGTTTGTATTCCTTCTTCATGCTTTCAAGGAGGTTTTTACTCAGGTAGTGGTCGTTGGCTGCGTGGGCGACTAGGATGGGGACGTCGTCGTCAGAGCGTGTCTTCTCGGCCATGTCGTACATGAAGTTCACTCGGTAATAGTTCACTGGTGGAGTCAGGGTGTCTGCAATAAAAAATAATATATTTATACTTTATACTTTGTAATATAGAAATAAGTATGTAGGGACGGTGTGTTCCTACTCTCCGAGAGCAAAGAGAGAATGATGTCTTCGCCAGGTGAGGTGGTTTGCCTGGGGATCGGCCGTTGGTGAAACTGTGGATGTGTGGCAGTAGTATATTTGCTTAAGAGCAAAGAAATGTTGATAGCACGTTGTAGATTTTTGTACTCTCGGTGCTTACGTCAAAGTTCAATTTAGTTGTACAAAGTTCCTACGACGACAGTGTCATCTGTCGAGGTATGGATGTAAACTACATATAGCTTGACGGATGGTTCAGTCTTGAGCTGTGGGATGCGTAGTTGTTAATGGCGGGTTGCTGCAGATGCTGCCACAGGTACGGTAACAAGCGAAGCGATAACGTCCTACTGCTGGGGCACGGGTATCTTCCCAAAATCAGGAAGGTTAAGCTGTCAGGACTGGTGGAGGTTGTAGAGCGTTACTTTTAGAAGCTTTTAAACCTCTTATAAAGCCGATACAAGTTTAATGTAAAAAGGACTTGTTGTTTTTTTTGACGTGATAGCGTCTTATAAATTGATGACAGTGGCTGCATACACGAAAAAGTGTGACGTCATTGTCACGATACGCCAGTGTGACGTTATTGTCACGTTACACCAGTATTACGTCACTGTCACGTTACGCCAGTGTGAAGTCATTGTCACGTTACGCCAGTGTGACGTCATTGTCACGTTATGCCTGAGCCGAGCGTGCAAGCGAGAGTTGTACTTGGACTTATACTTGTACAAGTACTTCGTAAAATTATTGTACTAGTGTGTGTTGCCAGTGATGACATAAGAAACTGCGACATGGTCGCTTACTATGGGCCTCATAAGAAGACTCAAGTTCACCCAAAGGGCAATGGAGCGTGCTATGCTCGGAGTTTCTCTGCGTGATCGAATCAGAAACGAGGAGATCCGTAGGAGAACCAAAGTAACCGACATAGCTCTCAGAATTGCTAAACTTAAGTGGCAGTGGACGGGGCACATAACTCGTAGAACAGATGGCCGTTAGGGCAGTAAAGTTCTCGAGTGGCGACCGCGCACTGAAAAACGTAGCGTAGGCAGGCCTCCCACTTGGTGGACCGATTACCGATGACTGAGTAGTCAAACTAATTTGTACAACAGGTATATTTTTTCCACCTGGTCAAATTGCCTTTGATGACGGAAAATACAGTCAAGCCAAGGGCTTACCAATCGTGAATTTAAAAAGCACAAAATTAATTTAACATTATTAAATTTAATTAATACAATTATTATAATAAGAGCGTGGGTGGTGTAACGGCTAGGGCCGCCGCCTCCTGTCCGGGAGGTCGTGGTTCGAATCTTGCCACGTACCAATGTGATTTCGAAATTAGATTTCATGTACGTTTATCCGACGCTCTTACGGTAAAGGAAAACATCGTGAGGAAACCTGCACACGTCAGCGGAGAAACTCGCAGGTTGTGTGTGAAGTCGACCAACCCGCATTGGGCCCGCGTGGTCGAGTAAGGCCCGAACGCCCTAATTAAGGGTAGGCTCAAGCCCCTCGGTGGGGACGTATACGAGCTGATATGATGATGATGAATTAAATTTCGTGCTTGACTGTATTTTCCATCATTCCGAAAACAATTTAGGTATATTGGATTTTTTTGAATCTTTATTATGACACAATACAGAAAAGTAATCTCTATTGCGATTATAATCCAAACTTAGCCTAGTAAAGGTGTTTTTTTAGAGGTTTGGTTTATAAACACTGGCAATATTATTTTAACAGACTGTCAATTTGACAGTTGACAGTTCATTTATAGTCAGTACGTTTTGCCATTTTACCATGAATAGACTGATGCCAGAATAACGCTTGCAAATAGTGCAAATTTATTTTGAAAATCATAGTTCGGTTCGCCAAGCTTATCGATACGTCCATTTCACGGTCGATATAATCGTCCATCCGAGCAAATTATTCGAACACCATGGATCGTTTTCGCACCACTCACACTCCAGTGGATAATACGCATTCACAAAGACGACAAAAGTAATTGCTGCTGAGGAGCGTAGTATTGGGGAGAACCCAAATGAGTCGATTCGCCATCGTGCACAGTAATTGGAGCTGCGGCCATCCACTTTGCGGAAGATTCTGCGGAAAGATCTTGGCAAGATCGAGCTTGTGCCTCAGTTGAATAGCATTGATGTGCAGAGCTTTGGTTTCAACAAGATGGCGCAACGTGCCACACAGCGGGTGCCACCATCAATTTATTGCGGAAAACATTTGGTCAACGCATAATTTCGCGTAATGGACCTGTGAACTGGCCTCCACGATCGTATGATCTCACGCCTTTAGATTACTTTCTTTGGGGGTATGTGAGTGAAGTCACTAGTCTATGCTGATAAACCAGAGACGTTGGACCATTTGGAAGTCAACGTGTTCCGTGTTATTGCCCCAGTTGCTCGATAAAGTTGTCAAAGATTGAACTTCACGATCGCGCTTCATTCGAGCATGCCGTGGCGTTCATATGTCCGAAATCATATTCAAACACTAACTGCATAAAATTATCTAATAAATAACTTTATATTAGTTTTAAAAACTAAAAAAACACGCTTTTAGCACGCACTAAAAATTACAAAATAGCCAATCCGCCATCTTGGATGTCCGTCATGCTGGATTTAAGTCACGTGACTATTTTTTCGTATTCCTGACAGCAAACCATTTCATTTGATACCCATATCATGGGGGTGGATTTCAAATAGCCTGTCCGCCATCTTGGATGTCCGCCATATTGGATTTAAGTCACGTGACTATTTTTTCGTATTCCTGACAGCAAACCCTTTCATTTGATACCCATATCATGGGGGTGGATTTCAAACAGCCAGTACGCCACTTGGGGAGGCCGCCATATTGGATTTGTAATGACGTTTCTTAGCTAGTCATGTATTGTCATCAGAACTCAGAGCGTGTGCAAAATTTCATCCTAATCGAAGACCGGGAAGTGGGTCAAATTAAGATTCCAAGATTTTCTTACATACATAGTTAGTTACAAGTGAAGCTAATAAAAAGCGTGTTAATAAAGCCAATGTCATAGATATTAACATTATTTTAATGTGTTTTATTTCATTTTGAAGTTGTATACATCTAAAAAAACACCCTTTAGATGCATTTAATGAGCTTAAAGTAGGTATAATTTTTGTACTGAGCTTTTAGATTTTGAGGGAGCATCTTGTATGCAAAAACATTAAGCACCTGGACGAGGGAGAGCTTTCAAACACAACGTTCATTCGAATAGGATAGGATAGTAGAAAAAAAACCTTGATGAAAGCAGATTTCATTTGCTCATCATCATCACATCAGTCAGCCGAAAGACGTCCACTGCTGGACAAAGGCCCAAGGATTTCCACGACGACCGGTCCTGCGCTGCCCGCTGATGCGGACCGCGCGGTCGTTTGCTCACTTTAGTAAAAAAAAACTTTAGCATCCGTATTTTTCTCAGAATTTTCAGTCTTATAGTTCATAAATTAGAGGGTAGAAAAAGCACCGCTTTATTTAAAAACTTTGGAAAGTGTTCAGAAACCATTCATCTTACGAGACCTGACACATCTCTCGAGGAGGTACACTAAAAAAAATCATCTCCTTTTTACATCAGGGGAGGCAGCCCTAAAAGTTTTTTTTGTCATGTTCACTTCATTTTTCATTTCGTCATCTGTGTACTAAATAATTATGATAGTGTAGGGTCTAACAGAGGCAGAGAAAATTTACTCAATAAGTTCATTTGTATTTCCATCGCGTCATCTGTGTTCTAAATAATTATGAAATGTAGGGTCTAACAGAGGCAGAGAAAATTTACTCAATATGTTCATTTGTATTTCCATCGCGTCATCTGTGTTCTAAATAATCATGAAGTGTAGGGTCTAACAGAGGCAGAGAAAATTTACTCAATATGTTCATTTGTATTCCACAATGGTAGTTATCTGACTTCATTTTCCATTTCGTCATCTGTGTACTAAATAATTATGATAGTGTAGCTGTAGAGTGTAGGGTCTAACAGAGGCAGAGAAAATTTAATCAATACTTAATATGTTTATTTGTATTCCACAATGGTAGTTATCTGACTTCATTTTCCATTTCGTCATATTTCGTCATCTGTGTACTAAATTATTATGATAATGTAGGGTCTAATAAAGGCAGAGAAAATTTACCCAATATTCAATATATTTATTTGTATTCCTTAAATTAATAAGTAATGGTAATTAGAAGTTAGTGTGACATAAGGACAGACGATACTAGAAGAGTTCCATTTTTAACATTTTGGCTTCGTAACCCGCAAAATCGAGGCGCAAAAACCCGCAACACACTCACATTGCTTCCCGAACCAGTACTTGTAGCACTCGACGTCCTGCTGCGTGACGGAGTCCTTGCCCGGCACCAGCATCGCGTTCAGCATCTGAAGGTTGTTCATCTGCAGCATCTTCTCCGGGATAGCGGGCGCTCGAAACATGAACACGTACCTGGAATCATAAAGGAGGAAGTTTTTTTCGACAATTCACTGTTAATGCCGTCAGGTTATGGAATTCTCTTCCTCAGGAAATCCGTGATTGCGTGAGCATCTTTTCGTTCAAAAAGAAACTCAAGGAGCACTACCTCTCTCTCTTCTTAAGGTTGATACGCCATGTATGTAATGTAATATATATTCGGTCGGCCAAGTGTGAGTCGGACTTGCGCACTGAAGGTTCCGTACCACAACTCGAAACCCTATAAATATCAACGATTACAGTAAACGGATTCAATGACAAACTTTTTGTAGTTGAACTCGCATTAGGATTTTTTTTCTTTAGTTTTGTGTATTAAAATTGAATTCGAGGCAATTAAATTCACTCCTCATATCCTGTAAATTATAAAACATTTTTTTTATATAAAAAATCCTTATAATTGAAGTAAAAAGTGGTTACATACAATGTAGGTCGTAGGCGGCGGTATAAGTCTTCAAGGCGCCGTGGTTGGGCGTGTCAAGTACTTGCATATTATATTAATGTATCGAGCGAGCAAGAGCATTGTTACACCACTCTGTCTTTGTTACTCAGTACAGTAGCTAGCAGTTTTCCTATAAAAACGAGTTTCGCGTCAACATTTTCTAGTGAACGGCAAAAGTACTTACACCTACAACAGTTTTCACTTTCATTACCTATTACGTTATTACCAGGCAACTACCGGCTATCCCTTGGAGGCCACACGATATTATTATTTTTTTAAGAACAAACTTGCTGTTGGCCGTGGGGGCCTTTACAACTTCACCGGGCAGGGGAGGCGAGTGTGGAGGGCACTCAACCTAATGCAAAGCAAAAAGATGCAACAGCCTAAGGGCGCCCAGGTGGACACGGACCTCCGCTTAGGTCGTTGCTTGGACGGGGGAGAATCGGAGAGACAACCAGCCACACGATGAGAAAGAGATTACGATTAAATACCATAAACTTTATTAAAAAGTGGGCATATGCGTTTTGGATCACGCGCATAGCAGGGTTTCCAAATCTTAAAAAAGGTGTATTTAAAAAAAGTTATTTTCGCAGAGGGTTGCCCATTTTGTTAAACGGTAAACTATTTACAGATTCATCTGCACATTTTAAGGCCTTAAGATGGGTCAAATGATAATATTCAATTGAAATTATTGAAAGGCTGTGTAAAGCTATATCCCTATGGAAAAATATATAATATACTTAAGTAATAAAACGTCGAATTAACTGAATACAATTTTAAAAATATTACCACTTTTAATGTAAAAAAATATACCGTTTTTAAATGCAAAATTTCTCGAAAACAAATAGGTAGTTAATGTTAAAAGAAACCAACACACAAAAATCTGTAACTTTAACACCTTTCATTTTAAATTGATAAATATTTTTTTTGACTTTTTTGAAAGTGAAGAAAATTAATAAAAACATGAAAAAATCGAGAATTTGGCATTTGGTTTCAAAGGAACAGCCGCGTAGAACACAGCATTGATTTGAACTTAAAATGAATAGATTTATGTTCGATATTTTTAAACACCTTTTAACCTGCTCGGATTGAGTCATCTTAAAACCTTAAGTTGATGGATTATTACTCTTAAACTAAGCAAGGCCAAGTACAATAAAATTTATAATATAACGAAGTAAGGCCCGATCGCCGTAATTCAGGGTAGGCTCGAGCCCCTCGGTGGCGACGGATATGAGCTGATATGACGATATGCCCTACAATATCCAATACTTTCAGATTTCCTGAAATAGCAGTTTAGGTGGTAGGAAATGGGAACATGTAACTGTAACAAAAATCACTATCGCAAAAAAAACAATAATTTTTCGAAAAAATATTTTTCAGTAGTTTTGAAGTACCTATACAACGATATCCTACACAATGGGGTACGTGTTTAAATAATAACCCCCACTTTACATGTCAGGGAGGACCCTCACATATTTTTGTATACAGATATCATTCCATGTGATTATTAATTTATTAGACCAGGAGGTCATGTGACAAATATGGTAACGATAACGGAAATGGATAAACTTAGGTTAAGAGGATAAATGGCAATCCTCTGATGTTAAATATGTCGGTCTGCCTGCGCATAGTGGTTGCGTTATGTACTTATAGCTCCTGAAAAATTGTTATCGTTAACAAAAAACAAACGATAAGGGAAATGGCTGAGTAAGATATTAAATGAAAGTACTAGTTGTACTCATGACAATTACGCTAAAGCTGACCTAGTATTCGGTTGTGTTATGGAACAACGCCCGTTAGTAGTAGGAATAGCGAGAGTTCTGGACCAAGATCCCACCCCCCTGCCGGAGCCCAAAAGTTGCCTAGAAGATAGTGAAATGGAACCACGCGTAAACGATTTAAATGGGAGGCGACACCATTATTTTAAATGTTTTTTTATAGGAATTAATTTCCAACTTTGGGTCCGGCCAAGTCCAGAATTCCTACTACTAACTTTTGCGTTGCTCCATAAAGCAACCGAATATTTGGTCAGTTTTTGCATAATAGGGGATCGGACTACATCAAAAATAAAATCTGAAATATGATTTCCTAAATTGCTCTCCTCTTGTAGTTCCAAAAAACCTTATTTGTTTTGTTTTCCATCACGTCTTCAATTTTTAATAGAAGTTTTTATAAGTTCGTCAATGACGCTTAAAATCTATGACGTCACTTGTGGGTATTGCAAACATTTTTAGAACAAAATTTCGTTTTTGACAGATCATAAAAAGTAACTCAAATGACTAGAAGTCCGATCCCCTATTCTCATGAGTACAACTAGTACTTTCATTTTATATCTATAACTCAGCCATTTCCCATAACGTTTTTTTTTGGTCACGATAACTAGTTTTTCAGGCGCTATAAGTACATAACGCAACCACTTTGCACAAGCAGACCGACATATTTAACATCAGAGGGTCGTTTATCCATTTCCGTTATCTTTACCACATTTGTCGTTACCTCCTAGTATACATGGTGTAACAATATTGGTGTAGGTCCTGTTAACTAGGGCGTCACTCATCGTACTGAACAACTTTTGTTCTATGACTTTGCTGAAATAGCAATTTTTTTCGTCTGTGTGTTGCATGTCGCGTGACGGTCGCTTTCGTCTGACGGTATGATCGTTTCGTCCTCTGTGCCGTAGCGAGAGCAGCCATGATCGTTTCGTCCTCTGTAAAATTTCACTTTTACCGTGGTTTCATAAAACCACACACTTACTTTTTCTTCAAACAAATCGATCAGCTGATCGACCAATTTTGTGCATTTTAGTATGGAGACTCCATTTTTTTTTTGAGAATTGACTATGAATTCCTTGGGGAAAGTAATAATAGAGATAAATAAGGTTATTTATCTGATCCCTGGGCGTTACAGATTTGTATTCACCACATCAGCTCATATACGTCCCCGCCGAGGGGCTCGAGCTGAGTTGGGGCGATCAGGCCATAATCCACCATGCGGGCTCAGTGCGGGTTGGTCAACTTCACACACAACCTTCGAGTTTCTTCGCAGGCGTGTGCAGGTTTCCTCACGACGTTTTCCTTCACCGTTAAAGCAATCGGTAAATACGAGTATGTGTACGTAAGTCTTGAAAAACTCATTGGTACATTGGCCGTCCAGATTTGAACCCGGTACCTCTGGTTAGAAGGACCGAGTCGTTACCCGTTGAGCCACCGACGCTTTTTGTATTTTTAGATTTGTATTATCCATATCTAAATTCAGCTTTATAGCTGTAAAACGTAAAAGGGTTGTGACATACTCGCATCTACCAACGGACGAGTCTAAGAGTATTGCTCGCCAGCAATTGACTGCCAACATTTTATCGCTGGATATTTATCGCCGCATCAATTTACCGCTTCAGCAAATTATAGTTTAAAATATACCGCTTACATAGTTTGCTGTCTAGAATAGTTTTTAGAGTTCCGTACCCATAGCGTAAAAACGGGACCCTATTATACTAAGCCTCCGCTTCCCGTCTGTCTGTCCGTCTGTCACCAGCCAGGCTAGCAACAAATACTAAAAATTAAAAAAGAAGGGGGGTCTCCACACAAGAAACGTGTTTTTTTAAACATGAAGAAACTAGCGTCATCTAGTATGATGGTACGGAACTCTATGTGTGCGGTTCTGACTCGCACTTGGCCAGTTTTTTTGGTGAATATTTCGAAATCAGTAGTCTTTATTGAAGGGCACCCCATTCACGACAGTAACTTAGGGTAAGTAGTTGCAACGGTAGACGAAGCCCCTTCGGAGCTCCTTTTCGTGGTTCTCATGTCAAACCTTACGAAGGTTGTGTGTGTTGCAAGAGGCGAGCCTAAGCTGTCACACATGGGCGCTATTTTATCTTAAGATACTCGCAGATACTCGCGAGTATCTAAACATATCTTATAGTATAGCGCCCGCGTGTGACAACCTTAATGTTGATATAGTTTTTTTTATTTAATCGAATGGCAAAAGTAAGATACATAAAATCGTAAATTTAATTCACTTAAAAGCTTCGTCGTTCAGTTTGATCATGTCTTCCGGGAGTGAATATGTTGGATGCTCTGCGTCTCGGTACCACAATGACAGGCAGTTTATGTGTTGTTATTAATATACTATAATAAACGTAATAATAATAAAAATACAGCGGAACTATAAATTGCTGAAGCGGTCAATTGATGCGGCGGTAAACTTCCAGCCTACGAAAACAATGTTCGTAGCTTCCAGCAAATAAATGCTGCCGGTAAGACCCCTTTGACGGATACACGGACTCAAATACTGAAACTATAAGTGTTTGACTGCGGAACTCCAAAATAATCTTTTTTTTATCCGCAATTGATAAGCCCTTGGCATCATTCATTTGATGGTAGTTTTTTTTTTAGTTTTTTTATTAAAAATTTGAGTGCGTTTGACTATATCTCACCTGATGGTAAGATGATAAGTTACAATGATGCCGAAGATGAAAGCGGGCTTACCAAGATTCCCCAACGCAATGGGGATCTGGCTTTCTTATCTTCACGCGGGAACACATCAATAATGTTAACACTGATGATTGGCGGTAAGGCTTAGATAAGATGGTGGTAGCTAGCCAGGTGGGGATAGAAAATGCCCTAACACCAACCAAACCTAGTCTTACAAAGTTGACCCCACAGGGAATCGAACCCGCGACCTCTTGGTGTTAAGCGAAGGGACTAACCATTACGCCACGGAAGCGGTTAAATCTATAAAATGTTAATCTTAAAAAAGTTATTGGTACCCAAAGACATTGGATTTCCCTCTTCTTAGACTGACAACACAGGGCGTGGCTCGCCGCAAGTGGGTCGGCAGACCAAGAAAAATTGAAATGTCAGGCCCACAAGGGTCCATATTGAAAACAAAGTATTAGCACTCGATTGAAGGGAGCGAAACCTACCTATGTTTAGAAGGGTTGAAACGTCAGTCGAATTATCATTTTAAAATTTTCGTTGTTGTATGGGATAAGCCTTCGAGTTCAAGGTAAACCATTGTCATGAGAACAATGGTTGCTGATTTGAATAAACACTTACTTAGTCACATTATGGGACTAACAGTGTGTCACCACCATTAACTGTCAAGTTGATAAGTATTACAACATTGAAAAACGTAAGAATGTGAAAGAAGACGATAATTACACTATAATGAACAATTATCTGATCTACGAAAATAATGGTACCTCTTATAAATGGCTGTTTTTACGTTTGTTTTATTTTTAACTGCCCTTAAACCGTTAACAAATTTATTTACTTTATTGCAGACGTTTTCCACTTGCATTTTCCAATTTAAATCCATATCTACCATCAACCCTAAGAACTTTGTATTAGTCACTTCCTCTATTTGGATTATATTCAGTTTGAAATTATATTTTGTATTGTATGTTTGATTGAATTGTATATACTTAGATTCTGCAAATTTATCTTTAATTTATTTATGTCAAGCCAGTTTATGATGTTATTAACTGTATTATTAATTTCATTTTCGTGGTCACGGATTGTATTACATTTTTTGTCAGATGTAACAATAATAGATATGTCATCAGAGAATAATATACAATTATGTGGAGTAAAATTTGTAATGTCATTTATGTACAATAGGAAGTGTATAGGTCCCAACACGCTTCCTTGCGGGACAACATATTTGTTGTGTCTATATTCAGAACAGTAGGATGTCATTTCTTTATTTTCGTCAATTTTTGAAATAGCCACACATTGTTGTCTGTTGTATAAATAAGATGAGATCCACTGGAGCACAAGACCTCTTAGCCCTAAAGCTTCTAACTTTTGCAGTAGCAGTTCATGTGAAACATAGTCGAACGCTTTTGACAAGTAAAAAAAAAGTCCAGTTGTCAAATAGTTCTTGTTTAGACTACTAAGCACATTCTTGATAAGAGAATAATTTGCTAGAGTTGTGGATTTATGTTTTTGAAAACCATACTGTTCATTTTTGATAATATTAAATCTGGTACAGAAATCAATGATTCTCGAAAACATACATTTTTCCAGAATCTTCGACAGGGTAGGGATTAATTTTATAGGACTATAATTATTAACGTCACTTTTACATCCCTTTTTATACAGCGGCTTAACAATTGAAAATTTGAGAACTTCAGGAAAAGTTCCAGATGAAAATGAAAAGTTAACTAAATGAGTTAGAACTCTGATTAGTTCATCTAAACTAGCCTTTACGATTTTTGTGTTGATTTCATCGTAGCCTTCTGAGTTAGTATTTTTTAATGAAGTAACTTCTTTTCTAACTTTCTGTTCTGACATAGGTTTATGAAACATTGAATTTGAAATACTCGTTCTCGTAATGTAATTTTTGGAAACAGAATTTACGGACGAGTTTATTTATTCAATGTAGTGTTTATTGAAATTGGTAGCTATTTCGAGGGGGTCAGTCAATATTTTAGTGTCAGATTTTATACAAGAAATGTCATGGTTCATTTTAAATTCCGAACAAGTCTCATTTCGATCAATCGTCCATGATGCCTTACACTTATTTTTGCTGTTGTCAATAAATTTAATATTAGCATTCTTTTTAGATTTATAAATGTATTTTTTTAGTATATCAGAGTACCTAATATAGTTATTTTTATTTCTTAATGTCTTATTTATGTAATATTTATACCTAAGTGTTCTTTTTGTTTTGCAGCTTAATCTTAATCCTCGTGTTATCCATTTTTCGTTATTTCTATTTGTATTTTTAATTCCGATTTTCATTTTCGGGAAACAGAGTTTGTAGAATAGTTGCAGAAGTTCATGGAACGTTCTGAAAGCTGAATCAAACTCATTTTGTTTGTATATATCTGACCACGACAGACTTCCCAAACATTCTCTTAACTTACGTATGTTTTCGTGGCTATAGTCTCTCTTGTAAATATAATATGTCGCAGGTTTTTCAGCCGAGCGCTCTACTGGGAAAGTTAGTAATTGTGCTGTGTCATGATCTGAAAGATACAATGGAAGCACTCGCGCAGTTGCGTCTTTGATGTTACTAAATATGTGATCTATACAGGAAGCCTTTCTAGTAGGCACATTAATGTGGATTTTCAAATTATAATGTTTCCACCCTTAAGAGTGTTTACTTATAAAAAAACGGTAATTTAAAAAAACTAAAAAACCCGCCTGCGTTTCTGTGTTAATTTGGAAATGAAAAACCCTAAAACAAGAAAGTCGTCATACCCGATTGCACTTAACTTAAGAAAAACTGTAGCAGTCGGGACCCATTCTAGAAAGTCAGCCGTCTAGTCAGTATATTGGAGTAATCTGCAATGTTATATAGGTATGTGCTCTCAATTCACTAAGCCTCCATTTCTAGAATGGGTCCCGACTGCTACAATTTTTCTTAAGTTAAGTGCAATCGGGTATGACGACTTTCTTGTTTTAGGGTTTTTCATTTCCAAATTAACACAGAAACGCAGGCGGGTTTTTTAGTTTTTTTAAATTACCGTTTTTTATTTTATTCATTTTTTCAGTTTTATTTTTGAATGAATTTAAATTTGGCGCTAAAAATCCGCCATTTTGTTTTTTTTTTATTTTGATATACCCAGTGTCACTCACACAGTAAATATGTATCTAACGACACCCCTCAAACTAAAATCTATAGAGCCGTTCAGGCTGCAGTGCGTGCCTAACATTTGAACTTGGCGCCAAAAATCCGCCATTTTGTTTTTTTTTATTTTGATATACCCAGTGTCACTCTCACAGTAAATACGAATCTAACGACACGTCTCAAGCTAAAATCCCTACAGCCGTTTAGGTTGTAGAGCGTGCCAAACAATTATACATACAAACATACATACATACATACTCTCGAAAAACATAACCCTCCTTCTGGCGCAGTCGGGTAATTAATTAATATCACCTGCAAGGACAATTGTCATTTTGGTACCATATTTCCTTAGTATTTCATGCAATACCTTGTCTAATTTTTCTAGAAAAGTTCTAGGATTAGAGGAAGGTGTTCTATAGATGCTTATTATTAAAAGTTTATGTACAGTTATTTCTATAGCACAGCATTCGAAATTCTTTGGAGCTGCATGATTTTGCAATAGGGCTAGTTCCTTATATACTATCCCTTTTCTTACTAGAATACATGTTCCACCTCTACTCTTGTCTCTACAAAAGCAGGAAGCAACTTCATTAAGTTCTTAAGTTAATCGCCTCCGTGGCGTAATGGTTAGTTCATTCGCTTCACACCAGGAGGTCGCGGGTTCGATTCACGGAGGGGTCAACTTGTAAGACTCGATTTTGTTTGTGGTATGGCATTTTTTAAGCCCGCGTGGCTGCTACCACCATCTTATCTAAATCATGCCTCCAAACATCAGTGTTAACAACATTAATGTGTTCCGGCTTGAAGATAAGATAGTCAGTCCTCCAGTGCGTTGGGGAATCTTGGTAAGCCCGCTTCCATCTTCGGCATCATCGTCACTTGTCATCAGGTGAGATAATGCCAAGGGCTTACCAATTAATTGAGAATCATCATATCAGCTCACATATACGTCCCCACAGAGGGGCTCAAGCCTACCCTGAACTAGAGCGAATAAAAAAAATAAAAAAGTAAGAAGTTCTTTAAAAAAAACATCTCTACCTGTCTACATCTCTATCTCTCTGTCTGTCCATTGGTATGTCACAGTCGTTTTTCTGAAAGACTATTATTACAGCTTTATAGCCGAAAGGTACATAAGTATAGTTTATACAAATATACCCCTATAAAGTTAAGCAATAAAAATCAGCAAAAAAAAAATAGGGTACCTCCCCTACATTTAAAATGGGGGTGATTAATCAAAAGAAAGTAAAATTATCACAGCCATGTAGGCTTTCTCAGTTTAGGAGTAACAGTCGACCAAATTAAGATGTGCAGTTGGATTTGTAAAAAAAAAAACATTGATTTACAATACAACATGTTCTATACCTCACGATGTTTTCCTTTACCGTAAGAGCGTCGCGTCGGATAAACGTGCATATGAAATCTAAATCGAAATCACATTGGTACGTGGCAGGATTCGGACCACGACCTCCCCGCCAGGAGGCGGCGGCCTTAGCCGTTGGCCGTAGCCGTATACCTGCACACGCCTGCGAAAAAACTCGAAGGTGGTGTGTGAAGTCGACCAAACCGCACTGGGCCCGTGTGGTCGTAAAGGCCTGATCGCACTAATTCAGGGTAGGTATATGAGCTGATAAGATGATGTTCTATACTTAAATCCAAAACTGCAAAAATAGCTTTGTTTTTTTTTATATGTATGTACACAGGCCAGCACATCAAGCTACACACTTTGGACTTTGTACCGTTCTTATGCCGAATGCGTATGGATCAGAATCGCACTACGAGTGTATAGCTTGATATGCTGGCCTCTGTACATTCATTGAAAAGACTACGGAATCCTACTTTGCGAGTGATCCGACACGTACTTGGCCACTATTTTAGGTTTCCGTACCCAAAAAAAAAAACGAGACCTACAGTACTCGCATATGATGTGTAACATGTGACATAATACTTATGAAATTAATTAATTATCGGGTCGTACATTCACGGGCCGACCCTTCGAATAGTAGTATGTCATCTTTGCCTTTGCCATCACACTAGGCGGCATGGCTATGACAACCTTAGTTTTCAAGAATTAAAAAACGTTCGCATTTCCTGTTACACATTTCCGTCCCATTTCACGAAATCACTCCCACAAATTGCGAATAGTAGTATGTCATCTTTGCCTTTGCCATCACACTAGGCGGCATGGCTATGACAACCTTAGTTTTCGAGAATTAAAAAACGTTCGCATTTCCTGTTACACATTTCCGTCCCATTTCACGAAATCACTCGCACAAATTGCAGGAAAGCGAGAGCAAAGATGTTACACATCAAAAATTACCAACGAGACCTCGTCTGTCTGTCCATCCGTCTGTCTGTCTCTCAGCGGGCTGTATTTCATGAACCGTATTAGGCAGACAGTTGTCACAGAATGTGTATTTCTATTGACACTATAACAATAAACAATAAAAAAAAAAATCAAAAAAATAAGGGGGCCTCCACCCTTCATACAAGATACGTGATTTTGTAGTTGTTCTGTCTGAGGGCTGTATTTCATGAACCGTAATAGATGGTCGCTTACTATGGGCCTCATAAGAAGGCTCAAGGTCACCCAAAGGGCAATGGAGCGTGCTATGCTCGGAGTTTCTCTGCGTGATCGAATCAGAAACGAGGAGATCCGTAAGAGAACCAAAGTAACCGACATAGCTCTCAGAATTGCTAAACTTAAGTGGCAGTGGGCAGGGCACATTGCTCGTAGAACAGATGGCCGTTGGGGCAGTAAAGTTCTCGAGTGGCGACCACGCACCGGAAAGCGTAGGGTAGGCAGGCCTCCCTGTCGGTGGACCGATGACCTGGTGAAGGTCGCGGGAAGCCGCTGGATGCGGGCAGCGCAGAACCGGTCGTCGTGGAGATCCTTGGGGGAGGCCTATGTCCAGCAGTGGACTTCCTTCGGCTGATATCATGAATAGATAGACAGCTAAAATTTTTACAGAGTGTATTTCTATTGCTGCTGTAACGTGATTTTTTTTGAAAAGTGATGAAATTATCATTACAGCTCATATACGTCCCCACCGAGGGGCTCGAGCCTACCCTGAATCAGGGCGATTAGGCCTTAGACGACCACGCGGGCCCAGTGCGGGTTGGTCGACTTCACACACAACCTTCGAGTTTCTTCGCAGGCGTGTGCAGGTTTCCTCACGATGTTTTCCTTCACCGTTAAAGCAATCGGTAAGCAATATCTAGTAGTAATCTTATACAGGGTGATCAGCTGATTTTGTACATATTTGTATGGAAGAGGGTCCATTTTTTTTAGCATTGACTATGGGTTCCTTGGGGAAAGTTGTTCAGTGTAATGAGAAGAACCCACAGTTAACGGGTTCAACACCCTGTATAAATATAAGTAATTTTATGAACATGTTTTGGTACGGAACCCTCGAAACGCGAATCCGACTCCTAACTTGGCCAGGTTTTTTTTGTAACACGTATCCCACCAAAAACATTCTGTAAAAAACTAGCCAAGTCTCGATGGAGCTGCTTGTTTATCTCTAAAAAGTAATGAAATCTAGACAAAGTCGTGCCAAGTCTAAGGTTCCTTACTGCGATCTCTTTATTATTATAGTTAATGTTGTATGACTTGGCCGTTGAAGGGTACACAAGGGTACAAAACCAGGTGCTCCATGACACCATTGCACCAATATGTCGCCAGAACCGCTACCCATTGACGATGGAAAATTGCCACTTGGAAAACCCGTCAATTGTAGGCTTGATAAAGCTGCGTATTTCAATAATACTTATGTATAGGCGAACCTGAAACAAACACTTCTTTTTGGAGCGTCAAATCGATCATCGATCTAACATAAAATAGACGTACAGATGGACTTCTATCAATGATTAGAAGTCCGTCTGTACTGGAAATAATTTTTATACTGTTTATTTCAGGCTCGCTTATACCAAAGTATATATATTAGTACTGACGTGGATATGGACGCTCCCTGCCGCTCTCTAGGTTCGATTCCCCCCCCCCCCCCCCCCCGTCACTCAGATTGGCTGTAGATTGGTTACCAAACGAGCTACGCAAGCACTTTCATTCACTATATTCATTTTGCGCACCGCTGTGATTTCGTGAAGGGCCAATTAAAATCTTTTTTTTCATACTTGTCTTATGTTGTAAACAAACACCGCTCGAACAAAAAACACCACTTTCCGAATACACATTATGAGACTAAAAAACATTGTAAATGGTAACTGCGACGTGGACGTATGAATTACCTTGTGTACCCTTCAATGGCCAAGTCACAAAACATTAACTATAATAATAAAGAGATCGCAGTAAGAAACCTTAGACTTGGCACGACTTTGTCTAGATTTCATTACTTTTTAGAGATAAACAAGCAGCTCCATCGAGACTTGGCTAGTTTTTTACAGAATGTTTTTGGTGAGATTTCACTTATTTTTGCAGAAACGTGGGCATATTGATTTATTTTATTAGATTTTCTTATTTGACACATTTTTTTTCTTTTTAGTAGTTTTTTTATTATTAAAAATCTTTATTATTCGAAATGGGGCATTACCATATCTCTAATACAGCTGAGACCAGCTGAGGGTTCTTCATCAGATACTTCAGACTTTCGATTTTTGACATCAAATGAAGCGGCCCACCGAGTTGAATATTTTTTGTAAAGGCGGTATGCCGATCTCTAATAGTATGGTTGGACTCTTGTGTTTTCTAATCAGGGTCACCAGGTACTCCAGATCTTCGATTATCCTAGTTTTTATAGTTTTCCCTTTATGTGGCCATTAAACCCTAACTCTGTACCTTTCAGCTCTCTGAGTTTATGAGAAGTACTAGTTCTATTCTGATGATCATGAGTGAGTGAGTGAGTGAGTGTCATAAATGCGAAACTTTTCTTTCGCTTAACTTCGGAACTAAATGACCTACGGACTTGAAATTTTGGATTTTAAGTATGTGATAATAGCTTACTGGATGACGAAAATTTCTGCGTTCTGGTCTTATCCAGAGGTTCTCAAATAGGGGCCTGAAAATGCGGCGAAATAGTTCCAGTAAAGGATGGTACGGCAGTGTTTGCTTCGCGCTCGACTTGGCGGGGGCACTGCCGTGCCCCCCGATTCTGTGAAAATTTCAATAGGCTAGCTATTACAGTTATGTGTGCCCTGGAGCACTGTTTGAGCTTGCGTGTTACATCCTCGGCTGCATCGTCACTTACAATCAGGTGAGGTGCAGCCAAACTCACTCAAAATTTAATAAATAAAATAAAAGTTAAATTACGGACAGATGAACGGACAAATGCGTAATCTAAGTAACGGGTTCCCGTTGGCCCCCATTAGAATCTCATCATAACTTACCATGACTTCTTTCTCTGCTCTGGGTTGTTCCACAGCTCATGGAAGAAGGCCTCTATTGATGCACTAGCTAGCATCACCACCGCGCTGCACACCTCAGGATAGCGGTCCCGGAACCGACACGCGATCAGGCCGCCCCAGTCGTGGGAGATCAGGATGCACTTCTCACGACCTGCGAAGTTCAAAATAAATACAGGTGTAGTTAAATTGCTGTAGGACCCTTTAACTGGAGCTTCTACTCATCGTACTGAAAAACCAAGGTACCCACACTAAATTATTGTAGGAACCGTTAACAAGGGCTTCTACTCATCATATCAATCAAAGTACTTGCACTAAATTGGTGTAGAAACTGTTCACTGGAGCTTCTACTCATCATACTGAACAATCAATATGCCTGCTCTAAATTGGTGAAGGAAGCGTTAACTGGGGCTTCTAATCATCACCAAGGTACCCACACTAAAGTTGGGAAGGAACCGTTAACTAGGACTTCTACTCATATATCAACCAAGGCACTTGCACCAAATTGGTATAGAAACTGTTCACTGGGGCTACTACTTATCATACTGAACAACCAAGGTACCCACAATAAATTGGTCTGAGAACCGTTAACTAGGGCTTCTACTCATCATACTGATCAACCAAGGTAACCTGCACTAAATTGGTGAAGAAACTGTTCATTGGGGCTTCCACTCATCAAACAAGAAACCCACACTAAAATGGTGTAGTAACCGTTAGCTGGGGCTTCTACTCACCATAATGATCAACCAAGGTACCCACACTAAATTGGTGTAGGAAACGGTTAACTGGAGCTTCTACTCATCATACTGAACAACCAAGGTACCTACATTTATTTGGTGTAGGAACCGTTAACTGGGGTTTCGACTCATCGTACTGAAAAACCAAGGTACCCACACTAAATTGGTGTAGGAACCGTTAACTGGAGCTTCTACTCATCATACTGAACTACCAAGGTACCCAAACTAAATTATTATAGGAACCGTTAACTACTCATCATATTAACCAAGGTACTTGCACTAAATTGGTGTAGAAACTGTTGACTGGGGCTTTTATTCATCATACTGAACAACCAAGGTACCCACACTGAAATAGTGTAGTAACCGTTAACTGGTGCTTCTACTCACCATACTGAACAACTAAGGTACCCACACTAAATTGGTGTAGGAACCGTTAACTGGGGCTTCTTTTTATCATACTGATCAACCAAAATACCTACATTAAATTGGTGTAGGTACCGTTATCTGGGGCTTCTACTCATCATACTGAACAACCAAGGTATCTACATTTAATTGGTGCAGGAATCGTTAACTGGGTCTTTTACTCATCATACTGAACAACCATAGGTTATCGCACTAAATTGGATTAGGAACCGTTAACTGGGGCTTCTTTTTATCATACTGATCAACCAAAATACCTACATTAAATTGGTGTAGGTACCGTTATCTGGGGCTTCTACTCATCATACTGAACAACCAAGGTATCTACATTTAATTGGTGCAGGAATCGTTAACTGGGGCTTTTACTCATCATACTGAACAACCATAGGTTATCGCACTAAATTGGATTAGGAACCGTTAACTGGGGCTTTTACTTATCGTACTGAACAACCAAGGTTCCCACAGTAAATTGGTGTTTAACTGGGGCTTCTATTCGTCGTACTGAACAACCAAGGTTCTCACAGTAAATTGGTGTTTAACTGGGGCTTCTATTCGTCGTACTGAACAACCAAGGTTCCCACAGTAAATTGGTGTTTAACTGGGGCTTCTATTCGTCGTACTGAACAACCAAGGTTCCCACACTAAATTGGTGTTTAACTGGGGCTTCTATTCGTCGTACCGGACAACCAAGGTACCTACATTAAATTGGTGTTGGAACCGTTAACTGGGGCTAAAAGTTACGTGCGCGCAATAGGTCACATTTCAAGGTTTTTGTACTTGTTACTAACACATTTATGGACCATATTTATTTATAATTTATAGGCCGCCGTCTAAAAGGAGAGAGGAGGTGACCCCCGATCCGTGTCTGTTTCGACACAGAGGATCTCTCTCGCCATGCAGCGCGGTAATGCAGCCAGGTATCCAAGGGAAGCGAAACGATAAAAAGGAAGACCACACCCTGGACAATTTATACAACGGGCCAGAAATGACATTTCAAAAAAGGAATGACGGAACCAACAAAATGGCGGCAAAATCCTATACGTTCGACAACCAAACTGAAACCAATCTGTATCAATCTGGGTGACGAGGGGGTAAGGTTGCAATCTAGAGAGCGGCAGGGAGTGTCCATACTGTATGTTAGTACTAATGTATATACTTTGTTAATAGGCAGGGATTGCTACGGGTCGGTCTTTTTGACGAGAGTACTTTACATAATTTACTATGAAATTAATAATTGAAATGACATTCGTTTGTAAATTTTTAATCAGGCTCATCTTTTAATGAAAATTCCTTTTTTTTGCGAATTCAGTACATTAAAAATTCTTTGAGGAACGCTATTTTGGAACACTCTGTATATGGTTTTAACAAAGGTGTAATTCGTCTTAGATCCTCTAACTCCTCGAGGAACATAGAATATCTACTTAAGGCGGTAATTATACAGATTTTCGTTATTTTTGACGTCAATTACTCCTAAACGATAGAAAACCAAAGGTTGAAAAAAATACCCTTATTGTTGATGATGTTCCTTAAAGTCAAAAGCTATTAGAAACACGACTGAGCAGTTTCGGCTCGATAGAAAAAATCCCAAAGATAGGTCTACACCGTTACTTTCAACTCCAGTTATGACTGATATTTTGAGGCATAAATTAAAAAAAATATACAAAAATATTTGTTATGATAATACAAAGTGATTAATGTTATTTTTTTTATACTTTCATTGTAGTTTTTGACTGAAATGAAAAACCTTTGAAAAAGTTAAAAAGTGTGGTTATTTTCTTTACTCTTTCTTTACACGTAAAGAAAAATACAGAGACAACTGTTGCAATCAAGACCTCGCCCACAGATCTTCTATTCTGTGACCTCGCCTTATTTCGCGTAATCCCGAGACTTGAAACGATTATAAATGTTATTATTATGAATTAGGTATTTCTTAATTTCAAAGCACTAAAACGTTAATGATAAATACCACTAAACGCACATATATCTTCATGTAAAAGTTACCGACAGTTAAGTACTCCATAACTTTATAGCCTGCTGCTTACTTTATACTATGTATTTGCGCAAGAGAGTGCCGTGTCATTTTGTTAGCAAATTTTGTAAAAAAAATATGAGGCCTTACCGTAAATCGTTTCCTATTTAAACTAACTTACAAAATTTCTTAAAGCTGGAATACCTATCTACTAACAGATCAGTCTATGCATTCTGATGCGGTGACCGGGCAACTCGCGGATTGGTGGTTCAGGGTAAATAGTCTCACGCTAAATCAAGGAAAGACGATTTTTTTTTTCATTTTAGTTTTGGGGGCAGGATTACATTACTGTCCAGCACTGCTCCAGCAAATTGCCTCAACCAGACTGTTAGGATTCGTGCTCGACAGTGCACTCTTATGGGAGTCGCATATTGACAATTTATGTACCAGGCTGGGCCAAGCCTTCTTCGCGCTGCGCTGTCTCGCAGCCACTGTCTGCCCAGACATGGTGAGATCGTGCTACTACGCGACGTACCATTCTTTGCTGACTAAATAGAGGAGTCAAATGACAATATTCAATTCAAATTATTGAAAGACTGTTTAAAGCTATAAAGCGTTTTGCGTCTTCGTTCATCATGCGAAAGGCCCAGGAGTGGAAATCCCTTCCGGCGTCTGTATTCCCCGATTCGTACAACTTAGGAATCTTCAAGACGAGAGTGAATAGGCACTATTTGAGCTTGCGTGTCACATCCTCGGCTGCATCGGCACTTACAATCAGGTGAGGTGCAGCCAAACGCACTCAAATTTTTAATTAAAAAAAGCATGGCAAAAATATATAACATACTCAAAGTAATAAAAAAACTATTTAATTGAATTGATTTTTTTTTAAAAATACCAGTTTTTATGTAAGAAAATATACTGTAGACCCTGTTTTTGGCATTAATTGCAAAATTTCTCGAAAACAAATAGTTAATGTTGAATGAAACCAACACACAAAAATCGGTGATTTTAAGACCTTTCATTTTAATTGATCACATTTTTTATAACTTATTTGAAAGTGATGAAAAGTAATAAAAACATGTAAAAATCGAGAATTGGGCTTGCGTTTCAACGTTTCAGCTGCGTTCAAGCTCGCATTGATTTGAACTTAAAATGAATACACTTACGTTCGACATTATTTAAACACGTTTCAACCTGCTCGGATTAAGTGCTCTTAGGGCCTTAAGGTACGAAGCTGTGGGCGGGTGCCGCTGATTAAAATAGAGCATTTGTAATGCAAAAACGGACTCTTAGAGCCATGGCTAGGATAGCAGATGACGTATCGGCTGGAGAACTATTTAGAAAATACAACATAATGAATGACACTCCCTTGAATGTTGACTTGCTCTGTTGCTACTTTTACCAACCAGAACCTTGGTACATTTACCAAAAGAAGGGAAGGGCACTCATACTACACTAGGCACAGGGACAAACCATGCTCTGTGCCGCATAATCTGGCCAAATCTGAGAAGTCTTCATAACATGTCCGTGGTTCGATGGTTTACAATTGGTCCCCAGACTAAGTGAAAGATGCAGCACCACACCAGGCATTGAAAGCAAAATAATGTAGTGGTTGCTAGAAAAGCAGTTTCTTTTCCCTTTCCAAAACATAAACAAAATTGCCTTTTTTATATATATATTTTGCATATACTTACACTTAATTAATTATTATTACTGCATAAATTCGAATGCCTAGGAGACTGCGAGAATGTGGACGATTACAATGACAGATTTGTGGAAATTTTCCAAACGGTCGGGTCTAAGATTTTTGAAACTCGCCGGTCAAACTGAACCGAAAATATCTCGAATTTCACCAGCAACCTCATGGAAGAATCATTGGTCTTGCAGTCCTCTGAAGACGCTACTCAGTATCGACAACTAACAGGCAGTTCTCTAAGTCCCTGACTCGCGATTTCGGCCAGTATAATACAAATTGTAATGTAAGTAATATAAATTGTACAAAGAGGCGATTGAGCACAACAAAGGCTCAAAAGTGTTCGCGAGAGAGCTGTCTGTTGGATAAAGCCAACTGACCAAGCAGAAGACTGAGGATGGCAGGATCATATCGTCTTAGACTAAGTTGCTGGAAGATGTTGAGAAGTTCTACGAACAATTTTACACGACCACACGTCTACCCGTCAGCGATCTGGCTAAAGATTCAAGAGTCAGACTAACCAGGCACTATACAGAAGATATTCCGGACGTAAGCCTGTACGAGACTAGAATGGCTCTTAAACAGCTCAAGAACAACAAGGCACCGGATGATGATGGAATGACGGCTGTACTTCTTAAAGCAGGTGGATCACCGGTACTAAAAACTCTTCAGTAGGTATTTAATTCCGTTATACTCGAAGCACAAACGTTTAGGGCATGGCACAGAAGTGTGGTCGTGCTTTTCTTCAAAAAGGGGGACAACACGCTGTTGAAGAACTACAGACCCATGTCAGTTATATATAAGCCATATTTACAAGCTGTTTTCGAGAGTAATATTACGAATCTTCTCGCACGCAGGTTTGACGACTCCCAGCCTACCAAACAAACCGGCTTTTATACAGAAAACTGAAGAGTACAATAAGCCACTAAGACAAGGAGACGTTATATCTCCGAAACTATTCACCGTCGCCTTGGAAGATGTTTTTAAGCTTCTGGACAGGGGGAGTCCCCCTGGCATCAAAATCGACGGCAAGCACATGACTCACCTCCGATTCGCTGACGATATCGTGGTCATGGTTGAGGCTATGGAAGACCTAAGAACAGTGCTGGATGGCCTCAGTAAAGTCTCTCAACAAGTGGGTCTTGAAATGGAAAATATTGTTAAATGTCCGTGTCGCACCCACCCCTCTAATGGTTGGAGACGCTACACTCGAAGTTGTTGACGAATATGTATACCTGAAGTAACCCATAAAACCCCTATAGCAACTTTTTTTTTTTTTTTAATGCACAATTGGTAAACCCTTGACAACATCTCAACTGATTAATGGAATACATGTACGCTTAAAGCTGACTAAGCATGCGGTATAACAGCTGAGCAGCCAGCTACTCAGCCACTAAAATCTTAAATGGGCACAAATTACTCAGCTTTAACTTCACATGTGAACTTTATTGCCGTATTACAGCAGCATAACAGAGTTATAGTTGCATAATAAAGGGTAACAGCAGCTTAAGTCTGAATAAGATATCAGGCGTGACCCGTTAATCGGGCTATAACGTGAAAAAGAGACCATAAGTGAAGTGCTACTCATCTCAACCCCTACAAATACAATCTATTGCACAACTTAAGCAGCAAACATTCATCTTTTTATTCATTTGCTCTTATTACACAAAGCAGTTGTAAAGTTATAAAGAATTAAAGGGACTCCAGAAAATCAACAGGGTAACTTTTATATAGTATGCGATTTTGGTGTTAAGTCGTGAAGAATGATTGGGAAAGCAAGTTTACTGTGAACGTTATGAATGTTATATATTATCTAAGAAAATTTTCATGCGCCCCAAGAATAGTAAGCTTTTAACAAAACCATATGAAATGATCTAAAAATCACAAAATAATTAAGGTGTTTTATTTAATAAGGTTAAATTTATTATATAGTCAGTATGTTAATTTTGTAACTAAAATCTAGATAAATTAGATCTCTTTTAATTCTGAAACATCATAAAATACAAAGAAATGTGTAGGAAATTATAGGTTATACAAAAACAATATGGTTTCCATCGCAAGCGTCGATGTGAAACGTAATAACTTCGTTATTTTGTTTTAAGCTGCATAATTCTTCACAGGACTCCCTTTAACACGCCTGCACGCAAAATGTCTACCAAAAAAACAAACGCTACACCATTAGGCACACAGCGTACAAAATATTAATATAAGTACAATAATAGCTAAATAAAAGTTCATACAAGTTTTATACTCAATTTAAGGCTGACTACGGGTGCTTTTATAAACCACAATTAAGTAATAAGCGTAATGACTACTCTCCAACGGTCTCTTACAGAGGTAGCTGTATACTGACTGAAAAATAGCGTATTTTTTAGCCTTATGCAGTGTAACACCTTTCACATACTCCATTATACATCTATAAGCTTTTTGGTGGTTCACAAATACTCTCGTAAAAAGCACTGTAATAAGAGTTCACATGTGACCTTCTATGTAGCCTAAGCCTTTTTCCTTCGCTACTTAATCGCTCTTACTCAGCTAAACTGCTTGTAGCTGAATAGAACCGTTGATGACCACCATAATAACACTCCTGCTGTTATATTGAGAGCGAAATAGACCATTATATCTCCCATAATCAGGTTTAAGTGTAATACGCAGCTCAAAGATCACGTGTGTACCCTTATAAGTGAATTACATGACTTTAAGATCTTAAAGAAGTAACCAGTGAATAATAATATAGAAATACGTGTTACTTGGGGGGACAGTCAGTCCAGCTAGGTAGCTCCAACTTCAAAAAAGAGATCAATCGACGAATCCAACTCGGCTGGGCAGGCGTTCGGGAAGCTTCGCAATATCTTCACGTCCCAAACACCGCAGTGTGTCAAGACTAAGATCTTTCACCATTGTGTGTTGCCTGTGATGGCATACGGAACTGAGACATGGCCGCTTACTATGGGTCTCATAAGAAGGCTCAATATCGCCCAAAGGCCAAAGGAGCGAGCTATGCTCTGAACTTCCTTACGCGATCGGAGCAGAAATCCGAAGGAGAACCAAAGTAACCGATATGGCTCACAGAATCGCTCAACTGAAGTGGCAGTGGGCAAAGCACAGAGCTCGTAGAACAGATGGCCGTTAGGGCAGTAAAGTTCTCAAGTGGCGACCGCACACCGGAAAATGTAGCGTAGGGAGGCCTCCCACGCGGTAGACTGACGACCTGGTGAAGATCGTTTGAAGCCTCGGGATGCGGGCTGAGCAGGACCGGTCGTCGTGGAAATACTTGGGTGAGGCCTTTGTCCAGCAGTGGACGTCTTTCGGCTGGCTGATATGATGGCTGCATAGATAGATAGAAAGATAGATAAAAACTTTATTTCACTAAAAAGGCACAATACATTTTAACAATACACAAACAAATGAATTAAGCTTAGTAACAAAAATAGTGCATAAATTATTGACGTGTAAATTCGCCCTTACTAATAAAATATTGTACTAAATGTATCCGATTCTAATGAAACTTCATACTCATAAACAAGACACGAAATCGTAGAGTGTATTAAGTACGTATGTTCAAGTATGTAAAACGTATGTTTATGTATGTATGTGTGTTTGTAAGTACTTTATCAACTTATATGTGTAATTTTACATTCTGATATAAGATAAGTACTCTATACATTTGAATAGTGCTACATCAGATCACAATAAGTAACCACTTTCAGATTTCGCCATAAAGCAAACAATGCCTAGTAAAATATACTATTCTGTTTATCCTTGACATTTTATTACAATGGCTATTAGACACCGTTGACCGATAATTTTTAAAACTTACTTAGTAATCTTTAGATAAAGTATGAATTTGCGAAAGTTTATATAGGTTCCTATCTATTATGACTCAAGTGAAATAGGAATTTCAAATCGTCAGAGTGTTACGAAATTGATGTAGGTCCCGTTAACTGGGGCTTCTACATATCGACTTTCTCCAAGGAACCCATATTCAGAAAAATTGTACCCTCCTTACAAAAATGCATAAAATTGGTTTTAAAACGACTTAAATAACTTTTTTTGGCGATTTCAGCAAAGTCATAGAGATACAAAAGTTGTTCAGTATCATGGATGAGTAGAAGCCGTTAACGGGATCTACACCATTTTTTTACATCCTTCTTTCTTTCGTTCTTTCATATCGTGTGGCACAATTAACCGTGCTATCCAAGGGATAGACGGCGTTGCCTGGTGTTGCCCTTAGCATCACCCGCGGTCACGTGTAGGGCATTTAGATTTACACATACGGACGTGTGCAACGCGACCTTTCATAAAAGGTATAATATCTCATCCTGTATATGGTTCTTTCCTAAAATAGTAAAATTGTTTAATAAACTATGTTTTTTTTGACAGAGTAAAATGAAACAGTATTTTACCTAAAAAAATCCCATGTAAAATAACAGTTAGCTAATAATGACCGTTTGCGTAGTGGTAAGCGCCACAGGTTAATGTAATAGTTACCTAAAGTTCGCTCGCTCATTTAATCGTATCTTTGACGGCTTCCAGACAAAAACTCTGTCAAAGGTGCCGCTCTGTGATTAATCGTGCCGCCCACCGCGCCGCCGCCGGGCGACATATTTGACAGTGTTTTTCAGGAGCCGTAAAGATGCGGTTAAATGAGAGAATATTTTAATCCTGTGCCGAGGGCAGCAGGTTCGATTACATTCCAAACACACGTATGAAGAACATATTTTTTGCTCTGAATTTGGGTGTAATCATTTATCACACAATATATTACACACAAAACAAATAAAACTGCATTTATAATTTATCAGCGACCGGTTTTGAACACCATCTTCAGGCAGACTATTTATTTACACCAAAGAGAATATAACAAACCAAAGAGAATATAATACACTACAACAAACTACGTTACACTGTGGTTACACTACACAATACAATGTGTGGGTAGGTAGGTACTTACATTTCAATTTTTTTTATTTTTTTTTAGTCTCTTAACGTCTCACGGGTACAAAAGCCCTTCCGTGACAATCCCCATTTAATTAATCTATATTCGTTTTTTGATTTGTAATGCTATTGCCGGTGCATTGCAAATCTTCTCTGAAGTTCTTGACAGCATTTGCAGCAGCTACATTCTGAGGTGGAACACCCAGTTGCTGTAAGGCGTCTATAAAACTGCACCCAGAGCAAGTTGGGTTCTCACGTCCTCCTTCGTTTTATCTTCTTGTTCTCCACATTGCTCACGTGCACTAGACGACTTTCTCCAAAATGCACCACTTCTTGAACAAAATCCCAGCAGAAAACAATAAAAAAAACAACAAAATAAAACTACGAATGCGTCCACCACAAATCCCGCCAAAAAACTCCCTTACATTTCAAATAAATTTTAGGGTTACCAGGCAATTAAGATAGATTAACTACGGATTTGGTAAATAATACTAATGTCAGGGAAAATGAATATGATGATAGTAACAAAATTAAATATAAAAATAAGAATACAAAAACATTAAAAAATAATAATATAGAATTACAAAATGAATTGTAATCAAATGTCAAAAAAAAATAAAAAGATGTCAACTACCTACTTAAAATTATTTAGCAGAGAGGATGTCGATCGATAGGCAGATTTGGTCATTAAAATTAACGCTTCAGTGTTTCGTATTCAATGTCTGTTAATCTCTAGAGCTTCCAATGCATTGAGTGTATTCATCTATTTATGTACTTAAACGTAGGTGTAGGTCCTACAGTCTCTGGTTCCCATAGCCACCACCTACAGGGAATCCTAGTTTGGGGCCAGATGACCGTGTTTATTTAGTCCTTTATGTTAAATTATCAAGCTGAAATATATGTTACCTACAATAGCTTTGCAAGGTTGGTGCTAGAGTAGCTAGACGAAATACAATTTACACGTGGAAATACATTCGAGGTAGGTACCGACCTACTGTATTAGGTAAACAATCTAAATATTCATATTAGGAAGGAGCAAAGACCACGAGATCATTGACCCCGCCAATATTGTATCGAGATACACGGCAGTGTGTTAGCCAAGTTCGTAAAAGAGAAGGGCGACAGCGGCCCACTATTATAGACAATTATAGACCACTTCCAGGTGACTTAAAAATTTGAAATTTGGTATTGGTAATAAAGGAAAATACATAAAATGGGACATAATATGGGTCAAACAGATTTTAATTTACGAAATCCTTGGTGCTTTAGTATAACTTAAATATATGTGTATATATTATATACACTTGCAATTTTGTGTGTATAGTAAAACCCCGCGATCATCAAGAATCCCAATTTTCATAAGTATTATTTTTATTATTTTTGAGTGACGTTCGAAAATCATTATTTTTATGACTGACTCATTTACTAATACCAAAATCATAGACCACTTTCAAGTGACTTAAAAACTTGAAATGTGATATTAAGGTAGAGTATTGGGCGTACATAAAGGAAAATGCATAAAACGCCAATTATGAGTCATACTCAGGCACCAAGGGTTCCGAATTACCAAAATAGATCAAAATTATACATAGACGAGTTTCAAGTAAGTTAAAAACTTTAAATTTGGCATCAGGTAAAACAAAGGAAAATTTGTAAACTGGCCAAGTGAGAGTCGTACTCGTGTATCGAGGGTATCGTACCACCACGGTTGTGTTACAAGTGCTACAAAAATATGTATGTCTATAACTTGAAAGAAAATAAGAGGTTCATATAATAACTGTACAAAAAGTAATCATATCCTTAAAACATAAATATGAAATTAAGCTAAGTTCAATACAAAAAATGTGTAGAGATCTAAATGGGTGTCAAGTTCTATAATGGTTTCCTAAGTCATAGCTACGGGAATTCAAAATGAAATATTTTTTATCGGCTTCTCCAAGTATTAGAGAATGTACAATAGTTTGCAGTTGCTTAGAAGAAATATTGTTATGTTCTATGCTATTAAACAGTGTAAATTGGCAAGTTTAAATGGACACGCCCCCATGTAAGCTAAGCTTACTTTTTTAATACGCCATTAAAGAATATAATTGTTTAGTGGAAACTTGCCAAGTTACACCGTTAGTAGCACAGAACATAACAAACAAATTTTAATCAACTGAAAACCCCCTTTAAACTTTCTCTGTTATTTGAAGAAGTCTGTTATAAAAATTTCAGTTTGAAATCCTGTAGTTATGATTAAAGAAACCAATGTAGAACTTGATAGGTATACATTTAGAACCCTGCGCATAATTTGTACCAAACTTGGCTCCTTTTCACATTTACGTTTTTGGTGGGATCTAAATTAAACATCCGTCCCTTTTTGATGCCAAATTAACATTACATTGTTACTTACCTTCATGGACCTTATTTAACGTAGGGTCGTCAAGGCTTTAAGATGACTCAATCCGAGTAGGACGATCCGTGATAAAATAATATCGAACGTAAGTCTATTCATTTTAAGTTAACGCGGCTGTACGTTGAAACCAAACGCCTAATTCTCGATTTTTACATGTTTTATTACCTTTCGTCACTTCTATAATAATATAATAAAACTGTAACGGGGCCGTGTCTGTACATGGAATATTTTTGGAAAATAATAACTGTGGTGGACATTACTAACGATACAGAGGCCAAAACAATAACTTTTGGAATTTTTGTCTGTCTGTCTGTCTGTCTGTCTGTCTGTATGTTCGCGCATCACGCAAAAACTACCGGGCCGATTTTGATGAAATTTTGTATGGTGGTTCCTTATAGCCCGGGTTAACATATAGGATACTTTTTATCCCAGAAAATTCAAGAGTTCCCGTGGGAAAATCAAAAGTATTCATTTATAGAGTGGCTCACCACGCAAATGTGGCTTGACCTATTACAATCGAATTTTACACGTTGATACCCTTATCGCGAACTAAAACTGGGACATTGTGAATCCCAAAAAAATTAGGTTTCCTACAGGAATGCAAAAAATTGTATCTTTAGATTGTCTCAACGTAACAATATGAAACCTTTACATTGGGATGGGGTGTTTTGACCATCATTGTATAGTCGGGTATTCTTTATCCCGGAAAACTAAAGAGGTCCCGTGGGAAATTATCTATCGATACTTACAATAATAGCAATAGAGTACTTTTTTCTATTTATTAGCTACACATACCAAACATTATAATCATAGAAGCAGAATGTCAATAGATGGCGCTGTAGGGATAATAAAACGCGCTTAAGTTGTATTAAAACATTAAAATATTGTTTCATACTTTTGAGTAGATTTCTTTTATGTATTTTTCAGCATACGCTACTTTAAACTCTGGAACTATGGTACGTAGCGATGTGTTTCATAGACGAACAGAGAGGTATTTATTTACAGATTCCAATCGTGTAAAAAAATAAAACACATAAATCGAGTTTAGCATCTTATAACAGGAGGCACAGATATGGGAACTCTTCTGACGGCGACTATTTGCGTGTGGCAGTTGCTCTCCGCCTGCAATATCAATATCTGTGAACCTCATCAATGTATTTGCGGGTCCACGGTGGAGGCAATTGTCCATCACTCACTGAGTTGCAGTCGTGTTTGTGAATATTGCCACGTCACCAATTCCTTAATGACCTCACTCGGAGGGCACTGGTCTCGGCCAGATGGAATATTCCATCTTTGATGTAGCCGCCGGCCGGGCTTTAGTCGATCTGATGGCAAAAGGCCGGAGGTTGTAAACAGGTGCTATGGCAGAGAGGAACGTGTCCGCTTTGGGAAGCCACTTTTTCTGTCTCACTCCTCACCCGTACGGTACTGCTGCTCAATTTGCGGCGAGAAAGAAGCATAATAAGTACTCGGTCTTGGAGGCAAATTACTGCTTTGTGCCGCTGGTCTGTGAGACAACCGGCTGCTGAACCCTCAGAGGCCTTTGCCTTCACAAAGGAGATTGGCCTTCGCCTTCGAGAGAGGAGATGTGACGTGAGGTCCTACCTGCTGCTTAGGTTGTCTATTGCCATCCAGCGCGGCAACGAGAAGTGCGTCTTGGGCTCCTTTGGAGCTGATACGACCCATATTAATATTGTTAGGAAATTTTATTACTAGATTGATACCTATAATGATTTGAATTAGTTTTTTGATAATATAGGTAATGTGTTATTTCATCATATCAGTTTATATAGGTCTCCACCAAGGGGCTCGACCTGCCCTGAGCTAGGGCGATCTGGCCTTAGACGATCACGTGGGCCCATTGCGGGTTGATTGACTTCACACATAAGCTTCGAATTTCTTCGCAGGCGTGTGCAGGTTTCCTCACGATGTTTTTCTCACCGTAAGAGCGTCGGATAAACGTACATACCAGTATGAAATCGATATTCGTATAGATATTGGTAAGTGGCAGATTCGAACCACGGCCTTCCGGACAGGAGGTAGTGGCCCTAACCGTTTTGCCACCGACGCTCTATATTTTATTTAAGATTTAGAAATCCTTACTTAGTCGTATTATAAATGTGAAAATGTGTTTGTTTGTTTGTTACCTATTCACACTTCAACACCTCTACCAATATTGATGAAATTTGGCATGCAGGTAGTCTGTATCACTGGGAATGAAATAGTCAACCTTGCATCTGTGAAATTATCATAGTCCGATGCAGTTCCTGAGGAAACTAAAACAATACTCTTTGTTCGCAAATTTATTTAAAATCGCAACGAAAAGATGGGTTGGTGTGATTTTTAGCACAGAGATGAGGTGGAAAATGATATAATTTACTAATAAGTATATCCTGACATAGCTCCCGAGAGATCTGGGGACAACTGTTTTACGCTCGCGCACGTCAGTGGCGTCGCAACGGATTAAAGTGATTGTTTTGTATAGAATTTGTTAAGGGGTGGGGGGGGGGGGGGTGGGAAGTGACAAAGACTGCTAATCAGAATAGGCCGATACAGTTCCTGAGGTACCTGGAGAAAACTCATGTCCACGCTTGCGAGCTGATTGCGGCTCGCGCACCACTCACCCTTCATAAAGAGTCATAAAAGCTATGTCCACGTGGGCGAAGCCGCGGGCAAAAGCTAGTTCAAAATAAGTTTAAAAAAATGTAGGTGTTAAAGTCACCGATTTTTATGTGTTGGTTTCATTCAACATAACAATTTGTTTTCGAGAAATTATGCAGTTAATGCAAAAAATAGGGTCTACAGGATATATTTTTACATTTAAAATAATTTTTTTTTATTCACAATTGGTGGCAATATTTTAAAAATTGTATTCAATTAAATCGTTTTTTATCACTTTAAGTACCTATAATTATATATTTTTTCCATAGTAATAGCTTTGCGCAGTCTTTCAATAAAATGAATTGATTATTGTGATTTGACCCATTTTAGGGGCCTCTTGGTGATTGAAAATTACTAGTACCCATCATTACTAGGTTTAACACTTTCACTATATTGTACTCGTATTTATTTTTTTATTTATTTATTTACACTTATAGTACACCAAAACAATTTCGTAAAGCTAATACATATAGTTATTATAATAATGTAGTGTACAGTAAGCGGTCTTATTGCTAAAAGCAATCTCTTCCAGACAACCTTTAGTTACAGGAGATCACGAAATACTTAATTTTACAAAAGGGCAGAGAAATAAGCAACTTAATTAACTAATTAAAAAAACAATACATGCTAATTTTATTATTCAATACATATTGTAACAATTTATATTTATACTACTCAAAACCAAATAAGGGCCTCCAAGTTTTCTCAGTACATTGTCGCACAGAGAGGTGGTCCAAACAGCCACGATAATATTTTTTTTAATCAAGAACAGTAAGGAAACTACGCAGTGAAGTCATTAGTTTAGATCCCTGGCTACAAATGTGTCGAAGATAACAACATGCTGCTGATCTTCGGGAACTTAAGACTGCTCAGAAGAGAACACACGGTAAATTGGTTTCCATACGAAAAGTCATACTCTTTGATGACTTTTTGCATGGAAACCAATTTACCGTGTGTTCTCTTCTGAGCAGTCTAAATTGCTGATGCCGAGGATCAAAATGTTGTGATCTTCGACACATTTGTAGCCAAGGATGTAACCTTATGACAATATAACAACTCCCTAAGCTTGCTGTTGAGGCTACCGTGTCACTGTAGTGCGTCACAGATGTTCGCGGGTGCGCGAGTTGACTGCTTTCAAGCGGTGATACGAACACGTGCGTGCGGCGTCCATGCTCGGTATGGTGCGGGGGGCAACCAACAGTATCCTGAAAGTAATTTCAGCGAGGTTTGACTCGCATTTCTTGAAGCACTGGGTAGGAATTATAAAGAGTGTTTGGGAGTTTATTATGTAGGTAGATAGTTGTGAATAATTTATTTTGTGTTGTTTCCGTGACATTTTTAAATTATGTACTTAATTTAATTGACTTTTTTAAGCTATACTAATATTTTTCATTTACTAAAATAGGCTAAGTTTACTAACAAAATGGAACAGTGTGTTCTAACAAATTAAAATAAATAATAATATGACTATACCTTACTTTTCTTGATTTAAAAAATTCGTGGCCGTTTGGACCACTTCTCTGTATGAAAATGTACTGAGAAAACTTGATGGCCCTTTTTTGATTTTAGTGTAGATACTTACATTATCATTAATAATAGGTTTTCGGAGTATTGTTCTGTAGATAGGTTCTGAAATCTTCCAAAGACTTCCGTTACCTTAAATTAAACAACTTACCTTACTTTTCTTGATTTAAAAAAATCTTGGCCGTTTGGACCACCTCTCTGTATGAAAATGTACTGAAAAAACTTGGTGGCCCTATTTTGTTTTTAATATAGATACTTACATTATTAATAATAATAGGTTTTCGAAGTATTGTTATGTAGATGGGTTCTGAAATCTTCCAAAGACTTCAGTTACCTTTAAATAAACAACTTACACGTAACAAACACTGTTAATTAACACATAAACGTTTTAATGTATTAAATACATATTCATAGTGATGTTCAGAGTACTTCGCCCTAAAGCTTATAATCGCTTACTACTGTTCAAATGTTATGTTTTGTTAGGGTTGGCTATGCTCTGAACATCACAATGAATAATGGTATGTATTAAATAAATTAAATAAAACATGTAATACATTTTGTAAGTGCACGAGTAAGCTGTTTAATAGACGCTAAATATTGAATATTTGTACATAATAGTATTTAAAAAAAACTTTATTGCAGCCAAATACTGCTTTAAATAATTTTAGATAAGAATATTTTCTTGTTCCGGAATTTTTAGAACGTGATTTTTCAGCAGTTAGGTTTCAGTTATTGAACTTATTTTTTAATTGGTATAATATATCTACACTAATTCTACATGAAAGAAATAAAACTGCATTTGTCAGCGACCAGTTTCGATCACCATCTTCTCGCAGACTCTGGAGATCTTGACAGTATTTGCAGCAGCCTCATTTTATAATGCTAGCTCCGTGTGCGGCAGCTTAAAACTGCACCCAGGGCAAAATGGGTTTTTGACTTTGAGTATACATTAGGTAAAGAGCACGTCCTTTATGATGGGAACAGTAGGCACGGATGGGAACAAAGCGACGTTCCACGCGCAAGCGCTATCTGTCATAATCGACTGCTAGCGGAGTGCATGCGTGGGATATCCCTAGCAGTATTTTCAAAAAATTTACCTATCAAAATGGTCAAATGTGCAGTGAAATCCTGTAAAAACGATACTCGAAAACACACGAAACATAAATCGAGTATCACATTTCACCGGTTAGTCATTTTTTTATTCTTTTAAGCTAAAAATTAATCACGCATTGCGGGGGTGAAGGAGACGTGTGGGGCGGGAGCTAGGTGTTCCGCGCGCACTACCCCGCACCGCCGCCTCGGCCTTAATGTCTAATTAGTGATGTGACGCGTTCGGGAATAGTATACATACTTTCGATATTTATTATGAAAGTTTAATCTCTTTCAAAAAATAACTTTTAATGATGATATTGATTCAAATATTGAGTTTTATTTATATGTTGTTATTTAAATAATTTTCCAATAGGTTTATTATAAAACCGAAACGTGATATCCAAATATGCTGTAAAAGAACAGCTTTCTCCAAACTGAATATTAAAAAGGAAATAATTTTATGTGCCGTTCATCTCAGAAATAAACCCGTTATTTAATATATTATTCTAAGATGAACGGCACATAAAATTATTTCCAAACTTATTCTAACCCTAAAAACTGGCTTGCATCGGTACCACCGTATCAGTTTATGAAAATCTATACCTTGCACCCTATTTGTTATTTTAACACATGATAGAGATTGTCGTAGTCATTTAACTGAAAGTCATAAATTGAAATGATTGTCGTACTAAATTGCTGTTAGGTAGGGTAGGGTAGGGTAGGTACATTCAACCTACCTAACGGATTTTCATACGGTTTTCACCAGTGGGCGGACTGGTTTACGAGGAAGGTTTTTAAATTATTACTTTGGAATACCTTATCATATCAGTCGAAAGACGTCCACTGCTGGACAAAGGCCCCCTCAAAGATTTTCATGACGACCGGTCCTGCGCTGCCCCCATCTAGCGGCTTCCCGCGACCTTCACCAGGTCGTCGGTCCACCTAGTGGAAGGCTTTCCTACGCTACGTCTTCCGGTGCGCGATGGCCACTCGAGAACTTTACTACCCAAATGGCCATCTATTCTACGAGCATGTGCCTTGTCCACTGCCACTTAAGTTTAGCGATTCTGTGAGCTATGTCGGTTACTTTGGTTCTTCTACGGATCTCCTCATTTCCGATTCGATCGCGTAATGAAATTTCGAGCATAGCTCGCTCCCTTGGAATAAATACCTTATAAGAATAACATCTTTTTTAATACGATTTAAATTGTTACTTTGTAATACCTAACAAGAATAAAAACTATTTTAATACGATTTAAATTCTACTTAGGAATACCTGACTAGAATAAAATCTTTATTCTAGAGTACAATCACAGTCTAAGAATCCATACAGTCGTCCAATGGAGGGCGTCAGACTGGGCAATCGTGCGGGGACTGCGGGGCGGGTAGGGCCCACTAGACCATTGTCATCGTTTGTATGGTGCGGTGGGCCCATTCATTGAGGATCGTTACGTTGCATTTTTATTATCAATCATTCATGTACGGCTAATTATTATCTTTTGATTTATTTTTGTACATTTTTTTTGAAATTTTTAAAAAAACATTTAATATAATTCAAATAAATATTAAAACATTTTGTTTTAATTATTTTTTAAATAAATTTAGAATTATTAAAAAAAAATGTAACAGTGTTTTAAGAATTTATTAAATATGATATATATTAATAATCGATACTTTTTTTAAATTAATTTTTTTAAGGAGTTAGACGACATCTCACCTGATGGAAAGTGACGTTGTAGTTTAGGATGGTATAAGCCAACTCAATTAAAGGCTAGTCACTGGTGTATAAATAAATATCATCAATATCATAAATAAATATCATCAATATCATAAATATAACTTGGTGTATAAATAAATATCATCTCATAATTTTGAGTTCATTTCTTTTTGAAGTCAATTTATAAATTTTTATTACTCATTTATTTCGTAATTTTCATTTTTAAGTATAAAATAGAATATTTGTTTGTAATAAATAAGTAGATGATTTTTTGTGCTAAAACTGTAGGTATGTAACTGGTAGCTCGTATAAATAAGTCGGGCCGTCACAGTTACATAACTTATTCGTAGATCAGATTAATAGTTTTAACACTTACATACAAATATATATCTGTATCTTTTATCTGTATTTTGTTCTAAAGCCCTACTCATCGATTTTTTGTTAATATATTGCAGTTCTAATAATATTACACACAAACGTGTCGAATTGATAACCTCATTCTTTGAAGTGGCGTAATAAAAATTTACGTTAAGTGAATATGTAGTGATTTTTCATTTCTCTATACAGGGAATGTTAATAAAGGTGCAGTGACACTTTAAGGTAAGTTTGAACTCATCAAACTGAACAAATTTGCTGAAATCGCGATTTTTTTTGATTTTTCCACAAATTGGTCAGCTTGGCCGGTTTTGTTTGAAAAAACTTTTAAAAAATCGCGATTTTAGCAAAGTTGTAGAAAAAAAGTTATTCAGATTAATCAGTACAAACAAGCCCACCTTAAAGTATCATTGCACCTTTATGTTACACCCTGTATATTATACTGAAATTGGTTTTATTGTTAATTGTCTTACCTACCCCAAACAGTACCTACATGTGGGTGTGAGTATATACTTGTATGTACAGATGTTTTATTTTTGTATGTATTAGGAAATAAACATTATATAATCCATAAAACAAACACAAATTCTTAAAATTACGTACTATATTATGCTGCTGTTTATCCTTGGTTATCGATAATCCACTAAGGCGATAGTGCCCTGCAGCCCATCCCTATTAGTCACGTATACATCTATACAGTTTACTATAGCTCACTTGCCTACGATGTGTTATAAGCGACCGATGCGGTAGACGCGCTCTATACCTACAAATGATTACTCTGAGGTTTTTGACGTCCTCCCTCATTTTATTTTCTTGTTCTTCACATTGCTCACGTGCACCAGACGATTTTCTCCAAAACGTACCACTTTTTTAAGCAAATTCTAGCAGAAAACAATGCAAAAAAAATTACTAATGCGTTCACCACAAACCCCGCCAAACTTGGTACAATTCAAATAAATTTTAGGGTTACCAGGTTATTACAATATCTACGGATTTCGTAAGAAATACCAGTGTCAGGGAAAATAATATGATAACGTAACAAAATTATAATATTAAAATAACATAAAAAAATATTTAAATTGTACCCCCACATTGTGTAAATAAATAATCTGCCTGAAGATGGTGTTCGAAACCGATCGCTGACAAATTATAAATGCAGTTTTATTTGTTTTATGTGGAATAAGTGTAAACCAATATGTGTGATATGTTCCACCAAGAACTTACAATCAAAAGTACCAACTATTTTTTAATTATTTATTTTGGAATTATAGTTAATGATAAAGTATTTGCAGAGCCGCTTTACATTTGTTTGACTCTTATCTAAGGCGTGATTTTAGAAATTATTCCCAATTATCGGATGCATGCCAGGAAAGCCGCCAGCAGCAGCTAACAATATTTTATACTAGTCGTCCACCCGCGGCAACGCCCGCGTTGTTTTCGATTTTTCCGTGGGAATAAGACGTTTTCCCGGGGTAAAAAGAAGCCTATGTCCTATTCCAGGACCTAGCCTATATGTGTGCCAAGTTTCGTCCCGATTCGTCCAGTGGATGAAGCGTGAAAGAGTAATAAACATCCATACATACATCCATACATACAAACTTTAAAATGTATAAGATTAGTAGGATTTTTTAATTTTGTTAATTAAGCCCTTTCATTTGATACCCATTACACGGCATCATAAAAATTTTTTTTAGCTCTTATCATTTATCAATCAATCAATCAATCCAATATGCTTGTAAACAGATAGTAGTACAGAATAAACAGTAAAATTAAAAATGTAAAATTTATGTACTCTAGAGGGCGCCATTTTCAATTTAGTTCAAAGATCAAAAATATTTATTGTATGAAGAGAACCTACTATTCTTTCTTTTTACTATGACATGGATTCGTCGTCTTGGTTGAATAGATAACATAAAATAAATATCCTTTATTGCACACCAAATATACTCAGGAAATGCATTGGACTATGCTATTTTTACGGAAAAAGTAGCCTATGTCCTTCCCAGTGACACAGGCTACCTGCATGCCAAAACAAAAATGTGAAAAGGTAACAAGCATACAAACAAACACATTTTCACATTTATAATATCGATGCATCAGTAATATACATACCTAACTGGCGAACGAGATCACGGATGTCCTCCACCAGCAGGTCGACCCTGTAAGCGGACGCGTTGTCCGGCTTCTCCGAATCAGCGTAGCCACGCAGGTCGAAAGCGATGCACCTGCAAAAGCGCACTTCGTTATAATACAATAGGGATGACGACAGCATCAGAAATAAATTATGAACTCTTGATCACTAAATTGCGTCCTCCTACTTAAACTTCGAAAAACCTTACTCGTTTTGTTTTCCATCAAGTCTTCGATTTTTAATTCACCAAAATCACAAAATGAGTACATAAATGACGCTGCTAAACTATGACGTCACGCCTAGGTATTTCAAACATTAGAACAAAATGTCGTTTTAGACAGATAATAAAAAGTAACTCAGATGACTAGCATTCGTCATCCCTATTCAGGTCGAGTTTTTTGCAACTGGAGTTTCCATATAAACGTAGTTCCGCTTTAATACAAAAACTGCATGCCAGATTGAATCCAAACTTTGCGAATATATTGAGTAGACATATCGATGTTTGTAATTAGTTTTTATTGTAGTAAATTGAAACATAACTAAACGAGGGCTTAGATTAGTTTTGTATTGAAAGTTCGATACTTCTCTTATTTTTTACCCGACTGCGCCAGAAGGAGGGTTATGTTTTTCGAGAGTATGTATGTATGTATGTATGTTTGTATGTATAATTGTTTGGCACGCTCTGCAGCCTGAACGGCTGGATGGATTTTAGCTTGAGACGTGTTGTTAGATTCGTATTTACTGTGAGAGTGACACTGGGTATATCAAAATAAAAAAAACAAAATGGCGGATTTTTGGCGCAAAATTCAAATGTTTGACACACTCTGCAGCCTGAACGGCTCGATGAATTATAGCTTGAGGGTTGTCGTTAGATACGTTTTTACTGTGAGAATGACACTGGGTATATCAAATTAAATAAAAACATAATGCCGGATTTTTGGCGCCAAATTCAAATGAACTCATTCAATAATAAAACTAAAAAAAATGAATAAAATAAAAAACGGTAATTTAAAAAACTAAAAAACCCGCCTGCGTTTCTATGTAATTTGGAAATGAAAAACCCTAAAACAAGAAAGTCGTCATACCCGATTGCACTTAACTTAAGAAAAATTGTACCAGTCGGGACCCATTCTAGAAATGGAGGCATAGTGAATTGAGAGCACATACCTATATTACCTTGCAGATTACTCCAATATACTGACTAGACGGCTGACTTTCTAGAATGGGTCCCGACTGCTACAATTTTTCTTAAGTTAAGTGCAATCGGGTATGACGACTTTCTTGTTTTAGGGTTTTTCATTTCCAAATTACATAGAAACGCAGGCGGGTTTTTTAGTTTTTTAAATTACCGTTTTTTTTCCGTTTTATATTAGTAGGTACATCGAAAACTAATTAGAAACATCGAATTGTGTCTACTCAATATATTCACAAAGTGGTTTTTGTATTAAAGCGGAACTACGTTTGTATGGAAACTCGAGCCTCCTGGGGAGTAAGAAGTTAAAGGTTGTAAGAAATCGGCCTAGTGTATGTCGGAGTCGCACATCAAGGGTTTTGTATCACCAAACATCATAATCATCATCGCCATATCAGCTGATAGACATCCACTGCAGACGAAGACGTTACCCAATGCTTTCCAGAACGATCGATCGCGGCACTACCCGCATAGCGGCTTTCCTTCACCAATTCTTCGGCCCACCGGGTAGGAGGCCTGCCTACGCTACGTCTTTTGATGCGTGGTCGCCACTCGAGAACTTTACTGCCCCAATGGCGATATTCCCCGCCACTACCACTGAAGTTTATCGATTCTGTGATTTATATCGATCACCATGGTTCTCCTGCGGATCTTCTCATTTCTGATTCAATTCCGTAAAACTCGCTCAAAGCCTTCATAAACACCATAAAAAATGTTCGGGATCCTCAGCAGTTGTCCGACTTACACTTTTCAGGATATCCGCTATACTGTGTGTATTGGATAGGGATTTGTCATTCGATGAAACACACCACGTTTAACGTTAACATTCAATATTTTCATTTTTCTCAGTTTTTTTCTCTTTTACTATTATTTTTCAGGATATCCGCTATACTGTGTGTATTGGATAGGGATTTGTCATTCGATGAAACACACCACGTTTAACGTTAATATTCAATATTATCATTTTCCTTAGTTTTTTTCTTTTTACTATTATTTTTCAGGATATCCGCTATACTGTATATATCCCCGATATTTAAAGGGCCACAATTCATCAATGAGAAACCCCCCATAGGGGGTCGCATATCCATACATTCTTACAAACTGTCGCGTTTATAATATTAGTAGGATGTGTCAACCATGTTAACTTTGTTTATAAACTAATTATCTGAAACCAAATATTTTCTTTAAGGCCCATGTCGGGTAAAAATATACAACTATGTTTTTGTAATTTTCAATACAGTTGCTCGAAAAGTGGTATATTTTATATGCAAGTGTGCGCAAAATTGATTTTACCGCTCATGTGCTTTTTCTTTACCATGTGCTTTTATCATATGTTTTTTCTAAGTCGGAGGAATAAGACATTTCTAGCAAATAAAAAAAATATCAAATCATACAGAATCTTCTTTAAGACTTTTGAAAGGAGAATTTTAAAAGAGATAGGTTGTTCCTCCGTGAGGTTAGTTCATAACTCTAGCTGATTAGATTCTCTTTGAGTAATATCATTGTGAAGAAAAGAGAATAAATATAAACGCATAGGTTACACCAAGGAAAAGGTCATCTTTTCCAAGGATTATTATTCCAAGCCTTATTGTAGTCTATTTATGATAATATTAAAAAAAACTTACGCAAGTGTACGTGTGCTATCTAAAATATGGCGCAATTTTTGTAAACTGAATTGAGATATTTTAGTTGTGAAAACTAATAAAATTATGAATTATTAATATATGTATGTGTAATAAAAAATATATTTATGTGTATTTATAAGAAAAAACAAAGTGAGATTACTTCCCGGACATTTAAAACGAGCCACAAAGTTGCGTAAAATGAACTTTGGCTGCGGAAACCTTGATAGGTATGTACCCATGTTATTTTGTGTTTTTGTCGCGGTCGCTTTTTATTTTACCTGTTTTCTTACAAGTGTATTGAAAAACGTCGTATGACACATGGGTTACGAACTAACTAGTATCTAATCTGTGACTGGGTGTAAAAGGAAATAACAAACGCGTGACAATGGTAAACCCTCGCCTGCGGCTCAGGCTTACAAATGTCACTCGTTTGTTGTTGACCTTTTTACCACCCTTGTATCATAAATAACTATTTCAATACAGTTGCTCGAAAAGTGGTCCTTTATATGCCAGTCAAGTGTCCGCAAAATTGATTTTACCGCACTCGTGCTTTTACTTTATCACTTTCTTTATTTACTAATTTCTTGCTCGGAGAAACAAGACGTTTCTAGCAAATAAAAAATATAATAACCAAAGACACAGAATCCTCTTTAAGAATTTTGAAAGGAGAATTTTAAAAGAGATAGGTAGTTCCTCCTAGTTAGTACATAACGCTAGCTGTTTAGATTCTCTTTGAGTTATATTATATCTTTGTGAAGAAAAAAGAAAATATGAATGAAGTGGAACCGGTAACACCAAGGAATAGTTCATCTTTTCCAAAGAGGTTAAGTATCCCAAGCCTTATTGTAGTCTATTTATGATAATAAAAAAAAACTTGCGCATGCGTACGTGTGCTAGCTATAATATGGCGCAAATTTCGTAAAACTGAATTGAGATGTTTTAGTTGTGAAAACTAATAAAATTAAGAATAGTTAATATTATGTAATAAAAAATATACTTATGTGTATGTATTAGAAAAAACAAAGTGAGATTACTCCCCGGACATTTCAAATAAGCCACAGATCGTGTAAAATGAACTTTGGTTGCTGTAACCTTGATAGGTATGTACACCCATGTATTTTGTTTTTCTGTCACGGTCGTTTTTTTTATTTTATCTATTTTTCTCACAACTGTATTGAAAAAATTTGTATGATACATAGGTGTAAAAGGAAATAACTTGACTTGAATAAATTGACCTTTTTTCCACCCTTGTATCATAAATAACTACTATGATATTAATTAGATATTATTCACCGACTAGGCACAAAAAAATAATAAGTAATAATAAGGTGGGTAATAATAAAAAAAATGAAGGTTACACCTCTAAGATTAACTTATAAATACAATAAAATACAATAAATTTGCAGTAAGTGCCAGGCCAGTGAATAGATCCTGGATCAGCATATTTTTATAGGTGAATGCCCCATAACGCTAATGTTTGTGTAATGTTTTTCTAATTACTGTGTACTTTTTTTAGGTCTTATATTTAATATTTTATTTGCACCATTAAACATCTGTGAGCACGAACTTAACTCATCAATTCATACGATAGTACTAATATATACGAGTATACTGTGCCTACGATGTGCTACAATATTTTTTTTCTGTGTAATGAAAAATATGTTTTCTCCTGAATTCGCAGCAGTACAGACTTTAAAATGGTCTCATTTGAAAGGTAAATTAATTTATCTAGTGTTCCACACATAAAATTTACCGAAACATTTGAGGAAAAAACAAGAAAAAAATTCAAAAAATTTTATTTTATTTTGTTACTGCAATAACGAGGTCATTAAATGAAATGTGGTGTATTAAATGACCCTAAAATATAGGTAATCCTGTCCAATACACACTGTATAATAAATATTTTGAGAAAATTTTAACCAGCTCTCTTTTACGGTTTAAAAGATACAGATATAGGACTGACGGACAGACAGACAGCATATGCTTAATAATAGGATCCCGTTAGCACTCTTTGTGTACAGAACCCTGGAAAAAAGTAAATACGAGGTTTTTTTTTAACCGCCAGGGCTTTTGCAACCGCGGTTGTTAAAATCAGACTATATTATATAATAAGTGGCAGTGGGCGGGGTACATAGCTCGTAGAACAGATGGCCGTTGGGTAAGTAAAGTTCTCGAGTGGCGACCGCACACCGGAAAACGTAGTGAAAAAAAAAACGGTAATTTAAAAAACTAAAAAACCCGCCTGCGTTTCTATGTAATTTGGAAATGAAAAACCCTAAAACAAGAAAGTCGTCATACCCGATTGCACTTAACTTAAGAAAAATTGTACCAGTCGGGACCCATTCTAGAAATGGAGGCATAGTGAATTGAGAGCACATACCTATATTACCTTGCAGATTACTCCAATATACTGACTAGACGGCTGACTTTCTAGAATGGGTCCCGACTGCTACAATTTTTCTTAAGTTAAGTGCAATCGGGTATGACGACTTTCTTGTTTTAGGGTTTTTCATTTCCAAATTACATAGAAACGCAGGCGGGTTTTTTAGTTTTTTAAATTACCGTTTTTTTTCCGTTTTATATTAGTAGGTACATCGAAAACTAATTAGAAACATCGAATTGTGTCTACTCAATATATTCACAAAGTGGTTTTTGTATTAAAGCGGAACTACGTTTGTATGGAAACTCGAGCCTCCTGGGGAGTAAGAAGTTAAAGGTTGTAAGAAATCGGCCTAGTGTATGTCGGAGTCGCACATCAAGGGTTTTGTATCACCAAACATCATAATCATCATCGCCATATCAGCTGATAGACATCCACTGCAGACGAAGACGTTACCCAATGCTTTCCAGAACGATCGATCGCGGCACTACCCGCATAGCGGCTTTCCTTCACCAATTCTTCGGCCCACCGGGTAGGAGGCCTGCCTACGCTACGTCTTTTGATGCGTGGTCGCCACTCGAGAACTTTACTGCCCCAATGGCGATATTCCCCGCCACTACCACTGAAGTTTATCGATTCTGTGATTTATATCGATCACCATGGTTCTCCTGCGGATCTTCTCATTTCTGATTCAATTCCGTAAAACTCGCTCAAAGCCTTCATAAACACCATAAAAAATGTTCGGGATCCTCAGCAGTTGTCCGACTTACACTTTTCAGGATATCCGCTATACTGTGTGTATTGGATAGGGATTTGTCATTCGATGAAACACACCACGTTTAACGTTAACATTCAATATTTTCATTTTTCTCAGTTTTTTTCTCTTTTACTATTATTTTTCAGGATATCCGCTATACTGTGTGTATTGGATAGGGATTTGTCATTCGATGAAACACACCACGTTTAACGTTAATATTCAATATTATCATTTTCCTTAGTTTTTTTCTTTTTACTATTATTTTTCAGGATATCCGCTATACTGTATATATCCCCGATATTTAAAGGGCCACAATTCATCAATGAGAAACCCCCCATAGGGGGTCGCATATCCATACATTCTTACAAACTGTCGCGTTTATAATATTAGTAGGATGTGTCAACCATGTTAACTTTGTTTATAAACTAATTATCTGAAACCAAATATTTTCTTTAAGGCCCATGTCGGGTAAAAATATACAACTATGTTTTTGTAATTTTCAATACAGTTGCTCGAAAAGTGGTATATTTTATATGCAAGTGTGCGCAAAATTGATTTTACCGCTCATGTGCTTTTTCTTTACCATGTGCTTTTATCATATGTTTTTTCTAAGTCGGAGGAATAAGACATTTCTAGCAAATAAAAAAAATATCAAATCATACAGAATCTTCTTTAAGACTTTTGAAAGGAGAATTTTAAAAGAGATAGGTTGTTCCTCCGTGAGGTTAGTTCATAACTCTAGCTGATTAGATTCTCTTTGAGTAATATCATTGTGAAGAAAAGAGAATAAATATAAACGCATAGGTTACACCAAGGAAAAGGTCATCTTTTCCAAGGATTATTATTCCAAGCCTTATTGTAGTCTATTTATGATAATATTAAAAAAAACTTACGCAAGTGTACGTGTGCTATCTAAAATATGGCGCAATTTTTGTAAACTGAATTGAGATATTTTAGTTGTGAAAACTAATAAAATTATGAATTATTAATATATGTATGTGTAATAAAAAATATATTTATGTGTATTTATAAGAAAAAACAAAGTGAGATTACTTCCCGGACATTTAAAACGAGCCACAAAGTTGCGTAAAATGAACTTTGGCTGCGGAAACCTTGATAGGTATGTACCCATGTTATTTTGTGTTTTTGTCGCGGTCGCTTTTTATTTTACCTGTTTTCTTACAAGTGTATTGAAAAACGTCGTATGACACATGGGTTACGAACTAACTAGTATCTAATCTGTGACTGGGTGTAAAAGGAAATAACAAACGCGTGACAATGGTAAACCCTCGCCTGCGGCTCAGGCTTACAAATGTCACTCGTTTGTTGTTGACCTTTTTACCACCCTTGTATCATAAATAACTATTTCAATACAGTTGCTCGAAAAGTGGTCCTTTATATGCCAGTCAAGTGTCCGCAAAATTGATTTTACCGCACTCGTGCTTTTACTTTATCACTTTCTTTATTTACTAATTTCTTGCTCGGAGAAACAAGACGTTTCTAGCAAATAAAAAATATAATAACCAAAGACACAGAATCCTCTTTAAGAATTTTGAAAGGAGAATTTTAAAAGAGATAGGTAGTTCCTCCTAGTTAGTACATAACGCTAGCTGTTTAGATTCTCTTTGAGTTATATTATATCTTTGTGAAGAAAAAAGAAAATATGAATGAAGTGGAACCGGTAACACCAAGGAATAGTTCATCTTTTCCAAAGAGGTTAAGTATCCCAAGCCTTATTGTAGTCTATTTATGATAATAAAAAAAAACTTGCGCATGCGTACGTGTGCTAGCTATAATATGGCGCAAATTTCGTAAAACTGAATTGAGATGTTTTAGTTGTGAAAACTAATAAAATTAAGAATAGTTAATATTATGTAATAAAAAATATACTTATGTGTATGTATTAGAAAAAACAAAGTGAGATTACTCCCCGGACATTTCAAATAAGCCACAGATCGTGTAAAATGAACTTTGGTTGCTGTAACCTTGATAGGTATGTACACCCATGTATTTTGTTTTTCTGTCACGGTCGTTTTTTTTATTTTATCTATTTTTCTCACAACTGTATTGAAAAAATTTGTATGATACATAGGTGTAAAAGGAAATAACTTGACTTGAATAAATTGACCTTTTTTCCACCCTTGTATCATAAATAACTACTATGATATTAATTAGATATTATTCACCGACTAGGCACAAAAAAATAATAAGTAATAATAAGGTGGGTAATAATAAAAAAAATGAAGGTTACACCTCTAAGATTAACTTATAAATACAATAAAATACAATAAATTTGCAGTAAGTGCCAGGCCAGTGAATAGATCCTGGATCAGCATATTTTTATAGGTGAATGCCCATAACGCTAATGTTTGTGTAATGTTTTTCTAATTACTGTGTACTTTTTTTAGGTCTTATATTTAATATTTTATTTGCACCATTAAACATCTGTGAGCACGAACTTAACTCATCAATTCATACGATAGTACTAATATATACGAGTATACTGTGCCTACGATGTGCTAGGTACAATATTTTTTTTCTGTGTAATGAAAAATATGTTTTCTCCTGAATTCGCAGCAGTACAGACTTTAAAATGGTCTCATTTGAAAGGTAAATTAATTTATCTAGTGTTCTACACAAAAAAATTACCGAAACATTTGAGGAAAAAATAAGAAAAAAATTCAAAAAATTTTATTTTATTTTTATTTTGTTGAAGCTACTGCAATAACGAGGTCATTAAATGAAATGTGGTGTATTACATGTCCTTAAAATATCGGTAATCCTGTCCAATACACACTGTATAATAAATATTTTGAGAAAATTTTAACCAGCTCTCTTTTACGGTTTAAAAGATACAGATATAGGACTGACGGACAGACAGACAGCATATGCTTAATAATAGGATCCCGTTAGCACTCTTTGTGTACAGAACCCTGGAAAAAAGTAAATACGAGGTTTTTTTCAACCGCCAGGGTTTTTGCAACCGCGGTTGTTAAAATCAGACTATAATTATTATATATTAAGTGGCAGTGGGCGGGGTACATAGCTCGTAGAACAGATGGCCGTTGGGTAAGTAAAGTTCTCGAGTGGCGACCGCACACCGGAAAACGTAGTGTAGGAAGGCCTCCCACTCGGTGGACTGATGACCTGGTGAAGATCGCGGGAAGCCGCTGGATGCGAGAAGCGCAGACCGGTCGTCGTGGAAATCCTTGGGGGAGGCCTTTGTCCAGCAGTGGGCGTCTTTCAGCTGATATAACGATGATGATGATATTGAGCAAACAGGATACAGACCAATATAATCACAGCTCTACAAAAAAATTTTTTTGATGTTTTCAAGAGCCCAGATTACGAATTTATACATGAAAGTATTATATTAGGTCGGGGAAAAAGTTTCTTCGTATTTCGTATGCAAATTCAAACAGGGCGAACAAAACGAGCTGCATCTTGAACGTTCAGATTTCCATACTGGAAACGCTTGAACCAAGTTTGTGCCACTGATTGATACTGCATTAGGTCAATAATTAATTAATATACAGGGTCTTCGGCAGATGGTTGAAAATACGAAAATGGGGGATAGGTGGGGTCGCCTCCCACCTATTTTGAGAATTAAAAAAAATCTAGGACTTGTAATTTTTTTTACAGGATTTTTTTTCCTTTTTTTAGAAATTTTGCCATTTTTATAACTTTGAAGACATGTAACTTTTTTTTTTTAAAGCTAGCTCCAAAATCTTTTTTTTAATAGACTTTTATAAGATTGTCGGCTCTAAAAAAAATTATGTTTGTTTCAAGTTATTGCTAAAAACAAAAATGTGGGCCCCCGAACTTAAAAAAAAAGTTGAACAAAAATTTAAAAGTCAACTTTGCGATGCATTTAAAAAAAAAATAATGGGGCTGGAAGGCTTCTGTTTTTTTTAAAACATCTCTAAAGCTTAGGCTTTTGAATGGTATGTCATTTGTTTCGGTATCTTTTTTGTAACCGGAGTTGTTAATTTTTTTTACTCAATTGGACCATGTTGACGAAATTCCACTAGTTACATGTTTTGTGAAATGTATCAAATGCAAAGTTGAAAATAATGTAAATACTTACTGTTGGGACGGTTACAAAGAGCAGGTACGTTTTTTTACATTCTTGCACACACATAATGGCTATCTTTTGTCATTTATTGGCATATTGGAGTTAGCACTTCCATGCAGCAGGTAAATTGAGCCATTTTAAACCACAACAAACTCTTAACAAAACGTCTGATAATAACAAAAAGTGACAAACAACAAAAAAACTTAACAAAATCACAAACACAGCAAAGTGAAATTAACGAAAACAAAAAAAAAACGTTAACGTTATTAACGTTTGTGATTTTGTTAAGTTTTTTTGTTGTTTGTCACTTTTTGTTATTATCAGACGTTTTGTTAAGAGTTTGTTGTGGTTTAAAATGGCTCAATTTACCAATGCGGAATATGCGGACATTTTATTGGCATATGGAAGTGCTAACTCCAATATGCCAATAAATGACAAAAGATAGCCATTATGTGTGTGCAAGAATGTAAAAAAACGTACCTGCTCTTTGTAACCGTCCCAACAGTAAGTATTTACATTATTTTCAACTTTGCATTTGATACATTTCACAAAACATGTAACTAGTGGAATTTCGTCAACATGGTCCAATTGAGTAAAAAAAATTAACAACTCCGGTTACAAAAAAGATACCGAAACAAATGACATACCATTCAAAAGCCTAAGCTTTAGAGATGTTTTAAAAAAAACAGAAGCCTTCCAGCCCCATTATTTTTTTTTAAATGCATCGCAAAGTTGACTTTTAAATTTTTGTTCAACTTTTTTTTCAAGTTCGGAGGCCCACATTTTTGTTTTTAGCAATAACTTGAAACAAACATAATTTTTTTTAGAGCCGACAATCTTATAAAAGTCTATTAAAAAAAAGATTTTGGAGCTAGCTTTAAAAAACAAAAAGTTAGATGTGTTCAAAGGTATAAAAATGGCAAAATTTCTAAAAAAAGGAAAAAAATCCTGTAAAAAAAATTACAAGTCCTAGATTTTTTTTAATTCTCAAAATAGGTGGGAGGCGACCCCACCTATCCCCCATTTTCGTATTTTCAACCATCTGCCGAAGACCCTGTATAATAGTAATTGTTGTTAGACACTAATATTATATAATGTTCTTGTGCAATAATTGTGTGATTTATTTTTAAGATATTCGAATTGTTTTTTATCCTACATTCCTACTGCTGTTTTTATTAATTTTTAATATGCAAATAATATTTTTTGTTTTGTAACATTCACGTTTGGCTAGACCGTAAGTGTTTGTTTATCAAATAAATAAATAAATAACAGAACAAATTTTAATCGCGGCCTGTGTTGTATTTTTACCTTTTTTTAACATGAAATTTTAAAATGTAGCGAATTTCTCGTTACTTTCACTCGTTTTCGTAGACAGAAAAAACAATTTTAAAATTACGGTTTTTTTATTTGTTTATATTTTAATAAAATTCCGAAAGTTCACTTATTTAATTGTGTTATTACCAGCCAGGTACAAATAATACAAGCAAAGCAATGACTTCTATATTACTGGAAATCTGTGAAGCAAAGAGATTTGATTACAAATTGATAGTTACAAAATACGAAGAAACTTTTTCTCTGACCTATTATGTGCTCTTGTTTTTATGTTTATTGCCTATCTTATATTTTGTTTCAATTATCGGCTTGTTAGTAATAAAATTTATTTTCCCAGTCATACCCCCCCCCCCCCCCCCCCACTGCCACTTAATATATAATAATTATAGTCTGATTTTAACAACCGCGGTTGCAAAAGCCCTGGCGGTTGAAAAAAACCTCGTATTTACTTTTTTCCAGGGTTCTGTACACAAAGAGTGCTAACGGGATCCTATTATTAAGCATATGCTGTCTGTCTGTCCGTCAGTCCTATATCTGTAATTCTGTATCTTTTAAACCGTAAAAGAGAGCTGGTTAAAATTTTCTCAAAATATTTATTATACAGTGTGTATTGGACAGGATTACCGATATTTTAAGGACATGTAATACACCACATTTCATTTAATGACCTCGTTATTGCAGTAGCTTCAAAAAAATAAAATAAAATTTTTTAAATTTTTTTTCTTACTTTTTCCTCAAATGTTTCGGTAAATTTTATGCGTGGATTACTAGATAAATTAATTTACCTTTCAAATGAGACCATTTTAAAGTCTACGTACTGCTGCGAATTCAAGAGAAAACGTATTTTTTATTACACAGAAAAAAAATATTGTAGCACATCGTAGGCACAGTATACTCGTATATATTAGTACTATCGTATGAATTGATGAGTTAAGTTCGTGCTCACAGATGCTTAATGGTGGAAATAAAATATGAAATATAAGACCTAAAAAAAGTACACAGTAATTAGAAAAACATTACACAAACATTAGCGTTATGGGCATTCACCTATAAAAATATGCTGATCCAGGATCTATTCACTGGCCTGGCACTTACTGCAAATTTATTGTATTTTATTGTATTTATTAGTAAGTAGCTATAAGTTAGTCTTAGTGGTGTAACCTTAATTTTTTTATTATTACCCACCTTATTATTACTATTTTTTGTGCCTAGTCGGTGAATAATATCTAATAATTAATATCATAATAGTTATTTATGATACAAGGGTGGAAAAAAGGTCAATTTATTCAAGTCAAGTTATTTCCTTTTACACCTATGTATCATACAAAGTTTTTCAATACAGTTGTGAGAAAATAGATAAAATAAAAAAACGACCGTGACAGAAAAACAAAATACATGTGTAGGTACATACCTATCAAGGTTACAGCAACCAAAGTTCATTTTACACGATATGTGGCTTATTTTAAATGTCCGGGGAGTAATCTCACTTTGTTTTTTTTTAATACATACACATAAGTATATTTTTTATTACACATTAACTATTCTTAATTTTATTATTTTTCACAACTAAAACATCTCAATTCAGTTTTACGAAATTTGCGCCATATTTTAGCTAGCACACGTACGCATGCGCTTTTTTTTTTTTATTATTATAAATAGACTACAATAAGGCTTGGGATACTTAACCTCTTTGGAAAAGATGAACTATTCCTTGGTGTTACCGGTTCCACTTCATTCACAACCTCATTCCCCCTCTCCATTTCATCATCGGACGACCAGGCGCGGAGGGCGGTTCCATCCCTTTGTCGTCAATGTTCCACCTTTACGCACGAAGCGTTTTGCGTCTTCGTTCATCATGCGAACGGCCAAGGAGTGGAATTCCCTTCCGGCGTCTGTATTCCCCGATTCGTACAATTTAGGAATCTTCAAGACGAGAGTGAATAGGCACTATTTGAGCTTGCATGTCACATCCTCGGCTGCATCGGCACTTACCATCAGGTGAGGTGCAGCCAAACGTACTCAAATTTTTAATTTCTGAAATTGAATTTCTCGTTACTTTCACTCATTTTCGTAGACAGAAAAAACTATTTTAAAATTACGGTTTTTTTATTTGTTTATATTTTAATAAAATTCCGAAAGTTCACTTATTTAATTGTGTTATTACCAGCCAGGTACAAATAATACAAGCAAAGCAATGACTTCTATATTACTGGAAATCTGTGAAGCAAAGAGATTTGATTACAAATTGATAGTTACAAAATACGAAGAAACTTTTTCTCTGACCTATTATGTGCTCTTGTTTTTATGTTTATTGCCTATCTTATATTTTGTTTCAATTATCGGCTTGTTAGTAATAAAATTTATTTTCCCAGTCATCATTACAGTTCTGCGCAAAAAAACGAGAGCAAATCTTACAAAGTCATTGATAGTTTCATGAATTGTGAGCATAAATATATTCAAAATCGGTCTCATTTTTAGGGCAACAAAACCACTGTAGACCAGTGTAATAATTATTATTGGTCAAACCCAGTTCTGGTCCGATTTACACAACCGCAGTCCAATGCAATCTGAGTCATCAACATTATGGCCCTAGTGGGTTTTCCCAACAGCCTACCAACCTACCTACAAGGACTTATATGCTTGAGACTTGACATGACTCGACCCACCACGTAAAACATTAAAAAGACACCGTCGTAGGTAGGAAGTGTAATACGAAATAGTCCTTACTAATATTGTGAACCCGAAAGTATGTATACAAGGTGTAAAAAAAAATGGTGTAGGTCCCGTTAACTGGGACTTCTACTCATCATACTGAACAACTTTAAGTTTGCTGATATCACGAAAAAATATTTGAACTCTTCATACAAAACGATCAGCTGGTTGACCAAGTTTGTGCATTTTTGTACGGAGCGTCGAATTTTTTTTTGGAGAATTGACTATGGTTTACTTGGGGAAAGTTATTCAGTATGATGAGTAGAAGCCCCAGTTAACGGGAGCTACACCAATTTTGATACATCCTGTATATGGATGTATGGGTGTTTGTTAGATACTCTTTCACGCCACAACAGATAAACGGATCTGGATGAAATTTGGTAGGCAGACAGATTAGGACCTGGATTAACATTATAGGAGATCGGACAGCATCAAAAATAAATTACGAAATATGATTTCCTAAATTGCTCTCCTCTAGAAGTTTGAAAAAACCTTAGGTACTTGTTTTGTTTTTCATCACATCTTCAATTTTTATTTGATCAATTTCACAAAATAAGTTCGTCAATTACGCTAAAAATCTATGACGTCACTTGTGGGTATTTCAAACAGTTTTAGAACAAGATTTCGTTTTAGACAGATTAAAAGAAATTTAGTGTTTTCTTAAGAGGACTGTGAAGCTGCGACTTTTCATACAAACGGCGATAACGATTTCCACCTCTTAAAAGTTAACCGATTTGGGCCAATTTTTGATAGGTTGTCAGTCAGAACAAAAGCTAGGCTTATACGTTTTTGTTTTTTTGATAAAGATAATAAGTTTAATTTTATTGTCGTTCACGTGTTTTTATAAAAAACTAATTTGGGCCATTTTTTAAATTTATAATCAGTAATTTAAAAGACGAAACGTATGAGCCTAGCTTTTGTTCTGACTGACAACCTGTCAAAAATTGGTCCAAATCGGTTAACATTTAAGAGGTGAAAATGTTATCGCCGTTTGTATGAAAAGTCGAATTTTCGCCGTGGGTTCACAGCCTCTTTAAGTACGTTATTAATTTTATGCAAGGAACGGCGGTCCGAATTTTGAATTGAGTTAACCGTGTCATGTGGGGTATCGTGTGAAAGGGCTTCATTGGCATAAGCCTCAACAGATTTTAATTATTTTTATTATGTTTAGTTTTCGATTTATGACGGAGAATAAAAGAAAATCTTTTCCCTTTTTTATATGTATAGGTAGGTACCTAATAATTTTGGTGTATTTGGTACCTTACAGTTTGCACTGTTATCATTTATAAGTACCTACAAATTTGTACGGAACCCTCGTTGGGCGAGTCCGACTCGCTCTTGTCCGGTTTTTTTAATTTGAGTAGCTACAACCTACGAGACTGATAAAGACTAAATAATAGCATCTAATAGGTTAAACCTACCTAGTTCTGTTGATTGTAATTGTAGATTATAAATGTTGGTACGGGTACCAAGTACAAGCAGTTATAATATAGGTATATGAAGTTTTTGTTCTTTTATATTACAATTTTATTGTTCTTTATTTTAATTACGTAAAACTAGATCTCTTAAATCATTTTGTGATGGGTATAAAACTTTAATACCTATTTTGTGATTGTTTAAGAATTACGTTGGCTACTAAGTACAAATGTTTACAAGTACCTATTACGACTGATTATTATAACTTAACTGGCTGTCCCGGCGAACTACGTACCGCCTTACATTACATTACACTGCCCTACCCTACCCTACCCTACCCTACACTACACTATCCTACCCTACCCTACACTACCCTAACCTACACTACCCTACCCTACATACACTACACTACACTACCCTACCCTACACTACCCTACACTACACTACACTACCCTACCCTACCCTACCCTACCCTACCCTACACTACCCTACCCTACATACACTACACTACAATACCCTACCCTACACTACCCTACACTACACTACCCTACACTACACTACACTACCCTACACTACACTACCCTACCCTACCCTACACTAGTCTACCCTAAAATAAAATAGATGTTGGCCGATTCTCAGACCTACTCAATTTGCTCACAAAATTTCATGAGAATCGGTCAAGCCGTTTCGGAGGAGTACGGGAACGAACATTGTGACACGAGAATTCTACTATATAAAAATAAGTCGGGTTTTCCTTCCTGACGTTATAACTCCAGAACGGCTGGACCGATTTGGCTAATTCTTTTTTTGTCGAGTTCGTTATTGTCAGGAGAAGGTTCTTATGTAGGGTAGGATAGGGTAGGGTAGGGTAGGGTAGGGTTGGGTATTGTAGTGTAGTGTAGGGTAGGGTAGTGTAGGGTAGGGTAGGGTAGTGTAGGGTAGGGTAGGGTAGGGTAGGGTAGTGTAGTGTAGTGTAGGGTAAGGTAGGGTAGTGTAGGGTAGTGTAGTGTATGTAGGGTAGAGTAGGGTAGGGTAGTGTAGTGTAGGGTAGAGTAGTGTAGTTTAAGGTAGGAAAATATAGGGTAGGGTAGTGTAGGGTAGGGTTGGGTAGTGTAGTTTAGGGTAGTGTAGTGTATGTAGGGTAGGGCAGGGTAGTGTAGGGTAGGGTAGGGTAGTGTAGGGTAGGGTAGTGTAGTGTAGTGTAGGGTAGTGTAGTGTAGGGTAGTGTAGGGTAGGGTAGTGTAGTGTATGTAGGGTAGGGTAGGGTAATGTAGGGTAGGGTAGGGTAGTGTAGGGTAGGGTAGTGTAGTGTTGGGTAGAGTAGTGTAGGGTAGGGTAGTGTAGGGTAGGGTAGTGTAGTGTAGGCTAGGGCAGTGTAATGTAATGTAAGGCGGTACGTAGTTCGCCGGGACAGCTAGTTTTATATATAAGATTTGTATTACAACTAAATCAAGAGCGTCGGTGGCGTAACGGCTAGGACCGCCGCCTCCTGTCCGGGAGGTCGTGGTTCGAATCCTGCCACGTACCAATGTGTTTTCGAATTAAGATTTCATATGTACGTTTATCCGACGCTGTAACGGTGAAGGAAAACATAGGAAACTTGCACACGCCTGCGAAGAAACTCGCAGGTTGTGTGTGAACTCGACCAACCCACACTGGGCCCGCGTGATCGACTAAGGCCCGATCGCCCTAATTCAGAGTAGGCTCGAGCCTACGAGTCCCCTCGGTGGGGACGTATATGAGCTGATATGATGGTATGATGAATTGTAAATTAGGTTAAGAAAGCAGTTTTGATAAAAGTTAAATCTAAACTGTTGTACAAATAAAGATATTTTGTGGAATATTTCTGTATTTTTGATTTCGTTTTACTTTTAAGGTGTAATAAGTATTAAAGTTCTAAATATAAATATTATTTTTATTGATACTAAAATGAATAATTAAGTATTAGTTTGCAAAGATTTAGATAATTTGTCATTCATTTTTGTACTAAACTGGCATAAGAAAAACTCCGTTTCTTCGTTTGATATAAATGTTATCAGTTAAACTTGCTATACATCTCTCTCTCGCGATTTCCTAAAAAAGTGAAATTTTAGTTTTTTCCAGTATATTATTAAACGTACGATATAGTAGGCTACTGTTTTCCACGCTCCACTGCGCCTCCCTCGGAGACAGTCATAGAAACTATGTTCACGCGAGCGAAGCAGCAGGCAAAAGCTAGTTATTCATAATCCTTTGCTTCTTGTGACATTCTGGTGTACAGATCGTAAACTATATTCCTACTTTTACGTGCACTGGTGTGTCAAGTCACATCTGTGGCAAAGTATATATATTAGTACTAATCTGTGGCACGCACTATAATAAAATGTTAGTTAAAGATACTCTCTAAAGTCTATTAAAGTATTATCTGGATCTATATTATCATCTGTACAATACGAATAGTATAAAACAAAGTCCCCCAGCCGCATCTGTCTGTCTGTCTGAACGCGATAAACCCAAAAACTACCAAACGGAATTTCATTCAGTTTTCACCAATGGACCGAGTGATTCATGAGGAAGGTTTCGGTGTATAGTTCCCCGCAAGCCGCTTGCGGCTCGTGCACCCCGCACCCTCTATAAATAGTAGGTAATGTATAAAAGTAACATGTCTTACTAAAGGTTTTTGTTTTGTCGTAATCACATATAGGATAATATATGTTTCCTTTTCGTCTACATTAGGTTACACACTTCAACAACTTCTCAACTAGCTTTAGCTCAGGGCTTCACCTGCGAGGATGTAGTCTTTATGATTGAACTAGCTGTTTCCCGCGGCTTCACCCGCGTCAAAGTATATATATCAGTACCGCGTGGACAACGTTTAAGCGGCTCGCGAGCGTGGAATGAAGTAGCCTATGTGTTAATGCAGGTCCTACTCTGTCTACCTACCAAATTTTAGCTAGATCCGTCCAGTAGTTTTTGCGTGCAAGAGTAACAAACATACATCCATACATTCTTACAAACTTTCGCGTTTATAATATTAAGTAGGATAGGATAGGATTCAAGGGTGCATGGCATTTTTGCTATTGAGAATCCATTGGGAGCTATGCAATTTTCCGGAAAATGAGTTGTCTTATGTTACACCCCGCTCTTTATGCCAAATTTCATAGAAATTAGTTCAGTATTTTCAGCCAGAAATAGTTACACATAAACAGACAGGAATGCTCACTTTCTGAGTTATAATTTTGTTGTAAATTTATCAACTTGTCGTCGTCAGTGGGGCATTAGTATGTTGTAAGACAGGGGGCCTTCCACAAGACGCGTCACTTAAAGCACCGATGTTTGGCCCCAGTGCAAACTGCAGCAGCCTCCAGTAACCGATATCCACTCCACTAATATCCGGAGCAAATTTCAAACTGTCGACTGTTCTGAGATTTTTGTTAAGGCTCTCACGATACAAGCTCGTCGTAATGTGAGGACTATCAGCAATTTCTTAAAGATCACAATTAATCATCGTTTGCCTAAACGCGGGCTCCAGTCAAAGTATTTATATTAGTATACTAACATTCTGCATGGACACTCCCTGCCGCTCACTAGATTGCGACCTCACCCCCTCGTCACCCAGATTGATTAAAATTGGTTACAGTTTGGCTGTTGCAAGTATAGAATTTCACTGCCATTTTGTTTGTTCCGTCATTCCTTTTTTGAAATGTCATTTCTGGCCCGTTGTATGAAGTGTCCAGGGTGTGCCCAGGCGAACGCCGCCGTCTGTCCGATTTTTTTAAAATTCACAATTGGTAAGTCCTTGGCATCATCTCACCTGATGGTAAGTGACAATGATACCGAAGATGGAAGCGTGCTTACCAAGATTCCCCAACGCAATGGAGATCTGGCTATCTTATCTTCAAGACGGAACACATCAATGTTGTTAACCGTGATGTTTAGCGGCAAGACTTAGATAATATAGTGGCAGCTAACCATCAGGCGGACTTAGAAAACGCCCTACCACCAACCAAACCGAGTCTTAAAGTTGAGCCCACCGGGAATCGAACCCGCGGCCTCCTGGTGTGAAGCGAATGGTCTAACCATTACGCGATTATAGTCATCAATCATCATCATATCAGCTCATATACGTCCCCACCGAGGGGCTCGAGCCTACTCTGAATTAGGGCGATCGGGCCTTAGTCGACCACGCGGGCCCAGTGCGGGTTGGTCGACTTCACACACAACCTACGAGTTTCTCCGCAGGCGTGCGCAGGTTCCTCACGATGTTTTCCTTCACCGTAAGAGCATCGGATAAACGTACATATGAAATCTAAATTCGATATCACATTGGTACGTGGCAGGATTCGAACCACGACCTCCCGGACAAGGAGGCGGCGGCCCTAGCTGTTACGCCACCGACGCTTACGCGATTATAGTACAGTTAAGTTATTGTAGCACTTGGTAAGAGAGATATCAAATATTTACCAATAATTCTTGTTGAACTCGACTATCTGGTGTCGCCAGGAGTACCAGAACTCAGGGAACCCATGCACGAACAGCATGAGAGGCTTGGACGGATCTCCGCTTTCCACGTAATGCAGCGTGATATTCTGAAAGTGGATGAACGCGTTTATTATCCTTAATACTGTCCTTCTTCTTATCAGTCAAAGAGCGTCGGTGGCGTAACGGTTACGGGTCCGGGAGGCCGTGGTTCGAACCCCGCCACGTACCAATGTGTTTTCGAATTTGGATTTCATATGTACGTGTATCCGACGCTCTTACGGTGAAGGAAAACATCGTGAGGAAACCTGCACATGCCTGCGGAGAAACTCGCAGGTTGTGTGTAAAGTCGACCAACCCGCACTGGGCCCGCGTGGTCGACTAAGGCCCGATCGCCCTAATTCAGGGTAGGCTCGAGCCCCTCGGTGGGGACTGATATGATGTCACTGTCCTTACTAATATTATAAATGTAAAAATGTGTTTGTTTGTTTGTTACCTTTTCACGCTTCAAAACCTTGGCCAATCTTGATGAAATTCGGCATGCAGGTAGCCTGTGTCACGGGAAAGAACAAAGGCTACTTTTTATCTAGTGAAAATAGCGTAGCCCGATGCAGTTCCTAAGAGAACTTAGAAAAATATTGCTTTTTGGTTATTTTTTTAACTTCGGAACGGAACAATGGATTGTTGTGATTTTTTGCACAGAGATGGTTGAGGGAGTAGGAAATGACATAGACTGCTAATCAGAATAGGCCGATCTGGAGAAAACTAATGTCTACGCTCGCTAGCCGCTTGCGAACAGAAATCATTGAATAACCTCTAATTGAATATTTTTACGTTTAAAAAAATATTTTATTAGGCATTAATAGTAATTTTACCTCGTCTCATTATGGCTTATATCGCCGCCAACGACCAACTTTGTGACCACTTTTAACTTCAATTAAGGATGTTTTTATCGAAAAAAAAAATTTTGTATTTTAAGCCCTTTTGTAATCAAAATTATGGCTAGCGACCGCGGCTATTGCCCCAGATGAAGGGAAAAATAAAGGCTATGATTTCAGGCGGGAAACTCTTGTTTTCATACTTTTCCGTAGTCGGGTTTGAGTTTTTTTAACTTTTATTTAAAATGAATTAAAAACCACAATTTTCGCACGATTCTTACGCAGCGATTGACGTAACAGCCACGTTGCACAGTACGAGCTGACAAGAACTTTATTTCCAAGCTATTTCGTTCGATGTTTGAATCATTGTAAATAGGGACGGAGGAACCTAACCGTGTTATCCAAGGGATAGGCAAAAGTTGCCTAATGTTGCACTTAGCATCACCCGCAGCAACGAGACCTTCATACACATCTGAAATGATATGCGCAGGTTTCCTCGCGATGTTTTCCTTCATCGTTAAATCAATTGGTAAGTTTCGAAAAACTCATTGGTAATATTGGCCTTCCACGGATTCAAACCCGGGACTTCTGGTCCGGAGGACCCTGTCGTTACCATAGAACCACAAAAGCTTTATCTTTTTTTAAATAAGGGAGTGGCCTGTGCTGTTGTGCAGCCCTAGAATAGCATCACCTAATCTCTTCCCGAGGGTAGATTGAAAACCCAAGGATAGGCAGCAGCGTCTTTTCCGCGTACCTACTGTGCTGTGTCACAGATTACTAAATAGTTACTTGCTGTGTCACCACACTAAACACTGCGATATCGCCAACACGTACCCGCCTGCTAAGCTTGTAGCACGGTGCACTGTTATTCATTCTTCGTGAATTCTTCTTTCATCTGATCTTCTTTTCATTCCATCTATTTATTTTCCACGCATGCGCTGTCAATCTATGTGACAATATGATTTTAAATTATTTCCGAACACAATCACAAAAATTACCTAAATCAGATATATTTACCGGCTGCTCTCTTTAAAGGACCCATTTTGGGTCTTATTTTTACCATTAAATTGAATTCTGTAGCACGCATCTTCTTCATCTTCATTTCAAACCCACGCCCTATCTACCAACCTACAAAGCCGTGCTACAACCGTATAGCGATAACGGCAAAACCCGCCGTAGAAAAACCAGAAGCTGCTTATGAATGAAATTGAAATGTTCTATATTGCGGAACAAAAAGGCGAAAACCTGTCACACAATACGAGTATTGTCACCCTCGCAAACAAATTAGGAGTCAGCATCGGGGAGCAAGACATCGTGAGCGCCACGCGAGTAGGGCGCCCTTCTGAGACTTCGGAAGTGCAGACGTCCATGAAACCCCGGCTTATAGTGGTACAGCTGGCAAGGCGCGCGGTGCGCGATCAGCTGCTGCAGGCAGTACATGTTCGGTGCGGCGGCGCCACCACTGAGGCACAGTATTACAATATAGCGGCTTACAGTAGTGCAACGAATGTACTTACGCAGACCAACGGAAGGGTGCTAGTACCTACGCCGTGGCGGCATCGTGAGACATCAAAGGCGTTGCGCTACTGTAAGCCGTGTCGTAATTCTGTGACTGATGGTGAGGGTACGGGCTCGCTCGGCCCTCTGCGTCGGTTTAATGAAAACGAGCGCCTGACCAGAACCAACGGCAAAGTATATATATTAGTACCCAACGGGTTGCTGTTTCGCGTGCTCGCGACATCGTGGGACGTCTTAACTGGCGATTCATCAGGACAAGACAGGGCCGGGTGATTGCACGTTCACATCAGAGTGGCATAGGTGACGCGACGCGCCACTGACTGCGCTTAAATTTCACGAAAAGCGAATTTAACGAAATAAGATCTTGACGATTATAGTACCTACATATTTGACGAAAGACTAATTTGACGAATGTCGTGGCTACCGTGCAGAAGCTAATGTTTGCCGTGTTTTTGGAACCGGTGCTATTGGTTCCACTGCACTGTTAATGACATCACTAAACGATTTACTAAACTGTTCATACACTGAGTGCCTACTTAAATATTATGTCACTATGCTAGCATTAACACCGTCTCATGCTTTGTGTATTTTATCTGTCTTCGTTAACTCCGAGTGGTGAACTGTTTCTGTCAGTGTTTCTATTTTGTCAAGGTATCGTAAGGGCTTGTGCACAAATCACGTAAGGTTCGATAGGGGGGAGGGGGGGTCATGAAAAAATCACGACAGATCACGTTGGGGGTGGGGGGTATAAGGAGATCTCACGTATATTTTTTCTAAAGAGAACGAACAAAGAAAAACATCTAACACATGAGTAGATAGTTTTCTCGGTTTCATTGAAAATAAATCTTCACTTGATAAATACACGTGAGCTTGTGAGGGGGAGGGGGGAGAGCCAATAAGTTTTAGTAAGTATTATTTTTCCAGTTTCGCTACTGTAAGCCATATCGTAATACCATAGTACCTATATATAAGGTGTAACAAAATTAGCTGAAACTAATTTGGTGCTTCCACCCATGAAACTGAACTACTTTCCCCATGGAACCCGTAGTCAAAGCGCAAAAAAAATTGGCTCTCCCATACTAACTCGATTAGCTGATCAGCCAACTTAGTATGGGAAGTTCAAAATTATTTTTGAGACTTGACTATGGGTTTCTTGGGGAAAGTTGTTCAGTTTCATGGGTAGAAGCACCAGTTAAAATAGTTTCAGCTAATTTTGTTAGATATATTAGTTCTAGCGTAGTAATACCATAGTAGAAGGTAATACCACAGTTTTTTTTTAGTTTTTTTTTATTCAGTATTGCGATATTGCCTATATTGTAATTCTGTGTTAATTAATACTGTGCTCCAGGGGAACCTTAAGGGGCTTCCCGCTTCCCCCAGCTAACTGGCGGGCGCCGCTATCAGTTAAAAAATAATTAATCGCTGATTACAAACTTTAACAAAAATTTACAAAGATGAAAATGAAGAATAGGTACTGTAATTTATTTATAAACTATTGATTCTGAACATTCTGTAAATAATCCATATTCAGCAGCATCGATCACTTACCAATAGGTGAGATGATGCCAAAGGCTTACCAATTATGAAAAAAGAATATTGTACGGCGACCTATATTTCAAATAAAATGTATCGTTTACAATTTTCGCTCAGCGAGTAATTGCATTTTCAGGCCAAAAAATCCAAATGGGTCTTGTCTACACCGTTACTTTCGACTCAAGTTATGACTCATATTTTGAAGTATATAAATTTTAAAAAATATAAGTACAGCTATTTTTGTTATGATAATACAAAGTGAGTAATGTTTTTATTTTTTATACTTTCATTGTAGTTTTTCATTGAAACGTAAAACCATTGAAAAACTGAAAGAGTGCGGGTATTTTCTGTACTCTTTACACGTAAAGAAAAAGACAGAGACAACTGTTCTAATCAATATCTCGCCTTAAAATATAACGCTTACATAGTTTCCTATAATAAATCTATAATAGTTTTGAGGGTTCCGTACCCAAAGGGTAAAACGGGACCCTATTACTAGGACTCCGCTGTCTGTCCGTCTGTCCGTCTGTCACCAGGCTGTATTTCATGAACCGTAATAGGTAGACAGTTGAAATCTTCACAGATGATGTATTTCTGTTGCCGCTATAAGAAAAAATACTAACAATTAGAAAAAGTTAAAAAATAAGGGAGGTCTCCATACAAAAACCAAGGTTTTTTTAAACGTGAAGAAACTAGCTCCATCTAGTATGATGGTACGGAACGCTTTGGGTGAGGTTCTGACTCGAACTTGGCCGGGTTTTTTTTGTTATAGCGGCCAGAGATTTGTTACCATAGATGGGTTATGCACTAACAAACAGCATTTGAAAATCGAACCCATTTACACACACAATGTTATAGGTAGTTCCCTTCGATTGCACCGAATGTTACTAAGAAAAGAGATGCCAATTGGCATCTTCTTTTTGCTTAACTTTTTAGATGCATGTAACCTATCTACCTCGCCTTATATATAGCATATCTCTGATAGCGGCAATAGAAATACACACGTTACCAACATTTTCGTACCTCGTTTCAGAGGTAGTGAATCGCAAATACGTGTATACGTACAAACACACAATACAATTATGTAGATTTTACGATAGGTATCATATACTACCTGACTCTACTCTTAAGTGTATAAGCATTAATAGGTACGGTCGAGTTCATTAATGCAGAGTGACTTTTAATTAGTTCTTGATAGCAAAGGATATGAATGTAGTCGTGATTACAAACAACTTTCCCAAAGAAACTATATGTCAAACCAGAAAAAAATGACGGTTCTCGATCCTGTTAACTGTCACGTTGTTATCAGGCCACACCCCCTTGTCTGTCGCACCCGGGAGCCGGAAATTCGACAGACAGGATTTTTTCCGGCAGCCGAAATTTGACAGACAGGGTTCTGGGCTTGTTTAATGGATTTTCTGTGAATCTAAATAAAATATTGTGTGTTTCCATTTTTAAATATTATTTTAATTAGGGTGTTTTACTTATTTCTTTTAATTTTTTTACTTTTATATTATGATTATTGGCGCTAATTTGACCCGCCGTAATTTTTCCGGCTCCCGGTAGTTCGACAGATAGGGAATTTGTTTTTTCTTCCGGGTCCCGGAAATCGACAGACAAGTGGTTAGTTATCAAATCGGCAAAAATGTACAAAAGGACCAAAAATATTAAATTTTCATATTTGACATATAGTTTCTTTGGGAAAGTTGTTTGTAATCACGGGTACATTCATATCCTTTGATATCAAGAACTAATTAAAAGTCAACCTTTTGGCAGAGCTAATATTTTCGAATACTGTACGCGTTAAAATAATTATTGTCTTTACAAAGTACATTGTGAAGTCTATAAAGCGACACTCAGGGGACTGGGTATTTTGTGACGTTTTTTGAGAGTTTTCGTTATACAGAGAGAAATTAACGTTTAAGTAAACCAACTGGAGCCAGATAATTTTGACGTTTCAAAGAGTGAATCGTTATATCGAGTGACGTTATTAGAGTTTACACTGTACGATTGAAGTTCTATGCAAAGCTGTTTACCGTTGCCTAAATATTTTTGATTCACGATCATGCTCAGATATTTACGAACTCGACTGTATCTACAGTTAGTGTTCTTTGTTATGAGTACCAAGTAGGCTATATACCTGCATAATTTTCGTAATGATCTTGTCGAGGATACAAGTACAATACACGCTATGTCACTAATTATTATAATGGTAGCTGTTCAGTTCAAATAAGGATTATAAAAGACGATGACGCAAAAGATATAAAAACTTAGGTAGAGAACATAATAATAAAATATATTTTTTTATCCACACAATTGATAAGCCATTGTTGGCATCATCTCGCCTGATGGTAAGTGACGATGATGCCGAAGACAGAAGTGGGCTTACCAAGATTCCCCAACGCAATGGAGATCTGGCTGTCTTATCTTCAAGCCGGAACACATCAATGATGTTATCACTGATGTTTGGCGGAAAGACTTAGATAAGATGGTACACAATTGGTAACTTCTGTATCATCATACTAGATGGCGCTAGTTTCTTCACGTTTAAAAAACACGTTTTTTGTATGGAGACCCGCTTATTTTTTCACTTTTTCTAATTTTTTGTATTTTTTGTTATAGCGACAACAGAAATCATCTGTGAAAATTTCAACTGTATAGCTATCACGGTTCATGAAATACAGCCTGGTGAGAGACGGACGGACAGACAGACAGACAGACGGACGGACAGCGAAGTCTCAGTAATAGGGTCCCGTTTTTATCCTTTGGGTACGGAACCCTAATAACGAGCGAGCCTTACAGTAGTCGTATATCTGACATAAGTAAAAAAAAACCTTCCGGACACATAGGCGGCATGTCCGTGTTTACTTAGCCGTCGTAACCGAAAAAAAACGGCCTCGCATTAGGCGGCATAGCCATGTTTCCTTAGACTTCATGACTGAAAAAAATCTTATTTCCAGTAACACACTCTCGTCCCTTTTCACGAAATCGCTCCCACGGATTGCAGGAAAGATGTTACACGTCAAAAACTTTTAATAGGTAATCATTGAAATTGAAAACTGACGTTAACGTTATGTTAACGAGAACGTTAATATTTATACCATGACTCCGAGAAAAAGAAACTTTTAAGCGAAAATAAACATTTAATGAAGAAAAAAGGAAGTTTAAATTAATTAAAATGCACATTAACATTGGAACAATTACTAAAAGTAAAAGTGATTTTCTTTACAATTACTAACATTAAAAGTACTTTTCTTTGTGTACGTACAACTTACACTATTCAAAATTACTCCTAAATTGAACATGATATTGCACGTAGCTATAAATTTTAACTGTTATATCTTATCTGTTTAAGTTTTACTGTTGACTTAAATGTTATAACATTCTCCACATGCAACCAACGACGTGTGCTTGCATGACCTAATGTAATGTTTTATATGAGCCATGTGTGCATTTTGGAATGCATCCTCACGTACTTACATACGTAACAATATCTGTTGGTAACTTGGCACGAGCTAAGACCAGTCACAGACAATGCTACCTCTAAGCAAGCAAATTTTCTCTTTGAAGCAAGATAATCTAAATAGACACTTTTGAAAATACAACTCGTTCTGTTACTCCATTGTAGTGAAGTAAAAAAATTTAATGAAACTCCCAACGTCTCGTCGATTAGCTCTAAATGGTGCTTATATTCAGAAGTTCCTAAAAAATAACTAGGTACTTCTAGCCGCCGGAAATAGGAGCCGGGTCGATCCTTTCCCTCTAATATGGTTGATGGGAGCGATGGCTGTCTCTCTCGTTATACTCGTGACCGGGTGCTGTCCATGTGAACTGGCCTACTCTTGTTTCAATGATTTTTTATGCATAGCTTTTCGTGTCATATTGTTTTCATTTTCTAATGACGTAATCAGGTTTATACCAAGGATTGAATTTAGACGTTGTTAACTAATGCTAATGATTGTTTATTTCTTGATTTTTCGCAAATGACATTGTTATTATTATTTAATTACTATCAGTGTAATTTGCACCTATTTTGAATAAATATCTTGAATCTTGAATCTAGTCTGTAGATTTTTGCTATTCTGCGTGCCATTTGTTTTTTTTTAATGTAATCTGTTTTATCCCTCATTCCTTTAACATTAGCGAAAAATTTATAAAAACATCAAAAAAATCATGAATGCTATATTTTTACTATATAAAGTTTTTTTCTTTTAGGGCTTACCAATTGTTAATAAAAAAAGGATTCTTATAGAAAGAATATTGCTTTATCTTAGTTAACCATCGTCCGTGGCCAGCCTAAATGCACTCGAAGTCGTGCGTTCCGCTTTCTGGCTAGTCGCGAACACTTCCGGAACGTTGCGCTCGCGCAGAGCCAACCGACCCGAACCTGTTTTCCGCGCCATTTTCTAATCCAGCCCAGCCAGTGAATATAAAAAGAAAACCGCAAAGAATTTTTTTTTGTTAGGTACTTAATTTTGATGAATGAATGAATTAATTGATCAAATAATTTTTGAATAGTAGTAATGCTAGAAAGAAACTAGATTTTAGTTAGGGTTCCGTAGGCAACGAGTCCGGGAAAGTAAGCGATATCTGCACGAGTAGATCTTAAAGGCAGAACCGCAGGTGAGGCCTTTAATAATACGCATCCAGCAATTGCCGTTCCGGCCGGGGCCTCTATAGTTCTTTATTCAAACAAAACAAGGAAATTAAAACATTAACTAATTTTACTTGAAGTAAAATACACTCGTCGGTGGCGTTATGGCTAGGGCCGCCGCCTCCTGTCTGGGAGGTCCTGCCACGTACCAATGTGATTTCGAATTTAGATTTCATATGTACGTTTATCCGACGCTCTTACGGTGAAGGAAAACATCGTGAGGAAACCTGCACACGCCTGCGAAGAAACTCGCAGGTTGTGTGTGAAGTCGATCAACCCGGACTAGGCCCACGTGGTCGACTAAGGCCCGATCGCCCTAATTCAGGGTAGGCTCGAGCCACTCGGTGGGGACGTATATGAGCTGATAAGATGAAGATGAAAATCGATATTTAAAACCGACACCAAAGAGTAGGGAATACCATGAGGCACACTTTTATTTTTCCACCAATTACTTTTTTTTAATCACAGTGCCGCCGCCGTTCTGTTCGAAATTTGTAAAAGCAGCTAGCGAACATCAGACCAAGGAGCTTTTAATTATGCGACTATGGTGTTGTCACTTGGCTATAGAAAAGTTGGGTTCTGTGACTCTCAGTGTGTTATAATATAATTTATTAATAAATTTTTTTCAACCTGTATTTTTTAATATTTATATTTATCATTTTCAATTAACTTTTTTTGTAATTAAATTTTGTTATTAAGATTTTTGCAATTAAAAAAATACCACTCTCCAGTAATGATATTTTCATAACCGTTACGTAACGAGCCGGGATGAAGTTTTATTTTTATTTTTTGATTATCCAGAAATCACGTATTTCCTGTATTATTTCAAAAATGTAAAGCAAATATAACATAGCGTGTTTGAGTAAAAGTATTTTCCCAAGATGGAGTCAAGCGTGATACAGTAACTTTTGTATCCCGTAACAAAAAAAATATTTAAAAAAAATCTGTACCAAAATTATTTTTGCTACATCTGATCAGTTAAACTTTATTTGCGAACTCATTTTTGAACTGTAAATTCAGTTGAAGTACCGTATTATGGGTTCAGTGTAATTTTCCATTTGTTTAATTTCAACACCTAATCAAATGAGTATTATGATATACTAGCTGTTTCCCGCTGCTTCACCCGCGTGGACCACGTTTCAATGACTTTTCGGGGGTGCGCAGTGCGCGAGCCGCAAAAGTAGCCTATGTCTTAATACAGGTCCTAATCTGTCTACTTACCAAATTTCAGCCAAATCCGTTCAGTAGTTTTTGCGGGAAAGCGTAACAGACAGACAGACAGAGTTACTTTCTATAATATTAGTAGGGGTGTTACAAAATTTATATAGGCCCCGTTAACTGTAGGTACTGAAATCATAATTAATTCATTAAAAAAATCAATTTTTAATACATATAGGTCAGTTTTTTGTACGGAGGATTTTTTTTTGCTTATTGGCTACGGGTTTCTTGGGGAAGTTTTTACTCAGTGTAATGAGTGAGAACCCCAGTTTACGGTACCTACATCAATTTTGCTAAACCCTGTATAAGGATTATAGAAGGAACGTTTTTACTATCACTAAATTACTATTTCACGTTTTTTGGAAATTATTTTTTTAATGTAGAGTAAATGAAAAGAAAAAAATTCATATTTTACATATTAAAATAAAAAAGGGTTCCGTAACTCAAATGGGAAAACTACAATTTAATTAAAAATTAAAAACCCGACTGCATAAAAACTTAACCCCCTAGGTTTTGCCCAGTCGGGTAAAAATGTATCCTGTGTCACTCACGGGATCAAGATGAATCTAACAACACCTCACACTACAAAATCCATCAAGCCGTTTAGGCTGCAGAGCGTGCCAAAGAAATAAATATATATACTTACATACATATATACAAAAAGCGTCGGTGGCTCAACCGGTAACGACTCGGTCCATCTAACCAGAGGTACCGGGTTCAAATCTGGACGGCCAATGTACCAATGAGTTTTTCAAAAACTTACGTGCATATTATTACCGATTGCTTTAACGGTGAAGGAAAACATCGTGAGGAAACCTGCACACGCCTGCGAAGAAACTCGAAGGTTGTGTGTGAAGTCGACCAACCCGCACTGGGCCCGCGTGGTCGACTAAGGCCTAATCGCCCTGATTCAGGGTAGGCTCGAGCCCCTCGGTGGGGACGTATATGAGCTGATATAATAAAATAAAACATATATACATACATGCTTGCATACACTCGAAAAAAGGAACCCTTTAGGATCACTTCATTGTCCGTCTGTCTGTGTGTCTGTCTGTCAAGACCCTTTTTCTGGAACGCGTGGAGGTATCAAGGTAAAACTTATATCAAATACTTATTAGGTCTACGGTCCCTTGAAGCCGTAAAAAAAAACAAGTTTTTTTAAGTCAAACCCATTAAAAAATACGGCTATTTTATGGTAATTCATTCTCGGAAGTAAACCAAAACCCATACCGAGTATAACACAATTGGTATAGGTCCCGTTAACTGGGGCTTCTACTCACATACTGAACAACTTTTTTTCTACGACTTTGCTGAAATCGCAAAAAAAATATATTTGGATTGATTATTTATTTTAACCGCCTCCGTGACGTAATGGTTAGTCAATTCGCTTCACACCAGGAGGTCACGGGTTCGATTCCCGGCGGGGTCAACTTTGTAAGACTCGGTTTGGTTGGTGGTAGGGCATTTTCATAGCTTGCCTGGCTAGCTACCTTCTTATCTAAGTCTTGCCGCCAAACATCAATGTTAACAGCATTGATGTGTTCCGGCTTGAAGATAAGATAACCAGATCCCCATTGCGTTGAGGAATCTTGGTAAGCCCGCTATTATTTTCGGCATCATCGTCACTTACCATCAGGTGAGATGATCCAAGGGCTTACCAATTGTGAATTTTAAAAAATAGTGCTAATTCTGAAAAATAACAAAAACCGCGGGCCATGCGGTTTTCTGACACTCGCGTTGATTTCTTTTGTTTGTAATGAATAGGTATTATTTTTAAACTCGTTAGGAGAGATGGGTAATACAGAACACTTGACCGGTTTTTATATACTTTATACAGGGTGTAAAAAAAACTAGCGTAGGACCTCTTTCTGCTCATCATACTGAACAACTTTCCCCACAGAACCCATAGTCAATTAAAAAAAAATGAGTCCCTCCATACTGAAATGCATAAAATTGGTCGATCAGCTGATCGATTTGTTTGTAAAGTTTGAAATGTTTTTTTTTTTGCGATTTCAGCAAAGTTAGAACAAAAGTTGTTTAGTATGATTAAAGTGTCCATACGTCCCGTTTTGAACAGGACCGTCCCTTTTTTCGATTCTCCGTCACAGTGTCCTCAAAAAAACCATCGGGACGCAGAATTGTCCCGTTTTCCTAAACTCTTTTCCTGGTAAAATGAGGTCATGTATAATGAAACTATAATGAAAAATTTTCGCGCTGGTTTCGCTCGCGCTTTTCCTATCCATCCTTCCATGCTCCCCCCCTGTCTAAAGCCTAAAATGAACATGAATTAAAAATTCACGCTCTACATTGCCTTACTTATTGTAAAGTGAAGTCATGTATTGTCATCATCATATCAGCTCATATACGTCCCCACCGAGGGGCTCGAGCCTACCCTGACTATGGGCGATCGGACCTTAGTCGACCACGCGGGTCCAGTGCGGCTTGGTCGACTTCACACACAATCTTTGAGTTTTTTCGCAGGCGTGTGCAGGTTTCCTCACCATGTTTTCCCTTACCGATAAAATAAAGCAATCGGTGAGTATATGTACGTAAGTTTCGAAAAACTCATTGGTACATTACCCGGCACCTCTGGTTAGGAGGACCGAGTCGTTACCGGTTGAGCCACCGACGCTTTTATTGTAATTAAAACTAAACATTTAGACGCTCGCTTCGCTTGCGCCTTGATGTAGGTCAATTTTCATTCTTGACCCCCTACTAAACGAAATCCTGAATCCACGCCTGGTTCCTCTAACAAAAATAAAAATAACTGAGCATTTTTGTTTTTTTTGATAAAAAAGCGTCTGTGGCTCAACCGGTAACGACTCGGTCCATCTAACCAGAGGTACCGGGTTCAAATCGGACGGCCGATGTACCAATGAGTTTTTCAAAAACTTACGTACATACTTACCGATTGCTTTAACGGTGAAGGAAAACATCGTGAGGAAACCTACACACGCCTGCAAAGAAACTCGAAGGTTGTGTGTGAAGTCGACCAACCCGCAATGGGCCCGCGTGGTCGACTAAGGCCTAATCGCCCTGATTCAGGGTAGGCTCGAGCCCCTCGGTGGGGACGTATATGAGCTGTAATGATGATTTTAGTTTTATACCTTTATTAATTTGTAATAAATACCTAGTATTTTTATAAATAGGTAAAATAAAACATTAAATATGTGTTTTTTTTCATAGAACAACCTAATAAATGACGTAAATAAACCGGTGTGCCGTATTGAGTCAAAAAATTATGGTCACGTTAAGTACGATGAGTAAAAGCCCCAGTCAACGGGACCTACACAATTTTTTTTACATCTTGTATATATGTAGGTACTCACGGAAAACCTTAAACCCGCAATTAAGCAATTAATAGTCATACAAACGTTACATTTCTTGACCTTATCTCACCTAATTGTGAACGATGACTATGGCGGAGTAAGAGGCGAGCTAATTTATGACCATTTTATTGGTGTGTTTTTCCGGAACACGACAATATTGATTTCAAGAAAAAACCGACCAAGTGCGTGTCGGAGTCGCGCACTGTGTGTTCCGTACCAAAACACTTACAAACATCGACAAGTACAATACTCAGATTGACAGGACAAACTTAAATGCCAAATACATCGATATACGTTACGATCAATTTCTACCCGACTGCCTCAGAAGGAAGGTTATGTGTTTTTACCCGACTGCCCCAGAAGGAGTGATGCAAGATTCAAGGTATTTATTCAAAATAGGTGCAAATTACACTCTTTCTGATAGTCATAAAATAATAATAGTATGTAGTGTGTGTCTGTGTGTGTGAGAGTGTGTGTGTTTCGTGAGAGAGAGAGATCAATAAGTAATCATCATCATGATTGGCCTTTACGTCTGTTACAGACAATTCATTAAAGTGTCCTGGTCTAGATAACATAATGTCATTTGTGAAAAATCAAGAAATAAACAAACATTAGTTAACAAGGTCAGAATTCAATCCTTGAAATAAACCAGATTAGAACATGAAAACAATGAATGCCTTTGACAAGAGTAGGCCAGTTCACACGGACGAGTATAACGAGAGAGTCAGCCATCGGTCCCATCAACCATATTAGAGGAAAAGGAACGACCCGGCTCCCGATGCGCAACCATCCGCACAAACATTTTTAAGCGAGCATGCAACACATCTATCAATGCTAGGATAAAAACATTAATTAGAAGAAGGCTTATCAATTGTAGATTTAAAAAAAATGCGACTTGTTAAACAGATATAATATTAATTGATTGATATGCACAAAAACCCGAGCTATTTAAAAGATGTCAATAGTATACCGCTAGAAATATTTTTTATGCTCTTCCAAAATTAGTATAAACTCATTTTATGTGGTTACAAAAATCTATATTTTGTTGAACAGTGTAATTATAAACAATTTGGACTTCGCTCGCTAGGAATCTAGACACACGGCAGTGTGCCAGCCAAGTTCGTAGAGGAAAAGGACAACACCGGCCGTGGGTTATATTATACGAAATATTTCGGGCTACTTTCGACCAACACGTAACCTCAAATCCATTTGACTTACACACTTGTTATTTTGTGTATCTAGTAAGACCCCCTCGATCACCTAGAATCGTTATATTTTTTACTAATGTTTTTTAACCATTTCTGAGATAACGGTAATTCAAATGTTAATATTAATTTTAGACTTCGCCAAATAATATACAATGTATAACGGTTTATTATGTGTTACCAAATAGTGTAACTTGCAGTTTATATGTATATGCAATGTCCTAAACAAGCAAATTATGCTTTTTAAAAATATACGCTTATAGAACATGATAGGTTAGTATAAACTTGCCATGTTATACCATTAGTAGCACAAATCATATTATTTTTTTAAGCAACCGAAAACGTTGTACGTTACGTTGTTATTATTTTGAGAAGTCTGAAATAAATATTTCAATTTCCGTAGCTACAATATACAAGAAACCACTTAGATCTCTGCACTTTTTGTATCGATCTTTGCTCCCTTTTACATTACGTTTTTGGTGGGATATGATTTACGGCCCGCATCTATAAAGTTAACTAAGTACTCCGTATATAAATTCAAAGGTTGACTGGAAGAGATCTCTAACTAAGGGATTAGTCCGCCGTTATGTTGTTCATATTAAAGTTCTTTTCCATTTCTTAAGTTAGTATTTTTTTATTGGTACATACACGAGTATACCAACAAACAAATAACCTACTGCGACACAGCCACAGGGCTAGCGGTTAAAAATTGTTTTTTTTTATTCACTATTGGTAAGCCCTTGGCATCATCTCACCTGATGGTAAGTGAGGTTGGTGCCGAAGATGGAAGCGGGCTTACCTAGATTCCCCAACGCAATGGAGAACTGACTATCTTATCTTCAAGTCGGAACACAACAATATTGTTAACACTGATGTTTGGCGGCAAGACTTAGATAAAATGGTGATAGCTAGCCAGGCGGGCTTAGAAAATGCCCTACCACCAACCAAACCGAGTCTTACAAGTTGACCCCACCGGGAATCGAACCCGCGACCTCCTGATGTGAAGCGAATGGACTAACCATTACGCCACGGATATTGATATTAAATAAATAAATATTCTGGGACAAATCACACATGGTCATCTGGCCCCAAAGTAGGATTCACTCCATGTGTTATAAGAACCAGAGACTAATATACATACTTTTATACGTTTAAATACATCATCATCATATCAGCCGAAGGACATATTTTTTACGTCAAAACACAACATTAAAATGACCTAACCACAAAGTTAAAAAAAAGTACATATTGACTGATATTTAATTGTTAAAGTACGTATCATTCAAAGCCATAAATAAAATTTTAGGAAATTTGTAATGCCTGGGGCTATGACCTTGACTACGAACCAACTAGGTAATTACTTCAATCAAGCAACAGTCAAAACACAACATTAAAATGACCTAACCACAAAGTTAAAAAAAACGGAAATCCCTCGTAAGGTGGCTACACCATTACAGACTTTGTCGAAAATCTAATAAACTGCGTGCATAAAATTAACTCATTGAATTTTTGACGCCTGGAATATCAAAGCTCCTTCAATCTTCTGTAGCTGGGAGTCTTTTTTTTTTTTTTATTAAGAATTTGAGTGCGTTTGGCTGCACCTCACCTGATGGTAAGTGCCGATGCAGCCGAGGATGTAACACGCAAGCCCAAATAGTGCAAATAGTACATACTTGAGGGGTGTAAAATCAAAGTGACCTCAGTCCATATTTTGTGTTTTTTAACCTGTGAATGTCAAGTTTTTATTTGTGTCTATGGCTATATTATGTCAGCAAAAATTTTTAGGTACAAATACGCTTCAGTCTCGAGTAAATCTATTTTCTAAAACGACTTTAGCAGCAATACAAACTGTATTCATGTTAAAACAAAAAAGATGGATTCTCGATTTTCAGTGACATAGAACTGAGGTCACTTAGCTTCTATACCCCTCATTTACTGTACCTAGCGTTTAATTGGTGTAGGACCCGTTAACTGGGGGTTCTACTCATCATACTGAACAACTTTCCCCAAAGGAACCCATAGACTATTCTCGAAAAAAAAAATTGGACCCTCCATACTAAAATGCACAAAATTGGCCAATGATCGATTTTACATGAAGAGTAAAATATTTTTTTGCGATTTCAGCAAACTCGTATAAAAAAAGTTGTTCAGTATGATGAGTAGAAGCCCCAGTTAACAGGACCTACACCAATTTTGTTACACCCTGTATATGTACCTACGTAAAATGAATTGGTTACGCTTTTATTATCGATCCTATAATACCTACCTACTTGTTTCCAGCTGTGTCTATAACTGAACTAGATAATAATTGAAAACGCTAAAAACGTTGAAAACCCTACTTCCATCGCAACAACTTAGTACATTTTTCATTATTATTTTTGGTTTTTGTTAATTTTCTTATAAACCACTACATCGATTTTGATAAAATTTATATGGGACCACACGGGAAGCACTAGCTTTCAAATAAAAAAAGAAACACAAAAATCGGTTCACCCAGTCAAAAGTTCTGAGGTACAATATAAAAACATGCAGTCGAATTGAGAACCTCCTCTTTTTTGGAAGTCGGTTGAAAATGATTTTATAGAACTATTGCGTCGATCTTTTGCTTGAGTCCTACTCCTTACTTGCGTCTGTGTTTCCTGACTCTTACTATTTGGGGATCTTCAAGGAGAAAGTGAATAGGCATTATTTGAATTTACTTTTATCATCCTCGGCTGGATGTAGCATTTTTCATCAGGTGAGATGTATTCAAACGCACTCAAATCATAAATTAAAAAAAAAAAAAATTTATTCAAAGAGTAGGGATTATTTATTAGGTACGCTCTTTAGAGCCTTAGGCCTAAACTAAGTATAGGAAAAGGATAGAGATACCTGCTATAAGGATATAGCTGAAATTTTTGGCGAGGGTATTAGTGTAATTTATGTGCCAGGCTCAAACACGAATTCTCTCATTGCGCGTCACGAAAAATGCGTAATTGCTGAAAAAAATAGCTTAGACGGTCCTATCCTTATCAGCTTGCACACTATGTTAGACGGACAACGGATCAACGAAGTGATCCTATAAGGGTTCCTTTTAGTAAAAACGGAACCCTATAACTAAGACTTCGCTGTCCATCCGTATGTCTTTCCGTATGTCACCAGGCTGTATTTCATGAACCGTGATAGCTAGACAGTTGAAATTTTCACAGATGATGTATTTCTGTTGCCGCTTTAACATCAAATATTAAACATAAGAAATAGTGAAAGTCACCATTCAAAAAACGTGTATTTTTAAACGTAAAGAAACTAGCGCCATCTAGTATGATGGTACGGAACCCTTTGTGCGCGGTTCTGACTCGCAGTTTACCGGTTTTTTATTTATTTTCAAGCGACTTCCAAAAAGGAGGAGGTTTTCAATTCGGCTGTATGTTTTTTTTTATGTGTGTTACCAGAACTTTTGACTGGGTCAACCGATTTTTATGTTTTTTTTTTTCATTTAAAATCTAGTGCTTCCCGTGTGGTCCCATATAAATTTTATCAAAATCGGTGTAGCACTTTATTAGATAATTAACAAAAACCAAAAATAACAATGCACAAATTGTTGCGATGGAAGTCGATTTTTTTAACGTGTTTAGCGTTTTCAATTATTTAGGTACGGAACCCTAAAACACACCAAGTGCGATTCAGACTCGTGCACCGAGAGCTCCGTACCACCATAATATACAATTCAAAAAACAATGAAAGCACCGAACATTGCTGTAACGAAGAGGATTAATGGACGTAGCATTTTCTCTAACGAAAAGGTAAGTCATTTTTTTTAAATCCACAATTGATGCCCTTGGCATCATCTCACCTGATGGTAAGTGACGATGATGCCGAAGATTGAAGCGGGCTTACCAAGATTTCCCAACGCAATGGAGATCTGTCTGTCTTATCTTCAAGTCGGAACACATCACTGATGGTAACATTGAGGTTTGGCGGCAAGAATTAGATAAGATAGTGGTAGCTAGCCAGACGGGCTATACCAAACTGAGTCTAACAAAGTTGACCCCGCCGGGAATCGAACCCGCGACCTCTTGATGTGAAACGAATGGACTAACCATTACGCCACGGAGGCAGTTAATTGGAGGGATTGAAGGACAATCTTAACTTTGTAATTGAAAAAATCTTCTTTTCCTTATCGATGTAGGGTAACCGCAAATCCTACTAATATTATAAATGTTAAAGTTTGGATGTATGTATGGATGTTTGTTACTCTTTCACACTTCAACCACTGGACGGATCGGAATGAAACTGTCACAAATATAGGCTAGATCCTGGAATACGACATAAGCTACTTTTTACCCCGGGAAAACGTCTTATTCCCGCGGGAAAATCGAAAACGACGCGGGCGTAGCCGCGGACGGACGACTAGTGTAAAAAATATTATTATGCGATGTAATACAATACAATAGGGGATCGGACTGCTAGTCATTTGAGTTACTTTTCATGATCTGTCAAAAACGAAATTTTGTTCTAAAAATGTTTGAAATACCCACAAGTGACGTCATAGATTTTTAGCGTCATTGACGAACTTATTATGTGAATTTGATCAATTAAAACTTGAATACGTGATGGAAAAACAAAACAAGTAAGGTTTTTTGAAACTTCAAGAGGAGAGCAATTTAGGAAATCATATTTCAGATTTTATTTTTGATGAAGTCCGATCCCTTATACATATTCTTTATTGCATCACAACATAAAAAAAGAAATTAACAATATAATTATATAGAAGAAAGCCTATACAATACGCGGCCTTATTGCTAGGTATCAAATTAACTAACTAATTAACTACAAATTTTTCAGATTTTTGCATTTTTCCTTTACTTGTGCTGTGAGACCTTGCTTCTTTATGATTCTAGGTCAAAAGTAAGTACACAGGTTTCAATTTCTTTGCAAGTGTCAAAATATGCGGCATAAATGGCCAATGGCCATATTTTTTTATTGCAGACTAATATTTTACAACTTCAATAGACCTTAATTGATATTATTTTGAACTTGGGAAAAAGGGTCTCAAGACAGACAGACAGACAACTGTTTTACTTGTAACACTACACGCCAAAACGTTTGAGAATATTTTTGATTGATATCTATACTAATAACTACACTAATGATATAAAGAGGTTAAGTTTGTGAGTAGTAATCTCTGTAACTACTGAACCGATTTTGAAAATTCTTTCACTAGTATATAGTAAGCTATACAAAGCTAGGCTATATCTACGCTTGCGGCTCGCGCACCACTCACCCTCATACATACAGACGGTCATAAAAACGATTCCCACGCGTGCGAAGCCATTATATTTTTAAGAGGTAAAGTTTTACTATTTATTCTGTACTTGGATTTTGTAATTGTACAATAAAGCATATTTGATTGATTGGTTTGTATGTTTGTATGTAGCAGGTAATCTTCGAAACTACCTATCCGATTTAAAATTCTTTCACCATAGTAAAAATGGAATTTTGGGATGGACATAGGCTAAAAACAACCCCGCTTACAATCAATATCCACGCGGGCGAAGCCGCGGGCAACAGCTAGTTAAATATAAAACTCCAAGCTAATATGTCCCAAACTCACAAAGAATGTGTTGATATAGTAGCATATTTATTGTAAAATTAATATACATATGTATAGACTATCTGTGCCCGCGACTTCTTCCGCGTGAAGGTTTTGAATTTTTCCACGTGAACTCTATAAAAAGTACTCTATATGTTAACCTGGGCTATAAGGAACCACCATATATTTTTTTTCAAAATCGGCCTGGTAGTTTTTGCGTGATGTGCGAACATACAGACAGACAGACAAAAACTCCAAAAGTTGTTGTTTTGGCCTCTATAATACTCTATATCGTTAGTAATGTACACCATGATTATTATTTTCCAAAAATATTTTATGTACAGACACGGACCCGTTACAGTTTTATTATATGCATAGATAATAGTTATTTATAATACAAGGGTGGTAAAAAGGTCAATAACAAACGAGTGACATTTGTGAGCCCGAGCCGCAGGCGAGTGTTTACCATCGTCACGAGTTTGTTATTTCCTTTTACACCCATGTATCATACAACGTTTTTCAATACAGTTGTTGGAAAACAGGTAACATAAAAAAACGACCGTAACAGAAAAACAAAATACAATACATGGATACATACTTATCGAGGTTTCGGCAACCAAAGTTCATTTTATGCGACTTGTGGCTCATTTCAAATATCCGGGGAGTAATCACACTTTGTTTTTTCTTATACATACACATAAGTATATTTTTTTATTACACATTTAATAACTATTCATAATTTATTCATTTTTACATCTCAATTCAGTTTTACGAAAATTGCGCCACATTTTAACTAGGACACGTACGAATGCGTAGTTTTTTTTTAATTTTTATCACAAAGAGACTACAGTAAGACTTGAATAATATTATTATAAGCATTAAAACCTCCTTGGAAAAGATGACATATTCCTTGGTGTACCATAACCTATGCGCTTCATTCATTCTCTTTTCTTTACAAAGAAACCTATAACTCAAAGAGAATCTAATCAGCTATGAGCTAGCGTTTTGTATGTATGTACTAACCTCACGGAGGAACAACCTATCTCTTTTAAAATTCTCCTATTAAAAGTCTTAAAGAAGATTTTGTATCTTTGGTTATTATATTTTTTATTTGCTAGAAATGTTTTGTTCCTCCGAGCTAGAAATTAAAAAAAAAGTGGTAAAGTATAAGCACGTGTGCGGTAAAATCAATTTTGCGCACACTGGACTGACATATAAAGGACCACTTTTCAAACAACTGTATTGAGAAATAGGTAATATCATATTGTAGTTAATGTTTACGTACAACATACGTTTATTTGAACAATTGGAGCATTGTTTTACTTGGTCTGCGCGCGCGCAGTTTCTTTTATTATAGGTATACAGCCAGTTACTTGTTCATACAATGTTCGTCATTGATATTCAATAATCATGAATAAAAATAACGTAACCACTCCGGGAATGCTGACAGATATTTACGGTCGAATTGAAAAACCTCCTCCTTTTTTTTGAAGTCGGTTAAAAATCACAACAATCCGCAGCTCCGTTGCGATATTAAAGAAATCTTTGCCGCCAAACATCAGTGTTGACAACATTGATGTGTTCCGGCTTGAAGACAAGATAGCCAGTTCTCCATTGCGTTTGGGAATGTTGGTAAGCCCACTTCCATCATCGGCATCATCGTCACTTACCATCAGGTGAGATGATGCCAAGGGTTTACCAATTGTGAATTACAAAAAAGGTTTTTTCCAGATCCCTCAGGAACCGTATCAAACCATGCAAACTTCACGGGATAAAGAGTAATTAACGTCCTTCCCCATGACACAGGCTACCTGCAGGCCAAATTTCCTCAAAATAAGTTGAGGTATTTAAGTTGAGGTATTTAAGCGTGAAGCGGTAACAAACACATTTCCACATTTGTAACATTACTAGCTGACCCGGCAAACGTTATTTTGACATAATGAAATATATTTTGCGACCTATTCCCATAACTACCCAATACACATAAAAAAAACATGGAAATCGGTCGAGCCGTTTCGGAGGAGTACGAACACAAACACCGTGACACGAGATTTTTATATACAGGCTGTAACAAAATTGGTGTTAGTCCCGTTAACTGGGGCTTCTACTCATCATACTGAATAACTTTTGTTCTAAGACTTTTATGAAAACCTAAAAAAAAATGTTTACTATTCATACAAATCGATCAGCTGATCGACCGATTTTGTGTATTTTAGGATGGAAGGTCCAAATATTTTTTTTGAGAATTGATAGATAGATAAATGCTTTTATTCAAAACAAAGCAATACAAAAGGACAAAAAAAAATTTAATTGACTATGAGTTCCTTGGGGAAAGTTGTTCAGTAGGATGAGCAGTACCCGCAGTTAACGGGACCTACATCAATTTTGTTACACCTTTATATAGAAGTAAAAATTTGAATAAAATCACTTACTTAATGTCACAAAATAAGCTAATGATTACTTACGTTAACTTTGATATACTTGTGCACTCCATACTTCGGATCAGTCAAGCACGACGGTGGTTCCAGCCTCAGTTTCAAAGCCCAGGGGTCTCCGAAAGGGTTCTTTATGTAGTTTACCGCAAACATAAGCAGTACAACAAAATTGTAGTACAAAGTCAGTAAATTGCTCACTACGACGCGGTACGCGTAATCACCGAAACCCATGCTCGAAACTGGTATAAAGTACGTTGAATGCGACGCGCGCGCAAGAGTCGGCTTTCGCGGTCCGACTGAGCTGAGAAGCCAGTAGCCAGTCTTGTGACCAACCAGTTGCACAGTCACTTTACCATAGCAACGAACTTTGAGCATTAAGGGTAGTGGAGGCACAAGTTTCCATACATACGTAGTTACGCTTTAATACAAAAACTTCATGCCGGATTGAATCCAAACTTTGCGAATATATTGAGTAGACCATATCGACGTTTGTAATTATTTTTCATCGTAGTAAATTGAAACATAACTAAACGAAGCTAAGGCTTAAATTATTTTTGCACTGAAAGTTTGAATGAAATTGCTCTTATTTTTTTTCAGTGTTATATTATATGTACACCGAAAACTAATTACAAACATCGATATGTCTCTACTCAACATAATATTTGCAAAGTTTGGATTCCATCCGGCGTGTAGTTTTTGTACTAAAGCAGAACTATGTTTGTATGGAAACTTAAGCCTCCTGGGGCCCTTACGAATACCTTTGATTACCGGTCTCACACTACACTGAAATTCCAATTCCTGCATCAGGATAAGAATGGAAATTACTTGCCTATAAACTGCTTTTTTATTTTTGACACATATGTAAGAATAACCACTGTTTTATATGGAATTGGGTTCTTCGTTCCATACAGTTGCACGATTCAAAATATAAGATCCACCATGGTTTTGTTTTCAACCTCCGCAACAACGATTGCTTACGTTTGTGTATATAAGAAGTGCCGGTGAGTCAGTGGGTAAATAAGTACGTAAGTTTTCTTTGATTTTCCAAAAATAAAACAATCACGGGTTTATTTCTTAGTATGACACCCTAACCTCTGGGTTTTAGAGGCAAATACATTAGATTTCCTTCCTGCTATAGCACTGACATTCTCTTTGCCTGTGAGGGGAGCAACATCTTTCTAACTCTGTGCCTCAGAATACAGAAAAAAATCTGAGCTTTGTGTTTAGAGCCATGCATTGCATAAACCGTATAAGCTAAACAAATTAGAGTTATTATGCTACTGATGACGCGCAAAGGAGCCTTTTTGCTTGCACGTCACGTCACTAGATGTCATGAATGATTTCCACAGTAAAAGTTAATATTATGTGATGTTTACTCATCTTACTCATAGACTGGTGTAACATTCATTACTTTATTCTGCGGTTATATCTTGTAAATACTGACGTCTATATCATGATCTCCCCTTTTAAGGCTTCCGTAGCCAAATGGCAAAAAACGGAACCCTGGATTTGTCATGTCTGTCTGTCTGTCCGTCCGTCCGTTTGTCACAGCCACTTCTTTTCCGAAACTATAAGAACTATACTGTTCAAAGCTTCGTATGTATTCTGTGAACCGCATTAAGATTTTCACACAAAAGTAGAAGAAAAACTATGAATTTTGGCGGTTCCCCATGCTTAGAACTGAAACTCAAAATTTTTTTTTCATTAAACCCATACGTGTGGGGTATCTATGGATAGGTCATCAAAAATGATATTACGGTTTCTAATATCATTTTTTTCTAAACTGAATAGTTTGCGCGAGAGACACTTCCAAAGTGGTAAAATGTGTGTCCCGTCCCCCCCGTAACTTCTAAAATAAGAGAATGATAAAACTAAATATATGATGTACATTACCATGCAAACTTCCACCGAAAATTGGTTTGAACGAGATCTAGTAAGTAGTTTTTTTTAATACGTCAATTATTATAGATAATGGTGCGGAACCCTTCGTGCGCGAGTCCGACTCGCACTTGGCCGGTTTTTAGGGTTCCGTACACCCAACGGGTGACCAACGGGACCCCATTACTAAGCCTCCGCTGTCCATCCGTCAGCGGGCTGTATTTCATGAACCGTAGTAGGTAGACAGTTGAAATTTTCACAGAATTTGTAATTCTGTTGTCGCTATAACAAAAAACGTGTTTTTATAGGTCTTTAGAAGTATTTTTTTTTATTTTTTACCCCCGACGCAAAAAAGAGGGGTGTTATAAGTTTGACCGCTATGTGTGTGTGTGTGTGTCTGTGTGTCTGTCTGTGTGTCTGTCTGTGGCACCGTAGCTCTCAAACGGGTTAACCGATTTGGATGCGGTTTTTTTTATTTACAAGCAGGTTTTTTGGCGATGGTTCTTAGATACGTTTTATCAAAATCGGTTCAGCCGTTTCAAGGTCATCAGCTCTTTTGTTAGCTGCGGTAGGGTTCTTAGACTCTTAATGTGTATTTACTTTACTTTCAAACATACATGTGACCAAAAACTTGAAACACTCATGTATGCTTAATAACTATGCAGGATTATGGAACTCTTGGTCTGATGCTGCAGCCAGGATATCCAGAACACTAGCACACTCTTAAAAAAATAATAGCAGATATGTCGTGTTTGGACTCGTTTTGATCAGTATTTGATTCTGCATACAATGCAATGGTGGCAACACGGTGAGCTGATGCTGCGGCCAGGATATCCAGCACACTAGTACACTCTTAAAAAAATAATAGCAGATATGTCGTGTTTGGACTCGTTTTGATCAGTATTTGATTCTGCATACAATGCAATGGTGGCAACACGGTGAGCTGATGCTGCGGCCAGGATATCCAGAACACTAGCACACTCTTAAAAAAATAATAGCAGATATGTCGTGTTTGGACTCGTTTTGATCAGTATTTGATTCTGCATACAATGCAATGGTGGCAACACGGTGAGCTGATGCTGCGGCCAGGATATCCAGCACACTAGTACACTCTTAAAAAAATAATAGCAGATATGTCGTGTTTGGACTCGTTTTGATCAGTATTTGATTCTGCATACAATGCAATGGTGGCAACACGGTGAGCTGATGTTGTTAAAATCCGTTAAATTTTTGACATACCTACGTACCTGAAACTATGACTAACTGTGAACTAAATATTATTGAGATTAACCTTCGCTTTGATTTCTTATATAAACCCCCGACGCAAAAAGAGGGGTGTTATAAGTTTGACGCCAATTTCTGTGTGTTTGTGTCTGTTTGTCTGTGGCATCGCAACTCTCGAACGGATGGACCGATTTTGATGCGGTTTTTTTTACGTGAAACAAGTTTCCTTGCGGTGGTTCTTAGCTATAATCGATAAAGATCTGTTCAGCCGTTTGAGGGTTATCAGCTCTTATCTAGGTGACTAAGGGATCTGGGCAACTTATACAGGTCTGTTCGATTCAAAATTTGGTGCCCTGTTAATGTAAAAATATTGCAAAACCATGATAACCTTGAACTGTTGATGCAGCATCTCCTAGAATCTACAGAATACCCAACTCCTCAAAAACTTTCAGTAGAAGTATCGTGTTTGGGCTCAAAAAAAATATTCAAAACAATTTATTTCAAATAGGTGTTACACACACTTTTAAATAGAATTAGAATAGAAATTATTAGAATAGTCTCAATGAATAGGTGTTAGATATAATATGGTAACCTTGACCTGATGCTGCAGCATCTCCTGGAATCTGCTGAAGCAGCGGTTAAAAAAGTAAAAAACTTCCATGGGTCCATGGATTTGAAGTTTAGAGTTATAACACATTTAATTGCAGCTTCAAACAAGGGAGGTGAGCAACTTCCACAGGCTTGATCGATTCAAAATAGGCTAGATTTTGTGTCGCAGTATCGTGTTTCGTCCCGGAAACTATTTGTATGAATGTGGGGGTAGAGTTTCGATTGTATGTAATAGTTATGTAAAGTTTAAAAAGCACCAAATAAAAATTAAATAAAAAATTTAAAAAAACCCCCGACAAAAACCTCTAACAAAAACCTCTAAAAAGTAAACAATAATATGTATTGACCCTTTGAGTTTAATTTAAGTAGTAATATTTTGATCCAAGAGTCGTCGCGTAGGGGGACCGCTAAGTAAATAAAATAAAAACAGAATACAACTGATTTACTTTACTACAACTAATTAGTAATAACTTCACAACTTAGCGGTCCCCCTACGCGACGACTCTTGGATCAAAATATTACTACTTAAATTAAACTCAAAGGGTCAATACATATTATTGTTTACTTTTTAGAGGTTTTTGTTAGAGGTTTTTGTCGGGGGTTTTTTAATGCTCTATAGTAAAAACGGTAATTTGTTTTGAGCTTTTTTGAGTTTTTTTATTATCGCCGTGGTATATACCAATAAAACTACAAAAAGAAAAATTTCGACTTCCCATACAAAGTCGGCGAATCAGCTGATCCTAAAAAAATCTTTAAAAATATTCATGAGTAAAAAAAAAATTTGCTATCGCTCTATAAAGTGCAGAGTTGCAGTCAAACACACTAAAGTTTTTGACAAGAAAAAATAACCAATTTTGTACTGAACAATAATAAGAAACAAACGTAGTGTAGGCAGGCCTCCCACTCGGTGGACCGATGACCTGGTGAAGGTTGCGGGCAGCGCAGAACTCATGGAAATCCTTGGGGGAGGCCTATGTCCAGCAGTGGACATCCTTCAGCTGATATGATGATGATGAATAAAGACAAATGGTTCGATCCTGCCACGTACCAATGTGTTTTCAATTTTCGATTTCATATGTACGTTTATCCGAAGCTCTTAAACGGTGAAGGAATTGTGTATGAAGTCAACCAACCCGCACTGGGCCCGCGTGGTCGACCAAAGCTCGATCGCCTTAATTCGGGTTGTTTAAGAGCTGATATGCTGATAAGCTGGATTTGCGAGGTATACGCGATTTGTCTTGATCCCCTGGGCAAAGTATATATATATATATTAGTACTGACGTACCCTGGGCCATGCCCTGAGTGTTATATAGTCATAACAATACATTTAAGCAGTCGGTTTTTGTTTTTAAATTGGTTCATCTTCTTCTCTCTTCTTAAGAGCTATATTAAACGCTCTTGTCAGTGGAGTAACCGCCATCCTTCTCTGTCTCTCCTTGACTTCAAGGTACGACACAGCGTCAATTTTTGCTTTCACTTGACCGGTATACCTAACTTAACTAATTATCCTTTCAGGCGAGTTTCCTCGCAGGCGTGTGCAGGTTTCCTCACGATGTGTACCATCACCGTAAGACTTATATGAGAGAATAAATAAACCCACATTCAGTAAGTACGCGCGAAAAACATATTACCCCTTCTTCGTAAATAGATGTGCTTAAAGCTCCTCCATCCCTAAAATTAGCAACTCGATTCACGATGTTTCAAACATCAACCGAAATAGCTTGGAAATAAAGTTCTTGTCAGCTGGAACTGCAACGCGGCTGTTACGTCAATCGCTGAGGACGAATCGTGCGAAAATTAGGGTTTTTCATCATCATCATATCAGCTCATATACGTCCCCACCAAGGGGCTCGAGCCTACCCATAATTAGGGTGATCGGGCCTCAGTCGACCACGCGGGCCCAGTGCGGGTTGTTTGACTTCACACACAACCTTCAAGTTCCTTCGCAGGCGTGTGCAGGTTTCCTCACAATGTTTTTCTTTACCGTAAGAGCGTTGGATAACCGTACATATGAAATCTAAAAATAAGAAGAATTTCCAAAAAGTAAGAAACGAAATCATTTAATTTTTTTTGGTTAAGAAGTTCATAAACTATCATAATCTTTTTCTATTAACATTGCTGTATATCTTTGGTTACAACTAGAAAAAAAGGGTGCATTAGGATATTTTTACTTTAGTTCTGTGTATTAAAATAGAATTCGAGGAAATTAAATTCACTCCTCATATCCTGTAAATTACAAAAAAAAATCGATAAAAAATCCTTAATTGAACTAAAAAGTGGTTAAAAAGTTGGTCGTCGGAATAAGCCTTAAGGTGCTATCACTTAATCCGAGCAGGTTGATACGTATTTCAATAATATCGAACGTAAGTTTTAAGTTCAAATCAAACGCGGCTGTTACGTTGAAACCGAACGCCCAATTTTATTATTTTTTATCACTTTCAAATAAGCTTTAAAAAAAATGTGTTCAATTAAAATGAAAGGTCTTAAAGTCACAGATTTTTGTGTGTTGGTTTCATTCAATTAACAATTAAGTATTTTGTTTTCGAGAAATTTTGCAATTAATGCCAAAAACAGGGTCTACAGTATATTTTTTTACATCAAAAGTGGTAATATTTTTAAAATTGTATTCAATTAAATCGTTTTTTTAACACTCTAAGTGTATTATGTATTTTTTCCATGGTGATAGCTTTACACAGTCTTTCAATTATTTGAATTGAATATTGTCATTTGACCTATCTTAAGGCCTTAAGTAAGATAGGTATTTATTGAAGCACGCACGTTTGTGTGACTGAGTATGTAAACAGTTTTTTTTTTGTTAAATCACTGACGTTGCGTGATCCTTCTGTATGTTTATTGTTTATTTTTGCTCCGAGAGGTTTTTACTATCTTTTTTGTAGTTTTCAATGAACAACAAATTCTGTCAATGACCCATGTTAGGAACTCTCCCGCTTATTTTTAAGCGACTGCAAAAAAAAGGAGGAGGTTTCTCAATTCGACTGTATATTTTTTTTTTAAATGTATATTCGCGGATAACTTCGTCATTTATTAACCGATTTTGATGATTCCTTTTTTTTTGGAAAGGAGATATCCCAAGGGTGGTACCATGATAAGGAAACCAGGATCTGATGATGGCATGCCAGAGAAATCGAGGGGAGCCTTAGTTTCCTGTTTGAAGTCGTTGTTTTTTTGTTCAAAATTATACTGATTTTATTACCAACATATTAAAGGCGCGTTTAAAATAGAAGAGAAAATATGTTAGGACACCTGATACGACACGACAGCGTTCTGCAAAACAATCATAGAAAGAAAGATAGAGATAGAAGAAGAGGCAGATGAAGATCAAGACATAACTACATAGTGCAAATAAAGGAAAAGGCTGCTGTCGTGTCGTATTAAGACCTTAAAAGGGAAGAATATCACACACACTCCATACAAAAAAAAAACCTTTTTATATTATTCGATCATTTTTTTTAATACGTTATTGTCAATAAAAATACTGGGTTTTGTTGTTGAATACCGTTTGAAAAAGAGAGTCAAGAGCGTAGGTGGCGTAACGGCTAGGGCGGCCGACTCCTGTCCGAGAGGTCGTGGTTCGAATCCTGCCACGTACCAATGTGATTTCGAAATTAGATTTCATATTTACGTTTATTCGACGCTCTTACGGTGAAGGAAAACATCGTGAGGAAACCTGCACTGCTCACGCCTGCGGAGAAACTCGCAGGTTTTGTGTGAAGTCGACCAACCCGCACTGGGCCCGCGTGGTCGAAAAAGGCCCGATCGCACTAATTCAGGGTAGGCTCGAGCCCCTCGGTGGGGACGTTAATGAGCTGATGTGAACGTTTGAAAAACGTTTTCTCTTTTTGTACGAAGAGTGCGTGCTGTTCTTCCCTTTTAAGACGATGGCCGAGGATAGAACGAATTGGTGATTACTCCACAAACAACTAGGTAGTAAGTGCGTTATGTAATAGCCACACTAATTACACAGTATTACGATATGGCTTACAGTAGCGCAACACCTTTGATGTCGCACGACGCGCCACCGGCGTAGGTACTAGCCCTTACTAACGTAACTAGTAACTAGTATCTCATCTGAGCTAGCCGAGCGTGTAGGTAGAGTTTGCCAGACTGTGCCCCGCCGCCCGCTGGACCATTCGTTGCGCTACTGTAAGCCGCTATATTGTAATACTGTGATATTTATTTTGAATAAGTATTCGCGGTCAAATCGTAGGATTCAAGTAGCGAAAAATAAATAAAACTCAATGAAATAGGTAACGGTGGTGGGTAAAATTTATTTGAAAAACACATTATTAGATTAATACATTAATAAAATACTCACGAAGCAAAAACTTAGATTGACTTATAAAAAACAAAGTAAGTAGGTAACTATATGTTTTGATTTGTAAAAAAATAATATGTTGAAAGTACGTCCGCGTCTTGTATAAATTAAGATAGTAGGTATACGTACTTTAATTATTAAGATGTAGGTACATTATGGGATGTATTTAAGGGTCCCCAGGAGGCTCGAGTTTCCATACAAACGTAGTTCCGCTTTCATATAAATCTACACGCCGGATTGAATCCAAATTTCGTCAAGAGCTTACCAATTGTGAATAAAAAATAAAAATAAAATATATTGAGTACCCACACACATATCGATGTTCATAATTAGTTTTCGCCGTAGTAAATGGAAACATAACTAAACGAAGGCTTAAATTAGTTTTGTACTGAAATTTTGAAACTTCTCTTATTTTTTTCCGTTTTATATTAGTACATCGAAAACTAATTACAAAACTCAGTATACATATTCGCAAAGTTTAGATTTAATCCGGCTTGTAGTTTTTGTGTTAAAGCGGAACTAAGTTTGTATGGAAACTCGAGCCTCCATAATAGAGTAATGTGTTTTAAACACCCAAGTGTACACAGTATAGGGAGTGCTGAAACTACATTAAGTTCATGTAAATTCTTATAACAAACCTTACAAAATCAAAAAATATATAAAACAATTATACAATTTTCTTCCAGATTCTCTGTGTGTCAATTACCTCGTTGTTTACATTACATTACATTACATTACATTACATTGTTGTACCTCGAAGTGTAGGGTCATCAATTATTATTTTTCTTTTACATTATAAACGAACGACTAGAACGTATTAAAAATATACACAATTTCAACACAGTGCTAAAAAGTCAGCTAATTCAAGAGCTAAGATTGTTTTACACATTAGTGCGAATATTCCCCTTTTTTTTAATAATTGGTAAGCCCTTGGCATCATCTCACCTGAAAGTGACGATGACGCTTCCATCTTCGGTAGTAAGCCCGGCTTACTAAGATTCCCCAACGCAATGGAGAACTGGCTATCTTATCTTCAAGCCGGAACACATCAATGTTGTTAACACTGATGTTTGGCGGCAAGACTTAGATAAGATGGCGGTAGCTAGCCAGGCGGTCTTAGAAAATGCCCTACCACCAACCAAACCGAGTCTTACAAGTTGACCCCACCCAGAATCGAACCCGCGCGACCTCCTAAAGTGAAGCGAATGGACTATCCATAACGTCACGGAGGCGGTCTTTCGAATACGTTTTGCTAGAATATTAGCACAGCTCTACTATGCATATCCTATTTGTGTAAATAACTATTTTTATTTCGATAGAAATATGAGAATAAAAATTAAATTATAATGAAAATAAAAAGATTACCCACAATAGCTTCCAAGTTGCTAGCAACACCTCGATTACGACACGACACGACTTGACAATAGCTGTCGTTAGACTCTAACTTAACATATTTGCTAGTGCTATTGTGAAGTAACAATACCCATCTATAATGCTAAGTCCACAGTATTTAGCAACATCAGTTTTCAGCCGAAAACTCCTCGCTGGGTACACCGATATTCTTAAACAGGCTGTCAACGTCGTATTTTGTTTCATCAGATATGCAAGGAAAGTGCAGCTCTTTCCATTTTTCGAAGTCTCTCATGATCGTTAGGTGACCGCCGAAGTGGTTCGGACCAGGGAGGTACCCTGACGAGGTGCCGGCAACACCTTCTTGGCTAAGTCTTTTAGACGTTTCTCTTTCTATCTCTTCTAAACGCTGGATAGCCTCGTCTGGATCGACTCCTTCTGGCCGCTTATTGAAATCGATGTGGATGTCAATGCTGAAACAACAAGTAAGGAAGCAAGTAAGTAAGTAAGGAAGTAAGTATTAAGTTAGTAAGTAAATATACGAAGTTCCTTTCCCTCTTATATGGTTGATGGGAGCGATGGCTGTTTATCGCGTTATACTCGTGACCGGGTGCTGTCCGTGTGAACTGGCCTACTCTTGTCAAAGGCGTTAATGACATTCAATGATTTATAAGTATAGCTTTTAGTGTTATATTGTTTTGATGTTCTAATGACATAATCCCGTTTATTTCAAGGATTGAATTTTAATCTTATTAACTAATGATTGTTTATTTCTTTATTTTTCACAAATGACATTGTTATTGATATTGTATGACTATCAGAAAGAGTGTAATTTGCACCTATATTGAATAAATACCTTGAAAATACTTTAATGAAAACCAAAAAACAATACAGGACTTATAATTTGTAGTATACATAGAGTGCAAAGGCGGCCTTATCGCTTTAAGCGATTTCCACCAGTCAACTTTAGTAAGGGATAGAAAGACAGGAAAACTAGTACAGGGTGGCAGCAAATTCAACTTTGGAAAGAACTAACTTATAATAACTGATAGAAGTGATTTAACTAAAAGTAAAAAAAAAGTTTATAAAATATTATTTAAATACTAAACAAAAACACAAATATACAATATCATATACTTATATACGTCCTTATACGTTAAGTACTTATATACATAAAGAAGTCCATTTTTTGCTTATTGTCTAGGTATGGGGTTTAATCGGCTCAGGAAAGTCGGTCAGAAGATACTTCTATGAGCAAGTATAGTCCTTCAATAATTTTATTACACTTGTATATGATTTTATTTGAATAAATAAATTAATGAATAAATCTGTATACAGGATGTAAAAAAATTGGTGTAGGACCCGTTAACTGGGGGTTCTACTCATTATACTAAACAACTTTCTGAAGCCCAAGGAACCCATAATCAGTATGCAAAAAAAAATCGACACTCCATACAAATATGCACAAAATTGGTCAATCAGCTGATCGTTTTGTATGAAGAGTTCAATAACTTGTTTGCGATTTCAGCAAACTTGTAGAACATAAGTTGTTCAGTATGATGAGTAGAAGCCCCGTTAACGGGTAACACCAATTTTGTTACACCCTATATATATATATATATATATATATATATATATATATATATATATATATATATATATATATATTTTTATCCACAATTGGTAAGGCCTTGGCATCATCTCACCTCATGGTATAAGACATTGACATGATGTTGACATAAATAAGTATAACAAAAATAAAAAGGTTGGCTAGAAGAGATCCCTGTTTGGGATAAGTCCGACTTTGTGCATGCTACTGCTATTAATATGTATCAATATTGTATACTTTGTTGTACAATGAAGAGTTTACATACAAATAAACAAACATCTCTAACCGCCTCCGTGGCGTAATGGTTAGCCTATTCGCTTCACACTAGGAGGTCGCGGGTTCGATTCCGGCGGGGCGGGTAAGAACTCGGTTTGGTTGGTGGTAGGGCATTTTCTAAGCCCGCCTGGCTAGCTACCACCATCTTATATAAGTCTTGCCGCCAAACATCAGTGTTAACAACATAGATGTGTTCCGGCTTGAAGATAAGATAGCCAGTTCTCCATTGCATTGGGGAATCTTGGTAAGCCCGCTTCCATCCTCGGCATCATTGTCACTTACCATCAGGTGAGATGATGCCAAGGGCTTACCAACAGTGAATAATAATAAAAAAACATACAAACATTACAATGGTACGTTATCATTAGAATGAGCTCTCTAAAGCTAGGATTACCTGTATGGGGGGAGCTAGTCCCCTTCCCCCCCAGGCTTAAAAACAACAACCTACAGAACAATGATAAATTGACAACAACAAAAGTATAAATAAACAAACAAAAAGAGTAAACACAATCGAACGAAATACTAAATTTAACAGGTACCTACGTATCGTAACTAAACCTGTTTCCACCAGAAAAAACGACAACTTTATGAACTACCGACCTTCTGTCCTACGTAAACAGGAAAAGTTAAACCCATCTCGATAACTAAATTTTTTTACACTTCCTACATACCCAATACTAGCTGTTGCCTGCGGCTTCGCCCCAGTGGATATCGAGAGTGAGCGGGGTTTTTTAGCAATCCTGAAATTACATTCTATTAGTGAAAGATTTTTTTGAATCGGATGAGTAGTTTCGAAGATTACAATCATATAAACTTTACCTCTTTATCATATTAGTATAGATAAGTAGGTAATTACTTATTAAATTACTAGCTGTGCCCGCGACTTTATCCGCGTGGAGGTTTTGAATTTTCTCACGAAACCCCTTGAATTTTCCGGAATAAAAAGTATCCTATAATATGTTAACTGTTATATGTTATAAGGAACCACCATACAAAATTTCATCAAAATCGGCCCGGTAGTTGTTGCGTGATGCGCGAACATACAGACAGACAGACAAAAATTCAAAAAGTTCTTGTTTTGGTCTATATATCGTCAATAATGTCCACCAAAGTTATTATTTTCCAAAAATATTTCATGTACCGAAACGGCCCCATTATATAAGGTGTAACAAAATTAACTGAAACTATTTTATCTGGTGCTTCTACCCATGAAACTGAACAACTTTCCCCATGGAACCCATAGACAAAACGCAAAAAAAATTGGCTTTCCCATACTAACTCGATCAGCTGATCAGCCAACTTAGTATGGGAAGTTCAAATTTTTTTTTGATATTTGACTATGGGTTTCATGGGGAAAGTTGTTCAGTTTCATGGGTGGAAGCACCAGTTAAAATAGTTTCAGCTAATTTTGTTAGACCTTATATAGGGTGATTTTTAATTAGTTCTTGATAGCAAAGGATATGAATGTACTCGTGATTACAAACAACTTTCCCTAAGAAACTATATGTCAAATATGGAAAAAAAATTAGGTCCTTCATACATTTTTGCCGCTTTGATAACTTATTATGTATCGATGACCAAATTTATTTTTTCCTATTTGACATATAGTTTCTATGGGAAGTTGTTTGTAATCACGAGTACATTCAAATCCTTTGCTATCAAGAACTAATTAAAAGTCACCCTGTATACTCGTATGTACACAGAGTGTAAAAAGACCTCTCCCGGAAACTAAAACTAGTGTCTCTACTCATCATACTGAACAACTTTCTCCAGGGAACCCTTACTGAAATCTCGAAATAATTTTTAGACTTCCCATACAAAATTGGCAGATTAGTTGGCTGAATTGTATGAAAAGTCAGTATGGGTTCCTTGGAGAAAGTTGTTCAGTATAATGATTAGAAGCCTCTGTTTAAGTTTCCGGGAGTGATCTTTTTACAGCCCGTATATTAAAGATTAGCAGACTTTTGATTTTGTCAGTTGGAATTATGTTTTTTTACCTCTGTGCGTATGACTATGAGATAATTTTAAACAAAAAAAATCGACTTCAAACAGGAAACTAAGGTTCCCCTCGATTTCTCTGTGATGCCATCATCACATCCTGGTTTCCTTATTATGGTACCTCTCTTGGGATATCTCCTTTCCAACAAAAATAGTATCATCAAAATCGGTTCATAAATGACGAAGTTATCCGCGAACACATAATATATATATGTATATATATATATATATATATATATATATATATATATATATATATATATATATATATATATATATATATATATATATATATATCATATCATCAATTCGACCGTATATATATATATATATATACGGTCGAATTGAGAAACCTCCTCCTTTTTTTGAAGTCAGTTAAAAAACTTTATTACAATGAGTTCATATTCAATATGTTTAATATTTCTAGCACGGTTCTCGTTTTTGACAGCTCATGAATTTTCGGACAAAAGGTGACGTACCTATATCTCAGTTTTTAGGAATACTATTTTAAATGTTGCATATGTATAATAGTTCTGAGTAAATTTTCGTCACAACAACAGTGCGGTAGGAAAACCCACAGAGATCGTGCGTTTGCGCACGTCAAACAAACGCCAGCAAACAAAAGACAGACGGTTTCAAGTTACTTACTTAATGAAAAGCTTACAAGAAACAGGCAAATTAAAGGCAAAGATTGCGTGATTAATATTTGATTTCGTTTCTCTGCAAAGGTTAACTAAACGCCTATCTGACTAATCCGTTATGAAGAAACGACTCCTTTGTGATTACTTATGATGATATCAGCTCATATACGTCTCCACCGAGGGGCTCGAGCCTATCCTGAATAAGGGCGATCGGGCCACCACGCGGGCGCAGTGCGGGTTGGTCGACTTCACACACAACTTGCGAGTTTCACCGCACGATGTTTTTCCTTCTCCGTAAGAGAGTCGGATAAACGTACAGAGGTCAGCATATCAAGCTATACACTCGTAGTGCGATTCTGATCCATACCCATTCGGCATAAAAACGGTACAAAGTCCAAAGTATGTAGCTTGATGTGCTGGCCTGTGTACATATGAAATCTGAATACGAAATCACATTGGTACGTGGCAGGATTCGAACCACGACCTTCCAAGCAGGAGGCGGCGGCCATAGCCGTTACGCCACCGAGGCTCTTGATTACTCATATACAGGTGTAACAAAATTGGTGTAGGTCCCGTTAACTGGGACTTCAACACATCATACTGAACAACTTTTGTTCTATGACTTTGCTGAAATCGCAAAACAAAATTTTCATTCTTCATACAAATCGATCAGCTGATCGACTCATTTTGTGCATTTTTGCATGGAGGGTTCAAATTGTTATTTTTTGAGAATTTACTATAGGTTCCTTGGATAAAGTTGTTCAGTATGATGAGTAGAACCCCCTATTAACGGGTCCTACTGTTAAGGTATGGTGATAATTAAAGGTGGTCTTCCACTTGTCAAATAGAACAACTTTCTTTTTTTTTTTATTCTCTATTGGTAGGCCCTTGGCATCATCTCACCAGATGGTAAGTGACGATGATGCCGAAGACGGAAGCGGGCTTGCCAAGATTCCCCAACGCAATGGAGAACTGTCTATCTTATCTTCATGCCGGAACACATCAATGTTTTTTTTTATCACTGATGTTTGGCGGCAAGACTTAGATAGATGGTGGTAGCTAGCCAGGCGGGCTTAGAAAATGCCCTACCACCAACCAAACCGAGTCTTACAAGGTGACCCCGCCTGGAATCGAACCCGCGACCTCCTGTGTTAAGCCAGAGAACTTTGCCTCTGAGCTACGGAGGCGGTTTAAGAAACCAAGAAACCTTTTTTCTTTTTTTTATCCACAATTGATAAGCCCTTGGCATCATCTCACCTGATGGTTAGTGATGATGATGCCGAAGATGGAAGCGGGCTTACCAAGATTCCCCAAAGCAATGGGGATCTGGCTAATTTATCTTCAAGCCGGAACACATAAATGCTGTTAAAATTGATTTTTAACGGCGAGACTTAGATAAGATGGTGTAAGCTAGCCAAGCGGGCTATGAAAATGCCCTACCACCAACCAAACCGTCTTAATAATAAAAATAAAAATCAATTCGCAAATTCGCAAGCTCCTGTCCAAGTGGCCGTCCAAATCCCCGTCCAAGTTCTCGTCCATGTCCAAGTCCAAGTCGCCGTCCAAGTTGCCGTCCAAGTGTCCGCCCAAGAGACCGTTTAAATCCCCGTTCGAGACCCCGTCCAAGTTCTCGTCTAAGTGCCCGTCCAAATCCCCGTCCATGTCCCCGTCCAAGTCCTCGTTTAAGTACCCGTCCATGTACCCGTCAAAGTACACGTCCAAGTACTCGTTCAAGTGCCCGTGCACGTGCCCGTCCAAGTCCCCGTACAAGTCCCCGTCCAAGTCCCAATCCAAGTCCAAGTACAAAAATAAGTACACGTTCTACGACAACCGGTCCTGTGCTGCCCGCACCCATCGGCTTCCAGCGATTTTCACCAGGTCGTCGGTCTACCGCGTGGGAGGCCTGTCTACGCTACGTTTTCCGGTGTGCGTTCGCCACTCTAGAACGTTACTGGCCCAACGGCCATCTGTTCTGTTTACAGTATATAATTGTTATATCTCCAAATGTTTTTTTTTATCTACATGCCATGTAATAAAATAAAAAATTAAAAAAACTAAAATCCGACTACGGAAAAGAATGAAAAGCAATTCCCGAGCCTATATTTTTCCCCTCGTCGCCGTGGTCGCAAGCCATAATGATAGTTATACTTTTACTTTATACTTATGATAAAAATTTTGATTACGGTAATGTTGATACCATAGGTTACGAAGTAACTGGTATCTCATCTGTGCCAATTTGTGTAGGACCTGTTAACTGGGAACTCATACTGAACAACTTTCCCCAGGGAGAACCCATTCTCAATTCTAAAAAAAGATGGGACCCTCAATACAAAATTGCACACAATTGGTCGATCAGCTGATCGATTTGTATGAATAGTTTTTTTTCTCATCAAAATAACAAAAGTTGTTCAGTATGATGTGTAGAAACCCCACTTAACCTACACGGATTTGGTTACACCCTTTATAATTACTAGCTGATGCCCGCGGCTTCGCCCCCGTGTGATATTAAGGGGACGCGGTGCGCGGTACAGGTTCTGCCTGTACAAATACTTAACGCCCAGACACAGAACTATCAAACCTTTTCGACACACGAATGTTTGTCCTGGGTGGGGATCGAACCCACGGCCAAAGTATATATATATTAGTACTAACGCCACGACTCTCGGCCCATCAGACAGGCAGGAGCGCTGACCACTCTGGACCACCGGGTCAGTCAGGTGTTTGTCTGTATATTTGTGTGAGCCTGTAGCCTAAACGGCTTGATGAATTTTAGAGTGCGTATATAGTGTCGTTAGATTCGTCTTGATCTGTGTGTGGTGTAGTGACATAGTAGGATAAATTTTAAGCAGTTGGAGTTAAATTTTAAAAAAAACATTATTAACACCTCTTAAATGTTAACCGATTTTGACCAATTTTTGATAAGTTGTCAGTCAGAACAAAAGCTAGGCTTATACGTTTTTGTTTGTTTGATAAAGTAAATAAGTTTAATTTTATTGTCGTTCACGTGTTTTCATACAAACACTAATATCCACAATTTTTTTGTTTATTTATAATCAGCTGACTGACAACCTATCAAAAATTGGTTTAAATCAGTTTACATTTAAGAGTGGAGAATCGTTGACGCCGTTTGTATGAAGAGTCCAACTTTCGCTGTGGGTTCACAGTCCTCTTAAGCTGTATAATAAAAAAATCGATTCATAATATGAACTGTAAGTTTCTATTTGTTCACGTTTCTTACCCAGTTTCAGCCCTGAATTTGTCCCAGTCTTCGAGGCGCGGCGCGCGCGGGATCTCGGCTGCAATGGCGCGCGTCGCATCCGCTAGTGTTTCTTCTGCCAGCTCTTTATCCAGCTTCGATATATCTGCACATATTATTATAACACATGTCCTTAACAGTGGCCTTACACGAGCGACACTACGCCGCCAGGAGGCTCGAGTGTCTATACAAACGTAAGTGTTCTGTTTTAATACACAAAGGATAAGCCGGATTTAATCCAAACTTTGCAAACACGTACTTATATTGAGAAATTCTGTAATTTGTTTTGATCGTAATACACATAAATAGAACTAATTATAGTATCAAATAAGTTTTGTAATAAAAGTTTCAAACTCGATCTTGTTTTGTTCCGTTTTATTTTAGTACATAATGTCCTATTCCAGAATTTAAATTTTACTTAATCTAAAATAAATCGGAGAGCAGCAGGGATGAGAGAGGAAGCATTCGATAGCAATTCCTTGCAGATTTTTTTGATGCCACGGTATCGTGAACTAGCACGCAAGGCGCTTGCGTAGCATATTTACGAGTACTGAGCCAGAATTGAATTATGTCTGTCGGCGACATCTCGTGGCCATTAAGATCTCGATGATTTAACTCCAGTCGACTATTTTAATAGAATTATTCCAGAACAAAAGTATTTAACTTACTTTTTGCAAATTTTGAGGAGCTAATGGCGGAAATTGTACATTAAATTCATCTAAATCGGCATACAAATTGAACGGTTGGTTTTCAGCGCTACATACATTAGTACTAGCGTTGCCAGGCGTCCGGATAAAGCCGGACAGGGAAAGGTTTTTTGGTTGCAAGTCCGGCCAAGTTAGATGGTGTCCGGCCTGTCCGGCTTTTGTTGGGCTTTTTAGATTTCAGTTATCGGGACATTCTGGCGAGCGCGCCGTCGAATAAATGACTGTGGCGGCGTCTCGTTGTCTGATTAAGACCTCGTTTAAAGACCATTAAACATGACTGAATGACTAACTAATGCACTAAATGTCATGTCTACAGCGGACATAAATAATTTAGGGAGTCCGGCAATTTTACCCAAAAGTCCGGCTAAACTGGCTGATCTGTCCGGATATAGCCCAGTTGGGTTGGGACAGTATATCTCAACGATGACGTGATTTTTAGACAGTTATGTACTTACATAGAAAACATATTGTAGAGATCGAGTTTGGATTCGAAACGGCGTTTTGTTGTATTAAAAAAATGCTACGTTTATAAGGAAACTCTACCCTCCCGGCGAAGTTAAACGCACAGAAACGTTTTATTGAGTCACAAGCACTTGATAATCCTCCATATTTTTGTATTAAGAGTGGGGAATAGCACGCGCACTCTCCATACAAAAATAGAAAACTTTTTTTCCACCTCTGAACGTTATCCTGGCATAATGATTTTTAAATACGTTATTTACACAATAAAAAACTAGGTTTATCGGTTTTTCTTTTTTCAATACAATTAATAATTTTAATTTTAATTGAAGTTACAAAACAAATTTTGGCTATTTTTTTTATTAATAAAAATAATTTGAAAAGCGAAATTGAAGCTTTTTTCAATCATATAGTGTCAATAACATATTTAAAAACCGGTTTAAGTGCGTGCCGGGCCACGCGCATTGCAGGGTTCCGTAGCTGCCATTATCGCGTCCATATGTAATATTCAAATTTCCAAATACAGCGGTTTAGTTGTAGGTGGGTGGGGACACTCGACTCCAACAAAATTTAGCACTTTCAAGCTTATTTTTTCGAAAACGGAACTCACAACAATTTTTTAAGCTCTAATCAGCGACACCCCACACGACTGGGTTTGACGAGAAAAAAATCATCCCCACTTTACTTGTAGGTAAGGTACACTTAAAAAGTTTTTTGTTTCAAAAAAAATTTTTTCATGCCCTCCGCGTTATTCATATATATATATATCAGCTCATATACGTCCCCACCAAGGGGCTCGAGCCTACCCTGAATCTCGATTAGGCCTTAGTCGACCACGCGGGCCTAGTGCGGGTTGGTCGACTTCACACACAACCTTCGAGTTTCTTCGCAGGCCTGTGCAGGTTTCCTCACGATGTTTTCCTTCACCGTTAAAGCAATCGGTAATGATATGTACGTAAGTTTTTGAAAAACTCATTGGTACATTGGCCGTCCAGATTTGAACCCGGTACCTCTGGTTAGATGGACCGAGTCGTTACCGGTTGAGCCACCGACGCTATATATATATAAACTTATATATTATATATCTTTGCCAAATTTCTGCTCTAACTACTAATAGTCTAGGAGCTAGGCCTCGGACAGACAGATATGACGAAACTATAAGGGTTTCTTGTTGTACTACGGAACCCTAAAAATCATTATGATCGGATAACATTCAGAGGTAAAAAAACGTTTTCTCTTCTTGTATGGAGAGTACCTAATTCAGGGTAGGCTCGAGCCCCTCGGTGGGGACGTATATGAGCTGATATGATGATGATGATGGAAAGTGCGTGCTATTGACGTGAGCACTCACGACTCCGAAATGAAACGCCTGCATATTTTCCACATTGAACTGCCGCTGATGCCTGCACTGATAATGGAAAAAACTTCTGATAAATCAGGAGAAAAGTTTCTGAATTTTTCATACGAAATATACCCAGGTAAGCAGGAGGTACCATGTAGGTACTTGTTTTAAGTATATTACATATAGTTTGTACATGGTAATAATACAGGGTGACTTTTAATTAGTTCTTGATAACAAAAGGCATGCATGAAGCTCGTGATAACAAACAACTTTCCCAAAGAAACTATATGTCAAATCAGAAAAAAAAAATTTGGTCCTCGATACATAGTAAGTTAACAAACCGGCAAAAATATATGAAGGACCAAAATTTTTTTTTCATATTTGACATATAGTTTCTTTGGGAAAGTTGTTTGTAATCACGAGTACATTCATATCCCTTGCTATCAAGAACTAATTAAAAGTCATCCTGTATACGGGGGGGAACATTTATGTAGGAGCCTTTAACCGATAGTGCCTCTATTCTGTATATCTACTAACTGAAGGGCGTTCCCCAATGACCCCAATGAAACCATAGCAGTCTGAATAAGACATGTAATCTCCATACTAAACTCTGCCCATATTCAATTCTCCATACAAATCTCTGCCCTTAGTCAATTCTCCGTACAAATCTCTGCCCATATTCAATTCTCCACACAAATCTCTGCCCTTAGTCAATTCTCCATACAAATCTCTGCCCTTAGTCAATTCTCCATACAAATCTCTGCCCATATTCAATTCTCCATACAAATCTCTGCCCTTAGTCAATTCTCCATACAAATCTCTGCCCATATTCAATTCTCCATACAAATCTCTGCCCTTAGTCAATTCTCCATACAAATCTCTGCCCATATTCAACTCTCCATACAAATCTCTGCCCATATTCAATTCTCCATACAAATCTCTGCCCTTAGTCAATTCTCCATACAAAACTCTGCCCTTAGTCAATTCTCCATAAAAAATTGGTAAAACTAAATAATGTGTGAAAAGTTCATTATTTTGCGATTTGACTACTGGTCTATTGGGGGGAAAGATGTTCAGTATGATGAGTAGAATCCCCAGTTAACGGATCCTATACCAATTTTGTTACAGTCTATAATAAGTTCCAGTTACGTTATTCCATTGTCTATCCTAATCTGTCTACCAACCAAATTTCAGATAGATCTGTTTAGTAGTTTTTGCGTGAAAGAGTAACAAACATACATCCATACATCTATACATTCTTACAAACTTTCGCGTTTATAATATTATAGTAGAAAGAAGGGTATTAGTTGTCATACTCCTCCTAAACGGCTGGACGGATTTCCATAAAACTTTCTGTGTATATTCGGTAGGTCTGAGAATAGGTATAGACAATTTTTCACCAGGATCTGAGCGGGCGAAGCTGCGGGAAACAACTAGTTCTACTATAATAATATTGGCCAAAATAATACCTACCTCGTGCAGAACATCAGGAAACCTTACTATTTTAAAAAAAAATATGTTTGTTACCTTTTCACGCTTCAACACCTTAATCAGTCTTGATTAGTCTTGAAGAAATCTGGCATGGAGGTGGCCTGTGTCACGGGAAAGGACTTAGGCTACTTTTTATCCCGTGTAATCAGTATAGTGCATAGTTGAGGTAAAGTATGTAGCCAAAAACTGGTATCCCAATAAATTTCATTCAAGTAAGGTATCAATCAAAGTGACTAGAAAATAATATTACATCAGTCAATTCCAATAATCTCAAAACCGGTTTTATACGCATGCAGCACCTTACTGCCTGCAGTTACTTGCATCCAGAGCAAACAGAAAACAAGTTCTCGCATTTATTACGGAGAAGTATAACCCGCGCAGATAAAGAATAGACTGAAAATGGCGTCCGCTCGCATGCTATCTCGCTCACACTCTATCGCTGTCTATACTCACACAGTAAAGTAAGCGCTGCAAAATAAATAATGATAAATAATCAGTCCGGATTAGTCATGGGAACAATGCATCACTTTAAAGAGCAGAGCGATTCCAGTCTTACCTTACCTTTATAATCTATATGCAGGCAAAGCTAAGCCATATATCGTTAGTTTTCAAAAAAGGTTTTTTAGGTATGTTGGGTGGTACAATGCTTAGTTCAGCGTAAAGGTATGTAGTTGGGTTGTATTAGAATAATCAACACTTACAGTTTGTTGGTAGAAAAGGTATATTTCTTTGACATACCCTCACTAGTCACACAACACAAATATTCACTGTTCCACTTTTACAGAAGGAGAGAAGAAAAGATAGACTTAGGTTTAGTATCACAACCAAGACGACAAGCAAAAATGAAAGTTCAAGCGAATATTAATAATAAGCAATGATTAGACAATTAGATATGAGCGCGGAGTTATGCACCTCGTATCGCCGGTAGTCTTCGACTGGTGAGCCGGGAAAGACCGAATCGTTAGAAGCAATAGAAGCCGTCCGTAAGTTCGGTTCTATAGTCGTGCATTTTGGACGCGGGATAAACGCGTCACAGCGACGAGTTAGTTTTTATTATTAAATACATATATTTAAATAGTGTACAAAATGTAAGTTCTTAAATAAATATACATAAATAAAAGTAAATAAATTAATAATATATAAGTAGACAAGTTGCCTACAGTTTTATATTATAAAACCTAGTCATTGAAATCAAAGATTATAACCTATAGCCAATAAAATCACATTTCGACCTTATAAGTTATATGTGTGCATGCTATTATGATACTTATGGTGGTAAAAAAAATATATTTATTTTTTTAATCTGATTCTGATGCAAATAAATCACAAATATACCTTTATAGACATATTAAAAAATCCACTGTTATATTTTCCCTTTTCGCCTTATTTATTTTATTAATATTTTTGGCGTCATGATTAGTATATCATCAATTAATAATAATAAAAATACTATAATACTAAATACTATAAAATATACTGGGACCGACCCATCATCACGGACAGGACTATTCCTTCGAATAAGCCTTATATCGTGTTGATGGATCGGGCGCAGTCAAGGGTGTTTTTGGTTGATATTACTATCCCATATGACGAAAACCTCGTGCAGGCTGATGCCGATAAAAGGACCAAGTACCTGGACCTGGCACACGAGGTTACTGATATGTGGCAAGTGGAATCCACTGAAATCATCCCCGTAGACCTGTCTGTGAACAGACTAATTTCAGCCGACCTTGAACGTTACCTAAGGCGGCTGGATCTCCGAGGCAGACCAATAATTGCAGCGATGCAGAAAGCAGTCCTCCTCGATAATGCCCGGATAGTTCGACGCGTTCTCTCCCCGTCGCACTGAACTCCAGCCGACTGTGCTTCTGCTGGAGGTACTCCTGCCACTTCGCCCCGTGCGAAGTGAGCAGAGTAGCTTATGTTTTATATATTAAAAAATAATGACTTCTAACAAAAAAAGTCAGTAGTAAAATAATAGTCGATTTTTGAGAACTTGTTTTGCCAACCGTACCATAAGTACGCGGCGCCATTTTCAGATCTATGCTTTAACTGCGCGGGTTATACAAGGCCTGATTATCTCATTGCACCAAAGTCGCGTGTTAGGCCCGGTTTCTCGAACGTACTGGCAACTCTATGCCTTCGACTGCTTCGGCACACGATTTCATCACTTTCTAGTCGGTACGCAAGCGATGTAATTGTGTACGAGCATTGTTGACTTTGATGATAAATGTCAAGTTGGGAGAGCCTTACAAGTCAAGGTAAAGCGCTTCGAAATCTCTCAAAAATATCTGTTACCTTCCTTCCTTACCTTTATTACCTTAATATGTTAGTACTAATATATTATATACTTTGCCTTAAGGTACCTTCCTTTTTCATTTTTTTTTCTTATCTTCAAGCCGGAACACATCAATTGATGTTTCGCGACAAGATTAGATAAGATGGTGGTAGCTAGAACTGAAACTGAAACTATGGTTCTAGGTACTTTGCTGCTTTCTATTATGCTATACCACAGTATATAATATATATTGCTATACGCAGGGTGTTATAAAAAATAGAGCATATTTTCTCTCTTCTTCTGCTCTAGGGATTGAAACTAAACAACTTTTGTTAAAAAAAATACTTATATTCAGAGTTGGCTACTTGTAAGAAGAGTACATTTTTTTACAGTTTTTTTCAATCCATCGTGGTACTCGTTGCTTTCAAAAAAAATTAAAAATATATTTTGTTTGATGTAGTTTCACGAGTATGGGTATATAATATGTCGCCGGGATATTACAAAACGGCGATATTACAGTCTCACTTTAAAACATCAGTTAGATTATCATATGACGGTAAATTGACAATCGGCTTACAATTTCACGGCTCATTCTTGTATCTCCGAATAAAACCGATGTTAAATCAATCAAACCTGTCCGAACCTAACATCGTTCGCTTCGCACGCTCATTTATTTAATGTTATTCACTTCGCTTAGTGTTACTAGTGAGATTACAATGACACTAGCACGGTAGTGTATATATTCTTTGACACTAGTGAAATTGTAAGCAGTATGTTACGGTTCACAATCTTTCGACAGTTCACAATCTCGCGAGATAGATCCAGTTTGATATCAATATAACGGTTTTTCAATTTTACGGTAACATATACAAACACGGAAGGGGTAAAGCATGTAGATCTTATAAAAAAAGATTTACACGACATAACAGGAGCAACATCGACACCACAAATTTCACGTGTACTTTTTTCGTGCCACAAAAACCTTGTCCACGTCTGTGGTAGCCGCAACTACAGAAATGTCAACGGCAAACAGGATACTCCAATGATAATTCACCTATACCTATATTATAATTACTCTGCATTTAAAAGTATAAATTAAAAACAATTAATTGTACAGCCACGCTTTGCGTACTTTCTCGCAAAGTCTTCACCATCTGTCAAAGTCGGGCATACACAAAACAATCAACTATAAACAAACATTACACTTACTCAGTAGCAAAGAATACAGTAAAAGTTGAAAAATTTACAGTTAATATTGATTTGTATGAGAGGTACGTTATTCGTATTTTTCCTGGAATAATTAACTACCCGGTGCAGTAGGCCTGTTAAAGTCGTAATTATTTACAAAGTTTCATTAACATCGGTAGAGCCATGTTTGATAAAAAGTAACAAACAACCGGGATTTGTATGGGAGGTACCTTGTACCGATTTTTTTAAAACAACGGACTACTGCGTACTGTAGGCCACATACAGTTATAAAAACACACCTAGTTTCATCAAAATCGTTAAAGCCATTATTTAGTATACTAGTAATATGATTTTTACTATGGTGGCAACGCTAAAAGATCTAGATAGGGCAAAATAAGAAAAAAAAACGCTTGTAGACATAAAAATAATATTGTCCTAACCCAAATGTCACCCAAATCTATCCATTAGTTTAGGAGAGAGCACCGGACGGACGTACAGACACACACACACACATTTTTTACTTTTTTGTTTTTTTGGGTCTTGTAAGACAATCCCCATCAAAATCTCAACTACGATTTTTTTGACATCACAGTACCTTCGTCGCTCGAAAGTAAAAATGGACCTAGTATGCTTCCTGAAGGACGCCAACACTTATTTTAAACATTGAGCGACGTGAAAGAGTTTTTTTTTTTAGGATGAAAGCCGGAAATTGATATTTTTTCCAAGCATCTACCTAAAATTATTATGTAACAGGGAGTATGGAGGGAACCTCTACAAAGCGATGGTCGGGGGAAACAGCGTGCGCGCAATATTGCCGGACGTCGAGCCGTTGAGGTGGCTGCTTTCTATCCTCCACTCTTCGTCTTATTATGACTAATATTCAAATTAATTATTTGCCAGGTTTGTTACCAGATGAAGTGAATCTCTGGTAGCCCGTGGATGGGCGTCGAAGCGCACGCAATGTTGCCGGACGTCGAGCTGTTGAGGTGGCTGCTTTCTATCCTCCACTCTTCGTCTTATTATGACTAATATTCAAATGAATTATTTGCCAGGTTTGTTACCAGATGAAGTGAATCTCTGGTAGCCCATGGATGGGCGTCGCAGGGCCCGCGCAATGTTGCCGGACGTCGAGCTGTTGAGGTGGCTGCTTTCTATCCTCCACTCTTCGTCTTATTATGAGTAATATTCAAATGAATTATTTGCCAGGTTTGTTACCAGATGAAGTGAATCTCTGGTAGCCCATGGATGGGCGTCGCAGGGCCCGCGCAATGTTGCCGGACGTCGAGCTGTTGAGGTGGCTGCTTTCTATCCTCCACTCTTCGTCTTATTATGAGTAATATTCAAATGAATTACTTGCCAGGTTTGTTACCAGATAAATTGAATATCTGGTAGCCCGTGGATGGGCGTCGCAGCGCCCGCGCAATGTTGCCGGACGTCGAGCCGTTGAGGTGGCTGCTTCCTATCCTCCATTCTTCGTCTTATTATGAGTTATATTCAAATGAATTACTTGCCAGGTTTGTTACCAGATAAATTGAATATCTGGTAGCCCGTGGATGGGCGTCGCAGCGCCCGCGCAATGTTGCCGGACGTCGAGCCGTTGAGGTGGCTGCTTCCTATCCTCCATTCTTCGTCTTATTTTGAGTAATATTCAAATGAATTATTTGCCAGGTTTGTTACCAGATGAAGTGAATCTTTGGTAGCCCGTGGATGGGCGTCGCAGCGCGCGCGCAATGTTGCCGCACACGGCGCCGCGGCGGTGTGACGTCAGGCTGCTGCCGCTGTTGCGCCACTCCTCGTCTGCGAGAAAAGCGGTCATCCATATTAATTTTCAATTGTAGAACTTCAACTGTAAAATATATAGCTTTCCCACATTCATCTGCATTTAGTGCGATCCTGAGAACAGTTGAAAAGATTTGTATCTACTCTCATATCGTAATACTCAAATTATAAACTTCAAATCGCGTTTATACTGACATACTCTATTTAAAACCATACCGAAATTGAAATTACATTAACACTTTTCCTGTAATTAAATAATGTTATACATATAAAATATTTTTTTTACCATTACGATACACGACAAATCCAAGAAGTTAATGATGATGATGATGATGTATCCGACCGATTTCGGTCATGGCGACCACTTCGACTCCTAGTCGGTTTGCCGCGCGTGCGCTCGAAGATGGTTTATGTAGAGAATCTTCGCAGCGAAACTCCTCGCGCACTGAGGGCATTTAAGTCTGCCACCCTCGTAATTGTATGAAATGGTCGCTTTACGCTGATCCTTGAACTCGCGCACTTGCCTATTCACAATCCTGAGCCATTCTGAAGTTAATATCATATCACCAAGGAGATTCTATCAATTATTTTCGAGCGCCATTTTTATGGCATAACAAAGTCTTTTTTTGCAATTTTTACCCATCGAGCTTTTTTTCTTCGTCATTGTTTTTACCTGTCTGTGATAGCGGCTGCTGGGTTTTGGTCAGAGATATGCTATATTTAAGGGGAGGTAGGTAGATAGGTTACATAATATGCGTTCTAAAAGTGAAGCAAACAAAAATATGCCAATTGGCATTGTACAGAACCAATGTTTAGTTACCCGCGACTCGCATAGCAATATGAATCGTTGGAAATCCCGCGGTTCGGCGGCCGCCGCCCGACCGTCGGCTGCGCATGCGCAGCCGGGCCGGCCGCCGGCCCGACGCGCCTACCTATCAGTCACTGAGAGACCGTTGAGAGCGACGTGCGTACCGCGCTCGGAAAAATAATTTCCTTTCATCGTCATTTCCGTGAATCCTGAATTTAGTGCTATATTGGCCAGGTTTCCAGACACGCACCTTTTAAGTGCTTACGGGAGTGTCTGAAGCCTATCATATTAAGACAATAGTTATTATAGTGTAGGCGTGCTGTGACGAACTCTGGATTTTCCCCTCATTTTATGCAACAGGTTCATTAATTACTACAATGAATCATCAGCTCTGGCACAGAGTGTACTTATCTGTACAGTAGTCCAACTTCTTTGATAATTGCGTCACAGATGAAATCACTAGTGACTGAGTACGTACTCCTGTTCCACCGCGCCTGAATGTATGAAGCGTCCCAAGTTTTGACTATGGAAACTTGGGCTCGATATCCCCCGTCCTTCCCCTCGGCCCCTCACGATTGGGCAATAGACAGGGCTATCTAAACGTCTCCGAGGACCATGGATTCCTTAGACTGTGGCTCTGGTAATGATCTGATGTCATAAATGACAAAAAAAGCCGTTTTGATTTTATTTTTTTTAATTAACCACCTCCGTGGCGTAATGGTATAGTCCATTAGCTTTACATCAAGAGGTCGCGGGTTCGCTGACCGGCGGAGTCTAACTTTTTATTCAAATTCAAAATTCAAATTCAAAAATCTTTATTCGTTAAGACTCGGTTTGGTTGGTGAAAGGGCATTTTCTAAGCCCGCCTAGCTAGCTACCACCAAAACATTGCCGCCAAACACCAATGCCAACAACATTGAAACTTGGTAAGCCCGCTTCCGTCTTCGGCATCATCGTCATTTACCATCAGTTTGAATAAAAAAATACTATTGTCTATTTGGTCATACAGACCAACAAGATGTAGAAGTAATAAAAACCTATTATGCTCAACAGTGGAAGTCCTTCGGCTGATATGATGATGATGATGATGACACCAACTATGATACGCTGACACGCACAATCAAAATGACTGGATTAAGAATGATCACATGCTCAATAGATGCTAGTTGAATTCAAGATCAAGCAGTTTCTTGAAAACCAGCCGAGAATACGGCAGTCCCCCATTAAATTATTTAAGATCTGCAGTCTTCTTAGTACATCCTACTGGTCGATCTACCACAATCTTCAGCGGCTCGTCAGTAGCGATCGTTTTTACTAGACCTTTACCGTCTAGTCTTTGTTGCCTATAGGCAAACTTTTATCATATGCCTACTCATCAAAATATTTAGATCTTGGGCTTATCGGAGTGTCCACAGCTGGCCTCTCCACCACAGTCTGGCCACCGCGACAGGTCCGGTCGTTGGAGTAAGAAACTATCTAGCCGTTGTTGCTAATAGGTAAACTTTTAGTATATAAGTGACTATGCCTATTCCTTGACGTATAAAAGACCAAAAAAGTCTTAATGCGGAAACAGGAGCCAGTACCCAATACTAACGTATCCATTAAAGAGTTCAAGATCTGCAGTCTCGTCGGAGCATCCACCGCTGGCTGCTCCACGTTGTCTTCGGCCGGCGCAGCAGGTCCAGTCGTTGGAATAACTGAACCATCTAGTCTTTGTTACCAATAGCTATCCAAACTTTTAGTTCAATTACCTACCCATTAAAGTGTTCAAGATCTGTAGTCTCGTCGGTGCATCTACCGCTGGCCGGTCCACAGCCGTCTTCGGCCTTCGCGGCAGGTCCGGTCTTTGGGGCCTGGGCCCCGCATTCTCCGTAGTGGCCGGTCGCTGGCGAAGAGGGTTCAGCTTTGCGATGGGAAGCTCCTCGGCACTGTCGGAGTCTTCAGCATCTTCAGTTTTGTCGCTAGGTAACTAAGAAATGGCCAAGGTAACAAATCAATACTTTTCTTTAATGGCACTGGTTTGGCTATTCTAAGAAAGGTCCTAACACTCTGAATCAGAGATATGGCTGCCGTCACGAAGAATTAAGATGAAAACGAAGTGAATAAAGTGTAATGATCTCATTACATCCATCCATTGCATCTCCTTATGCAGGCGGTACTGGTTCCAATTAAAATAATCTCTGAAGCTCCTCTGAAGCTTGGAGATTACACTTGAAGTTGTTGACGAATATGTTTACCTGGGACAAACAGTCCAGTTAGGTAGGTCCAACTTCGAGAAAGAGATCAATGGACGAATCCAACTCGGCTGGCCAGCGTTTAGGAAGCTTCGCAATATCTTCACGTCCCAAATACCGTAGTGTCTCAAGGTCTTTGACCAGTGCGTGTTGCCAGTCATGATGACATACGGAACTGAGACACTCTTACTATGGCCATAGCAAAGTATATAATACATTATATTAGTACTAAAATACATTATGGACACTCCCTGACGCTCTCTAGATTCCGACCTCACCCCTCGTCACCCAGATTGATACAGATTTGTTATAGTTTGGTTCTCGAACGTATAGGATTTCGTCGTGATTTTGTACGCTCCGTCATTTGTTTTTAGAAATGTCATTTCACGACCGTTGTATGTAGTGTCTGGAGTGTAGCCATAGTAAGAGTGTCTCAGTTCGTCATAAGAAGACTAAAGGTCTCCCAAAGAACGATGGAGCGAGCTTTTCTTGGAGTTGCCCACGCGATCGAATCAGAAATAAGGAGAACCGAGGTTAGGTAACCGACATATGTAGCTCTCAGAATTTCTAAACTTAAGTGGCAGTGGGCAGGGCACATAACACAGAACAGATGGCCGATGAAGCAGTAAAGTTCTAGAGTGACGACCGCGCACCGGAAGACGTAGAGTGGGCAGGCCTCCCACACGATGGACCGACGACTTGGTGAGGGTCGCGGAAGGTTGCTGGATGTGGGCAGTGCAGGACCGGTCGTCGTGGAAATCCTTGGGGGAGGTCTTTGTCCAGCAGTGGAAGTCTTACAGCTAATATTATGATGATGATTATCCTATCCCAAGTCAGGTTGCGCACAGTTCCCTGACAATATAATCAATGTAAAATTTAAAACACGAAATTTCTGGAACTAGAAACTCTTCTATGTCCACATGGTGTGGGTATACAGTGTGCGACTTTTCAAGGTTTAAGATTCAGCTAAATACAGACACACTTAAGAACCCTGTTGTACAGTTAGGAGAGTTAGAACATTTACCTCCTCCTCGATGTCTTCACATTGTGATGGTCCACCCTGTGAATCCTCTTGCGGCAGATCAGCTAAGGCACTAAAAGTGGCATCTTCCGTCTCCGATTCCGAATTGGAAGGTGCTTCACCCAGCATCTCCTCAATTTCCGCGTCTTCTTCTGAAAAGCAAATTAAAAAGAAAATTAGAAGAGTGTGGCTTTTAGTTGATTTAAGTGACATGCTATAGATTTAAAACATTTCACCACCCACCTTCTACCTCGTTCAAAGGGTGACCATCCAAAGAGAGAAGCATCGGCAGCGCAGACGCGACTCTAGCCAAGTAGTCCGGCTCATCGGACACCGGTGTCCCTTGCAACGTTAGGTGTCGCAGCACTCCGCATACACCTAGAGTCCATAGGCGGCCTGAGTCCTCTATAGGGTTGCTGTTAGGTGTGAAAACAAGCTAGATGAAGTGTCTTTAAGGAATAAACATACATAAAAGCGTCGGTGGCTCAACCGGCCCTCCTAACCAGAGGTTCCGGGTTCAAATCCGGACGGCCATGTACCAATGAGTTTTTCGAAACTTACGCACACATATACTTACCGATTGCTTTAACGGTGAATGAAAACATCGTGAAGAAGCCTGCACATCTGATTCCAGATGTGTATAAAGGTCGCGTTGCACACATCCGTAGGTGTACACCTAAAATGGCCAACACGTAATCGTGGGTGATGCTAAGTGGAACACCAGGCATCCACCGTCTATCCCTAGGATAGCACGGTTAATTGTGCCACACGATAAGAAAAAAGAAGGAATAAACATCCAATTATCATGATAATATTATCCGAAAGACTGCTGAACATAGGAATCCTCCAAGAATTACGACAAAGACTGGCCATGCGCAGCCCTCGTCGAGTGGCTGCCCGCGACCAACACCAGGTCACAGTATTACTATATGGCTTACAGTAGCGCAACGCCTTTGTTGTCGCACGATGCGCCACCACGTAGGTACTAGCCCATACTAGCCTGTTGTCAGCCTTGCAAACTTGCGGAGTTTGCCAGGCTGTGCCCCGCCGCCCGCTGCCCCGCAAGTACCCTTCCGCTGCTCTGCCTAAGTAGATTCCTTGCGCTACTGTAAGCCGCTGGCCGCTATATTGTAATAATGTGACCAGGTCGTCGATCCACCGTGTGGAAGGCCTGCCTACGCTATGTCTTCTTTATCTTTTAAATTTAAGTGTGAATTGTTTTCCTAATTTTTATGTTGTTTTCAGGTCTTTTACTCTTATTTTTCATCTTTGTTTCACAATTAAACCTCGATTACCTGTAAACACGCATCTTCGTTTCAGCCCACGCACTATCTACTACCGAACTTACGATAGCAAACGCCGGTGAAGTGCAAGTCAGACTCACGGACCGAGGGTTCTGTACTACCTCCACACAAGTATTACTATACGGTATTTTACTACTAGTCATTTGAGTAACTTTTTATCAACTGTCAAAAACGACAGTTTGTTCTGCAATAGGGATGACGAATGCTAGTCATCTAATTTACTTTTTATCATATGTCAAAAACTACGTTTTGTTCTAAAAATGTTTGAAATACCAAGGCGTGACGTCATTGTATTGCAGCGACATTTATGTACTTATTTTGTGATATTGGTGAATTAAAAATTGAAGACTTTATAGAAAACAAAACGAGTAAAGTTTTCCGAAGTTTAAGTAGGATAGTAATTTAGTAATCAAGAGTTCACAATTTTTTTCGGATGCCGTAATCCCAATTACTCACGTTACTGACATAGCGACGTCATAAGTAATACTAATTCGCTGTTTTTAATAAATATAAAATTAAATTTGTTTAATATTTCAAATGAGCAAGTTTTTTTGCTATTCTAGAAGAAATGCTATTTATTGAATAGTGTTTTTAATACGGTAAAATAGCCTATTATAGGAACCTATTTACGAGTATTACAACCAAACTGAGCAAGCAAGACATCAACGCGAGCGACAGAAAAAAGCTTTTTTTTACATTCGGCCTAGGTATTGATTGGAACAGTTGTCTCTGTCTTTTTCTTTACGTGTAAAGAATTTTAAAAAATACCACACTTTTGTACTTTTTTAATGTTTTTTCGTTTCAAATAAAAACTACAATAAAAAAAAACATCTGGCATATTGAAGTGTAGTTTCGACTAATCAACTAAGAAAATTTAGAAGTACATACTAAAACGGTCTTGTCTGCCTGTAGAATGCAAATCTCTTTTTGAAAAGAGGTTTCTTTGATATATTTTTCTCTGTTACAAAGTTAACGAATCATATATCTGCAACTGACAAAATAAAGTCATTGAAATGAAGAATCAAGTTACAAAATACCACTTTCATATGTTTTGTAATTGCTGAGAAAAATGGAGATCCCTACGATCAAAGTTCCTTCAGTTTTGACTCCTTAGCGCGAGTACGACTCACACTTGGCCAGTTTTTATTATTTGTGGTTTTACTTTAAATTACTTTTTAAATCTAATCACACTTAGTGTACGATGACGTAAAAACAAAACATTTTTTTTTCCTTTAATTTTATTTTTTTCCTCAACTTTACTACTTAAAATTTTTGTTATTTGCTGATAAATCCCTTATATTATAACGTACATCCTGTTCCAATTTCAGCCGGCTTGACAAGATGCAGACAGCATAGGCTTGTGAGTAATTGGGTCCCGTTACCTACTACGGAACCCTAAAAAAATATGACGTAGGTACTTACTTGGCCAAATTGAGGGTGCGCAACTTGGACAAGGCGCCCAAGGGCTGCAGATCTTTCAGCCGATTCCCAGCCGCGTGGAACTCCTGCAACGCGCCCAGACCCCATACTCCGTCTAAGCAGTTCAAGCCGCAACGGTTTACACTCAGGATCTGGAGAGCATTCCAAAACTACCAATTAAGGGTCCTTCGTCTTTAAAATTAGCAACTTGATTCTAGATTATACAAATTTCGCACGAAAGCTTGGAAATAATGCTCTTGTCTGCTCGTACTGCAACTTAGCTATGACGTTAATAGCTGCGGCCGAATGGTGCGGAAATTGAGGTTTTTTTTTTATATTTATTATAATTTCGCTCGAGTGGGCATCGTTTTTATGACTGTCTTTGAGGGTAAATAGTGCGCGAGCAAACCCAAAAAGAAATGAAGACGAATAAATGAAGACTCTCTCAAATGAGCTTATTTGTGCCCAGAGAAGCTTTGATAAACTAATCTCTAGCTAGAGCATCACCCGTTCCACAGTATAACGCTATAGCCTGAAATAGCACAACGCCTTTGATGTCGCACGATGCGCCACCGGCGTAGGTACTAGCCCATACTAGCCTGTAGCCAGCCTGGCAAACTTGAGTTTGCGAGGCTCTGCCCCGCCGCTCGCTGCCCCGCAAGTACCCTTCCGTTGCTCTGCGTAAGTAAGTACATTCGTTGCGCTACTGTAAGCCGCTACTTATATTGTAATACTGTGCCCGTGCGTAATAAACTAATAATAATAAAGTTCATCACTGTTATAACAACGAGCCAGCTTTTTTATGCTTGTGTGCGTGACAACCACTATATTACACCTGCGCCTGTCATACAATTTGTCTCGGTGGGCGTAAATTACCGGACAACAGTTGTCCGGTATTTTTTTCGACGCATCTGTGCCCCGCGCTATACATAAGGATTGTAAATGATCAAAGCAGAGCAGTTAATACATTAAAAAATATATGAAAAGATTACCTTCAAGTGCACTAATCCTATGCCAAGATCTCTCAACGATGAGAGGGCACTTCCATCCAGGGTCAGAGCGCGTAGTCTCGGCGCGAGAACGTGGAGTCTCCTCAGTCCAATGCGTTCTGCCATCACCTGAAGTTTCGCCTTTTTGATGCGCAGGACCTCTTCATCCGTGGTCACGCCGCTGTCTTGTTTCTGGGACAAATCCTCAGTTACATAGTAGTCGCAATACTTAACAACTCATCTGTGTTTCGAAGCAGTACCTACTGCAAAGGCCATAGTACGATCATCTGTGCGAGGCCATAGTACGATCATCTGTGTGTCCAAAGTCAGTACCTACTAAAGAGGCCATAGTACGATCATCTGTGTGTCCGAAGTCAGTACCTACTGAAGAGGCCATAGTACGATCATCTGTGTGTCCGAAGTCAGTACCTACTGAAGAGGCCATAGTACGATCATCTGTGTGTCCAAAGTCAGTACCTACTAAAGAGGCCATAGTACGATCATCTGTGTGTCCGAAGTCAGTACCTACTGAAGAGGCCATAGTACGATCATCTGTGTGTCCGAAGTCAGTACCTACTGAAGAGGCCATAGTACGAGCATCTGTGTGTCCGAAGTCAGTACCTACTGAAGAGGCCATAGTACGATCATCTGTGTGTCCGAAGTCAGTACCTACTGAAGAGGCCATAGTACGATCATCTGTGTGTCCGAAGTCAGTACCTACTGAAGAGGCCATAGTACGAGCATCTGTGTGTCCGAAGTCAGTACCTACTGAAGAGGCCATAGTACGATCATCTGTGTGTCCGAAGTCAGTACCTACTGAAGAGGCCATAGTACGATCATCTGTGTGTCCGAAGTCAGTACCTACTGAAGAGGCCATAGTACGAGCATCTGTGTGTCCGAAGTCAGTACCTACTGAAGAGGCCATAGTACGATCATCTGTGTGTCCGAAGTCAGTACCTACTGAAGAGGCCATAGTACGATCATCTGTGTGTCCGAAGTCAGTACCTACTGAAGAGGCCATAGTACGATCATCTGTGGCTACAGTAGGAGCACGGTGGTTACGGTGGTTGCTTCGTCTACTTAAGAGGAGTGTATTCCTATAGCGGACTCCATCCATGCAAACATAGGTTGGAGTTTGTTTGGTTGGATGTTATAGGTAATCAAACTTACTGAAATTTTGTAAATACGTACTAGAAGCTAATGTTAGCCGCCCCCGTGGCGTAATCGTTAGTCCATTCGGTTCTCACCAGGAGGTCGCGGATTCCATTCCAGTAGGGCATTTTTATAGCCCACCTGGCTAGCTATCACCATCTTTTCTAAGTTTTACCGCCAAACATCAGTGTTAACAGCATTTATGTGTTCCGTCAGTTTTTAAAATCTACAATTGATAAGCCATTGGCATCATCTCACCTGTGACGATGATGCCGAAGATGGATACGGGCTTCACAAGATTCCCCAACGCAAATGGGATCTGACTATGTTATCTTCAAGCCGGAACACATCAATGCAGTTAACACTGATGCTTGGCGGTAACACTAGATAAGATGGTGGTAGCCAACCAGGCGGGCTTATAAAATGCCCTTCCACCAACCAAACCGAGTCACACAAAGTTAGACTCCGCCGGGATCGAACCCGCGACCTCCTGATGTGAAGCTAATGGACTTAACCATTACGCCACAGAGGCGGTCAGAACTCGATCTTACCAGTAACTCGATCAACGTAGCCTCCCTTGGTATGACGATCCTCTGGTAGCCAGGCAGACGGCGCTCCAGCTCGTCCTGGCCAGGTGGCTGCTCGGGTTCTGGCGGTGGAAGAGCGAGCGCCCTGCAAGAGTTCCATCATAATCAACCTCTGCTAAAGTAAAAGCTGATCCAATGTACGGGCTTCTCCTATGGTAGCTCTGTTATAACAGGAATACCTGTACAAAAGATCTCCCAGCTATCTCCTGCTTCCATAATCCTCGTATGCCAGAAGTGTCTTTCCTTTTTTTAGAGTTCCGAAGTCAACAAGGAACCCTTTTAATTTCGCCATGTCTATCTGTCCGTCTGCCCGTATGACCGTCTGTCGGCGGCTTAGCTCAGAGACTATTAATACTAGAAAGCTGTATAAAAAAGCCTTGAAAAAAAATTTTACCTATTAAGGGGGCGATTTTTTTTTTACCAACGTACCCTATCGTGTAGATTATCATTGAATAGGTCTTTCAATACAACTGAGGGTGTGCTGAAACCATTTTTTGTTTTAAGGATCGTTTTGCGAAATATTTAGTTTTAAAGTGCTAATTTTTGTTCGAGTCAAGTGTACCTGGGGGCTCACTTAGGGGCCCCTGTTTCAGGACATCTTAAAAAAATGTAAATAGTGGGACATATAATCAACTAAGTAGCTGTTTCCCGCGGCTTCACCCGCGTGGACGTTTCTATGACTTTTCGTGGGTGAGCGTAGAAAAAAGTAGCCTATGTGTTAATCCAGGTCCTAATCTGTCTACCTACCAAATTTCAGCCAGATCCGTTCATTAGTTTTTGCGTGAAAGAGTAACAAACATACATCCATAGATTTTTACAAACTTTCGCGTTTATAATATTAGTAGGATTTAAAAGGAAAACTGTCACGGTACACCCTGGACACTTCATACAACGGGCCAGAAATTACATTTCAAAAAAGGAATGACGGAACAAACGAAATGGCGGCGAAATCCTATACGTTTGACAACCAAACTGTAACCAATCTGTATCAATCCGGGTGAAGATGGGGTGAGGTCGCAATCTAGAGAGCGGCAGGGAGTGTCCATACTGTATGTTAGTACTAATATATATATACTTTGGTTATGGAGTATAATAGTCGACCAACTTAAGAAGTGCACTTGGATTTGTCAAAAGTTCATAGATTCTCCATACAAAATGTTCTATTACCAACTGTAAACATAATTTTGTTTTTTAAAATCAACATTTTTTTTTTTAAAGACTTGGGATTTAGAATGACGTCACTTGGCCAACCATGAATTGTTCTCCAAACCTAACGTGTATTCAAAAGAAGAACGGCAAAGTGGGTACTTACCTAATTAGACTTCAACGGATGGCAGACTTATGTCAGTTTTTTTGACAACCAATACGAGTAACTAGTATTTCCGGGGTTTTTTTATTTCTCTAGCTGTTGGGAGTAATTAAATCTACTGCTAAACTTTGAACGAACAAAGATGACCTAATTTAATTTCCGGGATTTTTTCTGTTTCTCTGAGTAATTAAATATGTAAATATTGCTAAACTTAATATTATTAATGATAGAAAAAAACTATCAAATATGATCTAATTTAAATAAGTTTATATTCAGAGACTAACAAGGGGATACATAATAGTATATGCTAAGTTTTAATGTCACTGCAGTTTATAATCCCATGTGTTTAAAAGAAGTCCAAACACAGATTTCGCCAGTAATATAATTGAGTCCAAATAAGAAAAACATTTTACCAATAAACCATTACTTAATATCTCTTTAACCCCAAGTTGTAGAAATAGACTGTGATTACATATATCCTTAGTCTATCCAATACCTACTAAATGCAAGCATTTTCAAAGCAGGGCAGGAACGGTCGTCGTGGAAATCCTTGGAGGAGGCCTTTGTCCAGCAGTGGACGTCCTTTGGCTGCATTTCATATCCCGTGGGTAAGCGTAAGTAGGGTACCCAAGATGCATGTAATTTCGCCATTCTTCTTTCAGCTCAATCGGAAACTAAACGGCAAGCTAATATAAAGCTTGTGAAATAGCAACCTATTTTATATAGGGATTTCAACTCCTGCCTGACCTGCATGTATAAGTACCTATAAATACATCAGGTGAGATAATGCCAAGGGATTACCAATTGTGAATAAAAAAAAGTCATATTTTTTTTTATTCACAATTGGTAATCCCTTAGTCGACATACCTACTGAGGCGCCAAATGTATTTAAAAGTTTGTTGTTGGATCAAACAAACCTGAACAAAGGTGTGGGGTGTACAGGGTGGTGATCCAGCGAACTGGAGCTGGAAACTGAAGTCTCAGAGAGCGAGGGCGTCGGAGACTGCGCCACGCTAGGGGTGCGTGGCGCGCTGCCCAGCTCCACGCAGGGCGCTTCGCTGGCCGGCATGGCTGGCGAGAAAGTTATAATCAGAATTTTTATTACCACACTTGATTCATTCCAACCAAATACCATTTTAACCTTAGACAAGTAAGATTCCAACATAACAAAAAAAAAACCACAAAATTACGATCTCAGCCAATAACGTAAATGTGAAAGGGGAACCAAGTTTGATAAAAAAAACCGGCCAATTGCGAGTCGTACTCGCGCAAAAGAGGTTTCCGTAGGCTTTTTATTTATTTATTTTTATTCACAATTGATAAACCCTTGACAACATCTACCTGGTGGTAAGTGACGATGTTGCCGAAGATGGAAGCGGGCTTACCAAGCTTCCCCAACGCAATGGGGAAATAAACGTGTATTTTAAAAAGCAAAATTATATTTGCAGTTGGTAATGGAACATTTTGAATGGAAACATATGAAATTTTTCAAATCCAGCTGCACACCTTGAGTTGGTCGACTATTACTCCTAAATTAAGAAAGCCTACTTAGTAGTGATAGTTTTCCTTTTAAACTGCATTAAACAATTTTGTTTTTTAAAATAAACATTTATTTTTTGAAAAGAAAACGGCATCCTACTTTGCACGAGTCCGACTCGCACTTGGCCGGTTTTTTTATTTTTTGTTGTAGCTGCATTAGAAGAACACTGAAAATTTCAACTTTACTTATTACTAGGGATGCATCCGATACCGATACCGATATATCGGCGATACTTCGGGTTTGCCGATATATCGGTATCGGCGATATTTTTATGGCAGATTCAACGATACGTAATGTATATGTAATGTAAACGCGCGTGTTGTCCCATCTATTTCGTTGCAAGCGAGGCATCTGTCGCATCTGAGAGACTATTTTCCACCGCAGGTCTTATTCAAACAGACTTGCGAAATCGCCTTTGCCCGCAAAACTTAAGAATGCTTTGTTTTTTAAACAAAAATCTTATAAATGTTAATTTTGATTACTAAAACTATTAATTAATTGTGTTTTATTTATTCTACCTCCCTTTTTGAATTCAATAAGCGTATCGGTATCGGTATCGTCGATATTTTTATAAGAGTATCGGTATCGGTATCGTATCGGCAAAAAGGCGTATCGATGCATCCCTACTTATTACGGTTCATGAAATACAGTCCGCTGACAGACGGATGGACGGACAGCGGATGCTTAGTTATATATAAGTCATCCTATAGGTGTATAGAACCCTAAAAAAGTAATCTTTGCTTGCTTAAAGGCCAACGTACACCAGTTAGTAACACGTAACAAAACATTTTTTTTAATGGGTGGAATACTTAGGTATTCCCTCTGATCCTACCAAATTTTATCCAAATCCGTTCAGCCGTTTAGGCATTAAAGTGGAACAAACAAACATCCAAACTTTTGTGTTTATAACATCAGTTCAATGTGATATTACGACACTCAAAGTAATGCATCATCATCATCATCATCATATCAGCCACAAATCGTCCACTGCTGGACAAAGGCCTCCCCCAAGGATTTCCACGACGACCGGTCCTGCGCTGCCCGCATCCATCGGCTAATAATAAAATGCATATTGGCAAACAACAATAGGTGTTTACCTACTGCTTTTAGGACCCCTACCTACCCATTTAAAGAAACGTGTTCCCATTAATCTACCCACCTACGTAGGCTTTTAAAAGTTACACCTTACCTTGCTAAAAAAAGTTTAAGTCTCCCAAAATTAGATTTAATAGATTTATTATCGTAGGTAAATTCAATTCAATCAAATTACATATTTACAAACCAAAATATTTTGATAATTTTTAACTGTTTACTTCGTTGCTATTGGCAACGTAATAATAGCAATGACATTATCTTTGTCGCCAACGCATTTTGTCCCGGTTACACTTTACTGTTGCCAAAGATATTTTTTCTCTCTCGTAACACTACCGGTATGCAGATTGAGCAAGCGAAGCGAGGGATATTACGAGTAGGTTTGATGATGAGACTGTCGAAGAGCCTCACGGTCGCGTGGTATCTGACAATGGACTCGAAAAGTGTCCGTGGTTTGATTGATCTAAGCTGATCTGACCACGGTTCGGATGAACGACAGCCGCGGTAGTCCGACGATGTCTTCTTAAATACATATGGATTTTAATAAGAGTGTTCACACGGAGCCGTCATGACACGACTTTAGTTCGGAATCACCATTAGTCTATGACAAAGATATGGATAGTGGCGCGTAAGACAAAGACCAGACGAGCACGTTGGTCCAGTGGTCAGCACTGCTGCCTGCTGGGCGTGGTCGTGGATTCATTCCCCTAGGGCAAATATTTGTGTAAGGACAGGATTTTTTGCTCTGTGTCTATACATGTAGGTATGTGTATATATTTAGACGTATATACTTAAGCCAGTCTCTGGTTTCCGCATAGTGTAGGGAATCCTAGTATAGGCCCAGATGACCATGTTTGATTTGGCTCCGTCACCGTATCACCGGGGCGTCGTCGCCTTAGGTAAAACCTGATTGAAACGAGTCAGCGTTGCCACTTTAGTGATTTTCTCATTTCTCATTAGGTTTGGTGATTTTGTCGATGCTGTCTAGCCACAAAATTTCGACGCTTCATATATATTTTAGCGACTTTACGCACAGTAACAATAACGCAATACATAAAGCGACAAAATTGCCATTTTATATTGCTCTGCAGGCGTAGCATGAGGTCATAGACATGTGTCGCGCGCGACGAGAGAAAATTATCTCTTTCTACGGGCTTTTGTCGCGTGTGTGAGCATACCCAAGTAGAGAGTGTGTAGAGTGAAGAGTCGCGGCGACATAGCAGTTTGACAGGCGACAAATCTGTAAATAATTTTGTTTCGTTGTTCCCAAAATGCTTGGTTTGTATTTCCAAAAAAATAACATTAAAAAAAAAAAAAAAACCGACTTCAAAATGAAGTTCACTCAAAAGTATGAAATAATATTATCATACTTAGATACACGACATTAACCAACAATAACGAATTCAAAGGTGGGTACGAATTAAATTAGGGGTCTAAATTTATTTTTGAGGTCGGTACCAGCACACACAGGTTAATGTCGTGTATCTAAGTATAATAATATTATTTCATACTTTTGAGTGAATTTCATTTTGAAGTCGGTTTATAGTTTTTTTTAACTTTTATTTTTATTTTATTTATTTTTAGTGATAATGCTGCTATCTATCTAACAACGTTATACCCAATCACCCACTCGCCAATAGGAACCATCAAATCATGCATGTGTTTCATTAACAGATACAGATTCCTGTGGCTTCCAACATCATCTCAACAGCATGAAAGTTAAGGAGTTAAATCTTATATCATCAGCTCATCTGAATAACCTGAAAGAATACAACTATCGGTCTTTAGGTATCTACGTAAAATATGTAAAGAATTATCCTCCAACTCCTAACCGTTAAGGAGTTGTACCTTCCTTCATCATCTCATCAACATGAGATGATGACCACCAGACGCCAAAACTTGAATAGTTTTAGGAAATACATGAAACACGTAATATGTGCCTATAAAATTTGAGGGTTGCCCTCAATTTCCCTGGGATTCCATCATCAGATCCTGACTTGGTGACAATGGGTCCCCCTCGGGAGTATACCCTTTCAAATAAAAAATAATTTTGAAAATCGGTTCACAATTGGCGGAGATATCGCGTAACAAACATACAAAAAAAAACATACAGTCGAATTGAGAGCCTCCTCCTTTTTGAAGTCGGTTGAAAAGAGACCGAGATATGAAAATTTGCTTGATTAAGTAATAATTTGACACAAAATATAGAATCAAAGGCAGCTAAATCCGTATAGTGCCTTATTTCACTTGAGAATGGCGGCCTAAGCGTCACTCAAATAGTAAACAGTTTCACCCATCATTCAGTATCTAAGGCAGCTACATCCTTCACAAAATACGTTCAAAAACTCAGCTTAATATCAAAGTCATCTATATCCTCGCTTGTGAGAATCTTGTAATCTTAATCTGAAAATTTGTAGGATTGGATTTAGCTGCCTTTGATTCTATACTATACAGTTACTGTTATCGTTTGTGAGGTGGTTATCGTTTGTGAGGTGGGTATACGTAGTGATTATATGCTCCTTGGAGGTGAGAGGACTGTCTGGCTCCGTTGGTTTTTGTGCAAGTTTCTGAGACTAAATAAAAGGAAAAAGTAAGTATCTAATTTGTTATTTGACGGTAAAACAATAATAAAATACAAAAAATCTATAAACAGTCGCTAGAAGTTTGTCGACACCGAAGGGGGTGCCGACGTATATGTCTTCAATCAAACGTCAAAATAAGCCTATTCCGGTGCGTTCATGCTCGGCACGAGATAAAAATCTCTACACACTCTCTACAAATGACAGATGAGAGCGAGACCAGTCTTATCTCGCGAGGGCCATGCTCAGTGTCAAGATACAACCGTTTTGTCGCGATTCGAAGTCTACATTTGACATTAGTAGGTAGACAAAATGGACCTCATGCATGCTACTGGTAACAAAAATAGGTAGAACCAAAGTAACCGACATAGCTCTCAGAATTGCTAAACTTAAGTGGCAGTGGGCGGGGCACATAGCTCGTAGAACGGATGGCCGTTGGGGTAGTAAAGTTCTCGAGCGCCGACCGCGTACCGGAAAACGTAGCGTAGGCAGGCCTCCCACGCGGTAGACCGATGACCTGGTGAATGTCACAGAAAACCGCTGGATGAGGGTGGCGCAGAATCGGCCGTCGTGGAAATCGTTGGGGGGGCGGCTATGTCCAGAGCAGTGGACGTCCTTCGGCTGATATGGTGATGATGATGAGTTAATTTTTATTTACTTAGAACTAACAGTTTCAGATAACATGTAACTTCATGCATGATGTTGGTAATCAGTGGTTATTTTTTCTGGCCTTCTGTTGTGGTAAGGCACAATAATTCCACCAATGTCGATGTTGAAAAATCAGAGGTAGTTAGGTAACTTAATGAGACATAGAAGCACCTAAGTAGGCTGAAAATGTTCATCTGAAACAAAGACTATAATATACACATGAGGAGATACTAACTAAAATATTCCAACTAAATATTAAGGAAGTGCTTGGAAATTAAAGTCCACCTTAGTGCTAATGTTAACAATTAAATTACCTATAGGTAGGTATGTAATCTGAAACACCGGGGGATCCCAACAAAATACCAAGTTTGTACTTAGAAAATAATGTAAACCAATGTAACGTACTACTACGTTAGTACTAATATATATACTTTGCTACTACTATTGTAATAAAAAGAAAGAATACTAGGTTAACTTCATACAATAGTGCATCGCGCGATTTGTATGTTTGCGCGTTAGTAGGCACGCACGCACATTAATCTACGCAAACTTCTTTCCTTTTACTAAAGAACTCGTTTTTATTATTTTACATAGTGTGCGTGCGTGCCTACTGACGCGCACACATACTAATCGCGCGATGTACCATTGTATGAAGATACCTACTATTTTTCTTTTTACTCCGCTACTACCGTCAGTAACTATAGGTACTCGTAGATACCTTGGCTTAATCAAGAAAATACAAAATGAAAACAAACCATACGAAGCTGGGAACAAAACCATGAATAAGGACTATTTTGTTGACCTCTAGCTTTTTCTTAACAATTTGTTTTGTACTCATTGAAAAATAGAGTGAACTGCATTTTATCGTCACAATAATTTTATACAGCCCCACAGGCGACGTTGATGTTAGCGAGGGGAGGTGTGTGTCGCATCTATTCACTAGTATTATTAGGTCATCTTTGCTATTGATGATGATTTTTGACGACTCTCCCAAAAAGGCTCGTACCTAGAGACGTTAATATATTCTCGAACAAAATTACTATTCCAAACCAAAAAAAAGGGTGCAATGTGCACCAAAAAAACACGCAACAAATAATGTGCATCAAATGATTCACGTTTTTGTCATGAATTTTAGTAGTTTATAGATATTTGAGCTCTCGTGTAATTGCCGACAGATTTTGTACACTATAAAAAATACGGTAATTTAAAAAACTAAAAAACCCGACTGCGTTTCTGTGTAATTTGGAAATGAAAAACCCTAAAACAAGAAAGTCGTCATACCCGATTGCACTTAACTTAAGAAAAATTGTAGCAGTCGGGACCCATTCTAGAAATGGAGGCATAGTGAATTGAGAGCACATACCTACGAGTATATTACATTGCAGATTACTCCAATATATACTGACTAGACGGCTGACTTTCTAGAATGGGTCCCGACTGCTACAATTTTTCTTAAGTTAAGTGCAATCGGGTATGACGACTTTCTTGTTTTAGGGTTTTTCATTTCCAAATTACACAGAAACGCAGTCGGGTTTTTTAGTTTTTTAAATTACCGTATTTTATTTTATTCATTTTTTAGTTTTATTATTGAATGAGTTTGTGTAGTAACCTATATACACATGACACACATTAAGATTACGCAGATTATTAACTTATCAGTTGATAGAATAATATTCTCTTAAACGTTGAAGCTCTATAAAATAATTCTGATCGTGTGGCCGATTCAAAAGTTTTTTAGGATCAAGTGTACAGATGACCAGTCCAGCTAATGTTTTAACTCGACCAAGAGCTACATATGCTTGACTTTTAGCAAATATATGTGAGCCGAGGTCCACAAGTTTCGAATCGAGTGTTTGTGGACAGTTATAGCCCAACTTAGGATTAAGGGCAACATCCTGCGTTCAATTTTTCCTTGTCCTCGAAGTGCGTCAAAATCAATCGTACATGGTTCAATCCGTATACGAACTCCTGGTTGATAATTTTTTATTGTGCGATCGTCGACAAATACCGCTTGCTGTAATTCTCCGGAAAATATTCTATTTTGTTTTTTTATATTTTGATATACCTACCCAGTGTCACTCTCACAGTAAATACGTATCTAACGAAACCCCTCAAGCTAAAATCCATCGAGCCGTTCTGGCTGCAGAGCGTGCTAAACATTTGAATTTGGCGCCAAAAATCTGCCATATTGTTTTTTTTTTATTTTGATAAACCCCGTGTCACCCACACAGTAAATACGTATCTAACGACACCCCACAAAGCAAAATGTATAGAGCCGTTCAGGCTGCAGAGCGTGCCTAACATTGGAATTTGGCGCCAAAAATCCGCCATTTTGTTTTTTTTTATTTTCATATACCCAGTGTCATTCTCACAGTAAAAACGTATCTAACGACAACCCTCAAGCTATAATTCATCGAGCCGTTCAGGCTGCAGAGCGTGTCAAATATTTGAATTTGGCGTCAAAAAACCCAAATTTTGTTTTTTTAAATTTTGATATACCCAGTGTCACTCTCACAGTAAATACGAATCTAACGACACCTCTCAAGCCAAAATCCATCCAGCCGTTCAGGCTGCAGAGCGTGCCAAACAATTATACATACATACATACATACATACTTACATACTCTCGAAAAACATAACCCTCCTTCTGGCGCAGTCGGGTAAATACGCAACAATTTGTGTGCACTGGGCACTGGCGTAAAGACATTTTGCTGTCGCGGATTATTTGCTGCGAATTTCATGTCGCCAGTTCTATTCTATTCTATTCTTTCATTTTTGGCTTCTCTTTTAGAATTCTGCCAAAGTCATGTAAGTCATGGGAGTGTCTCCAGTTACACGAGCGCTCGGATGTTACAAACGACAAGTCATGTATTTTTTTAATGAGAGACTAATCAGTATAGACAAAAGTAACATCGATTAACGATTTTACGGTTTACGCCAAAAAATTATGATGATCTGCTGGTTAGGCCCATAGCTCTAAAATGCTTCAAAGCTAAAAAATCTTTCAGTACTTAATTATATAATTTGTCACTCACTGCATTCGAACCGCGTTCTTTAAGAGATGATTAACAAAAGATGACCTTTAATTACCCTTTACTGCCTTTGTTTGTTTTCTCCGTTTCCTACCTTACTAGCATACCTTACTACCAGTAGTAAATGGACTTTGTTTCCTAACTGTCAAATCCGCCACCCACGAGGCGGCACTTTGATTCGTGAGGCTTTTTGACAGTACCACCATCAAACCTAACAAATCTATTATCGCTCGCTCAACTCAGCATTTACTACTAGTAGTAAGGTGGGAAACGGACTCTACTTAATTTAAGGCATATAGTTGAAACACAGTGTTGAATTGATATTAAGTTTATTAAGTTTAGGTCGATGACTTTTTTGTGGATTACCTATCCTGCTGCACAACATTTACATTACGTTACAGCAGCGCTCACAAACTGGCGTCAAATATTTTTTGCACGTTTTATGTTGCATGTTATGTGCTGCGTGTTTTTGAGTATTTGAAATTTGTCTTCAATTACACAAGCGCTTCAGTAAAGCGCATCAACTAAGTATGAAAGAAAAAACGCGACAAAACGAACTAAGAACTGATTTGTTGTCGGGTCGGACTTGTCGGTTATTAATGCGTGTTTTCTAGTGTACACAATTTGATGCGCGTAAGAGCCTCCTAGAAAAAAGCGCGGGAAACTTCGATTTGAGCGGGCGTGTTTTTTGATTTAAATTTATAAATAATTTAATACAAAGGATTAGTTTGTAGTTTTTAGTTCTATTTTTGTGTTATATTAGTTAGTAGTGTATATATATACTATATATTTTGGTAAGTTTTAATTTTAATTGAGCAAAAAAAGCGAAGGATGGGCGACGATCCGCCGCCGGGGGGTCCGCCCTCCCCGGTGGCTCACAATGTTACTATAGAAGCGGAGAATTCAAACGTAAATCCTAATGCAGATGCAAATGATGCTTTTATGGTTGTAGTAGAAGGTGGTAGCATAAATAATGACTCCAGTATGGATACGGATCATGCTGATGTGGACACTGAGAATAGAAGGAAACGTATTCGCGCAACTAGAATATGCAAACACTGCAATAAAAAACGTAGGAAACATCCTCATGCAACCAAAGTCAGTTGCAGTTGCATGATTGAAGAGATAGTTCAGGATAAGGTTAATGCGGTTGATGTCACTGGCGATGTAACTCAGAATCATTCATTACTAGTTGATTCCAAAAATATGTCATTAGCTCCAACTCCAGTCATACAGACAGCTGTTAAAATTGGTAGGTCTGAGTATAGTTCAACTGATGTTGCTCCATATGTTGTTCATGTACAAAGAGATTCCACTGATGCCGGGGCTACATTTCATCCCATTAGTTTTGGAAACTTCTTAAAAAAAAACAATATACAAAACGTTTGCAATGGAAGCATCAAAAAGATAGGTAGAAACAGAATAACTGTAGCGTTTACATCATACAGAGCAGCCAACTCTTTTATAAGTAATAATAAATTAGCTGATTACAAGTTCAAAGCCTTCATCCCCTCCTACAACATAACACGTATAGGTCTTGTTCGCGGTGTCCCTGCTGATTGGGATCTGGAAGAAATTAAAGAAAATATTAGCGTGCCTATAGGTTGTGGTGAAATTATTAAAACTAGACGGCTTAACTACAAGGTCATGGTTGATGGTAATCCTGTTTGGAAACCTTCTCAAACAGTTGTATTGACTTTTGATGGACAGGTACTACCAAAACGTGTGTTTATGTGCTACAATTCTCTTCCGGTAGAACTATACACATATCCTACAATCCAGTGTTATAACTGTTGTAGATATGGACACACCAAAAATCAATGTCGATCGAAACCGCAGTGCTACAAATGTGGATTTAGTCATACTGGGTCTTCTTGTAATGTTGAGGAGGACTCTGCTTCATGTTGTATGTGCTTTGGCTGTCATTATGCCACAAATAAAACATGCCCTGAGTATGATAGGCAAAAACAAATTAAGACATATATGGCACAAAACTGTATTTCATATGTAGAAGCAGCCAAGCTGCACCCTCCAGTGCATAGGCCATATGCTAATGTTGTTTCTCAACCATCTTATCCATCCACTGGACCTGATAACCAACCTACTACCTCTACATCCACTGACCATACTCCTACCTCATCTTACAGAAAGACTGTGTTTCTTAAACCTCGTGCTCTGCCTAAATTTTCAAGAGGGTATGACCGAGCTGCCCATCAGGAAATTGTAGGCAACTACAACAATGAAAAGTCATTTGAAAATGGTTCTGCACTAAATAAATCAAATGATAATGATGAAACTCAATCTACTATTCTTGAAATAATAACAGCCTTAATTAAGTTACTCACTTCCTCTAATTTCTCACCGTCCCACGTTGCCCCCTTACTAGATATTATTTCCAGTATTAATAAAAACAACAATGGATCAGTCCGGCAAAATACTGCAATGGAACGCTCGCAGTATAGTCAATAAGAAGTCTGATCTGATCTATTTGATAAATAAATTTGACCCTTTTGTCATAGCTTTATCTGAAACCTGGCTTAAAGCTGAAATAAGCTTTAAGTTCCAGGGTTACATCTCATTCCGAGAAGATAGATCTGATGGGTATGGCGGTGTAGCCTTACTCATCAAACATTCATTTCATCCTATCATTCATCCCATAACTTCTCATCATAATGATTATTCCATAATTGCTGCTATCGTTAATAATATTTGTTTTGTTTCTATTTACGTACCTTATCCCTCATCTATTATATTTAATGAATTAGACCAATTACTTTCCTCACTCCCACAACCATTTATAATATTAGGAGACTTTAATGCTCATCATTCTTCATGGGGCAGCACTACCTCTAATAGCTATGGTGAACAAGTTCTTGATTTATTGGACCATCACAATCTGTGCTTACTTAACACAGGATTACCAACAAGAAGGTCAGCTCCCAATGAATCCGATAGTGCTGTTGATTTATCTATTTGTACTCCTAACTTAGCTTCTTCTCTTACTTGGAAGGTTCTTTCTTATACATATGGTAGTGATCATTTCCCAATTATTATATCTTTTCCTATTAACCGCTCCGCTGGCAAGCACTTGAAAATCGTTACCCGCTTAACTGGCAAGAAGTGACGACGTTCCTGCTATCAAAACATCCGTCAGCTGCCAAGCGGTGACGCTGTACCTTGCTAGCTGTCGTCTCATATTTCATTGTTTTGCTAAAAAGAAACGGAACGTGTCGTGAAAATAGAATACAAAACGCTCCTATGATAGACAAAGACAGAGCCGCTCCACTGGCAAGAAGTAACGACGTTCCTGCTATCAAAACGAACGTGATTTCCTAGTACCGTTCCCGAGCGACGGCAGTGCTTGTGAGTTCGTGGTTTATTTTTGGTATGTTAAATGTATCTTTTGTGGTCTTTTAGGTTAAATTAAAGTAAAACAATCTTTTCTCTTTTCAAATACATAATTATTTCATTGAAACGTTTTTATTTATTAGATTTTTGGGTATTTATACAAAAAACCGGAAAAAAAAAGTCAACCAATATTATAGCTAAGGATTGTCACAATTACAAAATCTATCTTGTATAGATTATTCTACAACGAGTTAGCTTGTTTCATAACGAACTCGGCGTTATAAGTTACACACTTGTAACATTCATAGTACTTGAGAAATCAAGCATATTGTAACCGGAGTCCGCGAACAGGTGCGCCCCCCCGACGGGCTGTGGCAGCTGGCGGTTATACGATTTTCAAGTGCTTGCCAGTGGAGCGGGCTTTTGATAGCAGGCACGACGTCACTTCTTGCCAGCGGAGCGGTTAAAAATCAATCTACACCACAGCGCAAACCCCGTTTAAAATATAGATTAGCAGATGCTGACTGGCTAAAGTTTAAAAATGAAATAGATACAAAAATTTCTACACTTCAGAGAGCATGCCTAGGTCATGAGAATAATTGTGCAAAAGAATTAGCAAAACTTATAGTTGATACAGCTGATCAATTATTCCCGCAAAAAAATGGTTCGCTTGGTAAAATACCATCTCCTCCTTGGTGGGACAGTGAATGTACTGAAGCAGTTAGGGAGAGGAAAGAAGCTGAAAAAAAATATAAACAGCACATGACGGAGGAGAATTATGACTCGCTGATAGAAACAATGTGTAAAGTTAAAAAACTCCTTAGAAAGAAAAAGGTCGAAAGTTGGAAAAAATTTTGTGCGTCTATATGCCCTGATACACCTGCATCCATAGTTTGGCAACAGATTAGGAGATTTAGGTCTGCATTTACTGACACTTCTTATAGGTCCCTTCCTGAGCCTCTTGCAAATAAATTCTTAGACAGATTAGCCCCTCCATATGTCCATGAGCAGTTGCGAACCATATCCACATCCAATCATCTCAATGTCGTAAATAACTTGTGCTCCCCTTTCACACTGCACGAACTTAAGGGCATCCTTTCCAGTACCAACGACACAGCCCCGGGTCTGGATGGTATTCCTTACTCATTTTTGGCACACCTTAGTGATAATTCACTCATTTATTATTTAGAGTTAGTTAATACTGTAATGATGACAGGTAATGTACCTACCGCTTGGAGAACTCAAACTGTGTTGCCATTACTTAAATCCAATAAGCCCTCTTCAGACGCAGATTCATATAGACCAATAGCTTTGTCCACTGTTTTAGTTAAAATTGCAGAACACTTAATTAAAAATAGACTAGAATGGTTTCTGGAAAGTCGAGGTCTTTTATCTAATAGCCAGTTTGGATTCAGAAAGGGAAGAAGTACTTTTGATTGTTTAGGAATTTTGACAATGGACATTCGATTGGCATTTTCTGCTAATAAGTCCTTGGGAGCAGTATTTGTTGATATTAAATCAGCATATGATAATGTATTAATACCGATTTTACAACAAAAATTACTGACATTAAATGTGCCGAATATTCTTTGTAGATTTATAATTAGTCTCATATCTGAAAGATATATCCATTTTGAAATACAAGACTCGTATTTAATAAGAACTGTGTGGAAAGGGCTTCCACAGGGCTCCGTTTTGAGCCCTCTATTGTACAACATATACACTCAGGACCTGGAGAGTAAATTGAATGACGATCTGGTCTCAATTATACAATACGCTGACGATGTCGTGTTATATAGCTCTGATAATTCAGTTAATAGAATTTCTTCTAATTTGACAGATGCTTTGAGTTCTCTGAGGTGCTGGTTACATGATAACGGTTTAGAACTTTCTGTTGGTAAAACTACTTCTGTTCTGTTTTCACGAATGCGTATGCCTCCACCAGTAACAATATTATATAATGATAGACCTATTGAGGTTAAATCTCAGGTTAAATATTTAGGGATGATACTAGATTCTAAATTATCATGGGTGGCTCATTGTGACTATTTAATAGCAAAATGTGAAAGACGTATAAATATGATGCGTTGTCTCGCTGGTGTTTGGTGGGGCGCTCACCCCGCCTCTATGAAATTACTGTACCAGGCGGTGATTCGTAGTGTTTTTGACTATGGTACTTTCTTCTTGGAACCTGGCAGCGTCACTGCATTTAATAAACTAGAGACGATTCAGTCGAAGGCATTGCGCATAATGGCTGGTGCCATGAAATCTAGTCCTATTCATGCTTTACAAGTAGAATGTGGAGTACCGCCTCTTGCATTGAGACGTCAATATCTCGCTCACAAATACCTGTTTCGAATAATACACTACACCTGCCATCCTTTATTGTCAAAGTTGAGCGCACTAAACAATTTAACTTCATCGTCTTCGTATTGGAAACATAAATCTATGCCACTAATTCTTAACAGTTTTAAGCAATTTTTGTCTTTAACTACACCAATTCATAGATCACGTTTACTTCCATTGTACAGTATATCTTTTAACTCTTTGACACTTCCTACCATGGTAGTTTTTGACATCGGAATCCACAAGGACGATACTAATCCAAACATTTCCTTCATACATCAAAGTGATCATAACTGGGAAGATTTTCATCAAATATTTACCGATGCATCTAAACACACTCAAATGGGCAACGTTGGAGTTGGTGTTTATCACAAACAGTCTAGCTTTGTAAAAAAAATAATTCTACCACCTGAGGCCTCAGTATTTACGGGTGAGTGCTTTGGGCTGTATAAAGCAGTCGAATATATTTTACTTGCCAAATTACCTAAAGCTGTAATCTTTACCGACAGCAAAAGTGCCTTAGCAACTCTAGTTAAATTTCCTTTCAAAATTAAATTTCAGTACGATATAATATTCCAAATCAAAAAACTTCTTTATAAATGCCACGAATCAAATTATGATGTGCGTTTCGTTTGGATACCTAGCCATTGCGGTATACGTGGAAATGAGACTGCTGATCGTTTAGCCAACGAGGCTATATTAGATGGAGAACATCCTTATAAAAATGTCATCCATGACCTTGCAAATTTGTCAAACAGGAATCTTTATGACTCATGGACAACACTTTATTCAGAAAAATCAAAGCAGAAAGGTAGATATTATCATCAGATCCAACCAGAGATTCCGCATAAACCATGGTTCACTAAAATTAAATTAAGCAAAACAGTAACCAGCATAATTATTCGTATGCGCTTGGGTCACACGTGCACCCCAGCGCATCTTTCAAAATTGGGAATCGTAAGCACTGATAAGTGTGATTGCTCTGATTCTTATAGTGCTGTTGGTGATATCAACCATATTTTCTTTACGTGTCCTAAATATAATCACTCTTCCTTCCTTGAAACCCTTACCATCCTGCATGTTCCGTTTCCTACAAGTATTGAATGCCTGATTTCTTCTAATAGTTTTTTTATTTTTAAAGCAATTGAATTATTCATTGTACAAAATAACATCAAAGTTTAATAACTATAAATATCATTTTGTGTTTTTACCTTCTCTTATTTTGTTTTTCGTTTACACATGAAGTTTGGAGTATAATTAATTTTTAAATAATATTTTTAAGTAGTGACTATATTTTTTGTAAAACTAATCCTTTTTCCTTATTTCCATTCCGTTTCCTATAAGAACCTACCTTTCGTGTTAGATAAGTTTCCCAACCTTTAGCCCAGTGAACTAAATAACTTGACTTTGGCGAAATGCACAAAGTGCCAAAATCGCCACACTACCAAAAAAAAAAAAAAAAAGAGCCTCCTAAAAGAAATTGTGTCTAATGTCAATGTCACTAAATCGTTGAAGTTTTGGTTTTGGCGCCTTTTCATGAACATACGTTCACTGAGTATTTATTCACCTACGGTTTTACTTCCATTTTAGCAAATTTTTCTTTAAAATTTAATACAAAAATGAATGGCAACGGTGTGCATAACCTGCACGATGAATATCAATATCTAAAACTAGTGAAACAAATCATTGATCAAGGTAAGAAAATACTTTTTCATCTTCCAACAAGACTGTTTGAAAATCTGGCTCTTTCTTCGATATTTATGGGTTTTCTTTATTTTTAGGTGACAAAAGAGTAGACAGAACCGGTGTGGGCACGCTATCTATATTTGGAGCAATGCAAAGGTACTCCCTGAGAAGCAATATCCTACCACTCTTGACAACCAAACGCGTCTTTACAAGGGGCGTTATTGAGGAGTTACTGTGGATGATCTCAGGGTCTACAGATTCTAAAGAACTTGCAGCTAAAGGAGTTCACATCTGGGATGCTAACGGTTCAAGAAGTTTTCTTGATAATCTAGGATTTACGAATCGTGAAGAAGGTAGAACCAGCTATTTATTTTTATTATCGTGTTCTTTTATTTGCAGGTAATTGTAAGAAAATCCATATTTATCTTTCAGGTGACTTGGGGCCGGTATATGGGTTCCAATGGAGGCACAGCGGGGCCAAATACATAGACACAAAGTCTGACTACACTGGCAAAGGTGTGGACCAACTGCAAAATGTTATAAACACCATCAAGTGAGTGCTTACCAGTTACCTCAGTACCTTTTATAGTAGGTATTAATAAAAAGGGTACCCAAAGTGAAGTTCCCAAAAATTCAATGTTTTTGGTAGTTTTGATAATTTTTTAATGATATTTTGATAAATTATTATTTTCCTTTTTTTTGTGATATTGAATCCCTAACCTAAATGTGCATCAGTGACATGATTAAACATGATTGGTTTGAAATAACTAATTAGTGATAATTTTTGTGATACACTTAATTTTTTGGTATTCAGAAGTCCTAAACTAATGCAGAAGCAAGCAAAGTAAGCTTCGGAATTCAGAGTACCCCATGGTTAGGTTAAAAAGGCTATGATGGCCAATCACATATTTTTCGTTATTGTTGAACCAACCCATTAACTGCATGCTTGCATTTTAAAATCATTTCATTACCTTAGAAATGTTTATCATTTCACTGACACCTGTTTAATGCTTTGATCAAATCACATAATTATTTTAAACTATTTATAACACTACATAACTATATGCTTGTAAAACATAAATATTTATTTCAATTTAAAATAACTTCAATTTGTATAAAACTGCTTACAGGAAAAATCCAGCTGATAGAAGGATCCTCATGTGTGCGTGGAACCCCTCAGACCTGGGCCAAATGGCACTGCCACCATGCCACTGCCTGGCACAATTCCATGTAGCTAGCGGAAGACTGTCCTGTCTGCTTTACCAACGAAGTGCTGACATGGGCTTAGGAGTCCCATTCAATATTGCCAGCTATTCCTTACTAACACATATGATTGCCCACATTACAGGACTAGAGGTAAGGGTTTTGTTTTTACAGGGTGTAACAAAATTGATGTAGCACCCGTTAATTGGGGGTTCTACTCATCATACTAAACTACTTTCCCCGAGGAACCCATACAAAGTCAATTCTCAAAGAAAAATGGTCAACTAGCTGATCGATTTGAATGAAGATTAAATTTTTATTTTGCGATTTAAAACAAAGTCAAAAAACAAGTTGTCAGTTTGACGAGTAGAAGCCCCAGTTATTAGAACCTACACAAATTTTGTTGCACTTTGTATAACTACAAGTCACTTTTTAGGTGTCAAAAAGTTCTGTAGAACACCTTATAATAGATATAATAAAAGCGCCGCTTGCCTAGTATGTTCAAACTAAAGAACCCAGTTCAAATACAAATACCTAAATGTATTCAGATTCTAAAATTGGTCTCAACTACACCTCAAACACTCTCCACTAACTGGTTGTCGATAAATATTTATTATCCTTCCAGGCAGGTGAGTTTGTCCACACAACAGGTGACACCCACGTGTACTTGAACCATGTGGAACCACTCGAGAAGCAATTACAGAGAGAGCCACGACCGTTTCCCACTTTAGAATTTGCTCGCAAAGTTGAGTCTATCGACGATTTCAAATATGAAGACTTTATCATCAATGGATATAATCCACATCCCAAAATTGATATGGAAATGGCTGTGTGACCCACATTACAAGAAGTATTAATTAAACATTATTTTTAATAAGATTGTGAATATAATTCAAGTTTCATGTAAAAGTACTTAATTTTTTAACTAAAATTATATAAATATCTTAAAATTTCAACATTTATTTTGTCCATTTTACTGTTTTGAGTCACCATACTATTGACCTATCCTATTACATGGTGAAAAAAAAACTTTATTTGTGAATTGTGTGATAGACCGAACAAAAACATAACTGTTCCTTGTTGTCTAGCAGCCTCATAAAAAAATTCAAATGTGCCTAAGTAAGCTAAGCGCACTAGGAGACATAGCGTAGGCAGACCTTCCACTTGGCAAGCCAACGACCTGGTAGTCCTTCACCAGGACCTGTCATTGTTGAAATCCTTGGGGGAGGCCATTGTCCGACAGTGTACATATTTAAGCTACAGTGATAGAATCAATAAGCAAGAATGGAGTGGTAGAAAAAATCGTTAGCCACCGTGATTGAATTGGAAATGAGGAGACTAAAATAACCACAATAACTCACAGAATCACTAAACAAATGGCAGCTGCCATGGCACAACGTTGTAGTATACAATTTTGGGTCGTGCTTCAGCCAGATGGTGTGACCATACAAAAATATTTCAACTCTATCCACACAGCCGTTAATAGACAAAGATGGAAGTACCTAACCCGGGCCCAATCTACTCCTACTTGACTCTACTTGATGATGGTCATGATTCCCAAACTGTTGGGGTTACAATTTGAAGGATGGCACAATGGCCATTGGTGTGATAAGAGTTCCCAAGTGGTGACTGCTCACCAGAAGATGTAGTATGAAGGTCACTAGAAACCACTAGATGCAGGCAACAGAGAACCGGTTGTTGTGGAAATCCTAGATGGGGAAGTCTTTGTTCAGCAGTGGATATCTTTCGGCTGATATCATGATGATGAAATAAATGCTAGCTTTTGCCCGTGGCTTCGCCCGCGTGCTTGCACACGACGACACGTGGAAATGAGTTTTCTCCAGATCACTCGGGAACTACAAGTATGTCGGGATATGCTAGTTAGTAGTCTACTATGTCACTTCCTTCCCCCGAAACTATCTCTGTGCAAAATATCTCGTCAATTCGTTGCTGTGTATAAAGGTAAAAAGATAAGAGATTAAAAAAAATATCCGTTGTTTGGTTGCCTACGACTTGCGCAAGTGTGCAAATGAGTTTCCTCTAGATCCCTCAGGAACTATATCAGGCTATGGTAATTAGTAAATAGTCTGTGTCACTTTCCACCCTCCCAACTGTCTCTGTGCAAAATATCACGTCAATCCTTTGCTTCATTACGACGTGGAAAAAAAGAGAGTTAATAAACGGCTATCCCACGGGAACCACTTAAGAAATCTGAATAGAAGATAGTATGTGTCCTTCTCCATGCCATAGGTTACGTGTATGCATTCGGTAAGATTGTCTGAGATGTTGAAGCGTGAACAGGTAACAAGGAGTGGAATTCCCTGCCAGCATCTGTATTCCCCGATTCCTATAATTTAGGAATCTTCAAGTCGAGGCACTATTTGAGCTTGCGTGTTACATCCTCGGCTGCATCGGCACTTAGATGAGGAGAAGCTAAACGCACTCGAAATTTTAATAAAAACAAAAAAACACATTTATAACATTAGTAAGAATAAGACCAATGATATTTAAGTAGTATGTATTTAAATTATTATTTTTACATTCAATGCCTACAAAGTAAAACCCTACTATACATACAGGGTGTAAAAAAATTGGTGTAGGACCCGTTGACCGGGGATTCTACTCATAATATTAAACAACTTTCCCCAAAGAACAGATGAGATACTAGTTACTTCGTTAAAGGTACTGCACTTCCTTATAAAACGAAAATACCTACGCATTTATTCACCTACTCCTTCGCACTGTCAGACAATACACGGAAACATGGGTATTACGGCGCTCGACTTAGCGCTTATAAATGCGTACACGGGCGGCGCACTAATTGCGTCGGCGACTGTACGGCGTTCTAGCGCTCACAACCGACTGACGAGCGGAGCGCGGCTTGTAGGCCGCGCCAATGTGTAGGTACTTCGACCGAGTGACGGGGGCCCCTACAAAAATGCACAAAATTGGTCATCAGCTGATCGATTTGTATGACATTTTTTTTATTTTTTTTTGCGATTTCAGCAGTCATAGAACAAAAGTTTTTCAGTATTATGAGTAGGAGCCCCAGTTAACGAGACCTACACTAATTTTATTACACCCTGTATAGGTAGTTGGTAAAATAATTAATGGCAATCATCAGTATAATAAAATAAAGTGATGCTATCATTTCTTATCATAATAAATTACTTATATGTAGGTACTCTAGCTTCATCAGTAAAATTTAACAATTTAATGCAATAACAAATTCATAATTTGATAAACTTACATCTACTCAATGTTTAATTAATGCATGATTTGTTTGTACCTTATTTCATTATCGTCACTTATTCATATTAGCTAATTATTTTTATTGTGAAAAACACTGATGACTAAAGCGCTACTCACACCGGAAGCGATGCAATCGAAGCGACACTTGACAACGATTCAAGCGACACTACTCGTAAGTGGTACTTAGCGACGATCGAAGCGACACTAAAGGTAGCATTCTGATCTCGGCGACAAGCGACTCGAATCGGGTCGCGCGACCCTCTGCTTTGTATGAATTAGTAAGAAGCACTGACAACTGCAAGCGACCGGGTCGCGCGCGACAGTTTTCATACAAAACATGGGACGCGGTCACCTGTCGGCGTTGCTCAGATCATAATGCTATCATTAGCGACACTTGGCGACGATCGAAGCGACAGTTAGTGGCACTCAGTGACAATGGAAGCAATACTCGTAATAGGACCTGGCCATCAGCTTGAGCAGCAGCCGCGGCTAGATAAAACAAATTTCCAATAATTTGTTTAACCCTGCAGTGGTCGCGCCCCCAAAAGTCCCTTGAGTGGTCGCGTGGATTACATATGTATGCCAAATTGTTTTGAATTTTTTTAATAAAATTCATTTATATCATAATTTTTCTACTGAAAAATGGCAAGTACCCTGATCTAAAATTTAATTATAATAAGAAATTGAACAGAACAATTTACACTTTTTTAAATTTTTAAAAACCAAAACGCAAACTTCTTATGAATCGTCTTTGAAAATTTACTTTTTATATGAGACCTTGATACTCGTTAACGCTTATTGCGAAAACAAATCAACTATTATTTTTTTAACAGGAACTAAATACATATTTGGAATGAACAGAGCGGGGGGTGGGGATTGTCATACTTAAAGTACAGGGACTCCTGTGTAACACACTTGAACTGTTTACGAATAATTTCATTTTTTATTACCGACCACCGCAGGGTTAAGGACATTTGATCGCCGCAAAAAAATCGTGGCATCCTACTAACATTTCTATACTAACGCCGGGGCACTTCAGACAATGAAACAAGAATAAGTATACCTACACTTGGTATAGGTCTTTCTAACCTCACTAACAGCGCCCGGCCGCACGATAACTCCTCACGTACCCCACCCGAAAGGCGATGACCAATTGGCGGGTGAAGGCGAGGGGAAGCGGTCGTAGCTCATTGTGACTTGCGTGGTTAGGTCGATCACGCAGGCTAACTGACCTGATGCGCGGTCATTACCTGGATGGGTTTGACCGTTTCTGACATTTTTCTCGACCGTTCCCGTGCTTCGAAAGGCAGCACGTAGAGCCGTTTGTGCCAATTGATATCATTAGATGGCAGTCGATAAGCCGTGTCAGATGAAGACTTCAAAAACTTCCGACAGTGAGGTTCGCCACAAGCCCTTCGACCTACACTTCAACCCGGACTTAGATGTGTGGTACGAACGTAGTCAGTATTCTTAGTCCATACATTAGTTTTGACGCCACCGCTACCGCTTAAGTTTGTGGCCAGGGCCATAGACCGGGGGTGGGGGGGACGTCAATCGTGTCGCTTCTGTTATCGTTCGCAGGATGTCCCTTTCTCAAAATATCCTCTTGCTTTTTAAGGTAAAATCTCGGCGTCGTTTACGAATTAAGTTTACGACATTAATTCACCTAGGTGCATTAGCTATACTATTCGTAAATATTAATCACCTCGGTCACAGTATTACAATATAGCGGCTTACAGTAGCGCAGCGTTATGTACTTACGCAGAGCAACGGAAGGGTACTTGCGGGGCAGCGGGCGGCGGTGGCGGGGCACAGCCTGGAAAACTCCGCGAGCTTGCCAGGTTGGCTACAGCCTAGTACTGCTAGTACCTACGCCGTGGCGGCATCGTACGACATCAAAGGCGTTGCGCTACTGTAAGCCATATCGTAATACTGTGCCTGGGTGCATTTACTATACTATTCGTTAATACGAGGTGTCTCAAAAGAAAGTTTATATTTGTTTAGTTAACTGCGTGAACGCTAATAATCCGAGCTGGAATTCTATTCACCATGGAGCATTTCACGGGAGGCCGCGTAGATTCTCCCAATTCTGCCATAATTACGCGGCGGAATCATTACCAAATTCGTCACTGATTTGAGTACTGGGTGCTTCTTAAGGTCCAGAAGATTGAGGAGACCTTTCTCAAACTTCTGAAGTCATGTTTTAATTCTGGTGTTTCTTTAAGGTGACGAATTTGGTAATGATTGCAAAATTTCCGCCGCGCAATTATGGCAGAATTGGCAGAATAATGTTTTTTTGTAAAACGCGCGCACACAGAACGCACGCTGTCTCCCGTGAAACGCTCCCAAGAGCCTCGACTAAATTCCCAAGACCCACGCTACTGATTGATATACTCCCCGCACCCCTAGGATTCTTCGTTCACGCAGTAATATAAGAAATATAAGCTTTCTTTTGGGACACCCAATATTAATCACCTGGGTGCATATCTTACATACATTTTAAAAATGCATTTTATTTTTTTATTGAACATTCCAAGATGTAATAACTTTTTAGCTTTTAAGTTATCTAATCTAATTACTTTAAATGAGCAATATGTAATTGGTTTCTCGGAAACGGCTCTAACGATTTGCTTGAAAATTGATTTATGGGGGATTTTTAGGGGCGAAAAAAGATCTAGACAGGTCTCAACTCTGGGAAACCGCAATTTCCTAGAAAAACGCCACCATTTTTGCGTTTTTACACCAAAATTTATCAAAACGCAAAAATCCCATGAGTTCCGAGCATCGCTCGGTCACCCAGGTTCTTTTTTTCCTTAAAAAAGCAAGGGGATATTTTCAGAAAGGGGGGGCATTTTGCAAAAAAAGATCGTCTCTCCCGGTGTGAACTGCGCCTAGGATTGCTAATTCTGATTACAGCAAAATATCACACAACCTGTTCCTAGTTATCATATGTGGTGATCTTTCGACCTTTACACGTTAGTTTGAGACAGCGATTGTTACTATCAACACATCTGGTCATCTTGTGAGGGTGCCTAAAACAAACAAAAGATAGTTAGTGTTTTTGTATATTGTTCAATTAGGAGTCTACAAAGAAGAAGATCTGGCTTTAGATGTTTTAGACATACCAACACATGCTACAGGTTGTTGACCCCAGTCAATTAAAAAAATCTAAGGCCACTACTCAAACCTATACCAATCTATAGGTACAAAAAAAATCAACATTCTTATGTAAAATATTGTAAAGCATTTAGGAAAAACTTTTTAAAGAGTTTTTTTAGTCAATTAAGCTTGGTTCTGAGACATTGTTTGTACTTGATTTTTCTATTAAACAGCCTCCTCCGAGGCGTAATGGGTAAGTCAATCAGCTTCACATCATGAGGTCGCGGGTTTTATTATTATTTTATTTGTATGACTCGGTTTGGTTGGTGGAAGGGCATTTTCTATGCCCGCCTGGCTAGCTTCCACCATCTTATTCTAAGTCTTGCCGCCAAGCATCAATGTTTAACAGCGTTGATGCGTTCCGACTTGAAGTTAAGATAGCCAGTTCCCCATTGCGTTGGGGAATCTGGGTAATCCCGCCTATTAATTAGCGTAGGTTTGATTTGATTCGATCTTAAGAAACCAATATTTAATAATAATAAAAGAAGTAGGAATGTCAGACTTCATACAAAAACTCCCGAAGCCCTGAGCATCATTATCACGGTCTAAGGAGAAGTAATAGTGTATGTATTATTATTATTACCAGTAAAGATACTCCTGACGCATCGGATTTTATTACGTCACCCCTCTGTATGCTAACGCATCATATTTTATTACCTCACCCCTCTGTATGCTGACGCATCAAATTTTATTACCTCACCCCTTTGTATGCTGACGCATCAGATTTTATTACCTCACCCCTCTGTATGCTGACGCATCAGATTTTATTACCTCACCCCTCTGTATGCTGACGCATCAATGTTTATTACCTCACCCCTCTGTATGCTGACGCATCGGATTTTATTACCTCACCCCTCTGTATGCTGACGCATCAATGTGTATTACCTCACCCCTCTGTATGCTGACGCATCGGATTTTATAACCTTACCCCTCTGTATGCTGACGCATCATATTAATTACCTCACCCCTCTGTATGCTGACGCATCGGATTTTATTACCTTACCCCTCTGTATGCTGACGCATCGGATTTTATTACTTTACCCCTCTGTATGCTGACGCTTCAAATTTTATTACCTCACCCCTCTGTATGCTGACGCATCAGATTTTATCACATCACCCCTCTGTATGCTGACGCATCAGATTTTATTACCTTACCCCTCTGTATGCTGACGCTTCAAATTTTATTACCTCACCCCTCTGTATGCTGACGCATCAGATTTTATTACCTCACCCCTCTGTATGCTGACGCATCGGATTTTATTACCTCACCCCTCTGTATGCTGACGCATCAGATTTTATTACCTCACCCCTCTGTATGCTGACGCATCAGATTTTATTACCTCACCCCTCTGTATGCTGACGCATCAGATTTTATTACCTCACCCCTCTGTATGCTGACGCATCAGATTTTATTACCTCACCCCTCTGTATGCATCAGATTTTATATGTGTGAAAGAGTTTGAACAAATTTTTATTACTTCACCCCCTCTATTTACGTATACTGCCCGTCAGATGTATATGTGTGAATCAAGTTTTAAGTAAAACGATAGATGACATTGTAAAAAGTAGTTCTGCTTTCACACATAGTGTCCATCCCGATAGTAGACTAGACTGTAGACTAGTACTGTTTTGCATTATTTTAGCTAAAATAAAACTACCTATTTCTGTCTGTTTGTTTTTATTTTTCGGATTATTACTTTTTTGATGGTTAACATATTTATTTAATTAATTGGATCTTGACTCTTCCAATCATCAAAATTTATTTATGCTAGCTCAGACGCGGTTGGGGGGCGCGTTCGAGGCTGCAACTATCCTGTTAAAAACTGCTCTTGTCTTTTTTTTTGCTTTTATGCTTTTGTCTCCAAACACCGGGTTGTCTGGAAGAAATCGCTTTGAGCGATAGGACTGTATTGAAGACTGAATTGTACCGCTATAGTACGCTCATATGATTTTGTTTTAAGTTGTGCTTTTCTTTCTTATTTTTAAGTTATAGTTTTTAGGTTTTCACATTGTGTTTATTTTTAACTAGTGTGTACAATAAATAAAGAGTATTTATCTTTTCTTATCTTATTACAATAATCTTCGTTCGCGCTTTATTCCATATCCCGTGAGAATTTCGAAAAATCCTGTCTTGTTTCTTGTCTACGTCTAAAAGGGAACCTTTGTTTAAAATTTCAGCTTTCTAGGTCCCAGAGGTATGGGCTAGGTGTTGATGAGTCAGTCAGTGAGTCAGGACTTTTCTTTTTATGATGATATCAGCTCATATACGTACCCACCGAGGGGCTCGAGCCTACCCTGAATTAGGGCGATCGGGCCTTAGTCGACCACGCGGGTTGGTCGACTTCTCACACAACCTGCGAGTTTCTCCGCAGGCGTGTGCGGGTTTCCTCACCATGTTTTCCTTCACAGTAAGAGCGTCGGATAAACGTACATTTGAAATCTAAATTCGAAATGACATCGGTACGTGGCAGGATTCGAACCACGATCTCCCGGACAGGAGGCGGCGGCCCTAGCCGTTACGCCACCGACGCTCTTTCTTTTTATATAAACTGATAAATAGGTACCTGAGGCACAAATTCTTCCATTCTACTGCTAGGAACGGGCAACGCAGCCAGTTGTTCTACGAGGGCCATCGTCATTTCAGACTCTACCGTTATTTCCACCCAGAGAGTATCTGAAATTAACACAAATTTGACAATTAGTCAAATGCTTTATACATCACATAAAGGCGAAAGTGTGTGAGTGTGTATGTTTGTTACTTCTTCACGCAAAAACTACTGAACGGATCTGGCTGAAATTTGGTAGGTAGGCGGATTAGGACTTGGATTAACACATAGGCTACTTTTTTCACGCGAGCCGCTTCCCTCGAAAAGTCAGAAACGTCTACGCGGGTTAAGCCGCGGGAAACAGCTAGTTTTTGTCATAAATCATAATATTTATTTGCTATGGTCGTAGCTCAGTGCGACTTGCGTAGTTGCATCAAAAACACGGGTTAACTTACCTGAACCACGGTCATTAATTGGATTGGTTTGACTGTTAGCGGCATTTTTCTCGACCGTTTCGCAAGCCACTTTCAGCCGTTGGTGCCGGTTGCTAGCTATTACTAAATGGCAGTCATTAGGCCGTGTCCTTTGAAAACTCCTGACAGTAGGATTAACCACCAACCCTTCAACCCGGACTTCCATGTCGGCGCGGCGTCTGTATTCCCCGATTCGTATAATTTAAGAATCTTCAAGACGAGAGTGAATAGGCACTATTTGAGCTTGCGTGTTACATCCTCGGCTGCATCGGCACTTACCATCAGGTGAGGTGCAGCCAAACGCACTCAAATTTTTTATAAAAAAAAAAAAAAAAGATGTGTTTCGGCTTAAAGATAAGATGGCCAGATCCCCATTGCGTTGGAGAATCTTGGTAAGCCCGCTACAATCTTCGACATCATCGTCACTTACCATCAGGTGATATGATGCCAAGGGCTTACCAATTGTGAATAAAAAAAACATACACCCGAAAAACATATCCCTCCTTATTGGGAAGTCGTGTTATTATTACAGCTCATATATGTCCCCACCGAGGGGCTCGAGCCTACCCTGAATCAGGGTGATTGGGAAGTCGTGTTAAAACTAAGCAATTAATTTTCACCTCCGATTTGATCGCCCTTATCTGTGAGTAAGTGGAAGTAGCCTCTATGAGTGCCCGGTGTGCTGGGGGCGGTGAGTTTCAACGATACGGTGGTGGAATGTCCGGGCGGCAGAGGCGGCACGTACACAGCGGCCGCCCCGAGAGGCTCCCCGCCCATTTGGACCAGCCTGCAGCTGCCCGGCCACGCTTCTGTGCCCGTGTTGGCTATATTCCAAACTTGTTCAAAACTGAAACATATAAATAAATAAATAAATATTCTGGGACAAATCACACATAGTCATCTGGCCCCAAAGTAGGATTCCCTGTGTTATGGGTTACCAGAGACTGATATACATACTTATATACGTTTAAATACATACATATATAGATATTTAACCTGGGTGTTACAGAGCAAACAAATCTGCTCATCACACAAATGTTTGCCCTGGGTCGAACCCACAACTCTCGGATCAGCAGTTAAGAGTAGTAACCACTGAGCCAACGAGTCAGTCATAGTCAGTATAGGTGTGTTATTGTAAAAACCGGTCAAGTGCGAGTCGGATTCGCGCACTGACAGTTGAAAAACATTTGGATTTGGAACCTTAAAAGCCAGAGTTTTGTCAAACTCATTACCGCGCAGGTATTAACAGAACTCACCTTTTTACCCACGACAGAATGGAGAAGGTACATGTATTAAGCCTAAGAGATCATCACATCAGCTCATATATACGTCCCCACCGAGGGGCTCGAGCCTACCCTGAATTAGGGCGATCGGGCCTTATGTCGACCACGCGGGCCCAGTGCGGGTTGGTCGACTTCACACACAACCTGCGAGTTTCTTCGCAGGCGTGTGCAGGTTACCTCACGATGTTTTCCTTCACCGTAAGAGCGTCAGATAAACGTACATATGAGATCGAAATTCGAAATCACATTGGTACGTGGCGGGGTTCGAACCACGAACTCCCGGACAGGAGGTGGCGGCCCTAGCTACTATTAAAGCAAGAGTATAGTAAGGTCATCAGTCCACCGCATGGGAAGCTTTCCTACGCTACGTTTTCCGGTGCGCGGTCACCACTCGAGAACTTTACTGCGGAAAGCCGATGGGTGTGGGCAGCGCAGGACCGGTCGTCGTGAAAATCCTTGGGGGAGGCCTTTGTCCAGCAGTGGACGATTTTCGGCTGATATGATGAGGGTAAGGGCTCAAACATTAAGTTAAGGAAGTAGATAAAAATTGGATGAGAAATTTTTACAAAATTATTGGAAACTTTTACATACAAGTATTTTCCGACGTGGGGTTTAAAATTTTACTTAAAATTCCTAGTGAAATTATCACTTTTACCACAGATTACTAAATAGTTACTTCTTTTACTCACAAAATTACGTTTGATATATTTTATTTAAGTAGATAATTGATTAGAATCAGCATCAGCTGATATTAATCTTGAAAATCAGCATCATTATTAGCTGTTAAAAAACCTGCATCAGTGACAACTCCGCTTCAAACATCAACCAGTACAACAATATTTGGATTGAAGGGCAAACTTAACATTGTAATTGAAAAAATTTTCTCCTATCTCCTATACATCAATGTATGTCACGGTCCTGATGTTTTTTGGTATTGGTGAATTGGTAAGCCCTTGGCATCATCTCAACTGATGGTAAATGACGATGATGCCGAAGATGGAAGCGGGCTTACTAAGATTCCCAAACGAAATTAGGGACCGGCTAACTTATCTTCAAGCCGGAACACATCAATGTTGTTATCATTGATGTTTGGCAACAAGACTTAGATAAGATGGTGGTAGCTAGCCAGGCGGGCTTCAACCAAACAAACCGAGTCTTACAAAGTCAGACTCCGTCGGGAATCGAACCCGCGACCTCCTGATGTAAAGGTAATGGACTTAACCATTACGCCACAGAGGTGGTTCATGCAAACCTCTATTTAAATCGCTAAAGGTACTACTACTCCCATGTGCAAAATTTGTAAAACAATACCAGTCAAGTTTAAACACAGGCAAAGGACACAGTTCCAAGAAGTAGAAGATTTCCGGGATTTCTAGTCCACGATGAAATGCCTAAAACTATGAGATATTGTTACTGGATGTGCAGGTTAATCTACAACTGACTCCCAGCAAACATTAATTAAAGAGAGTTACCTTTGACCAGAGGCGTATTTACCCTATGTCCGAGGGGGCACTTGGCCCGCGGCGGCAAGAGGTGCGGGGCGGCTGAAGGCCGCCCCTTTTCGGTTGTCTTTTCGCCAGTCGTAATAGAAAAAAAAATAGAGGAAAATTTGAATTGAGTAGTCGATAATTTCTTATAGATTTTCTTTAATAAAAACAATTTCAATAGACAAAGAGTTACCATTATATCAAGTAGCGGAAAAATATTTTACGCGGGTTCTACCGTTTGGTTCACCGAAAAATAACAAAGGTAGCCAAGTGCGAGATGGACTAGCGGTAATACGGGTGACGAACCACTACAAACATGCAAACAGAAGGTTACAGTAAGGTGACGTTTATCGTGTGGCAGACTGGCAGTACGGAACCCTTAGCGCGCAACTCCGACTCCCACTTGGCCAGTTTTTTGTCACTTAGTGGGGCGCTGAATTCTTAAATACGCCTCTGCCTTTGACCCAATTTAATACTAACTGGAAAAAAATATGCTATACAGGTTGTAAAAAAATTGGTGTAGGACCCATTAACTGGGGGTTCTACTCATCATACTGAACAACTTACCCCAAGGAACGCATAGTCAATTCTCAAAATAAAAATTGGACCCTCCACACTAAAATGAACAAAATTGGTCGATCAGCTGATCGATTTGTATGAACAGTAAAAAAAAATAAAAAAAGTCGTGGAACAAAAGTTGTTTAGTATGGATGAGTAGAAGCCCCAGTTAACGGAACCTATATACACCAATTTTGTTACACCCTGTATATAAGGGGAGGTAGATAGGTAACATGCGTCCAAAAAGTGAAGCATTTAAGATGATGCCAATTGGCATCTCTTTTCTTAGTAGCATTTGGTGCAAGGGAAGCGAACTACCTATAATATTGTGTGTGTAAATGGGTTTGATTTTCGAATGTTTTTTGTTAGTGTGAAACCCATCTATGGTAACAAATCTCTGCTACCTTGTATAGATGGCTGACTCAGGGCAACTGCAACCTTTATTCAATTAAAGAATTTCTACAATATCAATTGTAAATCTAATGTAATAAATCAATATGACACTATAATACACATCTAATTTGTAAATAATTTTGAAGGTTTTCATGCTTTAATATTTTATGAATAAATTTGGCGATCTATATTTATGAACTATCTTAATGTTTCCTAATTTATTACTAAATTTGGCGATCTATATTTATGAACTATCTCAATGTTTTCCAATTTATGACTAAATTTGGCGATCTATATTTTTGTAACTATCTTAATGTTTCCCAATTCAAGGCAAAAATAGAGTATATCATTTCTTTTCATTTCTAATATCTAAATGTAAATGTAAGCTTGTCTTAAAAAATATTTTTTACTAGTATTCCCGGCGAACTTCGTACTACCTTACAGTACACTACACTACCCTACCCTACCCTACTTTACCCTACACTACACTACCCTTCCCTACCCTACCCCTACACTACACTACACTACCCTACCCTACCCTACCCTACACTACACTACCCCACCCTACCCTACACTACACTAAACTATACTACTCTACCCTACCCTACATAAGAACCTTCTCCTGACAATAACGAACTCGACAAATAAAGGAATTAGCGAAATCGGTCCAGCCGTTCACACGTGATGCCGTGACCAAGGGAAATAGGGATTCACTTTTATATATATAGACATAACTACAAAGTCTACAAATTTTCATTTTTTGGATTTTTTCCTAATACTTGTTCTGTAGAACATTCCTGAGTGCCAAATTTAATGATTCTATGGAAAGTATCATTTTCTATTTACTTGCGAGTATCAAAATATGTGCAATTCCTTTCCCTCTAATATGGTTGAGGGGAGTGATGGCTGACTTGCGTTATACTCGTGACCGGGTGCTATCCGTCTGAACTGGCCTACTCTTGTCAAAGGCATTAATGACATTCAATGATTTTAATTTTTAAGTTCTGTGTCTTATTGTTTTCACATTCTAATGACATATTGTTTTATATCAATGATTGTATTTTGACATTATAAACTGATTGTTTTTATTTTATTTTTCACCAGATTTTGACAGGCTGCTTACATCGATAATCAAAATGCACAAATTCATAAAGTAAATAAGCTGAAAAATTAACTCAATATAAACTTCTAACTACACATTATTTAAATAAAATAATTTATAAAACAATAATTTATTAGTTTATTACCTAGCACCGGGACCCACTGCAGTTTCCGGATTTTGTGCAGCCTTTAAAGACATTGATGGAAGCTTTGGTGAAGTATAATCCAAATAACAACATATTGCTGCTTGTAAATTCCTGCAACAAATAACATTGGATTTAACCATAAAATTAGACAAAAGAAATAACTAAAATATATAATTTGTTGGACAGAGTCGGAGGTTAACATACTCTTTGTGTTGTTAAATGCAAGCAGTTTCAAGGCAATGTAACATCGTCTTCCGGAGACAACTGCCCACATCCCAGTAGATTGCAAGGAGCTAACACAATGCAGGGTCATGCACATTGGTAATCCGAGGTCGCTCCAGAAAGTTGTCGGCAACCTAAGTGGGCTACTGGAATTCTGAGCTGGGGTGGCAGTGATGCTGGCCAACCACGCAAAATAGGCACATTGGTCACCTGGTGGGTTGCAAAAACCAGCCCACCCCTAATTATCTTCAGATGTTATTAATGGAACCTGATACCAATAATTTGCTACTACTGTTGTGTATTACTGGGACCCATCAGTCTCTGCAACATCACATCAGCTCATATATACATCCCCACTGAGGTGCTCGAGCCTAACCTGAATTAGGGCGATCGGGCCTTAGTCGACACAGGCCCAGTGCGGGTTGGTCAACTTCACACACAACCTTCGAGTTTCTTCACAGATGTGTGCAGGTTTCCTCACAATGTTTTCCTTCACCAAAAGAGATTCGGATAAACGTACATATGAGATCGAAATTTGAAAACACATTGGCACGTGGCATTGGAATTGAAAGGATAAGAGCACCAGAAGGACTTGCGCCACCGGCACTCCTAACATGCAACTTATGCTCTTAGGTAAATAAATATAGTCGAAACTGCCTTGTTTGACCTAAGTCATTCTTAAATTCTAATTCTAGCACTATACACATTTCAAGGTAAAATTATAGACAAACTTGTTATAATTTTACAATTTATTGTAAATTTTTGTCATTTGGAAAATGTCAGGATGGTTTGAAGGAAGGAAGCGTAAATATTAAAGGACGGCCTAGATAGTTAAAAAACTTTACAAAACTAGTGATTTTTTTTCAGTGTACACCTACGGATACTTCATACAACAGGCGACAAATAAAATTTCTAAAAAACCGGCCAAGTTAGACTCGATGTCACACAAACAGGGTTCCCCACCAAAACTTTACTACCAACAGAATAAGACCTCTCACTACATACTTTGCTCTAGGTAAATAGGGGTCTTCTTATTCTGGACAATAGAAATTTCATTTTTTCTGGAGGGACCAGAAGTACTTTAGATTTCCTCATAGATTTACCTGTGATCTATGCATTCAACCTCGTACACTGCAATTTTTTTTGCAAGATTTTAGGCACAGTAGTTTCGAAGATAAGGGAGGGATAGTCAAAATTTGCCTATTTTTTAAAATAACTTCAAAACTATTAATCCTAAAATTAATAAAAAAAAAATATATTTTTGAGATTTTCACAAGCTTTTTATTTGATATGTCACACAATATAATAATATTTAGAAACTTTTTTAAAATATTCCTTACTTATTCCCCAAAAGTGGCCCCCATGTTTAAAATTAATTTATTTACATTACATGTCCATCTTTGGGTCACCCACTTACATGTTTACTTAATTTCAATTCAATCAATCCAGTGGTTTCCGAGCAAATTGGCTGTGAAAGATGGACAGACAAAAAGACACAGGAGTGATCCTGTAATGGTACACGTCCATCTTTGGGTCATCAACTTACATATGTGTACTAAATTTCAACTCAATTGGTCCAATAGTTTCCGAGCAATTTGCCTGTGACAGACAGACACATGAGTGATCCCATAAGGGTTTCGTTTTTACCTTTCGAGGTACGCAACCCTAAAAAATTACGGAACCTACGAAATCATGGCAAAAGCCGAGTAAAACTAGCACCATTAGCTCCAATCTGTATCCACTGACAGTGTCTATACAACAGGTTAGTAATAATAACTAAACTTTAATTGTAGCATAATATACCAACACAAAAATATCAAATGAACATCCTCTATAATAAAATAACAATAATATTTTACCAATTACTCATATCCAGGAAAAATGTGGCAGTATTATAATTCAAGCTAGGTCCTAGAAGTCTTTGCATTTGGCTGATAAGCTCCTCCCGGTCCGTCGTGTTCATACAACTGAACTGCAGCAGTAAGTTCTGGTCTATCTCGCCTGGCACCGAGGACCCGTCTATATCCATGGTTTGTTGCTGTTTATCACAAAGAACCTTGATTTATTTTACCACAATAGGAATAATGACATGCCCTTTGTTTTGTTTACGTTCATCAGCTGACAACTTTTTACACGCTTGCACGGTTAAACTGAATTAAGTTTCATTGAAGTTTCGTGTAAAGACTAAAGTTTTTATTGAATCACGAATTATGGATCACTTTCAGAAACAAATCTTTTTAACACGCACGTACAAAAAAACAAAGCGAATATAATACACTACGTTCGTTACCAAAAAAAATGTGACGTCCGAGACGAGAGACGATCAAAGAGGATAATAACCGGTTAAGCTGCGCGTCCATAGCCACAGGATTTTGGATTTTTGCCGACGGAATGAATGGGCGGAGACTTCAACGGCATTTTTGCCGATGGGTGCGTCCACTGCTTCCGGATTCCGGACGGCATTTTTAGGCTGTCGGGTACTGACTGCTGTATGATATGGACGCGTTTCCATCGCTACTCACCAGTTTCATTCATTATTTCTCCAATATCTTCCCATTTTTTTTTTTTTTTTTTTTTATTAAAAATTTGAGTGCGTTTGGCTGCACCTCACCTGATGGTAAGTGCTGATGCATTTTTTTTCTAAAATTATTGTGATAATTAGTATTTCTTAAATAGTATAACTCCTCACATTTCGCCACTAGTGTAATAAGTACTTCTTCGTCCATGTTCTCAGCGTCGTTGCATACGATAAACACCACGCGCGTTCGAGGCCATACGAATGCAAATGACGCGATTGGTTAATTTAATGCCGTTGACGTCATCGGCAGATATTCCCGTCACTCCGCCCGGAAATGCCGTCTCTGTAGACTCAGTTCCATAGAAATTCATACAAAGCAACAAATCCATCCACTACTGGCAGGTAGTCGATCTTTGTCTAACATATGGCGTTGTCTCTTTCTCTCCGCAGCGGCGGATAAATTCCGAGGCTATAGACGCGCATTTTTCTTGGCCATGGAAACGAGTCCTTCAGCCGAATTCGTAAATAATTTTCACTATCTTCATTTCTTTTTTGATTTGAAATGCTAGTGCCAGTGCCAGTGCATTACAAATCTTCTCTGAAGTTCTTGACAGCATTTGCAGCAGCTTAATTCTGAGGTAGAACACCCGTTTGCAGTAGGGCGTCTATAAAACTGCACCCAGTGCAAATTGGGTTTTCACGTTCTTTTTCATTTTATTTTCTTGTTCTTCACATTGCTCATGTGCACCAGATGATTTTCTCCAAAACGCACCACTTTTTCAAGTAAATTCTAGTAGAAAACGATGCATTTACAATAAAATAAAACTACGAATGCGTCCACCACAAATCCCGCCAAAAAAACTCCCTTATTAGTCTGTGCCCTGCTGTGTTGCCAACAGTCTAAGAAGCTCCCCACCAAATTCAACTTCTAAAACAGAAAACTACTAATAGAAAGGGTCCTTATTCTAAAAATTACTAAACTTTAATCTAAATTATTTTTTGGTATTTAGAAGAAAATAAAACAATGAGTAAATGATTATAAACATTTAGCAAATCAACTAGAATCGGAAATAATTATTATATCATTATATCTTAATATTATTATACCTAGTCTTCTTCAGAAGAATCATTTTCGTAGGCATCATCATCATTAGTTTCAGGTTCAGATTGGTATAATTGTTTGGTAGCTACGAGTACCAGTAAGTTTGATGAAATAAGCCGAAATTTCATATTCATTGCAGTACTTTCCCATTAATTTTAATCCACGGTATATTCTTAATATGGAACTCAAAAGATTAAACTTCGTCTATCATGTTGCCGAATAGTCACTCTTAATTGGCATTAGAATGCGGCAATATTTGAGATTTATTGCAAGGTTGGTACTTCATTGAGCTTATTAGTAAAAAAATTCAAAAATGAAATATAAAAATATTGTGAGACGTGTAAATAGTTAAATCTAGTTTGTCAATCGCCATTCCGTCAAGTGAAAATGAATTCTACTAAACCACTAGAAAAATGCACCAAAATCTAAAATCAAAATTTCGCCACCAAACAAATGGTCAAAAGGTATATAATACTACTCTTTGGGTCAAAACCACCACTTTTAGTGGAAAATCCGCTAAGTTGACAACACTGGTGCCCTGTGGATGTAACAATTTTAAGGGTTCCGTACCCAAAGGGTAAAAACGGGACCCTATTACTAAGACTTCGCTGTTCGTCCGTCTGTCACAAGGCTGTATTTCATGAACCGGTTCAGCTAGACAGTTGATCACAGATGATGTACTTCTGTTGCCGCTATAACAAAAATAATACTAAAAATTAGAAAAAGTTAAATAATAAGAAAAATAAATAGAAAAAATAAAAAGAAGACAAAATAAACTCCATACAAAAAAAACTGTTTTTTTAAAAACATGAAGAAACTAGCACCATCTAGTATGATGGCACGGAACCCTATGGTATAGTTTTGACTCGGACTTGGCCGGTTTTTTTAGAAGTAAGTCACTAGTCACTAATTTGACTAACTCGTAGTCAGAGCCATTGTTACATATTTATAATTTAGCTCTCAGCGCCTCATCATACCCCCTGTTGGAAAACGTCCCGAGTCTCCCCGGTTGCAAAAGTGGGACAAAGTTCGGATGTCGTTGTTCAGTATGATGAGTAGCAGTCCTAGTTAACGGGACCTACACCGTTTTGTTACAACCTGTATATTAATGTAGGTACTAAGACGATTAAATGATAGTTCAAATTATTTTACCTGACCGTATGCTCTGAAGTTCTTTCAGCATTCCATGGTTGACTGGAAGAGATCCCGAAACGGATAAACCCGCCTTTGCTATATTGTTATTCTTTTGTTAACAGCTTATTTGTTTTTAAATGCAATAAAGAGTTTACAAACCAACCAACTTATTAACTTACGTGTTTTTTTATTGATTGCTTTACATCGATAATTTTATCAAGCTCAGTAAATTTTTAATTCAAATTACAAATTAGTCGTACAGAGTGCTTTGTGCTGAATTTTTGATAATTCTTGGAAAAGTTGCTACAATTCGATTCGGGCAACTTAGCTCTCAGGACCGGTCGGTCGTCGTGGAAATCCTTGGAGGAGGCCTTTGTCCAGCAGTGAACCTTTTTCGGCTGATATGATGATGTTGATACAATTCGTACAGTTTTGGTAAACTTATGAAATTTAGCAATCATATTAGTTAAACCAGTAGGTATCTCATCTGTGGCCAAATGTCATACATTTTTTGGAGTTTACTCCTTAAGAATCGATTTGCATATATAAGGGGCCCGGTATGAGAAAAATGTGAGGAGTAAAATCTATCGATGAATGACAGCGTTACGAAAAAGTTTCGATACAAAAAGGTCGTGTTCAATAGTAGAAATGAAGTGAGTTATAGTTTTTTTTTTTTTCAAGCGCGAGTAAACTCCAGTCGTGGAAAAAAAAAAAGCGCGGGAAACTTCGATTTGAGCGGGCGTGTTTTTTGATTTAAATTTATAAATAATTTAATACAAAGGATTAGTTTGTAGTTTTTAGTTCTATTTTTGTGTTATATTAGTTAGTAGTGTATATATATACTATATATTTTGGTAAGTTTTAATTTTAATTGAGCAAAAAAAGCGAAGGATGGGCGACGATCCGCCGCCGGGGGGTCCGCCCTCCCCGGTGGCTCACAATGTTACTATAGAAGCGGAGAATTCAAACGTAAATCCTAATGCAGATGCAAATGATGCTTTTATGGTTGTAGTAGAAGGTGGTAGCATAAATAATGACTCCAGTATGGATACGGATCATGCTGATGTGGACACTGAGAATAGAAGGAAACGTATTCGCGCAACTAGAATATGCAAACACTGCAATAAAAAACGTAGGAAACATCCTCATGCAACCAAAGTCAGTTGCAGTTGCATGATTGAAGAGATAGTTCAGGATAAGGTTAATGCGGTTGATGTCACTGGCGATGTAACTCAGAATCATTCATTACTAGTCGATTCCAAAAATATGTCATTAGCTCCAACTCCAGTCATACAAACAGCTGTTAAAATTGGTAGGTCTGAGTATAGTTCAACTGATGTTGCTCCATATGTTGTTCATGTACAAAGAGATTCCACTGATGCCGGGGCTACATTTCATCCCATTAGTTTTGGAAACTTCTTAAAAAAAAACAATATACAAAACGTTTGCAATGGAAGCATCAAAAAGATAGGTAGAAACAGAATAACTGTAGCGTTTACATCATACAGAGCAGCCAACTCTTTTATTAGTAATAATAAATTAGCTGATTACAAGTTCAAAGCCTTCATCCCCTCCTACAACATAACACGTATAGGTCTTGTTCGCGGTGTCCCTGCTGATTGGGATCTGGAAGAAATTAAAGAAAATATTAGCGTGCCTATAGGTTGTGGTGAAATTATTAAAACTAGACGGCTTAACTACAAGGTCATGGTTGATGGTAATCCTGTTTGGAAACCTTCTCAAACAGTTGTATTGACTTTTGATGGACAGGTACTACCAAAACGTGTGTTTATGTGCTACAATTCTCTTCCGGTAGAACTATACACATATCCTACAATCCAGTGTTATAACTGTTGTAGATATGGACACACCAAAAATCAATGTCGATCGAAACCGCAGTGCTACAAATGTGGATTTAGTCATACTGGGTCTTCTTGTGATGTTGAGGAGGACTCTGCTTCATGTTGTATGTGCTTTGGCTGTCATTATGCCACAAACAAAACATGCCCTGAGTATGATAGGCAAAAACAAATTAAGACATATATGGCACAAAACTGTATTTCATATGTAGAAGCAGCCAAGCTGCACCCTCCAGTGCATAGGCCATATGCTAATGTTGTTTCTCAACCATCTTATCCATCCACTGGACCTGATAACCAACCTACTACCTCTACATCCACTGACCATACTCCTACCTCATCTTACAGAAAGACTGTGTTTCTTAAACCTCGTGCTCTGCCTAAATTTTCAAGAGGGTATGACCGAGCTGCCCATCAGGAAATTGTAGGCAACTACAACAATGAAAAGTCATTTGAAAATGGTTCTGCACTAAATAAATCAAATGATAATGATGAAACTCAATCTACTATTCTTGAAATAATAACAGCCTTAATTAAGTTACTCACTTCCTCTAATTTCTCACCGTCCCACGTTGCCCCCTTACTAGATATTATTTCCAGTATTAATAAAAACAACAATGGATCAGTCCGGCAAAATACTGCAATGGAACGCTCGCAGTATAGTCAATAAGAAGTCTGATCTGATCTATTTGATAAATAAATTTGACCCTTTTGTCATAGCTTTATCTGAAACCTGGCTTAAAGCTGAAATAAGCTTTAAGTTCCAGGGTTACATCTCATTCCGAGAAGATAGATCTGATGGGTATGGCGGTGTAGCCTTACTCATCAAACATTCATTTCATCCTATCATTCATCCCATAACTTCTCATAATAATGATTACTCCATAATTGCTGCTATCGTTAATAATATTTGTTTTGTTTCTATTTACGTACCTTATCCCTCATCTATTATATTTAATGAATTAGACCAATTACTTTCCTCACTCCCACAACCATTTATAATATTAGGAGACTTTAATGCTCATCATTCTTCATGGGGCAGCACTACCTCTAATAGCTATGGTGAACAAGTTCTTGATTTATTGGACCATCACAATCTGTGCTTACTTAACACAGGATTACCAACAAGAAGGTCAGCTCCCAATGAATCCGATAGTGCTGTTGATTTATCTATTTGTACTCCTAACTTAGCTTCTTCTCTTACTTGGAAGGTTCTTTCTTATACATATGGTAGTGATCATTTCCCAATTATTATATCTTTTCCTATTAAAAATCAATCTACACCACAGCGCAAACCCCGTTTAAAATATAGATTAGCAGATGCTGACTGGCTAAAGTTTAAAAATGAAATAGATACAAAAATTTCTACACTTCAGAGAGCATGCCTAGGTCATGAGAATAATTGTGCAAAAGAATTAGCAAAACTTATAGTTGATACAGCTGATCAATTATTCCCGCAAAAAAATGGTTCGCTTGGTAAAATACCATCTCCTCCTTGGTGGGACAGTGAATGTACTGAAGCAGTTAGGGAGAGGAAAGAAGCTGAAAAAAAATATAAACAGCACATGACGGAGGAGAATTATGACTCGCTGATAGAAACAATGTGTAAAGTTAAAAAACTCCTTAGAAAGAAAAAGGTCGAAAGTTGGAAAAAATTTTGTGCGTCTATATGCCCTGATACACCTGCATCCATAGTTTGGCAACAGATTAGGAGATTTAGGTCTGCATTTACTGACACTTCTTATAGGTCCCTTCCTGAGCCTCTTGCAAATAAATTCTTAGACAGATTAGCCCCTCCATATGTCCATGAGCAGTTGCGAACCATATCCACATCCAATCATCTCAATGTCGTAAATAACTTGTGCTCCCCTTTCACACTGCACGAACTTAAGGGCATCCTCTCCAGTACCAACGACACAGCCCCGGGTCTGGATGGTATTCCTTACTCATTTTTGGCACACCTTAGTGATAATTCACTCATTTATTATTTAGAGTTAGTTAATACTGTAATGATGACAGGTACTGTACCTACCGCTTGGAGAACTCAAACTGTGTTGCCATTACTTAAATCCAATAAGCCCTCTTCAGACGCAGATTCATATAGACCAATAGCTTTGTCCACTGTTTTAGTTAAAATTGCAGAACATTTAATTAAAAATAGACTAGAATGGTTTCTGGAAAGTCGAGGTCTTTTATCTAATAGCCAGTTTGGATTCAGAAAGGGAAGAAGTACTTTTGATTGTTTGGGAATTTTGACAATGGACATTCGATTGGCATTTTCTGCTAATAAGTCCTTGGGAGCAGTATTTGTTGATATTAAATCAGCATATGATAATGTATTAATACCGATTTTACAACAAAAATTACTGACATTAAATGTGCCGAATATTCTTTGTAGATTTATAATTAGTCTCATATCTGAAAGATATATCCATTTTGAAATACAAGACTCGTATTTAATAAGAACTGTGTGGAAAGGGCTTCCACAGGGCTCCGTTTTGAGCCCTCTATTGTACAACATATACACTCAGGACCTGGAGAGTAAATTGAATGGCGATCTGGTCTCAATTATACAATACGCTGACGATGTCGTGTTATATAGCTCTGATAATTCAGTTAATAGAATTTCTTCTAATTTGACAGATGCTTTGAGTTCTCTGAGGTGCTGGTTACATGATAACGGTTTAGAACTTTCTGTTGGTAAAACTACTTCTGTTCTGTTTTCACGAATGCGTATGCCTCCACCAGTAACAATATTATATAATGATAGACCTATTGAGGTTAAATCTCAGGTTAAATATTTAGGGATGATACTAGATTCTAAATTATCATGGGTAGCTCATTGTGACTATTTAATAGCAAAATGTGAAAGACGTATAAATATGATGCGTTGTCTCGCTGGTGTTTGGTGGGGCGCTCACCCCGCCTCTATGAAATTACTGTACCAGGCGGTGATTCGTAGTGTTTTTGACTATGGTACTTTCTTCTTGGAACCTGGCAGCGTCACTGCATTTAATAAAGTAGAGACGATTCAGTCGAAGGCATTGCGCATAATGGCTGGTGCCATGAAATCTAGTCCTATTCATGCTTTACAAGTGGAATGTGGAGTACCGCCTCTTGCATTGAGACGTCAATATCTCGCTCACAAATACCTGTTTCGAATAATACACTACACCTGCCATCCTTTATTGTCAAAGTTGAGCGCACTAAACAATTTAACGTCATCGTCTTCGTATTGGAAACATAAATCTATGCCACTAATTCTTAACAGTTTTAAGCAATTTTTGTCTTTAACTACACCAATTCATAGATCACGTTTACTTCCATTGTACAGTATATCTTTTAACTCTTTGACACTTCCTACCATGGTAGTTTTTGACATCGGAATCCACAAGGACGATACTAATCCAAACATTTCCTTCATACATCAAAGTGATCAGAACTGGGAAGATTTTCATCAAATATTTACCGATGCATCTAAACACACTCAAATGGGCAACGTTGGAGTTGGTGTTTATCACAAACAGTCTAGCTTTGTAAAAAAAATAATGCTACCACCTGAGGCCTCAGTATTTACGGGTGAGTGCTTTGGGCTGTATAAAGCAGTCGAATATATTTTACTTGCCAAATTACCTAAAGCTGTAATCTTTACCGACAGCAAAAGTGCCTTAGCAACTCTAGTTAAATTTCCTTTCAAAATTAAATTTCAGTACGATATAATATTCCAAATCAAAAATCTTCTTTACAAATGCCACGAATCAAATTATGATGTGCGTTTCGTTTGGATACCTAGCCATTGCGGTATACGTGGAAATGAGACTGCTGATCGTTTAGCCAACGAGGCTATATTAGATGGAGAACATCCTTATAAAAATGTCATCCATGACCTTGCAAATTTGTCAAACAGGAATCTTTATGACTCATGGACAACACTTTATTCAGAAAAATCAAAGCAGAAAGGTAGATATTATCATCAGATCCAACCAGAGATTCCGCATAAACCATGGTTCACTAAAATTAAATTAAGCAAAACAGTAACCAGCATAATTATTCGTATGCGCTTGGGTCACACGTGCACCCCAGCGCATCTTTCAAAATTGGGAATCGTAAGCACTGACAAGTGTGATTGCTCTGATTCTGATGGTGCTGTTGGTGATATCAACCATATTTTCTTTACGTGTCCTAAATATAATCACTCTTCCTTCCTTGAAACCCTTACCATCCTGCATGTTCCGTTTCCTACAAGTATTGAATGCCTGATTTCTTCTAATAGTTTTTTTATTTTTAAAGCAATTGAATTATTCATTGTACAAAATAACATCAAAGTTTAATAACTATAAATAGCATTTTGTGTTTTTACCTTCTCTTATTTTGTTTTTCGTTTACACATGAAGTTTGGAGTATAATTATTTATTATATAATATTTTTAAGTAGTGACTATATTTTTTGTAAAACTAATCCTTTTTCCTTATTTCCATTCCGTTTCCTATAAGAACCTACCTTTCGTGTTAGATAAGTTTCCCAACCTTTAGCCCAGTGAACTAAATAACTTGACTTTGGCGAAATGCACAAAGTGCCAAAATCGCCACACTACCAAAAAAAAAAAAAAAAAAAAAAAACTCCAGTCGTGCGTCAGAGCTGACACACACATTTTTTTTTTAATCATTCATGTCTATTTTCTTGTGCAACTTTCAAGTCTTACAACTTATGAACCATTATTTTTCAGTCGAATATTTTGGTGCAGATTTTATTTTTAAACTGCTCGATGGTTTATTATAATTATAAGCTATATTAAATAAGTATCAAATGCATGACTTAAAAATGAGCATAATTATTTTTAAATTCACTTTTTTCTGTGACTAGTCAGAAAATGAAAAAAAAAATCTTAATTCCCTGATATCTCGGAATCTGTTCATTTTCGACCCCTAGTAGATAAGGGGTTATTTTATTGCAAATTAACTTTACTATCTAAGAATAGGTAGAATTTCCAGTCATCCCGTATACAAAAAAACCACTTCAATCCGTTGCTCTGTTGCGACACAGACGTACGCGAGCGTGGAAATGAGTATTCCCCAGGTCCCTCGGGAGCTACGTCAGGATATGCTAATTAGTAAATTATGTCATTGCCCATCCCCTCAACCATCTCCGTGCAAACAATCACAACAATCCATTGTTCGTTGCGATGTTGTAGATTTTTTTTAAATTTTTGCGTTGGGTACATTAATGAAACTTTTTATGGAACTAAGATATAGAGAAAGAATAATTTAATGGTTAAGATAGGAACTTTGTTTAATTTTTTGGGAAGGATTGAAAAAATGTGAATATATATGTTTTTACGTGTGTTTTTGATAATATTTAGCATAATTACTGGGATTATTACATAATTATTACATAATCTATATTTATTTGTAAAGCAAATACCTTTTATTTCTGGTTTTAAATTTAAATAATTTGCTTTTTAAGTTATAATTTTCAAAATTCTGAAAGTGATTAATATTTACAGAAGAGTGAATAGGCCCATAATTTAATAACACATGTTCGCAGAGGCATGCGTTATCATATCATTCTATCTCCTTCTGACATAGCCACCTAGTAGATAGAAAGAGAGATTACTATTTATATTTGTTTATTACCAACAATGTCGGTTGCCGAGGCAACAATATCGGTTGTCAAAACAAACATTTATGATAAAAAAGATTTGATCATTTTCAGAGGATAATAAAACTCTTGGTAAACTGTCGAGGTATAGATAGACAGTTGACAAAAAAGATTTGATTATTTATTTATTTAAGACTAAGTATTTATTTTCATACATATAAAGAAGTTTTACTTCAGTCGTGTGGTCTAAAGCACATTCTTATTTTTTTATTACTTTTCTATACATACTTTCAAATAAGTTAAAAAAACGTGTGTAACTCGGGGACTGCCGCGGTAAAGCTATTGCATAGCATTTTTTATCAACTTAAGCAATTATAATTATTTATTTATTTTTTATTTATACAGTATTTACCAGTACCATATAGTCCTTGGGGCCCGGGATGTGTATGTAAATAAATTAACACTATAAAAGTTACACTAGTAAAATTGACTAAGTCCTTTTAGTACCGCAAATCGCTATTAGATGGCACTGTAAGTTTTTAGAAAGCGGTAACGTTACGTTACGCTCGGCCGAGCTACATGGTAGGCGGAGTGGGAGGTGTTACGGAATTTCTTGATTCGGTCGCCGCGCTCAAAGCCCGGGATAAAGCTATGCAATAGCTTTAAATGTGTTCAATTAAAATGAAAGGTCTTAAAGTCGCCGATTTTTGTGTGTTGATTTCATTCAACAATTTGTTTTCGAGAAATTCGCAATAATTTAATGCCTAAAACCTAGCTAGGTACAGCATGTTTTATTACATCAAAAGTGGTCATATTTTTAAAATTGTATTTAATTAAATCGATTTTTTGTTACTTTAAGTTGTACTTTTCCATAGTGATAGCTTTAAAGTCTTTCAATAATTTGAATTGAATATTGTCATTTGACCCATCTTAAGGCTTGCTCAGTATTAGCTTTATCTGTTCTCTGTGCACAAATACTTAGGTACAGGGCCGAACGAATGAAAATCCATTTCTCGTTAATTTGACTACTACTAGGCGACTGTTACAAACCTGCAAGTAATGGTGCAATCATGAAACTAAACAACTTGTAAACCTCTTAACTGGTGATTGTGACAGTACTCATACAACTGAACAACTTTTGCTGCCCAACTACTGAAATCACAAAAGAATACCTAGAGGTATTCTGGACTTGTCATGAATTCCATTTTTTATTTCATTTGTTGGATAACAAAAGTTGATGAGTTTTATGAGTACTGTCACAATCACCAGTTAAGAGGTCTGTAAAGTAAGAATTTTCCAAAAATGTAAACAATAACCTAACCTAAAAAATAAATTATTTCTTTATAAACCAATTCTGTTAATAATGTTTTCAGTTATTAATGTTACAAATTAATAATGTAACATAACATAAAACAATTCTGTTAACAATGTTGTCAGTTATTAATGTTACAAATTTATAATGTAACATAACACAAAACAATTCTGTTAACAATGTTGTCAGTTATTAATGTTACAAACTCATAATGTAACTTAACACAAAACAATTCTGTTAACAATGTTGTCAGTTATTAATGTTACAAATTCATAATGTAACATAACACAAAACAATTCTGTTAACAATTTTTTCAGTTATTAATGTTACAAATTCATAATGTAATATAACACAAAACAATTCTGTTAAAAATGTATACAGTTATTAATGTTACAAACTAATAGTGTAACATAACGTAACATAAATAACCGAAAACATTGGTGTTAGAATTATTTTATAAATAAATGATTTAATTATTAGGTTAGGTTATTGTTTACATTGTTGGAAAATTCTAATGAAAGGTACTTTAATTAAATATATCTACCTACTACCAATCACTCATACACAGTTAAGATATCGTCGCATAATATCTCAACTACACGCAAGCTGCTGCTGTATTTGCCAACAATACACGCAGGATTGAAATAAATAATACAAAACGTAATATCTCATAATTTATTAATATTACATTAGACCCTTTACCAAATTATTGTAAGTAAATAAATAGAACTATACATAATTGGTAATAAGTACCATTTCTTTAATCCTAGACCATCGTAACAATACGAGACCTACATTATTTCAACTGCAAATAAACTATTTATCTTAAAAACAAGCAAACAGCCATATTGCAAATGTTTCGCTAATACATAGTATTTATGTAACATTTAATTGATTTAAAAAACCTTTTTTTAACTAAAAGACGTCATTGATTACCATCAAAATGCACACATCTAAAAATGAGATAAGGTTTTCCAAATGTAGGTATAGTTTAAAAATTCATTTACTGATCTAAGGCACAATCTGCTATAACTTGACATAATAATTACTATCACTATGATACCGATCTGGTTTTTCTTTTATCATAAATATTACCCTTTTTAATATTAGTAAAATATGTTATTTTTAATATTTAATCATAATAAATAACACAATATATGTAACAGCAAACTATCAACGATGTATCCAACTGTTTACAGGTAGTTACACTATACATACTGCTTAGTTCCAACGACACTACCTTAAGTAGACAACAACTTAAATCAAAATCAGTGTTGGTAAGCTGTGTTTTGGTATTAAGGTGAGGACTGCTACACTAAGGACGAAAACCTACCAGAGACGAGCGATGAGAGTTGATAGCACGCTATGAGGAGGTTACCAGCTGAGTGTTTTCAACCGATCTACAATATTCTTGACTGTTTAACCGCCTTCGTGGCGTAGTGGTTAGTCCATTCGCTTCACACCAGGAGGTCGCGTGTTCGATTCCCGGCGAGGTCTAACTTTGTAAGATTGAGTTTGGTTGGTGGTAGGGAATTTTCTAAGGCCACCATGGCGCTAGCTATCACCATCTTATCTAAATGTTAACAGCATTGATGTGTTCCGGAATTTCTTCATTGGTGAATCGAGGAAAGCCTGTTTCCATCTTCGGCATCAACGTCACTTACCATCAGGTTAGATGATGCCAAGGGCCTATGGATGATAAAAACGTCTTTTTGGCACCTAAAACTAATCAAAATAAAACCATTATGCAGGGTAAAATTGAAGTCGATATGATAGCAATATTTGAATCTGGGGATCTACTCACGAAACTGTATCTACATTTTTACCCAAAGAACCATTTAATCGGAGCAAAAAAAAACTTATAACACTGATAGACCAACATTGTAATAAAGAGAAAAACTAAAGATTTTTAAATATTCAATGATTTCAATTTCTCTCTTCGGTGCTGAAAAGCCAAGTGCCTCATTTTAGTTGTACGAGGAAATTTTATTTATTTACATATAGACGCGATTGCCACACACAACTCTCGTCATTATTTATTTACTTGATATTCAAGCATTTTGGATTGGATGGCTCGACTTTCTGGATGTTTAAATAATGTAGGTACTCTTATTCTTCGGCATTTTTGAATGGCTTGAAAGTTGTACATTGAAAACGTAAGAACTAGTCCATTCCTGGAAACTCCTCAATAACATAGCTCGACTCCGCATCGCTTGCAATGGATTGTGGACCTAAAAGGCTTGTTTTGTTGAATTTTAGTGGACAAATTGAACAAACTTCATTTTCATAAACTGATCACTAACAACAAAACAAGACATTGCAATGACATCAAAAAATAACAACATACAAATTCCAAATAATAATGTCAAAATTAATATATTATATTAAGTAATTTTTAAAATACTGTTATAATATGTATCTAATTATCATACATATTAACATTACATTACATCCTAAAACAACACACAACGCCAAACCAATATTATCTGCATTAATTAACAATATCAACCCTGCATTACAAATATATCAAACATTCTCGTAATTAATCTTTACACATTGGTCTGACCAAAAGTGTTTGAACATTTGACAATACAGATTTCGTTTCAATAGAGAAGATATATTATTCTACATCTATGTTTTAAACCTCTGCGATTCAGTAAACACCTTAGACTTACCTATCTGATCCTATGCTAAAATCTGTAAAATATATTACTCTATTAAATATTAAAGGCAATATCTATAGTTAGATGTGGACGGATTAAGTCAAGGCGCCCAGTTGGGTTACCGATAATTTTATTAATAGCTCCTATATTAAATTAAGACTTAGCCTAAATCGCGGCGCAGCGGCAGGATATAAGGAAAAACTTTGAAATTATATTTAACAATGAAACAGCATAAATAATAGAATTTCTACAGGGCTGCTTTAGAGCCCACTGGAGTTCATAAATCCCATACAAACGTAGTATTAGATTCATTTGTTAACCAAAGAACCGATTTTGAAATAATTTTATATCGATAATCGGATGACGTATATCTGTGTCGGTATCGCATTACTTTTTTGAAAAAAGAAACAGGAATCTATTAATAACCAATAACCTTGTTTTCGAAAACAATGGTTAATAATGGATTCCCGTTTCGTTTTTCAAAGAAGTGACGCGATACCGACACAGATATACGTCATCCGATTATCGATATAAAATTATTTCAAAATCGGTTGTTTGGTTAACAAATGAATCAAATACTACGTTTGTGTGGGATTTATGAACTCCAGCGGGCTCTTAATTATAATTATGAGAACTTTAGGAGCCGATTAGACGTACAAACTGAACAAGAATCTTCGTCGAATATATTTTTTAAATCTGTAAATGGATCTGATTTAGAAAAAAAACAAAACACATTAAGTAGCTTAGATAGTGCCTCAGAACCTTTTACAAGGAACCCTATTTTAAAAGCTCTTATTTAACTTGCAATGTTTGTATGTATGATGAACTTCGAATCGTCTTTTATTTTTGAATAGAATCGTACAATACTGTGCTCACCTTTTTTTGAATTTGGAACCGTGTATTTTTAATATTCATTTGAGCAATTGGCTTTTTGAGCATAAAAACTCTTTTCAAATAAAAACTTGTACCAAAAAGCTTTTACGTTTTTCGAAAATTATTTACACAACTGCCAACAAAAAAGGACTGTATTATTTTCAGGTCCAATGTATGGTATGCATGTTTCTTTATTCCACGATATCTTTTAAACGGCTTGATGGGTTTTTTTTTACGATCGTTAGATTTGTCTTAATCTCGTGAGTGACATAGGATTCATGGACATAGGACTTCCCAAAAAAGAGGAGTATTGTTTATGCCTTCGTTATTTTTAATTGTTTTTTTAATAAACAGTTTTAACGTATATTGTTATCTTGACTGCACAAGCTTCCTCTATACACAAGTAGCACCGCTCTCGGGTTAATCTCGACTGAATAGAAATCTCGAAGGTGGTATCGGCAAATTTTGAGTCGCTTGCCGCTTGAAAGTTCGGCTTGTACCGGAATAGTAAGACAGAGTTCCCTGTCAAAATCTTAAAACCTATCATGTCTGCCTCCGTGGAGTAATGGTTAGTCTTTTCGCTTCACGGCAGGAGGTTGCGGGTTCGATTTTCGGCGTGATCCGACTGTAAGGCGCTTTGCACACGACGGGGCGGGGCGGGGCGGTTAATTTCGCCGCCAACGATAGCACAAAGGAAATCCTATACTACCAACGCACATGGAGGCGGCGCGGTCGGCGCGGTCTTTTTGTCCTCCATGTGCGTTGGTAGTATAGGATTTCCTTTGTGCTATCGTTGGCGGCGAAATTGACCGCCCCGCCCCGCCCCGTCGTGTGCAAAGCGCTTAAGACTCGGTTTTGTTCGTAATAGGGGATTTTTTAAGCCCGCTTGGCTAGCTATCACCGTTTTGTGTTCCGGCATGAAGATAAGATAGCCAGTTCCCCATTGCGTTAGTGAATATTGGTAAGCCCGCTTCCATCTTCGGCATCATCTTCAGTGAAATGATGCCAAGGTCTTGAAAAATTTAAATAAAAAAACAATTGATCATGTCTATGGATTTCAATAAATGCAGCATATTCAAAATAACACTACTGATTATGTAATCATACAATGTGAGGTGAATGACAATGTAAGGTGGAGTTACAAGTGAGAATTAAGCGCGTATGTGACCCTCGCTGTTTTCCTCATATAACTCGCGCTCTTTCCCTCGCAAGTCCGCCACGATTGAACGCATGAAAGAGCATGCGTTTAAAGGCACCTAAACCCAATGGAGCACAGGATTGTATACGATTTGTTAGAACAAATTCTTCAAAATCGTTATGTCTTAGTAACTTTTACAAAAGAATACACTTCCTGTATATTTTATATTCGTATTTTGTTCTTTTTTTTAAACCTAAACTTTTTTGAATAGGCCGCTGGGCAGATCGCTTATTGTTGTCATCTGCCGAACATGGATTCAAACTTGTCTACAATGTATTCGACTTGTGCCTAATCAGATCCTAAAGTTTCATCACCTATTTTAAAGTGGCCCTGTATAAATAAACTCTAGTAGCTAGTTTCAGGTAACTCTCTAGTCCGAGGGGCTCCGCCCGCCGGCGCTACACCTAGTACCAATAACATCTTCGTTGGTGAACAATAAAAATAATTTCACTTCCATCTAACGTCAATTTCGTAAACTTAACAGGCAAGACCACAACCGATATTAAGTACTTATTAGCTAAAGGAATGTAAATCTCAGGATTTCAGCTAAATATTTATATCGTTTTAAACAATAATATGGAACGGACCGGTACAGGAATGTTCGGAAAACAACTCACTATTTTGTAAAAATTAAAACTAAGAAACAAACTATTATTGCATTAGTGCAAGAGCAAACAAAATAAAGATTAATTTTCGTCAACGCTTAATTTAAAATACGTCACCATTTTCGTTGAGCACTTCCTACGTTGCTTTGTAGGGTAGTTTTGGAGAAATTCGAGTCTTAGACCTAAGTATAGCCTTAATTGAGGGTCAAGACCTCGTATCTCAGAAGTGGGATACATAGTCATGTGTTTTTATATCAGTAATTCAGAAACAAAATAAATATTGATCTAACTACGCACCAATCGAGCACTTGAATCTTTCTGTGTCGAGTCAAAACAAACATTCAAATTGTAAATCTTTTTGTAGGTAGCAAGTTAATGCAATTTATTATGCGTTTGTGCGTGAACAAATGAACAACAACTAGCTTTAATTAATTGAGCAAAGGTCTTTTATTAATTTTGCTATTTGCAACAAAACTAACTAGAAGTGTTCGCTATTAATAAAACTCAGGAACAGAAAGTGCCTACATTTAAAACTTTGTTTATAATAGAAAATATTTAAGTACATACTCTATTAAAATTTAAATAAAATAAATAATAATAAAAACATAAAGTTTGACTTGTACGTAAGTATTAGTCGTGGACTTGCATCACATGCACCGTTAATAAGAAACAATAAAATGTATATAAACGGAATGTAGAATTCATAATTCCTGTCTATAATCACATTCATTAAATAATCACGGAAAATATAGGCTATGCCATTTCATAACATCTTGATAACAGCGAAATGTAAAAATATATTAATTTGTACACTCTTTTTTTAATAAGTTTTATAAACATTTGTAGATTTTACTATCGCACCAAAAAATACTATAATATGTATTTGTATAAATTTTGATTATTTATAATCACGGTTGCTACTAATTAAGTACTATAAAACAAATAATAATTTATTTTAAATAATTTAAGTAGGTAGTCACTTCCCTCCCCACCAAAGAATTTTAGAAATAAATCTCGTGTTATGGAATGCGTACGTCTCAATTTGGAATGTAAACTATTTCAGTTGCTATTTTTTTGCAACACCCACAGTTCAAAATCGCCAGGAAGGCGAAACAAATAAACATTTTCACCCATCTCATCGATCTTACTCATTTTCAGTTAAGTACTAAAATATCGATACAAATATCTTCACTCAATTATCTACTCATATTATAACCACTTAAATATACCTTGACGTATAATTTGCACTTTTTAATATTAAATAATAGCTTCGGGGGGACGTTCAGCGTAGCATGTTCGAAGGACTTCAGTGCTGTGAGAAACTAATTATTAAGTAATTAAATCACTAATGTTGAGAAATAAATCCTTAAAAACAGGATATGTGAACTCGATCATCGGATGAGACAAACAAGGGGGTTATATGCATTGAGCCACGTGATCTGATGAAAATGCAACCGATATATATGGTCTACTGCCTGAATCGTAACTTGCTGGAATCACAAAATTGTTGGAATCTCCATACAAATAAGCTCAGCTGAGCCTCATTTACAAGGTTGACTACGACCGGAACTGAACAGTTGGATCGGAACATACGGCCGACGCCATCTTTGTTTCTTTGTTTTTTTTTCTCCTTGTAGTACCTATTCTATGGTCGGCTAGTCTATGGTAGTCACTGGCATTTACCTGAACTAGTGTCGTGTCGGCTGAGTGTGAACGCTTCCATATAAGCCCATACATGCACTGCTCAACAAGAGATATTTTAAAGATTTGTCATACAAAACATGTTATTTTGTAAATAACTTAGGATATGTATAGTTTAAGATGGGGCAGTGCCATATATACCATCTCGGTTCTCTTAAATTAATTTCGTCATAAGTTGTTTTGTACAACGCATGAGAATGGGTTCTACTAATTTCATAGTTTTCATACAATCTGTACCACTCTTCAATGAAAAAAGAAAAACACATTTTTCTTTGTCTGTGCGTTTGTACAAAAACACTAAAAACTAAATTCATTTATAAAAATGCGAGGGTAAACACAGAACTTGGCAATCTTGAAAGTTTCTGCCCTATACAGGTATAAAAAAATCATAAAATATCCTAAGCCAAGTGTAATTGAGCAGTGAGTTTGGTCGTTCGACCAAGGAGTTGGTGACAGACTGTCGACTGTGTAAAAGGAGCGTAATAGATTGGCATGGAGTCCATTTTTTCTGCCGTCCTAGCGAAGAATGCAGTAAGAACGTTTTTCATAATTTCGAGAAAATTGCAACTAGTTTATTTTTGTTTTTTTAGTTGTTTTACAACTTATGTGTTATCCTTTTCAAATTTATTTTTATACGTAATTTTTTTTTTAAAAAACAAGTTTTATTTAAGCTAACCCTTCTCGTTGTAAGTTTATTGAAACGGGTATATGATTTAAGAATAACACTTTATGCTTAGCACAGCTATAGGATTCGAATACAACTTTTACATGTTAAAGTGCAGTAAAGTCGATGGTTACCGCATTATTCACTGGCATTCATTCAGCTTATTGTAATAACAGCAAGCTGTAGTACTGCATTACTGATTAGTAGTAATTGAGATAATTCAACAAAAATTACTAAACGTAATTTGCAGTAAGCTTCCATACTGCATTCTTGTCAAACAATTTGGATCTCTCCAGAATACTTACTACATTCTTCCTTATCAAAACTACATGTTCCCGAGCAGTTATCTTTACGAGGGTCAAATAATCATATAGAGATCGTTTTGCCGATTTCGAATCTATAATAGGGATGACGAATGCTAGTCATCTGAGTAACTTTTTATCATCTGTCAAAAACGACATTTTATTCTAAAAATGTTTGAAATACCTAGGCGTGACGTCATAGTTTTGCAGCGTCTTATGTACTCATTTTGTGATTTTGGTGAATTGAAAATCGAAGACTTGATGGAAAACAAAACGAGTAAGGTTTTCCGAAGTTTAATCTAGTGATCAAGAGTTCATAATTTATTTCCGATGCTGTCGTCATCCCTATTACCTCATTTCATGAAAAAATCGTCCTTGCTGCATTCTTCGTTAGGACGGCAGTTTTATGATTTCAGGAAGATCCGTTTTGTGATTTCAGGAAGATGTAGACAATAAAATATTCATTTTATCAATACAATGATACCAAAATGGTTTTCATTTACCAATCGTTGCATCTCCAAGTCAATAGTAAACCCAAACGGCGAAGTATCTTCGAAGTGCTAACGTATTGCACAATAATGTGCCTCAAACAATAATCAGTGCGAGTGATTTTGGAACGCCCCCCCAGCAAACAGTCATTGGTGGCTCTTGCTGAGCAGGTGCGAGTTGAAATCGTAAACGTTACCGCATTGCTCCCCGCAAATGTTGCACTTCCAAGGGTTGGAGTCGCAGTGGCAGCCCTTGTGGAGGAAGTAGAGGGTGGAATCGGGGAATGTGATGCAGCAGAAGGTACATACCAGCGAGCTGGGGGGCAGGGAGGTGTCGCCGTGCGTGGAGGTGATGACGCCGCCCTCAGACGGTGATGCTCGAGACGCCTGCAAAGGAAAATGCTAATGCTGAGTATTTGTCAATTCTTTGACCGCTATTATTATTTCTTACTAATTTACCTCATAAGAAGGCTGAATGTCACCCAAAGGGCAATGGAGCGTGCTATGTTTAGCGTGCTAAGTTTCGCTGCGTGATCGAATCAGAAATCAAAGTAACCGACATAGCACACAGAATCGCTAAACTGAAGTGGCAGTGGGCGGGCAGGGCACATATCTCGTAGAACAGATGACCGTTGGGGCAGTTAAGTTCTCGAGTGGCGACCGCGCACCGGAAAACGTAGCGTAGGAAGGCCTCCCACGCGGTGGACCGACAACCTGGTGAAGATCGCGGGAAGCCGATGGATGCGGGCAGCGCAGGACCGGTCGTTTTTGTCGCTTTTGTCCAGCAGTGGACGTTTTTCGGCTGATATGATGATGATATTAAGACGGAATATTAAAACTCTTGACTTAAAGCTCTTGACTCCTTCAGGGTTGCCTCCGGGCTAGTGCTAAATTGTGTAAAGGTCCTCAATAAGGTGGGCCGACACAACAAACTGCAACTGGTCTGGGTCCCTGGACACGTAGGAGTGGAAGGCAATAAAGAAGCAGACAAACTGGCTAGAATGGGATCACAAACAACAATGTGTGGTCCAGAACCGAGGATAGGGCTACCAAGGAGCACTATTATAGAGCATTAAAGGAACAGGCCGAGAAAAGACACAGATTGACATGGCTATCCATGGACATAAACACTCTAAGCTCTTCATCGGTGAGGTCACCACAGGGGCAACCAAGTACATTTGGAATAACAGCAGGACACGAGTCAGGGCGATAACAGGAGCGTTGACGGGCCACTTTGCCACAAACGCACACCTGCAAATAATCGGCCTGACGCACGACCCGACCTGCAGGGCCTGTGGTGAAGATATAGAATCAATGGAACACTTACTGTGTCACTGCGATGTCCTGGCTAGCAAGCGTATGTACCTCCTAGGTGATGGCTATCCAAAACCGAAGGACTACAAGCACCTTCCAATCAGCGGAATTGCTGCGTTAATGCAGCACATCTTCGAGTAGGTTGGGGTGCAAAGGTTATAGGGGTAGACACAAAAGATCCCATTGGGTCGAAGTGTCGCTGCAACTGCAGCCCCCACTTACAAAGATAAGATAAGATAAGACGGAATATAGCACACACAAAAAGAGAAAACGTTTTTCCACCTCCGAATGTTACTTCTATCATGATTTTTAAGTATATTATTGACACAATAAAAAACCATGTTATTGGTTTTTTTTTTTCAAAACAATAATATTGAAATAAGTCAATTTTATTTGTAGTTGTTTTCATACTATACTAATTTTGGTCACTATTTGTTCATTTTGAATCAATAATTAAAAAAACGAAAACTTTGAACTTAGCTTTTTATTGTGTCAATAGCATATTTAAAAACCATTATGATTCTGAGGAGCAAAAAAAGTTTTCTCTTTTTGTATGGAGAGAGCGTGCTATTTTCCCTTGGGTCCCCAGGACGCTCGAGTTTCCATACAAACTTAGTTTCGCTTTAATATAAAAACTGCATGCCGGATTGCATCAAAACTTTGCGAATATATTGAGTAGACACATATCGATGTTTGTAATTAGTTTTCATCGTAGTTAAATTTAACTAAACAAAGGCTTAAATTAGTTTTATACTGAAAGTTTGAAACTGCTTTTATTTTTTTCCGTATTATATTAGTACCTCGAAAACTAATTACAGACATCGATGTGGATCTACTCAAAATATTCGCAAAGTTTGGATTCAATCCGGCATGCAGTTTTTGTATTAAAGCGGAACTACGTTTGTATGGAAACTCAAGCTTCCTTGGGACCCTTTAGTATTATTTTTTTGTGTATTTTTGACAATTTGTGACAAATTTATTTTTATTTTATTCATTTTGAGTAAAAAAAAATAAGAGCGTCGGTGGCCGGCTAGGGCTATGTTGTCTTTCGAATCCTACCACGTACCAATGTGATTTCGAATTTAGATTTCATATGTACGTTTATCCGACGCTCTTACGGTGAAAGAAAACATCGTGAGGAAACCAACCCAACCAGTGAAGTCGACCAACCCGCAGTGGGCCCGCGTGGTCGACTAAGGTCCGATCGCCCTAATTTAGGGTAGGCTCGAGCCCATCGGTGGGGACGTATATGAGCTGATAAGATGATAGCTATCCGCATGTAGCACATCACTTCATTTCCAGTCATGTCTTGCCTAGTTTTTCTGTTTGGATTCAGATCCATTAGTTTTATTAGTGAGATTACTGAGTGTAGATATGCGTCGTCTCAAATATTCACCTGCACGCGGGACGACTTGATGCAGGCCAATGACAAGGCAATTGGCGTGGCTCGGTTTTGGGTTGGGACTATCTAAGTTTGCCGTCAACTCGAAAAGAAGAAGAAGAATATTCTATTTGCAAGCTCTTCAAAAGGGGACACCCCGATTCAGTTAGAAAGACCTGATAACGCAATAATGCCTATAATGTAATAGTTCTACGTACATTAGTGCCACGGGCACGACCGCGCGCTGATATGCGCCGCCTCAAATCTTCTCTTAACAAGCTCTTCAGAGGTGACACCTTGATCAGGGATGAAAGGCTCGAAGACACCCCTCGTTTGTCGCCGTTCGCTTCGCCTTCCCGCAGCTCGGCCAGGGCGGCCTCGTCCTGCGAGCTCGGCTCCTGGAACCAATGGAGTGGGTTCAGATTATACATGTTGCGCAAATTGACATAATGTCTACGCAGCAACGATCTATGGAACCATCTAACTAAGGAACCCTATTCTCTGTCTTTTTCGCACATCTACCGACCTGATCACTTCGATACGAAAATGTAATCAATAAAAACACGGCTGCATAAATGCTGCTCTTTTTTTGGGAAGTCGGGTAAAAATGTCATGTCACTCACGGGATCAAGACGATTCTAATGATACCTCGCACTGTAAAATCCATCAAGGCGTTTAGAAGATATCTTGGAATAAAGAAACATACGTACATACTTACATTAGACCTGAAAACAATACACCCCTTTTTGTGGGAAGTCGTGTAAAAATGGCATTTTAATACTAAAAAGTTTGACAAATTTATTTTCAAAATGCGTATTTTCCTGAGAATTAATAATAATATTTAAAATTATATTATACAGCAAAAATGTAAGATTCGAAATCTGTTTTTTTTTTAGATTAAAACGCAGAACATAAATAATAAATGGATTATGTTTTAGGTATTAAAGGTAGACTTACACTAGCTTCTGTACTATAATATGTGTGCTTCGTGTCAATAAATTCACTATAACACCATCTAAAGCAGTTTCTTGCTACAGCAGACCAATCAGACGCTGAGTGAGACGGAGCACACACATTACACAGAAAGATAAAGTAGCAAGTGTTGCTACACTAAAATAAGTAAAACTACTATGTTGGTAGAGTTGCTAACAACACTACATACACTAGTATAGACGTGGGAAAGAGAAGCACTTGACTGTTTGATAAGAATAAACGTGATAGACAGCATTACAGGAAGTTCAGCGCCACCTAGCATCCGCAACTTTGTTGGCTCTGACGTTTAGACATTTAATCACGACGTTGTGACAAAATATTGATAAAATCCAAAATTATCTATTAATTTATTTCCAAAATAACTGTGATACCTTGATTTGGGTTGACTTGGGTTGTAAAATCATTTTTGGTCAATCAAATCAAATGAGGTATTTAAAATTTATAAGTGTGTTTTATTTTGAATATTTCAAGGTTTGTTTACTTCATTTTTAGTTGTAGTTTTACTGTAAATCAAGAAGATAGCTACTTTAATGGTTTCATTTAATAATAATAAACATATTTAATTGTTCCTGTATCTCTACTGATAAATTAAATATCGTTTTCCGATCGAAATGAGTATTATTTTAAGGACCGGGTTTTATTAAAATTAGGTAACCAAGTCTAAACAGATTACTATGAGATATGACAGATGACAGCGCCAACATAATTTTTACTTTTGGCCACTATGAGCGCTGCGATTGATTATATTACCCCCACCTAGTACTTCGCACCCAGCGATATCTCCAAAGGATCAACATCTTTTCACAGCTGGATGAAGAAGTGTAGTCAAGTAACAAGATTTCAAAATGTTTATTCAAAATAGGTGCACGTTACGCTGATGGTCATAACATAAGATATTGATTACATATACTCGACCATGGTAGAGGGAAAGGAACGACTCGGCTCCCGATGCGCCACTATTCGCACTAACATTTAAGACAAATTCAAAGACGTGGCAGAGAAAAATAAATTGTGTGAAATTTACAATATATTTGTCTCACTCCCACTACAGCATTCAAAGAGGAGGAGCATGCCGAAAGGCATACTTCACGTGTAACATAGAATCTCTATAAAAGAGAGATATAGAATATCATTGCTGTTACACCACCAGTAAATACATGTGACACTATGGCTGCTTGACTGATATGAGCAGGATGGATATACACTATACCTGCTCCATGAGTATGAGCTGCGCAACTGCGGAAAATTCGGACCTTCACCGTTCATGGTTGGCATGTCACTCCCACGTAACAGAGACGGTGCTTCATCAATTAAGTCGTGTGAAAGAGACGGCACTATACCTGCTTGATGGGTATGAGCGTGATGGAGGGCGCGATGGCGGGCAGCGACAGGGAGCTAGTGGCCACGGCGCTGTCTCCCGACTGCGGTGAGTTCGGGCCTTCGCCGTTCATGCGTGGTTCGCCGCTGTCTATACAAAAACACAAAACCTAGGTATACATAATGGTTTTAAATTATAGTGTCTAAAGGCTTTGGTAAGACGTTACGGGCGAAAGCCAAATCGTTGTCTGTTGTCCCATCAATGAGGCCACGAGGGAAGACTCATTTCTTGTAGGTCCAACGCTTATTCAGTACTTGCCTTCTAGTCATCGGACTTCCTTTTTATGAACTGTCAAAAACCAGATTTTGTTCTAAAATGTTTGAAATATTCAATTATGACGTCATATTTTTCATTGCCGTTGACATATTTCTAGTTATGTGTTTTTGATAAATTAAAAATAGAAAATGTCTACAGGGTGTAACAAAATTGGTGTAGGTCCCGTTAACTGGGGTTTCCTACTCATCATACTGAACAACTTTCTCCAAGGAGCCCATAGTCAATTCTCAAAAAAAATTGAACCCTCCATACTAAAATGCACAAAATCGGTCGATCAGGTGATCAATTTGTATAAAGAGTAAAAGATAATTTTTACGTTTTCAGCAAAGACAGAACAAAGTTGTTCAGTATTATGAGTAGAAGCCCCAGTTAACGGGACCTACCCCAATTTTGTTAGAGAACCAAATGGGTAAGTTTTTCCAAAGCTAATGAGTAAATTGCAGAAGAAGGGCTATTACGTGAACTTCATTTCATAATTTATTTTTGATGCTGTCGTTTGTAAAGGAAATTTTCTTTTTGTTTGCTTCTTAACTTTTGAACGCGTGGAGGGGGGAGCGCGCTGTTGGCATCAATCGGTAGCTTGGTTCTTGATATTTTGTTCGCCATGAGTCAGTTCACGGGTGAGCAGGGTGCTTTCGCTGTGCATAAACCTTACGAAAACAATAATTTGTGTGTAATTGTTAGAGTTCAGTATCAAATGCACAGTGTTCAGCATAGTCACAGTGCCCCTTTGATTAAGCACTGGATAAATACACTTCAAAGAGACCGGTCCTGTTATGCCACGTCGCCGCCCAGGGCCCACACGTACTGCTCGGACCGAAAAAAGTGCACTGAGCAAATGATACCGAACTCATAATAAACGCCTAACAATTACACACGAATTATTGTTTATGCACAGCGAAAGCACCCTGCTCACCCGTGAACTGACTCACGGCGAACAAAATTTCAAGAACCAAGTTACCGATTGATGCCATCAGCGCGCTTCCCCCTCCACGCGTTCAAAAGTTACGAAGCAAACAAAAAGAAAATTTCCTGCGGGCCAACCTGTATGTTCACAGACAAGCCGATCCATATCGATACTACCACTCTCACTACTACGAGATCGGCGGGGTTTTGAATTAAAATGCCGGCTGAAAAACTATGAAAATTGTGATTTCTGACCAGAATACGGTGAAGGAAAACATCGTAAGGAAACCTGCACACGCCTGCGAAGAAACTTGCAGGTTGGGTGTGAAGTCAACCAACCCACACTGGGCCCACGTGGTCGACTAATGCCCGATCGCCCTAATTCAGCGTGGTCTCGAGCCCCTCAGTGGGGACGTATTCATCATTTCAGCTCATACACGTCCCTACCGAGGGGCTCGAGCCTATAATTTATTTATTTATTTACACTTATAGTACAATTTCGTAAAGGTAATACATAGGGATATTATATAGAGTGTACCATAGGCGGTCTTCAGGTGACCACGCGGGCCCAGTGCGGGTTGGTCGACTTCACACACAACCTTCTGGTCAGGAGGTCGTGCCTCGAATCCTGCCACGTACCAATGTGTTTTCGGATTTCGATTTCATATGTACGTTTATTCGACGCTCTTACGGTGAAGGAAAACATCGTGAGGAAACTCAAAGGGGACGTATATGAGCTGATATGATGTTTTTACAAAATCACAATGATATAATAGTTTCTCTTACAATAATCACCTGACACTAGCTTCAGGGACTTGTGTGTCAGATGATTAATTATAGAGATGGTTGAATTAGCCAGGTGAGAACGTTTCATTGATATCGGTCGTGAGATCTCGACGTTTAGCGTCAGGTAGTGTACGTGGTGTCCCTTTGATTACTAAATCTCAGTTTCTGTTGAAATATCTGCTAAATCTTCTTATCAGCTCATATACTTCCCCACCCAGGGGCTCGAGCCTACCCTGAATTAGGGTGAAAGGGCCTTAGCCGACCACGCGGGCCCAGTGCGGGCTGGTCTACTTCACAAATAACCTTCGAGTTTCTTCGCAGGCATGTGCTGGTTTCCTCACGATGTTTTCCTTCACCGTAAGAGCGTCGGATAAACGTACATATGAAATCGAAAACACATTGGTACGTGGCATGATTCGAACCACGCCCTCCCGGACAGGAGGTACCAGCCGAAACTGTTACGCCACCGACGAAAAATCTGCAAAATATGCTATCAAAAATAGTGAAATCCTACCAGAGTTTCCGTGGTGGTTGGAATTTCCTGGTGAGAAAGTTTCATTGTTGTCGGCCATTGAGATCTCGACGTGTGGCGTCAGGTAGTGCATCGGTGGTGTCGCGTTGTCCACTGATCGCGCTCCGTTGCTGTCTCCGCTGTCCGAGTATGCCGCTGCTACAGACACGGAGAGCCCGGGGCCTGGATCAAATAAAAACTTATTACTTTTCTATACCAAAAGCGTCGGTGGATTGAGAGTATACATTTTTTCCAATCCGAAGTTGCTGAGTTCAAATCCTAGCCAATGGGGTATCAAACAGATGAACACTAAAAAAAGAAGAGCAAAGCGAAAAATTCATCATCATCATCATCCTATCAGCTGAAAAACATCCACTGCTGGACAAAGGACTCCCTCAAGGATTTCCACGAGGACCGTCCTGCGCTGCCCGCATCCAGTGGCTTCCCGCGATCTTCACCAGGTCGCCAGTCCACCGCGTGGGAGGTCTGCCTACGCTACGTTTTCCGGTGCGCGGTCGCCACTCGAGAAATTTACGGCCCCAAAGGCCATCTGTTCTACGAGCGAAAAAATCATCATATCAGCCGAAAGACGTAAAAGTTCTAAATTACAAAATGATTTTTACTAAATTAGTACTAAACGCAGAGATTATTGGGGTTCTAAAACCACAACCACCAGTGTGATTTATGTGCTGTAGGATACTTACTTACCTAGCGTGCCAAATGCGTTGACGGCAGGCGCTCGTGTCCAATGTGCTATCGGCGTATGTGGCATTGACTATGCCAGCAGCTAAGGGAGAGGCAGAGTTGTTAGGTCTATGCCGCATCTAGGTCTAATCGCGTTAGCCTTCATTGTGTGCTGCAGTTACTTAGCTAGCGTGCCAAGTGCGTTGAAAGCACTCGTGTCCAGTATGCCATCGGCATATGCGGCATTGGCTATGCCAGTAGCCAAAGCAGAGACAAAGTTGTTGTCTAGGTCTATGCCCTGTCTAGGTCTAATCGCGTCAGCCTTCATTGTGTGCTGCAGTTACTTACGTAGCGTGCCAAGTGCGTTGAAAGCGCTCGCGTCTAATATACCATTGGCGCGGCGTATGCGGCATTGGCTATGCTGGTAGCCAAGGGAGAGCCAGAATTGTTGTCTAGGACTATGCCGTGTCTAGGTCTACTCGGGTTAGCCTTCATTGTGTGCTGCAGTTACTTACCTAGCGTGCCAAGTGCGTTGAAAGCGCTCGCGTCCAGTATGCCATTGGCGTATGCGGCATTGGCTATGCCGGTAGCCAAGGGAGAGACAGAATTGTTGTCTAGGTCTATGCCGTGAGGACTAATCGGGCCAGCCTTCATTGTGTGCTGCAGTTACTTACCTAGCGTGCCAAGTGCGTTGAAAGTGTTCGCGTCCAATATGCCATCGGCGTATCCGGCATTGGTTATGCCGGCAGCCACGGGAGAGACCGAGTTGTTTCTAGGTCTATACCGTGACTAGGTATAATCGCGTTAGCCGTCATTGTGTGCTGCAGTTACTTACCTAGCGTGCCAAGTGCGTTGAGAGCGCTCGCGTCCAATGTGCCATCGGCGTATGCGGCATTGGCTATGCCGGTAGCCAAGAGGGAGACAGAGGTGTATCCTGGGACCGGGTTGTCTAGGTCTATACCGTGTCTATGTCTAATCGCGTTAGCCCTCATTGTGTGCTGCAGTTACTTACCTAGCGTGCCAAGTGCGTTGAGAGCGCTCGCGTCAAATGTGCCAACGGCGTATGCGGCATTGGCTATGCCAGCGGCCAAGAGGGGGACAGAGGTGTTGCCTGGGTCCGGGTTGTCTAGGTCTATACCGTGTCTAGGTCTAATCGCGTTAGCCCCCATTGTGTGGTGCAGTTACTTACCTAGTGTGCCAAGTGCGTTGAGAGCGCTTGCGTCCAATGTACCATCGGCGTATGCGGCATTGGCTATGCCAGCGGCCAAGAGGGAGACAGAGGTGTTGCCTGGGCCCGGGTTGTCTAGGTCTATATCGCGTTAGCCTTCATTGTGTGCTGCAGTTACTTACCTAGTGTGCCAAGTGCGTTTAGAGCGCTCGCTTCCAATGTGCCATCGGCGTATGCGGCATTGGCTATGCCAGCAGCCAAAAGGGAGACAGAGGTGTTTCCTAGGCCCGGGTTGTCTAGGTCTATACCGTGACTAGGTTTAATCGCGTTAGCCCTCATTGTGTGCTGCAGTTACTTACCTAGTGTGCCAAGTGCGTTGAGAGCGCTCGCGTCCAATGTGCCATCGGCGTATGCGGCATTGGCTATGCCAGCGGCCAAAAGGGAGACAGAGGTGTTGCCTAGGCCCGGGTTGTCTAGGTCTATACCGTGACTAGGTTTAATCGCGTTAGCCCTCATTGTGTGCTGCAGTTACTTACCTAGTGTGCCAAGTGCGTTGAGAGCGCTCGCGTCCAATGTACCATCGGCGTATGCGGCATTGGCTATGCCAGCGGCCAAGAGGGAGACAGAGGTGTTGCCTGGGCCCGGGTTGTCTAGGTCTATATCGCGTTAGCCTTCATTGTGTGCTGCAGTTACTTACCTAGTGTGCCAAGTGCGTTGAGAGCGCTCGCTTCCAATGTGCCTTCGGCGTATGCGGCATTGGCTATGCCAGCGGCCAAAAGGGAGACAGAGGTGTTGCCTAGGCCCGGGTTGTCTAGGTCTATACCGTGACTAGGTTTAATCGCGTTAGCCCTCATTGTGTGCTGCAGTTACTTACCTAGCGTGCCAAGTGCGTTGAGAGCGCTCGCGTCCAATGTGCCATCGGCGTATGCGGCATTGGCTATGCCAGCGGCCAAGAGGAAGACAGATGTGTTGCCTGGGCCCGGGTTGTCTAGGTCTATACCGTGACTAGGTCTAATCGCGTTAGCCCTCATTGTGTGCTGCAGTTACTTACCTAGCGTACCAAGTGCGTTGAGAGCGCTCGCGTCCAATGTGCCATCGGCGTATGCGGCATTGGCTATGCCAGCGGCCAAGAGGGAGACAGAGGTGTTGCCTGGGCCCGGGTTGTCTAGGTCTATACCGTGACTAGGTCTAATTGCGTTAGCCCTCATTGTGTGCTGCAGTTACTTACCTAGCGTGCCAAGTGCGTTGAGAGCGCTCGCGTCCAATGTGCCATCGGCGTATGCGGCATTGGCTATGCCAGCGGCCAAGAGGAAGACAGAGGTGTTGCCTGGGCCCGGGTTGTCTAGGTCTATACCGTGACTAGGTCTAATCGCGTTAGCCCTCATTGTGTGCTGCAGTTACTTACCTAGCGTGCCAAGTGCGTTGAGAGCGCTCGCGTCCAATGTGCCATCGGCGTATGCGGCATTGGCTATGCCAGCGGCCAAGAGGGAGACAGAGGTGTTGCCTGGGCCCGGGTTGTCTAGGTCTATACCGTGACTAGGTCTAATTGCGTTAGCCCTCATTGTGTGCTGCAGTTACTTACCTAGCGTGCCAAGTGCGTTGAGAGCGCTCGCGTCCAATGTGCCATCGGCGTATGCGGCATTGGCTATGCCAGCGGCCAAGAGGGAGACAGAGGTGTTGCCTGGGCCCGGGTTGTCTAGGTCTATACCGTGTCTGTTGGCAACAAATTTTACTAATTAGTAAAGTGAGAACGATACTGTAAATATTTTAAATGAAAGTTGATTTGTAATGAAGTGTGTGCAAATAATTGAATAAATTAAATTGCATAGAAAATGAGGAGGAAGTCTTGAATAGAGTAACACGCCAGAAGTGAGATGATAAAGCTACTCTTACGACTAGGCGAATTATAATTGATCGAAAACATGTTAGAGGAGGAAAGGAGAAAGGTTAGACCAATTTATTTTAAGTACAGATAAGATTTAAAGAACCCAATTTACCTGTTAAAGAAATGTACTCTAAGACTCTTCATAGTAGGCGCGCGGTAGCTGCAGAGTGGGCAAGTCTTGACCAAATCATGCTGCCCTACATGCTCATTCTGAAAATGCGCGCGCATAGCGATCTGTCTCTGAAACCCTCGGTTGCAAATCGGGCAGTGGTACGGCAAGCTTTTAGTGTGAGTAGTGAAGTGCTCGGCTAGGTGGTCTTTTCTGAAGAACCTCTTCTGACAGACGCGACACTCGTAGGGTTTAACCCCCGTGTGGCGCATCTTGTGGCGACGCATGTTCGCGCCGTTAGAGAACTTCATGTTACAGACATCGCACTCGAATAGTTTCCTGTGTGGCCGGGTGTCTGTGTTCTGGACGCCGGCCACATTGTTGTTGTCCGGCGAACATTGCGCCATGTGAGTGGTTAAGGCACGGCTACTTAATGTGCTAAATGTGTTGCAAGTTGTGCATTTGAGTAGTGTGCCACCGCGTTTTGGGGTCTCTTTGCTGGCTGTGGCCACCTGAAAAGAGATTCTTCGATTATTTTTGAGTAATCTTGGACACCTGTTGCAGGTGGCGTAACTTCTAGGGCCGCTACCTCCTGTCCGGGAGGTCGTGATTCGAATCATGCCACGTACCAATGAGTTTTCGAGTTTCGATGTCATATGTACGTTTATCCGAAGCTCTTACGGTGAAGGAAAACATCGTGAGGAAACCTGCACACTCCTGCGAAGAAACTCGCACTGAGCCCGCGTGGTCGACTAAGGCCCGATGGCGACATATATGAGCTGATATGATGAATGTAGGACGCCTACGTTGATCTGCAAGGCTCACAGGAAGCTACTGGATGCATGTGACTGCAAGGTCGATAGGGGAACCTATGTTCAACAGTGGATGCCCTGGTGAACCCATTAATGTGACAAGTTTTTAGGACCACGAAAAACAGCACCTATAGGATAGTGTACTTCAAGTAATTTGAGTTAGTTTTTATAATTGTCTTAAACGGAATTTTGTTCTAAAAAAATATTTAAAATAGCAAGGCGTGACGTCATAGTTCTTCAGCATCACTGATGTACTAATTTTGTAATTTTGATCATTTTTAAAAATAATTAAATAAGGTTAATATTTTTTAGGGTTCCGTACCCAAAGGGTAAAAACGGGACCCTATTATACTAAGACTTCGCTGTCCGTCCGTCTGTCTGTCTGTCTGTCTGTCACCAGGCTGGATTTCTTGATTGTATTTATTGAACTGAGATAGCTAGACAGTTGAAATTTTCACAGATGATGTATTTCTGTTGCTGCTATAACAACAAATACTAAAAATTAGAAAAAGTGAAAAAACAAGGGAAAAAACGTGTTTTGTTTTTGAAACGAAGAAAATAGCGCGCGTCTAATCTGATGGTACGGAACCGTTTGTATTAACGCCATCTAGTATGATGGTACGGAACCCTTTGTGTGCGGTTCTGACTCGAACTTGGCCGGTTTTTGATTGTGATTTTTACGGTTACATAGCCAAAGAGTACCATCGGGACCAGATTTTCTATTGTTGTAACTGTGAATTATTGTACTGTGCTTTAAATAAAAGATTTTCTGTTCTATTTTACTTACTAAGCCAACCAACTATCCTGTTTGTTCAACTATCTGTCTGGTTCTAACACAGGGCGCAATTTTCAGAGCATATGTATTTATGAATACAGTTCCTTTGATGGCCACTATCAGGGCAAATAATAATAAATATACAGCCACGTTGTACATCATCATCATCATCATATCAGCCGACGGACGTCCTCGGCTGGACATGGGCCTCCCCCAAGGATTTCCATGACGACCGGTTCTGCGCTGCCCGCATCCAGCGGCTTCCCGCGGCCTTCACCAGGTCATCGGTCCACCGAGTGGGAGGCTCTCGACCGCTACCGGAGCCAGGAATATCGGGGCCGCCGGGGACTAGGGGTCGTTTTTTGGTAGATTCAATCATTGGGAGGTGTTGCCGTAATCGCCACGCTTGGCAGGCGGGTTGGCGATCGCAGTGTCGTTGCAGGTCGACTGCAAGTCACGGAAAGGATGCTGCTGCCCATCCTACGTTTTGAGTCCCTTAGTCGGCTCTTACGACACCTATTGGAAGAAATAGGATGGCCCTATTCTAAGCCGGGAGCCATACGGCAGAGCCTGTGCATACTTTCTCGCGAAGCCTCCACCGTCTGTCGTAGTCGGGCATACACAAATCAACAATAAACATTACATTTACTTAGTAGAAAAGAATAAAGTTGCTAGGTACGAGTATATCAGACGATGAAAAATTTACAAATAATTTGGGTTTGTATGGGAGGTACCTCACTCGGATTTTTCTGGAATAATGAAGTACCCAATGCAGTAGGCCTTATTCAGTCCTAATTATACACAAAGTTTCATTTAAATCTTTAGAGCCATTTTTGAGAAAAAGTAACAAACAACCTGGATTTGTATGGGTGGTACCTTATTCCGAGTTTTCTTGGAATAACTAACTACTGCGTACTGACGGCCATATACAGTTATAGTAACATAACGAGTTTCATCAAAATTGTTACAACCATTTTTGAGTAAAAAATAATAAGTATTTTTTACTGTGGTAGCAACCTTAAAAAAACAAGATAGAGAAAATTTAAAAAAAATGCTTAGAGATATATAATTATAATTGCCCTTAACAAAATTTCACTCAAATCTGTCCAGTAGTTTGGGCACTAAAACACTGGACGGATGGATGGACAGACACACACGCACACACACATACATACATATTGTGTATTTTCTTATTTTTTAGACTCTATTCATCATCATCATCATTGCTGGACAAAGGTTTCCCCCAAGGATTTCCACAACGACCGGTCCTGCACTGCCCGCATGCAGTGGCTTCCCGCGATCTTCACCAGGTCGTCGGTCCACCGCGTGGAAGGCCCGCCTATTGAGACTCTATTAGAGTCATACAATTGATCTCCATCAAAATCTCAACTTAGATTTTTTTTGCCATCACAATACCGCCCGAGCACGCCTTGGACACTTCATACAACAAGCCAGAAATGACATTTCAAAAAAGGAATGACGGAACAAACAAAATGATGGCGAAATCCTATACGTTCGACAGCCAAACTGTATAAATCTGGGTGACGAGGGGGTGAGGTCGCAATCTAGAGAGCGGCAGGGAGTGTCCATACTGTATGTTAGTACTAATTTATACACTTTGGCCCGAGTGTGAGTTGTATTACTCCACCACACCTCTCCTCACGAGTATAACAATGATACCTATTCAAGCACTAAACAAAAGCATTTTTCTGTCGCTTGCGTTGATTTTTTTGTTGCTTTAAAGTCATACTTGTAGGGAAAGGTTTAGTGATACGCAACTCTCAATGCCCGAATCCCACTCGCACTTGGATAGCTTTTACAATCTATATTCAATGAGCAAGTTTTTTTAAATAGTATCACATTCCAAAGTTTTAAAGAAATGTGAGCTTACGCTAAAACTGAAAATAAATTTTGAATTGGTGTAAATTTTCAAATATGTTTGAAAGCCGAATAACGAAGAAGCCATTCTCAAAATCATGAAAAAAGATTAAAGTATGTACAGTCAAACCTGGATAAGTGAGAACTGGATAAGTGAGAAAACTCTATAAGTGAGAGTAATAGCCAGGACCCGTCATTTTAAGCTCCCAAAACCTCTATTAGCGAGAAACAGAAACCTCTGTAAGAGAGAGTCGTTTTTCCCTCATAGACCTCCGTAAGTGAGACTGCTACTGATCTTTACCTCTATAAGCGACAGTCGAGTTTTTTTTACAAATTTAATATCTGCTATTTTATGACTCATTCTTAACTTTCGTGGAACTTCCTACAATTGTTTTTGTATTGTTTTCTCGTCAATAATGTACCTATTCTATTTCGTGGAACTAAATAACGTTGTTATTCTATCGCATTCTTTTCGAATGGACACGTGTGCCTTTGTACCGTCCTGTTTGTCCGACTTAATCAGTTTATAGTTATCAATTGCGAAGGAAAGTTCTGTTCTGCATCATGTCAAAACGGAAAATTAAAGTACTTTTATTAAGTGATAAACTTAAAATAGTGAATGCGTTTGAATCCGGAAAATCGCGAAATGAAATTCAGAGGGAGTTTAATTTACCAGAATCAAAAGTATAAAATCAAATACTCTATAAAGTCTGAGTGCTCTGATGGACATGGAAATATTAAGACCGCCTACTGTACACTTTATTATAGTATCTCTACGTATTAACATTACAAAATTGTTTTGGTGTACTATAAGTGTAAATAAATAAATAAATTAAGAGGACTAGAGTTTCTAAATAAAATAAAATTACATGTTGCATGAATTTTTGTTTTGTTTTCATAAGCATTTAAAAATATAATATGTACATAATATATGTTGTGCATATCATGCACATAATTTTATCATATTACATATTTACTACATTCGTACTTGCTGTGACTTGTTATTGCTGCGTACCCCTATAAGATAGAAACGCTACCCATGTACCTGCATTAGCGAGAAACTCGGGTTAGTGAGAAACCTCTATAAGCGAGAATGAGATTGTGCTCCCTTGAACTCTCGCTTATCCAGGTTTGACTGTAATCAATTATGCAAGGAACGGCGGTCCAAATTTTGAATCGAGTTAACCGTGTCATGTGGGGTATCGTACGAAAGACCTTCATTGGCACAAGCTTAAACAGATTTTTTATTATTTTTATGATACATTTTCAATTTATGACGAAGAATGAAAAAAAAACTTTTCCCTTTTTTATATGTATAGGTAGGTTCCAATTAATTTTGGTGTATGTTTGCACTGCTATGATTTATTATTTGTACGGAACCCTCAGTGGGCGAGTCCGACTCGCACTTGTCCGTTTTTTTTACTATGTCTCAAAATTTCATTGCCAAAAACGGCCAGTGTTAATGAATGCATGGAGATTCATTCATCCACCATCATTATCTATCAGTGGGTTTTCTCTACGTCAATATTCAATGGCAGTATTGAGGCTTGCTCGGTGGACCAATGACCTGGTGAAGGTCGCGGGAAGCCGCTGGATGCGGGCAGCGCAGAACCGGTCGTCGTGGAAATCCTTGGAGGAGGCCTATGTCCAGCAATGGACCTCCTTCGGCTGATATGATGATGATGATGGAGGCTTGCAAAGTAACCGACATAGCCCTCAGAATCGCTAAACATAAATGGCAGTGGGTGAGGCACATAGCTCGTAGAACAGATGGCCGTTGGGCCAGTAAAGTTCTCGAATGGCGAACGCGCACCGGAAGACGTGGGAAGGGCAGACCTCCCACTAGATGGACTAACGACGTTGTAAAGGTCGCAGGAAGCCACTGTTTGCGGGCAGTGCAGGACTGGTCTTGTGAAAATCCTTATGGGAGGCCTTTGTCCAGCTGTGAACGTCCTTTGGCTGATATGATGATGAAGAACTGTATTGAATGATTTCATCATGTTACATCACGATAAAAATTCAGAATAAAATATATATTGTAGCCATATATTCAATGGCGGTATGGGAGTTTTTTTCTTCTTCAAATATAAAGAGTTGTGGATGCTGAAATTTGTAGTTTCATGTATGTCATTAGTATGATTCATTAAAAAACAAGCGGAAAAGCTATTAAGGCGCAAAACGTTCCCTTATCCTGCCACGGCCATTCTTCTAACAAAAGGCGCAAAACGTTCCCTTATCTTGCTACGGCTTTTCTTCTAACAAAGGGCGCAAAACTTTCCCTTATCCTGCCACGGCCTTTCTTCTAACAAAGGGCACAAAACGTTCCCTTATCCTGCCACGGCCTTTCTTCTAACAAAGGTCACAAAACGTTCCCTTATCCTGCCACGGCCTTTCTTCTAACAAAGTGCGCAAAACGTTCCCTTATCTTGCCACGACCTTTCTTCTAACAAAGGGCGCAAAACGTTCCCTTATCCTGCCACGGCCTTTCTTCTAACAAAGGGCGCAAAACTTTCCCTTATTCTGTCACGGCCTTTCTTCTAACAAAGGGCGCAAAACGTTCCCTTATCCTGCCACGGCCTTTCTTCTAACAAAGGGCGCAAAACTTTCCCTTATTCTGTCACGGCCTTTCTTCTAACAAAGGGCGCAAAACGTTCCCTTATCCTGCCACGGCCTTTCTTCTAATAAAGGACGCAAAACGTTTCCTTATCCTGCCACGGCCTTTCTTCTAACAAAGGGCGCAAAACTTTCCCTTATTCTGTCACGGCCTTTCTTCTAACAAAGGGCGCAAAACGTTCCCTTATCCTGCCACGGCCTTTCTTCTAACAAAGGGCGCAAAACGTTCCCTTATCCTGCCACGGCCATTCTTCTAACAAAGGTATTTAAGTACAATTAAAAACAAATTGGATATCAAAAAATGTGCTTTCAATTGGTGTAAATGTGAAATTGTGTAAAGGAGAAAATATTTGTCAAATTAATAAATTGTTTCTTCTTTTTTGACTTCATAATATTTTCAACACCATCTTATATACAGTGTGTATCAGATAGGGTTACCGATATTTTAAGGGCATGTAATAACACCACATTTCATCGACGAAAAACCCCCCATTAGGTGGTCGCATCTTTGTTCCCTCTAAATGGCAGCCATTTTTATTTTCTTTTTTTTGTAGCTGTTTATGAAAAATATATTTTCTCTTGAATTAGCTGCAACATAGATTTCAAAATAGTCTCATTTGAAAGGTTATTTAATTTACCTGGTGTTCCACACATAAAATTGTCCAAAACATTTGAGAAAAAAAACACATAAAAGTTAAAAAACAAAATGCAAAATAAAAATATTTTTCTTTTTTTGAACTTACTGCAAAAATGAGGTCATTAACGTTCTTCTTTTTTTCTTCTTGATCGAATAATTTTGAGCTAAGCTATAAACCGCCACCAAATTGTCTACCTTTAGTTACGCAATGATGCATTGATGTTTAAGAGACCCTAGTTGTAAACTATTAATCATTTTCACATGTTTTTAACCAAAAAACTACTTAAAACAATTATTCAAAGAGACTGCCTCCATTCTAAAGACATGCTGTAGCTACAACCTGCTGTGTGGCCCGTCTGACCTTTTCCAAGTAAAAATCCGCGAGGGTCTCGTATTAACCATAAATTGGCACACTAAGTAAGAATCTAATAATTTGGTGTCGTTTTATAGCTTAGCTCAAAATCAATCGATGTAAAAAAAGACGTTAAAATAAAGACCTCGTTTTTGCAGGTTAACAATTTTTTTTTGAACTAGTTGTCCTTTAAACATTTTTATATTTTTCCTTAAGATTTTCGGTTAATTTTATATTTGGTTCACCAGAGAAATTAAATTACCTTTCAAATGAGACCATTTTAAAGTCAGCACTGTTGCTAATTCAAGAGAAAACATATTTTTCATGAACTACAAAAAAAAATTGAAAAAAAATTGTTGCCATTTAGAGGGGAGAAGGATGCGACCCCCTATTTGGGGGGGGTATCTCGTTGATCAAATGTGGTGTATTACATGCCCTTAAAATATCAGTATATTATAGTCCAAATTTTTATCACAAGTACCTATTATTACGGCTTGCGACCACGGCTATTACCCCAGATGAAAGAAAAAATAAACTTTAAATGCTATTATTTCAGGCGGGCATCTCTTGTTTTCACACTTAATTTTTGTGTAAACTGTCAGTTTATTTTGATTGCAATGCACAAAGTTGTTGGTATAATACACTTCAATAATTAACACACAAATATTTCACTTTGCACTAAAAACCCAATGTAAGCATGGAAGTGTGAGTCGGATTCGCGCACTAAGGTTTCCGACCCAAAACCCATTTGGGTAAGAAACACTACAAATATTAACAAGTACAACAATCAGATTGAAGGACAAACTTAAAAATGTTCTCTAATTAAATTCTCCAACTGCAAATATAAGTTTGTAAAAAAAAAATTGATGTAACTACAAATTTACAATTTTCGAATTTTTATATTTACTTGTGCTAATAGATCTTGCTTCTTGCCCAATTTCATGATCAACGGGAAGTTCCCTTTAAGTTTTGATTTACTTGCTAGTATGTGTGAGATAAAGTCTGTCTTTTTATTTTTTTGACTTAAAAGCCTGATTTTTTTAAAGTTCCAAGGGACCGTAGACCTAAGCATTCGATGTTAATTTCAGATTGATACCTCAATGCACTCCAAAGAAAAAGGGACAGACGAGCAACGAAGCGAGGGTATAATGGTATCTTTTCTCCTTCCGAGGTACAGAACCCTAGAAGGTGAGATGATGCCAAAGGCCACCAATTGAGAGTAAAAAAGAACTATGTGTGGAAAATATAAGCCGCATAGTCAGCCCTACTAAGTGCAACCCAACCTATAGTTGCCAGCATTCAAGTCCAATATTGTTGGAATACGGCAAATCGATGTACAGGATCGCCGTTTAGCACATGTATGCTTGAGGTGAAAACAAAAATTTTGACCTGCAGTTCCTAAAAATATTACCCAAGTTATAACATCTTCTTTTTTGGTATGAAAAAAATTGTTTTTCTTCTGAATTCTATTGTGTGGGGTACTTGGACGAAAATAGAATGTGGTGTCAAATAAATGTGCGTTCCTTTCGCGGTGACAGCTCTGACACTTGCTATATTTTGTTGCATACTATTCTATATAATTTAACTAAACGCCCGAAACGCGTGCGTTGCTATTTTTCGTGCCTTTATAATTTCTTTTCAAATTGCATATTTTCTGTATGGAGGGTCCAAAAATATTTGTAACAAAATTGGTGTAGGAGCCGTTAACTACGTTTCTACTCAACATAATGGACAACTTTCCCTAGAGAACCAACTTTCCCTAGACAATTCTCAAAAACAATTTGGACCTAAATAATGCAATTTAAGTACCTGTCCCACTTTGGAATAATGAAAAATTGAAAAAAATAAATTAAATATATCATTTGAGATATATCTTACAAAAACTAATTCAGAGGAAGCCAAACTTGGTATGTTTTGAAATTGTTATGTTTTAATCATAGGTCTTTCTTTTCAATACCTATGAAATTGCCGATTCAGTTTTTGAAATTCAATACCAATTTTTGTTGAAAATAAAAAAGTTATTGTTTTTTATTATTTATCTTATGGTGACACTACTTATGGTATTTTATTAGTAACTAGTGGCATGTCTTTAATGTTCCAATCCCCTGAGCTATGTACCATTGAATAGAACAAAGGTGTTTTCTTAGTGGTCAGATGGGGCAATTTTTAGACTAGTTAATTTTCTTGAATTTTATTGATAGTGACGAAAACTTATGCGGAGTATTCTCAAATATCACATTAGTAATGAAGAAACTGCTGTGATAACTCTAGAGTTTTAAAATTCAAAATGTGATTTTTTTGCCTCAATAAAGGCGATTTTACAGGTGAAAAAACCCAATTTCATGGGGTTAAAGCCACCATGCTCTCAAATAAATCTAAACAATAGCCATATGTTCACCACCATTTAATTTCTAATAGTCTAATGCTATTTTGAGAATAAATTTTGTTTTATTAACTATTTTTCTTAATATTAATTTTCATCTTTAAACTTTTTTATACAATCGGCAATTTCGTAGGTAAAGACCTAATTATAAAATTAGTGACTAAAATCTAATGATGTGGTATAATTTTAGAACTGGCTCAGAAAGCCCTATCAGTTCATTTACCACATACGCTTCAGAAAAAAAAAGTTTCATTCAAAAAGACATTATTAACATAAAATATTATTTAGGGATATTTAGGGATAGGGAAATATTTTGAGGGACTGTGGGCCAAAATTATTGTTTTGACAAGTACATGTGTGCCAAACAGCTATCCTGTACATTGATTTGCCGGTTTTTCTTGCATACACATAATACTACCAGGCACTGTCAATCCAGCAGCCTGGGAGAACCAGACATTGCCAGTTTTAGTACAAGAACTTGTAAAGCAAAATAATTGGAAGGTCAGGCCTAGTAGTATTTAACACCAATCAATAGCTAAGTTTTTGTGGACATAATTTTTCACAAACAAATATTATCATAGGAAAAATAATTTAATAGAAAGAAGGTTCAAATACTAAACACAACTACTGAAAAATCACACTCTAAAAAGTATGAAACAAGAAAATATTCTCATCAAAAACTGTTATGTACAAACTATTCAAAATTTAACATCTATAATCTATTAAATTAACAACTTGACATGTAACATATTATCAACATGCTGCAATATTATCGATATACAGGGTGGGAAGGAGTATACCGACAGATTTTAACCAAAGATTCTAATGCCTATTTAGACAATAAAAAGTAATATAAACATGGGCCAGTAAAGCCTAATTTTCAAGATATTAATTTTTTAAATAATTCACAAGTTCAAAAAATCTCAAGGGTAACACGCCCTAATAATATCAGATGTTTATCTGACGTTTGTTATCCTGAGATTTTAATCAAGTGTCATACTGACATCGTACAACATTTTTCATTCTTTAGACTAAGGTTTCTTTCATAAGGGACTACTATCGTTAATTGATTTTTTTGTTCCCGAAATTAAGTAAGTTAATGAGGCAGTTTTGGACCCATGTTGACATAACATTATTTACTTGTAATACCACCAGGAATCCATGGTTAAAATCTGTCGGTATACTCCTTCCCACCCTGTATAGTGAAAATTGGGCAATACTATTGAACTGTGTCGATACTAACGATTCTATCAGTACTATCGAAGATACCATTGATAGTATTGCATCAAAAAACTAGTATTGATATTATCGATAGTATTTGTACTGATACTATTGATAGTATCAATACTATTGCTATTGATCATAAGCAATAGAGTATTACTTTTTTTATCTATTGACAGTGTTCGATAGACTATTGCTATCGCAACAAAACTAGTTCACATACTCTTTGTACTAGGTACTTGACCAGTTAATACATATTTATAGTGACGCTCAGAGGATAGCCGTTGACACACATACATACAGGTCAAAATCATAACCCTCCTTTTGCTTCTCTGTAATCGGATAATAAATACACTGTTCAATACCTGTATTGAATATGCCTAAACCAAAACCTTGCATACATCACAACTACATTATCAATATTCCCAACAATAACATTCACAAATAAATTGTACAAAACAATAGTTGTAGATAAGTAGCTACCTACTTATATCAATCCAAGAACAAAAAACCCACAAACACACAACAAATCCCATTTTGTTTTTGTGAATCATCCATCATACAGTACATTACTGGAACTAATAAACCTATTAGTTAAGGACTTGATTTTAAAATTAAATCATTAAAATCTAATAGCCTGGCTTTTTAAATGAAGTAACAGGTTCAGAGATACCTGGGAGAGTTATAATTAGATATATGGCGGGAACAATTTGTTTGAATAGCACTGGCATAATAAAGTACCTCAATACTATTCCACATTACTGTTATAGAAAAATCTTGTTATGACATATAAGTATATGTTATACCTGAAGCTCCATGTTTCCTCATAAAGGTATGATTGATTTCCTATTATGATAAAACCACATAATCAGCTGATTTACTGCTTACAGTCAATTTAAACCCTATTGCATTTACGTAAGGTTGATAAAAGTGATGCAAGGATATTGTAACTACAAGGACAGACAAATTCATAATGGGTCCCTGTATTCCAATAGGAATGGTACAAAGTAACAAGAGAGACTGGATACTTAGCCTACTTTTGAGTAGGTAGATACAAGAAACTAAAGAGGTTGCATTTGCTTACATTATTAAAAAGTAAAAAATAATACTGACCGGTTCATTTTTGACTGCAGGCAGGTTTGGCGACACCGTGCCTGAGTCGGCCTCAGTTTCCCCTTTGGATGACATCACATCACCAAGTCGCGTCCCTTCTGAGCATCACTCTCCCGCCACAAAACTGCGACAAACAAACATATTTATAATGTTAAACTCCAACTTTTCCGCGCGGCGACACCACCAAAACTCGACCCGTGCACCGTAAGCCACGAAACTACACACCAACTCGTTTCTCAAAAGAATGGCGAGGTGACCCATTTACGAAAACATACGAATTATCGACTCACTGTATACTATTTATAAACGTTATCTACCGAATCCAATGTTCATGAGCGATACAAACACGTTACGGTAAGATAATTTGCTAGCACAATAGAAAATTACGAACTCACGGTATGGGTGATACGTCGACAGCCAGAACAGCGGTATTTAGGGAGAGATCGCTATGTGGCCTAATTCAATGCTCAGAGAACTCGATGCACCAAATACGTGTTACGCGTATAACTGTAAATGCTCAAATAAGTGGAGCCCATTGAGTTACTTTACGAAACGGGTTTTTAACACATATAACACTTAAAAAGAAGAAAAACAGTGGAATTTAAATAAAATTAAATGATAATCAAACCCATTTTGTACCACTAGCGCTGCGCTGCGCACACCTGTGATTTTACTTCTTTTTTTTAATAATTTTCTTGCAACCCGAAGAATTGAAGACGTCACTTCGCTCCCGAAGTGCTCCCGACGAAATATCCTTCTCTTTTTTCCTGTTGCTGTTCGTATATCATGATCTCTTTCTATTCTGCAGTGTTGCTATAGTAAAAGTTTTAGCAATTTTTGTTGTAAATTGTTATTATTTTACCCCACCGTCTGTGTATCCGATTGTCGTTCCGTCACGTCACGTTGGTCCGTCACTGACACTAACAAAAACAAGGAAAGACATAAAAAATATATTTAAACCTCAGAGAAATAACTAAACACTAAAGCATAGAGAGAGCGTCAGAATTATAATATATCTTTACTCTCCTTTCTTATTTATTATGGAACATTGTACGGTAAAAAAAGATAAATAAAATCACTTTAAGCGTATAGCTACATGGACACTCTAAAATTGTCAAATGTTCACACTTGGTCTCTTTTTATACGACCAATTTGAAAATCTACCCAGTTATTTAGTAATTCTGTCAACCTTTAGGTGGTATCTTCATGTAGTCGTATATTCGTCATCGTGATGCAATATCTTCACGTCCCAAATACCGCAGTGTCTCAAGACTAAGGTCTTTGACCAGTGTGTGTTGCCAGTGATGACTTACGGAACTGAGACATGGTCGCTTACTATGGGCCTCATAAGAAGGCTCAAGGTCACCCAAAGGGCAATGGAGCGTGCTATGCTCGGAGTTTCTCTGCGTGATCGAATCAGAAACGAGGAGATCCGCAGGAGAACTAAAGTAACCGACATAGCTCACAGAATCGCTAGACTGAAGTGGCAGTGGGCAGGGCACATAGCTCGTAGAACAGATGGCCGATGGGGCAGTAAAGTTCTCGAGTGGCGACCGCGCACCGGAAAACGTAGCGTAGGCAGGCCTCCCACGCGGTGGACCGATGACCTGGTGAAGGTCGCGGGAAGCCGATGGATGCGGGCAGCGCAGGACCGGTCGTCGTGGAAATCCTTGGGGGAGGCCTTTGTTCAGCAGTGGACGATTTGTGGCTGATATGATGATGATGATGTAGATAATTCATATCGATATTTCGTCTCTTAATTTCAAGAAGGTATCGTGTTCTGTTTTAGCATGCCTTCAATCGTTGCTGTTTGCACCCGTGCTTTGTATGGAAATGTTTTGGATTTGAATAATTTTTATTTTATTTTTATAAAATATTCCAGCTACATATATTAGGACTAATATTATAATTTTATTATTTTCTTTTTTTATTATTTTATTAAAAGCGTCGGTGGCTCAACCGGTAACGACTCGGTCCATCTAACCAGAGGTACCGGGTTCAAATCTGGACGGCCAATGTACCAATGAGTTTTCAAACTTACGTACATATAATTACCGATTGCTTTAACGGTGAAGGATAACATCGTGAGGAAACCTGCACACGCCTGCGAAGAAACTCGAAGGTTGTGTGTGAAGTCGACCAACCCGCACTGGGCCCGCGTGGTCGACTAAGGCCTAATCGCCCTGATTCAGGGTAGGCTCGAGCCCCTCGGTGGGGACGTATATGAGCTGTAATGATGATGATGATTATTTTCAACTTTACATTACTACTACATAACATTACTTTCAGGTTAACAAAATTGTTGTAGGACCGTTAACCGACGCTTCTACTCATTTAGTATGGTGAGTAGTAACCCCAGTTAACGGAACCTGCACCAATTTTGTTTCAGCTTGTATAGTATAATTATAATGTAGCTAGATAATATCTATCTTAGCTTAGTGTATTTGCAAATAATCAACGTATCTGAATTAAACCGCGGACGGAAAGACGGACTTGGCAAAACTATAAGGGTTTCTTGTTTTACTGAGGTACCCTGACAAAAGGCAGATAAAAATACCAACGATTAGCTAATATGATACCAAGAACAAAAATTCAACAACCGGCTAGGCAATGTAATTGTATTGAGTTCTATTGAATATGTCCCAAATAAGGAGAAATAAATAACAACCAGATAAAGTCAAAAAAAGCAGATAAACAAACAAACCTAATAGTAACTTACAATTTTTTAAAATACTACTTTGAAATTTGCTTTTAATTTTATCAATCCTTTCATTCGATCTCAACCATGGAAAATAATACACAGCAAAAAAATATCGATATCTCTGGTAATAATGGCACTTCACTGGCATTGCTCAAAAAGTGGATAGCCTAGCAAAACACAAGTATAATTAATATATGTATATTTATCCTGCTTAATCACACTAACTGGGTAATAAGTTTGACAGGTGTAACTAGAATTAATTTTGACGCTCTCTCTATGCTTTAGTTATTGCTCTGAGATTTACTCACTTTTCCTAAAAAAAAAATTCTTTTTCGTTTACCTTTCAATAATCAAAAATAAAAAATATTACTTTAAATAGGCAGTCTGAGCCTGCGAGCCTGTCTAGTAAAATCACCACGGGCCACGCCCAAACAAGCCAATCGGTGCGCGCCGGTCCCACCGAAATGCAAAACGCCCCAGAACGTCTTCGTTAGGGACAAAAAGATGTGGCCGGCCATAAGCCAACTTTGTAAGGACATCAAAGTTAATTGCACAAAAGCGTCAAACTTAGGTGAGACGATAAAAATCGATGTCCCAACGACCGACGATTTTAGGGGTCTCACTAGACTCTCAACACAAAACAGAATCCCGTACCGCACTTACGCTCTCCCCGAGGAGCGTAAGATATGACCTCATTCAACAAGGTTTCCCAGCTGAGACTGTGCAAAAGATGCAAAGTCACACTGTTAAAAAATACCCCTTAGTCCTCGTCATTCTGATGAACGTACCAAACGCGCGCAACATTTTCAAACGAAAGCTCACTATTTCCAACGTTAAAATAGAAGTTCCGCACAAACGCGGTTTCCACAGCCAATGCCACCGCTTTCAGCTTTACTGCCACGTAGCGGCTTACTAGGAAATAAGGAAGAAGAAGAAAATAAATACCGGGAAAATCCCTGAAGAGGCACCGTGTTTTTCTGGGGTCCATCTCTAACAGTGCCTGGTCCTTCGAGACGGACTGACAGTAAGGCGTGTTTGTGTGCACGTGTGAGTGGTGTATTGACGACGAGCGGCGGGCTTCGTATGCATTCCATTGCGCGCTTAAAAATGAATACAATGTCATGTTTAAAAAACATTTTTTTTAAGAATTAAGTATTTGAAATCCATACAGGGCGTTCCTAGTCCCCCTTAAGTTTCCGGGAGAGGTCATTCGAAAACGCGGAAAATATGTGTACATCATCCCTCTTATTATTTAAAAAAAAGTTATTAAAATATTTTTTTAAATCTTAATTTATATGTACCTACACAATTTACCATATTAAATTATACATACAAAAAAATAGATATTTAACTAATCAATCAGATACAAATAACTTTCTATTATTTTTATGAGTTACATATTCTTTACCATTTTATATAATTTTTACATTTGGTGATTGATCTTCAAGTACCTGGTATGGTCCAGTATAAATACATTCCAATTTATCTCCTGATTGGTTTTTTAATAACACAAAGTAATTTTTATGATATACCATCGGATTCAACTTACTGTCATAAACAAACTTTCTTTGTAACTTATTAACAATTAAGTTTTCTCTGGCATCAGCTTGTGCTCGCTGTAACCTATACCTTAATTAATTTGGATAAGAATCATAATTATACAATGGTTCAACAGTTCTGTTTAAATTATTAGGTAAATTACATGTTTTCCCAAATACAAGTTCGAATGGTAAATATTTTGTCTCTGAATGTACTGTAGTGTTATACGAAAAACACCAGTATGGTAATCAAGTGCTCCAATTCGATCTATTTTTCTGACATTGTATTCTAAGGGATGCTGCTAAAGTTTTATGTGTATTTTCAAGTGAACCTAAAGTTTGATGGTGATAGGCTGTTGAATTAAGTTTCTTAATTTTTAATAAATTAGACACTTCTATCATTACTGATGACATAAATTATGTTCCTTTGCCTGTTAGTATTTCAGTTAGAATACCGTATCGTAACACAAATTGACTAACAAAAGTTTGTGCTATTGTGACTGTATCTTTAGTTTGCAATGGGTAAGCCTCTACATATTTACTTAAGTCACATTGTAGTGTTAAGACGTACTTATTATAATGGTCGTCTTCATCTATTGGTGCCATAATGTCTAGGCTAACCCTTTCGAAAGCTGACGTTGCTGTGGACGTTAAAGTCATAGGCTCTTTTACTTGTTTATTTGAGTACTTATGTACTTGACATTGTTTGCAATTTTTAACAAACTCAATAACATCGTTACCTATACCTGGCCAGAAGTAATATTTCCGTATGTTAGTGAACATTTTATTCACAACTGCATGAGCACTTGTGGGCAAGAGATGAAAATCATTTAGTATCACTCTCCTTTCATCGAGATTTGCAATCTTCTGCACATTTTTTGTTATCAAGAATCGCGGGACAGCTATTTTAAGCTTCTTTACTACTCGTAGGAGATTTTTCATATAGATTTCTATCTTTTTATTTTTAACTATTATTAATTCTGCAATATTTAACCTACGACAGAAGGTCTCTAAGTCTCTCGCTAACACCTCTGGGGTTGTTAACGATCGAGTACTCAGAAATATTGCTGCCTTTTGAGGCACAAATACACAATAACCCGCATTAGAAATTTTATTTTCCTTATTTCTTGTATAACTTTCTATATTTTTACTAAATATTAGTTCTGTCAAATCTGTTGGCTTTTTGAGCAACTCCACTGCCACAGGTGGTACCGGCCTGGAAGCAGTAGTGTTCTCATTTGAACTACTATCTTTATTCTGGTTCTCTAACTTTTTCTTCTGAGCTCTAGTTAAAACTGAAACAATTTTTTGTCTATGTTCTTTTAATTCTTCACAAGTTAATGGCGGGATTCGACTTAATGCGTCTGCAGCAGCATTTCTTCGACCCGGTAAGTACTCTATTTCAAAGTCGTACTCCTTGAGATAAAGCCTAAACTTAGTTAACCTGTTGGACGGATATTTTAAACCAAATAAATAAATAATTGGTTTGTGAGCAGTTAAGATTTTGAACTTTCTTCCGTATAAATAAGATCTAAAATGCCTAACTCCCCAAACAATAGCTAGAAGCTCTAAATCAATAATAGGGTATCTCGTTTCCGCAGGTGTCAGGTTACAGCTTGACATATACAGGAGGTACATTTTCTTTCAAAGTTATAGTATGCGGCATTAAGTTGATAACTGATAACTTATCTCCTGGTAGATGTAAAACGTCTACGTAGTTAGCATATATATTAGCTATACTGGTTACAGCTTGACATATACAGGAGGTACATTTTCTTTCAAAGTTATAGTATGCGGCATTAAGTTGATAACTGATAACTTATCTCCTGGTAGATGTAAAACGTCTACGTACTTAGCATATATATTAGCTATACTGGTTACAGCTTGACATATACAGGAGGTACATTTTCTTTCAAAGTTATAGTATGCGGCATTAAGTTGATAACTGATAACTTATCTCCTGGTAGATGTAAAACGTCTACGTACTTAGCACATATATTAGCTATACTCTGTCTTTCTTCTGAATTCATATTTGAAAAGTCAAGTAAATCGAATAGGTAAGGTTTTTACACGATTCGAAGAATTAATCTCTTTTGTATAACTACATATTATGTCAAAATTATTTAACAAATAAATGTCTAATCCTGACTAGGTTTCGCTATTAAACCTGCACCTGTATCTCTCTAGCTAATATGATACAGTCTTCACATAATGTAGTAGGTATGTGTTTTATTATTTCACACCTCGGTGGAATCGTATGTTCATACCTACTTTCCGTAATTATTGGGAATTCTACACTCTTACTGCCTTGAACTGAAGTCATTGTATAACTTTTATAACTAACTATAGCTTCGTAACGATTCAAAAAAATTTCACCTAGGATTCCGTTTGCCGCACACGATATGTTTAGAAAAATATGAAATTTTTCATTAAAAACTACCCCATTGTATTATAAGTCTAAATAAATGTACCCTTCTGATTCTAACTTACCACTAACACCCTTTATAGTAATTTTCTTATAGCATAATTGAGCTTGTGTGGTGAACCATTTTCATTGTAGTTGTCTTCAGGTTCACCCTCGTCGTCTCGTAGCGCTGCATATTGCACGCGCGGGAAACGGCCTCCGGGTCGTCGACCTCGTGACGTTGACGCGCGGGCGCTTCCGCTGAAACCTCGGTGCGCGGACTGACCGCGTGTCAAACCTGGACTCACTGGGTTCGTCTTTGGTTCCAATACGTACCTTGAGAGGGATTTCGTTTCCATTGTGGTCTGTAGTAACCTCGATCACGGATGTTACTGTTAGGAAAATGTCGACCAATTTTTATTACATTTTGGTGTCAGCTGTCAATGACTGCTCATCTGCAGTAGTTCTGATGGCCTCTGGCAGAGTGCTGAACTGCCGAGCTGCGATTAAGGTACTAAGGCGTGGATTAGATAATCCATCGGCAAAACGCTTAATCGCTACCTTTTCATTCATTGGACGCAGTATTTCATATTTGGGATCGTTACCATCTGCTTGAGCTATTGTTAAATTCACAAAAATATCCTCTAACTGCGCACCAAATGACTCTATAGAACGATTACCTTGCCTACAATTAAGCAATTTTGACTGCAAGGAGACAGCGGATTTCTTTTGTAAAAGTTTTTTTTCCATGTCACAAAGTAAACTTTTCACATCTGAATATAATGATTTCAGGCGTAACTTAGCGCTCGGTAAAAGTCTAGTTTTAAGAAAAAAATGAATTAACTGACTATGACAGGTGCTCTTAATCATGCCAGAATATAACTCTATGCTATCAATTAATGGCCTAGTGATCTCCTCCTGGACCGTCATTACGGGTAACAGCGGAATTGCCGTTTTAATGTCAAACTAATCTTCAGCCATTTCGCTACTTTCTTTCTCTGTATTTTCCGATGATGGAAACGGACTAGCTAAAGTAATAATTTTACCATAAATACTATAATTATCTCACAAATTTTTTGGTCAACCATTTGAATGTCTGAAGTACTTATTTCATTTTTATTAATCTTTAATGACACAATGGTGTCAATTCGGTGTAACAGGACTTAACTTATTTGACAGGATTAAACTAAATTTATGCATTCTGCCTTTTACTTTCTGTATCGAAAAGACAAGGATAGAATGCTTAAATTTAGTTTAGTCCTGTCAAATAAGTTAAATCGTGTTACACCGAATCGACACCATTATATTCCAATTTTTGGTATTCGAACTTGGCTTCTTTAAACTTTTTTTCTTCTATTTCTTTCAATCGCCTTTCCGTACCTAACTTAACAATATACTCCCTAATACTCGTTAAACACGTAAGCAAGTCATTGAGTTCTTTGATTTCAATTGACATTACAATTCTTACCTAACATACGTAGCTAATACATAATTAAAATTATTACAGCTATCTATTCATGCTTAAGACAAATTCACTATACCTACGTATACTGACTACACTATAAGTGACATTTACCTAACTACCTGTATTTGATTATTAGATTAAAATTATTCGCTTACTTGTACATATTTCTTAACTTATGGCAGGATTTGGTGGCAGGAACGTTTCAGAACTGGAGTAGAGTTGCGGTGACATCAGTTTTCGGCTGGATACATTGATTGGCAGCTTCAGCGGGTGATGTCATCGGGATGGCTGGCTGCGTGCTGGGTGGGCCGGGCTATACCCTGGACTCCGTGGGCCGGGATTATCCTGGACTCCGCTCGTTCGGGGGCCGGGCTATACCCTGGACTCCGTCGGCCGGGCGATCCCTGGACTCCGCTCGTTCATGCGGCGCTCCCCTAGGCTGCCGATGACCGAATCTGAGATGTAGTGGCGCTCAGATTACCGTGATTGATTTCACGACGTAGCAGCTTTACAATGTTGTTCTTAAATTTTTTGTACAGGGCGTACAAGATGACGAGAATGGCGATGGTAAGAAGGACTATCAGTATGATGTCGGTCCTGTCGATAGCGTTTTCAACCGAAGATGTCGCGTCTCCACTAGCTGATTGTGCGATGATGATTTGGTCTTCCTTTTTTGTTCTTTGTTCTGTTAGTTTCCCATTTTAGTGCCGTAGATGCCGTAGATTGCAGATGAATAAAAGTTTAACTGCGCCAAAGATGAAAAAAGCCGCCACAACCGCCAGGAATTTCTTCTTCTCCATATTTTTTTTTTAATTCAGTTGATTCGTTGTTCAGTTTCTGTTCTCTCACTGGCCATGGGTCGCCATGAATTATGACGGACTCAGGTAGGAGGAGGTTGAGAAAAGACGTGTTGTTCATGCCAAGATTTTAGTGTATTATGATTAAAATGTTTAATAAGTAATAATGAAAACTTACGAGCTAAGGATCGCTTAATATCTCAAACCGTCAGTGCGATGCGATGGGTCAATCCGGACGTAGACCCAGATGCACTTCCGATCGGTACTACCTAAAACCACGATCTTACACTAATTAACAAATTAACTTGTTTTATAATTTATGTACCTACATACCATGATACCCAGGCAGGTATGACGACTGCTTTGGTCTAGGTATTCCAAATCTAACTTACCAACTTGGCTAGTGCGGTTATTAATTTATGTTTTACTAGCTGTCCCGGCGAACTACGTCCCGCCTTACATTACATTACACTGCCTTACCCTACCCTAACCTACACTACACTACACTACCCTACCCTACACTACCCTACCCTTCACTACTCTACCCTACACTACACTACCCTACACTACCCTACACTACCCTACTCTACCCTACACTACACTACCCTACACTACCCTACACTACACTACCCTACCCTACAGTACTCTACCCTACCCTACACTACCCTACCCTACCCTACACTACACTACCCTACCCTACCCTACCCTACACTACCCTACATAAGAACCTTCTCCTGACAATAAAGAACTCGACAAAAAAAGAATTAGCGAAATCGGTCCAGCCGCTTAGGAGGAGTTCAATGACTAACACACGGACAGAAGATTTATATATATAAAGATACCACTTTATAATTTTGTTAATGAGGGTTTTTTTTTATTTAACACTAGGTACTTAGAATATAAATAAATTGCTAAAAACTACTCTATTATTTTAATGACAATCTCATGTCTTGAGTTGTTGGTAACACTGCTGACCGTTGAAGTAGTTCCGATTTCAGCTACGCGTAGTAAGATCTTTGTCACACTAGCATTTTATTGTATCAGGATTACACACGTTGATTAGGAAATATAATATAACAAAACATCGGAAGAATGCAGAAATAATAATTTGGAGTCATAGAAGGTGTAAAATGAGGATCATTCACGTTTCGAACCAAGTATGTAATTTTATAGAGACATCGAAAACAATGTATTCTGTGACTAGGGGCGTATCTTATGTAGAAAATTAAAAAAATACGCATTTGGAATTTGTCATCACAAACTCAGCGGATTTTATGCTAATTGAATTGACAATAAACACCCACATGTCTTCTTAATTTATACTGACGAGACGTCATAACGCCAAGATAGTATTTTATACGTTACTTTGTTTACAACCAGATTGATCAAAAACTATTCAAAATAATTGTCTAAAAAACGGATTATTTTAATTACAACACTGAGGGGAGCTCTGGTGGATTCCAGAAACTCCTGGATGTTGTTAATGCTGACGATCCACTGAAACAAAATATGCGAATCAGCTGCTAGTTAGAAGTGATCTGATTAGTCATCCAGGTCCTACTTACGGCAAGGATACTTCGAACGGTCCTGATGGGGCGATCCACTACCCTCCACGGCAGGACGTTGAGCATCCAGTGGACGTCGTCGATATGGATGTTCCAGAGGACTACCAGCAGAGGGTCCAGGAACGGAAAGTCCAGCATTGTTTCTCCAGTCCGCATTTGGCGAGGAATGAACGGCAGGTCCACCAATTCCTCTGGCTTCAACTGTTGTGCGTTTCGATAAAGACTGACTGTGTGGACCAAGAGATCTTGATCTGTCAGTCTGTTGGCATCGCATGCTAAGTTGATGAACGGCTCCCGGTAGCTCAAGTCGTCTAGGATTACGGTTCTTACCAACCATTCGTAAAAGTTGGTGTGACGACCCTCAGGAAACTGGATCTCGTTCATTTGGATGCGATTTGGCGTCGAAGGAGAGGAGGCACTGGTGGTTTGAGCGGTAAACCTAGACGGCGCCAAAATTCTGGTGGACTCTGAGTTTGGGTTGACGTCTTTCATCTGCTGAGACGTCACTGGATCACTTCTACTGCAGCTAGGCAGTAACTCGTTTAGACGTCGCTTCACTCTTCGTTTTCTCGGTTGCGAGCTTTCAGGGGCTTCGTAGTCCGAACTGATCAATTTAATCACCTATATGCGACGATCGAGTGGTGTGTACGTATCACAACTAATACACCATGTCTCGATATTACGACTACCAGCCATTGTGACACAATAACAATTGAATTCGTCTTTAGATTGTTGTATTTTATTTATGCAGGGGGTCGGAGGTTAGTTAAATATGCAAATGATACAGAACAGTTAAATAAAATATGTAGCCGAGTAATGCACGGCGAGAGCCGAGTGGAGGGACTGACGTAATTTTTATAATTGGACGTTGTAGCTGCAGTAATGAAAAATAAGATAACGACTGCATGCGCTTGGATAGTGGTTATCATCAGTGTTATATTCGAAGGTTATTGCAGTTAGTAGTGAGTTAAAATGTTTTTAGTCTTTATTTTAAAATAAGTGTCATTGCATAGCAACAATGAAAGATCGATAAATTTGTGTTGTTATAACAAAACTAAGTACTTACGTTGACGAAAGTGGTTTTATTTCTCAAGGTAAAACTTGAACTACATAATTAATAGTCTAAAAATATTGAAAACTATTTGAACTAATAGTGGCTTCGTTTGTCTACCTGAAATGAAGAAAACCCAGAATGATTAGGTGAAATCAAAAATATTTATGTGGACGATATCATTCAATTATCAAGTGTTTATCTCAAGTGAACCCTAAAAAGCTTTTACGTCGCATCTGGTCAAGGTGCGTCAGAGATATTATTAACTTACAGAAAAGTACAATTTATTCCAATTCAACGCATGCAAATACAGAACTGGTTCAAAAAAACAGGCACAAAACAGGGCTTGACTTTGGTTTTAAGTTTACTCTGCCAAGATATATATAGATTATAATATATATATATATATTCTGGGACGATATATATGGAAGATATATGGATATATGGATAATATGGATAATATATGGGAAGATATATATATATATATAGATTCTGGGACAAATCACACATGGTCATCTGGTCCCAAAGTAGGATTCCCTGTGTTATGGGTTACCAGAGACTGATATACATACTTATATACGTTTAAATACATACATATATATAGCGTCGGTGGCTCAACCGGTAACGACTCGGTCCATCTAACCAGAGGTTACCGGGTTCAAATCTGGACGGCCAATGTACCAATGAGTTTTTCAAAAACTTACGTACATACTTACCGATTGCTGTAACGGTGAAGGAAAACATCGTGAGGAAACCTGCACACGCCTGCGAAGAAACTCGAAGGTTGTGTGTGAAGTCGACCAACCCGCACTGGGCCGGCGTGGTCGACTAAGGCCTAATCGCCCTGATTCAGGGTAGGCTCGAGCCCCTCGGTGGGGACGTATATGAGCTGTAATGATGACATACATATATAGATATAATTTAACACCCAGACACAGAGCAAACAAATCTGCTCATCACACAAATGCTTGCCCTGGGTGGGGATCGAACCCACGACTCTCGGATCAGTAGTCAAGGGCACTAACCACTGAGCCACCGAGTCAGTAACTATAACTATTGATTCCAATTTCCGGCCTCTTTTCATAGCTTATGGGTCAGGTGTTTTAGCTCCCATGATCGCAGCTACTAATGATCCATTTAGTGTTTGGCAGCGACTAACCTCGTATGCTTTGGATGCGGTTATACGAGCATATCTTAGGTCATACTATAAAAGGTTTCGAGTTGACTCTTCAATTAAATCATGAGCATGCTTGTTAAGTTTCTCTTGTAAAAGTTCAAAATGGCGGCCACTTTTTTCAATTCCGACAACGGATTAGTGATAAGGGACCTCAGGGATCCCCAGATATCGATTTCGGAAGCAATCGGTCCAGTAACTAAAAAGTTCAAAATGGCGGCCACTTTTTTCACTTCCGACAAGGGATTAGTGATAAGGGACCTCAGGGATCCCCAGATATCGATTTCGGAAGGAATCGGTCCAGTAACTAAAAAGTTCAAAATGGTGGCCACTTTTTTCAACTTGGGCAACGGATTCGTGATAAGGGACCTCAGTTACCCTCAGATATCGATTTTGGAAGCAATCGGTCCAGTAACTAAAAAGTTCAAAATGGCGGCCACTTTTTTCAATTTCAGGCAACGGATTCGTGATAAGGGACCTCAGGGACCCTCAGATATCGATTTTGGAAGCAAACGGTCCAGTAACTAAAAAGTTCAAAATGGCGGCCACGATTTTCAATTCGGGCAACGGATTCGTGATAAGGGACCTCAGGGACCCCCAGATATCGATATATTACACTGTGGTCGGGGATAGGTAATTTTTTTCGTTTAACGCACTTCGGGTATCATCGCGTGACATCGTAGTTTGATTTTACTCCCATATATTTCATACCCCGGCCTTATATATGAAAATCGATTCTTAAGGAGTAAACTCCAAAAACAGTAAGTCCTGGAACGACAAATAAATGGACAAGGCATTCGCTATTGGACGTCTACGTCGAACAGCAGTCAGCTTACCTGATCGCCTTTCTGCTCACAAAATTTGTACTTCTGCATCCACAGAAACATTGTGTAAAAAAGTTACAAGCTACAACCGTGCACAGGTTTTCCGCATCCAAAAATACGTTACTCATCGTTCTTAGTGATGCTCTTATCTTACCATAAATCTAGGATACCAATGCTAAAATATCCAAGGAGTGAATTGAAAAGTCTGGAATCAGTAGCTGGGGTCAAGTATGTTCCAAACATCTGATAAGCCTATAGGAAGTATATTATTACTTGCGTGATGTGTCGAGGCCGTAGTACGCATAAATGTTCCTTGATATGGGCCGACGAAACCTGCTGTAAGAATCCAGAACCACTTCCGCTGCCTATCTCAAGCACATGGTTGTTTTCAACAAAATGGAAAACTATTTCGTAGACGTCACCTCCAGTCACTCCTCTGAAATCAGGACCCAAGGATTTATTTGAGGCTGAACTCTTTGTTACAACAGCTGAAAGGTGGTCCTTACCCTTTGGACACTAATTCAAACACGAAGGGAAAAGCAAGTGGGTGGTTTCTCACCAACCGGGCGGAAATCTTGTTTACTTGGATGACAGGACTCTCCTGCTTGCTAATTTCTATTATCTTTCTGACGGCTGCTAAAACAAAATTCTCCAGGCTGTAAAATGGCCAGGCTAGTGGTACTAGAATGTCAGGCGCTAGCAGAATATACTCAATATTAGCAAACTGTTCTTCCATGATCAATTCCATGAAAAAACAAACGACCAGCCCCGACAAGATGAAGTTTTAAAATAAGGTCCGGGAACGACGTCTTGGTTATTCTGAATAAAAAATTGTTGTCAGGCCTAGCCGAAATTACGCAATCAGCCACAGTGAGCCTCGGCCGTATCAGCCCGTATCTTGCCCCGATTTGTTTGTTTATCTTTTAGCACCCTAGTCAAAGAACCAGGATCCAACTCAGGTTAACACCTAGGTTATTGCACAATTAAGTCGCTAACTCGAAGCAAAATAAACAACCAATTAAATGTATCAAGTTCACTTTCTTAGAAGAACTCATGGACCTCCAGATGACTTTGAACCTCGCTGGGGCGTCGAACGCGCTCGAGCACTCGATGGCAGCGTGCTTGCATTTTACGACGCACACATTCCAAATGCGAAGCATGTGACGTCTTTGCTAACCGAGATCAGTTCAAGGTCCTCGCATCAATGACTCAGTAGGTAAATAGAGTAGATATTCTAGCAGATAAGACTGAACTGCCCTTAATACATTGTTATCTTATGTAAACAACAAGTTATGAATGAAGCGCGACGTAGCTACTCATCGTCGTATCCTTGGGACTAAACGTCTGAATCATAATGCTAATAAGTTGCATAATTGACTTGTTGCATGTCTTATGCAATGTTTTTAAGCACAAATCTAAGACAAAGATAAGACGCAAGCTTATAATTTTCTTCCGGATATAAATTACTGATGTGAAATGCTGTGGGGGGGCTGACGTAGCAGGTGAAATTCTTGAGCTAATTTTGAAATAATTACCCGCAATGTTCCACTGTGGATAAATAGAAATACAGTATTCACTCCCTGGAAGCCGATTAGAGTGATGAGTAATAAATAATAACCCGTGACCTACGAGTCTGTTATCATACGCCAGCTCATAATTAACGAAGCAGCATATCGATAATGATTCATTTGTATTATTTCGTTTGAACTGTAATCTCGTTAGCAAAATGTCTCGATCAACAATAGTGTGCACCGGATCCATGAATGAAGAAGGTGAAAACATAGCGCACTACCTCTGCCGTACAGGTGGCACTGACGAGATGATATTCTTGCACGACATCATCGATAATGACAATAGATACTGCTTGATGGAATATAACGGGCAACGGCAACAGTGTGTACATGTAGTCGCCTCGGTACACAAAGACGCCGTGAAGAAAATGAAACTCTTGGTGCTGTGGGGTGCAGACCTAAATGCGAAGACGCTCAATGATGGAGATACACCTTTGCACATTGCTGTGAAGAAGAAGAATTATGAGCTGGCAGAATGGCTGTGTCAACAGCCTAACGTTAGCAGAAAAGTTTTGATTGTGTGCATGACGGCATACCATACTGCTTTCATCAGCAGGTACGAAAAAATGATGGAGGTGCTCTAGAAGAACGGTGTGCAATGCAGGATTCCTCTACAGTCGGAATCCGATTCTGCTGACGAGGACTACCAGCCGCAGTGCAAGAGTTCAAAAATTGAGATGTAATTATTTTGTGTGAATAAACCTTGGTAACGGTGAGTCAATTTTGCTTAAATTGGTTTACTGAGTCAATAGAACACTTTCAATGATTTATAGCCGTTGTATGGACTGTAAGACATTGAAAGATGTCATTGTTCATGAATCAAAATTAGAATTGATGTGTTAATGTTTGTCAGCGGTCATCGTACTTGTAAACTGCCAAAGGAGAAAGTTAAGCAAGTAGTTTTCTTCTTTCAGATGTAACTTAGGCTAAATTAAAAAAAAGAGAGAGAGGTGGAAAAACACTGGTACCAAACACAGTAACGTGTTATCAAATAATGGAAATGGTGTGTACAAGAAAAACAACTAGTGACAGTTAAAGTTATGCAAATTTATATTTGTAAGCTGTTTTGGTAGCATCGTTAAGTCATTTTGGTTCATATTAGTATATAATTATGTTGTATCGATATAAGTATACTATCTCAGACGAAATAGGTCGTAGACAGTTTTTTTTTTCCTTCTTGCAATATCTTTGATTGCGAATAATAATTGTAAATGTTATTATATTTGTAAATGTATATTAGGAAACTATATTTTTTTATCTTAAGTCGATTGAGGATACCTTTGTTATGACAACTTTATAGCTATAAATAAAAACTGTGATAATTTATTGAATTATTATTATACATAGGCTTTTTCGCATCATTTGTTGCATATTTTAGTTTATTATTCAAAAAGCTTAAAGAATATAACATCTGTGTTAAAATAATCCATCTTTGAGACAGCTTTTTGCCGAAATTCATGCATAATCAAAATTCACCGAATTCGGAGCCCGTAGCTCGAGGTTATTGGCTAATTTATTACCTGGATGCCATCAAAAGACCTAACCTTCGGTAGAGGGTGAAAAATAAACAAAGAGCCTGGGGTCCTTGATTCTCTCGGCGGGAATATATAAGCTCGATGAGTAAGAATGACTTCTGTAAGCTTTCGCCGCCGCATTCAATCAGAAGACAATAGCCAACTTGTACTGCATCATACCTAAAGCCTGGGACTACTATCCCTACTTTTTGGTTACTCTCATCGTCCATTCCAGCCTGGAGGAGCACTGTAACCTTCATCGAACCCTGAACGTAGTATCGATCACTTTCGAAGGCGTGACGGCGGTTTCCCGAGATTACCAAGCTGCAGTGATTTGGTTCAAAATCATCGATGACGTTGCAGATCATCCGACGCATGAGCACTACTTCATCATCCACGTTCTTTGCATCGAGTGATTTCTCGTGTTCAAAGTGTGTCGGGCTAAGTTAAGATTAATTTTAAGAAGTTTTAATATGAGGAATATATTCGATTGTGATAAGAATTTTCCTGTTGTTTGACCTAAATCTTTTATTTCGCACCTGTAAAAAAAGCTTCGTCCAACTGTGATAATTTGATCATATCTCTTGAAGCAAAGTAGTTTCACTCTAAATAACTTCATAGTGTAGCCGTCTTGCAGACAGCTGAGTGTGATAGATTATAGAAAGTTTTAAATACTATTTTTAGTAAATTTAACCTACATCAAGAAATTTATGAAAAGAAGTTCTACCTAGTTCAAGGTACTAATCTAATTAGGGTCATACATTTAAATTGTAAGAAATAGAAGAAGAAATATCTGGTAATATAATAAGTCAACGTAATTCTTTTAATAATCAGAGTTTTATATTTTAATTACATATTACAAGTTCCCTCCACGTGGAACTTGTATACCCAATATTTTACAAGAAGTGTAGCAAAGCGAGAAGAAACACTAAGCCCAAGGAAAGAAATATACTTAAAGTCTATTACAATCATCTTTAAATAAACTATCTAAAATTTATCAAACAGGGTTACAGGTTAAGGTACTTATCTGGATTGAATACAGGTGGCAGTGGAACCGACTGACTGGATTATCTCGTGACTAATGCCTCCCACGTAATGTCCCGATTATGATATTAGAGCCCCTTTTATGTATGTCGATCGAGTCCACTACACATTGTTACAACAAACTGACAACTGTCCAAGTTCTCGAATATGATTGGCTAACCAACATAGACCTAGTAAATTAAACACAATAGTTAACATTTTCTTAATATAAATATCAATGTATGTTATGTTTTTGTCTTCTGAGTTTGTTGATTATTTATAAAAATATTTTATTTAATTGTATCTAATCGCTAAGACACAATATTCCAGATAATAAATAAATATAACATTAAACTGTTATATTTTACACAATGTTGCCATTACAAATAATATTCATAATCATTACTAGAATGTTGCTACTTACATCTCTAAAATTCCTAAATTTTATACCAACATTATTATTCATTTTGCAAGAATATTCAACATTAGTGCTTTTCATTCAGATCATAATCTATCACGGCCATCCTGATATGTACTTCGCTCTCGAAGTACATACTAATCAACAATATTTTCAAATGCGAAAAATGTCGGAAAGTTCGTATCAATAACATGTTATATGTATGGGAGGCCTGTTACCTAGACATGATGCCCCATATATCACCCGCTGCCAGTGAAGACGGGCTACCACCAAGCAACAAGCAGACCAGCGGATGGAAAACAAGGTTAAGATTATTTGTAAACTGTAAAACCATGACCATTGTGTCAAAAGCAAATAAATTATTTCAGTCTTTCTGTTTTTTCTCTTTTTTTTGTGTAAAAACTCATTGCTTTTCAAGGAGACCAGTTACTAGACATGATAGCCCCATCACCCGCTGCCAGTGAAGCCAGGCTACCACCAAGTAACAGGTAGACCAGCGGGCGGATATGGGAAGCTAATTGTCCCTTGCATGTTAATCCCGACACTCGCTGCCAGTGAAGCCAGATTAACATCAGACAATAGCAGACCAGCGAACGGAAAAGGGTTTTTTTTTGTTATTTATTCTTTGATATGTATTCACGTTTTCCTTTACTTTCATAACTATGAATACTATTTCATTAGAAAAAAAATGTGATATTCTTGCAAAATTATCAATATAAAATATTAATTACATATCTTCAATCAAAACGCTAACTTGAATTCCAAAAGTTTATAAAAATAAATAAAATATTGCCACCATGACGTATACATTATACAACATTCTTATATTCAAACTTATTCTTCTCAACCCATTTCTCTGGGTATAAATAAGCTTTGCTTTTAAGGTCCAAGATTATATTACACGAGTAAACAAAAAACATGTAGGAACACACAGTAAAAATATAAAATAAAGTATAAAAACAACAACGTATTTTTCATATATACAAATTCTGTGCTGATTGTAATCTGCGTATATGAGAGGTACTCGTAGTTATGCGTTGCGCTGTATTGCGATGCCAAATAGGACACTTATCTTATGCCACAGTTAGTTTCATTCTAAAATCGGCAGAACTCCGAGAAAATCCACAATTTTCGAGGATACTTATACACAACAGCCTTTTAATTCTTTCTCTATTTTGATTCACATATATATACTATCACTCATTTCTTGTTGTATTCCTACCGTGACAATAGGATAAGTCTAAGGCAAAGCCGTGCAAAACCATACATTACATAATGTAACTTATCATTTGTGACAATTATCATGTAACTGACTCTTCAATAAATAAAAGCTATGATGATAAAAAAAGAAAATGACGGTGCTATAAAGTTTTTTAAATTAAAAAAATAATACTTTCAATTGCTTTTATGTATTGAAAAATAGATGGTGAAAAATCTAAAAAATATACTAAACTTTTAAAAACAATGGTCACTGAATTATTAAATATTTGTAGCAACACCTTCAGTAATCCATGGCATACATAAGTACAAGTACTAACTATCAACGATTGGTCCCTAGGATATTCCATTGTTTCTTTAACTCAAGCTACTCGTAAATATAACCCCCAGCACATGCAGGATACAACTGAATATATTCCATACCATTTTACCATTCGAGGTCAAGCATTTATCTTTGGGCCATAGGCGCCAATGAGTTCGATACTTTTCTACAGAAAAAGTATTAATCCATCATGAACTTACTCTTATTCTATGAAACAATGAAATATCTAGGGTTGAATAAAAGGCACAGTATAATAAAGAGTACTAAAGGGGACAGTCAATAAAATAATAAAAGTAAAATTATTATTATTTTTTACGGCCTCCGTGACTGTGTTACTCTGATCAAAATTTCTTTTATAAATAAATTATCTGATTTAGACCACCAAGTTTAGCTTTATTCTCGTATCAATTATTTACGGTTAGGTACGTCATATTAAACCACTTCCATTTATTAACAAATCTACCTACATTTTTTTTTATGGAAAATACAATTGCTCGGCCAGTCTGATCCAAAACATTGTTTAATTATAAAACTACTAAGCATTGTGAATCTTGGCCAGATTCGTGACATTAATTCTATCTAAATTATTCATTACATTGCAAGTAAACACGGTTACAAACGTTACGTTGACAAATTAACGAAAACAATTAAGTAATTAGGTATGTAGGTAGGCAAACAAAAATAATAAAACAAGAATGTAAAAATCCGCTTTCAATTAATAGTACCTACCAGTCACAGATTTGGACAGATAATATATAAGTCATTGCTACCAGTTCAACAACTATCAGTGATGTCCGTGTCCGACAAGTCATTCATTGAAACAAATTGCATGTTTATTAGTCATACTGAATATCCGTCAAATAACTTTTTAAGTTTCGTACGGTCAAGACGATATCTAAAAAAAAGAGTAAGTATTAAAAAAAATAGACCAAAGAATAGACAAGTGCGAGTCGGACTCGCCCACCGAGGGTTCCGTAATTTTTTTTTAGGTTTACGATTCAATTACAAATGTATAGTTTTCAGATTTTTCCCTATACTTGTAATATAAAACGGTATTACTTGCTAAATTTCATAGTTCTAGGTCAATGGAAAATACCCTATAAATTTTGATTCCCTTGTGAGTATCGAAATCGTTTTTTGCGTCATAAACGGCTGTATATTTTTTTTTACGTTAACTTAGAAGTTTAATTTTTTTCACAGCTTCAAGAGACTGTAGACCGAAGTACATGGTTTTTATTTCAACTCGATACCTCCACGCGTTCCCGAGATAGGTCTTGATGGATAGACGTACAACAAAGTAATCCTATAAGGGTTCCGTTTTTCTTTTGTGGTGCGGAACCCTAAAAAGTAGTATATTCGGCTCATATGAAATTATTCTGTAGATAAAATATAATATTTTTAACATAAACCTGCGACGATAATCCTGTGCTGCTTTCGCAAAACTAAACCTCAAGAGAAAAGGAGATGAGTATACTCTTATCGTTATGCCGATCTCATGCTCGTACAGCCTTACATGTCAAACTTCTGTCACACTGTCAACCAGGGATGTATACCATGTTTGTACAAATTTTATCGATATCGATAGAAATACTCAGTGGAATATTATTAGAATAAAAATTGACATGGCTTTACTTTTTAACCAAACTACTAAAAAGGAAGCTATTGTTTTATGTATATAAGTCTTGTTTCTCTGGGTTAGCAAAAACGGCTTGATAGATTGTGTGAGGTGTCGTAAGATTCATACGATTTTCCAGAGTGTTGAGTGACATAGGTTTTAAGTTTTGAATAAAAGAATGTAGTATATCTTGAAAAACAGGCCCATCCGGAAGAAAACACGAAACTTGACTATGCAAAATAAGACTTTTTTGTTGAAGCAAAAAAAATCAAGTTTTTTTAAAAAACTATAACAGACTACAAAAAGAAATTCCTCAATTGTTAGCACTAAGAAGCCGTGCTAACGTCAATGATTCTTATACAACAAAAAGTTTATTTATTGCTATTTTAAGCCACATCGTAGAAATGTGTCACATCACTAGTCTAGTACGAAGGATTACAAATGCTCGTCACTCCTTAGGCTTAACATGCCTTCTTAATTTGGTAGCTTGGACTGCTATCCATAGATATCCAAGCGACAATTTGGGTGGTACGGTGTGAGGTCACTAAAATTTTATTTATGTTTTATTCGATCCAAGATATTCGGTAATGTTTTCTTGAAATGCCGGGTATTATGTAATTTTTTAACTTTACCCAAGGTAAAGTGTAACTTATCTGCGGTCTAAACAAAAAAAGGTTCTGTTCAGGCGGGCGACTACGACCGGGACTGAACTCTTCTGTCGGCCATACCTGTTCACAAAGTAACGACTGATCCATATGGTCAGCGCCACCTTTGTTTTTCTTTTCGTGTCACTATCCATATCTTTTTGTTTGTCATAGTCTATGTGATCCATGTCTTTTAGTTTGTCGTAGTCCTTAGTCAGCTATTCTAGTCCTTTTCTAATCAGTATTTTAGATACCAAAATAATAACTGTTGTGTGGGTAATATCTCGAATTTTATCGTGTTATGGGAGGGAGAAAAAAAAAGCTGGAAGAGTTTTACACCACTGTAGTTTAACTAGAGTACTCGTATCTTACGTATAATAAAAAGTTGAGCTATATATGTTATAAAACTATTACTACTTACTAAACTATTTGCACGTCATTTTTGCAAACACATTACCGGCTTTTGCAGCTCGCTGCCGATTAGATAGGCACCCAGATGTTCGATGCTCTGGCGCCACGAGTCACGACGCGACGTGGCAACCGATCAGTGATGACCAGTGTGTGACGCGTCACTTCTTTGGGTCAAGTAGAGTCAGGGCGACATGATCCCAGGGCGTGACGCAGTGTGGAGTAGGAAACAGCATTCTTGGTAGCCTTTGGGAGGCCATAAGATTCGAGTAGGACACCTGAAATTGCACAATGGTATTAGATTTCTGGGCAAAAAAAAGGGCGAATCGCACTTCTGATGATAGATTATAGAAAGTTTTAAATACTATTTTTAGTAAATTTAACCAACATCAAGAAATTTATGAAAAGAAGTTCTACCTAGTTCAAGGTACTAATCTAATTAGGGTCATACATTTAAATTGTAAGAAATAAAAGAAGAAATATCTGGTAATATAATAAGTCAACGTAATTCTTTTAATAATCAGAGTTTTATATTTTAATTACATATTACAAGTTCCCTCCACGTGGAACTTGTATACCCAATATTTTACAAGAAGTGTAGCAAAGCGAGAAGAAACACTAAGCCCAAGGAAAGAAATATACTTAAAGTCTATTACAATCATCTTTAAATAAACTATCTAAAATTTATCAAACAGGGTTACAGGATAAGGTACTTATCTGGATTGAATACAGGTGGCAGTGGAACCGACTGACTGGATTATCTCGTGACTAATGCCTCCCACGTAATGTCCCGATTATGATATTACAGCCCCTTTTATGTATGTCGATCGAGTCCACTACACATTGTTACAACAAACTGACAACTGTCCAAGTTCTCGAATATGATTGGCTAACCAACATAGACCTAGTAAATTAAACACAATAGTTAACATTTTCTTAATATAAATATCAATGTATGTTATGTTTTTGTCTTCTGAGTTTGTTGATTATTTATAAAAATATTTTATTTAATTGTATCTAATCGCTAAGACACAATATTCCAGATAATAAATAAATATAACATTAAACTGTTATATTTTACACAATGTTGCCATTACAAATAATATTCATAATCATTACTAGAATGTTGCTACTTACATCTCTAAAATTCCTAAATTTTATACCAACATTATTATTCATTTTGCAAGAATATTCAACATTAGTGCTTTTCATTCAGATCATAATCTATCAAGTGCACTCGAAGTTTCGTTAAGTACTTAGATTTAGAGTTTGAAGTAATTCCTTGTGAAATAAATGACGTTGTGACAGCGATTTTAGTGCACTTGTACCAAAAACGGCCGCGATCTGGCACCATACGCTTGACACGTCACAAATCCAGAACACCCCGCGCGCTTGCTTGCCGCGCAAATAGCATTTCAGTCTGTCTCAGTAAAAAAATAATTTTCGAAAATCTTAAAAACTTTTCGGTACAAGCTTTTGATATTGCATTGTCACGCGATACACATAATAAGCATGCAAAATTTCAGCTTAAACGGAAATCAGGAAGTGGTTCAAATTTAACTTGCAAGATTTCACCCGAACAAATATACATACATTGCAAGTTCATTAAATGCGCGTGTCATTTTAACGTTATTTAGGTGATGATGTCGGCATACAATATAGAATCGTGCCAAAATGTAAGAATATGACTGTGACTACGCCTGACAAACTATTTTTTCGGGACCTCCAGAGCGATCACAAGATCAAGAAGCTAGAAAGAAATGGTTTAACGTTATGAGAAGAGATCATTGTAGATCATTGTATTGATCAATGAGATCAGTGCAGTTCTGTTGCGAAGATCATTTTGACGTAAGTACCTTCCTATAAAAGTACTTACTGTGTTTTCTTTTAGACAAATATAGGAATTTGAGTAAGAAAATAGATTTAGATACGAGTAGGATAGGCAATTATGAACTTATGACTAGCCTCCTGCCTGAGTGACCAGCCCACCAAAGGTAGGTTTGTGAATAGGTATTTAACTATTTTGACCAGTGCTTGCTTAGGTGAATTAAAGTACCTAAAGGTCAATAATAAACATTAGTTATACTAGGTCAAACACCTACCTATTTATATTTAATAATCCTTGATACACGAGCACAGAGTATGAAGTAGGTAACTACATAATACCATTTGAAATGGGCTCGCGCAAACACAGACATGCAAAAAAACTTGTAAACTCTCGTACATAAGTAAATAAACCTACCTACTTACTAGTTTGAACCAAAAAGTCTGGGTAGGTATTTTCTAGTTTAGGCAGTACCTACCTAGATTATAGTCGCAGACTTTGTTTAGAGTCACAGTTCTCTTACCTATTAGGTACTGATTTATTTACAATTTATAAGCCCTTGACATCATCTCACCTGATGGTAAGTGACGACCATGCCTAAGATGGAAGCGGGCTTACCAAGTTTCCCAACCGCAATGTGGTTCATCTTATCTTCATGCCGGAACACATCAATGCTGTTAACATTGATGTTTGGCGGCAAGACTAAGATAAAATGGTGGTAGCTAGCCATGCCGTCTTACAAAATGCCCTACTAGCTACCACCAATCAAACCGAGTCTAACAAAGTTAGACCCCGCCGGGAATCGAAAACACGACCTCCAGAGCGAATGGACAAGCTATTACGCTACGGAGAATAAGAAAGCTAAGAATGTTCTTTTACCTTTTCGTTTTGTCTCCCCGAATCTCTGCACTCGAATAATTCATATAGTTATTAAAAAACTCAGCCACCATAAAAGAGTCTGTCTTTGGTAAATTATGTGATTGCGCTCTAAGATAAACGATTTCCATGCTTTAAGATATTTGCTGTACTCCAAAATTAATAATGAAACCTATTAATAACTTTAAAATAAATGGAAAACATTGAAAGTAACTATTAAATTAAGTGGAGTTTAAGATCCGCAGGAGACCCAAAGTAACCGACATAGCTCACAGAATCGCTAAACTCTTCAGGCAGTGGGAAGGGCACATAACTCGTAGAACAGATGGCCGATGGGGTAGTAAAGTTCTCGATTGGCGACCGCGCACCGGAAAACGTAGCGTTGGCAGGTCTCCCACGCGGTGGACCGACGACCTGGTGAAGATCGCGGGAAGCCGATGTATGCGGGCAGCGCAGGACCGATCATCGTGGAAATCATTGGGGGAGGCCTTTGTCCAGCAGTGGACGATTTCGGCTGATATTATGATGATGAACTATTAAACACACTCATAGAAACGAAATGATCTGAATGTACGCGAAGGTCGCTTGCCGCCGGCCACCTGACCTCCCGGGCTGGATCGTATGACGTCATAATAGGGTTTAAGGCTAGTTTAGTAGTAGGCGCGTTTTGAAATAGCCAAAGTTTAAACTTCTTCCACTTTATCATTTCTTGATGGATTTGTGTTAATCAAAATGCTTAAATTTTTGTACTCCATTATCCCTATTACTTGGAAGTCCAATATTTCGATGTCTGAATGATCCTCATTGTGATTAATGTGTTAAAATGCGAAAATTTAGGAAAACGTTATTTTTTGTGAAAACGTAACTTTTTGAACAGTCTTAGATAACTTTTTAGGATAAGGCACTGGCAACACTGATTGGCTTAGTTGGTTTGAGAGTTTTTTGGCGGGATTTGTGGTGGACGCATTCGTAGTTTTATTTTGTTGTTTATTCATTGTTTTCTGCTGGGATTTTGTTCAAGAAGTAGTGCATTTTGGAGAAAATCGTCTAGTGCACGTGAGCAATGTGGAGAACAAGAAAATAAAACGAAGGAGGACGTGAGAACCCAACTTGCTCTGGGTGCAGTTTTATAGACGCCGGACGCCCAACAGCAAGTGGGTGTTCCACCTCAGAATGCAGCTGCTGCAAATGCTGCCAAGAACTTCAGAGAAGATTTGTAATGCACCGGCACTAGCATTACAAATCCAAAAACAAATGAAGAAAGTGAAAATTATTTACGAATAATTGAAGGACTAGTTTCCATGGCCAAGAAAAATTCACAACAGCAGTAGTTGGTTTGAGCGAGTTTTTTGGCGAGATTTGTGGCTAACGCATTCGAAGTTTTATTTTACGAAGAACAGGAAAATAAAATGAACGCCCTATGGCAACGGGGTGTTCCACCTCAGAATGAGGCTGCTGCAAATGCTGTCAAGCACTCCAGAGAAGATATGTAATGCACCGGCACTAGCATTGCAAATCAAGAAACAAATGAATATTAGGCTTTTGTACCCAGAGTCGTTATTATATTCTTTTTTTTTTTTGTTAAAAACATTGAATTTCGAGTACTAATATATATACTGTGATTTCGAGTGATAGTGATCCTGTGGTGATCCTTTTACAATTAAGCGCAACAGCTGTTTTGTTTTGACGAGCTTCGTAATTTTTTTCAGAGGATTGCCAGAAAAAAACAGTATCTTTTTGTTGTGCAACGTGTTTTTATTTGGTATTCATTTCGCCTCAAGAAACAGATGTCGGGAGTGACGAAAGTGATAAACAAAACAAATCGAATCGAAGTCACAAAAATACGATGTGTCCCAGTTCTGTACACATTTTCTTTAGCCAGTGGAGATATTGGATCAGGCCTTTCCTGATTGCCCTCTACGTGTTATTGATAATAGTTCTGGTTCCTGTTCTGGTCGCGCATTCTCTCAATAAAGAGTTCAACAAGTCTGACCAGGGTGCACTAATTGGAGGTGGTTTTGTGCTGCTGGCTGTGCCAATCTCCATCTGGCAAATAACGCAGCATATAGTCCATTATACCAAGCCATCGCTGCAGAAACACATCATAAGGTATGTGTGAGAGTATACAACTGAAAAATCAAACAGATTCTGAGATACATAATTTCTAATGCATAGATAATCTAATTAGAGGCTTAGGGTGCCCTTATATGGGCTGCCATACTAAAAATCTCTGAGTAAAAAAATAAAAGTTGTTTTAGATCTGGAATTTTTTTAGTATGGCAGCCCTGATGAGTGCACTCCAACTATCATTACTAGCTTTTGCCCGTCACTTAGCTTGAGTAGGCATCTTTTTTTATGACTGTCTGAGGGTGAATGGTGCGTGATCCGCAAGCTGCTCGTGAGCATAGGCAGGAGTATACTCCAGAACCCTCTGGAGCTATATCAGGCTATTCTGATTAGCAGTCTATGTCACTTTCCACCTCCTCAGCTATTTGAGTATATGTGTACCATCCTCGACTACATTGTCACATTCTATTAGGTGATATGTAGTCAAATGCTCTTATTTTTTTTAATTATAAAAAAAACTATTTCTATACAAAAAATCATGTCAATCCGTTGCTCCCTAGTGATGCTGACATTTGTGAGCCTGCAAATGAGTTTTCCCCAGATCTCTCAGAAACTATCTCGTGCTATGCTAATGAGTTGTCTATGTCATGTCCCACCCACTCTACCATCTCTGTGCTATAAGCACAATAATCTATTGCTCCATTGTGATGGTAAAGAAATAAACCAAACAAAGACTATTATTCAGTTCCCTCAGGAACTGTATCAGACTATGCTTTTTTCACGGAATAAAAAGTAGGTTATGTCCTTTGATATGATACAGGCTACGTGCTTGCCAAATTTTGTCAAGATTGGGTGAGCTTTTAAAGCGAGAAGAGGTAACAGACACATTTTCACATTTAAAATATAGCTTTTGCCTGCGGCTTCGCTCATGTGAAAAAGTTTCTATGACTGTCTTTGCCAGCCTCAAGCGGCTTGCAAGCATGGAAATTGAGTTTTCTCTAGATCCCTCGGGAACTATATCCGGATATGCTTATTAGTAGTTTGTGTTACTTTTCAACCGCACTACTATCTCTTTGGAAATAAGCATGTCAATCCTTCGCTTCATTTTGACATGATAGAAATAAAAAAAAACTGCATTAACAGCTATCCCACGGGAACCACTTATGAAATCGGGATAAAAAGTAGCCTTATATGTTAATCCAGTTCCTAATCTCTTTTCCGACAAAATTCCATCTAGATCCGTTCAGCAGTTCTGGCGAGACTGAATAAAAAACATCCATCCAAACTTTCACAATTATAATATTAGTAGGATAGAGCATACTGCTTGTTAATCTTAGGCATTGATGTTGATTCAAATGTTGTTTTCAGAATATTATGGATGGTCCCAATATATGCATCAAATGCATGGATCGGGCTGGAATTTCCTGAGCAGTCCATATATGTAGACTCTCTGAGGGAATGCTATGAGGCTTACGTGATTTATAACTTCATGAAGTACTTACTGAACTACCTCAACGATGGACAGGACTTAGAGGCTATCTTGGAAACAAAACCGCAGGTGTACCATATATTTCCATTGTGCTGCTTGACACCATGGGAAATGGGGAGGTAAATTAATTTCATTTAATCTCTAGCACCAATAAGCGATAGGTTATCATGAATTTAGATTGGTAACAGTAGGCAAAATAATGTGTTGTATGGGAACCCAATTATCCCATTAGGCTGCTGGATTACTGTTGTGCTGCTTTTACTCCATTCCCAGTATTCAAAGATGCATTTACACTCAGCAGGGGCAGGGAAGTGAGCAGCGTTAGTGAAACAAGAAGTCAATAGGTCACTCCCGCTAGGTCGCCCGCGTGGACATCGCTTTGTGACTGACTTAGAGGGTGCGCGGTGCGCGAGCCGCAAGTGGCTCGCGAGCGTGGATATGAATTTTCTCCAGATCCCTCAGGAACTATGTCAGGCAGGCTATGCTTATTAGTAAATCGTGTAATTTCTCACCCCCTCAACCATCTCTGTGCAAAAAATTACACCATCCATTGTTCCGTGCTATAGAAATTAACAGATATTTGCCATAGAAAATAAAAGAGTATATTTTCAGTTCCCTCGGGAATTGCATCGGGCTATACTATTTTCACGGGATAAAAAGTAGCCTATGTCCTTCCTTGTGACACAGGCTACCTGCAGGCCAAATTTCATTAAGTTTGGTCAAGACGTTGAAGCGTGAAAAGGTAACAAACAAACACATTTTCACATTTATAATATTAGTAAGGATAGCAGTGGCAAGGATCCTGGGTTATTACAAATAGGTATGATCTTGAATTGTTTCTTTTTTAAAATTAGACCAACTGCAAATTGGACTTTTGGCAAGAAGACGTGTATGTTTTCTGAAATTGGACATGCTGCAACTAAACAAAAGATTTCAACTTTTTCCTATACTTGTTTTTTTATATATTCACCATTGGTAAGCCCTTGGCATCAGCATCATCTCACCTGATGATAAGTGATGATGATGCTGAAGATGGAAGTGGGTTTACCAAAATTGCCCAACGCAAAGGAGAACTGGCTGGAACGAGTATGCTCTTGTTTGTATTGTTTCTTCTTTAATTTAAGAGCAATGCTCTTGTGTATGGAGTAAACTTCAATTCTTCCCGTTCTCAACCAGCTCTTAATACACGTATTGATGGATAAAAATAATGTTTTTTTCAGTGAATTTGTACACAACTGCAAACATGGCATCCTACAGTACACACTAGTTAGACCAATCACAACTGTGATCTCGGTTATCTGCGAACTGAACGATGTCTACGGAGAGAGTGACTTCAGCCCCAACGTGGCCTTCCCGTACATGATAGCCATAAACAATCTCTCCCAGTTCGTGGCCATGTACTGCTTGGTACTGTTCTACAGGGCAAATAGAACAGAACTGAAACCAATGAAGCCGATTGGAAAGTTTTTGTGCATAAAAGCTGTTGTATTCTTCTCGTTCTTGTAAGTATCTTTTCTTATAATAATTTATACTTCTATACTAATATTATAAAGAGGAAATATTTTATTGTTTGTTTGTTTGTTTTGAAAAGGCTCCAAAACTACTGGACCGATTTGAAAAATTCTTTCACAGTTGGGAAGCTACACTATCCGCGGTTGCTATAGGCTATATTATATTTTCAAAAAATTAGGGATCCTTATTAAAACTCAAATAATGTAACCCAAGGAGTAAAAAATGACCTAAAAATTTCTGCAATATCTACAAAAAGTAGTGTAGTGGTACTAGTAGTGTAGTGGTAGTGGTAATGTTAGTGTAGTGGTAGTGGTATTGTAGTTATATTGTAGTGGTAGTGGTAGTGTAATGGAAGTGGTAGTGGTACTAGTAGTGTAGTGGTAGTGGTAGTGTAGTGGTATTGATAGGGTAGCGGTAGTATAGTATAGCCTGAGGCGGTACATAGTTCGCCGGGACAGTTAGTTAGTAGACAGGGTTATAAGAGTGCTTTGCTTAAACGTACCTATATAAAAATAATTGAAAACGCTGAACACGTTAATAAAACCGTCTTACATCCAGCTTCCATCCCAACTACTTTTTGGTTTTTGTTAATTTTCTAAAAAGTATACTACACCGATTTTAATAAAATTTAAATGGGTCCAACCTGGAAACATACCCCATCGAATAAGAAAAGAATTGGCTTATTCCTCACTCGAACCGTTCTTAACTCGAACCGGAAGTAAAATACCTAACAAAAATTCTCAACTCGAACTGATTTCATTAACGTATGGAGAAAAAACAACAAGTACAGTTGGAGAGAAAAGTGATACGCCTTTATACAAGAAACCTTGCATAGAAAACTAACTTACTAAGTGGTTTTAAGATGCATTATTATTCATAAAATTGTAATTACCTGTCGTGCGTGTTTGGATGCAAGCAGCGCGGCACGGCAGAGTGAATCTGGGTAATTTCTCAAATATAGATAATCATACCAACCTCTGGGGACCTATCTATGATGGCATGTAGGCATATAATAGGCCTTATATTGTATAGCAAGTGTATCTTCCTTCAGGCTGAAAAATTACTAAGTAAAACCTGAAAATCTACATAACCTAATCTGTGATTTTGTATGCTAGTTTATTAATAATCAACACATATGTATACAAACACATAGAAATTAAACATTTAGTAATTATATAAATTATTTTGTTAAAACATATTAAAAAAAATTGTTAGTTCACAGCAGAAAAAAATATATTTTGTAGTAAATAAAAAAAAATGGATTATTTCGGATAACTGAAAGATCCATAGCATGTTAGTAGTAAGTTGTTGATTTTACTATGTTTAGTTTTATTGCAGTGCCTACAGTTATTATGTACCTTGAGGTTGAAAGTGATTTAGTAAGACTGCAAATTTACATAAGCTAGAATGTATAAACGGACACTTAATAATTGTGTTTGAAATTTAAAATTATCTGCATATTTAAAATCATCATTTTGTTTTTCTTACTGACTGTACCTTTTTAAACGATTTCAAAAAAGGAGGAGTTTCTCAATTCGACCGTATATATATATATATTCATCATACAGAGATATGCTATATATAAGGGGAGGTAGATAGGTTACGTGCATCCAAAAAGTGAAGCAAAAAAAAGATGCCAATTGGCATCTCTTTTCTTAGTAGCATCGGTTCAACGGAAGCAAACTGCTTGTAATGTTGTGTGTGTAAATGGCTTCGATTTTCAAATGTTGTTTGTTAGTGCATAACCCATCTATGGTAACAAATCTCTGTCATCATATATATATATATATATATATATATAATATATATATATATATCAGGATCTGGGATCCCAGGGAAATCGAGGGCAACCCTCAAATTTTATAGGCAAGTATTACGTATTTCATACGTTTTCTAAAGCTATTAAAGTATATTTGCATTTGGCAGTCATTATCTCATAATGATGAGCTGATTAAGAAAGGTACAACTCATTAACGAGTAGGTATGAGTTAGTGGATAATTCTTTAAATATAGATAGATACGTAGGTACGCATAGACCGATAGTTGTATTCTTTCGGGTTATTCAGATGAGCTGATGATGGAAGATTTAACTCTGAAGCCACAGGACTCTGTATCTTTTAATGAAACACATGCATTATGATTTGATGATTCCTATTGGCGAGTAGGTGACCGGGTTTAACGTTGTTAGATAGACAGCATTATCACTATAAATAAAGGAAATAAAAAAAAAAGTTTAAAAAAACTGAAAAACGACTTCAAAATGAAATTTACTTAAAAGCAAAGTATATATATTAGTACTAACGTATCAAAAGTATGAAATAATATTATTATACTTAAATACACGACATTAACCAACAATAACGAAATCAAAGGTGGGTACGAATTAAATTAGGGACTTAATTTTTTTTTGAGGTCGGTGTCTGTCAGCACACAACTACTTACGTATCAAATGTTTTAGATTCAATGGTTTGCTGACACCGACCTCAAAAAAAAATTAAGCCCCTAATTTGATTCGTACCCACCTTTGATTTCGTTATTGTTGCTTAATGTCGTGTATTTAAGTATAATAATACTATTTCATACTTTTGAATAAATTTCATTTTGAAGTCGTTTTTCAGTTTTTTTAAACTTTTTTTTATACCTTTTCGGTTCGAGTTGAGAATTTTTGTTAGGTATTTTACTTCCGGTTCGAGTTAAGAACGGTTCGAGTGAGGAATAAGCCAAAGAATCATTTCACAAACTGTGGAGATATATAGCGTAACAAACATACAAAAAAAAATATTCAGTCGAATTGAGAATCACTCCTTTTTGGAAGTCAGTTGAAAAAAAAGAGCTTATTAAGGGAACCTTTCCTTTATCTATAAAGCGCAAACTTCTTGACATGTGCATACTGCCTGTCCTAACCTGTGGTGCATAGACCTGGTCTCTAACCGAAACTCATGTCTTGCCAGAGGGCAATGGATCGAGCACTCTAGGTGTAAAAAATATTAACAGATTCCAAAACACCACCCCGCGTTTCATGACCAAAAGTGCTGATGTCTGGAACAAAAGCCGGGCTCAAATGGGCCATGTCTGCGTGGACGAAGGTCGCCACGAAATGGGTATCAGGATAATATGAATATAAATATTTGTAATGCTATAACTGCCATCTAGCACGTGTAATGTAATGACCAACATATAGATATGTTTTTTTCGAGTGTATGTATGTATATATTATTATATCAGCTCATATACGTCCCCACCGAGGGGCTCGAGCCTACCCTGAATCAGGGCGATATATTCATAATTCATGAATTATATCAGCTCATATACGTCCCCACCGAGGGGCTCGAGCCTACCCTGAATCAGGGCGATATATTATTAGTTTGGCATGCTCGATAGCCTAAAGGCTTGATGGATTTCGGAGTGCTAGGTGTCGTTAGATTCGTATTGATCCCGTGAGTGACATAGGATATATTTTTATCCGACTGTCAAAAAAGAGGGATTAAGTTTTTATACAGTCGGGTTTTAAATTAATTAATTTCTTTGGTTTATTACTACTTAATTTTCTTGAATGTTTCTTCACGAGGCTCTTTGACGGTTAAATCAATCAAACCTGACCGAACCTAAGTAACATCGCTCGCTTCGCGAGCTCATTTATTTAGTGTTTTTCACTTCGCTTAGTGTTATTGTAATGTCACTAGTGAGTTTATAATGTCACTAGTGAAATTATTAACAATATGGTACAGTTCACAATCTCGCTAAATAAATCCCGTTAGATTTTATTCTAACGAAAGTTACAATCTTACAGTGACATATACTTATATGTCAAGTGAAGATTGCTCAAAGTGCGATGGAGCGAACTTGTAACGCGGTAACGCTGTTAATTTAACCTTCGTTCTTTCGATCTATTTCTTCTATTTCGCATGCACTGGCACATAGCAATCTATGTGACATATGATTAAAAAATCAAAATACTATCCACCCTATCCTATCTATCAAAATAAATAAATACTTATATTTAAATTACTATACAAAAATACATATTTTTTTTATTTAAGAAGTTATCTTATTTAATAAATACAAGTTAACTCTGACCCCACACTAGGCTAGGCCTGTCTCGTGGCAGTCAAAAGAACATAACCATAAAACAAATTCAACAGGTGGCGGCTAAGCAACTTAACAGACAAATAATATAAACATAGAACAGATAACATTACATTGTGTGTGTGTGTGTGACAGGAGCTTAGAGTATACATAAGCTAAAGCTAACAATTCTTAGAAGGCTCTCCACATCATCATAATTCATGTCTTGAAGCAAACCCCGAATAACTATTTTTTATTTTGGTTGGTGTCAAATCTTTTCCTTGAAACCTGATTCTTTCTTCTTAAGACCCGTCTTAGGTCTTTTACTTCAAAAATAAATTTAGATAGTGTGCACGAACGGTTTTTACCCACGCCCTACCGTACCACAGATTACTAAATATTTACCGTACCCTATAACCCGTCATCACACCTCGGACACTTCATACAACGGGCAAGAAATGACATTTCTATAAACAAATGACGGAACATACAAAACCACGGCGAAATACCATACATTCGAGAACCAAACTACCACCAATCTGTATCAATCTTGGTGATGGAGGGGTGAGATCGCAATCTAGAGAGCGGCAGGTAGTGTCAATTAGTACTAATATATATACTTTGCCGTCGTGCCACAAACTGTGCTCGGAGTTTCCCTACGTGATCGAATCAGAAAGGTGAAGAATCCGTAGAACTAAAGCAACCGAAGCTGACAGAAACTCTAAAGTGGCAGTGGGGGGCTCAGGGGACGGTGTTGATGCACTAAATTTCTTGAGTGGCGACTCGCTTCCGAAAACATAGCGCAAGCAGGACTCCCACCCCACTTGCTGGACCGACGATCTGGTGAAGGTCGCGGCAAGCCGCTGGATTTGGGCAGCCAGGACCAGTTGTTGTGGAAAGTCTTAGAGCTGTCAAGCTGATACGATGATTATTAATAGATGAAGGCACCTGATGAAAAAGTCTTCTTTAAAATTTAAAATATCTAAAATCTATCTATCTATCTTTTATTGTAAAATCGATTCAATTTTTTTTTTGTTTTGTTTATGTTACTTTCTTTGCAGTTTATAATGTTACTTTCATTATCATTTGTAATGTTACTTTTTCATTACAGCCAAGGCGTGATCATAAATATCTTAGTTTACTGTGGAGTTATCTCCTCAATATTTGACATCAATGACTCGAACAAAGTGAAAGTGATGTCTTCAAGGCTACAGGTGAGTGAATACTACTGATTTGTACCTACACCAATAAATAAAATCAAAGTTCCTGTCTATTAAATTTCAGCGAAAGCGGTTATTTATACTATGTCTAAGTCGTTGGTGATGTAATGGGTAGGGTCGCTACCTCCAGTCCGGAAGGTCGTGGTTCGAATCCTGCCTCGTACCAATGTGTTTTTTTAATTTCGATTTCATATTTACGTTTATCCGACGCTCTTACGGTGCTGGAAAACATCGTGAGGAAACCTGCACACGCCTGCAAAGAAACTCGAAGGTTGTGTGTGAAGACGACCAACCCGCACTGGGCCCGCGTGGCCTACTAAGGCCCGATCGCCCTAGTTTAGGGTATGCTCGAGCCTCTCGGTGGGGACGTATATGAGCGATATGATGATTGACCTAAAATAATTAAATCATAAATTACAATTTTGACAGTTTGTCTAGAATGGGCTCTAAACGGCTTTTAATGAAAATTTTAAGGTTTCAAACAGGAATGTAAAGTTATTTTTTTGGGTATGTTCCATTTCTATACCTTGCACGGTTCAGAAGATATGAATATAAATATTTGTAAATATATAACTGCCATCTAGCGGGTATCTTGACCAAGATGCCACGGTAAAGCTGTCTGGCGTAGAAAGTTCTCAGGGACTGATCGCTTAATTTCCTTTGACCTGTTTTGGTGCTGCTGTCGTATGCAGCTTTCATAGTCTGACGCATAGAGTTGAAAAAATTCGCTCCGAGGAGGGAAATCCAATGTCTTCGGTGTGATGTTTAACTTCTTGCATAAGTCATTCTATTTTATTTGAATTATGTTTATCCCTTTTGGTTGATGGTTACTTTGATTTTGGAAATGGCGATTGAAATTATAAAAAGAAAGTCTTCTTTAAAATTTATTTATTCTTTCGACTTTTTGATATATTTTATAATTATTGTACAGTTATCAGCTCACACTGTTATCAGCTCACATACGTCCCCACCGAGGGACTCGAGCCTACCCTGAATTAGGGCGATCGGGCCTTAGTCGACCACGCGGGCCCAGTGAGGGTTGGTCGACTTCACACACAACCTTCGAGTTTCTTCGCAGACGTGTGCAGGTTTCCTCACAATGTTTTCCTTCACCGTAAGAGCGTCATATAAACGTACATATGAAATCGAAATTCGAAAACACATTGGTACGTGGCAGGATTCGAACCACGGCCTCGAGGACAGGAGATAGCGGCCGTAACCGTTACGCCACCGACGCTCTATTGTACTCAGGAAATATAAAATACACATTTTATACAGTAAGGGCACACAAAGGGTACAGCTTATTTCTAAAGAAATTTCTTCCAGCAGACCTGGTAAAGAAGAAAGTTTTTTTAATGATGATAGGTAAATAAATCCGAGTACACTTTTTCTTCTTTGCCTCATTTCCATTTATTGGTTTATACATAACATATCTGAAGTCAATCATGCAGCTCTCTGCCAGAAATAATATATCACTACCACTTTCTGCTGTTAACTAGAGAAAATTATAGCTCACTACAATAATTCAAGCATCCACGGTATCTACGAAATCAAGTATAGTATAAATAATACTTATTTATGTTACAAGGGTGGTAAAAAGGTAAATAACAAAATCAGGCGAGGGTTTACCATCGTCACGACTTTGTCATTTCCTTTTACACCCATGTATCATACGAAATTTTTCAACAGTACAGTTGTGAGAAAACAGGTAAAGTTAAAAATGACCATGACAGAAAAACAAAATACATGGGTACATACATATACTATCAAGGTTTCGGCAAGTTAAGTTCATTTTAAGCAACTATGGCTCATTATTAAATGTCCAGGGAGTAATCTCACTTTGTTTTTTCCTATACGTACACATAAGTACATTTTTTTACTACACGTATATTAACTATTCATAATTTTATTTGTACTCACGACTAAAACAATTAGAAAATTGCGACATATTTGATTTAGCTAGGCACACGTACACATGCGCAAAGTTTTTTTAAATATGCATTACCATAAAAAGATTACACTAAGGCTTGGGATGCATTAAAACCTCCTTGGAAACGATGACCTATTCGCTTCATTCATATTTATCCTCTTTCACAAAGATACAACCCAAAGAGAATCTAATCAGCTACTGTTATTTATGTACTAACCTCACGGAGGAATCACCTATTTCTTTTAAAATTCTCCTTTCAAAAGTCTTAAAGAAGATTATAATTATATCGTTGGTTACTATATTTTTTTATTTGTTAAAAATGTCTTGTTTCTCAGAGCTACAAATTAAAAAAAAAAATGCAAAGTAAAAAGCACGTGTGCAGTACCATCAATTTTGCGCACAGTAAATTAGCATATAAAGTACCACTTTTTGAGCAACCTTATTGAAAAAAATATAAAAGTAGTACCTATATTATTATGCGTGGCTTAGTATTGCAAAAAAAAGTTTTTACAACCATCTGCGGAAGTACGAGTTTTACCATTCCTTTAAAAAAATCATTTAATTCGACCATAAATAAAGAAACCATAAAGTATCACACTTCAGTATAGAACAAAACCGTTCCAGTAAAAGTAGTTTTTTTTTAATTAGAGCGCGTTTAAATACATCTCACCTGATGGAAAGTGACGATGTAGTCGAGGATGGTACACGCAAACGCAAGTAATGCCTATTCAATCTCGTCTTGAAGATCCCCAAATTGTAAGAGTCGGGAACACAGACGCAGGCAAGGAGTTCCACTCCATCGCTGTCCGCATAATAAATGAGAAAACGTAACGCTTCGTATTGAAAGGTTCTTCTTTAATTTTGTATGCAATGGTGTGCAAGAGGTCAGGAAAGTTCAATTTGGGCATACCAACGGACTGACTATCAAGAGCTTGTAAGAGGCTCTTATATCAGTCGGATAGTTTAAAAGTACTAGGCTTCTAGGAGCTTACAAGAGGTCTTCTAATCTTACATAACGTCTTATTTACGCGTCTCGATTCTCTGTGAGGCAACACAAAAGTTCATTTCAATTCCTTTTTGAAGTAAAACTTCTATATAGACGGGGGTATTTGGATTTTTTCTGTCACGAAAAAGCGTTACGGCCGCGTGGAGGGGGTAGACAGAGAAAGGCTGGCGGCGGCGGCGGAGAGAAGGCAACGGATGTATTCGTAGATATCTCTTGAGATGTTTACGAATACATCCGTTGCCTTCTCTCCGCTGCCGAGAAAGTTGAGATGGAGATATACAGCAGGTACTACTTAGCCTGGGTTACCCTTTCCACTTGTCCGTTGAAGTTTTAAAACAAAATAGGTGCAAATTACACTCTTTCTGATAGTCATAAAATAATAATAACAATGTCATTTGTGAAGAATCAAGAAATAAACAATAATTAGTTAATAACGTCAAAATTAAATCCTTAATATAAACTAGATTATATCATTAGAACATGAAGACAATATGACACGAAAAGTTATACGTATAAATCATTGAATGCATTTAACAAGAGTAGGCCAGTTCACACGGACAGCACCCGGTCACGAGTATAACGCGAGAGTCAGCCATCGCTCCCATCAAACATATTAGAGGGAAAGGAACGACCCGGCTCCCGATGCGCCACCATCCGCACGAACATTTAAGCGAGCATGCACCACTCATGCTAAGATAAAAAATATTCCTTGGCGGAAATGGCAATTTCAGCCCTATAGCCTGCTGAAATTGCTTCATTTCGTCTCTCAGCAATAATTAAATTCACGTTATGTAAGGAATCCCAAGAAAATTTCTTCAGTGTACGGTCATGGTAAATACTCACTTTAAATTTTCCTTCTAAATTGAAGTTGGTGGAATAACGAGGCCTTCCACGCACAAGAGCCCAAATAAGAGTGGTTTTTGATTTGACAGTGGTGTCGTTTCGATGTCACTCGATTTACACACACTAGCACCGCCAATAGAAATAAATTATTTACTCATTATTATGGAATTAAGCGTCGGTGGCTCAACCGGTAACGACTCGGTCCATCTAACCAGAGAAACCGGGTTCAAATCTGGACGGCCAATGTACCAATGAGTTTTTCAAAAACTTACGTACATACTCACCGATTGCTTTAACGGTGAAGGAAAACATCGTGAGGAAACCTGCACACGCCTGCGAAGAAACTCGAAGGTTGTGTGTGAAGTCGACCAACCCGCACTGGGCCCGCGTGGTCGACTAAGGCCTAATCGCCCTGATTCAGGGTAGGCTCGAGCCCCTCGGTGGGGACGTATATGAGCTGTAATGATAATGATGATTATGGACTGTAATTGAAAACATTGAGTATTTTGCGCATATAGGGGGTGCACTTGATGACGATTAAAGTCCATAAGAATCAGTAACTTATTTATATTGGCAGCGCTAGGGTGCTAATCCATTCCTTTTCGATATCCTAAATTTACGCTTCTGTCCTTTTCTTTATGTATTAAAAAGAAAAGGACAGAATGCTTAAGTTTAGTTTAGTCCTGTCAATTCCGAATCGACACCAGTATGTATCAAAAAATAATAATTCACTAACTCAAATGTAGTATTCAAACACCGGATTGTCAATTTCAGGACTTCTTGATCTGCATAGAGATGTTCTTGGCAGCGATAGCGCACCACTACAGTTTCTCGTACAAGCCGTTCGTGTCGCCGCTGGACCCGTCGCCGTCCTGCCTCGGCTCCTTCCTCGCCATGTGGGACGTGTCCGACGTCAAGCGGGACATATCCGAGCACATTGGCGTTGTTGGTAAGCCTGCATCTTACTGTACATGTGTGTGCCAATTTCTCTGGCGTCCCGAGCGGGGATCGAACCGCCAGCAGCGAAAGCCGCGGGAGGTGAGCGTGCCTACAGCTCCGGGACCTACTTGGACAGTAGCTAGTGGTTCTCTTCCACGAGGCACTCGCCTTGCAGAGTACCGGGACAAGCGTCTTGGCGGCAAGACCTACCGTAACTGGTCCTTGTCTTCACCTTATGGTGTTGGCAGGAATACCGTAACTGGTCCTTGTCTTCACCTTATAGTGTTGGCAGGAATAGAGGCCCTCACTGTATGCCCAAGGGGTAGGAAAGTGGGGACGCTATATCATAAACCTGGTAGTTTTAGCGTACCTGGTAGATATACGAGAGGGAATGTACATGTGTTTTGAGACAGTCTTCCTTTATTTAATTTTCATTTGTTTTTTGATTTGTGCCAGTGCATTACAAATCTTCTCTGGAGTTCTTGACAGCATTTGCAGCAGCCTCATTCTGAGGTGGAACACCCGGTTGTAGTAGGGCGTCTATAAAACTGCACCCAGTGAAAATTCGGTTTTCACGTCCTCCTTCATTTTATTTTCTTGTTCTTCACATTGCTCACGTGCACCAGAAGATTTTCTTTAAAACGCACCAATTTTTGAAGCAAATTCTAGCAGAAAACAATAAAATAAAACTACAAATGCGTTCACCACAAATCCCGCCCAAAAAACTTCAGGATAGACGGCGACTGTTGCCCTAGCGAATATATTACGTCAATGACTTAAATTCGCTGAAAAGCGACAAGTTTCTACCCGTGAAACAGAACAACTTTGCCAAAGAAACCTATACAATTAGGACAAAAAAAATTAAGACATCCCATACTGTTATTAGATTTTCAATCTTTGTATGGTTTTTTTGCTTCAATTGTATAGTGTTCCTGGGAACAGTTATTCAGTGTCATGAATAACGTGTACTATTATTTTTAATTTAAAATTTGAGTGCGTTTGACTACAACTCACCTAATGGGAAGTGACGATGCAGTCAAGAATGATGCACGCAAACTCAAATAATGCCAATTCACTCTCGCCTTGAGGGTCCCCAAGTTATAGGAATCGGGAAACAATGACGCAGGCGGATGAACAACAAAGGGGTGCAACCCTCCTTGCGTCTCGTTGACCGATGCGACGGTGGAATGAAGCCGAGGTAATGAGGTTGTGAAGTTCTTGTACACAATCTCTGAAATAAATTCGATAGAATACCAATAGACAGGCGATTTTGCGGCGACGCTCAAGGCTTTGGAGCTTGATGTCGACTAGCTCGTCTCCACCAATAAGTCTCCGGGCGCGCCGGTCGCATTTGTCGCTTTTCAGCATAAAAAAATCCACCCTGCATACAGCTTTACGATTTATTTTTGTTTTCATCCTTACAGGGAGCTCATTCAGCAGACGACTCAGAGGCAAATCAATGTACCACATGACGAGAGGGTACGATGAGAGCTCGAGACTAATGAGCGACCCAGCACCCACTTCAAGCTCTGCACCTGCCCAGGTTCTGGACGAACCAGAAGCGATAGTGCCCCCCGTGGAAGTACGCCCAACCACATACGGTTCAGTTGAAAGAACAGTCACTATGGGGCCAACGAACTCTGAAACCGACCTGTTGATAAACGATAGCGAAGAAACGAATCACCCAACTGTCTAACCTTATGGACCTTATTTATTAGGTATGGACATTTTTATTATTAGATAATAGCTGGGTTGAAGATGTTTTTTTTAATCTGGATTGATGTTGGATTTACCGTGGTACGGGCATTTACAGTTCAGGTAGACTTCCGTGCCTTGTGGCCGTTTGCAGCCGCCGGCGGCCGACGTCAGCCGCCATACTCGCACTATGGAAATGTATGGCGCCGCTTCCGAGGCCTGCGACAGCCGATTGGAAGCGGCGCCATTCATATCTAGTCGACGGCGGCTGTCGCAGGCCTCGCAAGCGGCGCCATACATATCCAGTCGATCGGCCACCGGAGACTGTCGCAGACCTCGGTCGGAAGCGGCGCCATACATATCCAGTCGATCGGCGGCTGTCGCAGGCAGCCATTTCCATAGTGCGAGTATGGCGGCTGCAATCGGTCGCAAGACACGGAAGGTCTACCTTTACACATCACAAATCTTTTTACATCACCAGTTTGTGCAGAATCTGTCTTAACTAGTCTAGATATGATGTGTACAGATGGGCTGATGATATTTAAGTATCAATATGATGGCAATATAAATAATAACTACTAGGTACTTATAACTGCAAGTCTATTGTTGAGTTATAGAAATAAGTTTATCAATGTATTTGTACATTCCCTTTATAACAGGTTTCTTTCTAGATCACCAGCCCTGTCATAGAATAATTGATTAAATTAATTTCCATAATGTAAATGAGGGTATCTACAAAAAATAGACAACCCTAATTTAATTACTACAGTCAAAGAATATAGAATATTTACTACGTAAAAGGTTAACTCCGCAAAATTATTTGAATGAATGGCGACTCTTGCTACGACACAATAAAGTGCAAATTCAGGTCGCACAACACTAATTACCTACAGTAATATTCACCTACAAGTTGCCTCTCTTTCTATCTCGTCTGACTACTGAATTTGCCACATTCAGGGGGCCGCGCGGCGTAGGCGTTAGTACTAATATATATACTTTGGCGTAGGTACATTTTCATGCCCACAGCGTGGAGTGCGACAGGCCTGCTACAGTTTTCAATTTGTACATTGCCGTTATAACAGGTTTCATTCGAAATCACCAACCCTGTCATGGCATAATTATTGATTAAATGAATATTCATAATGTAAATAGGTTTTTACTGAAAATACGGAACACTAGTTACTTAAGTTTTCAATGTATTTGTACATTATTCCCCTTATAACAGGTTTCTTTCTGAATCACCAGCCCTGTCATGGCATAATAGAGTTTAGGAAGTGCCTCCCCACCAACATCTCAGATCATTGTAGAACATTCCAGAACACTCTCGAATGTTGTGTAGTGTTCTGGAACAGTTTGGACCATTCGAAGCCTTTTTGTGTGGGTGGGGCTACTCCCTGAGCGAAGCCGGATACCCCAGCTAGTATTTTCAAACATTTTAAAAGACTTACATATTTGTAAATGTATAAGAACAAGTCGCTAACCAAATTTTTAAACTACCAAAGTAGGTAGGGTGTTATTTTAAAGTGCATAATATTTTATTTGTTAGATATTTATACCACAGAATTATTATTAAGTTATACATTTATTTTTTTAATATTCTCATATAATTAGTTTTAGATTGATCTAAGTTTGAATATTATAAATAAATTGTGATATTACTTTAGCATAATGAATAATATCTGAATTGTTAAGTTTTAGAATTAAAATATACTATATTCTGTAATATAAAGGCTCATTTATTTAATTCATCAAAAAATATAGTAACTAGGTATAATCTCATCACAATACGTTCATAATTATTAATTTAACATATATTAACATTTTTGAAGTCCAATTTTATTATTCTGGAATGTGATTAAAACTAGGAGCTTTTCTTAGTAACACATAAAGATATCTTGCAAAATTATATAACAAATACAATATACTGATTAATTCATCTTACAAAAGAAAAATTAAATCTAAACATAACGAAAAAGTAAAGTTCAGTGGCAAGGATTAGCAAGGCATTATAGATAATTTCTAATTTAATTTCTCTACTATTATGACATGGAATTTCCTATTACATTTAGGTGTCGTTTAGGTCCGTGGTGTAATGGTTAGTCCATTCGATTCACACCAGGAGGTCGCGGGTTCGATTTTGTAAGACTCGGTTTGGTTGGTGGTAGGGCATTTTCATAGTCCGCCTGGCTAGCCACCACCATCTTCTCTAAGTCTTGCCGCCAAACATCAATGTTGACATCATTGTGTTCCGGCTTGAAGATAAGATATCCAGTTCCCCATTGCGATGGGGAATCTTGGTAAGCCCGCTTTCATCTTCGGCATCATCTACACTTACCATCAGATGAGACGATGCCAACAAGGGTTTATCAATTGTGGGTTATACAGGGTGACTTTAAATTAGTTCTTGATAGCAAAGAATATGAATGTACTCGTGATTATAAACAACTTTCCCAAAGAAACTATATGTCAAATATGAAAAAAAAACGGTCCTCGATACATTTCTGCCGATTTGATAACTTATCAATTATCATGTATCGAGGACCAAAATTTTTTTCATATTTGACATATAATTTATTTGGGAAAGTTGTTTGTAATCACGAGTACATTCATATCCTTTGCTATCAAGAACTAATTAAAAGTCACCCCATATAAAAAAGGTGTTTAATTTGTCTAATCAATGAGTCTGAGCAGGAATCATATTATTAATCACATTTTCCATTATCAGTTAAACATTCAGCCAGCCAACCGTTAAGTTGGGAGCTATCTGCTTCACGACTCAGACTGAAATTCTGGAGGGACATCAATCCAGCCTTCAAACTGTTCATTTCAATCTTATTCCACAGCGACCCCATGGCAATGTAATACAAGCATATTGCGGTCAAAATAATTTTGATCATATCATTCACTGCATTGTGCGGCCAAAAACCAACGGTGCCTAATATAAACATGAACAGCAAACCGCCGAGGGTTAAATATAATCTTTTCGCTCTAGATATCGTCGTAACAGCATCTTCACACACTCTAGTGGCCTCAGCGATACTTTCTTTCAGATTTTTGTCTATACTGCTTTGTCTAGACGTGCGTTTCTGTTTGCTGTGTTTGAGACTGATTTCCAGAGTTACGGCGTTGTGGTCGGAGTAAGAAAACGGCTGGTCAGGCACTCTGTCTTTTAACGGGTTGCCAAAGTTTTTAATGACGACCTGAAATTAAATGTGACATGCTACAAATCTGTTCATAAAGTCTTATAGCTGTTCTTTAATTTTTTTTAGTTTAATTATTTATTTTTAAAGTGAATATACAGGGTCTTCGGCAGATGGTTGAAAATACGAAAATGGGGGATAGGTGGGGTCGCCTCCCACCTATTTTGAGAATTAAAAAAAATCTAGGACTTGTATTTTTTTTACAGGATTTTTTTTCCTTTTTTTAGAAATTTTGCCATTTTTATACCTTTGAACACATGTAACTTTTTGTTTTTTAAAGCTAGCTCCAAAATCTTTTTTTTAATAGACTTTTATAAGATTGTCGGCTCTAAAAAAAATTAAGTTTGTTTCAAGTTATTGCTAAAAACAAAAATGTGGGCCCCCGAACTTGAAAAAAAAGTTGTACAAAAATTTAAAAGTCAACTTTGCGATGCATTTAAAAAAAAAATAATGGGGCTGGAAGGCTTCTGTTTTTTTTAAAACATCTCTAAAGCTTAGGCTTTTGAATGGTATGTAATTTGTTTCGGTATCTTTTTTTTAACCGGAGTTGTTATTTTTTTTTACTCAATTGGACCATGTTGACGAAATTCCACTAGTTACATGTTTTGTGAAATGTATCAAATGCAAAGTTGAAAATAATGTAAATACTTAATGTTGGGACGGTTACAAAGAGCAGGTACGTTTTTTTACATTCTTGCACACACATAATGGCTATCTTTTGTCATTTATTGGCATATTGGAGTTAGCACTTTCATATGCCAATAAAATGTCCGCATATTCCGCATTGGTAAATTGAGCCATTTTAAACCACAACAAAGTCTTAACAAAACGTCTGATAATAACAAAAAGTGACAAACAACAAAAAAACTTAACAAAATCACAAACGTTAATAACGTTAACGTTTTTTTTTTGTTTTCGTTAATTTCACTTTGCTGTGTTTGTGATTTTGTTAAGTTTTTTTGTTGTTTATCACTTTTTGTTATTATCAGACGTTTTGTTAAGACTTTGTTGTGGTTTAAAATGGCTCAATTTACCAATGCGGAATATGCGGACATTTTATTGGCATATGAAAGTGCTAACTCCAATATGCCAATAAATGACAAAAGATAGCCATTATGTGTGTGCAAGAATGTAAAAAAACGTACCTGCTCTTTGTAACCGTCCCAACAGTAAGTATTTACATTATTTTCAACTTTGCATTTGATACATTTCACAAAACATGTAACTAGTGGAATTTCGTCAACATGGTCCAATTGAGTAAAAAAAATTAACAACTCCGGTTACAAAAAAGATACCGAAACAAATTACATACCATTCAAAAGCCTAAGCTTTAGAGATGTTTTAAAAAAAACAGAAGCCTTCCAGCCCCATTATTTTTTTTTTTAATGCATCGCAAAGTTGACTTTTAAATTTTTGTTCAACTTTTTTTTCAAGTTCGGGGGCCCACATTTTTGTTTTTAGCAATAACTTGAAACAAACTTAATTTTTTTTAGAGCCGACAATCTTATAAAAGTCTATTAAAAAAAAGATTTTGGAGCTAGCTTTAAAAAACAAAAAGTTACATGTGTTCAAAGGTATAAAAATGGCAAAATTTCTAAAAAAAGGAAAAAAAATCCTGTAAAAAAAATTACAAGTCCTAGATTTTTTTTAATTCTCAAAATAGGTGGGAGGCGACCCCACCTATCCCCCATTTTCGTATTTTCAACCGTCTGCCGAAGACACTGTATATCTAAATATTCTGTGAATATTTCAAGCGTCTACCTGTTGCCGTCATCAATATCGAGCAAAAAATCATGTTTGTTGTATGGGAGCCCCCCTTAAATATTTGTTTTATTTTAATTTAACTATTTATTTTTAAAGTGAATATATAACTAAATATTCTGTGAATATTTCAAGCATCTACCTGTTGCCGTCATCAATATCGAGCAAAAAAATCACGTTTGTTGTATGGGACCCACCTTAAATATTTATATTATTCTGTTTTTTTTTAGCAGCAACAGAAATACATCATCTGTAGCTATCACGGTCCTTGAAATACAGCCTAGTGACAGACGGACAGCGAAGTCTCAGTAATAGGGTCCCATTTTTACCCTATGTCCTGTTTTAACCCTAATCTATTCATACCTCTGTTTGGTTATTAACATGGAACAAGATGTGGTCTATCCGTTTGCCTTCCGGACAGTTTTTCACTTCCTTAGGATCGGAGTAGCTGTTGTTAGCGTTATTGCATGTCCCCGACGCTTTAGCTATGGATGGATTGGTGCTCTCACATTTCAGGTTAAATGGATCTTCAAGTTGTGGCAGTTGCGTTACCAATCTGCAATGGATATCAGATAAAAGTTACTTTATCTTGAGATTTACTCAGATATTGAAATGTTTGTTCCACATATTGCCATAAGATTTAATTTGAATAAACTCAAGATTAAATAAATTGAAGGCCAGATGGATTACTAAATAGACCAAGTATATTAGTAGATTATTTACCTACGGCGCTAACAACTATTTCAAAAGGCGTTTCTTTGAATCCAGAGCCCAGCAAGGGATTCAAAGTAGAATCTTGAACGTATTTACCTATGAAGCTAACAACTATTTCAAAAGGTGTTTCTTTGAATCTAGAGCCCAGCGAGGGATTCAAAGTAGAATCTTGAACACAGCCAGGGAATCAAAATAGAATCCTGAGCGCAGCCAGGGATTCAGAGTTAAATCCAGAGCGTAGCCAGGGATTCAAACTACGTCACACGAGTTTTAAATAGTGTCGCTCCCGTGGTGGACACTACTTTTATCACCCTCGATGTGAAAATCCACATACCAAACTGAAATAACTTTTAGTCCCTAGGGATTAAAGAGCTGTTTTGGTCCCTGTTTAAGAAGAAGCAACCAGCTCTTTTTGAATAGATTTGATAGAAAAGTAATTTTGAATACCTATATGACAAGTCTCCAGGAGCAGTATTCAAGTCTCCAGCAAGTATTGAAACGTCTGCAGGTGCAGTGGTCAACTTTATAAATTCGGCCGTCGAATATGCTTGTAGCACTCGGTGGGCTAGGTAGATGTCATCTTGATGATATTCAGCGTGCAGCTGCAAATAATTATACAGCTACTAAAATGTATAATCATCATCATCATATCAGCCGAAGGACATCCACTACTGGACATAGGCCTCCCCCAAGGATTTTTATGACGACCGATTCTGCCCACATCCTGCGGCTTCCCGCGACCTTCACCAGGTCATCGGTCCACCGAGTGGGAAGCCTGCTTACGCTACGCTTTCCGGTGCGCGGTCGCCACTCGATAACATTACTGCCCCAGCGGCCATCTGCTACTTAAGTTTAGCAATTCTGAGAGCTATGTCGGTTACTTTGGTTCTCCTACGGATCTCCTCGTTTCTGATTCGATCACGCAGAGAAACTCCGAGCATGGGCCACGCTCCATTGCCCTTTGGATGACCTTGAGTCTTCTTATGAGGCCCATAGTAAGCGACATAAAATGTATATGTTACAGTTATAACCAATTCTTAGTTACAATTCGTTTTCACTAGTTGAAACCAGTTTTTATTACTAAATGCATTTGTTAAAACTAGAATTTCTATTGGTAGGGATATGTGGAAATGGACAGTGCACATATCCCTACCGGTAGAAGTAAAAAACCGATGATTTATTTTTCTGCTAAGCATTCTGCTACCCTGAGCGGCATACTGTATGCTAAGGGGTTGACTGTATAATCAATCAATCAAACCTGACCGACCTAACATCACTCGCTTTGCTCGCTCATTAAAAATTGTTACTGTTCATTTCCACATATCCCTACCGGTAGAAATGAATCTACTAAAACGTGTAGGTACTTATCGCAACCAGTAGCGATAGCTCGGTAGGGGTAAGTGTACCAGGGTGTTCTCATTCCAGTTTTAACAAAGGCATATAGTCAAAACTAGTTCTAACTAGGGAAAACGCATTCTATCTAAAAACTGGTTTTAACTGTAGCATCATCATATCAACTCATATATACGTCCCCACCGTGGGGCTCGAGCCTACCCTGAATGAGGGCGATAGGGCCTTAGTCGACCACGCGGGCCCAGTGCGGGTTGGTCAACTTCACACACAACCTTCGTTTCTTTGCAGATGTGTGCAGGTTTCCTCACGATGTTTTCCTTCATCGTAAGAGCGTCGGATAAACGTACACATGAGATCGAAATTCGAAAACACATGGGTCACATTGGTACGTGGCAGGACTCGAACCTCGACCTCCCGGATAGGAGGTAGCGGCCCTTGCCGTTGCGCCCCGACGCTCTTACCTGTTGCATATACAAATAATATTAACAAGTAATCCAAAGAAGTTTAACGCATACACGTTACACCTTACTACTTAAAAGTGGGACCAAAAATGATCTGTGTGCGTAATTTCATGTTTTTTTTATTTATGGAATAGCTAGCTGCGTAACTTGACGTTGCCCGGGTTAGAATACATCGCACGTTTAATGGCATGAGGCGTTTATTAGGCACCAATTATCCTAACTCAGATATTACACATTCCTTTCGTTCTGCAATCCCGCCGAACTCCGTACTGCCTCACAAACTACTGCCTTACATACACACACACACACACACACACACACATAAAACATTCCTATTGCACATACAAACTTGAACTATTGATTTTATGTATTTATTAGTTTTACTATAAATAATGTTTTAAATTGTCGTTTAAATTTTTGTGCTACAGTGACTTGTTACTTGGTTCTTTTTGTGTCAATGATTTGGTGGGATGAGCATTATTACCTATCCTATAACACAGGGTTTTCCCTTTTTTAGGAGGTAAAATCTTCACCCATTGTTTTATTTTGTCAGCTATGTACTTGAATAAATAATATTTATTTATTTATTTAAACTCTATTCTACACCACACCACACTAAACTACACTACGCATGTATGGGAAAATTAATTTTCTTTTCTTCCTTTTTTTTCGATGTTTTAATAGTTATTCTGCTATTCTGGTTCCAGACAAATCCAAGTAGGGTAGGGTTGTGTAGTTTAGGGTAGGGTAGGATAGTGTGAGGTGGAACTAAGTTCGCCGGGATAGCTATATACTAGGAGTTAACGACAAATTTGGTAACGATAACGGAAATGGATAAACTTAGGTTGAGAGGATAAATAAAACTACCCTACCCTACCTATATACATATATGAATAAAATGAAACGCGTTATTCCCCTGTAATATGCAATGTTATCGCACTTTTTTATATATATTTGTTTATACGAAGGCAATTCAACAAATATTTAGCCTACAAAAGAAAAACGAAAATTTTAAGAAAGTAGATATTTAAGAGACATAGTCTCCTTTCAATTCAATACACTTGGCCCAGCGATGCTCCAACTTTTTTAACCCGTCCAAAAAATACGATTTCCCGAGGTCTTCAAAATAGGTCTCTGTGGCGGCAATGACCTCATCATTCGACCCAAATCTTTTGCCGGCGAGTGATTTTTTCAGATTTGGGAACAAGAAGAAGTCACAGGGAGCCAAATCCGGAGAATACGGTGGATGGGGCAGCAATTCGTAGCGCAATTCGATCAATTAGGCCATGACGACGGCGGAGGTGTGAGCTGGCGCGTTGTCGTGGTGGAAATCGTGGTTGCCAAATGGGGCCGTTTTTTTTTTCAATTCGGCGTCAAATCGGCCCAATAAGTCGGAATAGTAGAGACCCGTGATTGTTTTACCTTTCTCGAGGTAATCGATGTAGATCACACCTTGTGAGTCCCAAAAAACACTGGCCATCACCTTTCCGGCCGATTGAACACTCTTCGCCTTCTTTGGAGCTCGTTCGCCGGGTAAAGTCCACTGTTTCGACTGTTCCTTGGTCTCTGGTGTGTACCAGTGAACCCATGTTTCGTCGACGGTCACAAAACGACGCAAGAACTCCGCCGGATTGCGTTGAAACAGCGCCAAACATGTCGCCGATGTGGTCTCACGGTTGCACTTGTTGTCTGGTGTGAGCAAACGCGGCACCCATCGCGCCGATAACTTTTTCATACCCAGTTTTTCGTGCAGAATATGACGCAGTCCCTTCTGCGATGCCTACAGTCTCAGCTAACTCGCGAATCTTCAATCGCCGGTCTGCCAAGACGAGATCGTGGATTTTTTTTACGTTTTCCTCCGTAGTAGCCGTTTTCGGTGCACCTGGGCGTGGCTCATCAAAAACCGACGTGCGGTCACGAGCAAACTCGTTGAACCAATTTTTGACGGTCGCCATCGAAGGAGAAGAGTCACCGTACACAGCATCCAAGCGCTCTTTGATTTCGCTGCGCGTTTTCCATTCCAAAAACAAGAATCTAATCACTGAACGATATTGTTCTTGTTACATTTTTGTAAAACCGACCGACATGCTTGCTTCCAAAGGCTGTCAAAACAAACAAATGGAGGGAAAAGATTGAAAACTTCTTAGTAGACTTCAAAAAGTATTTACTGCACGATAGTAAAACTCTTTTGTAACAACAGCGCCATCGGGCGGCGAGGCTAAGTAATAATTGAATGCCCCTCGTATAATCAGAATATATTAAATAAGACCCACGCGCAAAAAAAATACCAAAACAGCATTTCATAGTCCCCTATTTTCTCCTCCAAAACTTGAGCAATATTGTTTTCAAAACTAATCAAATAAACGCTTTATGTATGCCTTTTCATTTTTTTGTTAACATGCGTATTATTTTTTTGGTTGGTGTCTGAAAAGGACGTTTCAATTGGGCAATTTTCTCAGTTTTAGAAGTCTTCTACTTCTTTATTATAATTAGAATATGGAAAAAAAACATAGAGGCATGACCATGGTTTGATGGAAAAAACATTTTTGCTCTATTGTCATTATCCAGGGAGGAAACAGGGGACTACGTTTGTATGGAAAAAAATGGCGCCCGCGTTTCATCTAAATCAATATTACTCACATGCGTGCAGTAGACATTGACAAGGCTATTGTTGCATTTCAAACGGCACAAACCAACTCCCTTGCCACCAAACCAATCGCCGTGATGTACTTTATGGATGTATCCATTGAGAGGCCATTGGTGGAAGAACACGTCTTGGATTGGAAACTTGCTGAACACGCACAGGCCGGATCCCAGGACACCACTCCAAGGATAAAATGAAATTTAAAATTAAACACTATAGCAAGCAGCTGAATGTAACACTGTTACCTGATTTTGGCACAGAGATAGCTCAAAATGTATTTAAAAACATATTACAGTTTATATGAAATTTACAGACTGCATTCCCTGGAAATACCGTAAAATTTCCACGACGACCGGTTCTGCGCTGACCACATCCAGTGGCTTCCCGCGACTTTCACCAAGTCATCGGTCCACCGAGTGGGAGGCCTACGCTACGTTTTCCGGTGCGCGGTCGCCACTCGTAAACTTTTGCCCCAACGGCCAACTGTTCTACGAGCTATGTGCCCTGCCCACTACCACTTAAGTTTAGCAATTCTGAGAGCTATGTCGGTTACTTTGGTTCTTCTACAGATCTCCTCACTTCTGAATCGATCATGCAGAACCGGTCGCCTATTTCCAGCAGTGGATGTCCTTCGGCTGATATGATGATGACCTAAAAATACCTTAATTTATACTATGTCAGTCTTTTGCAAAATTAGTACCTATAGTACTAGTGAAGGCATACTGAATGTATACCTTATTTAATTTTTTTAAGCATTTTCCTGCAACCTTCACCAGATCGTCGGTCCGTCCTAGCTACGCTTTCCAGTGCACAGTCGCCACTCGAGAACTTTACCCCAATGGCCGTCTATTATGATTAGTAATAGGCGAGCAACTTATAGCTGATTTGCCTGTATCTGTATAGGTGTTTCAAAAATAGTTCAAGTCCACACTGAGGTACACTTCACTGAATTGGATTTTCTTTGCACCATTTGTCCAGTCTGTTTGCGTAAGTAGCATAAGTAAAATTATTTTACCTGTAAAAATAATGTGAGTAAGGCAGCACAGATTTCAAGCAGCTTTTAAAGTACAAATAGTCCTCTTCGCTCCATATCTCTTGAAGACACACAATATTATGTGCGCTGTGCTCTAAGTATATAACTATTGCCTTTATTCTCTCTTTACGGTTCGCAGATACCATTGGTATACACCTAGAACATTTCAATTAAGTCAATTATGTTCATTGCAGTGGGTATGTACACAAATCTAAATAACTTTTACAGGTTCACTGCCGGCCATGCACCGGTGCATTGAAAGTGGTTCAAACGAGAAGCCGAACTCGCACCAGTGCGTTTCATTAGTTAAGTAAATTCCATATTCAGTATGAGGCCCGCACTGGGTGTGCCCAGTATGTAGGCTGGCATTGCGCTTGAATTTTTGAACTATTTTTTTTAAGTATGTATTCTATCATACTCAAAGTTAATTGAAACTAATACAGCATACGGTCGGGCAACCCAGCAGTGAACCTGTTAAACTAGATGATTATACTCACCAACAGTTCAATGTGAAAATGTTCAGTGTGACCTCTTTGGAGTTCTAAAACAATACACTTTAATAAGCATGTATTGTGTATTTTGCTAGTTAATAAGTTTGTTCATTTTGTATATTTGATGTGCAATAAAGGATATTTATCTTATCTTATTATCAAATATTGTATGTTTTATATCAGTAAGTATAAATGTTCTATTTACCTTGCCAGGGACTTTTATGCAGTCGTGTACACAGTCAATATCTTCAGAATACATTGTCCACAAAACTCAATCAACCCAATTTCAGGATATTAAAGTATAACTTTAGTCATGACTCTAGAATAGAAAAAGTGATGATATGGTTTTAACATGGTATAAAATATTACGTTCTATGGAACGAGGATATCACGAGGATGGATTTAAGGTGGATACTCACTTCTCTTTTAATAATTTAGGCTTACTTAACTATATCGCGGTATGCTGGACGCTCGCTCAGCTGTTAACATCACGTCTTCGCTTCGTTAGAACCCTACTTAGTCTGTGGTCACGTCACTGAAGATGTAATCCTGTGATGTAATCACTAATCACTACACCTACTACGTTTTTTACGTCACTCCATTTTGTTACATTCATTTTGACGACGTTTTTGAGCTGAGCGCCGTCAGATTGCAGCCAAAGAGAATAAATCTAATACCACAGTCTAATACACTACGTTAAAGCTGTAACAGACGTTCGAATATGGTCCGCTCCGCACCGCGAGTCGCGACCTTGGTGTGCTCCGGACACAGATCTACTAATTCAATAGATTAAACACAAATTAAAATAAACCTGCGACGATTTTGCTGTGCTGCTTACGCAAACTAACCCTCCATATGAGAAAAGGAGATGACTCTATTCTTGTCAGTATGCCGATTTCATGCCCCGTACAGCCCTAAATGTCAAACTCTGGCCACCAGGGATGTGCCGTACAGATTTAATCGATATCGAAAGAACCCAAAAGCTGGCAGCTACCATAATTTAGCTATGGGCATGTTTTATCCTTACTATTCCTTACTTATTATTTATTATATCAGCTCATATACGTCCCCACCGAGGGGCTCGAGCCTACCCTGAATCAGGGCGATTAGGCCTTAGTCGACCACGCGGGCCCAGTGCGGGTTGGTCGACTTCACACACAACCTTCGAGTTTCTTCGCAGGCCTGTGCAGGTTTCCTCGATGTGTTTTTGAAAAACTCATTGGTACTATTCCTTAATATATATATATAAGGTCTCACAAAATTAGCTGAAACTATTTTAACTGGTGCTTCTACCCATGACACTGAACAACTTTCCCCATGGAACCCATAGTCAAATCTCAAAAAAAATTTTGAACTTCCCATACTAAGTTGGCTGAACAGCTAATTGAGTTAGTATGGGAGAGCTAATTTTTTTTTTGCGATTTGACTATGGGTTCCATGGGGAAAGTTGTTCAGTTTCATGGGTAGACGCACCAGTTAAAATAGTTTCAGCTAATTTTGTTACACCTTATATATACAGGGTGTAACATAAAGGTGTGGTGATACTTTAAGGTGGGCTTGTACCCATCAAACTGAACAACTTTCTCCATGGAACCCATAGTCAAATCGCAAAAAAAAAATTGGCTCTCCCATACTAAGTTGGCTGATCAGCTGATCGAGTTAGTATGGGAGAGCCATTTTTTTTTTTTGCGATTTGACTATGGGTTCCATGGAGAAAGTTGTTCAGTTTGATGGGTACAAGCCCACCTTAAAGTATCACCACACCTTTCTCCATGGAACCCATAGTCAAATCGCAAAAAAAAAAATGGCTCTCCCATACTAACTCGATCAGCTGATCAGCCAACTTAGTATGGGAAGTTCAAATTTTATTTTGCGATTTGACTATGGGTTCCATGGAGAAAGTTGTTCAGTTTGATGGGTACAAGCCCACCTTAAAGTATCAACACACCTTTATGTTACACCCTGTATATATATATATATATAAATAGGGCTATTCTGATTAGAAGTCCTCAACCAATTCTATACAAAAAAAACACTTCAGTCCGTAGCTCCGTTGCGACGCTGACGTGCGCGAGCACGGAAATGAGTTTTCCCCAGATCCCTCGGGAACCATGTAAGGATTTGCTAATTAGTAAATTATTTCATTTCCCACCCCCTCAGCCATCTCTGTGCAAAAAATCACAGCAATCCATTGTTCCGTTGCAATGTTAAAGAAACTAACAAATAAAAGAGTATATTTTCAGTTCCCTCAGGAACTGCATCGGACTATGCTATGCTATTTTCACGGGATAAAAAGTAGCCTATGTCCGTCAGACTACCTGCATGCCAAATTTCATCAAGATTCGTTAAGGTGTTGAAGCGTGAAAAGGTAACAAACAAACACATTTTCACATTTATAATATTACTAGCTTTTGCCCGCGGCTTCGCCCGCGTGGACATTGTTTTTATGACTGTCTTAGAGGGTGCGCAGTGCGCGAGCCGCAAGCGGCTCGCGAGCGTGGACATGTATATTCTCCAGATCACTCGGGAACTATGTCAGGATATGTGGCACTGGAGAAAATCCATGTCCACGCTCGCGAGCCGCTTGCGGCTCGCGCACCGCGCACCCTCTAAGACAGTCATAAAAACAATGTCCACGCGGGCGAAGCCGCGGGCAAAAGCTAGTATATATATATAATATATAATAATATTATAAATGTGTAAGCGTGGATGTTTGTTACGCTTTCACGCAAAAACTACTTGACGAATAATCATGAAATTTTGTACACATATTCTGGGAGGTACTAGAAGTAACCTAGGGTACTTTTTATTAAAACTAAAATTAAAAAAAAATTGACAACAAATATCAACATTTTGCTACTTTAGCGCCATCTAACATGGGAAATGACGTGATTTACTAATAAGCATATCCTGACATAGTTCGCGAGTGATCTGGAGAATACTCATGTCCACGCTCGCGAGCCGCTTGCGGCTCGCGCACTGCGCACCCTCTAAGACAGTCATAAAAACGAGCAAAAGCTTATAATTGTGAAAATGTGTTTGTTTGTTACCTTTTCACGCTTCAACGCCTTGACCAATCTTTATGAAATTTTGCATGCAGGTAGCCTGTGTCACGGGGAAGGACATAGGCTACTTTTTATCCCGGGAAAATAGCATAATCTGATGCAGTTCCTGAGGGAACTGAAAAATTACTCGATTGTTGTGATTTCTTGCACAGAGATGGTTAAGTAGTTGGGAAACGACATAATTTACTAATCACCCTTAAAGACAGTCATTAAAACAGAGTCCACGCGGGTGAAGCCGCTGGAAAAACCTAGTCATTAATAATTATTGTAAACATAATTCAACCGTTATCATTATGTACATGCCAAGTGAATGTAAATTAATGTGAATGAGGTGAAAAATAGTTACACCAACTGTGAGGTGGGTGTGACATACGCAAATACATAATATAGAAGTAGTCGATTTTGATAACTGAAATGACTACTTATTACTGTAATATATTAATTTACATTAGGGACGTGAGGTAAAATGATAAAATTACCGAGTTCTAGTTATAAAAGTATTTATATTTCTATAAAAAAACAAAGTAGTTTTTTTTTACACAAAAATCAAAAGTAATTAGGAACTATGACTTACTATCTAAAAAACTGAGATATTTTGACAACTGTGCACACGAAATTAAAAAAATACATCTGTCTAATATAATTTAGCTAAAAGATAACATAAAATCAACAAAAAATATTCTAATAACTTATTTTATGAGGTCGTGACTAATGACAGTTCGTAAATTGTATGTTATAAATATCATAATGAAAAAACATGAATCTCTCAATTTTAACCAGTATTTATTAAGTAAAATAAGACTTATTCCAAGAACATTAGAACTAGTTTTGCAAAGCACCAGTACAATACGTTATCAACTTTCTTATATAATACTGTGAACAAAAAAACTTAATATCTACCCTATGACTTACTATGAATGCAAAAAAACACGTGATTGAATGGCTAAAAATTCTAAACTATGAAGAGGTAGAAGATCTACTTACACACATATCCTAATTACAATTGCAAATTTACTCCCTCACTATCTCTTTCCTTGATGCACGCACACACACATACATATACACAAACACTCAGACGCGAGCTCGCGCCTTCTTTATATATAATTTAAATTTAATTATTATATGTATCCATGTTTTTGGTAAAGATGGGCGAATACTTCTGACACAGGCAGTTATTAACATTTCTTAAAAGAAGTATTCAGAAACTGTAAACTATTTTGTAAATTGAATGATGTTATAAACAATATTTTTTTTATAAGTACAAAAATCAACAATATTTAGGAACTATGACTTACTATCTAAAAAACAGATATTTTGACTACTGTGCACACAAAATTAAAAAATATATCTGTGTAATATAATTTAGCTTCAATATAACATAAAGTCAACATAAAACATTCTAATAACTTCATTTATGAGGTCGCATATTACGTACCCGCTGTGTTTTCGCAAGTGTAGTTCACTAGATAATGTTTAAATATATTAAAAAATCCCTTAAAATCACTCCTCGCGGCACCCCCTCCGGCTACCGAGCCAGCCGAGTTCCAGGAATCGCGGAGTTTAGAAATATTTAGTGTTTTATGAATTGATGGTTATGAGATACCCGACCTCATCCACGCCGGGTTGCCATGATGCCAAGGGCTTAACCAAATGAAGATAAAAAACCGGCTAAGTGCGATTCCGATAAGCACTCTGAGGGTTCCGTACCACCACGTCTCCACACAACTACATAGTATAACGAAATGATACCTATTCACATTACAATCAAAAGACATCAACGCGAGCGACAAATGTATGCTTTTTTTGTCACTCAGTTCGGACTTCTTAGCGCAAGTACGACTCACACTTGCCCAATTTTTATTATTTGTTGTGTTACTTCAGTATTAGTACTATAATCACACCAAGTATCACGCTTTTAATGTATTACCGTTTTTACAATAGAGCTAAATCAAAAACCTCTAAAGACCTATAAAAAAACACATTTCTTTGTATGGAGACCCCCTTTTTTTCTCCATTTTTTAAATCTTTTTTTCTGGTTTGGCAATGCGCCCTTCCTGCACTGCAATAATGGTACTCGTTGTCGTAGTCTCATCTAATAATCCCTGAAGGCAAAATTTAAACTTGTCAATTACTTCAATCAATGCAAAAATGTGAATGTGCGTTTATCGAATTAATCGTAACACCAATTTCACAAGACCTCTCGGTAATACATTGTCTAATATACTATCTACTACTTATGCTGGACTATGGTTTTTAGTTTTTTGGGAAAACTATGACATAAAAACGTACTTAAATAAACTCATATTAATACTTTACACCTTAATATACATATATATGTACTTAAATAATTTAATAAGCTCTTTGCAGTGAAACACTGCAAATCGCTCATTATTTATACGTATGTATCTTATTTGTAAAATAATTAGCCTAAATAATTAAAAATGCTACCCAAAGACATTATTCCACGCGGACGAAATCGCGGGCACAGACAGTATGATCCTTTCTAATATTATAAAAGCGAAAGTTTGTATGGATGTATGGATGTTTGTTACTCTTTCACGCCATAACAGATAAACGGATCTGGATGAAATTTGGTAGGTAGACAGATGCGGACCTGGATTAACATATAGGCTACTTTTTTCCACGCTCGCGAGTCACGTGTGGCTCGCACACTGCGCACCTTCGAACACAGTCATGAAACTATGTTCACGCGAGCGAAGCCGTTGGCAAAAGCTAGTATAATATATAACAATGTCGAATTCAAACTTTCTACGTAAAACAGTATCTGAGAAAAACGGGCGTGACAAACGGACAAATGGACGCGTAAGTAACCTTGTATGGGTTCTGTTTTTCCATAAGGAAAGTATACAACCCTAAAAGTCATTAGCTTACCATTGTTGCGGTTGCTTGTGGCGTAGGCAGGCAAGTGGCATTAATGCTATTTGGATCGCCAGCTATATGTGGCATGGAATGCTGAAAAAAAATCAAACTTTCTATGTTAAAAAGTATCTGAGAAAAATGGGCGTGACAGACGGACGGATAGACGCGTAAGTGATCTTGTAAGGGTTCTGCTTTTTCTTTTGAGGTATGTGAGTGTGGTTGCAGTTGGTTGTGGCGTAGGAAGAAAATTGGCATTATTGTCATTTGGTTGGCTAGCTACATGTGACATGGAATATAGAAAAACTTTGAAGTACGATAAAATGTAAACAAAACAGAAATTTTAATGACTATACGAGTATGTAGACTGAAAAATCGAGCACGTGTGATGTTGTCAAAGGCTTACCGTGGTTGTGGTTTCTTGTGGCATAGGCAGCAAAGTGTCATTTACAAGATACAGCTCTTCGAAGACTCATGGGAAGGTCAGAACCTAACTGACCTACGAATCTTCACAGATGGATCTAAAACTGGAGAAGGAACCGGCTGCGGGGTCTTCTCAGAAGATTTAAACATAAGGATAGCCAGACCACTCGGTGCGTACAACACAGTCTTTCAGGCAGAATGTATGGGCATCATTCTGGCTGCCAATGCAGTCACCGCTAGAAGGGTACGGAACTAAAGTCGACGCCATAATTCGAGAGACAACTTTGACAATTCGTTTTGCACAAGTGTTGCCATAGTTAGGGTAGTGCTGTTCGTATCGATATTTAAAAAAATACGGCTTTGGATACCAGTGCTATTTAACCATTAATTACTTAATATTTTACATTATAATGTAAGATATAAACATAGGAAGTGCAAATACTAACCAACGACGATTATTAAAGTCGTTTGTTTTGATTGGCCTCACCGCTATACGTATATTTGAGCGAATTATATTATGGCCGGCATCAAGTGCGATAACCAAGGTAGCACTACGACACTCCATACAAAGTGACAAGACGCATGCAATTACAAATTGCATCTCTTTCTAACATTGATAGGGTTGACACTTGTGTAATATTACTGATTGAGATGGAAATAGGATTACGGAGTAGATTGAGATACTAAGAAAATTTATTATTAAATGATGCCGGGAAATATTTCATACAATTCTTGAGCCAGAATTTATGTAGCTAGTCGGTCGGCGGCGGCGCGACGATGATGTGGACAAAGTATGCAGTATGCAGGTAGCTGAAGATAAACATAACGCGTTGCGTACTTGTCAATGTCAACCGTAGTGCGACAGATTTCGTAATCCCTACTAATATTATAAATGTGAAAGTAACTCTGTCTGTCTGTTACGCTTTCCCGCAAAAACTACTGAACGGATTTGGCTGAAATTTGGTAGGTAGACAGATTAGGACCTGAATTCAGACATAGGCTACTTTTTACCACGCTCGCGAGCCGCTTGCGGCTCGCGCACTGCGCACCCTCGAAAAGTCATAGAAACGTTGTCCACGCGGGTGAAACCGCGGGAAACAGCTAGTAATAAATAAATAAGGTTAAAATACGGGATTAAACCTTTAATTTTAACGGTTTAAACCTGTCCGTAAATGTTTATAGGTGTGCGTGAACTCTTGATAGGGTTGGATGCAGGTAGCAGGTAGCCAGCAGCATTAGTAGTATCTTTGAAAGTACGATCTCCACCGACAGGACGGCACGGCAACGGATTTTTAACCTGTCAATATTACAAAGCCAGGCAGATTCCACGTCACTCAGTACACAATAAACATTCGAATTAAAATAAAAAACAACCTTTTTTGAAGTCAGGTGAAACCATAAACTTTGAGCTAGAAATATACTTATAAATAACTATTAAGTCAATATTATGCAATCTATGCCGCGTCCCGAAACAATTATTTTGAACTTATTTTGAACGAAATTCTCGTGTTTTGGAACGCGGCATAGGTCATAATATGACCTTGACATGTTTGTGCTTTTTTAGAAATATCAAATTTTAAACCCCCTCATTATATTCCCGAGTATAGATCTCAATCACAGTCTCTAAGCGAAACCGGTTGTCGAAACTAATTGATTTTGTGGAACAAGTTTGTATTTGAGTAATCTATACTGAGGTTGGCGTTTTACTACGAAAAACGCCAATTGCAACAACAATATTCCCGAATTTGATCAAAAGTTCCGACTTAACAAACCATATAGTCGAGTCGATACTGTCTATCGATATCGGCCACATCACTATTTAATTTCGTCTAACCCTGGTAACCCTTTATCTGTCACTTACTTGTCAAACTTGTCTCTCGAATTATGGCGTCGACTTTACTCTATCCGTATCCTCTCAGATAGTCGAGCAGTTCTACTGGCCCTGCAAAGTAATGTCATTACTTCAGGGCTAATATACGAGTGTCACCAAAGACTGACGGAGGTATGTCACCACAGCAACGTAACTCTGCAGTGGATTAAGGGACACAGCTGTTCACGAGGAAACGACGCAGCCGACGAACTAGCCAGAAGAGGGTCAGAACTCGTAGCTGTGGGACCGGAACCCATCTTACCCCTCCCCACAGGCTGGTTCAGATCAACTCTGCGGCAGCGCACTAGGTCAGAACATAACCGGTATTGGACAGGACTTGATACCTGCCGTCAGGCGAGACTGGCCCTACCACAGACTAACCATGGCCTGGCTAGGAAGGTCCTGAGGTTGGGTAGACTCCAGCTCCGACAGGTAACAGCAGTCATCACTGGACACGGTTACTTTAACAAACATCTTTTCACCCTAGGAATTACGGACAGCCCACTGTGCCGCGCGTGCATGGAGGCCGAAGAGACAGCTGCCCATATCCTTCTGGATTGCAAAGAGGTGGCAGCATACAGGGCCTAGTTGCCTAGGCCAAGTTGGACGACTATTACTCCTAAACTAAAAAAGCCTACTTAGCTGTGATAGTTTTCCCTTTAAATTGATTATATATCCTACTATTTACATTTTTTTCCACATGTCCTGAAATAGAAGTGTAGCTAGTATTTATTATGATTTTGTAAAAAAAAGTTATAATACAGTAAGTGCTCGAATTGTGGAGAAAACTTCCTTCGATTTTTTACTCTACCACTTCATTAATTTATATACCCTTGCCAAATTACAGCTTTCTAGTACCTACTAAAAGTCTCTGACTTAGCTAAGCCAGGGGGGACATTGCGAAACTGTAAGGGTTCTTCTTAAAGGGTTAATCTTTGTTGACTACGGAACCCTAAAAATAGAAAGCATGTGCTATATTATTGTCAAGAAATTTACCGTGGTTGTGTTTGATTGTAGCCTAGGCACAAAAGGCTCACTACAACTTCTAGATTCGCTTTCTTTTAACATCGGGAAATCCTGAAAAAAAGTTTATTTAACATTGAGATACCATAGTTAAAAATAAACAAAAAAGTAGTGTTAATTGAAAAACTGGTCAAGAGCGCAAGTAGGAGTCACACAAACAGGGTTCCGTATCAAAATTTTTGTGACCGGTATAACAAGACCTCTAATTACATACATTGTCTCACATAATCACAATGCTTTTATTTATTTTTTGAAAATCTATGATAATATCGATATTCCAGGCAGTTTTCAAGTAATCTGTGATCTAAGTTGTAGTAAACTGTATTAATTTCAAAATTTTGGCTTCAGCGGTTTTGAGTGCGAATAGTGTTTTGGCAGATATTTTGAGCAATATCTCCAAAACAAACAAAGGTAAAATTTGGAAGAAATACTATATGAATGCTTAGTAGTAACCTTTTTTAAACGACACTCAACACGTAAGGGTTCATATATTTTTTTGTGATCACCAAACTTGCCACCTCCTAAATTCCCCAAAAAATATTTTTATTGTTGCAAAATGTGTGGGTTAAAACTATAGTTACGTCAAATTTTAACTTTCTGCGTTAAACAGTCGGTGAGAAAAACAAGCGTGACGGACGGATGGACGGACACGTGACTGGTCTTATAAGGGTTTGGTTTTTCCTTGTGAGGTACGGAACCCTAAAAATGGAACGCATGTGTCATGTTCTTGTCAGATGCTTACCATGGTTATGGTTGCTTGTGGCATAGATGAAAAAGTGTCATTAGTAATACTTGGTTTCGTAGCCCCATGTAAGATCGTAAAATCCTGAAAAAAAATATCAAACTTTAAAACGAGATAAAATAATAAACAGAAATGATATAAGTAAATGTAGTGTCTTGTATGCATAGAAAGTATGTGCGGATAAAACAGTGATGTAAGAAAAACTCGAAAAACGTTAGATGTATCTTTCTATGATGTTGTCAAGGGTTTACCAATTGTGAATAATAATAATAATAAGATATTAAAACTCAAATTTTCATATTCTCATTCATCAAGTTTCATGCGCCCCATATTTTCCAAGTTCACTTGTTAGCATGTACGTGGTAGTTGAGTGTGTTTTATGTGTGTATGTCCTCTTGGATCATCAAGACCCATAAAGCGTTATTTTATTCTTTTTAAGGCAAATAAAAATGTGGATTTTAGTTTATTTAATGCAAAATTCCACCCAGAACGAACAAATAAAAACATGTTAATAGTTGATGTCCTCTGACATCTGTACTATGAATTCTTACAAAAATATGCCACCTACATACTATGCCACTGGTCACATACCTATCAATCCATACATTTTAACCGGCATCCCAGTATATTCTTAGGAGTTGTATCAATCCATACATTTTAGCCGGCATCCCAGTATATTCTTAGGAGTTGTATCAATCCATACATTTTAGCTGGCATCCCAGTATATTCTTGGGAGTTGTATCAATCCATACATTTTAGCCAGCATCCCAGTATATTCTTATGAGTTGTATCAATCCATACATTTTAGCCAGCATCCCAGTATATTCTTAGGAGTTGTATGACAAAGCCCCGAGCTGAATGTATGTTTTCTATAGCCATATTCAAATGGTAAATTTTTATTTCAATCCCTCACAGGACAGGCATTGCTTAATATGCGGTCAGCAGTCAGGTCAAAGCGAACACAGCGTCATGACCACAGACCGCATCCAGTGTGACAAGTCCTTCAGTGTTGGGGACAGCGTATACACATATCAAATATTGTAAATATCTGTCATGGCAATTGACATTTTATATTCATTTGAGCATAAAAAACTCTGTTGAAATAAAAACTAAAATTGTAATCTATAATTTATACTATAAAGTTCCTTACCACAACTGCTGTCTTATCGGGTAAATTCAAAGTGGGTGCGGCATCTTCTCGTACTTGCAATAAGTTTCCTCGTACAAAGCACTCGGGGCTGAAGTGTCTTGAGCACAATCTCCAAGATTTTTTATGCTGCTTCTCATTTTTGCTAATGGCGTCAAACCACCGCTAGCGAAATTGATCACTTTGGGGGAACCTTAAAGAAAATAATTAAAATGTAAGATACCATTACTATTACTAAGGTAGGCCTTTGTCCAGCGGTGGACGCCTTTCAGCTGATATGATGACTAAGTGACGCACATGTCACCATAATTTTCACGTCACTAGTAACCTAAAAACAGTTTTGTTTATTTTTATAATTTTTGTTTTTATTTTCACTCTTAACATTATAGTTTCATTTAGATTTGTAAAATGAGCCTTCATGAAAGTCTTGTCTCATTGATATCGAAACATTTCGTGGTTCATTTAACGAGAAAACGTATTTCTTTTACTCACGTGTGGAAACTGCTATTATCACTCGAGTTTTCTCTATTTCTCGAATGAGATTTGCAACCACGCACAATGCACGACATTCTCCATGTATTGTTCACTATTCCACAACCAAAAATAAACACTTAACTATTTCTTTAAGATTGTTTGAAACCTTTTTCGTCCGACTAGGCACCATATGACCGACGCAAATGACAACGCAACAAAATTTAAAAGGACTCCGAATGCTTGTTACCCTTTGGGCTAAAAGTGCCTTCTTTATTTGGTAGCTTGGACAGATATCCATAGTTAATAGTTATCCAATTGACAATTAGGGTGGTACGGTTTGACGTCATCAATGTTTAATCTATTTAATTAGTAGATCTGTGGCTCCGGACCATATTCGATGGTATGTTCAGCCACAGATTACTAAATAGTTACTTGTTCAGCGGTCCGGCGCACATTATTATTATTGCCAGTGCGCTCGGTTCGATGATTTTTCCACAGGATTTGGTGCGGTCCGCACCAAGTTCGGTCGTGTGGCCGAACCACCGCACCGTTCAGCGCTTTAATCGCAATTCTACCTACGAGTGAGACACACGTTTTCAATGGCATCAGACCTACAAGCCGTGAATTTTACGGAAAAAACTCAAAACATCAACTTATGCTAAGATTTATGCGAAAATCTTCAACATCAAGGTCTTTTATAAGTTGAATATGACTGTACGATTCTCTGTTTTTTAAATAGAATTTTGCCCATTCTTTTCTCTTCATTTGATAGGTGCACTTGCTACGACGGATGCCGCAAGTAACGCGATTTTAGCTTGTTTAGATAAAGTTGGAGGCATGTCGACGTGATCACTATCCGGAAAGCACTGGACCGTCTTTGGTACGGAGCGGTGGTGTGGCGTGTCGAGCGCACCGTACCGGTCCGTCGGTTCGGCCGCACCATATTCGAACGTCTGTTAATACTATTATTATTATTTTTCTTCGCCCTTTTAGGGCAGGCTAAGGCTCATTGGCCATACCGCCTAGTCTTCAGTATATGTTTTTCAGTAGTATTCACTTGTAGAATTCACGTCTTCAGTAATTTTCAGTAGTTTCTTCACGTTCACATCATATTATTGTCTATAAACTAACCTAACCTACATACTCTAGCAAAATGATAGCACTTTTGCTAAAGCTTGCTCGGACTTCTTGTGGGAACTCGAAACACAGTATACACACTTTTATTTCATTATCCTACACAAGAAACACTTATAATAATATGATCCTTCGCTGATAAATACACTATCAATATTATACATCAAAAACCACTAATTGTAATTTTTCGGATAATAAAAGAAAAATGACAAACTGAACGCTACAAATTCCCGCCAAAAAGTTTTATTACTATTATATTGCAAAGGGTGGATTGTTTTTTTTTTCTTCGCCCTTTTAGGGCAGGCTAAGGCTCATTGGCCATACCGCCTAGTCTTCAGTATATGTTTTTCAGTAGTATTAATTTGTAGAATTCACGTCTTCAGTAATTTTCAGTATATTATTCAGCTAATGTAGTATTTTTCTCCTTTTCAGTCTTCAAGATCACTTTTTCTTCACGTTCACATCATTGTCTATAAACTAACCTAACCTAAATACTCTAGCAAAATGATAGCACTTTTGCTAAAGCTTGCTCGGACTTCTTGTGGGAACTCGAAACACAGTATACACACTTTTATTTCATTATCCTACACAAGAAACACATAAATGATACTTTGCTGATAAATACACTATCAATATTATACATCAAAAACCACTAAATGCAATTTTTCGGATAATAAAAGAAAAAATGATAAACTGAACGCTACAAATTCCTGCCAAAAAGTCGCAGTGTATTGCAGATTGCTTGGTTGGTTAAAATATATTAATGTCTCTGGGTACAAGCCCTTTTGAGACAATCTTCATTTTTCGTTTTCATTTATTTTTGGATTTGAAATGCTAGTGCCAGTGCATTACAAATAATCTCTGGAGTTCTTGACAGTATTTGCAGCAGCCACATACTGAGTTGGAACAACCGGCCACAGTCTATAAAACTGCACCCAGTGGAAGTCGGGTCTTCACGTCCTTCTTCATTTTATTTTCTTGTTCTCCACATTGCTCACGTTCACCAGACGATTTTCTTCAAAATACACCACTTTTTGAAACAGAACTCTAGCAGTGCAAAACAATGCAAAAGCAATAAAATTAAACTACGAATGCCTTCACCACAAATCCCTCCAAAAAACTCCCGTCAGTGTTGCCAAATCACAGTCAAAAATACTGTGTTACTAGGCTCAAAAGGTGTACCCTTAAAAAAGGAAAAAAAAGGTAATATGTGGTGTTTCTTTAAAATCACTAATGCCAATTTAAAATGTTTGTTTGAAAATTCTCAAAATTGATTACAGTGGACAGCATGAAAATACAGTATATCTACCGTAATTACGGTGTACTTGGGATCACTGCAGCCCGTAGATGCTGTACCGAAAAACATAGTTTGTTATATTCCTTTGCCGTACAGTATGTATTGTTACTTTATATAATAATATTTTTTAATCTTTAGTATTGTCCACCCCATCATTAAAAACTTTAGTTTGTTATATTCTCGTTGCCATCATGTAACATGCTCAATGACTGTAGGTATTAAACTCTCTTTGCTCAGTTGAGCTGGATGTACCCAATACCCAAAGAGCATTAGGTTGTCACACACGGGAGCTACACTATAAGATATTTAATTATATTTATTTAAGACCAGATATTTAACAATATTAAATACTACAACGTGATTAGTGAGTCCGCTTTGTTCGTAGGCCCACCCCTTTTTCTCCCCTCCTTTGGGTACGGACAGAATATCAGCGCTATGGATTTAGTAATAATAAAACCACAGCACCATGCTGAGTCTTGGACCTTTTCGACATAAAATTTAATTTTAGTTTTATTTTTTAGCTAGTTTATTTATATTAAGTACCTAATACTGTAATTATTTTGCTGTTTATTTTTTGCCGAATAAACTTCATTTCTTTCTTTCTTTGTATATCACTCTTCATAGAAATCAATGAGAGTATACACACGGGGCAGATAATATACATTTCATCGTCGTCTATCTGCCCTCATCCATCTTCGGCATCATCGTCACTTCGTCAAAGTCGGCTTCGTCCTCTGACGAACTGTCTAGTAAGTCCAATAGCGAACTTGTGGCGGCAACTGCAGTAACCCACCACTGAACCTTAATACAAGCGAAGTGAGGACAAAAGAAATACTACAACTAGAACGCGCTATTAGAAGTTCTTCAGCGTTGAATATATATACAAGATACCAATCATCACGATTGGTCCACGGCCGGACCCCAGGCATACCACCTCGCCTGGCGGAGATATCTCCCTTTGCTCTCTTCGAGTAGAAACGCACCGTTCCTAAAAACTCATTTTTTTAATCACCTGTATAAGACGTTTTAGGTGTAGCTCATTCAAAGACTCGTAACAGAATGTTGGGTTTTCATATAATATAGTATTGCTCCCGTGTGTGACAGCTTTTAAGCACCAAGTGCAAATTGGGTTTTCACGTTTTCCTTCATTTTATTTTCTTGTCCTTCACATTGCTCACGTGCAACAGACGATTTTCTCCAGAACGTACCAATGCGTTCACCACAAATCCAAAAACAACCATAGATACTGGTGGTGAGAAATCAGTGATGCCAGAATGGGGGGAATCCCCCCAAATTTGCTTTTTTAGTACGTGGGACAAAAATTGGGGGATGATATTTTTTGGGGGATGTTTGGAGGGAAGAAAACTGGGTTGGATGTAGGGTATTGGGTTTTTTATTACCAAACTGTAGTCTGGGAAAAGCCAATAAAAAAATGGTGATTGAAAATTTAAAAACTGAACACGAGTAAACCACGAACTATTATTTACACGGACGAAAGCACAATTTTGCACACAATGATAGCCGAGTGGCTCTGAAGTTGATCCGCACCCCTTCGCCCCGCGCATCGTTCGCGTCTCGGTGTCGGTCACTTTTTTCGGATGAACAGTTTTTTTTCCCGCCAATAGCCATTATTGTCTTTCCTTAACAGTAGTGATTAAATCACATCCTATCCTTGGTGTTTGAAGATAAAGGCACTATCATAACAAAAATATGCAATACACAGAAAAGAGTGGAAAAGCGATCAATATTTATAGGTTCGTAATTCAGTATAAATTTTTTGTACTTATTGATTTATTTATTTAACAGTTTATTGTACACAGGATACATAAAATACAGATTTTAAATATAACGGTTAAACAAAGGGTACAGCTTATATATTAAATGAAATCATGTCTTTCCAAAGGTTTTTTTTATATATATTTGTATCTCTGAATATGGTACCACTTGGATGTCTAAGCACTAGCACCATCGATTTTGGGAATTTTTCTTTAAAACCTTGATTTTGTTAGAACCCAAAACAGTCATCTGGCAAAACTCCCCATTCAATCAAAAAGTTGTCCACGGTCACGAATAAATTAAAAAAAATATATCAAAAAGTTGAGTTTTGTTGGCGGGATTTATGGTAATGTTGCCAAATATACAGATTTATCGGTATCTATACAGATTTTTAACATGACCTACTGATTTCAATTTAAGATTCTTGATTATTGAAAGTGGCACCTTTTTACACAGATTGCTCTTAAGTGGTTTAACCATGTCGTAGCGGCGGTACAAGTACCATAGAGTACCCATCAAACAGTAGGGAATATGTACTAATTAAATTATGTTTCATATGCGGAACGTCAAATTTTGTTTTTGTTTTTTTTATTCACAATTGGTAAGCCCTTGGCATCATCTCACTCACCTGATGGTAAGTGACAATGATGCCGAAGATGGAAGCGGGCTTACCAAGATTCCCCAACGCAATGGAGAAACGGCTATCTTATCTTCATGCCGGAACACATCAATGTTGTTAACACTGATATTTGGCGGCAAGATTTAGATAAGATGGTGGTAGCTAGCCAGGCGGGCTTAGAAAATGCCCTACCACCAACCAAACCGAGTCTTAAGTTGACCCCACTGGGAATCGAACCCGCTACCTCCTGGTGTGAAGCGAATGGACTAACCATTACGCCACGGGGGCGGTTAAAATATCGTTCGTTCATTTATTAGAGTTCCGAAGTCAAACTAGGAACCCTTATAGTTTCGCCACGTCTGTCTTCTGTCTGTTCGTCTTAGCGGCATGTCACAGCAGTTTTACTCAAAGACTATAAAGATAAAATTTGGCAAGTTTATACAAATACAGAGTGTGTAACAAAATCGGTGTAGGACCCGTTAACTGGGGATTCAACTCATCATACCTTACAACTTTCCCCAAGGAACCCATCGAAAATTCTCAAAAAAAACTTTGAAACCTCTATACAAAAATGCACAAATATGGTCGATCAGTTGCTTGATTTATATGAAGAGTAAATTTTTTTTTGCGATTTCTGTAAAGTCATAGAACGAAAGTTGTTTAGTATGATGACTAGAGCCCCAGTTAACGGGATCTACACCAGTTTTGTTACACCTGTATATGACCTCAAGGCACAGATCAGTTACTTCATAACAGATATTGCACGTCCTTAAAAAACGGAAGTACCTACGCATTTATTCACCAACTCTTTCCACTGTCGGACAATACACGGAAACATGGGTATTAAGGCGTACGACTTAGCGGTTATAACTGCGTGCACGGGCGGCGCGCAAACAACCGACTGACGATGTCTGCTCGACCGAGTGACGGGGCCTGCCTAAGGCAACAACGTTATTGAATATTTGTATAAGTCCCCTACATGGAAAGTACGTAAAGAAAACGTACAAAAACATCATCATCATATCAACCGAAAATCGTCTACTGCTGGACAAAGGCCTCCCCCAAGGATTTCCACGACGATCGGTCCTGCTCAGCCCGCATTCACCGGCTTCCCGCGATCTTCACCAGGTCGTCGGTCCCCCGCTTGGGAGGCCTGCCTACGCTACGTTTTAGGTGCGCGGTCGCCACTCGAGCACTTTACTGCCCCATCGGCCATCTGTTCTACGAGCTATGTGCCCCGCCCACTGCCACTTCAGTTTAGCGATTCTGTGAGCTCTGTCAGTTACTTTGGTTCTCTTGCGGATATCCTCGTTTCCGATTCGATCACGCAGAGAAACTCTCAGTTCCGTGACATGGTCGCTTACTATGGGCCTCATAAGAAGGCTCAAGGTCACCCAAAGGGCAATGGAGCATGCTATGCTCGGAGTTTATCTGCGTGATCGAATCAGAAACGAGGAGATCCGCAAGAGAACCAAAGTAACTGACAGAGCTCACAAAATCGCTAAACTGAAGTGGCAAGTCATCACTGGCAACACACACTGGTCAAAGACCTTAGTCTTGAAACACTGCGGTATTTGGAACGTGAAGATATTGCGAAGCTTCCCGAACGCTGTCCAGCCGAGTAGAATTCGTCGATTGATCTTTCTTGAAGTTGGACCTACCTAGCTGGACTGTTTGTCCCAGGTATACATATTCGTCAACAACTTCCAGAGTACAGTCTCCAACCTTTAGAGGGGTGGGTGCGACACGGACATTTAACATTATTTTCGTCTTGTCCATGTTCATTTTAAGACCCACTTGTTGAGACTTTACTGAGGCCATCGAGCATGGTGCTTAGGTCTTCCATAGTCTCAGCCATGACCACGATATCGTCAGCGAATCGGAGGTGGGTTATATACTCGCCTTTGATATTCATGCCGAGTCCACCCCAGTCCAGAAGCTTAAAAACAAAAACATAGTCAATTAAACTAATCTGTATGTTTAACTTTGTTTTTCATTTTTTTTGTTACCCGAATAATTACATTTCATGGTTTTTGGTGCTTAATATTGATAGTGTATTATTTAGCAAAGTAAAAATGTTTTTATTATGTAGAAGATGATGAAATCAAAGTTTGTATGCTGTGGTTTAAGTTCCCACAAGAAGTCCAGGAAAGCTTCAGCAAGTGCTATCATTTTGCTAGACTCTAGACGCTAGTGTGTAGGTTAGGTCAGGTTGTAAGTAGTGCTAGTGATAAAGTTGACAATGATGGGTGATACATACTGAAAACTGTGAAAGATGTGAAAATTATGAATTCGGCAGAAGGACTTGCTTCCATAGCCAAAAAAAATATGCTTTAAGCACTTTTAGGTCTATGGATGGAACATCTCAATCCAAGTTGTCATTTATGCCTAGTTTACACCAAGGAGTATGTTTACACGTGATGTAGGTAGCAAAGTAATCAAGTTAATTTTAAAATAAAAGTAAGTTAAAAGTGGTCGAGCGTTTACACGTGTAAAGTGAATAAGTAGTAAGTGATTTAGTAGTTAAACTAAATTTTAAGTTAAAATTTAGTTGAATATGGAGTTTATACGTACTTAATTATAATTTAGTAGCAGGCCACGCCCACCGGGGCATGCGCGCGGTGCGGGAGTAGAGGCTACTTAATCGAAAATTAGATTCGATTCTATTGTAGTTGTCAACTTATCTATAAAATCATTCACTTACAACTTATGAGTTAAAAGCTCTTTAGAAATTATTTACACTCACACAGTTATTTATTTAAAATTTAGTTAACTCTTTCGCTACTTAATACGTGTAAACTAGGCATTACTTTTGGGTGAATGGATACTTACCTAATTAAATCAGACAAAGATGGATATTTGTATACTTAATGTACTTCTAATTTAAGGCATCTAAGAAACTATAGTATTGATAAACATTGTATTTATAATAAATTAATGGACAAAAATAAAGCTATAATTCTCGTAACATCATCATTACAGCTCATATACGTCCCCACCGAGGGGCTCGAGCCTACCCTGAATCAGGGCGAACATAATAAATAATTACCTAATAATTAATCATTAAAAAGAGGCAAATCTACTTCGACTTCTATCAGTTCTGATGTTTCTGCTTCTGTTGGTTCTAAATCCACTTCTGGTGATTCTGGTTGTGTTGACTTTTCCGTTTCGGCTAGTTGGGGTCCCCGAGGCACCTTGGGCGGGCGCGGGGGTCGGGGCTTTTTGAGGCCCGCCAACTTTAGCGCGACTGAACCTTTGGGCTGTCCTTTGTCTTTTCTTGGTTTCCGCCCAGTGGCCCTGGTCTTTACAATCCTGGGTTTTGGCTCAGTCAAGTGAATCTTTACAACGTGTTCATTCATCTTCGCCTTAAAAACAATAAAAATATATACATATTGCAAATGGTTAAATTTTAAATTAAGTAAGGGTAAATTAACCGCTTCCGTGGCGTAGTCGCAAATCTACTGGCTTCACATCAGGAGGTCGTGGGTTCGATTCCCGGCAGGGTTTAACTTTGTAAAACTTTATTTGGTTGGTGGTAGGACATTTTCTAAGCCTACCTGGTTAGCAACCACGATCTTATCTAAGTATTGCCGCCAAACATTATTATTAACAGCATGGATGTGTTCCGGCATGAATATAAAAAAAACCAGTTCCCCATTGTGTTGAGGAAATTGGTAAGCCCGCTTCCATCTTCGGCATCATCGTCACGTAAGCTTAGTTCGAACTACGTTACAGTGGCAAGTAGTTTAGTCACTAAATGACTTCTTAGTGGCCGAAAATCGTTTGCACTATGGTCATGGTCATGAGCTTGATCCCCCCTTAAAAGGTTGGACGTAAAATTGTTTAGTTTCATTAGATTATCCCCTCTAAAGGTATTTTAGAAAAACGGAAAGCTGTTCAGTTTCATGAGCTTAATCCAGACCGGAGAGTTGTTCAGTTTCATTAGCTTAATCCCCCATATAGGTATTTCACAAGGACAGAAAGTTGTTCAATTTCATGAGCTTGATACTTAATCCCCCTTAAAAGGTATTTCAGAAGGAAGAAAAGATAATCGGTTTCATGAGCTTAACCCCTCTTAACAGGTAAGTTGTTTAGTTATATCAGCCTACTAATAGTCTCTCTTAAAATGTATTTCAGAACGATGAAAAGTTCAGTTTTATAAGCTTAATCCCCCCTCATAAGGTGTTTCATGAGCTTAATCCCCACAGATTTGAACAGAACCATCCGCATGTCTCCATATTTTACTCAGATTTTCTTGATACAAGCAAAAAGTAGCGCCATCTAACATAACTCGTACGAACTAGCGTGGGTGAGAGTTAGCGTCAGTATCGCGTTAAAAGAACCTTGGTAGAAAAATCAGTTTTTTTTTTACAAGAAAAAATACAATGTAAGGTTACTTAAGGATGATACGATATCCCATATTTCTTAAGGGGGGATCCCTTAAAAGGTTGGACGTAAAATTGTTTAGTTTCATTAGATTATCCCCTCTTTAAAGGTATTTTAGAAAAACGGAAAGCTGTTCAGTTTCATGAGCTTAATCCAGACCGGAGAGTTGTTCAGTTTCATTAGCTTAATCCCCCATATAGGTATTTCACAAGGACAGAAAGTTGTTCAATTTCATGAGCTTGATACTTCATCCCCCTTAAAAGGTATTTCAGAAGGAAAAAAAGATAATCGGTTTCATGAGCTTAACCCCTCTTAACAGGTAAGTTGTTTAGATAAATCAGCCTACTAATAGTCTCTCTTAAAATGTATTTCAGAACGATGAAAAGTTCAGTTTTATAAGCTTAATCCCCCCTCATAAGGTGTTTCATATGCTTAATCCCCACAGATTTGAACACAAGCATCCGCATGTCTCCATATTTTACTCAGATTTTCTTGATACAAGCAAAAAGTAGCGCCATCTAACATAACTCGTACGAACTAGCGTGGGCGAGAGTTGGCGTCAGTACCGCGTTAAAAGAACCTTGGTAGAAAAATCAGTTTTTTTTACAAGAAAAAATACAATGTAAGGTTACTTAAGGATGATACGATATCCCATATTTCTTTTTAGCCTTTCTTTCATGATTTTTACAGCCTCTAATAACACAATAAGGCATTTTTATATGGAATATCTTTCCACCGCACTGTACAATTTCCCGTAGACGACTGAGTCGCGAGTGTGCGAAACTTTCGATTTTCGCACCAATTCTTTGGGAGCATTAGTCGCGCCCGTTGGCCGGGTCCTTACGCCAGTAATATATAAGTCAATGTTAATCCCCCTCAAAAGGTATTTCAGAAGGACGAAAAGTTGTATAGTTTAATGAGCTTAATCCCCTCTTTCAAGGTATTTCAGAAGCACCCCATCTCCGTCGTCGTGTGAATAATGATTACACTAACTTTCCGTCCTTCTGAAATACCTTTTAAGGGGGGATCCCTTAAAAGGTATTACAGAAGGATGGAAAGTTGTTTAGTTTAATGAGCTTAATCCCCTCTTTAAAGGTATTTCAGAAGCGCCCCATCTACGTCGTCGTGTAAATAATGTTTACACTAACTTTCCGTCCTACTGAAATACCTTTTAAGGGGGGACCCTTAAAAGATAATCAGAAGCACGGAAAGTTATTTAGTTTAATGAACTTAATCTCCTCTTAAAATAATTCGTCGTGTGAATAATGTTTACCCTACCTTAGTTGATAACTTCGCACCGCACATGCTGCAATCGTGGGTCACTTTCATGTGGTTTATAGTGATATGATGTTTCAAACTACTTCTCCTCGCATACGATCTGAAAGCAAAAGTTCACAAGTTCAAAATCGCTCTCAGCGATAAGACCGCCTTAATTGTACGTCTCTTAGTTTTTAATTAAATTTTGTAAATGTATTTAGTTATGTTGATGTACAATAAAGAGTTATTTGAGTTTGAGTTCACTAACTTACAATTCGATTACAATGTTTATAATTTTTTTATTCACAATTGGTAAGCCCTTGGCATCATCTCACCTGATGGTAAGTGACGATGATGCCGAAGATGGAAACGGGCTTCTCAAGATTCCCCAACGCAATGAGGAAATGGCTATCTTATCTTCAAGCCGGAACACATGAATGTTGTTAGCTTGATGTTTGACGGCAAGACTTGATAAGATGGTGGTAGCTAGCCAGGAGGGCTCATAAAATGCCCTTCCACCAACCAAACCGAATCTTACAAAGTTAGACACCGCCGGGAATCGAACCCGCGACCTCCTGATGTGAAGCTCATTGACTTAACCATTACGCCACGGAGGCGGTTTGCAGTTAGTATCTACTAATATTCTAAAGAGGTAAAGTTTGGATGGAGGAGAAAATCTACGCAACTACTTATCATCATATTACCTAAATTGTTTCAACACTACGAGTATTTAGAATGGACCTTCAGGATCAACATAGGCTAAAAATGCAACTCGCGCACCGCGCACCCTCTATATCCCCGTGGGCAACAGCTCTTGGTTCTTGTAGACGTTTACCTATACAGGGTGTAATAAAATTGGTGTAGCTCCCGTTAGCTGGGGCTTCTGCTTATCATACTGAGCTACTTTTGTTCTATGACTTTGTTGAAATCGCAAAAAAATATTAAACTCTTCATACAAATCGATCAGCTGAACCAATTTTCATTTGTGTAAAGGGTAATTATTTTTTAAGAATTGAGTATGGGTTCCTTGGAGAAAGTTGTTCAGTATGATGAGCAGAAAGAACCCCTAGTGCACGGGTTGTACACCAATTCAGTTACACCCTGCATACAGTATGTTTTTTTTTATTGGGACAGTATGAAAAAAATACTATTTTTATATAAGATCGGTACGGGGAATTTGACTTAGGTACCATTTTATTATTATTATAACAGCTCATAAACGTCCCCACCGAGGGGCTCGAGCCTACCCTGAATCAGGGCGATTAGGCCTTAGTCGACCACGCGGGCCCAGTGCGGGTTGGTCGACTTCACACACAACCTGCGAGTTTCTCCGCAGGCGTGTGCAGGTTTCCTCACGATGTTTTCCTTCACCGTTAAAGCAATCGGTAAGTATATGTACGTAAGTTTTTTTTTGAAAAACTCATTGGTACATTGGCCGTTCAGATTTGAACCCGGCACCTCTGGTTAGATAGACCGAGTCGTTACCGGTTGAGCCACCGACGCTTTTTAGGTACCATTAGGTTTTTTTAATGGAAACAAATTTGGCTGAGTTATATTTTTGGTCAAACGGCGTGAGTTGTACCTAAAAACTTAAAAAAATATGTATATGTTACGTAGAACTTATAAAAATATGTATATTATACGTAGAACTTATAAAAATATGTATATTTTACGTAGATCAAGTCTGTTGCATATAAGGATCATTCCATGGTATCGGAGAAAAAACAGCAGATGTCAGTCGAATAAAATGATTTTCATACATTTTGTATGAAAATAAATCTAAAAGTTTTTTTGCAAATAATGCCATTAGATCCTGTACTCGATAAGCATCAAAAGACTAAAAATCATGAGTTATGTTTAGAGTAATAGAAAAGTCAAAATTCGCAAAAAAAATGTAGTACAGTCTCATCTATACAGGCTGACTTTTAATTAGTTCTTGATAACAAAAGATATGCATGTATTCGTGATTACTTACAACTTTCCCAAAGAAACTATGTCAAATAAAATAAAAAAATTAGTCCTCGATTATTAATTCGGCAAAAACACGGCAAAAATGTACCCAGGACCAAAATTATTTTTTTCATATTAGACATATAGTTTCTTTGGGAAAGTTGTTTGTTATCACGAGTACATTCAGATCCTTTGCTATCAAGAACTAATTAATTGTAAATTTACAGATGTCTATTACATGTGTTGTTTTAGTTGGACACTCGTGCACTACCAGCTTTATGCTTTTGTCTCCAAACACTGGGTTGTCTAGAAGAAATCGCTTTGAGCGATAAGACCGCCCAAATTGTTGCGCTACAGGACGCTCAAAGATTTTGTTTCTTTAAATTTTTAAGTTATAGTTTTGAAGTGTGTACATTGTGTTTATTTTTAATTCGTGTGTACAATAAAGAGTATTTTTCTTAATCTTCTCTTCCATACCTTCACAAAATGTATGGCAAAAATCTTTAATTGCAGTGCCACGTTTAAAAATAAAATAAAATCCCTCCATGCCATGGCCCATGCATAACGCTGGAACACAATGTATAACAAATCAAACTGGAACAGCAATCAACGGTCCCGCCGCGACCGCAAGACTTCGCGTGACTTTGTTATTGCTTCCATCACGCAAGCGCAAGCCGCACTTGGACTCAGTTATTTTGTCAATGGTGTGTAACTACAGTAACTAAAAAAAACTAGTATAGATGGCAATAGTAAGTTAAATCATGATGAATAACCTAAATATTTCCACTTATGGTAATAACTTAAGGAATTCGCGTTGTTCGCTTTTGCGTTCCATTACAAAATAATGCATTTTCTAAGGGGCTACTACCCCCAGCTAAGAAGCGCCGCCATCAGTTAAAGGGAGGTAGGGGGAGGGGGTCCCCTTAAGGCTAGCCACGGAACACAGATGAGAGATTAAAAATATCTTAGGCGAAAAATTAGTCGTAAGTAACACTTATCATATGTAAATATAGCATAGGTGTTACATACGAGAAAACTTTTTTTTCTATTATAGGTAACATTTTTAAAGTTATTTAGCACAAGGGGTCGTTTTTTTACTATCAAGAGCACGTCATATTAATTTGTTTAATAGGCCAAAACCGGAATATCTGTTTCTGATTCGATCACACAGAGAAATTCTGAGCATAGCACGCTCCATTGCCCTTTGGGTGACCTTGAGCCTTCTTAATATGAGGCCCATAGTAAGCGACCATGTCTCAGTTTCGTATGTCATCACTGGCAACACACACTGGTCGAAGACTTGACTGTAAGGGCTTGCAATTATTGTAAATAAATAAATATTATTTAGTTACCGGGACAAGTGGCGAGTTCTAGTATCGGAGGCCAGGAAACACTTCGAGCCAGCCAGCTCGTTGAGCCAGTGGAGTAAGTAAGTAAGTATTTAGTTACTGGAGTTACCACCTTCAAAATGAATTATGATCGTTTGCTAAATTGCAAAAAAACTAACCTTGCAAATAAAAACTCCGGGAGTGCCAACAGAAGTGAAAACTTAAAGGGCGTGTACCCAGAGACGTTAACATATTCTTAAAAAAATCGGTTACGGTAAAGTTAACAGGGTGTTGGGTACGGTAACAGTAACTATGTCGCGAGTTCAATGGTTTTTTCCATCTCAAAAAAGCCCAACGCGCCTAATGAAGTTTTCAGTTCAAAAAATCTTACTTTGTTTCCATCACATATTCAATTTTTGATCAATCAAAATCCATCACAAAATAAGTCCATTAATGACGCTAAAACACTGTGACGTCACGCCTTGCTATTTCAAACATTTTAAGAACCAAATTTTATTTTTGTCAGACGAAAACAGTAATTCAAATGACTAGTAGTCAACATTCCTATTGTGTACGGTCAGCTGCAAGTCAGCACTAACCTTGGGCACTCTTCGAAAGGACACTGGAATGCTCCTGCAGGGTCATGTAGGTTCAAATGGTGAACTAAGTGACTTCTTTTTCTAAAACTCCTCCCGCAAGTGTCACAAATAAACTTATCTGGAATAAAAAAACGGTTTTTTTATTTACAATTTGTATGACCCTGGCATGACCTCACCTGATGGTAAGTGACGATGATGCCGAAGATGGAAGGGGCTTACCAAGAAGGCTATCTTATCTTCATTCTGGAACATACCAACGCTGTTAATATTGATGTTTAGCGGGCAAGAGATGAGATGATGATGATAATCAGGTGAGATGATGCCAAGGGCTTACCAATTGTGTGTAAAAAAAAGACAGATAATATGGTAGAAGCGAGCCAGGAGGGCTTACTTCCGCTAGCCGAACTGAGAGTATTAAACCCGTGACATCCTGATGTGAAGCAAGTGGATTAACCACTGCGACACAGAGGCGGTCGTCTTTGTCCAACTTACAACTCTGTCCCGATCATGAACTACGGTTCTACTGATATCACCAGTAGTGCTCATGGTACCTGGCCTCCTGGCTAATTGCCCTTTCAGGCCGGACCTTGAAGGAAATGTACTTAAATTTACCTATAAAATATAACCATAGTGTTTGTACTATTACATAACAGTTGTTCAATTAACATGCAAAAAATAAAAAAAATAAACAATTTAATTTTTTTTTATATAAAAAAAACCTTTTTTGTTAATGCGATACAAGTAATTTATAGATTTATGAGAAAACTGAGTATTTAATAAGGTTAAAACTTGTTTGTATTTTGAACACACGATCGTTTAAGCCTGGCCGGAAAGGGAGGACCATACAGTGAGCATTACCGTTGATGTGAGATGGTGTATGCGGTCACAGTATTACAATATAGCGGCGAACAGTAGTGCAACGAATGTACTTACGCAGAGCAACGGAAGAGTACTTGCGGGACAGCGGGCGGCGGGGAACAGCCTGCCAAGCTCCGCGAGTTTGGCAGGGCTGGCTACAGGCTAGTACTGCTAGTACCTACGCCGTGGCGGCATCGTGCGACATCAAAGGCGTTGCGCTACTGTAAGCCATATCATAATACTGTGATGTGGCGTAGGGGCAACGTTTAGCATTTTGTATGAATGGCAGTGTGTTAAGAGGTCTGTAACTTTTAAACAGTATTGGGCAGTTGGTTGAAAATTCCACAGAATAGGTATGTGTTATTGTATCATGAGGGGCACCCAAACACATAACAAAAAAAAATCGCCCATCTGCGAGTCGGACTCGCGCAAAGTCTACGCTTTTCAAAACAAATGTATATTTCAACAAAATTATATTTGCAGTTGGTATAGAACATTTTGTATGGAAAATCTATTAAGTTTTTTCAATTCCTGCACACCTTATGTTGGTTGACTAATACTCCTAAACTAACAAAGCCTACTTAGCCGTGATAGTTTTCCTTTTAAATCGATAATATGTCCTACTATTTACAATCTTTTTCATATGTCCTTAAATAGCGGTTTAGCTGGTGAGGGGGGACACACTTGACTCTAACAAATTTGGCACTTTAAAGATTAATATTTCGCAAACAGATATCTCAATCGAAAAATGGTTCTTGTAAATCGTCAGTAGTATTGAAAGAACTATTCAACGATACCCCACACGAAAGGGTACGTCAACAAAGAAAACTACCCCCTCTTTACATACACGGAAGTTACCCTATATTTTATTAATATTATGTTTACCCGTGCCGAATTACAGCTTACTAGTACTAATAGTCGTTGACTTCGGAACCCTAAAAAATAAGATGGGACCTATACAAGAAAAGTATTTATCCCTACGGAGGACCTCGTCTACTTTCCTATTTCGACTACTTTCCTACTTCGTCTACTTGTCTACTCCGTCTACTTTCCTACCTCGTTCACTTTCCTATCTCGTGCACTTGTCTACTCGTCTACTTTCCTACCTCCTTCGCTTTCCTATTTCGTCTACTTTTACTAAAGGTCGAATAGAATCGAATAGAATTATGAAAATATTCATTGAAATTGCAAAAAAAACATGCAGTAAAATTGAAATGACTTGCAATTTAGTCTTCTGAGATGGATTGAAGAGTGGACCAAGTATGAGAGTGGACGAGGTAGGAAAGTAAATGAAGTAGGAAGAGGACGACGTAGGAGAGTGGACGAGGTAGGACAAACAATTGGACAAAGCGCAATAGTGAACGAAGTAGGAAAGTAGTCGAAATAGGAAAGTAGACGAGGTTAAAAAATACCCCTCCGGAGGGAGGGATATTTTTTAACGTTTCTTGTTTTTGCTCTATCATAAAAACTGTAAATACATAACATCGTCAATTATGGTGTGATTATTACGCAGATATTACACTATAATATATACATGATCATAGATGTAGCCCAATGACAGCATGCTGTGAAATATGATCCTGCAAAGGCGTCAATGTACTAGATCTAGGATCATATATTTGACTTAGTGTATTCCAGGCCTTACTCAGGCGATGGGTCGACGAAATTAAGGCAATGGCGGGCGGTACTTGGTCATCACTACCCAGAGAAAAAGAAAAGTGGAGTCAGTTAAAGAAGGCCTTTGCTATAACAAAGCACACAGATATTACAACCAATGAAAGAACTAAAGAACCTAACCAATTGTGAAATATCTGACAGAAGGCTTATAATTATAATTATTATTACAGAGAAAACTCTAAAGTAAAATAACAAATAATAAAAACCGGCTAAGTGTGAGTGGTGCTCGCACTAAGGATCCCACACTGAATGAAAGATAAGAAAACATTTTCTTTTTATAAATGCATAACACAAAATATATTGTGTGGTGGTACAGATCCCTTGCGCGCGAGTACGACCCACAATTAGGCCACAATTAGGAATAAGTTAAGCACCTGGTGGGCCATGCATAGTTTTTTTGTGGTCTTTCAGCTGAACCCACTGGTCAAACTCCATGTGGCATAGCTCGCATTTGCGCTCCCTGTGGAACCTCATGTGCCGTTTCAACTCATAGTTAGTTACAAACTCAACGGAACACTTTTCACAACTGCAACAAATATTTTCTAGATTAGATTTGTATTTATTAGAGATGCAACGAATAGTGATATTGCCGAATACCGAATACCTAATATTCGGCGGCGTTTTCAACCGAATACCTAATATTCGGCCGCCTAATATCCAGAGTATTTCGCGCGGACAGGTCTCGACATGTCTCGGCGCGCCGCGTACCACGCTTAGGAGAGGGCAGTGTTTGGCTCATTACATTAGCCGTCCAAGTCTTGTCGCAACGCGCTGTGTTTTTATGCGATCACAAATGAATTGAGTTTATTTTGTCTGATATGTCTTCAGTTATATTTAAAAAGCCTCCTATTTGGAACTATTACGAAATTTTCAATGAAGATCCCAAGTTAGCTGTATGTTTGTTGTGTTAAATGAAGATCTCGCGTGGTGGAGAAGGAAAAAAAGCGAGTAAGTAAAATAATAATTTTATATTAGTGATGAGCAAAGCAAGACCAAGACCAAGACTTGGACAGTCTTGGTCTTGGTCTTGCTTATTCAGTCTTGGTCTTGCTCAAATTCGTCTAGTCTTGGTCTTGGTCTCGGTCTTGGTCTTGCTCACTCGGTCTTGGTCTTGGTCTTGCTGAAATACGCTTAGTCTTGGTCTTGCAATAAGGTCTTAACAAACATTTTTCAACAAATTTTTTCAACATTCCGTTACAAACTGACAATTCGACACGCCAACTACATTGTTCCGAGAAAAGCATATGTTAACGCTGTTACAAATATTTTATCTCATATAAACACTGTTAGTAAGAATTTTCGATTGAGTCTTGCGTATTTGGTCTTGGTCTTGCATAATCGGTCTTGGTATTGGTCTTGTTCTTGTTTATTCTGTCTTGGTCTTGGTCTTGCTAGACTAAGGATAGTATTGGTCTTGGTCTTGGTCTTGCTTTTTTGCAAGACCAAGACCAAGACTGCAAGACCAAGACCAATTTTACTCATCACTATTTTATATTATTTTACTTTTTTTTATATTTTTTTAAGTACCTACTACCTACCTAACGTACAATCAGCCTACGTGATGAAATTGCTTCTGTTCAGTTAGTGTTTTAAGTACGCTGCAGACTTGCTTTTTCATTCCATTTTCCCAGATATTCGGTATTCGGCCGAATATTGAACACTATTCGGTATTCGGCCGAATATGCCGAATAGCGAATAGTTGCCGAATATTCGTTGCATCTCTAGTATTTATAAATGTGAAAGTGCACTTTATCATCATCATCATATCAGCCGAAAAACGTTCACTGCTGGACAAAGGCCTCCCACAAGGACTTCCACGACAACCGGTACTGCGCTGCCCGCATCCATGGGCTTCCCGCGATCTTCACTAGGTCGTCGGTCCACCGCGTGGGAGGCCTGTCTACGCTACGTTTTCCGGTGCGCGGTCGCCACTCGAGAACATTACTACCCCAACGGCCATCTGTTCTAGGAGCTATGTGCCCGGCCCACTGCCACTTAGTTTAGCGATTTTGTGAGGTATGTCGGTTACTTTCAATAATTAACTATTCATTCTATTTTATTATTAATCCTATAATTTACTTACGTGAAAGCCTTTATGCCGGTGTGTTGATACATGTGCGCACTCAGCTGGGCTTTGTTCCGAAAGTCAATGTTGCATTCCTCACATCGGAACCAATTCCTATCCATGTGCACCACCTTCATGTGACGTTTCAGGTTTTGACGGTTCGAGAAAGTCTTCACGCAAACTGGACAGCTGCAGAAAAAGGGGAAAGACTTTGTCATACTTATTTTAAAAGCTTTTATTTAAATTGCAATGTTTGTACGTGTGTAAATATGTATGTATATTTGTTTAGTTCAAATCTTGCGAACGATTTTAGAGCAACTTCTAGAGGTCTAATTGATCTGAAATTTGGATGGAAGCCGTATTACCGGGAATACGGCTGATAAATTTGTTTGGTATTTTGAAGTTGATCTGATGATGAATTTGAATTTGGAAGTGGAATCATGGTCCCAGAATCTCGTCTTCTATTTTCAATAGAATTGTAGGAAATACAGACTTTTTTGAATTTCCAACCATGTATTTATATTCATTTGAGCATTTGGCTTTTGAGCATAAAAATTCTTTTTAAATAAAAGATTGTACCAAAACGCTTTTAGGTTTTTCGAAAATTATTATGTCACAGAGCGTAATGTCTTTTAATGGCTCAATAGAGAATGAAATCAAGTTACATTTCAATGATATAACAGAGAAAATCAAACAGAATAAAAATAAAAACTACACTATATCTGACTCACTCTCACTACAGCAACCTGAGTGGAGTATGCCATACGGCATACTCAAACTTGGGGCCTTTTACGTGACATAGAATTTACCTCTCTTTAATTCATGTGCAATAATTGATGCTCAATCAGGTTTCTTTAATAATTATAAGATGTAATAGCATGTAACACATTTTAGAAAAAATGTGCTGAGGAAGTTTGTTTTGGGCCTAAGTCTCGAATTTTTTTCTGAAAATCTTTGTCAGAAAATGTACAACCTGCTTAAAATAAAATAATTTTCATTTTCGTAATTTATATGCATAAATCCTATTATTTCATATTCATTTTATAAAATATCTTAAGGGTCCCCAGGAGGCTCGAGTTTCCACACAAACATAGTTCCGCTTTAATACAAAAACTACATGCCAGATTGAATCTAAACTTTGCGTGTATGTTGAGTAGACACCTATCAATGTTTGTAATTAGTTTTTATACTGTTTTTTTGAAACTAAACGAAGGCTTAAATTAGTTTTGTACAAAAAAATTGAAACTTCTCTTATTTTTTTCAATTTTATATTAGGACATTGAAAACTCATTACAGACATTGATATGTGTCTACTCAATATATTCTTAAAGTTTGCATTCCATCCGGCATGCAGTTTTTGTATTAACGCGGAACTACGTTTGTATGGAAACTTGAGCCTCCTGGGAACCCTGAATCTTTTAATGGTGTTGATTTTGTATAACACGGTAAAACTTATTTGACTAAACTAAGTTTGGCTAAACTAAATTTATAAATTCCGTCCTTGACTTTTCGAGACAGAAAGAAAAAGACAGGATTCGTAACTTTAGTTTAGCCCTGTCAAGTAAGTTAAATTGTGTTACATCGAATCGAAACCAATATAGACATTTACCTGTAAATAACGTCCTTTTCAGGAGAAGCATGTGCTGTATTTATGTGGCGATCCAAGTGGCTTTTGCTGAAGTAGGACTTTGAACAACCTGCTACAGAACAGACATGGGTTCTCTGAAATTAAAGTAAATATATTGTTTATGGGGCAGTATATTATGGTACAATATCCCAGTGTGTGAAATTTTAAAGCATGAAGATTTCATTGATATGGTTCTCATCAAGGAAGGAATGTATAAGTTCTAAGAGTATTACAAAACAATTTTTTCCATTATTAATACAGACATGTGGACATGTAGTCCCAGTTTCTCCTGTAACAGTCAAATAATTTTAAATATAAAAATATTTCTCAATGACATGATATTGTAACACATAATTTTTTTTTTGACAGTCAATAGGTTATATTTTTAACCCTATAGTGGTCGCGCATATGATCATACCATAAGAGGTCGCGTGGATGACAGGCGTCATCCATTTGCTTACAATTATTGAAAATAATATTATCAGTATTTAGTTTGTATTTATTTATTGAATATAATAAAAATTATTTATTTATTGAATATAATAAAAATTTAATTACTTACATAATAGAACAAAAAAAATAATGTTTTCTTAACAACTGGGAACACATAAATTCTACAAGCAAAGGTTTCATCATGCTCAACGCGACATCAGACAGAAGCTCTCGAGGCAAAATTCAACTCCACCTACAATTTCGATTTTCTCCTGACACGTTCAAGACACTCAAGCGCACAGCCGTTACTGACGTCACGAAGCGTACCATAGGCAATACTAAACTCGGCGCCAGCTATGTGGTGCCAAATAAAAAGCAAAAAACCCGTCAGTTTAATCAACGTGGATGACATATGACATCCGCGCGACCACTCTAGGGTTAATAAAAATTTTACCTACATTGGTGTCGATTCGGTGTAGCACGATTAAACTTATTTGACAGGAATAAACTAAATTTAAGCATTCTATCCTTGTCTTTTCGATACAGAAAGTAAAAGACAGAATGTGCAAATTTAGTTTAATCCTGTCAATTAAGTTAAGTCGTGTAACACCGAATCGACACCATTGAATAAAATATTTTGGCTTTCATTAAAAATGGTGTTTTTATTGTAAAAGGTAGTTAAATGCTAAGGGCCCACAAGATGAAAAGTGGCCACTACTAGCTACATGCGACTGTGGAATAAAGGGCACATACTAAGTCTTAACACTGTGCCAGGACAGATGAACGGACAGCTTATGCTTAGTAATTACATCCCAATACCTGCTACGAAACCCAAAAAAAATACTGAAAAATAAAATGAGAATGTTTCCACATGCTTTTAAATTAGGAAACTACATTGTGACATTTTAGCTACAGGCCTATGCTTTTATAGAAACCCTTGAGATCTGTCACAAATGCTTCTCTATCACTGTGATTCGACCTTGTAATAGTTTTCTGAAGACATATCCCCCAACCAATACTAGGGTTGACACTTCCACATTTAGGAATTATACAAACATTATCATCACATAAGCCAAAAGACATACACTATTGGACGAAAGCCTACCCCAGGGATTTCCACAAAGACTGATCCTGGCTTCCTGTAACTTTCACCAATATGTCACTCCACCAAGTGGGAGACTTGCCTATGCTACATCTTCCGGAGTGCAGTCGCCACTTGTGAACTTTACTACCTTAATGATCATATCTGTTCTACAATCTATGTGCACCGCTCACAGCCACTTAAGTTACGCAATTCTGTGAACTTCGTTAGTTACCTCAGTTCTCCTATGGATTACTTCATTACCTGAAGTACTCATTTCAGGTAATGAGGTGATCCATAGGAGAACCTCATTACAATGGCCAACCATGAAAATAATCAGTTGCCTGGTTGTGGAAACCTGCTCGCTCCTCACTATAACCACCTCATTTCAAACTCAATCACGTATGGGAACTCAGAGCAATGATTGCTCCATCACCTTTTGGTTTTACCCGATAGGTATAAAAAAAATATTTCTTATTAGAAGTAGGTATCTACATTTAAAGGAGCTTGGAGCTACATTATTAGTTACTTATTACTTGTGATCTATTACAAATACTATGATTCCAGCTTGTAGTGGTTTTCTGAACACCTACTTAGGTTCTCAAATGAATACAACCTATCTTTATATTTTTTAAAGAGAAAAAGAACAGACATAGTTCTTAGACCAGCAAAAACAATGGCCATTCTGTTGAACCTGATGGGCGGTCTTATCGCTGATAGCAATTTCCTTCAGACAACTTGTAAATCCCTTTGTAAAGATGAATATTTTAAAGTAAGTAATGAATGAGATAAAATAATTAAATTTACCTCTCTATTCAAGTCGACCGGGTTTGCCAGGTTTGCGTGAAGGTACAAATGGTGGGCCAATCGATATGGCCTGTAGAACACGGCCTCGCAGCCTTCATGAGGGCAGCGGTGTGGTTTTCCTTGCGAGTGCTCAATTAGCGCATTCTCAAAAGCTACGAGGTCTGGCTCGTAAGACATTATGAATAGGCATGGAATGTACACGATATAATTATTCTTTACAGAACTAAACGTTTTATTTCCTTGAAATCATCATTCCTTTTGGTATCACAATCTTGCTCAATACGCTCTAGCTCCGTAATTACACTGTCATTAAAACGCTCAACCAACCAACCAACACAACAACAAGAAAAGGAGAGGTGAACGGACGGACGTGACGGACAGACGCAAAGTGAATATAACAACTAATGGTTTTTTTTCACGGAAGGAGGTGGTCACACAGGATGTGGGTGGGAGGTGGTTGCGAATTTTTCTTGGCCATGGAAATGAGTCCTTCAGCCGAATTCGTAAATACTTTTCACTTTCTTCATTTGTTTTTTGGATTTGTAATGCTAGTGCCGGTGCATTAAAAATCTTCTCTGAAGTTCTTGACAGTATTTGCAGCAGCTGCATTCTGAGGTGGAACACCCAGTTGCTGTTGGGCGTCTATAAAACTGCACCCAGAGCAAGTTGGGTTCTCACGTCCTCCATCGTTTTATTTTCTTGTTCTCCACATTGCTCACGTGCACTAGACGATATTCTCCAAAATTCACCACTTCTTGAACAAAATCCCAGCAGAAAACAATGAAAAAACAACAAAATAAAACTACGAAAGCGTCCACCACAAATCCCGCCAAAAAACTCTTGACAATTACTGTTGTTGTGAATTTTCTTGGCCATGGAAACTAGTCCTTCAGCCGGATTCGTAAATAATTTTCACTTTCTTTATTTGTTTTTGGATTTGTAATGCTAGTGCCGGTGCATTACAAATCTTCACTGAAGTTCTTGACAGCATTTGCAGCAGCTGCATTCTGTGGTGGAACACCCAATTGCTGTTGGGCGTCTATAAAACTGAACCCAGAGCAAGTTGGGTTCTCACGTCCTCCTTCGTTTTATTTTCTTGTTCTCCACATTGGTCACGTGCACTAGACGATTTTCTCCAAAATACACCACTTCTTGAACAAAATCCCAGCAGAAAACAATGAAAAAACAACAAAATCAAACTACGAATGCGTCCACCACAAATCCCGCCAAAAAACTCCTCTAGACAATTACTTTTGCACAAGTGTTGCCATAGTCAGAGTAGTGCTGTTCGTATCGATATTTAAAAAAATACGGCTTTGGATACCAGTGCTATTTATCCATTAGTTACGGTGACATAAACAAACTAATTTAATATTTTACATTGCCATGTAAGATATAATTAAAGGAAGTGCAAATACTAACCAACAAGTATTATTTAAGTAGTTTGTTTTGATTGGCCTCACCTTGAATCCGCTATACGTATATTTGACCGAATGACATTATGGCCGGCATCGAGTGCGCTTACCAAGCACTACGACACACCATACAAAGTGGCAAGATGCATGCAAGTACAAATTGCATCTCTTTCTAACCTTGACAGGGTTGACACTTGTGTAATAATACTGATTGAGATGGGAATAGGAGTACGCAGTAGATTGAGATACTAAGAAAATTTATTATTAAATGATGCCGGGAAATATTTCATACAATTCTTGAGGCAGAATTAATTTAGCTAATCGGTCGACTCGGTACACCATAATTGAATTGAAATAAAAAACATCATTTTTTGAAGTCAGGTAAAACCATAAACTTTGAGCTAGAAATAGACTTATAAGTAACTATTAAGTCAATATTATACAATCTGTGCCGCGTTCCGAAACAATAATTCTGAGCTTATTTCGAACGAAATTATTGTGTTTTAAAACGCAGCATAGTTCATACTATGACCTTGACTTGTTTGTGCTTTTTTGAAAAATATCAAATTTAAAACCCCCTCATTATATTCCCGAGTATAGATCTCAATCACAGTCTCTAATAGAAACCGGTTGGCGAAACTAATTGGTTTTGTGGAACGAGTACAAGTGTTTGAGTGATCTATACTAAGGATAGCGTTTTTCTACGTAAAAATTACAATGAGGAACTTTCCAGGTTCCGTTCTTTGAAAAAAATCATAGATGGCGCTGAGGTCAGTGTACTTAGCAAAGCGAATATAACAAAGTAAAGTTTTTACTTAGTCAAAGATGAAATTTTATTCCCCGTATGCATTATATGGGTCCTTACGTTATATTTTTTACCCTGATATAACCATCTCCGTGGCGTAATGGTTAGTAAATTCGCTTTACACCAGGAGATCGCGGGTTCGATTCCCGGTGGGGTCAACTTGAAAGACTCGGTTTGATTGGTGGTAGGGCATTTTCTAAGCCCGCCTGGCTAGCTATCACCATCTTATCTAAGTCTCGCAGCCAAACATCAGTGTTAACAACATGGATGTGTTCTGGCTCGAAGATAAGATAGCCAGTTCTCCATTGCTTTGGGGTATCTCGGTAAGCCCACTTCCACCTTCGGCATCATTGTCACTTACCATCAGGTGAGATGATGCCAAGGGCTTACCAATTATTGTGAATAAAACAAATTATAAATAAATTGACTTATAAAATACGTTTTTTTTTGGAAATGTGCAAAAAAGGATTATGCCTACACATGATGCAATATTCAGGCACGACAGGGATAAACCGTGGACAAGGTGGGTATGAATTATATTAGGGGCTTAAATTTTTTTTGAGGTCGGTACCAGCAAACGGTTACTTACGTATGAAACCGAGCTAAAAAAAATATTTAAGCCCCTAATTTAATTTGTACCCACCGTTGATTTCGCTATTCTTGGTTAATGTTGTGTATTTAAGTATAATAATATTGTTTCATACTTTTGAGTGAATTTCATTTTGAAGTCGGTTTTTAGTTTATTTAAACTTTAATTTTTATTTTCTTTATTTTTAGTGATAATGCTATCTATCTAACAACGTTAAACCCAATCATCTACTAACCAATAGGAATTATCAAATCATAATACATGTGTTTCATTAACAGATACAAAGTCCTGTGGCTTCTATCATCATCATCTCAGCAGATGATGATGGACGATTTAACTCCATAACATGAAAGTTATGGAGTTAATCGTCCATCATAAGCTCATCTGAATAACCCGAAAGAATACAACCTATCGGTCTATGCATACCTACGTATATATCTATGTATAATATTGAAAGAATTTTCCTCCAACTCTTAACGGTTAAGGAGTTGTACCTTCCTTCATCAGCTTATCAACATGAGATGATGACTAACAGACGCAAGTATTTTAATAGCTTAGTGCCTACGTAATGAGTAATTTAAGGGTTGCTCTTGATTTCCCTGGGATCCCATCATCAGATCCTGATTTGGTGACAATGGGAACCCCTCGGGAGTATACTCTTTCGAATGAAAAAATAATTTTGAAAATCGGTCCACAATTGACGGAAAAATCGGTGAACATACATAAAAAAAATATACAGTCGAACTTAGTACGTCCTCCTTTTTTGAAGTCGGTAATAAAACTATGAATGCATCCATCACAAATCCCGCCAAAAAACCTCACGGAAGGAGAAGATTACAGTGTGAGACCATCTCAAAATTGTTGAGTGCCCGACACTGGCAAAATAAATAATACGCAAAATTTGCCAGACTCCAGAAAATTACAAAAATATGCCCTCATTTTATTGCCTCCGTGGGGACGGGAGTGAATGTAATATATGATTAATAAATTCAACGGAATTTGAGTTAGTTTCGCTCAAACGATCCATTAATCGAAACAGTAAATTGTGTTCCACAAACGCAGTAGCACAAAAATTAAGTTTTAATCGTTAAAACTGTTGAAATAGTTGAATGTAAATAGTTTTTCAAAACCTACAGTCTTTAGTAAAATTGAATTGAAAAAACGGTGGACCGACGACCTGGGGAAGGTCGCGGAAAGCCGCTGGATGCGGGCAGCGCAGGAAGGGTTGTCGTAGAAATCCTTGGGGGAGACCTTTGTCCAGCAGTGGACGTCTTTCAGCTGATATGGTGATGATGAAAAAAGTTACACATATTTGTAAAGGGAGTACCTGAAATTCACGGCTCATAAATTGAACACAAAGGGCGGTTGTTCGCGCAGGAAGGGAGCGCGCGGGTTACGCGAACTCGTACGTAGCGTAACTTTCAGTCGAGCTTTGAGTATACATACTGTGAATTTACTCAAAGTAGCGTAAGTAGTGATTTTTTATTAATCAAATCAAATCAAAATAATTTATTTTAAATAGGTGCTTACACACTCTTTTAAATAGTCAAAAAAACAAAAAATACTTATTGTCTATTACATAATGTCATGATACAGATTACAGTCTCAGGTACTCTTTATTATACTGTGCTCAAGTAATGGTATTTGTTATAGAATCAACATATATATATCTTTGTCATTTACATAATTTATTATTTTATAGTATCCTCTAGAGCACATACATTTTTTGACATGAGTCTTGAATTTGTTTTCTGACATACTAGTTGCATTTTCTGGAAATTTATTGTAGAATCTCATACACTGCACCACAAATGATTTTTTAACTTTACTCAGTCTCGAAAAGGCTATATCTATTTTATTTACATTTCTTAAATTCAAATTATGCCTGTCGCTGTTTTTAGGAAATAAATGTAAATTTTTACGAACGTACATAATATTTTCAAATACAAATTGACTAACAACAGTTAAAATATTGATTTCTTTGAATTTATTTTTTAACGACTTACGTGATTGCATCTGATAGATTGCGCGGATAGCTCTTTTCTGCAAGATGAAAATAATTTCTATATCAGCCGCATGTTACAGTAAGATGCCATAAGACATTATACTATGGAAGTAACTAAAATACACTATTCTCGCAGTACCTACATCCGTTATCTATCTTATTTTCTTAACGGCATAAGCAGCTGAACTAAGCCTTTGCGCTAAAGTTTCAATGTGTGGTCCCCATTGAAGTGAAACATCCAAAGTTATACCAAGGAATTAAATTAAAATTATATTATATTCTCCATGATACTGTACGCACGCCGTCACTTTACTGAGGCCATCGAGCATTGTGCTTAGGTCTTCCATAGTCTCAGCCATGACCACGATATCGTCAGCGAATCAAAGGTGGGTTATGTACTCACCGTTGATATTGATGCCCAATCCACCCCAGTCCAGAAGCTTGAAAACATCTTCCAGGGCGGTAGGGAACAGTTTCAGAGATATAACGTCTTCCTGTCTCAGCCCTCGCTGCAACTGGATAGGTTTCGAGTTCTGGACCTGGAGACGAACCGACATGGTGGCGTTTATATACAGACACTTCAACACCTAAACGTATCGATGTTCAATTTGGCACAACTGGAGAGGCTGTAGTACAGCCCAGGTTTCGACTGAATCAAAGGCTTTCTCATAGTTCACAAACACCAAGCGTAGTGGCTGATTGTACTCATCAGTCTTCTGTATAATCTGCCGCAGCGTATGTATGTGGTCTATGTTACTAAAGCCTTTTCGGAAACCAGCTTGTTCGGGAGGCTGGAAGTCGTCAAACCTGCGTGCAAGACGATTCGTAATGACTCTAGAAAACAGCTTTTAGACATGGCTCAGAAGTGAGATGGATCTTTAGTTCTTCAGCAGGGTGTTGTCACGCTTTTTGAAGAAAAGCACTACCACACTTATGTGTCATACCTTAGGCGTTTGTCCCTCGAGTACAACGGAATTAAATAACTTATGAAGATCTTTTAGTACCGGTGATGCGAAGAATCCCCGGCAGATGCCAGACTACCAAACCCAACGACCTTTGGCCCTGGCAACTTACAACACGCGTACACTGTGGACTGACGAGAAGCTAACAGAACTGGAAGAAGTATTGAGCAGGTTAAGATGGGATATCGTTGGGTTATGTGAAGTCCGGAGAGAGGGAGAGGACACCATGATCCTTTAATCAGGAAACCTGCTCTATTTCCGGGAGGGCGACCAACTGTCCTAGGGTGGTGTCGGGTTTCTCGTCCACAAGTCCCTCATTAACACTGTGGTCCCGATCGAGAGCGTTTCAACAAGGTTAGCATACCTTATACTCAGAATCACCAAACGGTATTCGATGAAATTCATACAGGTATACGCGCCGACCAAGGAACACTCCGACGACGAGGTAGAGACTTTGTATGAGGACATCTCTACAGCCTTAAGTAGCATCAGGACCCATTATACCTACGTTATGGGAGACTTCAACGCGAAATTGGGCAAATGAAGCAATGGTGAGCTGAGAGTGGGGCAATTTCAATGTCTCTGTGATCAATTCAGTCAAAACAGGAAGCGGTCACTGGATGTTAAGGGGCACATTGAATCTAAAGACCAAGCTAGAAAGATGTCGACTGATGAAGTCTACGCTCCAACCAGTGCTCATCCAGCTCCAAAACCCTGAGAGCTTTCAGCTCGAGTTGCACAATCGCTTCGAATGCCTAGGAGACTGCGGGAATGTGGACGACTATAATGGCAGATTGGTGGATATCGTCCAAACGGTCAGGTCTAAGATTTTTAAAACTCGCCGTTCAAACAGAACCAAAAAAAAATCAGCTTAAAAAAAAAAACAAAAAAGCTCATGGAAGAAAGACGCAGATTGGTTTTGCTGTTCTTTGAAGACGCTGCGCTGTATCGGCAGCTAAACAGGTAGATCTCTAAGTCCCTGACTCGCAATTTGCGCCAGTATAATACAAATTGTATTAAAGAGGCAATTGAGCAGAACAAAGGTACAAAAGTGTTCGCGAGAGCCCTGTCTGTTGGATAAAGCCAACTGACCAAGCTGAAGACTGAGGATGTCAGCATCGTATCGTCTAAGACTGAGTTGCTGGAAGAAGTTGAGAAGTTCTACGGACAATTGTACACGACCACACGTTTGCCTGTCAGCGATCTGGCTAAAGACCCAAGAGCCAGATTAACCCGGCACTATACCGAAGATATCCTGGACGTCAGCCTGTACGAGATTAGAATGGCTCTCAAACCCTCAAGAACAACAAGGCACAGGGTGATGATGGAATTACGGCTGAACTGAAGATTTGGTTGCCCCGAGCATATTACAACCAACAGAGCCCGCCATTTTGAGTCTTAGCTGTTCAAGAACATCGCGGCGTTGTTTGGCGCTGAACATTATACCCCAACTGCCTACCATCCCGAAGCAAACGGTCTTGTGGAGAGATTGCATCGGCAGGTCAAGGCTGCAAAGACCTGCCACTCTATCATATCCTGGGTTGAGGCACTGCCCCTTATGTTGCTTGGCATTCGCAGCGCATAGAAAGAAGACCTGCTAGCGTCAACAGCTGAACTTGTGTACGGCGAATCTCTACGCTTACCAGGACAATACGTTAAACCAATGCAAGATGAACACATTGATGTGATAAACTTCGCAGGCAGGTTAAAGTTGTATATAAACAAAACTTACCCCAAATCCAGCTGTGTGGCATGGCATGGGGAGGTAGTTGCGCCGCGCAACTGTTAACACGTAATTCTGTGTCGCTCTAAATAAATAAATCTTAAACCCGAGTTAAAGGTTGAAAATCCTATTTTATTGTTAAAAATCTAGCAAGAATATTTAAGACATAGTTCTGTGTTAAAAAACAACGGTAAATATTTGCACTTTAAAGAAGAAAACACGAAGTGAATATATGTGACTCTTATGTTTACGGAACTCAAGTGACGAGCGAGGCTATTGACCGCGGAGACAAATCTTTTACCGCTTGTCCGTAAGTAAAGCATTTGTTATTTTTCAAACTACCGTCATAATGCGAAGCTGCATAGCGTGCAGTCTGCATATTGTTGTAGCAGAAGTAATGGAATGTAGCAAATGTAAGGGCAAATACCATTACACCTGCGTAGGAATTATGAAGGAAAAATTTAAAGCAGGGGTTCAGGACCTTGAGCGAACATGGGTATGTCCGGAATGCGAGCTGTTAACAAAGCGGCGCGCAAAAAATGATAACACTCCGGTACTTACACCACAGAAAACTGAACAATTAAATTTTACATACACGTCAGTTGATGATAACATCTACGAAGATAAAAGCGTACTGGGTGACACGGTAAATACAAGCAGTGTAGAGAAACATCCGAGCTATACAGCAGCACCTAGCACGAATATACTGACAATCGAAGAAATAAGTAATTTGCTAGATACAAAGCTAAGGATTAATACCCAATCAATATTAAACGAAATGTCGAATATGAAGTTAGCTATACAAACGGAAATAAACACAGCGATTACCAACATAAAGAATGAGTTAATAAAGTATAAGGAAGAAACCAATAAAGAACAACAGAGAATGGATATAAAACTACAAGAAATGAATACAAAAGTACAACAGTTGGAAAAGGAAAATACGTATCTAAAGAAGCAAATAGAAGAGATAGAATTCAGTTCGAAAACCATGAGAAACAATCAATCTATGAATTATGATTACGACCTATCAAAGAAGCTGGTACTGTACGGATTGGAAGAGTATAAATGGGAAACGGAACATGAGCTGCATGATCGAGTTATAGGCATATTTCAGGATACCATGAATTTGAATCTAAACGGATATATAGAAGAATTGAAAAGAATTGGGAAAAAAGGATGGCAAAGGCCGTTAGTCATAGAATTAATTAGTAAAAAAATTACCAAATATATTTTACAGCACGGCAATTATTTCAAAGGCACTGGTTTAGCTATATCAGTTTATCTCGATGAAAGTTCAAGACTGAAAAGGAAAACATTGCAAGAGCATCTACGTAAAGAACGGAAAAGTGGAAAACACGCCATTATAAGGAACAATAAACTTTACGTAGAAGGAAAACTATACACGCATGATACTGATCTTCTTACTCTTTCTGAATATGTACTGGAACAGTCTGTGCGCAAAGCAACTGCTCCCGCGATCATCAATAACTCATCGACACAGCAGCTCGGCCAGAAATCCCAACAAAGTTCCTTTCGGAAATAAATTCTCCATACTTTTTCAGAACGTCCAAAGCTTCAATAACAAAACACACATACTGGAAAGCTTTTTGGCTGAACGAAAATATGAAGTAGCTTGTCTTTCAGAAATATGGGTCAAAGAAGAACGAAAAAAATTTTTGGACTTAGAGGGATACACCTTAGCTTCAGTTTTTACCCGACAGCTTCGAAATGGAGGTGGTACGGCTATATTTGTAAAGAACGGAATTGAATATAAAGAACTGACTGAATTTTTGAACTTGTCTGTAGAATATTTAATCGAATGTTGTGCAATAGAACTAACTAAACAAAGTATTATTATAATAAGTTTGTACAGGAAAGACCGAAAGATAAAAGATTTTCAGGATGTTATACAGCAAATAACCAATAAAATTAAAACTAAATTCCCAAACAAGCAAATAATATTTGGCGGAGATTTTAATATTGATGCTCTGAAAAACCCACCCGAATACCGAAACTTATGTAATTCCTTTTTAGAATGCAATATGCGTCAATTAATAAAGGAGCCGACTCGTATTACGCGTGACTCTTCAACCTGTATAGATTTGTTATTTACAAACAGTAAACATTATTCTGTTGCGGTGAACGCAAATGGCCTTTCTGACCATAGCAGCATATTGTATTCATGTAATATTAATGAAAAGAACTCGATAATAAATACACCGTCTATATATACTTATAGAAGATGTTTTTCAGATTCAAATTTGATGAAGCTTAAATTAGATTTGCACAAAGTAGATTGGAATAAAATAATTACGACGACAAATAACATAAACGAAAATTATAATGCATTAGAAAACAAAATCAAACAGCTACTCAATTTATACATACCTAAAAGGCGCGTCAAAATAAATACAACAATTAAAAAGTCTTGGTTAACTACCGGATTAAAAAAATCGTGTAGACATAAAAGACTGCTAAAAATTTTTGTAAACAAAACTAATGATAAAATACTAAAAACTTTCTATGTAAAATACCGGAATATTCTTAAAAAAAGTGTAAAACAATCAAAAAGATTAATTTATATAAATTGCATGAGTAAATCTAAAAATAAAATAAAAACTATGTGGAAAATCGTTAACAATACATTAAAATACAAAGATAGAAGAATGAATAGTCCTATTAAACTAAAATCTCAAAATTCAACAATAGTATGTCCATTATTAGTTGCAAACAAGTTTAACGATCACTTCATAGAAATCGGTCAACAATCACCGACGGTATCAACCGGGCGGCCGCCGCTAAGTCCCGTGATCAACTCATTTTACTTACAGCCGGTAACCGAACAGGAGGTCGGAAAAATAATAAGAGACATGCCTAACAAGTACAGCTATGGAATGGATGAAATCCCTTCTATTTTAATTAAAACCTGTTATCAAGAGTTAACAAAGCCACTGACCTCACTTTTAAATCAATCTTTTGATGAGCAATGCTTCCCTGATAAGCTTAAAATAGCAAAAATTAGACCTGTGTTTAAGAAAGGCGGGAAAGCAGACGATGTAAATAGTTACAGACCGATTGCACTGCTCCCGGTCATATCTAAAATATTTGAGAGGGCCATGGCAAATCGAGTGTATAAATTCCTTGAGAAATTTGAGCTGTTAAGTACTAACCAGTTTGGCTTCCGGGAAAATAGAACGACAACAAATGCAGTTATTAAATATATAAATCAGGCATTGGAATACATTCGAAACAACTTTTATGGGGTAGGTCTTCTTTTGGACATGTCTAAGGCTTATGAAAAAGTTCGGCATAGTATTCTCTTGGACAAGCTGTATGGGATAGGTATCCGTGGAAAAGCTTATTTATGGTTTAAATCGTATCTGTCTGGCAGGAAACAGTTAGTAGAGGTAGACCATCACGACGCAAACACTGGTGAGATAGGAAAGGCACACTCTGAGGTGCGCGATGTAACGAATTCTATTCCGCAGGGCAGTGTACTCGGGTGCGTACTATTTCTTATTTATATTAACGATTTGCCAGCAATAATGAACCAAACATGCATTATGTTTGCGGATGATGTGTCCCTACTTTTTAGATGCAGAAATGACAGCGAGAGTTTGAGACAAATAGAACACATTTTTCTGGATGTTAAAAGCTGGCTGACGGATCATAACTTGGAAATAAATTTAAGCAAAACAAATCTAATCCAATTTCGGCCTTATCAACGGAAACCTGTAGACCTAAAACCACTCTCCAATAAATTAAACATAGCTGAAGTAAGAGAATTCACACTGTTGGGCATTACCGTAGACACATTTATGGACTGGAAAAGCCATATAGAAAAACTAAAAAGTAAATTGTCACAGTTTATATACGCGTTAGCAATTCTTAAAAGAAATACGCACCTTGAGTCCGCCCGTGCGGCCTATTACGCGTATGCCCATTCCTGGCTCCGGTATGGGGTAATATTGTGGGGACAGAGTACAAATGCACATGATATTTTTGTCCTTCAGAAAAAATGCGTGCGCATACTGTACAATATAAAACAAAGGGAAAGTTGTAGGCCTTTCTTTAGAAATGAAAAAATTCTTCCCTTGCCGTGCATATACATCCAGGAAATTGCTATCTACGTACGTAAAAATATAGAAGAGTACAAGTTTTGTACTAGTGCTCGCCGGAGACTTCAGCTCGCTCCGCCACCAGCACCTAAATTAGAAATATATAAAAATGGACCCTATTACAGATCAATAGCTATATACAATAAATTACCACAAAATATAAAATCTGAAAATAAAGATAATAATTTCAAAAATAAAATAAAACAATTCCTACTTAGCAGGTGTTATTACTCAGTCAATGAATTCATGACAGACAAAATACCTACTTAACTTAAATTTGCTGTTTTTTTAATTAGTTTTATTGTTTTTCCAATGTTTAATACTTAAAATAATAGTATTATCTTTCCGACTACTCCTCTTTGTATCTTGCAATGCCCTAACAGGGCTCATGTACCCTACTACCCTTAGATATAAGAACTTTATGCATGTACATGAAAGCAACTGAATAAATGAATAAATAAATGAAACACATCTTCTACATCCCTAGAGATCTTTAAAGTTGAAGCCACCTGTTTCTCCGCCAGGGATCAGAGAGAGGCTTGCTGTAGGCGCCATACCTTGGACCATTCAAGGTCTTTGGTCGAGGATCAAATTCTTATGATATCGAGGTAAAAGGGAGACGACAGATGGTGTTCATTGACCGCATCAAACCCGCCTACCTGGTTGATGAAGGAACTACAACTACTTCTGGTCCACCCTCAGAAAACCCATCAGAGGCAAAAGATCCCATCCGGAAGACAAAGAGTGGTCGCTCTGCCAGATTCCCAGATTACTATCGACTGTAGTAAAGGCCTCGGCATCAGGGGAGTAATGTAACCAATCGACTCGCAACATCTTCCGCTAAGCTTGTGCATTTTGCACTTCACATCCACATGACTACGTCACAGACAACTTGTATGGACAGAGAAATGTTTGTTTGTTTGTAAACTCTTTATTGATCTTTGTTACAAAACTTAAAAAATATATTATATAAAAAGGCGGACTTATCCCTTACGGGATCTCTTTCAGTCAACCTACTGATAACGTTTGAGATTTACAACAAAGAAAAAGGTAAGTGCAAAAGTTACAAACACGACTTTCTATAATCTATACCTTAATATTAAGTAATTAATTATACATCTATACAGAAATAATTAAAAGTAATTAACAATATCACTTATATATTAATGCCTAGTAGTAAATACTTATAAATCAATGAAAAATACTTATAAAAATAATAATAAATACAATAAACATTATATAATAATAAATAAATAATAAATATATAGGTACTTAAATATATATACATATACGAGCTCAGGATTCAGTGTTGGGACTCCACATCTTCTTAATGGATGCCTTGAAGGTGGCTAAGGAAGGACTTAACCTAACATCGACCGGGAGAGCGTTCCAGAGACGTGCGGCTTGAACAGTGAATGATTTGGTGTAGGTGTCCGTGGTGTGGGAGGGGAATGCGAGGGCATAGGTTTTGCTGGAGCGCAACTTGGAGTCCACAGAGGTACGGAAGTTAAACCTCTCTCGGAGATATCGGGGAGCAGTAGGGTTGAACAATACATTATAAAGAAGGGCTAAAGTATGGGAGTCCCTGCGTTGACGGACGGCCGGCCAATTTAGTTTTACACGATATTCAGAGATGTGGTCGTACTTCCGAAGGCCAAAAATATATCGGATACATAAATTTTGCAGACGCTCCAGCTTTAGGAGCAACTCTGCAGTGGGGTCTAGGAAAGCAACGTCACCACAATCTAGAAGAGGAAGGAGAAGAGTACGAGCAAGCAGAAGTTTAGTTGTAAAAGGTAGAAAATTCTGTAGGCGTTTTAAACTGTGAAAAGAGGCAAACATCTGTAACCTCTACTAGGGAAAGGTGTTTCTAAAATGAAAGATTTAAATTTAGATTTAAACAAATGTGCTTTTTATTGTCTAAAAAAAAAAGGTATTGTAACAGGCTGTAGATATGACAGTATGAATAGAGGTTATGAGTTAAGAGATGTGAAAGAAAGCTGGTCTGTGGGTCTAAATTAATGCAGCTACCTTATTGCACTTACTTGGTAATGTATTAGCTAGCTATTCCTAGATAGGTTAGGTTAATTTTACAAACAAAAAAAATCTTATCTTAAAAGGTAGATTGAGACAGGCCGTAGAGGTAGTGTCTTACAGAGTCATAGGAGATATTAGATACAAAATTTATGTAGCTGGAGAGGCCAGCAGATACAAGTTTGGTTTGCAAAACTGACACAAAGTATTAGAGATTCAGCACCGTCTGAGAAAGGTTAGATAAATGGTATAATGCATACAAGCTTGAGGTTGTTCTGGAGAATCAGTAAGGAGCGGGCGCCAGGTGTTCGTGCACACAGGTGCAGACACCAAAAAAAAAATATTTAGAACACAAAAGAAATATAATGGAGTACACCTTTCTTAGGCTCGCGTCTTCCCGAGTGGAACGCTCGGTGGTGGTCTGGCCGAAGGGCGAAGATGCGGCAGTCTGCGAGGCAGCGAGGTCCACGTGGCGGTCTGGCACAGTAGGCGTACTCCAAGGATGGCACACACGAGCCGGGTGACAACGTGTCGAGGTTTTAACTATTTACAAATAGAGAAATAACGCTATAGACTTGCACGTGTGTAAGGGAGGAATTTAGATTTGGAAACAGGTGGTTTTATTGTACTTACATGTAGGATTATCAGGAACAAATAGGTATGAAGATTCACTTTTGCACAAAAGATGGTTGACAGGGCGAGTCACTGGATCACATGAGCAGTTGCGAGTGCGCTGTGAGTATGGAGTAGGTAGCTAGTTTCCTCACTCAAGGTTGGCAGGTGAAAAGGCCAGGTGAGGCCTCCTGCTTCTATTTAAATGGTTGCACGTAGAATTCTCCAGCCTAGCGAAACTCTATAGAGAAAATTGTTTATATGAAACTGTTACTAATCAAAGAGAATATAACAACGAACTATGTTTGTCTCTTTCTACCTTGTGCAAATGTCTCTTTCTTGATCTGACAATTTCGGATTCGCTCACTGACAAATGCCATTTAGTCAGGCACCAAACAGTATCTATCGTTTTATTGCGTCGTTACGAAGATTTCTGTGTGTTTTGGTTTTTTCCATAAATATAGGCTTAAATAGTGGATACACGCTGTGTGACATCGTTAGAGTAATTAAATAGTTATCTGGGGTGTAATAACAGCAATAATGAATTATAAAACTTGTGAAATCTGTGGATTGAAAGCCGGCCGGACTCACAATACAAAACGTACGTTTATGGCGAAATTTCCCTTAGTTAGATGATAAAAAGGTATTATTAATTCATTATTTTTATTCTTTAACTTGTCCTTAACCTTCTTATAAGAGATTTAATCCAAGTTTACGGAAAAATTTTGTTACCAAACCAAATGCAATAGGTATAGTGTGGACGAACTTTTATCGATAAGTAAATATCGATATTTTGATTTTTATATTCAGGTTATTTTTAATTAGTTTGGGGCATTAAAGTTTTCGAGTGGCGACGTAGATGTAGAGTAGGCAACGACCTGGTTAAGGTCGGGGGAAGCCGCTAGATACGGGCAGCGTAGGACCGGTCATCGTGGAAATCCTTGGAGGAGGCCATTGTCCAGCATTGGACATCTTTCGACTGCTATGATGATTATTATTACGTGTATTAATTGCAGTGATTTTTTATTTCAGAATGATCCCCGCATTAATATATTAAACTTTAAAATTTCGATGTTGGAAAATAACTTCAAAAACAATGTCATAACGAAGTAGGTAAGTAATCACTAATCACACCGGTTATTATGTTCTAAGATAATATTTTGTTCTATTTTGTTTTTACTTTTTACAGCTTGGAAGCCACTCTATAAAAATAATCATCGACATTGGTTCACAATTGAGGAAGGATATCTGAATAACCTGGCTGCAACTTCAACTTATCATGATATCACCGCTGCATTGTAGTTAGAATCAAACACTGATTAAAACAAGCTCAAGCATATATTGTTTGCTGCAAGTTCTTCAAGAGTGTGATTGTGTTCTTGTTATGTTATCTGCAACATCAGGTCTAAAATGCTGTTGTGTGGTAATTAAGTCTACATACGTGTAAAAAAATTCAAAACAATCCGACGAAAAGAAGTAGAATATATTGGGTGCAAAAAATTGTGTAGGACCCGTTAACTGGGCGTTCTAATCATCATACTAAACAACTTTACCCCAAGGAACACCTAGTCAATTCTCAAAACAAATATAATTCACCCTCCATACAAAAATACACAAAATTGGTCGATCCGTTAATTGATTTGTGTGAAGTTATTTTTTTTTAGATTTCAGCATTGCCATAAAAGAAATATGTTCAGAATGACGAGTAGAAACCTCAATTAAGGGGACCTACACCAATTTCGTTACATCCTGTATATCCATGGTTGAGATCCTTGAACCAACTAGGAAAAGAGCTGATAATCTTTGAACGACTGAAACAATTTTCTAGTTGAACCCAGTCTTTTAAAGTAAAAAAACACATTAAAGTCGGTTCATCCGTTTGGGAACTAATGCCACTGACACATACAAATAAATATACAGACAGACACACAGCAAAAAATTCAAACTATTGACAACCCTCTTTTATGTCGGAGGTTAAAAATTTAATTGTGAACTTATATGAAGTAGGTTTAAAAGAAACGAAATATGTTAAATAGATTTTGAAACGCCAGAAGTAGGTAATAATGAAACTCGTAGATGTAGTTCGATGTTTATTCGGGCAGGGCGAAACTTGAAAACAGCTCATCAAGAAAATGCAGGTTGGTAATGACTCGCTCCTCTTTTTATAACTCAACGGCCGGCGACGGCCGCGCCATCTACCTCGTACTAAATCGATTGACAATTTACAGATACAAACTACAACAATAAAGTGGAGTTACAAGATTACATTGCTAGATGGCACTAATAGTACAAATCAACCTATGACAAACCAAATGTCTATCGATTATTATTTGTAACTATTTATTTATAATTTAGAAATGCTTTATTTAATTAATTCATACATAAATTAGTATCTCATCGCTCATGTGCGGTTGTTAGTGCTCGTGGAGGCTGCTAGCAATTTGTAATTATCTGCAGTAAATAAAACGTTTAAATTTTACCGAGTTTTTTATTTATGAAAATTAATTACAAAATTATTTTGCATCATATTATTCTTTTTATCGAACTTGACACCCTTCTCTGTCATCGACATCCCATCTCTATCCTAGTCTTTATCAGTTTCTCATGTTGGCAGCAGCGTCGTAAGACCAAACTGAATATAAGTATGGCTGCCATTTTTCATTTTTATTCTATTGGTATTAGTATTCGTACGCGTTCAATACAAAGCTATAATTCCTTTCTATGTATGGGAGTCCCGACTCTTAAAAACGTAGTTTATTATATTCTCTTTGGAATTCTCTAGAGAATTCACTATGTAAAAAAAGGGAAATGGAACGTTCCTGTGACGGTAGTGACTGGTTTCTGGAACGTTCCTTGGGGATGTTTTATTTGGTGAGGTAAGAATTTAGTTTAAGGTTTAAGGATGTAAGAGGAAGTGACGAAATGATAAATCTTTTGTTATATTGAATTATTTGATTTTTTAGACTAAAAGTTTTGTATGTTTATGAAGGAGTGAGCGCAAGGAATACTGAGTGCAATGAAGCGTAATTTATTTTAAGTGATTGGAGTCGAGTCGATTTGAGATACTTGGTGTACGGGGATTTGCATATTCTGTAGAAGTGTAAGTTGTGTTTTGTGTTAGTAAGAAAATAAAGATATTGTTTATATTTTTGAAAAATAGATTAATTGTAAATTTACTTAATTAGGATTGGCAGTGAGATAAGTGCAATGATAGTTATTATGTTTCAAGATTTGACTAGGAGGAGTTAGAGCGTTGAGTTCTCGGCTAATTTTATTTGAAAATGTAGCGATGTTATTTTGCATCGTTACACATCTTTCTACTCACTTCGTTAATGTGTGCAGTCCAAGACAAGGTTTGGTCCATGATGATGCCAAGATTCTTAACGGTGGAGGATAAGGTTAATAATGTGTTATTAAAAACGAGATCTGGTGTCGTCATATTATGAAATTTTGAAATGAAGTAAGGGCTACCAATGACGATAGCTTGTGTCTTGGCTGCATTGATGACAAGCCCAAAGTTATTAGCCCACTCGGCAATGGTACATAGGTCAGCATTTATTGCAGCAACATCCTGAGAAAAGTTGGAAAGGGGAGCAGCGGTATATATCTGCAGGTCGTCTGCATATAAGTGAAATGAAGAGCGAAGAGAGTTGGATATGCTATTTATAAAAATAGAGAACAGAATAGGAGAAAGCACACCGCCTTGTGGTACCCCAGAACTTAAAGAACACCAGTCGGATAGTCGATCGTCGATTTTGACCAATTGAAAACGGTTAAAGAGATAAGACTTGAACCAAGAGAGGGCTGTTGGGGATAGGTTAAGAGATTCGAGGATACCGAGAAGAATATCGAAATCTACCGTGTTGAACGCGCTGCTGAAGTCCAAGAGAACAAGTAGCGTTAGCTCTTTTCTTTCTATGTTTAAACGGATATCATCGGTGATTTTGACAGTCAGGGTACTGTGTCCCGAGCACACAACACTCGCAACGGTGACGCCCCGCAGTTACGTTCGAATTATGGCTCGAAATTATTCGTAGTATTGTTCCGTATATGGCTATTTGAATTCGTCGATATCCCAACCAGGAATAACATTTTTTACTTTACTCAGTCGGCAAGGTAAGATTTTAAAAATAACATTATTGTTAGTACTTACATTTTATTTCTGTTAACTATGACCTATGATAAGTAGCTATCGTAGCAAGCATAATTTCCTTGATGGGTATATAGGTACCTACTTAGAGTAGGTTAGTACATATTTGTCTTTTTTGACACTGCCGAGTTAATATACTGTTACTTAACTCTATTGTGGTAGTACTATGACGTCATCCCTAAAGACTGATTTACACTATAGCGAGTTAAGTTATAACGTAATTGATTTAATCAGCAATTAACAAGTTGCGTCCACACGTACAGGTGAGTTAAGGTCAACTGTCCATTTTTCAACGTGGCCGTTTGTATGAACTGTAATTAACTCTCTCGTCTACACCGGTGAGTTTAGTAGACCTAGACACACGCGGCGAGTTGTTGCTGGGGTGTGGAGCGGGCTTTGAGTATACATTCCGGCTGTGGTGCACTTGAAATTGACTCGCCGAAAAAAAGAACGTCATTCTATTCTCTGTACTTAATCATCAACTTACCACTTAACTGGCAAATCCCCGTCCAAACGACGCGACGTTATGGACTTATCTTTCCAAAACTGCAATTGAACTCGCTACTCAACTAAACCGCGTTTAACGACGTTACGGACTTAACTCGCCAAAACCGCAACTGAACTCGCTCGCTACCAAAGAGAATATAATACACTATGCTCGCTACCAAAGAGAATATAATACACTACGTTATACCAGGCCCCCGTCACTCCATGTACTTGCGCGCTATAATTACCTACCGCCCGGCCGAGCGTTCTCGGGCCGTTTGCGGACCCAATTCAGTGCGGTTTTCACAAACGAAGCGCACGCACGTAGTTTAATTTAAATCGTTTTGTTCGTTCGTACGCGTACCTACGATGCCGTCTGGTGCCTTATGTGCTGTAGATGGGTGCAAATCAAGCAAAAGAAGAGATAAACACCTAAATTTTTTCCTTTTACCTGTCAATGAAGAAAGGTAAGTGATAAACTATTACTATTTTTTGTCGTTTTAAAATTATTTTTAATACTAGGTATACTAAGCATTAGCTAGTACTCTTTATTACACTGTGGCATTAGCTTGCCTTTCAGACACAGATTTTCATTTTTTTGTTACATAGAAACGTCATACTTACCTTAAACACTATTTTAACAACGTTTAAAAAGCTATTTTTATTAAAATAAAATTGTGATAATATGTGAGTCGCAGGCGCGGCGACCTGTCTCAACTTGTCGTGCTGTTAGCGCACACAAAAACTTTTGACATAACTATTTAGTAATATGTGCTTGTGATTCGGATTTATGCGATTTGTAAAAAATATACATGGTGAATTTTTTCTATGAGGAATTTCTAAATTATAAGAGATAGAGCAAAGCGCTCTTAAGAACCGTGATCTCAATTTTAGAGAAAATAATAATTGCGTGTTATAAAAAAAATGATAGGTCCTGGAGTATGTACTCCGGAGATATGACTTTTTCTTAAAAATTTTTTTTGTTATTTCGATTGTATATCACTATACAAACTAAAAATTGTACGGAGACCATAGGTCTAAAGTTGCTAGAAGTTGTTGAAATAAACGTTTTAAATAGTATGTGGAAACTGAACTTACAGATCGATTTTCAAATGATAAAAAAAATATAAAAACCAATTTATAAAAAAAAATTATATGTTGCCCGCGGCTTCGCCCGCGTATGGGTATGAAAAATAGATAAGAACCTATTCTCAGGCCTACCCGATATGCACACAAAATTTCATAAAAATCGATGTGTTAGTAATAGTATATATATATATATATATATATAGAGTTAGATAAATGATACAATTTTAAACTACCACCTATAAGTCAAAACATATTCACAGTTCTCAATAACATAGACACAAAAAGTTATGTTAATTTAATTTTATCGAAGAGGTAGCCCTGCGATCGCGCGGTGTGAAGCAAGCACTGCGGTTGCTGACGCGATGGAGTAGGCTATTATAGCAGTAGGTATTGGAAATTTACTACTGAGTGAAGTATCTGTTACGTAGTAACTAATTAGTAATCTGTGGTTATACTCGCTACTCAACTAAACCGCGTGCAAATCGGCCTTTATGAATCTGTATATTTATTATATTCTGTGACTGTGTGTGTAGACTGTAGTTCACGGAATCTGTGGTGTAGTTTCGTCGAGTTTTTTTTTGTGAACTGTGCGAAGAAAGTTAACTTTCTTGTTTTAACATTATTTTACTATCGCTTTGTGAAACAATTTGGTTCTTCACCACTTTATCACGATTTGAATAAACTTTTTGAAGTGTAATGGGCAAAACCACACACGTAGATGGGGACAACAATCCGACTTCGCCCGAATCTGATCCTGCCAAGTTGCTGGAAGCCGCCTTGCTTCAGATGGATGGAATTATAGCCGGTAAGTAATATCATAAGGCTTTATTTACATGCCGAGATACCTGCAATGAGTATTACACAATAGGTTACGTTCGCTTGACTTGCATGCTTCATTGAGTATTGGGGTCTTCACTTCCTCACGTGAACGATTATTATCTTGGAAACGAACGGACATTCGTTTTGGTATTCTCGAGTGTAAAGGACTCCAAATTAGATAAAACAGACGTGCTACGCTGTATAACGTGATTTAGTTGTTAATTAACAATTTAAGAGTGGTCACAGTCAAGTTGTTTTGATTCAGTGTTTTGTAGGGAAGACATAGTTTGGCATAACATATAACCGCTCAGTCAAGTTCAGGGCCATGAGTCAGGTTGCATACAGTTTCAAGATAGGTAAGGAATTCAACCATTAAAACATTCATGGATGGAAATGTTATTGCGTCCGATTTTCTCCCTTACTGTGATGTGGATGCTATAGCATTCAAACTTCTTCGTACTATATCTGACACAAATGCTAACACAACCATAGTTCCATAGTGAATATAAGAAGCTCACAAATAGTGTCAGATTTTATACTATTACAGGGGTGACTAGTGTCCTATAAAGGGGATTTATGCATGCGTATAAAAACAGTCTTAAGTGGGAATGACACAGATGCTATGGCAGTCCCGTATGTATGATTTTTTTTTTCAATCCTGAGGGAAGTGACCTGGAGAGCAGTTTCGTGATTTATACTGGCGGAATATATGTGATGACAAATGCCAAAGCATCTCGAAATTTTTCATACAAATTATTTATGTTAAACAGGCAGGTGTGACATATTGTCCGTGAACATGTTAATATATTATTAAGGTTCTCACCAAATAAATTACGGGTCTTATATTAAATCATTGTCAGAAATTGCCTGCTTTATGTTTACAGTTGAAGTTTATTTTTCATTTTTTAGAACAAGTTTGTCTGTTATTTGATTGGGTAAGCTGACAGTGTTTCTACTTGTTGTATAAATTCTTTGAAATAAATAGGGAATATTATGATTTATGCCTCGTTCGTCCCAATGTTTTGGCCCACATTCCAAAATAATCCTCGTTCATCCCACACCATTATTAAATTCACGGTTCGTCCCGAATTCTCAAATCAACCTTATAGTACAGTGAACAAAATAAAGCAAAAAGTATAATGTTTTGATTTGTTTAAATTCGAAATATGTTGTATATGTTTTGAAACCTTTTATTTTGGGATGGATGAGCCAGCTCTAAATTATGATTACAATGAATGAAAAAAAGTGAAAATCTTTAGTATCTATTAACTACATATATACTTGCTCTATTCAATAATAACTAAAACAAGTGTGCTGTATTTTGAGTTTATACTAAAATCTGATTTCTGTTTTCCCTAACTTTATAGTAACAGTAAAAATATTTGCACTGAAATTATTTACCTGATAGACTTCTGTACCGAAATTTTTACAGTTATTTAATCCTTGCTGTTATTTCTGAATGGATATTTGGAGCGCGGGGCCGGAGTGCGAGGTGCAGGCCTGCGAGCTAGCGGATGGAGGAAGGAATATCTATATTTTAATAAATAAGAATATCAACAAATGCTGAAATTTTATGTTACCTACTAAAATTTTAGGTTAAATTCATCATCGCAGCTCATACATGTCTCCAACGAGTAGCTCGAGCAGCATATTAAAAAATACCCATTATTATACCGGTATACATCAGTTATCAAGCCTGTGGTGTGGCTCTAAAGTAAAACCACCCCTTCTCTTTCCGTGGGTGTCAAACATACCGGATGATGGGTAGCGTCCCTTCCGCGTACAATGAGATACCCACCACCTCACTGTGATCGCCAACCTGCCTGCCAAGCGTGGCGATTACGGCAAACCCCCTCCAACTTTGAGGGAGGCCTATGTCCAGCAGTGGATGTTTTTACGGCTGATACAACAACATCAGTTATACATGTACTGAAATTCATTGATACTCAAATTCAATGGTATGATTTCATAATGAAAATGTGTGTTTTTTTGTTTAAAAATTTGAGCATGTGTACCCATATACACACCGGTATACAGTCCCTGTCTAAGTGACAAAAGCATGATGGTTAACCAAAGTAATGAAAATATTCAGTGTTATACCATTATTAAAGATTAAGTCTTTTTATTCTGACTGTACTAACACTGGAATTAAACCTTTATGAAAAAAAAACGTGTGGCACTCGGGGACTGCCGCGGTAAAGCTATTGCATAGCATTTTTTATCAACATATGCAATTATAATTATTTATTTATTTTTTATTTATGCAGTATTTACCAGTACCATATAGTCCTTGGGGCGCGGGATGTTTATGTAATAAATTAACACTAAGAAATTTCATCATCATCATCATCAATCGTCATCGCCATATTTTTTTTTTGGGGTGTCAGGTTTTATTTTCGTTACGAAATTTCTTGATTCGGTCCCCTCAAAGCCCGCGATAAAAGCTATACAATAGCTTAAAAATGGGACGAAGTAGGCATACAAGTTGGGACGAACCGGGAGTAAGCAATCAACAAATATTTTTTGGGACGAACGGGGCATAGAAACTGGGATAAACTGGGAATTTTTCATGTGGGACAAAGATCAGTGGGACGAACAAGGCATAAATCAATATTATCTTTCATTATTATTATTGTATCTTATAGTTTACAGGAAAACCTAAAAAAACCCAAGTCTTAATGTTTTTACGGAAAATGAAATAATACAGAACCCTCTCCATGCAAGTTTAACTGGCACTTTTTTACTATTGCCTATGAGAGAGCAAAAATTAACATGTTGCCTGCCAAGTCCAAAAACAGTGCTTTACATTTTTCAACCGACTTCAAAAAAGGAGGAGGTTCTCAATTCAACTGTATGTTTTTTTTGTTTGTTTGTTACGCGATATCTCCGCAGATTGTCAAACGGGTTCTCAAAATTCTTTTTTTATTCAAAAGATTATACTCCCAAGGGGGTCCCATTGTCATCAAGTTACAATCTGATGATGGGATCCCAGGGAAATCAAGGGCAACCCTCAAATTTTATAGTCACGTATTACATGGCTTCTAAAGCTATTAAAGTATTTTCATCTGGTAGTCATCATCTCATGTTGATGAGTTCTGATGAAGGAAGGTATAACTCCTTAATGATTAGGAGTTGGAGGATAATTCTTTAAATATTGTACCTAGATAGATACGTAGGTACGCATAGACCAATAGTTGTGTTCTTTCAGGTTATTCAGATGAGCTGATGATGGAAGATTTAACTCCTTAACTTTCATGCTGCTGAAATGACCCAGGACTCTTTATCTGTTAATGAAACACATACATTATGATTTCATGATTCCTATTGGCGATAGGAGATTGGGTTAAACATTGTTAGATAGATACCATTATCACTAAAAATAAAGAAAGTAAAAATAAAAGTTTAAAAACTAAAAACCGACTCCAAATTGAAATTCACTCAAAAGTATAAAATAATATTATTATCTAGAATCCAGGAGTATGAATTAAATTTAAATTTAAATAAATAAAATAAAATATTTGTTTTTTTTGAGGTTGGTGTCAGAAAACCATTGAATCTTAAAAAATTTGATACGTAAGTATCTGTGTGCTGATACAGATGTTTTATCTCACGAGCGCGGGTTGGCCATACTTGTGTGTGTGCATAATATTGTCTTTGCGTGCGTAAGCTCGGGAGCTTTACAATAGCGCACACAATAGACGCAACTTATAAACTCACAATAGCGAGTGTCGATACGCATTACACACACAAGTATGGCTAACCCGCGCTCGTGAGATAAAACATCTGTACCGACCTCAAAAAAAATGTTAAGCCCCTAATTTAATTCGTACCTTTGATTTACTTATTGTAGTTTAATGTCGTGTATTTAAGATAATTATATAATTTCATACTTTTGAGTGATTTTAATTTTGAAGTCTGTTTTTAGTATTTTCAAACTTATTTTTTTTTTACTTTTCCTTTTATTTGTTGTCTTTTTTTCTGGTGTAACTTTTGAGATTGTAAGTTGTACAGAGAATCTGCTTTGGCCAAAATTAATGTAGAGGGCAGATAAATCAAATTCCACTGTAAAATGAACTAAAATATACTGGTGGATACACTGGTCTCACAATGAAGAACTGCCTGTTTTGTATTCAATCAGATACAAGCGACCTCAGTAAGTGGTACTTGTGTATCCAAGAGGATGCATATGGAGGTCAACATCCAATTATAATTAATGGTGTTCAAAAACCACTTGTTTTTAGGGTTCCGTTCAACAAAAAAAAAACAGAACCCTTATATGATCACTCGTGCGTCTGTCTGTCGGTCCGTCCGTCTGTCACAGCCAATTTTCTCCGAATCTACTAAACCAAATCAGGTGAAATTTGGTAGGATGGTATAATCCTATGACCCAAACACAGATGTGCAAAGTAAATAAATATTTTTTTTAAAATAAGGCTCATTTTCAGGGGAAAAATTAGGATATTAAAAAAAATAGTATTGCAGACCTTACTGTGTCATATATCAAATGAAAGGTCTCGCTATGAGGATTTCAAATATATTTTTGTTTTTATTGTAAAATAAATAGTTTTGATTTTATTCATGAAAGAAGACGAAAATTGGCAATTCCCCCCCTCTGATCTTCGAAACTACTGAGCCTAAAATTTTGAAAAAAATACAAAATATAGTTCATTGTTTGTAGATTGCAGGAAAACCTTTAAGAATTCTATCAATTGAAAATAAAGTGGTAAACTCAAAACTTACGGAAAATAGTTCACTAAAACCCCACTAGGTAGCGCTAGTAGTATTTTTCTGTTGCTCGCGTTTGTGTCTTGTGTTTGTCATGTGAGTAGTTATCATTGTCATAGTTGTGTGGAGAGGTGTGGTGGTGCGGTTACGGAACCCTCATACCGCGAGTCCAACTCGCACTTGGCCGGTTTTTCTATTTAAAGCTCAGAGTTTATTCAGTAAATCAAATCAAATGCAAATCTCTGCTTAAAAGAGGTTTCTTCATTGATATATATTTTTCTGTTATAAAAGTTATCAAATCGTGTTTCTGCAACTGAAAAAATGAAGTCATAGAAATTAAGATACAGGTTACAAAATATCACTTTCATATGTTTTGTAATTGATGAGAAAAATCGAGATCCCTACGACCAGTTTCAAATGCCTCGCCTTAATGTGGATGTGTGCGAGAGAGTGTTGCGCCATGCACTGAATATTGTTGTTAGGGAGTCTCCACTTTTTTGTCTCTGGTCTTAGAGGTTCAGTTAAATTAGCTCTACCTATTCCAATCAGTTACCTTACCGAATGTAGCTCACAGAGTCGCTGTAGGTAGAGCGTCGGTGGCGCAACGGAAAGGGCCGCTACCTTCTATCCGGGAGGTCGTGGTTCGAGTCCTGCCACGTACCAATGTGTTTTCGAATTTCGATATCATATGTACGTTTGTCCGACGCTCTTACGGTGAAGGAAAACATCGTGAGGAAACCTGCACACATCTGTGAAGAAACTCGAAGGTTGTGTTGACCAACCCACACTGGGCCCGCGTGGTCGACTAAGGCCCGATCGCCATAATTCAGGGTAGGCTCGAACCTCTCGGTGGGGACGTATATATGAGCTGATTTGATGAGGTGGAGTATATGGAACATAACCAGTAGAACAGATGGCCGTTGGGGTAGTAAAGTTCTCGAGTGGCGACCGCGCATCTAAAGACGTAGCGTTCTCAGGCCTCCCACTCGTTAGACCGAAGCCTTGGTGACTGGTGGCAGCGCACGACTGGTTTTTGTGGAAATCCCTGGGGCATTTAGCATTTATCAAGCAGTAGACATCTTTCGGCTGATATGACTATGATGATTCCTATCATTGTGATGTTCTAGTAAGGCTTGTAGGAATTCGCTGGAGGTATGTGGCTCGAACTCTTGCTGATTGAAGGGCTATGGGGAGGCCTTAGTTCCTCACTGCTGGGGCACGGCGCGGCCCGTACACTGGTCTCTTCAAGACTCGAAAAGGTTAAGCCACACTACATACACGGAACGGGGGCCAAGTCCAATTGGTGCTTGTTTAAGGACAGGTGGAAAAAATAAATAAAAAATAAAAATAAAATTCGCACTATTAGGCCGCAGTGATTGACGTAACAGCCGCGGTGCAGTACGAGCTGATAAGGGCTTTATTTAAATCAAGTTGCTTATTTTAGAGAAGTTAAATCTATCCAGATTGAGCGTGCTTACTGCTTAGGGCCAGTTTCCACATACCCGTCGCGACCCGCCCAGTCGCCCTAAGCTACAACAGATCGCTCCATCACTCCATACATATTATTTATATTTTTTACCCGACTATGAAAAAAGGAGTGTTATGTTTTTGACAGTCTATGTCTGTGTGTATATGCATCTGTTCCCTCGTATTTCATAAACCACTTAACCGATCTTGACAAATGTGGTGTCTTTTTATTCGTGCTATCACTCCGAGTGTCATCCTTACTAATATTATAAATGTGAAAATGTGTTTGTTTGTTTGTTACCTTTTCACGCATTTTTTTAAATTACAATTAATTTCTTTAACATCGCAACGGAGCAATGGATTGATGTGATTTTTTTGCACAAAGATGGTTGAGGAGGTGGGAAATGACATAATTTACTAATTAGCATATCCTGACATAGTTCCCGAGGGATCTGGGGAAAACTCATTTCCCTCGCTCGCGCACGTCGGCCGGCGTCGCAACGGAACAATGGGAAGCATTGAATTACTTGGTTGAGGAGGTGGGAAGTGACATAGACTGCAAATTTCCTAATTAGAATAGTCTTATATAGTTCCTGAGGGATCTGGAGAAAAGTCATGTCCACGCTTACGAACCACTTACCTTCAAAGATAGTCAAAAAACGATGTCCACGCGGGGACATAAAGCATCACAAAAAAACAACATGGCGAATTTTATAGGTGAATTACACAACCTAAAAAGTTTTTTTTAGATATTAATATCATGTTTGGTATCAAAAGAAAAGTCTTGAAGAGCACATTCTAAATATAATCGTAATCAAAGTTTTGTATTATAAACACAATATAGAAAAGTTAATCCCTTTTATTATGGCTTGCGTGCGACCTCGGCTATGACCCCAGATGAAGGGAAAAGTAAAGGCTATGATGTAAGGCGGGAAACTCTTGTTTTCATACTTTTCCGTAGTCGGGTTTCAGTTTTTTTTATCTTTTATTTTATTAAATAAATCATTTGACGAAACGCACTGGAGAGTAGGTCGCGGAGGCTGTGGGGCTGGGGGCAAGTAGCTATACAGGGGAGTCCTGTCGGGAGATGGGGGGATGCAAACTGTTGAATAGGGGGTGGAGGAGCGTCAGTCCGCCGCCGTACGCCGCGAAGCGTCCGCGCGTCTCGTGACGTCTCGTCGCTTGTCACGTGTCCCGTGATCACCAGTCGCGGGTATCGCGGTGTTTTTCCCCTACTGCCCAAAAAAGAGGGTAATCTTTTCGGGTGTATGTATGTACGTATGTCTGTTTCTTTGGGCTGAGCCTGTAGCCTAAACGGCTTGATGGATTTAAGAGTGCGATGGGTCGTTAGATTCGTCTGGATCCCAAGAGTGACATGGCAGTCGAGCTTTTAATTTTTAAATGAATTGGTGATGTTATTGTTTTTTACACACGTGACCTGATAGGTCATGGAGAAAGTTTTTTTTTTAAATTAGTGTCATGTCTATTGACCTCTTCCTATAAATATCTGTAACACTAGAGGTATGCCAGTTCTTACGTTCAAAACGTTCTTCAATAGGATACACTGTAGAAATTTTCGCTTTGTTGTAAATTTTATTGTTGTTTTTTTTTTAAGAAAATATTAACGTCTCTGGGTATAAAAGCCCGCCTATATGTACAACTTCCTTAATCATTGTATCTTTTTTTTTCTCTTATGTTGTGCAATAAAGTATTTTCAATCAATCAATCAAAAGCCCATTTGAGACAGTCTTCATGTAATTAATCTTCATTTGTTTTTTGATTTGCAATGCTAGTGCCGGTGCATTACAAATCTTCTCTGACAGTAGCTCTGGACAGTATTTGCAGCTGCTTCATTCTGAGGTGGAACACCCGTTTGTAGTAGGGCGTCTATAAAACTGCACCCAGTGCAAAATGGGTTTTCAGGTTCTCCTTCATTTTATTTTCTTGTCCTTCACATTGCTCACGTGCACCAGACGATTTTCTCCAAAACGCAACACTTTTTGAAGCAAATTCTAGCAGAACACAATAAAAAAACAATAAAATAAAACTACGAATGTGTTCACCACAAATCCTGCCAAAAAACTCTTTTTTATTGTTGACTAGCTGTCCCGGCGAACTTCGTTCCTCCTTACACGTCACTACACTACCCTACTCTACACTACCCTACCCTACCCTACACTACACTACCCTACCCTACCCTACACTACACTACCCTACCCTAACTACACTACACTACCCTACTGCCCTACCATAAAACCACCACTTTTTTGACTGATATTTTTTTTTTAATTATGAAAATCCTATTTTAATATTTATTATCCTTTTCCCGACGAAGACAAATGCAAAAACACAAAAATCATAAAAATTGTTCAAGCCGTTCTGGAGTTATAAATGGTGTAACTAACACGACTTTCTTTTATATATATGTATATATTGATCGGGCCTTAGTAGACCACGCGGGCCCAGTGTGGATTGGTCGACTTCACACACAACCTTCGAGTTTCTTCCCAGGCGTGTGCAGGTTTCCTCACGATGTTTTCTTTCACGGTAAGAGAGTCGGATAAACGTACATATGAAATCGAAACTCGAAAACACATTGGTACGTGGCAGGACTTGAACCACGACCTCCCGGACAGGAGGAAGCGGCCCTAGCCGTTACGTTCTCTCTCCTTTTCAACCGACTTCCAAAAAGGAGGAGGTTCTCAATTCGACTGTATGTTTTTTTTTAATGCGTGTTACCTCAGAACTTTTGACTGGGTGAACCGATTTTTATGATTCTTTTTTTATTTAAAAGCTAGTGCTTCCCTTAAGGTCCCATATAAATTTTATCAAAATTGGTGTAAGTAGTACTTTATTATAAAATTAACAAAAACCAAAAATAATAATGCTAAAAGGTACTAAGTTGTTGCGATGGAAGTCGGTTTTTTAACGTATTTATTATTTACTGATTATACTGTTACTTATATAACAAATCTGTAAACAAACATTGCAGTGAATTTAATAGCCGTTATTGCAAACCTAGGCGCGGCGAGATAATCTGTCCATCGCAGCTGTGGCTTGCCGCAAACAGTGTTGAAACTTATTATTAATATACTTTCTTCGGTACGGAAACAAAAGAAAAACAACTAAATAGGGTAGTGGACTGCATCATTTAGTTTATATTAATGTTACATTATATTTTCAAATTCATATTAATTTATTTGTGATCATAAGTGTTATACAGGTGTTAAACAAAATTAATTTGCTTTATGACCTGTCCTTTATGACGTACAAAGTTAGAATTTGAAAAACCAGATAAAACATGGAAAGGCACACAATCTGGTTGAATAAAGAATAAATTATAGTAAAATTTATGAAAATTATATAAAATAATGTACAAATAAATTCTTATATCATATTAAACCTAACCTTAAATTCACAGTAGTACGAGTACATCATTCAAAATAGTAAATTATTTCCTGAATTAAAATGCGTTTATCATAACGTTCTTAATTTTTAAGTCACAATTACAAAAAAAAGTACATCAATGACGCTGGAAAATGTGACGTCACGCCTTGCTATTTCATAAATCTAGAACAAAATTTCATTTTTGACAGATGATAATAAGATAAGATAAATATCCTTTATTGCACACCAAATATGCAGAAATGAAAAACATATTAACTAGCGAAATATACAATGTGATATGCAAAGGCGGGTTTATCGCTTAAGGCGATTTCTTCCAGCCAATCTTTGGTGAATGGAGGAGATGAGAAAGTGAAACGATAGCGGGTGGGTGCATGTGCAACTAAAAATTAATACTTCGTCTTATTATTATTATATTTTATACCTTTAAACGAGCAATTCTTGTATATATATATATATATATATATATATATATATATATATATATACAGGGTCTTCGGCAGATGGTTGAAAATACGAAAATGGGGGATAGGTGGGGTCGCCTCCCACCTATTTTGAGAATTAAAAAAAATCTAGGACTTGTAATTTTTTTTACAGGATTTTTTTTCCTTTTTTTAGAAATTTTGCCATTTTTATACCTTTGAACACATGTAACTTTTTGTTTTTTAACATTAGCTCCAAAATCTTTTTTTTAATAGACTTTTATAAGATTGTCGGCTCTAAAAAAAATTATGTTTGTTTCAAGTTATTGCTAAAAACAAAAATGTGGGCCCCCGAACTTAAAGAAAAAGTTGAACAAAAATTTAAAAGTCAACTTTGCGATGCATTTAAAAAAAAAATAATGGGGCTGGAAGGCTTCTGTTTTTTTTAAAACATCTCTAAAGCTTAGGCTTTTGAATGGTATGTAATTTGTTTCGGTATCTTTTTTGTAACCGGAGTTGTTAATTTTTTTTACTCAATTGGACCATGTTGACGAAATTCCACTAGTTACATGTTTTGTGAAATGTATCAAATGCAAAGTTGAAAATAATGTAAATACTAACTGTTGGGACGGTTACAAAGAGCAGGTACGTTTTTTTACATTCTTGCACACACATAATGGCTATCTTTTGTCATTTATTGGCATATTGGAGTTAGCACTTCCATATGCCAATAAAATGTCCGCATATTCCGCATTGGTAAATTGAGCCATTTTAAACCACAACAAAGTCTTAACAAAACGTCTGATAATAACAAAAAGTGACAAACAACAAAAAAACTTAACAAAATCACAAACACAGCAAAGTGAAATTAACGAAAAAAAAAACGTTAACGTTATTAACGTTTGTGATTTTGTTAAGTTTTTTTGTTGTTTGTCACTTTTTGTTATTATCAGACGTTTTGTTAAGACTTTGTTGTGGTTTAAAATGGCTCAATTTACCAATGCGGAATATGCGGACATTTTATTGGCATATGGAAGTGCTAACTCCAATATGCCAATAAATGACAAAAGATAGCCATTATGTGTGTGCAAGAATGTAAAAAAACGTACCTGCTCTTTGTAACCGTCCCAACAGTTAGTATTTACATTATTTTCAACTTTGCATTTGATACATTTCACAAAACATGTAACTAGTGGAATTTCGTCAACATGGTCCAATTGAGTAAAAAAAATTAACAACTCCGGTTACAAAAAAGATACCGAAACAAATTACATACCATTCAAAAGCCTAAGCTTTAGAGATGTTTTAAAAAAAACAGAAGCCTTCCAGCCCCATTATTTTTTTTTTAAATGCATCGCAAAGTTGACTTTCAAATTTTTGTTCAACTTTTTTTTAAAGTTCGGGGGCCCACATTTTTGTTTTAAGCAATAACTTGAAACAAACATAATTTTTTTTAGAGCCGACAATCTTATAAAAGTCTATTAAAAAAAAGATTTTGGAGCTAGCTTTAAAAAACAAAAAGTTACATGTGTTCAAAGGTATAAAAATGGCAAAATTTCTAAAAAAAGGAAAAAAAATCCTGTAAAAAAAATTACAAGTCCTAGATTTTTTTTAATTCTCAAAATAGGTGGGAGGCGACCCCACCTATCCCCCATTTTCGTATTTTCAACCATCTGCCGAAGACCCTGTATATATATTTCTGTGATCTCGGAAACGGCTCTAACGATTTCGCAGAAATTTGGTATATGGGGGGTTTTGGGGGTAAACAATCGATCTAGATAAGTCTTAACTCATAAGTCATAACTCATAACTCATTTATTGGTAATTAAGTATTACACGTCAAAAAAATACGGAAGAAGTTATTTCACACATTAAAGATAAATATTAAAAATACAATTAAACTCTATACTTATAACTTATGTTTGGGAAAACGCGTTTTTTAGAGTTTTCATGCGTTTTGCTTGCCACGCAGGATATGGTCGCTAATTTCGTGTTATTGCCGGCTGTTCGTCTGGTTTTTTTATATGTTCAAGTTTTATTTTTTAAGTTTATGTAGATTATCACTTAAACACCACCATATTACAATAAATAGTTATAACCGAGCAAAGCTCGGTCTCTCAGGTACTAATAAAGATAAATTACAAATATATCGTCACATCAGCTCATATATACGTCCCCACCGAGGGGCTCGAGCTTACCCTGAATTAGGGCGATCGTGCCTTAGTCGACCACGCGGGTCCAGTGCTGGTTGGTCAACTTCACACACAACCTTCGAGTTTCTTCGCAGATGTGTGCAGATTTCCTCACGATGGTTTCCTTCATCGTAAGAGCGTCGGATAAACGTACGTATATGAGATCGAAATACATAAACATATATATATGTAGGTAACTCAAATGACTAGCCAACAATATTCTCTACTCTAATCAGAACGTTTCTCACGGAAAGGGACTTTGAAGTTTCCATCTTCAATCGGATTCAGAATCTAGACTTTTAGAATTATCTAGGCGAGTAAAATCAAGGAAGCGAAGGAGAGTAGAATACTAGCTGAATAGCTAAGTGCTAAGTGAAGAATGTAATCTCGGCCGCGCCAGGCATCTAGATTAAATTTTTAGGCATCTTTTATCGCGGCCGCTCTCATTCTCCAAATATTTGCTTGTTTTTGCCATTATCAAAGTATAACATACAGTATGGACACTCCCTGCCGCTCTCTAGATTGCGACCTCACCCCCTCGTCACGCAGATTGATACAGATTGGTTACTAGTTGAAGAACGTATAGGATTTCGCCGCCATTTTGTTTGTTCAGTCATTCCTTTTTTGAAATGGCATTTCTGGCCCGTTGTACGAACTGTCCAGGGTGTGACTATATTAAGATATATTCCGTTGGTCTTATTTGTTTTTTTTTCCTGTTCCTATATGTTTTACTCTTATTTATATTTTGTAATCGGTGTGTGCTTATGTCAAATAAAAATCTGTCTGTCTATATCACCTTAAGCAGTATATATTACAATCAGCATAAAACTGAATCACCTTTCCATTCTTAGGGTGGGTTCCGAGGTCAACAAGGAACCCTTATTAGTTTCGACGTGTCTGTCTGTCTGTCTGTGACTTGCTCAAAGACTATCAGTACTAGAAAGATGTTATTTGGCATAAGTACAAACATTAATTACGCCGTGAAAGTTATAGTAAAATCTTGAAAAATTTTTTTGTGGTACACCAGAAACTGATGGGTAAGTGACGATGATGCCGAAGATGGAAGATGGAACGCAATGGAGAACCGGAACATCAATGTTGTTAACACTGATATTTGGCGGCAAGACTTAGCTTGCCAGTGGTAGCTAGCCAGGCGGGCTTAGAAAATGCCCTACCACCAACCAAACCGAGTCTTTCAAGTTGACGCCACCGGGAATCGAACCCGCGATCTCCTGGTGTGAAGCGAATGGACTAACCATAACGCATCAGAGACGTACACTACATGTAAAGAAGGGGTGATTTTTTTTATTAACGTTTTTTTTGTTTTGTTTTATTCACCCTGTCGTGTGAGGTGTCGTTGAATAGGTCTTTCAAAACAACTGCGGGTTTTAGGGATTGCTTTGCGAAATATTAAGCTTTAAATTGCTATTTTTTGTTAAAGTCAAGTGTCCTCCCCTACCAGTTAAATCGCTATTTTAGGACATCAGAAAAAATTGTAAATAGTAGGATATATAATTAATTTTAAAGGAAAACTATCACGGCTAAGTAGGCTTTCTTAGTTTAGGAGTAATAATCGACCAACTTAAGTGCACACCTTAAGTTGGTCGACTATTACTCCTAAACTAAGAAATATTAAGCTTTAAATTGCTATTTTTTGTTAAAGTCAAGTGTCCTCCCCTACGAGTTAAACCGCTATTTTAGGACATCAGAAAAAATTGTAAATAGTAGGATATATAATTAATTTTAAAGGAAAACTATCACGGCTAAGTAGGCTTTCTTAGTTTAGGAGTAATAGTCGACCAACTTGAGGTGTGCAGTTGGATTTGTAAAAAGTTCATAGATTTTCTATACAAAATGTTTTATTACCAACTGCAAATATAATTTTGTTTTTTAAAATAGGTATGCATTTATTATTTGAAAAGAACCCTACTTTGCGCGAGTCCGACTCAAACTTGACCGGTTTTTTGTTGATATTTATATTATCTTGCTTTGCTATATAACAACGTGATGATTATTTATCTAAATACTCTTCATTCACCTTATTGCTTTGACTTTATTGCCTCAGATAAAAGCTTAGGTAAGGTATTCGGGCCCACGCCGTGTGAGTTATAGCGATTCAACCCTCGCTACAAATGAGGTGTCTCTTAGTAAATCCCGTCTCTACTTCTTTGATAAGCATCTAGTTTCCCTTGTATTGTCGGTTATTTGATCTAAAAACTTTAGTTCAAACATTGTTAGTTTAAACCAAAGTATATTATACAAAGTGTACTAACATTCAGTATGGTCACTCCCTGCCGCTTTCTAGATTCCGATCCTCACCCCCTCGTCACCCAGATCGATACAGATTGGTTATAGTTTGATTCTCGAACGTATAGGATTTCGACGTGATTTGGTTTGCACCGTCATTTGTTTTTAGAAATGTCATTTCACGACCGTTGTATGCAATACGAGACGCAGGGAGAGGTTGCACCCCTTTGTTGTTGATGTTCCACCTTTGCGCACGAATCGTTACGCTTCTTCATTTATTATGCGTACAGCGCAGGAGTGGAACTCCTTGCCTGCGTCAGTGTTTCCCGATTCCTATAATTTGGGGATCTTCAAGGCAAGAGTGGATAGGCATTATTGGAGTTTGCGTGTTCCATCCTCGACTGCATCATAACTTACCATCAGGTGAGTTGTAGTCAAACGCACTCGAATTTTTAATAAAAAAAATTGGTTGTCTGTAAAGTCGGTTTACGGACGATACTTTAACGTGACAACGTCATACATAACAAAACATCGATGAAATGATTGCATACTTTTATAACGAGTCAATGAGCGTAACGGGACAATGAGCGTAACAGGACAATGTGTCATCCTTTTTCGTGCGTGCAGCCGGCTTTCACCGATTTATTAGACGTTTTCACGTCAAAAAAAATTGTCCGGGGTGTGGTTTAAAAATTGCCACTGTCCTTAGTGCCTCCAATAGCCTGACTTAACAGTTTATCTCCATCTGCTAAAAGTCTACCCGGCTTCATTAGTTAGCGCATAACCCTCGCAACAAATAACTTGTACCATAAGCCCCGTCTGTCTGTATACTTTGACAAGCCTTATTTATTTTTCCAGCAGAGGAGCGAGAATAAGTTTCGTAATTACCATACTGGCAAAGTATATATATTAGTACTAACATACAGTATGGACACTCCCTGCCGCTCTCTAGATTGCGACCTCACCCCCTCGTCACCCAGGTCGATACAGATCGGTTACAATTTAGTTCTCGAACGTATGGGATTTCGCCGTGATTTTGTTTGCACCGTCATTAATTGTTTTTCGACATGTCATTTCACGACCGTTGTATGCAATGTTCGAGGTGTGGTTGAAACATGGCCACTGTCCTTAGTGCCTCTAATAGCCTGACTTAACAGTTTATCTCCATCTGCTAAAAGCCTCCCCGGCTTCATTAGTTAGCGCATAACCCTCGCAACAAATAACTTGTAACCGTAAGCCCCGTCTGTATACTTTGACAAGCTTAGGTAATTTATTTTTCCAGCAGAGGAGCGAGAAAAAGTTTCGTAATTACCGTACTGGTCTGGTTGTGTGAGTAACGCTCGAGCACACTGCGAGCTCAACAGGTATTTTCGCTTTGTATTTTCGTAGACTTATATGTCTGCCTCTGACCTGCCATAGCCTCTGCCTATTTCATATTTTCTGAGAGATGTCTCTATTGTGTCCGCACAATAGGTTGATTCTTTTACATAAGGCATCAATAGATAGGAGTAATAATTAATAAGTCATTTCGCCACACACTGTAGACAAAGTATATTAGTACTAACATACAGTATGGACAGTGGACACGCCCTGCCGCTCTCTAATTTGCAACCTGACCCCCTCGGCACCCAGATTGATACAGATTGGTTACAGTTTGGTTGTCGAACGTATAGGATTTCGCCGCCATTTTGTTTGTTCCGTCATTCCTTTTTTGAAATGTCATTTCTGGCCCGTTGTATGAAGTATCCAGGGTGTGCTGTCGGAAAAGTAGATTAATAACGTTCTTTTCAGCCTCGGTCTGATGCTATACTCCAATTTGTTTTTATCCCGTGTGCATCAGGATTCAGGATTCAGGTACCATCGTCGACTAGATAAGTACCTCGCAGTTCTGGTGTATAGTTCGTTCGCTGAAAGCTGCGATTGAACTCAGGGCGGCTCCTTTGTCGCTATCGTTTGACGCGAACCGCCAGTGCAGCGGCGAGCGGCATTTATCAAACTTGCAGCTAATTCAGTTTAGCTAACGAACTGTATAGTGCGATGTGAAGTGACAATCCCAGGGTGATGGCACCTGCGGAGCACTTACCTGGTGCTGGCACTTGGTATTACTAGACGAATTGTCGTGGCAGTGTTATATCCATTCGCATCAGTATATGCGTCAGCAAAGTGTTTCGTTAGCAAAGTGTTTATTCTTTCGTTTTTGGCTTCTGTTAAAGAATTATGCCAATGTGATGTCAGTCATGGGAGTGACACTTCAGCAGATGGCCGGTTTTGCGGAATATAGATGTTTTCCGGATGATGGGCTTAGACAGACAACATAAATACCGTCACCAATACATAATGATATATTTACTTATTTGTTAGTTATATTATGTGTACTTAAATAGTGAGGTATACTTAAATGATAAATAACTTATAAACCTGCACACGCCTGCGGAGAAACTGGCAGGTTGTGTGTGAAGTCGACCAACCCGCACTGGGCCTGCGTGTTCGACCAAGGCCCGATCACTTTAATTCAGGGTAGACTCGAACCCCTCGGTGGGGACGTGTATGAGCTGATATCATCAAATAACTTATAATTTAATTTTATTACGGCTAATAAAATCACACAATAACTTGAGGAATTGGGAGCCTGCATAGGAAAGCAAAGACTTGAAATTAGTAGGACGGGGGATAAAAAGAGGGAAAGCATCGTAAGCTTTATATTTCTGTGGAACCTAACAACGTGTCTTATGCGTTCTCTAAAATGGGTGATGATCTTGATGCAATTGCGAGCTGGTCTAATAAAAACGCTTTGGTACTCAACCCTTCCAAATCAAAATATATGGTTCTTGGATCTCGCAACCAAATTGCCCAAATTCTGAGCTTTAACCCTGTAGTTAGAATATTAGGTCAAAGCATTGAAAGAGTGGAGGAAGCCAAAAATTTGGGTGTTGTCTTTGATGGCGGGCTGCGTTTTGAGAAACATATCACAAATCTGGTCAGTAATTGCTTTTACCGTTTAAAAGTGTTGTATAAAGTCAGGAATCTGCTTAGTGAACAAACCCGCATTACATTGTGTGAGGCATTAGTTTTATCCAGGCTTAACTACGGTGACCTTGTTTACGGGCCTCGGCTGTTGCATAGGACACGACGTTTAATACAACGTGCGCAAAACGCATGCTGTAGGTTCTGTTTTAACATACCACCTCGAAGTCATGTCACTCCATTTCTTAATAAAGCTCGTATGTTAAATATGGACTCTCGGAGGCAGCTGCATCTTGCGTGTCTTATGTTTAACGTATTCAACTTCCAAAGTCCCGAATACCTTTTTTCTAAATTAAAATTCTCTTCATTCAAAGATAAATATAATGTTAGATCAACACGCCCTCCCCTCACCTATCACAAACATAAAACTGTAGCATTTAAAGGCAGTTTCCGTTACGCAGCGACTAAATGCTGGAATAATCTACCTCCTCCTTTAAGAGATGACGTCCATTCAAGGATAACTTTTAAAAAACATTTGAAGGTTGTGCTTTTGGAGACGCAGCTAAAGCATATGCGCGACACGTTTAAATAACGGAGCTGTCCTTTTCTTCGTATTAGTATTGATATTTTTTTATTTTTTTATTCTATTCGATTTTTACCTGATTTATTTTATTTTTATTTTTAATACGCTCCATTACGTGACTTAACACCTATTATTCTTATAGTATTATTTTCTCAATCGCAACAATATCAAACATATTTTATTTACTTTTTTATTATTTTGAAATTCACCACAAGGTAGGCAGGAACATGTTTGTTTTTTCCCAAGTTTTTTTCTCTTATATTTTTCTTTAGTTGTACTTATTTGATCGTTCTGTTTACGTTATCGAACGTCATTACGGGTGGTGTCTGAAAACCAATGCTTTGCCTCCTTGGCAATGTAACGCATTGAGACATGGCCCATTAGTTTAGGATTGCGGCATTGCACACCAATATCTTTATTTTTTGATGTTATTGAGGAGGTATTTGTATTGTTTTTTTCCACTTTGATTTCGTATCAATTCTTTTATTTGTAACTAAATTGTATACCAAATTGTTAATTTGTACTGTAACTGTTTAAAAATGTATTGTGTGTGCTGGGTGAAATCCTAAATAAACGCTTATCTATCTATCTATCTAGCATCGTATAGATAGAGAATATGAACAGAGTAGCCAGCTGAAAAAAAATTATCAGGGGTCCCTTTGTCTAATCCACGTAGTAATGTGAAGTGACAATACCCGAGTGCCGCCACCTGGCGGGCATTGGGTATACTTAAGGCTGTTACAAATATCACAGCCACATCCCAATTAAAACTTAACAATCAGGGCTGTAATGTTTATATTTGCTGTCGTGAAATTTTGTAGGCGAATTAATGAGACAAGAGAGAGAAATGATTTTTAAAATTCGAAAATGAGCCAAATCGGTCAAGGGGTTGCTGAGATGAGAATGTTGTAAACCTGGTTTCTCTAAATACCATTAGAGGGCGCTGTACGGATCCTACATCGCGCAAGCGTTATAGAGCGTACCTATATTTTTTTAAAACAAGTACATCAAACTACCAATTAACTAAACACTTGAACCTCAAAGTAATTAATTTGCTGCTTGAACTGAAGATCCTGCTGTAAAAACAACCGGTCAACTTTAGCGTCAAAAACACCATGCCATAATACAGTCTGTCCAGACGTCTATGGGTGCCCCTGTCTTTTGTTATCGTTAGCACCTAATGACCGCCTCAAGTGGAATGTGGTCTTTGTAAGTATTTGAAATAGACCGCTGAGACTTGCAAAGCAACAGTGTATTGTAGCACTAGACGCGATCTTTAAATGTCCTACGTGTGTAGTGTGATGTGAAGTGACAATGCCGGGGTGCTGGCACCTGCCTGACCACGTGACCCGGTGGTGGCTGCTGGATACGTGCAGCCGCCGTGTCTTCGGCGGGCCCGATGTCGTCGACTCGCAGATACCACAACGTACGTCAAATAAGTTCAAGGATAATCTACATGATAGAATACAGGGTGACATTGAAATCGTTAATGAAACTCTTATCTAAGCTGGCACATGTAAATTTGAAGGTAAAACTTTTATCTAAGCATCTTCATAGGCTGGCCCATTATTTGAAGGTAAAACTTTTATCTAAGCATCTGAGCTGGCACATAATTTGAAGGTAAAACTATTATCTAAGCATCTTCATAGGCTGGCCCATAATTTGAAGGTAAAACTTTTATCTAAGCATCTGAACTGGCAAATGTAAATTTGAAGGTAAAACTTTTGTCTAAGCATCTTCATAGGCTGGCCCATTATTTGAAGGTAAAACTTTTATCTAAGAATCTGAGCTGGCGCATGTAAATTTTAAGGTAAAACTTTTCTCTAAACATCTATTAAGCTGGCACATCTAATGGCACATGTAATCTCACTTTCAACTGCTCGATGCTTGGTATAAATCTGTGCATTGGGCGGTTTAGTTGTTAGATGAGTCGAGTCAGATATTGTTAGATATTAGGCAACAATAGAATATCTCGGACCGTCCAAGCCTTGTCCAACAATGATCGTACTAAGCGTAGATGAAGTCACCGGAACTTAATCGTCATCATTATTTACTAAAATACATTTGCTGAACATAGGCTACCCCCAAGGATATCCACAACGACCTGTCCTGCGCTGCCCGCATCCAGCGGTTTCCTGCTACCTTAATCAAGCCGTCGTCGGTAGACCTGGTAGGAGACCTGCCTGCGCGACGTCTTTCGTTGCGCGGGCCCTACTCAAGAACTTTTCTACCCAAACGGCCGTCGGTTCTACTCGCTATGTGCCCTGCTCGAAATTTACATTGATCTAACAATGTTAGTCGTGATTCATGAAATATGATTCGATTCGATCAGGGTTCGATCAGGCTCCAGTAGAGCAGCTAGAGAGCAGATCTATCATTAGAGGAGAAATAAAAAATATCTGAAATTTTCCCTATGAATATGCTCTTTTTTAGGGTTCTGGACTATTAGTACTAGAGAGCTGTAATTTGGCATGGGTATACATATTAACCCTCTTGTTACTACTGTAGTTTTAAAACAACATTTTTTTTATAAAAAAAAATTCATCAGATTTTTTTCTTTTAGTTATTATATTTTAACTTGCATATACGTTTCAAATACAAAATTTTGCGAAAAAAATTTCTTTAATAAAAAGTGGGTTAATCACGCCGACAAAGTGGTACAATAAAATTTTGAAAAAAAATGCCTTCCCTGCATGTAAAGAGAGGGTGTTTTTTTTCCATTATCATACCCTATCGTATGTGGTATCGTTGAAATAGTCTTTAAAAAAAATATGACTTTTTGGTTTGCTTTAACCATTTTTCGATTTAGTGAACGATTTGCGAAATATTAAGCTTTAAAGTGCTAATTTTTGTTAAAGTCGAGTGTACAACCCCCTTCACCATACCACCCCACACCGCTATTTAAGGACATCTTAAAAAAAATTAAATAGTAAGAAATATAATTAATTTATAAACTATCACGGCTAAGTAGGCTTTCTTAGTTTAGGATCTCATCTGTGGTTTAGGAGTAATAGTCGACCAACTGTGCAGTGCAGTTGCAAAAGTTTATAGATTTTTCATACAAAATTTTCTATTATTTATTATCTTTAATTTTTCAGACAACATGGTCCATTTTTGTTAGTAATACAAACGTCTTATTACACTAATGTTAGTAGAACACAGAATAAAATAATACAGTAACAAAAAGTTTAACACCCCATGCGCCTACCAGTTACAGGAAGCATAGGGCCCCTGTCTGACTAGTACACGCATGAAGTGCGAAAAGAGCTGGGAATCATACCTGTCAGCTATCCCCTTCAGGATGCTGTTGCAATGCAATTAAATGCAAATATAAATTTATTTTTTGTAAAGACTACGGAGCCCCACTTTGCGTGAGTCCGACTCGCACTTGGCCGGTTTTCCTTCAGTAGTCTTTGTTTAAGAAAATTTTGTAGGTAACTGCACACTGTAAGTAGTTACATAGGTACTATTAAAAAAAAAGGTCGTGGTAACGACTTACCACGACGTGTTCTGCTGAGCGCAGTAGCGAATGCAAAAAGAGACGTGGGGAGGCCAATGCTTCGCTTTAGGGACTGCGCCAAGCGGGACATGGCTGCCTTTAAAATAGACCACCACGACTGGGAAAAGCTTGCAGAAAAGCGGCTGGAATGGCAAAAGCGTATTTCGGAGGGTCGCAAACTGTGCGACGAGGCTTGGTTTGGGGCGCTCGCTGCCAAGAGGGAAAAGCGCCACCAGAGCGGCAATACTCCATCTGCCGCAAACTTTCCCTGCCAAGCGTGTGGGGGAGTCTGCCGTTCGCGCATCTGGTTGCTAAGCCACCAAAAGCGTTGCCTCTAGTCCAGGACACTATAGTGAATCGTCTGTAATAGACGTAGAGGCCAGTGATGATTAAAAAGTCTAATATGAAAGGAAATACTAAAATAATAGTTAAAAATTATCATCCAATTATTTTTCTTTGTTGTAGCTCGCGTCTGTCTCCTTGCTTTTTCTCCGAGCACTGGGTTGTCTGGTAGAAATCGCTCTCAGCGATAAGACCGCCTACATTGTGGGTCTCTTAGTTGATAATTAAATTTTGTACATTTGTATTTGTTTATTTTGATGTACATACAGAGGCCAGCACATTAAGCTAGACACTCGTAGTGCGATTTTGATCCATACGCCAACGGCATAAGAACGAACGGTACAAAGTCCAAAGTGTCTAGCTTGATGTGCTGGCCTCTGTACAATAAAGAGTTATTTGAATTTTTTTGAAACACGCTTTTGTTGATTGTTGTATAAAAAGTGTAATATGAAAGACATTGTTGATGTGCTTATTCAGGGGCTTTTCACTCAACATTTTTTCTTTGTATGAGAAACTGTAGTTTACATATTTATCGATGGCCACAAGCCATTGTGATATGCGCGAGTTCAAAACTAGTTAAAAAAATTAGCGACCAAGATCATCTAATACTAGCCGAATGGTTAGAGCTCAAGCACAGATGAGATACTAGTTACTTCGTAGCTCAAGTGATAGCAATCGGAGTGCGCGACTCCAAAATCAAGTAAAATGTTTAAAATTAGTTTTTAGGGTTTACCCAAAGGGTAAAAACGGGATCCTATTACTAAGACTTCGCTGTTCGTCCGTCTGTCTGTCTGTCTGTCCATCTGTCACTAGGGTGTATTTCATGAACCGTGATAGCTAGACAGTTGAAATTTAACGGATGTATTTCTGTTGCTGCTGTAACAACAAATACTAAAAATTAGAAAAAGTAAAAAAAACCAGGGGTGTCTCCATACAAAAAACGTGTTTTTTTTAACATGAAAAAATTAGCGCCATCTAGTATGATGAAACCCAACCCTTTGTACTAGCGCCATCTAGTATGATGGACCGGAACCCTTTGTACTAGCGCCATCTAGTATGACGGTACGGAACCCTTTGTGTGCGGTTCTAAATCGCACTTGACTGGTTTTTATATTTCTGTACTAGTTTGGGAGCGGTCTTCTAGGGGCCTGTCTCATTGAAAGAGTGACTACTCTATTTTCCATAGGTTTAGAGATTCAGAGGCAAACAGGAACCACCCCAATTTAATGTAGAAATTGACAAGTACTTTCAACCGACGTCCAAACAGGAGTACGTTCTCAATTCAACCGTATGTTTTTTTGTGTGTTTCATCATTACAGCTCATATACGTCCCCACCGAGGGGCTCGAGCCTACCCTGAATCAGGGCGATAAGGCCTTAGTCGACCACGCGGGCCCAGTGCGGGTTGGTCGACATCACACACAACCTTCGAGTTTCTTCGCAGGCGTGTGCAAATTTCCTCGCGATGTTTTCCTTCACCGTTAAAGCAATCGGTAAGTATGTACGTAAGTTTGTGAAAAACTCATTGGTACATTGGCCGTCCAGATTTGAACCCGGTACCTCTGGTTAGATGGACCGAGTCGTTACCGGTTGAGCCACCGACGATTTTTGTGTGTTTATTATTAATATATTCGCAAGCGAAACGCCATTTTTAATTGGTAACAATGTTTGAATAAACCGGCTAAGCGAAGTGCGAGTCAGACTCGCGTGGGGAGGGTTCCGTACCTTTCCTTTTTAAGGCCTTAAGATAGGTCAAATGACAATATTCAATTCAAATTAGTGAAAGATTGTGTAAAGCTATCACTAATTTATATATGTATATAAGGTCTAACAAAATTAGCTGAAACTATCTTAACTGGTGCTTCGACCCATGAAACTGAACAACTTTCCCCATGAAACCCATAGTCAAATCTCAAAAAAAAAATTAACTTCCCGTACTAAGTTTGCTAATCAGCCAATTTTTTTTTGCGATTTGACTATGGGTTCCTTGGGGAAAGTTGTTCAGTTTCATGGGTAGATGCACCAGTTAAAATAGTTTCAGCTAATTTTGTTTCACCTTATATACTTAAAGTAATAAAAATCGATTTAATTGAATTTAATTTTAAAAACATTATCACTTTTGATATAAAAAAATATACTGTAGACCCTGTTTTTGGCATTCATTGCAAAAATTCTCGAAAACAAATAGTTAATGTTGAATGAAACCAACATACAAAAATCGATGACATAAAGACCTTTAATTTTAATTGAACACATTTATTAAAACTTATTTAAAAGTGATGAAAATTAATAAAAACATGTAAAAATCGAGAATTGGACGTTTGATTTCTACGTAACAGCCGCGTTGAAACCCGCATTGCATTGATTTGAATAGACTTTCGTTCGATATTATTTTAACACGTATCAACCTGCTCGGATTGAGGCATCTTAATACCATAAGTAAGGAGTGTATAAATCCCATACAACGTAGTACTTGATTCGTTTGTTGACCAAACAATCCATTTTGAAATAATTTTATACCGATAAATAATCTGGATGACGTATATCTCTGTATCGTAATGCTTTTTTGAAAAACTCTGTCCTTTATTAACTAGTAGAAGCTTTCAGGTTTTTGCATGTCTTTTAACACTGACAAGCTGATGCCCGCGGCTCCGCCCCAGTTGACATTAAGAGTGCGTAATGCGCGTGCGGCTCGCAAGGCTTAATTATTGATTAATTTACATTTTTAAGTTGTTGAAAGAAATATGTTAATTTAATTTATTAAAGTGAAACTTTTATTACATCGTGTCAAATTTTTTCGTCTGTGTGTTGCATTTCGCGTGATGGTCGCTTTCGTATGACGGTTATGATCGTTTCGTCCTCTGTACCGTAGCGAGAGCAGCCATGATTGTTTCGTCCTCTGTAAAGTTTCACTTTTACGGTGGTTTTATAAAACCACACACTTACTTATGTAGGTACTTATTAGGGATTACGCCTTTTTGCCGATACGATACCGATACCGATACTCTTATAAAAATATCGGCGATACTGATACCGATACCGATACGCTTATTTAATTCAAAAAGGAAGGTAGAATAAATAAAACGCAATTAAATAATAGTTTTAGTAATCAAAATTAACATTTATAAGATTTTTATTTAAAAAACAAAGCATTCTTAGGTTTTGCGGGCAAAGGCGATTTCGCAAGTCTGTTTGAATAAGACCTGCGGTGGAAAATAGTCTCTCAGATGCGACATTGCCTCGTTTCCAACGAAATAGATGGGACAACACGCGCGTTTATTACATTTTTAAAGCGCGAAATTTGAAAAGTATCGTTGAATCTGCCATAAAAATATCGCCGATAACGATATATCGGCAAACCCGAAGTATCGCCGATATATCGGTATCGGTATCGGATGCATCCCTAGTACTTATTAAATTTTACTTTTTTCTACTTATATATTTGTTTATTACCTATTTTTGTTCTTGAAAGTGAGGCTTGAACAATACACAAGGCTTCTCCATTATTTTCTAAATGCATACAAAACTCTATTTTCTGTCGTCCAGATTTTAGGATTTTTAGTCTTATTTAATTGAGAACGGACGGTTGATTTTTTTATTGGATGTATGGAACCCTAAAAATAAAAAGTAAAGTATCTTTATAAAAACCCGCGGTCACATTGTTCAGTAGTCAGCTTCCCTGCCATTATGGCGAGGGAGTTTTTGTGCTGCCAAGAGCGTTATTGTTCCTGCAGGATGCAATTCGCTCGGTCCCTGAGCAATTTGCGCGATGGAGGCTCCATGGGTGGAGAATCGTTTTGGGTTAATGAGTTTAACTGGACCACGTTTACTGTTGAGGCAGTAGTAGGCGTAGGTAGCTCAGTGAGACTGGTTGCTTCGATCATGTAAGTTATCTGACCTGAAGCACGATCATTACCTGGATGGGTTTGATTGTTAGTAGCATTTTTCTTGACTGTTTCCCTCCTTCGAAAGGCACGAAGCTGTGCCGTAGCTATCACCCGGCATGAAAAACTTCGAAAAGTGGGGTTCCGGATGGACTTTTGGGGCAGTAGTTTCGGAGTTAGGTGGGAGTGGAGGGGGGGGGGGGGTCAATTGGTCAATTTAAACTATTTATCTTAAAATTATAAATAAAAATAATTGAGATTCTCACAACAAACCCTTTCATTTGATATGTTACACGATATAGTTTACAAAACTGTTTTTATACTTTCTAATTTACCCTCCAAAAGTGAATCCTTTTTTTAAAATTTAAGTTACATGTCTACCTACCTCTGGGTCACCGATTTACATATGTGTACCAAATTTCAACGAAATCGGTCCAGTAGTTTTTAAATATACATTCATTTTTTGATAAGGTTACGGAACCCTACTCTGCGCGAGTCCGACTCGCACTTGGCTGGTTTTTTGTTCACGTAACCTGTAAATCGTTTAATAGGGCTTTCCAAACTATTCAGGGTTTGCTCTAGTTGTTTTTAGTGTTCCGTACCCAAAGAGTAAAAACGGGACCGTGTTACTAAGACTCCGCTGTCCGTCCGTCCGTCTGTCTGTCTGTCTGTCTGTCCTTCTGTCACCTGGCTGTATTTTAAGAACCGTGATAGTGTTAGACAGTTGAAATTTTCACAGATGTTGTATTTCTGTTGACGCTATAACAACAAATTCCTACTAAAAATTAGAAAAAGTGAAAGTCTCCATACAAAAAAAACGTGTTTTTTTTAAACCTGAAGTAACTAGCGCCAACTAGAACCCTTTGTGCGCGGTTCTGACTCGCACTTTACCGGTTTTTTTTGAGATTAATGATTTTTTTTACTAAACAGGCATTACATTAAGTTTTTACCCGGTTGCCCAAGAAAGAGGGTAAAGTTTTTCGTATGTATATATGTACTAGCTTTTGCCAGCGGCTTCGCTCGCTTCAAAATAGTTTCTATAACTGACATCGGGGGTCACGAGCGCCCAAGTAGCCCATTATGTTAATCCAGGTCATAATCTGTCTACCTACCTTTCATCCAGATCCGTTCTGGTGTTGTGGCGTGAAGGAATAACAAACATCCTTCTTTCCAAACTTTCACATGTATAATATTAGTATAGATATACTCGTTTGTATGTTACATTGGAATGTATGTATGCATGCATGTCTGTTTCTTTGGCTGAGCCTGCAGCTTAAACGGCTTGATTGATTTGGAAGTGCGAGGTGTTGTTAGATTCGTGTTGATCTCGAAAGTGACATAGGATACATTTTACATACATTTTAACCTGACTGCTAAAAAAAAGAGGAATAATGTTTTAGGGCAATGGAGCGTGCTATCAAAGTATATATATTATTAGTACTAACATACAGTATGGACACTCCCTGCCGCTCTCTAGATTGCGACCTCACCCCCTCGTCATTGGTTACAGTTTAGTTGTTGAACGTATAGGATTTAGCCGCAATTTTGTTTGTTCCGTCATTCCTTTTTTGAAATGTCATTTCTGGTCCGTTGTATGAAGTGTCCAGGGTGTGGGAGTTTCTCTGCGTGTACGATATAGAAACGAGGAGATTCGTAGGAGAACCAAAGTAACCGACATAGCTCTCAGAATTAATTATTATTATTTTAAGCGCCTCCGTGGCGTAATGGTTAGCCCATTCGCTTCACACCAGGAGGTCGCGGGTTCGATTCCCGGCGGGGTCAACTTGAAAGACTCGGTTTGGTTGGTGGTAGGACATTTTCATAGCCCGCCTGGCTAGCTACCACCATCTTATCTAAGTCTTGCCGCCAAACATCAGTGTCAACAACATTGATGTGTTCCGGCATGAAGATAAGATAGCCAGTTCCCCATTGCGTTGCGGAATCTTGGTAAGCCCGCTTCCATCTTCGGCATCATCGTCACTTACCATCAGGTGAGATGATGCCAAGGGCAATTGTAATTAAAAAAAAAAATTGCTAAACATAAGTGGCAGTGGGCGGGGCACATAGCTCGTAGAATAGATGGCCGTTATCTCAGTAAATTTCTCGAGTGGCGACCACGCACCGGAAAACGTAACGTAGGCAGGCCTCCCACTCGGTGGACCGATGACCTGATGAAGGTCGCGGAAGCCGCTGGATGTGGGTAGGGCAGAACCGGTTTTCGTGGAAATCCTTGGGGGAGGCCTATGTACAGCAGTGGACGTCCGTCGGCTGATATGATGAGATGATGAATGTTTTTATGCAGACGGGTTTTGAATTATTAAATACATTGGTTAGGTTATTTGGTGGTGATTTTAGTTAAGAGTTAATGTTCCCACTCCTTACCAGTTAAATCACTATTTCAGGACAGGAAAATATTGGAAATAGTAGGGCATACATAAAATGAATTTACAAGGAACGTTATCACTGCCTATAAAGTGGGCTTTCTTAATTTGGCAGTAATAGTTGACCAACTTAAGAATGTGCAGTTGGATTTGTGAAAACCTCACAGGTTTTCCATAAAAATGTTTTTAACCAACTGCAATGAAAACTTTGTTTTTTAAAATATATAATTTTTATATATTTTTTTGAAAAGACTACGAAACGCCTACATTGCGCGTGGTCCGACACGCACTTGTCATTTTTATATTTTAAAAACTGAGATAAAAAATAACGACGTTTGTAAGAAAGAAAGAAATAAATGAAGTTTATTCAGCAAAAAATAAATATTAGTTATATATAATTACAGTATTAGGTACTCAATATAAACAAAATACAAGCCATTTCAAGTTTGAAATCTCTTCTCAATTTATGGTACTTAGGTGATGGTACCATTGGGGTAAAGCCAGAGGAAGTCAAACAAGACTTACTCACGTTACTTCACCGATTTAGCGAGCTAGGTTTGGAGATCAATGTTTCCAAGTGCGAGTTTTTTCCCTGCAGTCCAGTAGCACGTCCTTTCTTTTCCATTATTAGTTCCATGCTCCCTGGGCTGAAGGAACTTGCCCCCAGAACTTTCAACCTTTTGGGTTCACCTATTTTCCCCGAGGCTATTCCTGACGCATTAGAAGCTAGGAGACGTCTCCTTCTCCTTGCTCAGGACCGCCTTAGAAGTGTTTCTGCTCATGTTGCTTTGGTGTTGTTGAGGATGTGCTTCGCAGTCCCTAGGGTAATGTACCTTTTAAGTACGGCCCCGACCTGGCTATTTCCGAATGACGTCGCCTCTTTTGATGCAACTTTAAAAGATGCAGTTGAGACGCTTATGAATAGACCAGTGGAGTCAGGCGTATCTGCCCATATGGTACGGTGGTCTGGGGGTGCGACGAGTGAGGGACGTGAATTTGCCAGCTTTTCTCGCCTCGACGCAAGGGGTTGCTAGTCTTGTCTCTGAAATTTTATCTTCCCATGGAGACGAGGCCCTACCTTTTGAGGCTGAGGCGTTAACAGAGTGGACTGCCCTCCTTCCGAACGCGCCTATGCTCAAAGTTCCTATTGTGCAGCGGGCGTGGGATGAAGTTAGAGCCAAGGATACTTTGGATCGACTGTTGGGTGCGGCGGTTGGTGTCAACTTAGCCAGACTCAAGGCGGTTTCGAGGGCTGATTCCGGCGCTTGGCTGCAAGCTTTGCCTTCACCACATATGGGAATTCTTCTCGACAGCGACTCTTTGCGTGTGGGAGTTGCTCTCCGCCTGGGCTGCAATGTCTGTGAACCTCATCAATGCATTTGCGGGTCCACGGTGGAGGTGACTGGTTATCACGCACTGAGTTGCGGTCGTTGTTTGGGAAGATTCCCACGCCACCACGACCTCAATGATATCACCCGGAGGGCACTGGTATCGGCCAATATTCCGTCCTTGATGGAGCCGCCGGGACTCAATCGTTCTGATGGAAAAAGGCCGGACGTTTTAACTCTGGTGCCATGGCAGAAAGGAAAGTGCCTGCTTTGGGACTCCACGTGCGTTAGCGTGCGTTAGAATTTGGCTGGGGCTGCTGCTGAATTCGTGGCGGCCATGAAGCATGTTAAATAGTCGATGTTAGAGGTAAATTACTGCTTTGTGCCGCTGGCGTGTGAGACAACTGGCTGCTGGGGTTCAGAAGCATTAGGATTCATAAAGGAGATTGGACGTCGTCTTCGAGAGAGGGGGTGTGACGCCCGCTCCGGGTCCTACCTGCTGCAAAGGTTGTCTATTGCCATACAGCGCGGTAACGCGATGTGTATCGTAGGCTCCTTTGCGGCTTGGTCGACTCGGGGTTTTGATTTTTATTAATATTTTTATTGTTAGATTAGTAACTATAATTTAAGTTAGGTATATATTAGTTTATAATAGTTTGATTGTAACTTTACAAATGTATATTAATTTAGAAATTTTATTCAACAAAATACTTAAATGGAAAAATAAAAAAAAATAATGGAAAAATAATTACAGTATTAGGTACTTAATGTAAACAAAATATAAATACAAACGTTCAAAATAGACTATCTATATGTATAAAAAAAATGAATCCCCCTACTTCCCTTGGTGGACGGCTGGACCGATTTCGCTTATTTATTTGTCGAGTTCATTATTGTCAGAAGGTTCTTATGTCGGGTAGGGTAGAGTAGTGTAGTGTAGGAGTAGGGTGGGGTAGGGTAGGGTATGGAAGGAAAGGGTAGGGTAGTGTAGTGTAGTGTAGGGTAGGGTAGGGAAGGCTAGGGTAGGGTAGTGTAGCATAGGGCAGGGTAGTGTAGTGTAGGGTAGGGTGTATAGTGTAGTGTAAGGTGGAACGTAGTTCGCCGGGACAGCTAGTCGTTTACTAAAACAAGCTTACTGGCGAGTTAGCGAGTTGGCGGCTTTACACAAGGCGAACAACTTGTAAACCGGAAGTTAGCCCTAGGTAGTACTACTATATATACTGTGCCACGAATCTCGATTTAGCAGTCAGGAACACTGACCATTACACCTGTGTACTGTGTTAGACCTATTATTAGTAGCTTAACTTAAAACGCTTTTTTGTACATAATGAAATCTAGGTAAGCCCGCTTCCACCTTCGGCAGCATCGTCACTTACCATCAGGTGAGATAATGCCAAGGCTTCACCAATTCTGAATAAAAAAAATTAAAAATAAATCAAATCTTTAATTTGGTGGCCTTGTTCTGAAGCCAAGTCTTTTATAGACGATTTAGGGCGTCGTATGAGGAAAAAGGGCCTGGACCCGAGATCGGGCTCCTTTTTGACCCAACGCATTTCGCTAGCTATCCAGCGGGGAACGCAGCAAGCGTCATGGGCACGTTTGGGCAGGGGGCACTGCGGGGAGGGCTTTTTGACTGGCAGGGAGTTAATTTCAAACAAATAAGATAAATATCCTTTATTGCACACCAAACATACAAAAATGAAAAACTTATCAACTAGCAAAATATACAACGATATGCAAAGGCTGCCTTATCGCTTTAAGCGATTTCTTCCAACCAACCTTTGGTGAGTGGAGGAGACGAGAAAGTGAAACGATAAATCTTATTTTATTACGAAAGAGATGGTTGATCAATTGCCAATTTCTCGCTAGGCGTAATGTTATGATATTATGATCAACTGTTTTCAGAGCTTAGGAAAAGTATACATATTAGTACTAAAATACAGTATGGACACTCCCTGCCGCTCTCTAGTTTCCGACCTTACTCCCTCGTCACCTAGATTGACACAGATTGGTTATAGTTTGATTCTTAAACGTATGGGATTTCGTCGTGATTTCGATTGCTCCGTCATTTGTTTTATGTGATTTCTTGCCCGTTCTATGAAGTGTCCGGGGTGTGGCTTAAGTGTTCAGTCACAAGGTAGCCGCAATAATTAAAATAAGCTTTTACCTAAACAATACCTAGTAACGCGCTCTTGCGTAGAGAGGCACAGCGACGAACGTAGTTTGAAGTTTAAGTGTCCTCTATGTTTATGTTTTGTTTTTAATCAATATACTTTTTTCTTAAAAAGGGCAAAAAACTGGCATCTGATGATGATCAGCGCCTACATATGGAAGTGTTCACGACTTCTAAACCTTTCTTAAAAAGGGCAAAAAACTGGCATCTGATGATGATCAGCGCCTACATATGGAAGTGTTCACGACTTCTAAACCCGGAGTTTAGCTACTAACAACGAGACGCGTTATCCAAGGGCCGGTCAGGGAAAGTGCGCGTGCCTCACCGTCGCGGCCGGCCGGCCCGGGCGATCGGGAGTCTGCGCACGTTACAAGCCGACCAAAGAGACACCGTTAAATTCCCTCAATACACGCGTGACGCCTCCTTGCTAAGCAGATACAACTGTGGGAACAGCGATCGATGCTTAGTAAGTGTCGACACGGCAGAAAACTACACTTCCAGTTTCCAAGGTAATGCCGTCTTCTTATATACTTAGCGGCGAAAAAAAGTTGATAGTGCGTTGTAAGATTTTCGCTTATAACAACTAAATTTACATAAATACATTCTAAAAAGTATAGCCTCTACTTTAACCATATTATTAACTACCCCAAAGATTGCAAAACTTTCGATTATTTTTGTTTCTTTTTCAGAAATAGCGTTATGCATCAAAATTTATCTGGTTTTCCTTACTAGCAGCGCCATCTAACCACCTCGGGTGTATACTATGTTAAATGCATACAACTTGTATGCACTCCGCCTGAAATCACATCTTAAACGTTTCTGCTTTTACCGTAGATTGAAAGTTACAAATATAAACTTAATATTAATCTTTTTACATGGATGATTTAAAATATTTTGTAAAGTTTCTTATGTTGAAATTCGCCAAAAACACAGAACAGATGGATGATACAAAGGCTGACTTACCCCTAACGGGATCTCCGTCAGTCAACTAGTCAACCTTGAAGGTTTTCTTAATCTTTTTAAGGTTCTGTATACTATATTTAACTTGTCATAATTGTAAGATCTTAAATTATTGACTACTTTCGTGCGCTCGTTCCATGTCAGGTTCATTACCTAAGTTTAGACACTTTATTAAATTAAACTTCACAGGCGTCTACCGGGAGATGGGTACGGGTATTTCTGGCAATAAATAATTCCGTTCTTGTTAGTAAGTAAGCAAGCAATTAAAATTGGAGTAGATATTATTTGAGCAAGTGACTCGCAGTTGATGAAGATCAAGGCACTAATTAGTTCAATAGGTAGTACTTACTAGTAGCTAAGTCAGGGTTGATCTATTATTTGTAATCTTCCATTAATCTATTACGCTTTTATATTATTCTGCCTTTTGAACTGTCTTTAGAATTAGTTAACAATCTTTTTTTTATTTTTTTTTTATTCACAATTGGTAAACCCTTGACAACATCTCACGTGGTGGTAAGTGACGATATAGCTTAAAGATCTGCACCGCAGAGTTTAAATTCTTATCTAACTAGAGGCAAAGAGTACGGAATATTAGTAAAGGCGGAAGCCATAATTGGCCTATGAGCAGCCAGTGAGTTAGAAAATTAGAAAGGTTAATATTACTCTGTGTAGAAAGTACCGAGAATTCATAAATTACAGAACGAGCGGTAAACATATCGACCAATTTTTTTTTGTATAAGTTGGTAGCACTGCTGAACTGAGTTACCGCGCGAACTTTCGGCGGTACACCTATGTCACTCAGTGTAATTAGCTGCCGTTTTTGTATTGCGATTTTACTATGGAAGCATTTGTTGAACAAAGTGTTTGCCTTAAGACTTTAAGATGCCTCAATCCGAGCTGGTTGATATGTGGTAAAATAAAAAATATTATATAAAATATTCTGGGACAAATCACACATGGTCATCTGGCCCCAAAGTAGGATTCCCTGTGTTATGGGTTACCAGAGAGTGATATACATACTTATATACGTTTAAATATATAGATATTTAACACCCAGACACAGAGAAAACAAATCTGCTCATCACACAAATGCTTGCCCTGGGTGGGGATCGAACCCACAACCCTCGGATCAGTAGTCAAGGACACTAACCACTGAGCCACCGAGTCAGTCGAAATGTCGTTTTTGTATTCGAAAAAAAATATCGAACCTAAGCCTATTCATTTTAGGTTCAAATCAATGCGGGCTTCAACGCGGCCTTACGTTGAAACCGAACGCCCCATTCTCGATTTTTACATGTTTTTATTACTTTTCTATACTTTCAAATAAGTTTTAAAAATATGTGTTCAATTAAAATTAAAAGTCTTAAAGTCACCGATTTTGTGTGTTGGTTTTATTCAACATTAACTACATATTAGTTTTCGATAAATTTTGCAATTAATGCCAAAAACAGGGTCTGCAGTATATTTTTTTACATCAAAAGTGGTTAAAGTTTTAAAATTGTATTCAATTAAATAGATTTTTTATTACTTTTAGTACTTATATTATATATTTTTTCCATAGTGATAGCTTTACACAGGCTTTCAATAATTTGAAATGAATATTGTCATTTGACCTATCTTAAGGCCTTAAGTTTTGCGTATTAAACAAAATTTCCTAAGCCTAATCACTAAAAATATTACAGAAAATTTACGGTGATTCGTGTATTTCACGGCGTATGAAGAATGGTATAAAGTATTTAAAGAAGGCCGACAAGTGGTAGTAGATTTGCCTCGCTCTGGTCCACCCCCAACCGCTGCATTCGCGTCATTCGACGATAACATCAATCTAATCAAGAGTCTGTTACTTGAAAATCGTCGTATGAGTCTTAGAGAGTTAGCTCTAGACGTAAACGTATCTTTTAAATCCGTTCATAATATTCTGACTGACATTTTGGCCATAAAACGCGTCGCCGCACGGTTAGTTCCAAAGGTGCTCAACTTTGTCCAAAAAGAGCATCGAAAGCAGGTTGCTCCACCATCATGAACCGCATAATAATGGGTTTATGAGTACGATATGCAAACAGGTCAACAGTCTTCAGAATGGCGCTTCGGAAGCGAGTCGAAACCCAAAAAAAAACCGCGTCAAAGCCACTCGAAAATCAAAGTTATGCCAGTAACTATTTAGTAATCTGTGGTTATGCTGATAGTTTTCTTCGATTGCCGTTATGTAGTGTACTATGATTTTTTTCCAGAGGGACAAACGGTGAATAAAGAGTATTATTTAGGCGTCATGAGGCGTTTGCGAGAAAATATCCGCCGAAAAAGGACATGTTTATGGATCGTCTATTCCTGGATTTTGATAATGCACCATCGCACAAAGCCATCATTGTGCAAGAGTATTTAACCAAAAACTCGACGAATGTCATCGACCAAGCGCCGTACTCTCCTGATATGGCTCCGTCTGACTTTATCCCGTTCCCGAGGCTAAAATTACCACTTCGAGGAAGGCGTTTCGAGTCGATTGAATATATTATAAAAGAAAATTCGCTGAAGGAGTTGAAGACCATACCTCACAATCAGCATACAAAAAATGTATGGAGGGCTGGGTCATGCGGTGGCGTAGCTGTATTGCAAGCGAAAGGGCCTTTGAAGGCGACAATATAAATTTTGATGAATGAATTACTCTTTTGGTTCTATTGAACAATTCCCGGTAGTTTTTACACAGAATGTAAGAATGTAAGTATCAATCAGAGATATGCTATATACTCGTGTAAGGGGAGGTAGATAAGTTATATACGCCCGAAAAGTGAAGCAAGTAAAATGATGCCAATAGGGGATCGGACTGCTAGTCATTTGAGTTACTTTTTAAGATCTGTCAAAAAAAAAATTTTGTTCTAAAAATGTTCAAAGTGACGTCATAGATTTTTAGCGTCATTGTCGAACTTATTTTGTGAATTAAAAATTGAAGATGTGATGGAAAAACAAAACAAGTAAGGTTTTTTGAAACTTCCAGAGGAGAGCAATTTAGGAATTAGGAAATCATATTTCAGAATTTATTTTTGATGCAGTCCGATCCCCTATTGGCATCGCGAACTACCTATAATATTGTGTGTGTACATGGGTTCGATTTTCAAATGTTGTTTGTTAGTGCATAACCCATCTATGTTAACAAATCTCTGGTGTCAATAGCCACTTTCACAATGTGGCTCGATTTTGACCGATCGATGATTTCAGCTTCTCAATGGAAAAGAGCAGACGTATAGAGTTTGCGCTCATTTGATTTGTCGTGAATCGTTATGATATGACTTTTGTATTAAAAACATTGTTAGCAATGTGTATAGGAAGACCCAAACTACTAAAATTGGAGGAAAAATAGAAAGGCGTTTGCGAGTCTATATCGATGTGTTATTTAAGAAAAAAAGTGCTTTACAACGGTGGTGTTCCTATTTATATTAATGCTAAAGCTGTGCCATCTATGGGTGTATTAATTAATAACTATTTACTAATGTAGCCTTGATAAGGCTCTGTATTACATATTCGTAGATCCTAATATTACAAATTCGAGTCTAACCATCTAGATGGCTCTAGTGTTACCTTTTATGTTAACACAATGAATGATGTCATGCAGCTGCCTACTTAATCATCTTTGATATAATCAATAAGTTAAATAAAAGGGCGGCAATAGGTTATGATGTCAGTGGAGGTTTATTATCATATCAGCTCATACACGTCCCCACCGAGGGCTTGAGCCTACCCTGAATTAGGGCGATCGGGCCTTAGAAGATCACGCGGACCCAGTGCGGATTGGTCGACTTAAATTTAAATAAATAAATTTACTTCATTACCAGAAACACAGGTATCGATAATACAGTAAGTAGTGGTCCCCACACTAGGCTAGGCCTCTATCGTGGGGCCGAAAATAAAAGCTTTACCAGGCTACAAACATGACATACAAAGATAGTAGTACGTGGTAGTACCACAGATGATATACTAGTTACTTACTAGTACTAAGAGAGGTACTAAGACATATGCGAAGGAATTTATAAAAGGACAAAATATATATAAATAAATAAATAAATAAATAAAATCTTTATTGTACAAGAGAAAGATTACAAAGACTGTGAACCTTAACTCATAAACTAGGTAGAAACCTGTATTTCAGGATTTAATGACTCCCCTGCTGTAAATTACAATATGTAACTTTCTATTGTAACTATTTAATTAGATACTCTTAAGTTAGGTTAGTTACAAAAGCCAAAAAAAACTAAATGAAAATAAAAAAATATTATCTTAACTTAAAGAACAAGAAATAGTTTTTTCGAATATATGCGTGTGTGTCTATGTGTGTGTGTGTGTGTGTGTGTGTGTGTGTGTGTGTGTGTGTGTGTGAACGTGAGCCTGTGTGTGTGTACGTGAGTCTGTGCGTGCATGTGTTTTATGCTATTATATCGAAAAGGTTTTCTTTCAGTGTCACTGTAGTTCAAGGACTTTAACCAAATTAATATAAGCTCCTTAATATTATGGTTATTCAAACTTCTTATTTCTGCATATTTTTTGTCTTTACTATAGTAGGAGCACAGTTTATTATAAAGGCGAGGAGTTGAGAATTCGAAATGCCTTTGAGCTAAGCTGCTTCTAACTAGTGGTACTGGACACCGTTCGACACGTTTGTTTGTAATGGGTAGGTTAGGTATATAGAATCGGTGATATGTATGTGTGTGTTAAAGTGTGTGTGTTGGATTGGATTGCACGTTAACATATGTATAGTTTTATTACTTTTATGTTGATTTCACTAGATCACTGAAGAAGAAAGAAAGCACAACATTAATTATTTATCCGACTACTCTAATAGATTTTCGGTTCGAGTTGCTTCGCAGGCAGGCAGTTTTCCTTCACCGTAAGAGCGTCGGATAAACTTACATATGAAATCTAAATTCGAAATCACATTGGTACGTTGCAGGATTCGAACCGCGACCTACCGAACAGGAGGTAGCGGCCCTTGCCATTACGCCAACGACGCTCATTATTTAGATTATTTCTTAGTAAACATTACTAGGCCTATGTGTTTAATTGATAGCAATCCTCTTGTTTTTACAAGCTTTTATTTAACCTGCAATTATGTAAGTATGTTTGTTCGGGTGGAATCTTGCAACTCAATTTTGAAGCTGATATCTTTAACCGATTGAGCTAACATTTTGTATACACGTTCAGTTTTGATGACAATGCATGTTTAACTGTGTGACGTCATTCCAAATCCAACATGGCGGCACACCCAAGATGGCGGAATGAGTTATTGTTTTTTCACCCCTACGATATGGGTATCAAATGAATGGGTTTACTGAGAAGAATACGGAATAATTAAAATGATTTTTAAATTTAAGCTTGTACCTAAAAGTTTGTACGCTTTTCGAAAATTATATTATTACCATCTTGTTTACAGAAGCGGGAGGGGGAGGAGGGGTGACTTCCACCGGCATTTCTACAGGCCCGGGGCGCGCTGCTCGGGCCAGAGCCCTGGAACTAGCCCAGCAGTTGGCCTCATCACTCCAGCACGCAATCCCACCGCCACCTAGACCGGACTTCACGACTGCCAGCGCCATTTTGAGGTGGCTGCAGCAGAACAACAACACTGTCGCACTCGTGAGTACTTAATCAAACTTTTTGGTTGCAAACTCCAGGGATGCTTTAAAAAAAATAAAGCGCTTTGGAACTAGCCTAGCTGTTAGCCTCGTTACTCCAGCCCAGCACCAAAGTATATATCTATATTAGTACTAACATACAGTATGGACACTCTCTGTCGCTCTCTAGATTGCGACCTCACCCCCTCGTCACCCAGATTGATACAGATTGGTTACAGTTTGGTGGTCGAACGGATTTCGCCGTCATTTTGTTTGTTCCGCCATTCCTTTTTTGAAATGTCATTTCTGGATCGTTGTTTGTATGAAGTTTTCAGGCTGTTGTATGAAGTTTCCAGCCCAGCACGCTATCCCGCCGCCCCCTCGATCAGACTTTACGACTGCCAGTTCAATTTTCAAGTGGGTGACCACAGCAATGTCGCGATTGTGAGTAATCAATCTCTTGTGAAAAAAGGTAGAAGTGCTGAGTTAGTAAAATTAGCTACTTGATGCGCGTCGGTGCAAATGTCAATCCAAGTTACATTGAATAAAGCTCATAGCGCGCGCTGCGACGTGGCTTTTACGACCTCCGTCGCACTCGCATCCAAGTAATAGCGCGAAAATAGCCATCATAATACTTTTCACATAAAAGCGTCATCAATTCGAACAACCATACCATCTATTTACATATTTAAAAGTGGAAAACATACTGATTTGAACTTTAGTAAGATAAATCTTTCATAAAGATAAGTTAAATCTTTATTCAGAAATAAATTTACACTACACATGTTTACAGTGACTCCACACTAGGCAACGCTACCCCGAACGATTCACTTCTAACTATAAATTGGGGAAAATCAAGGTGACTTTGGTTTTTTTATAGTAAATTACGAGACGTTAAATCAATTTAAGGGTTCCGTTGTCAAACTAGGAACCCTTACAGTTTAGCCATCCGTCTGTATGTCTATCGGCCGGTATGTCACAGCCGTTTTACTACAGTCAATCGTTTTCCAGCAGGAGTTTTTCAATTAATTACGGATTTTTGGTAGCTATATTACGTAAACTAAAGTCCATGGTATTTTTCTTTGTAAAATGTACATTTTAAAACTATTTTACTTTTTCAAGTTTATAAATATACATCTCTGCTGCAGTCTGAATGAGTTTAAGCTTTAGTGTCCCTACGGGCCTTCCTATCGCGTTTTATACCAATTTTAGTTTGGTATTTATTTAAATACCAGCTATTGCCCACGGCTTCGCCCCCGTAGATATCGAGAATGAGCGGTGCTTGAGCCGCAAGCGGTTTGCGGGTTTTTTTTTGCATGAGGACCAAGTACCTAAGAAGTAAAACTAAATAAAAATAACGTAATCTATTCAGTAGTTTTTGCGTGATTTGCGCAAAACAGCAGACTTCTATCATTTTATTTGTGTAGGTCAATCAAATCTTTTTTTTTATTAAAAATTGAGTGCTTTTGATCAATCACATAATAAAATTTTATAAACACTTTCTAGACACTCATATCTGTGTTTGTCAGATATTCGTAAAAACATGTAATATTTTTTAAGAATTCCGTAAAGATTTATAATCCATCGACACATTAAATTAGTTTCTAAGTGTTTTCAGTAGCTTTGATTGTTTAATATCCAAATAAGAACCAGACTGCGTCTGCGTGGGGCTCGCTATGAATACACACCTCTTAAGGCTCCTCCGTCCCTAAAATTAGCAACTTGATTCACAATGTTTCAAACATCGAATGAAAAAACTTGGAAATTAAGTTTTTGTCAGCTCGTACGCAACGTGTCTGTTAAGTCACTCGCTGCGGACGAATCGTGCGAAAATTGTGGTTTTTAATTCATTATAAATAAAATAAGATGAATTTCCAAATACTAAGAAAACAAAATCTTTTCATAATAAAATAGCATAATGTTTCGATTAAAATTGCATTTCTATTGTACAACTAGAAAAAAAATGTGAATTATGATATTTTTTTCTTCTTCTTATCGTGTGAAAGCGTCTTTATATATATTTTATCCACAGAGCACGAAACGTCATTCTTGCTCGCCACGAGCAAGAATGACGTTCCGTGCTCTGTGATTTTATCCAATGCCGTGCAACTTGAACTGCATTTTTTTCTTTAGTTCTGTGTATTAAAATAGAATTCGAGGAAATCAAAATCACTCCTCATATCCTGTAAATTACAAAACATTTTTTTTTGCTCGATAAATAAATAATTAATTGAAGTTAAAAGTGGTTCCAAAGTTGGTCGTTGGCGGGGCGGTATAAGCCTTAAGACAGTAAGTAAGCGAGAAATGTGACGTTATTTGTCTTATTGTCGCAGGGAAGGACGGAACCAGGCAGACATACTGTCTTGCCTCGTATTGTCTTTGAAGCGAGACATACAGCAAACAATACAACTCGGCCTAAAGCCTGAAACTGGAAATTTGTTTCGTGCAAACTGTTTACTAAAGGGATGTGGTTGCGCAATAGGGTATTTGATAGTATTTAAAATAAATTAAAAAAACATTATACACTAAATAGCATTTCTCCTACAAAAGCATAAAAAATTATTCATTTCATATTTTAATCCAATTTCAATTTTATTTTTATCAATATCACAATATTAGTTCGTCAACGCCAGTGACGTCACATGTAACACGAAAAATTTCAGAACTAAATATCGTTTTTGACAGTTGATAAAATAATTCAAATGACTAGAAGTCAAACACCGGATTGCACTCAGAGAGCTGACAAACAAAACGTGTCTGTTTTAGGGTTCCGTACATACATCTGATGCAATAAAGGAACCCTCATGTCTGTCTGTACGGTAATAATAATAAAGTTATACAGGTGTAACAAAATTGGTGTAGGTCCCGTTAATGTAGGTTCTACTTGTCATACTGAACAACTTTCTCCAAGGAACCCATAGTCAATTCTCAAAAAAAAAAAATTGGACCCTGCATACTAAAATGCACAAAATCGGTCGATCAGCTGATCGATTTGTATGAAGAGTAAAATTTTTTTTTACGTTTTCAAGTCTTAGAACAAAAGTTGTTCAGTATGATGAGTAGAAGCCCCAGTTAACGGGACCTACACCAATTTTGTTACACCCTGTATAAACGGATTAAAATCTGGACGACAGAAGATGAAATTTGGTATGTATGTCGCAGGCATACTGTAATACGTACGGTCGGGCAAATGTCAAGCAAATTATATAAAGGCGAGGGCGGGAGCGAGGCTCTTTGACACTTAAATAAATCAAAGCTGACCGAACCTAAACATTTACATTCTACCGAAAGGCATTTTTAACAATTTGCCTGACTCGGCATTGACCGTTTATATACGAACGAATTATAGATAAGATAGATAGATAAAACATTTATTCAAAGCTACATTACAATTGATACACAAAAATAAAAATAAAATAAAAAACTTCTTATATCTAATCTAAGCTTAAATGTATAAAGAGGGTAGATACATCAAATTGTGGCGTAACTTTGAAATGGCTCCGACTCAGCATATGCTGCAGGTAATTATGTACCGACAGCGCTGATATTCTGCCGTTAATTATTACAATTTGCCTAGCTCGGCATTTTACAATCTGAGTAAAGAATTTTACATTTTGTCTGAACGTTTACATACGGACGAATTATACAATTCGCCTGACCGTATGTAAATTGACTAATCATACAATTTGCCTGCCACATGTATACGATTACGGGGTCGTGATTTAACAGGGGTGTTATACAACTAACAGAGTATGGTGAAATTGCCTCTCAACGTTTAATCATCTTATGTATCTTACTCGTAATGTTTTTGTTTTACCTTAAGATACGTCAGCCTAACTAATGGAGGAGCTAGATCCCCTAACACAGGTCTTCCGTACCTAAAAGGAGGTCTTAGCCGTACAATAATTTTGGTAAAAAAAATAAACTTTTTTTATTGTTTTGTTTTTCTGTAGGTCTATGCCTTTGTTTGTAGAAAATACTTTAAAATTGACATAGAAACTTGCACTTTTCTAGGCTTGTAAAGACAACGTAAGCCCATCTGTTACGATCTGTATGTACTACATAATGTAGCTACATGATAGTATGTATGAAGAATTTCATCATTTCAGCTCATGTACGTCCCCACCGAGGGGCTCGAGCCTACCCTGAATTAGGGCGGCCACGCGGGCCCAGTGCGGGTTGGTTGACACCACACACAACCTGCGAGTTTCTTCGCAGGCGTGTGCAGGTTTCCTCACGATGTTTTCCTTTACCGTAAGAGCGTCGGATAAACGTACATATGAAATCTAAATTCGAAATCACATTGGTACGTGGCAGGATTCGAACCACGACATCCCGGACAGGAGGCGGCAGCGGCCTTAGCCGTATTTAGTTCATTTTATTATGTATAGATGTCGTTCTGTACAAGTATTTTTAAGCAAGCCTACGGGCATTGTCTAGACAATTTTTTTCAAACCTTACATCAAAAAACACCACACTTCCTATAATCTACCAAGAAATCGACGTTTCACTGCATGGCTGCAAAAAGGCTGAACAATACCATACCCTGGACACTTCATACAACGGGCCAGAAATTACATTTCAAAAAAGGAATGACGGAATAACCAAAATGGCGACAAAATCCTATACGTTCGACAACCAAACTGTAACCAATCTGTATCTATCTGGGCGACGAGGGGGTGAGGTCGCAATCTAGAGAGCGGCAGGGAGTGTCCATACTGTATGTTAACTAATATATTATACTTTGACAATACTGTGACTATTTATAAGCGAATCAAAACGCTCACACTACTTGGGATGCTCTCGGTTCAAAATTAATTGAATGCCATAATTTAATATCGAGGAACCAGGTGCGGCAGTAGCTTTTAATCCTCAGGTCGTTCCTTTGACAATGACTGGCCTGGTGGAATGCCAGGGAGGATGGGAGGCTAATTACACGTGCTCGGTTTCTAGTGGCGGGACACATGTTCAACCGAACTTAAAAAAGGAGGAGGTTCTCAAGTCAACCCGTATAATTTTTATGTGTATTTTTAACGTATTTAGCGTTGTCAATTATTTCGATAGTGATTCACGTTGTCAATTATTTCGATAGTAATTCACGTTTTCAATTATTTCGATAGTCATTCACGTTGTCAGTTATTTCGATAGTAATTCACGTTGTCAATTATTTCGATAGTGATTCACGTTGTCAATTATTTCGATAGTAATTCACGTTTTCAATTATTTCGATAGTGATTTACGTTGTCTATTATTTAGATAGTGATACACGTTGTCAATTATTTCGATAGTGATTCACGTTGTCAATTTATTCGATAGTGATTCAATAGCTAAATCTAGTTTGCAGACAGTTTTTTGTTTATGTTATTTTCTAAAAAAGTTATTAACCGATTTTGATACTAAAGAAGAATTTTTAAAAGTGGTCCACAATTGATAGAGGAATCGGTGTATACACATAAAAATATACAATCGAACATAGAACCCCCTTTTTTAAGTCGGTTAAAAATAAAATAACACGGGCTAGAGAATTTGGCCAGGACTCAGCATACCTTTAAGGTACCAATGTATTTTGTTTATTCCTTTTCTAAGCCCGCCTGGCTAGCTACCTACCACCATCTTATCTCAGTCTTGCCACCAATCAGTAATCAGTAGATAAGGTAGCCAGATCCCCATTGCATTGGGGAATCTTGGTAAGCCCGCTTCCATCTTCGGTATCATCGTCACTTACTTCAGGTGAGATCATGCCAAGGGCTTATCAATTGTGGATTAAAAAATAATTATAAACAGGTTTATCCGATTTTCATACAATTCATATGGGACCATTTTTATTGTTGATTATGGTACAAAGATCTTCTAGTAACATGAAGCCGATTCGAGTGAGCCCCTCCCTATATTATGCACTCGTGACTCGGTGCCTTTGCTCGCTGACGTGAATGCATCCGCACAAGCTCGCAGCCCTCGCGTTGTAAAAGTGGGTAACATTTACATGCGAGAATTACACAAGCTTTACCAGACCTGTATATTTTAAAACAACGAAGTTTCTTAAAAAGCCATTTTAAGTCTTATTTACAGAAGCCATGAAAGGTTTATTCGCATTTGCGGGGGCAATGTGACAATGGACCGCATCGATGTTCTTAAGCCAATTGCCCGAATATTCTCTTGCACATGTCCACGTAATTTACTTACGCTTATATCCTATACAGCCAACCTCTGCTTTCTTGTGTCCAATTCCTTTTGTAACAATTTATTATGTAAATTAAAATTACGAATATCGTTGAGTTTGCCTGTTGAATATAGAGGGAAATAGTCGGAATGGACTCTCAATATTCCAGACGGAGTTCGGGTAGGTAACCCGCAGTTCACTGGTTGAACTAATTCGGTTACCGGTCACCTTTTGAAGATTGGTTCGACGGGTTTTGTACAATAGCGCTCCCCATTCGAAGTATTATTTTCAATTAGGCTTTCATTGAACAAGTAGGTATCTGCTTAGTAACTTGCCTCGCGATTATCTCCAATGGCTAGTACTAATACAAATATATATACAGGGTGACTTTTAATTAGTTCTTAATAGCAAAGGAAATGACTGTATTCGTGATTACAAACATCTTCCCCAAAAAAACTGCATTATGTCAAATCAGAAAAAACAAATTTTTTGTCCTCGATACATAATATAAGTTATCAAATCGGCAAAAATGTATAAAGGACCAAAGTTTTTTTTCATATTTGACATATCGACGGGGAAGTTCTAACAACTCCTAACTTACAAGAACCAAATTCTACAGGAGGCGAAAAAAAAACGTTTTTTATTTTTCCCAGAAGCTAAGAAAAGATATGTAAATGGCAATTTTATACTTAAATGGACCCGCTTGTAAGGTAATAATCAAAAATTTTCTTGGAATAAGTATTTAGCGAGATAATGTAAGATAGGAGGTATCACCAAGCTGGTGTGGCTGAAAATTTGAAGATAGGAGTAATTTCCATACTTCAAAAAAGTAACAGAAATCATTGGAAATTATTATTTCTAGTTAAAGTTTTCAATTATATTCGGCGATAATAGATAGATAACACGTTTATTTGTCACTGCAATCACACACATATTATTACAATCATACATAATATAAAACAAAACATAACAAATTAAAAAGAGCAAATAATAATAATAATACAAAAACATATGTGTGTTGCAGTAGTACAAAAGGGCCGTGACAATAATATAACAAAGGAATCTAAAAATGACTAAAAATAGACCAAAATATTCAAACTAGGCGATTTTTTTGACGATAGGAGTTATTGCCTTCCATATCACCACCATATCGGTTAAGATAGGAGGTATTTTCAAAAGGAAACACTGTTATAATTTTGAGAAATCAATGTTTATACATTGCAATTATTATGTTAACGCTTTGAAATTATAATCCTTTAATTACTGTAACATTTATCAATTAAAACATCCTACAACAAATGACAAAGATAACGCTTAGATTAGAACACTCCCACTTCTAAAATTAAATCAACGAGAAAAATTTATTGAATGCTTTAGGTCAACATTCTAAATTGAGAAAGCGGCATAAAAATAAAAAAAATATCAAAGAAAATACTCTTTGCTCACATTAATATAATTTTTATGCATAATTTTTCACAGAATATTTGGTTGTATATTCACTTTAAAAATAAATAATAAAATATAATAAAAATAATGGTAATGGAACCCTTTGTGCGCGAGTCTGACTCGCACTTGGCCGATATTTTTTTTGTTTTTCTTTTTAGATACTTGGTCCTTAGCTAAAAAACTGGGAGCCGCTTGCGTCTCGCGCACCGCTTACCCTTGATATGTATGGAGGCAAAACCGCGGGCAACAGCTAGTGAATAAATGAAATGAATTGATAGAGTTCTTTGCCAGTTTTATTACATTTTTGGGAAATTTAATAAAATATTCGTTGTTTAGTAGTCGTAATTTAATAATGTTCAGTCCAACCAAGATCTCATTTTCTGCTTTGTTTTTGAGTCTTGACAAAGAATCAAGACTATTTACTACGTAGTTTTGATTTAATTGTTAAGAGGATTGAGAAGCTGCGACTTTTCATACAAACGACGTTAACGATTTTCATCTCTAAAATGTTAACCGATTTGGATCAATTTTTAAAAGGTTGTCAGTCAGAACAAAAGTTAGACTATTACGTTTTTGTTTTTTCGATAAAGTTAATAAGTGTAATTTCATGTGTTTTCATACAAAACTAATTTCGTCCATTTTTTGTTTATTTATATTATCAGTAAATTAAAAAACGAAACGTATAAGCCTAGCTTTTGTTCTGACTGACAACCTGTCAAAAATTAGTCCAAATCGGTGAACATGTAAGCGGTGAAAATCGTTATCGCCGTTTGTATGAAAAGTCGAATTTTCGCCGTGGGTTCACAGTTCACAGTTCTTACGAGTAATTGATTCAGACTTTAGTTCAGTCTCGTAACGATTCATAATTCCAATCTTAATCGCGTTTTGTGTAGCCTTTTTTTGTCAAAACGAAAAACCACAATTTGTTTTGTATTTCCGTCATCTCTATACATGGTGTAAAAGACTTGGTGTTGGACCCGTTGACTAGGGGTTCTACTCATCATACTGAACAACTTTCCCTAAGGAACCCATAGTCTATTCTCAAAAAAAATGAACCCTCAATACAAAAATGCACAAAATTGGTTTTAATAACTGATCGATTTGTATGAGGAGTTGATTTATTTTTCGATTTGTGAAAAGTCATAGGACAAATACGTCGGTAGCGTAACGGTTAGGGCCGCTACCTCCCATTCTGGAGGTTGTGGTACGAATCCTGCCACGTACCAATGTGTTTTTATCCGGCGCTCTTACGGTGAAGGGAAAACGTCGTGAGGACACCTGCACTGCACAGTTGCACACGCCTGCAAGGAAACTTGAAGGTTGTTTGTAAAGTCGACCAACCCGCACTGTTCCCGCGCGGCCGCTAAGGCCCGATCGCCCTAATTCAGGGTAGACTCGAGCCCTTCGGTGGGGACGTATAGGAGCTGATAAGATGATAAGAAAGACGACATCCGTATATAAATCCGGCCCCAAATGCGCCTAGAATTTCATTATCTGTAGAATGGCAGCACCTTTGCCATGTCAGATACACAATGTTCGTAATGTTGGCGCACTGTACTCGTATATTGTAACGTGTTCTGAATAACATTTCCGCCCTAATTCTAGGATAGGATGTATAGGTTGACATTTCTATTCTGCCATGACTGTCTTTACTGTTGTTCCACGTTTCCTGAAAAAGAGGATTTGTGTTAGCTAGCTAATCAACCGCCCCCGTGGCGTAATGGTTAGTCCAATCGCTTCACAACAGGAGGTCGCGGGTTCGATTCCTGGCGGGGTCAACTTGTAAGACTCGAGTTTCTTCGCAGGCGTGTGCAGGTTTCCTCACGATGTTTTCCTTCACCGTAAGAGCGTCGGATAAACGTATATATGAAATCTAAATTCGAAATCACATTGGTACGTGGCGGGATTCGAACCACGACCTCCTGGACAGGAGGCGACGGCCCTAGTCGTTACGCCACCGACGCTCTTGTGTCATATAAGTCACGGTGATTATTTTCTTTGATAATTATCAAATGCGTATCGGCGTTGATTCTTATTTTTTGACTATTTAATTTTTTACTAAAAACAAAAATACAAAAATGTTATGAATACGAACGAAAAGAACTATCACATCACATAAGCTCATATATACGTCCCCACCGAGGGGCTCGAGCCTACCCTGAATTAGGGCGATCGGGCCCAAAGATAACTATCATCATCCTCATTACAGCTCATATACGTCCCCACCGAGGGGCTCGAGCCTACCCTGAATCAGGGCGATTAGGCCTTAGTCGACCACGCGGGCCCAGTGCGGGTTGGTCGACTTCACACACAACCTTCGAGTTTCTTCGCAGGCGTGTGCAGGTTTCCTCACGATGTTTTCCTTCACCGTTAAAGCAATCGGTAATTATGTACGTAAGTTTTTTGAAAAACTCATTGGTACATTGGCCATCCAGATTTGAACCCGGTACCTCTGGTTAAATGGACCGAGTCGTTACCGGTTGAGCCACCGACGCTTCCAAAGATAACTATAGGTAATATTAATGTTTTGTTTTTGCCATTAATTTTATAATTACTTATCAAGATTATTATCAACATTATAAATATCGATAATTACTAAATTATTATGATAATTATCACTTCGAACTCTGCATATAGTGGACCATAATCTCGTCTTATGATGACCGACATGACGAATACACGTAATATTTTTTCTCTCTTTACAACAAGACTAATTACATCGCGGTGAAGAGGTTGCGGGTTCGATTTTAATTGATATTGTACCTACAGTGGGTCTTTTTAACCCCCGACGCAAAAAGAGGGGTGTTATAAGTTTGACCGCTATGTGTGTGTGTGTGTCTGTGTGTCTGTGTATCTGTCTGTGGCACCGTAGCTCTCAAACGGGTGAACCGATTTGGATGCGTTTTTTTTATTTACAAGCAGGTTTTTTGGCGATGGTTCTTAGATACGTTTTATCAAAATCGGTTCAGCCGTTTCAAGGTCATCAGCTCTTTTGTTAGCTGCGGTAGGGTTCTTAGACTCTTAATGTGTATTTACTTTACTTTCAAACATACATGTGACCTAAAACTTGAAACACTCATGTATGCTTAATAACTATGCAGGATTATGGAACTCTTGGTCTGATGCTGCAGCCAGGATATCCAGAACACTAGTACACTCTTAAAAAAATAATAGCAGATATGTCGTGTTTGGACTCGTTTTGTTCAGTATTTGATTCTGCATACAATGCAATGGTGGCAACACGGTGAGCTGATGCTGCGGCCAGGATATCCAGAACACTAGCACATCCTTGAAAAAATAATAGCAGATATGTCGTGTTTGGACTCGTTTTGATCAGTATTTGATTCTGCATACAATGCAATGGTGGCAACACGGTGAGCTGATGCTGCGGCCAAGATATCCAGAACACTAGTACACTCTTAAAAAAATAATAGCAGATATGTCGTGTTTGGACTCGTTTTGATCAGTATTTGATTCTGCATACAATGCAATGGTGGCAACACGGTGAGCTGATGTTGTTAAAATCCGTTAAATTTTTGACATACCTACGTACCTGAAACTATGACTAACTGTAAACTAAATATTATTGAGATAGTCAGCAATTACTCGGTATGTACTAGGTTCTCGGAGTCTTCCAAAGCAGGGACGAGCTTCTATTTTCTTCTATTTTAAGTGCTTATTACTTTCTGAAGTGTAAATCAGCCTTTAGAGCTAAAATCCCATGGCTTTAAATAAAAAAAAATAGAAACGATCTCACCAAAAATGATTTCCAAAAATTTTAGGAATTGATTCTATTCGATTCTTGTTCTGATTTTCAGTAATTTATGTTAAATGTACGTACACAAAAAAACTAAATTTTATATTCAATAACTACCTAATAATTTACGAGTATTCAATAAAAATGTTAAAGAAAACATAAATATTTTTAAGAAGGAAAAAAGTGGCGCTCGTTGATGTATTAACGCAGCCTTTCATAATAAAATATTTCAACGCGCGCCTAAATAATTTAGCATCTCTTACATAACTTCCAAACATTTTGGTTTAAAAACAAAACAACCGAACATAATTTTGATGAATGTTTTATAGACAAATCTATATCCTTTTAGATATAACTGTATTTGTCATTAATTATTTTGAAAATAAGTTAAAATTTTTGAAATAAAAATTAAATTTAAAATTTAAAAAACCCCCCCCCCGCAAAAAAGTAAAGCGGACATTTAAAAAGTAAAAAATAATACCTTTCGTTGAGCCATCAAATTCATTTCAGAAATACCTATATATATTTTAATTATCGAAATCGATGGATGGCACGATAGGGTTTGCTCATTAAAATGGCGCTATAATGTCGCGTCGGGGTACCGCTAAGTTTAAAGCAATAACTAGTATTTTGTGAATGAGGCTGCTAACTTCCCAAATATAATAAAATACATAGCTAAAATAGAGAACTTTCAAACTCATAACGCTCCCAGACTCATAACACCCAATGTTACTAGATTTGTCACAAAAGTTGATCGTCGTCGCAAGTTGGTCGAAAATACTAGTAAATAATAGATAGTCAATCAAATGAAGGGTCTGATTCACTAAAGCGGTACCCCGACGCGACATTATAGCGCCATTTTAATGAGCAAACCCTATCGTGCCATCCATCGATTTCGATAATTAAAATATATATAGGTATTTCTGAAATGAATTTGATGGCTCAACGAAAGGTATTATTTTTTTCCGCTTTACTTTTTTGCGGGGGGGGGGGGGGTTTAAATTTTAAATTTAATTTTTTAATGGTTTATATAGGTACGTGATTTACTTCTACTTTCTTCTCTTTCTACCTATGTTCTAAATAATGAATAGGGAGGATAAGAGTCGGTGGGCTTTCTATGACGAAGATATGATTGTCTATGTGGAATAAGTCCACTAATTATGACGGCTTGCCCCGCGTGCCCGGACACCTGCACAATGGAAGACCTCTGGGGGGCCACTGATAGTGGCATACGCGTTGCTATCCACAGGGCCTGTAAAATATAAAATTATTATGTGACCACATACGCAAACCATCGATTCGAAAAAACGAACAACAACAATAGTAGATATTGTTTTTATGTTTGGTTCAATCAAGTTCACCAAGAGTTTTTCAAAATGAATGTTCGCTTTTGTTACCCAAACGAAGACGCTATATAAACTGTCCAACCACATACAGATGCTAGATGTCCAATGTGTATGGAAGCTCTGACGCGAATACAATTCGATCCATTCCATTCTGTTACGATACCGAATGCGAAACTACATTGCATTAAGGCGAGGCATTGATTGGAACAGTTGTCTCTGTCTTTTTCTTTACGTGTAAAGAGTAAAGAAAGTAACCACAATTTTACACTTTTTCAATATTTTTTCGTTTCAATCAAAAACTACAATGAAAGTATTAAAAATAATAACATTACTCACTTTGTATTATCAGAACAAATATTATTGTATATTTTTTTAAATTTAAACTTTAAAATATTAGTCATAACTAGAGCTGAAAGTAACGGTGTAGACCTATCTTTGGGTTTTTTTTCTATCGAGCCAAAACTGCTCAATCGTGTTTCTAACAGATTTTGACTTTAAGAAACATCATCAACAATGAGGGTACCTATTTTTTTCAACCTTGGGTTTTCTATCGTTTTGGAGTAATAGACGTCAAGAATAACGAAAATCTGTAATATTACCGCCTTAATACAGACAGTGGGTTACCCACCAGAGTTTGTCAGTGCAGGCCTACCTACTGTGTGGTACAGGGCTAACTCGAGTAATTTTAGGAGGTCGTAAGAAATTGGCATATCGTTTAATTGTTATTTTAAAGCACTTTTGGGTCTAACTGTAGATATTTGAGTTTCATACAACAATCACAACAAAAGGTAACGCTTGTTCTATTGTATACGTATGCATCCTTATCTTAAGTGGTGACCTCGATTAATGTTCCGACACGTGAGTGGTCCTATCCTTCACTGTAATTGAGACAGGTGCATTTAAGACATGTCACAGCACATTTCGGCATATTGGTGGTAAGTCTGTCAACGCGTGACTATGTAAGCAAAACTCTGTTCCGTCGTGATTGGAGCACAGTTTTTTATACCCCGTTTTCAAAGCGCTTACACTATATGTTTAAGCCATATCTATGGTGATTATCCTATTCCTTTAATCCTATGTGAAATCATATGTCTGTCCTTGTCCCTTCCTTGCTAATTAATATGAAGTGATAAAGAAGAAATGTGAGGTGACATTCGGATGGACGACCAGTAACCGATTAGCTCCGGCCCTGCGCACGCGCGACATCGCTGTGTGCCTTTTTCTCAATTATTAGCAAAATTTAAAGTGCTGTGCTGGTGTAATTAACATACCAAACAAACAACTGCAGCTACCAGTTCTAGCAGTGTAATTAGAGCGCTCTAAAACCCATTGTCTGTGCCGAACGATCGATATAACGAAGAACTGCCACCATCTTGGAAATGTGCTACTAGCTTCGACCTTGGTGAGTCCTTAACATTTTTCCAATAGATCCTGATCCATCACCATAGTTTGGTTTTGATTTAAAATCCTAGAACCGCGCAAACATAATTTTGGTCCATTCGAAAACGGATAATTGAAATCGTGAATTAACTGTAGTGTGATACACGTGGTCAGCCATCTTAGTTGAATAAAAATGTCGACTGACCCTCCGTCAACCAAATCGCTTATTAGCGATCGTGAAATACAAAATTTGCAAGCTAAATTAACTGCGTTATATGGCCGTGCACAGACGATATACGATGCAGGGTGTAGGTTAGATAAAAATCCTATAGCGATTGATGAGTTTTTAGCAGATGCTTTCTCGATCGATACGCTAAGAAATGATTTTTTAACCACGATTGATATGAGAAATAAAATTCAGTCGAATAACCCGGATATGCCCTTGCCAAATTACAGTTCTGCGACTGCATTTGAACAATTATATTCGCGTATTAAATACAAAGTGCATTCACTGACGCAACAGTCGCCGAGCGCGGCTTGCGTTCAGGGGTCCGTAAGTAAGCGCGAAAAACCTTCAATAAAATTACCAAGACTGGAGTTGAGTTGTTTTGATGGAGAAATTGATTCGTGGCCTATCTTTTATGAAACTTTTAAGTCGGTTATTCATGAAAACCCAGATCTTACCGACAGTGAGCGAATACAGTATTTAGTAGGTAAATTGAAAGGCAAAGCCTTACATATTTGTCAGGGTATTCTGCCTACTGCCGAAAACTACAGCGTCATTTGGAATACGTTAGTTAATAAATTTAACGATAAACGACTGCGTGCCTGTACATACTTAGATAAATTGTTCGCGTTGCAAAATGTAAAAGAAAATTCACCAACTAATTTGGAAGAATTTATCGATAAATTTTCGTCAATTTATTCGGCGTTAAAACAGCTGGACATTGACAATTTGGAAGATTTCTTGTTCATTCACATAGCATGCAAGAAAGTTGGCTTAGAAATCGTAAAGGCATACGAGTTACAAATCAGTAATGACAAAAATGAAACTTCCAATTGTCAGGAATTTATTAAATTCGTACGGAACCATGCGCACATATTGCAACGCGCGCAGAGCGTGAGCGCTCGTACGGCGTCGTCCGGCCAAGCCGAATCGGGCTTTGCCGCTCCCGCGAAAACACTTGGGCACGCCACCGGACGTACTCAGTCACGCAAAGATATTTCCTCACAATTTGGTAAAAATACTGGAACGCGTTCGGGCAATAATAATGTTAAAACGTTTATTAACGTGCAGGAACAAGATCAGTGTGTATCTTGCGGGAAGAGTAAACATTCTTGTTTATCTCAGTGCCCAAGTTTTCTGTCCAAGCCCGCTAGTGAGCGCTATAAATTAGTAAAATCACAAAAATTGTGTATAAATTGTTTAAGTAATAAACATCACACTACGAATTGTACGGAATCGATACGTTGTAGCGAATGTAAGCGAAGCCATCACAGCTTGTTGCATTTTCCCACTAATAATACGAATTCAAATACTAGCGGTTACTCTCCAGTTACATCCGATAATAATGTGATGTTGACGGAAAGTAACTCGTGCGCAGAAGAAAGTGCCGCGCCTGAATGCGGCCCTGCTTTCATTTCGCTATGCTCGTCAGTGAGACAGCGGAACGCACGGGAAAATACCGTATTGGTTAAGGAATCAATATTATTAGGTACAGCTCAATGTCACTACGTTGATGCTAAGGGTAATATACACATGTTAAGGGCTATTATCGATAGTGCGAGCCAAAGGGATTTGATTACAATGGAATGTTGTAGACGATTGAACCTAGAAATACACCCATCACAAAATCAATGTGTCTCGGGTGTGGGTGACGTCACGAACTCGGTCGAAGGCTCCACTTCACTTACGATTCGCTCGCGATTCGACGACACGGTTAGGTATGAGCTTAAACCATTGATCGTTAGTCGTATCACTGATCACTTGCCTACCGCTCAAATCGATGCCTCGCGTTTGGATTATTTAAATAATATTCAATTAGCGGACTCGAATTATTTCACGCCGGGTAAAATCGATTTAATAATCGGTGCGGATGTATATGCTAGAATATTATGCCAAAATACAATTTCACACGGCACGAATAATCCAGTTGCCGTTCAAACATTGTTAGGCTATATTATTGTTGGACGGGCTCCGCTCAAAAATCCCGGGAAAGAGGAAGTGCGTACTTATTGCACTATGGAGTCTACATTCGAAAATCGCATAAATCGATTTTTTGAATTGGAAGAGGTACCCAATGTGCCGAGACTAACCCCGGACGATCAAAAATGTGAGGATTATTATTGCGAATCCACGCGACGGGACGAGAATGGCCGTTATGTCGTTTCACTTCCGTTCAAGAACGACCCGTCCCAACTCGGTGACTCACTGCGATCGGCCGAACGTAGGTACTTAGCTTCGGAGCGCAAATTGTTATCTACCCCTTCAATTAAGCAAGAGTATGACAACGTGTTCATAGACTACCTACATAAAAATTATTTAAGGCCGATCGGGATCGCTTCGGAAATTGATTGCGGAAATAATCAATATGTGATACCTCATCATGCCGTTGTCCGCTCAGATAAGAGTACAACCAAGATGCGTGTAGTTTTAAATGCTAGCAATGCAACTACATCTGGAAAGTCATTAAATGATATTTTATACACGGGACTTAATCTACAAAATGATTTGTTCCAAATTCTATTGAAATTTCGACTGCGTTCAGTGGCGATTAGTGCCGATATACGCCAGATGTATTTGCGAATTTTAATGGAGGAAAAAGATACCCGTTTTCAGAGATTGCTGTATAGATTTGACATAAATGAGCCGATAAAAATCTTCGAAATGACTAGAGTGCCTTTCGGTTTGTGCTGCAGCCCATATTTGGCCATACGCACTGTCCGTCAGCTAGCGTCAGATGAACGAGCTCGCTTCCCTATCGCGGCAGAAGTAGCAGAGACAGATATCTACATGGACGATCTGGCTACCAGCTGTTCGTCAGTATCAGAAGGCATTGAGCTCTCAAACCAGCTGATCAATTTATTTGCAGCTGGAGGGTTTGATTTGGTCAAATTCTCTAGCAACTCACTCGAAGTTCTGACGAACATACCAGCATCGCATCGTCTCTCTGAAATAGTCGAGTTCAGTCCTGACAGCCTACTTAAAATATTAGGCCTACATTGGGTACCAGCTGAGGATGTGTTCACCTTCAGTGTGACGCCTCAATCGCGTGACTGCACAAAACGGAATATTCTATCCACTATTGCCCGTCTATGGGACATAATGGGATACGTAGCACCTGTCACATTGCTCGCTAAATTAATAATCAAATCTCTCTGGAAAGAAGACATAGATTGGGACGAAATGCCTCCCCCCAATATAGTGACCCTGTGGCAGAAATTTGAGGAGGAATTGCCCTTACTTCAAAAAATTAAATTGGCTCGTCACCTCGGAGTCAATAACGATTGTATTATATCTGTTCTGGGATTCGCAGACGCATCAGAAAATGCATATGGTGGCGTTGTATACTTACACGTCTACCTTCCAAGCTCGGGAAAATCACTAGTAAATTTAGTGTGTGCGAAATCGAAAGTGGCGCCATCTAAGACGGTGATTTCTGTCGCCCGAATGGAACTTTGCGCTAATCTTATTCTTGCAAGATTAATGCGCTTGATTATTGACACGTATTCAACGCGTTGTCAAATTACTAATGTGTACGCTTTCACAGACAGTACTGTGGCCTTGGCCTGGATCCACTCTTTGCCTACTCGATGGCAGACCTTTGTGGCAAACCGCGTTGCCAAAATACAAAGTGAATTGGATCCCCGCCATTTCCACCATATACCGGGGAAGGAAAATCCAGCTGACTGCCTGTCCAGGGGTTTAACACCGGCACAATTGCTAGAACACCCACTCTGGTTCCATGGGCCTCCGTTTGCACGATTACCTCCTCCTGAATGGCCAATCCATCGGTTTGACCCAGCATCATTCAATGAAGCGCCTGAGGTCAAGGCTAAGGTTATGACTACTACTTTGCCTACAGCTCCGCAACTGATACCGGTTTTCTATGAGCTATCCACTCGCTTATCCTCCTGGTCTAAATTGCTAAGGATTACCGTGTATGTTCTTAGCTTTTTGAGGAAACTCCCAAGGAAATTTGAAGTTTCTCACTTAGAAAAGGCAGAAGAAACCATTATCAAAGAATTGCAACAGGTACACTTCGCAAGTGAACTCAAGATAGCCAAATCCGGAGGCAAGCTGCCCCCAGCTTTCTTAAAATTAAGGACCTTTGTAAAAAATGATATGCTAAGGGTCGGAGGTAGGCTGAGTAACTCAGACTTGAGTTATGATAGTCAGCACCCCATATTGCTTCCTAGAAAGGATCACCTAGTTGATCTTCTTATAGATTACTATCATCAAAAATATTTACATACGGGACCTCAATTATTAATGTCCCTTCTCCGACAAAAATACTGGATTTTGTCAGCCCGCAATATAGTTCGCAATCGGGTACAAAGATGTAATATCTGTTTTAGGGCGAATCCTCGGAATGAATTTCCCATGATGGCTGATTTGCCTGCTTGCAGAGTGCAGGAAGCGAAGGCCTTTTGTCACACAGGAGTTGACTATGCAGGCCCTTTGTATATAGTGCCATACCGACGTCGAGGTGTGCGCAGTCAAAAGGCCTATATATGCCTGTTTATCTGCCTTGTAACTAAGGCAGTGCATATCGAATTAGCTTCTGACTTGAGCACTGATACCTTTATGAATGCACTGAAACGGTTTATATCTCGCCGTGGCCCTGTCGCCGTAATCTACTCTGATCGTGGTACCAATTTTATTGGCGCAAAATCTTATTTGGACAATGTATACCAATTGCTGGAATCCGAAGAATATAAGGATAAATTTGCCAATGAATTGCGTGAAAACCGTATAACCTGGAAGTTCAATCCTGCTTCTGCTCCCCATTTTGGAGGATTGTGGGAGAGTAATATTCGGAGCGTCAAAACTCACCTCTTAAAGGTAGTAGGCAATCAGTTACTCACGTATGAGGAGATGCTTACGTTTCTTACTCAAGTGGAATGTGTCCTTAACACAAGACCTATTTCTGTGTTAAGTAGTGACCCTTCTGAACCTTTAGCTTTGACACCCGCTCATTTTCTAGTAATGACACCGTTAAAGTCTCTTCCTGCAGAAGATTTAACAAATGAGAATGTTGCTCTACTACAAAGGAAACGCAACGTTGATAATCTAGTCCAGTCCTTCTGGAAACGGTGGAAGGTAGAATACCTGAATTCATTACAGGTCCGTAATAAATGGATGAATTCCTGCAGTTCCATTCAAAAGGACGCTGTAGTCTTGTTGAAATCTGATAATAGCGCCCCATTAGATTGGCCCTTGGGTATTGTAGAGCAAACCTACCCCGGGAGAGATGGGATAACGCGAGTCGTTGATGTTAGGACAAGATCTGGAGTGTATCGCCGACCTGTAGTGAAAGTGTTTCCTTTACCGTCTCAATAACTCAAAACTATACAGTCCATTATATCGAATAATTAGTTAGTAATTTCTAAATGTTAAAATTAATTTTAATGTAAAAATTATTAACAAAATAAAATGAATTAAATTACCGTAAACAAAATTTAACCTACCCGTGTTACAAAGTATTAATAAAATTTAATTGCTTAGTGGGCTTTCTTGTAAAATTTAAAATTAGGTTTTGTAAGGCTGTTCACAAATTTAGTTTAATTTAATTTTCGTTTGTTTTTCTTGAAAGGTTAGGACCTCTCAAGCCGGGGGGAATGTTTAAGCCATATCTATGGTGATTATCCTATTCCTTTAATCCTATGTGAAATCATATGTCTGTCCTTGTCCCTTCCTTGCTAATTAATATGAAGTGATAAAGAAGAAATGTGAGGTGACATTCGGATGGACGACCAGTAACCGATTAGCTCCGGCCCTGCGCACGCGCGACATCGCTGTGTGCCTTTTTCTCAATTATTAGCAAAATTTAAAGTGCTGTGCTGGTGTAATTAACATACCAAACAAACAACTGCAGCTACCAGTTCTAGCAGTGTAATTAGAGCGCTCTAAAACCCATTGTCTGTGCCGAACGATCGATATAACGAAGAACTGCCACCATCTTGGAAATGTGCTACTAGCTTCGACCTTGGTGAGTCCTTAACATTTTTCCAATAGATCCTGATCCATCACCATAGTTTGGTTTTGATTTAAAATCCTAGAACCGCGCAAACACTATATCTCCCCTTTATTTTTGATCTGAGGGCTAACCATTGTTGATATAAACTAATTTCTTCCTTCTAAAACAGAAATAAGCCAGATCTTTATTATGATCTCATTTCATTAGCGCGGCAAAAATTTGTTCCTTTGCCATTAACCTATCACAAATAACTAACGCTTTACCGTGTAAAAAGGCTCTGTGTGCTTTATGATGCTGTGAAATTCAAATTCAACATTCAGTATGCCATTAAAAACCAAATCTATGCAAGCTAACGACCATCGAGCGACAACTATGCAAAATTCAAAAGTCAGTTCATCACTGTGGAACAGCTGGCGGAGGCGGACAAGGCGCGTTTAAGGCATATTCAAGATGTTTCAAACATCGAACGAAATAGCTTGGAAATAAAGCTCTTGTCAGATCGTACTGTAATGTGGCTGTTACGTCAATCGCTGCGGACGAATCGTGCGAAAACTGTGGTTTTTAATTAATTATAAATAAAATAAGAAGAATTCCCAAAAAGTAAGAAAACAAAACGATTTTATATTGTTTTGTTAAGAAGTTCATAAATTATCATAGTGATTCGATTAAAATTGCAGCAGTTCATCACCACATCACATCAGCTCATATATACGTCCCCACCGAAGGGGTTGAGGCTTGAGCCTACCCTGAATTAGGGCGATAGGACCATAGTCGACCACGCGGGCCCAGTGCAGGTTGGTCAACTTTACACACAACCTTCGAGTTTCTTTACAGATGTGTGCAGGTTTCCTCACGATGTTTTCCTTCGCCATAAGAGCGTCGGATAAACGTTATATGAGATCGAAATTCGAAAACACATTGGTACGTGCCAGGACCTGAACCACGACTTCCCGGATAAGAGGTAGCGGCCCTTGCCGTTGCGCCACCGACGCTCTATGGTTACAACTAGAAAAACGAAATTGACGAAATAAACAACACTCTTTCAAAGATACTGAACTGGTTCACTGTGAACAACTTATTATTAAATGCTAAGAAAACAAAATGTATAAAATTTTGTTTGCCAAATGTAAAAAAGGTCAATAATAGTGTAATATTAGACAGTAATAAATTAGAATTTGTAAATACCACGGTGTTCCTTGGTATAACTTTGGATGTTTCACTTCAATGGGGACCACACATTGAAACTTTAGCGGGAAGGCTTAGTTCAGCTGCTTGTTAAGAAAATAAGACAGTTAACGGATGTAGATACTGCGAGACTAGTGTATTTTACTTACTTCCATAGTATAATGTCTTATGGCATATTACTGTGGGGGCATGCGGCTGATATAGAAACTATTTTCATCCTGCAGAAAAGAGCTATCCGCGCAATCTATCAGATGCGATCACGTGACTCGTTACAGAATAAGTTTAAAGAAATCAATATTTTAACTGTTGCTAGTCAATTTATATATGAAAACATCATGTACGTTCGTAAGAATTTGCATTTATTTCCTAAAAACAGTGACAGGCATAATTTGAATTTAAGAAATGTAAATAAAACAGATATAGCCTTTTCGAGACTGAGTAAGGTTAAAAAGTCATTTGTGGGGCAGTGTATAAGATTCTACAATAAAATTCCAGAAAATGTAACTAGTTTGTCAGAGAACAAGTTCAAGACTCATGTCAAAAAAGTTTTGTGCTCTAGAGGATATTATAAAATAATAGATTATGTAAATGACAAAGATATATATGTTGATTCTATATCAAATACCATTACCTGAGACTGTAATCTGAATCATGACATTATTTGTAATATACTGTATTTTTTTTTGTTTTGACTATTTAAAAGTGTGTGTGAACACCTATTTGAAAAAAAAAAAAAAAAAAAGGTGCATTTGTTTTCTGTGTATTAAAATAGAATACGAGGATAACAAAATCACTCCTCAATCATCATATCCTGTAAATTACAAATCATTTTTTTTAAAGTAAAAAGTGGCAACATAGTTGGTCGTTGGCGGCGGTATAAGCTTTAATTATTCGTGAGCCTTGACTAGGGCAGGAGCGACTGCAGGATATCGTGACACGTATAAGCTGAAGCTCGATTATTGACCAGAGCTCGTCGTGAATGGACCCACTGTGCACTAGGCATTCATTGCTGCCTCTCCCCGGGAGTACTAACCTCCCGCTGAATACCTCTTTAGAATAGCGTAGGGATGCCACACAAGTATGTTGAAGGATGTGGATTAAGTGTGAAGTTTTCAGTAGTTTAGTTCCGATATTTCACTATACAGGGACTTACAGGGTGTAACAAAATTGGTGTAGGTCCCGTTAACTGGAGCTTCTACTCATCATACTGAACAACTTTTGTTCTACGACTTTGCTAAAAACGTAAAAAAAATTTTTTACTCTTCATATCAGCTGATCGACCGATTTTGTGCATTTTAGTATGGAGGATCTATTTTTTTTTTGAGAATTGACTATGGGTTCCTTGGAGAAAGTTGTTCAGTATGACGAGTAGAAGCCCCAGTTAACGGGACCTACACCAATTTTGTTACACTTGTATATTAGACAAAAAAGTAAATAAAAAAATAATCAAAATTCCCGACTGCAAAAAAAGTTAACTTTTAAAAGATGGAAACAAGATGACCTATTCATAGTAGCCCTCTCACCAATAGAATAAAATATTAAAAAATAGAAAAAAGTCACAATATTCGTATATTACACAATATTCGTGCGTGTCTTTGTGGCCTTCTAAACAGATGTGCGAAATTTCACAAGTGTATGTATGTTTGTATGTATGTTTGTCCACGTATTTCTCAGAAACTAGAAATCAAAATGCAATAATATTTTTTATTGGAATAAGTATCTTTCGGCCTATATAGGAACAGTGCAAGTTTTATCGAAATCTGTTCAGTAGTTTTTGGGATATGAAAGTTTGTAATTACTGGAAAACCTCGTTGTCGTCGGTTTAACTCCATATTTTTTTATTGTTGTTTATCTTAACTTTTAAGCGTCGTGTATTTAGGTTATTTATAATGTGCAGAGTTCAGCTAGAACAAAAATGAATGTTTAAATTGTAATTGCAAAGTTATGCACTATCATGGCGCTAACCTGTTTGGTTCGTAAATCGTAGCGCATCAAATAAAAGCCTTCCACCAAAATATTTCATCATCATCATCATATCAGCCGAAGGACGTCCACTGCTGGACATAGGCCTCCCCCCAAGGATTTCCACGACGACCGGTTCTGCGCTGCCCGCATCCAGCGGCTTCCCGCGACCTTCACCAGGTCATCGGTCCACCAAGTGGGAGGCCTGCCTACGCTTCGTTTTCCGGTGCGCGGTCGCCACTCGAGAACTTTACTGCCCCAACAGCCATCCTATCTACGAGCTATGTGCCCCGCCCACTGCCGCTTAAGTTTAGCAATTCTGAGAGCTATGTCGGTAACTTTCGTTCTCCTACGGATCTCCTCGTTTCTGATTCGATCACGTAGAGAAACTCCGAGCATGGGCCACGCTCCATTGCCCTTTGGGTTTTCATGAGCGCCACACAATTAAATTATTTTCCAATCTTATCCGCGTTCCTTAGGGGCTTGACCTAATTATTTTTGGCATGAATACCTTCATGACCTTTTTACGAAATAATTACAAACTAAAAACCCGACCGGATAAAACTTATACATACGTACACACACACTCAAAAAACATAAACCCCCCTTCTGGCGTAGTCGGGTAAAAATAAAGATAAGTTGATTGCTAGTCATTTGGGTTACTTTTGAGTTCTGACAAAAAACATCATTTTATTAAAAAAAAAATGGATTAGCTTGTAATATGACCCCATGTTTCTGTTAATAAGAACTCCCCCCCGCAGTCTTTGGCTGCCACCGCGACTGAGTTTTTCATGATCAATGATCAATCATGTAGGTACTAATTTTTTGTATGTGTATGTATGAATTCTTTATTGCACACCAGGAAAAGTTGATTAATTAAAAATAATGCAAGTTTTTAAGTTTTAAGAGCGTCGGTGGCGTAACGGTGTGGGCCGTCGCCTCCTGTCCGGGAGGTCGTGATTCGAATCCTGCCTGCCACGTACCAATGTGATTTCGAATTTATATTTCATATGTACGTTTATCCGACGCTCTTACGGTGAATGAAAACATCGTGAGGAAACCTGCACACGCCTGCAGAGAAACTCGAAGGTGAAGTCAACCAACCCGCACTGGGTCCGCGTGGTCGACTAATACCCGATCGCCCTAATTCGGGGTAGGCTTTAGCCCCTCGGTGGGGATGTACATGAGCTGGTGAAGAAGAAGAAGAAGTAAGTTTTTTTTTAAATTTCAGCAGGGGGGTAATTTTCTTAACAGTAGTTCATAAACGATCATTTAATGTTGATGCGGTCAATGATATGCTTGTATCATACCATTTGCGATTAATGAGCGTGTCAAGTGAACTTGACGTCAAGCTGAAATGACACAACCGACCCTTTATTGGTGACGAGCAGTTGCCCGCGTAGGTATCGAGGGCGCGCGTGCGCAGCCGCAAGCGGATAGCGATCTTTCTCTAAACTATTTGATCCCGAAGGTCCATTCTAAATATTGGTAAAAGAATTATTGAAATCGGATAAGTAGTTTCAGAAATTACCTCTTACATCTAAACCTACTTTAAAATATTAACCTATTTAATCTCATGCATAAGAAAACTATTTTTGACTACTTTAAAGATTTCATTGTCTGGTTTATTTTGTGTGTCATTAACGCATCAAGTATTTAGTACGGGATTCCAAGTCGTAAATTATCATGATATGCTTACTTGCTAAAGTGCTAAATGATTTCCTGCCGGAAGCTTACTAGCAAACACGCCTTTGCGTTCATCGACCATATTAATATCTATAGGAGTTTTCAATACTGGGATGCTTATGCATATGTACTGTAGAAAAATCTATCTAAGTCTTGTCGAGAAACATCAATGTTAACAGCATAGATATGTTCCGGCTTGAAGATAAGATAGCCAGTTCCCCATTGCGTTGCGGACTCTTAGTAAGCCTGCTTCCATCTTCGGCATCATTTAACATAAGATGAGATGATGCCAAGATCTTACCGATTTTGGATTAAAAAAAACGGCCAAGTGCGAGTCGGACGGTGGCGCATCGGGAGCCGGGTCGTTCCTTTCCTTCTAATATGGTTGATGGGAGCGATGGTTGACTCTCGCGTTATACTCGTGACCGGGTGCTGTCCGTGTGAACTGGCCTACTCTTGTTAAATGCATTCAATGATTTTTTTATGTATTACTTTTCGTGTCATATTGTTTTCATGTTCTAATGACATTATCTACATATAATCAAGGATTTAATTTTGACGTTATTAACTAATTATTTCTTGATTATTCACAAATGACATTGTTATTATTATTTTATGACTATCAGAAAGAGTGTAATTTGCCCTATTTTGAATAAATATATTAAATTGAATTAAATTGTCCCCACCGAGGGACTCAAGTTTACCCTGAATTAGGGCGATCGGGCCTTAGTCGACCACGCGGGCCCAGTGCGGGTTGGTCGACTTCACACACAACCTGCGAGTTTCTTCGCAGGCGTGTGCAGGTTTCCTCACGATGTTTTCCTTCACCGTAAGAGCGTCGTATAAACGTACATATGAAATCTAAATTCGAAATCACATTGGTACGTGGCAGGTTCGAACCACGACCTCCCGGACAGGAGGCTCCGATTCCGACGCTCACTATTGTATTCAACAAGTTCTGTATTGAAGTATAATTAAATTATCACAAAGGTTGACTGTGTTACCGAAACGTTATTCACCCTGTCCTACCGAAGCCTGAAAGTGGGGCCACCCCATTCCGCCACCTGCTTCCGGCGGCATCCAGCCGAGTTCGCTCTTGACTGATTTCCTTTTCAATAAAAATGACAATTGAATAAGTTATCGTCTTGCTTCGAAATAAAGATAAAAAAGTCCATCTGAACGCCAAGATTAAAATTACTTTGACCTAAAATTCAGTTTTTAACATCATTTTGGTTGGTTTAATTTTAACTTTAGATTACTTGGACGTTGTACGTATTATTATTATACTAGCTGACCCAAAAGACCTGTTTAAATGTTGTGTTTTAAACATATTTTTTTTATACACAATTGGTAAACCCTTGACAACATCTCACCTGATGGTAAGTGACGATGTTGCCGAAGATGGAAGCGGGCTTACCAAGATTCCCCAACGCAATGGGGAGCTGGCTATCTTATCTTCATGCCGGAACATACCAATGATATCAACATTGATATTTGGCGGCAAGACTTAGATAAAATGGTGGTAGCTAGCCAGGCGGGCTTAGAAAATGCCCTACCACCAACCAAACCGATCAGTTTGGTTGGTTAATTTTAGCTTCGGATTACTCGGACGTTGTACGTATTTATTGTTATACTAGCTGACCCGACAGACCTGTTTAAATGCCGTATTGTAAACATCAGTTTGGTTAGTTAATTTTAGCTTCCGATTACTCGGACGTTGTACGTATTTATTGTTGTACTAGCTGACCCGACAGACCTGTTCAAATGTCGTATTGTAAACATCAGTTTGGTTGGTTAATTTTAGCTTCCGATTACTCGGACGTTGTACGTATTTATTGTTATACTAGCTGACCCGACAGACCTGTTCAAATGTCGTATTGTAAACATCAGTTTGGTTGGTTAATTTTAGCTTCGGATTACTCGGAAGTTGTACGTATTTATTGTTATACTAGCTGACCCGACAGACCTGTTCAAATGTCGTATTGTAAACATCCGTTTGGTTGGTTAATTTTAGCTTCCGATTACTCGGACGTTGTACGTATTTATTGTTATACTAGCTGACCCGACAGACCTATTCAAATGTCGTATTGTAAACATCAGTTTGGTTGGTTAATTTTAGCTTCGGATTACTCGGACGTTGTACGTATTTATTGTTATACTAGCTGACCCGACAGACCTGTTCAAATGTCGTATTGTAAACATCAGTTTGGTTGGTTAATTTTAGCTTCGGATTACTCGGACGTTGTACGTATTTATTGTTATATTAGCTCACCCGACAGACCTGTTCAAATGTCGTGTTTTTAACATCAGTTTAGTAGGTTTAATTTTAGCGTCGAATTACTCGGAAGTTGTATTATTGTTATACTAGCTGACCCGACAGACCTGTTTAAATGTCATCTCATGGATTACGCATATCCATCGTTCGAATCGTCATTTTATGGTCTTGAGTATGTATATTAAAATAAACGAGAAATATGGAACACAGACGAGAAATATTGACAGGATGGGGAGGAATAAATCTATGAGAATTTCAAAAACAAACAAAACAACAACAAAAAGTAAAAATACTTAGACAAAAAGATGATATTAAAACACATTGAAAATAAAAATAAGAACCAAAAAATTTACTTCATCACAAGTTCATAGAAAAATCTCTTACAATTTCCTGGGCAGATTTTCCTATTTTTCTTTTCCTTAAGGGGCCCGTATGTCTCCATCAATTGTTAATTTTCTGATGCAGACATGCGTCTCTTTTAAATCTAATTTTATGTTTATATATAGGTAAATTTATGTTGCGTATTTACAAAAAAAAAGTCGTATTACGGATTGAAAGACAAACTTAAGAGGAAACGCGATCTAAAGAATAGGTATTTGAAAAAAATGATGCTGTCTTTCGTATACAGCAAGAAATTATCGCGGGCTTTTAGGGGACCGAATCAAGAAATTTCGTAACGAAAATAAAACCTGACACCCCAAAAAAATATATTGAGTTCTAAAAAACTTACAGTGCCATCTATCTATCCGTAATGATGATGATGATGATGATGGTGATGACGATTACGATGGCGATGGCGATTGATGATGATGATGATGTTGAACTATTACATAAACATCCCGCGACCCAAGGACTATATGGTACTGGTAAATACTGCATAAATAAAAAATAAATTAATAATTATAATTGCATAAGTTGATAGAAAATGCTATGCAATAGTTTTACCGCGGCAGTCCCCGAGTTAAACACGTCGTTTTTTTTTCCTTTACTTGTACTGTGAGACCTTGCTTTTTGCCAAAGTTTATGGTTTTAGTTCAAAGGGAAATAACACAACGAAGTGATCCTATAAGGGTTCTTTCTTCTTTTTGAGGTACGGAACCCTGAAAATGGATTTTTGACTAAAACGAATATTTTATTAAGGGTTCTTTGAAAAAAAAAAGTTTCACGAAAGCATCTCTTGCAGCATCGACAGATATGTTGGGAAAACCATACTTATTGAACACTATACAGGGTGTAACAAAATTGGTGTAGGTCCCGTTAACTGGGGGTTCTACTCGTCATACTGAACAACTTTCTCTAAGGATCCCATAGTCAATTCTCAAAAAAAAATTGGACCCTCCATACTAAAATGCACAAAATCGGTCGATCAGCTGATCGATTTGTAAGAAGAGTAAAAAAAAATTTTGAAGCTTTCAGCAAAATCGTAAAACAAAAGTTGTTCAGTATGATGAGTAGAAGCCCCAGCGACCGTTAGCTACCTACCGTTAGGACCTACACCAATTTTGTTACACCCTGTATACATATTATTTGAATGTGAAAACACTAAAACTTGCTCGGATCGCAGCTTCCCTTGTTTCACTACACAAAAGGACACACATCATGATCAAGAGTAAAAATCTGTCATTTCAGCGGAACGATCCGGATTTTCCGAAGCAAAATTGTGGCAATTTGCTCACGGAGAAATGGAATGCGAATTGTTATTGCATACCCTGCTTCGGGTCGGCCATTGTTTCGATGTGATATGGATTTGAGCAAAGACCTTAATATTGTCTACGGACAAGGACTTCAGAACAAGGCCGTTTTTTGTTGACCAATCAAATTGTATTCGGTCATCACTTGTAAGCATGAATATTGTTATTTACCTACCTACCTAACCTAAAGGTAGAGAGTAGCGCGCGCGCTATGAAGATTGAATTGTGTTGTAATGAATACGGAATCAGAAACGAGGAGATCCGTAGGAGAACCAAAGTAACCGACTTAGCTCTCAGAATTGCTAAACTTAGTGGCATTGCTCGTAGAACAGATGGCCGTTGGGGTAGTTAAGTTCTCGAGTGGCGACCACGCTCCGGAAAATGTAGTGGTGGACCGATGACCTGGTGAAGGTCGCGGGAAGCCGCTGGATGCGGGCAGCGCAGAACCGGTCGTCGTGGAAATCCTTGGAGGAGGCCAATGTCCAGTAGTGGACGTCCTTCGGCTGATATGATGAATACGGCATCCCATCCCACTGATTTGACATCTATGGAAAATTTAGAAAGGGCTTAAAGTTCTAAGGTGTGCCTGAACTCGGACCGAATAATTCTTTCTGAGCGCTATCTCCCGTGGTTACAATCTCTTTCTCTCTTTTATCGTGTGGCACAATTAACCGTGCTATCCAAGGGATAGACGGCGGTCGCTTGGTGTTGCACTTAGCATCACCCACGGTCACGTGTAGGGCGTTTTAGATTTACACCTACGGACGTGTGCAACGCGACCTTCATACACATCTGGAATCAGATGTGCAGGTTTCGTGAATGCTTTCCATCGCCGTTAAAGCTATCGGTAAGTATATGTACGTACGTTTCGAAAAACCCATTGGTACATTGGCCGTGTGTATTTGAACCCGGGACTTCTAGTTAGGAGGATCGAGTCGTAACCGGTTAAGCCACCGACGCTGACTAAAAAAATTAAAATCTTTTTACCTGTTGGTCTACGTCAACGTCAATATTTGATCGGACGAGCGATCGACTCGTAAGCGTGTCCTTTTTTCTAGAACGACGAACATTCCAATTCGGAAGGTCTCGTCCATGGATATAAGATCTTCGCTCTGTGGATCATGATTCCTCTGCCTTGCCTATAATGTGAACTTTACGATATCAAGGCTATAGGCGAAAGCTAGAATATCCATTATTTATTTTTTACGATTGTGTGCGCTTGAGAAAACTAGAATGCTTCGCGTGATTCTGTTACTTTTATTTTAGATACAATCAAATCGCTGGATATAATAATAAAAAAACTGTCGGCCTTCTGTTGTCCAGGGTGAAATAAATAAAAAATCAATTTAAAAGAAAATCTAAATCATCAATACTAACAACCTTGATGTGTTCCCGCTTGAAGATAAGATAGCCAGTTCCCCATTGCGTTGGGGAACCTTGGTAAGCCCGCTTCCATCTTCAACATCATCGTCACTATCTATATTTTAATCCTAGAATTATCCGCTTGCTCGGATATCAATAGAGGTAACACGCGCAAAATAACAACTTTGAAGGCTGGCATAACAAATAACTATTTATTGTATTGCTATAAGGAACGTATACGATTTCTTTGCTTCTTCATTTGTTTTTAGAAATGTCATTTCACGACTGTCGTTGTATGCAGTGTCCGGGGTATGACCACGTTCCAAAGAGAATATCACAAACTTTTTTCCTCTTTATTCAATGCAAGCATCGGCGCGAGTCAGGAGGACGCGTCAAGGCCGCAACACCTCGCGGAAGAGATTCTGTAATATTTCCAGAGGGAAATTTTATTTATTTATACTTATTAGCACCGGAAAACATGGCGTAGGCAGGCCTCCCATGCGGTGGACCGATGACCTGGTGATGGTCGCGGGAAGCCGCTGGATGCGGGTAGCGCAGAACCGGTCGTCGTGGAAATCCTTGCGGGAGGCCTTTGTCCAGCAGAGGAAGTTTTTCGCTGATATGATGATGATGACATATATGTATAGTACACCAAAATACAATTCATAAGCAGTTGGGTTAAAGTTATAAAGGGTTAATGTCAAAAACAAGTTACAAAGTTACTTAAATTATATTTTTTAACCAAAAGTAGCTATTTAAGTACGCTACCGTAAGTGTACCTTTAGGAACGGTGTGTTCCTATTTGACGAGATCAATGAGAGATATCTCCGCCAGGCAAGATGGTGTGCTCAGGTCCGGCTGTGGACCAACCGTTTATGATTGAAACTTGTATACAGAATGTAACAAAATTGGTGTAGGACCCGTCAACTATGGGTTCTATTTATCATACTGAACAACTTTTCCCCAAGGAACCCAAAAAAAAAATTGGAACCTTCATACTAAAGTAAAGTTTTTTGGTATGCAATAAAGAATATTTATTATTATTATTAGTAAAATGTACAAAATTGGTCGATCAACTGATTGATATGTGTGAAGAAAAATTTTTTTTTGCGATTTCAGCAAAGTCGTAGAACAGAAGTTGTTCAGTTGTTGTAACGGGACCTACGCCAATTTTGTTACACTCTGTATTATTCTTAGTGTCAAAGAAATGTTAATAGCGCGTTATTAGCAGCTGACAGCTGCCGCCACAAACCTATTCTTATCATTTGTAAATTACTGTTTCTTCCTCAAATAGAAGTAGAGTAATCCTCAAAAGCTGCACTTACTTTCCAACGCTGCGCGCGTAGCAACTATGCGTAGGCATGCGTAGGCTCGCGAATGTTTTGAAATGTGTGGACTGTGACCGCGACTATTATATTCGAAGTAGCGATTCGTTATTATACCGGATGTCCGAAAAGAGGTCCTGTATATTTGATAGTTGAATTAAATAAAAGAGTGCTTGTCAGCTCCGATGCGCGACCTTTTTTTGTTCTACGTGCAGCTCGGCCTCCGGCCTTGCGGTTTAGGCTGTATGGCCACGGATTCTTAGCCTTCCTTATATAAAAGGTGACTGACATAAAACGTGTGTACGGGAAGAGTGGCATAAAAGAGCCAGGTTTTAAAAGAGCCGTTTTTAATTGCACAGAAACTACCGACTGAATTTCTTCATGAATTTTTTTTTTAGCTAGGACTACTGGTCACTGATACTCCATATAAATTTCATCATTATTTGTCTAAAACAGACATTGGTACAACGTTTTAAAAATTTTAAACCCCAAAAGTAAATTGATGTTGTTGTTTTATTTATTGACATTTAAATGCCAACAACTCATGAAAATGATTATGCTGTAACATTCTACAGATTTTAAGCTTTCCGACGATATACATTTAATTATTTAAGCACTTATATTTATACAGATTTTTTTAAATAATTATTTTTACCTTAAAAAGTTATGGAGAAATCATTTTGTTAAAATATAGGAGAGGGGAGGTAATAATATGGATCCTGTAGGAAAAAATGAGGCTTCTAAAACTTTGGAAGAGTGGCATAAAAGTAAAATTTTTTGTAAGCATTTTGTTAAAGGTGTATGTTGTCTTCAATTTACAACTTGTGGGGTGGCTCTTTCAAAGCCCATGTGTTATGAAAGAGCCAATTTGTTTTTTCAATACAATTAATAAATATAACTTTGTTCCATACCGTCCAATTGATATTTTTACCGTGAAGAAAATTTTTTTTTTCATTCCGTATGGGTTTATTGGGCCTTTGTAAAACTGGCTGTTTCATGCCACTCTTCCCCTTAGCAACGTGATGTAAACAACGCAAGTAAAAAAAGTAAATACTGGATTTCACTTCCCATTAATAAATCTTTCCTTACACTTTCCACCTATAAATAGTTCTTAAGAAGTAAACTCCAAAAATATTCATAGTCTGATTGGGTTGTATCTATAATCTATCTATTAATATAATAAAACTGTAACGGGGCCGTGTCTGTACATGAAATATTTTTGGAAAATAATAACTGTGGTGGACATTACTAACGATACAGAGGCCAAAACAACAACTTTTGGAATTTTTGTCTGTCTGTCTGTCTGTCTGTCTGTATGTTCGCGCATCACGCAAAAACTACCGGCCCGATTTTGATGAAATTTTGTATGGTGGTTCCTTAAAGCCTGGGTTAACATATAGGATAGTTTTTATCCCAGAAAATTCAAGAGTTCCCGTGGGAAAATCAAAAGTATTAATTTATAGAGTGGCTCACCACGCAAATGTGGCTTGACCTATTACAATCAAATTTTACACGTTGATACCCTTATACTGGGACATTGTGAATTCCAAAAAAATTAAGGTTCCTACAGGAATGCAAAAAATTGTATCTTTAGAATGACTTAACGTAACAATATGAAACCTTTATATTGGGATGAGGTGTTTTGACCATCATTGTATAGTCGGGTATTCTTTATCCCGGAAAACTAAAGAGGTCCCGTGGGAAAATCGATACATACAATAATAACAATAGAGTACTTTTTTCTATATATTAGCTACACATACCAAACATTATAATCATAGTAGCAGAATGTCAATAGATGGCACTGCAGGGATAATAAAACGCGCTTAAGTTGTATTAAAACATTAAAATATTTTTTCATACTTTTGAGTGGATTTCTTTTATGTATTTTTCAGCATACGCTACTTTAAACTCTGGAACTATGGTACGTAGCGATGTGTTTCATAGACGAACAGAGAGGTATTTTTTTTCAGATCCCAATCGTGTAAAAAAATAAAAACACATAAATCGAGTTTAACATCTTTTAACAGGAGGCACAGATATGGGAACTCTTCGGACGGCGACTATTTGCGTGTGGCAGTTGCTCTCCGCCTGCAATATCAATATCTGTGAACCTCATCAATGTATTTGCGGGTCCTCGGTGGTGGCCATTGGCCATCACTCACTGAGTTGCAGTCGTGTTTGTGAAGATTACCACGTCACCAATTCCTTAATGACCTCACTCGGAGGGCACGGTCTCGGCCAGATGGAATATTCCATCTTTGATGCAGCCGCCGGCCGGGCTTTAGTCGATTTGATGGCAAAAGGCCGGAGGGTTTAAACAGGTGCTATGGCAGAGAGGAACGTGTCTGCTTTGGGAAGCCACTTTTTCTGCCTCACTCCTCACCCGTACGGTACTGCTGCTCAATTTGCGATGAGAAAGAAGCATAAAAAGTACTCGGTCTTGGAGGCAAGTTACTGCTTTGTGCCGCTGGTCTGTGAGACAACCGGCTGCTGAACCCTCAGAGGCCTTTGCCTTCACAAAGAAGATTGGCCTTCGCCTTCGAGAGAGGAGATGTGACGTGAGGTCCTACCTGCTGCTAAGGTTGTCTATTGCCATCCAGCGCGGCAACGAGAAGTGAGTCTTGGGCTCCTTTGGAGCTGATACGACTCGAGGATTTGACCTATATTAATATTGTTAGGAAATTTTATTACTAGATTGATACCTATAATGATTTGAATTAGTTTTTTGATAATATTTCATCATATCAGTTTATATACGTCCCCACCAAGGGGCTCGACCTGCCCTGAGGGCGATCTGGCCTTAGACGATCACGCGGGCCCATTGCGGGTTGATTGACTTCACACATAAGCTTCGAATTTCTTCGCAGGCGTGTGCAGGTTTCCTCACGATGTTTTTCTCACCGTAAGAGCGTCGGATAAACGTACGTACCAGTATGAAATCGATATTCGTATAGATATTGGTAAGTGGCAGGATTCGAACCACGGCCTTCCGGACAGGAGGTAGTGGCCCTAACCGTTTTGCCACCGACGCTCTATATCTTATTTAAGATTTAGAAATCCTTACTTTATTTTATAAATGTGAAAATGTGTTTGTTTGTTTGTTACCTATTCACACTTCAACACCTCTACCAATCTTGATGAAATTTGGTATGCAGGTAGCCTGTATCACTGGGAATGAAATAGTCAACCTTTTATCTGTGGAAATTATCATAGTCCGATGCAGTTCCTGAGGAAACTAAAACTATACTCTATGTTTGTTTTATTTAAAATCGTAATGAAAAAATGGATTGGTGTGATTTTAAGCACAGAGATGAGGTGGAAAATGATATAATTTACTAATAAGTATATCCTGACATAGTTCCCGAGGGATCTGGGGACAACTGTTTTCTACGCTCGCGCACGTCGGCGGCGTCGCAACGGAGCAACGGATTAAAGTGATTTTTTGTATAGAATTTGTTGAGGGGGTGGGAAGTGACAAAGACTGCTAATCCGAATAGCTGGATGGAACTGTCCTGAGGTCCCTGGTGAAAACTCATGTCCACGCTTGCGAGCTGATTGCGGCTCGCGCACCACTCACCCTCAAAAAGAGTCATAAAAGCTATGTCCACGTGGGCGAAGCCGCGGGCAAAAGCTAGTAATATAATAAAACTGTAACGGGGCCGTGTCTGTACATGAAATATTTTTGGAAAATAATAACTGTGGTGGACATTACTAACGATACAGAGGCCAAAACAACAACTTTTGGAATTTTTGTCTGTCTGTCTGTCTGTATGTTCGCGCATCACGCAAAAACTACCGGCCCGATTTTGATGAAATTTTGTATGGTGGTTCCTTAAAGCCTGGGTTAACATATAGGATAGTTTTTATCCCAGAAAATTCAATAGTTCCCGTGGGAAAATCAAAAGTATTCATTTATAGAATGGCTCACCACGCAAATGTGGCTTAACCTATTACAATCAAATTTTACACGTTGATACCCTTACCGCGAACTAAAACTGGGACATTGTGAATCCCAAAAAAATTAGGTTTCCTACAGGAATGCAAAAAACTGTATCTTTAGATTGGCTCAACGTAACAATATGAAACCTTTACATTGAGATGGGGTGTTTTGACCATCATTGTATAGTCGGGTCCCGGAAAACTAAAGAGGTCCCGTGGGAAATTATCTATCGATACTTACAATAATAATAATAGAGTACTTTTTTCTATTTATTAGCTACACATACCAAACATTATAATCATAGTAGCAGAATGTCAATAGATGGCGCTGCAGGGATAATAAAACGCGCTTAAGTTGTATTAAAACATTAAAATATTTTTTCATACTTTTGAGTGGATTTCTTTTATGTATTTTTCAGCATACGCTACTTTAAACTCTGGAACTATGGTACGTAGCGATGTGTTTCAAAGACGAACAGGGAGGTATTTTTTTACAGATTCCAATCGTGTAAAAAAATAAAAACACATAAATCGAGTTTAGCATCTTTTAACAGGAGGCACAGATATGGGAACTCTTCTGACGGCGACTATTTGCGTGTGGCAGTTGCTCTCCGCCTGCAATATCAATATCTGTGAACCTCATCAATGTATTTGCGGGTCCACGGTGGAGGCAATTGTCCATCACTCACTGAGTTGCAGTCGTGTTTGTGAAGATTCTCACGTCACCTATTCCCTAATGACCTCACTCGGAGGGCACTGGTCTCGGCCAGATGGAATATTCCATCTTTGATGCAGCCGCCGGCCGGGCTTTAGTCGATCTGATGGCAAAAGGCCGGAGGTTTTAAACAGGTGCTATGGCAGAGAGGAACGTGTCTGCTTTGGGAAGCCACTTTTTCTGCCTCACTCCTCACCCGTACGGTACTACTGCTCAATTTGCGGCGAGAAAGAAGCATAATAAGTACTCAGTCTTGGAGGCAAATTACTGCTTTGTGCCGCTGGTCTGTGAGACAACCGGCTGCTGAACCCTCAGAGGCCTTTGCTTTCACAAAGGAGATTGGCCTTCGCCTTCGAGAGAGGAGATGTGACGTTAGGTCCTACCTGCTGCTAAGGTTGTCTATTGCCATCCAGCGCGGCAACGAGAAGTGCGTCTTGGGCTCCTTTGGAGCTGATACGACTCGAGGATTTGACCCATATTAATATTGTTTGGAAATTTTATTACTAGATTGATACCTATAATGATTTGAATTAGTTTTTTGATAATATAGGTAATGTGTTATTTCATAATGAAATCGATATTCGTATAGATATTGGTAAGTGGCAGATTCGAACCACGGCCTTCCGGACAGGAGGTAGTGGCCCTAACCGTTTTGCCACCGACGCTCTATATTTTATTTAGGATTTAGAAATCCTTACTTAATATTATAAATGTGAAAATGTGTTTGTTTGTTTGTTACCTATTCACACTTCAACACCTCTACCAGTCTTGAGGAAATTTGGCATGCAGGTAGCCTGTATCACAAGGAATGAAATAGTCAACATTTTATCTGTGGAAATTATCATAGTCCGATGCAGTTCCTGAGGAAACTAAAACAATACTCTTTGTTCGCAAATTTATTTAAAATCGTAACGAATAATTAGTTGTAGTAAAGTAAATCAGTTGTATTCTGTTTTTATTTTATTTACTTAGCGGTCCCCCTACGCGACGACTCTTGGATCAAAATATTACTACTTAAATTAAACTCAAAGGGTCAATACATATTATTGTTTACTTTTTAGAGGTTTTTGTCGGGGGTTTTTTTAAATTTTTAATTTAATTTTTATTTCGTGCTTTTTAAACTTTACATAACTATTACATACAATCGAAACTCTACCCCACATTCATACAAATAGTTTCCGGGACGAAAGACGATACTGCGACACAAAATCTACCCTATTTTGAATCGATCAAGCCTGTGGAAGTTGCTCACCTCCCTTGTTTGAAGCTGCAATTAAATGTGTTATAACTCTAAACTTCAAATCCATGGACCCATGGAAGTTTTTTACTTTTTTAACCGCTGCTTCAGCAGATTCCAGGAGATGCTGCAGCATCAGGTCAAGGTTACCATATTATATCTAACACATATTCATTGAGACTATTCTAATAATTTCTATTCTAATTCTATTTAAAAGTGTGTGTAACACCTATTTGAAATAAATTGTTTTGAATATTTTTATTGAGCCCAAACACGATACTTCTACTGAAAGTTTTTGAGGAGTTGGGTATTCTGTAGATTCTAGGAGATGCTGCATCAACAGTTCAAGGTTATCATGGTTTTGCAATATTTTTACATTAACAGGGCACCAAATTTTGAATCGATCAGACCTGTATAAGTTGCCCAGATCCCTTAGTCACCTAGATAAGAGCTGATAACCCTCAAACGGCTGAACAGATCTTTATCGATTATAGCTAAGAACCACCGCAAGGAAACTTGTTTCACGTAAAAAAAACCGCATCAAAATCGGTCCATCCGTTCGAGAGTTGCGATGCCACAGACAAACAGACACAAACACACAGAAATTGGCGTCAAACTTATAACACCCCTCTTTTTGCGTCGGGGGTTTATATAAGAAATCAAAGCGAAGGTTTATCTCAATAATATTTAGTTCACAGTTAGTCATAGTTTCAGGTACGTAGGTATGTCAAAAATTTTACGGATTTTAACAACATCAGCTCACCGTGTTGCCACCATTGCATTGTATGCAGAATCAAATACTGATCAAAACGAGTCCAAACACGACATATCTGCTATTATTTTTTTAAGAGTGTGCTAGTGTTCTGGATATCCTGGCCGCAGCATCAGCTCACCGTGTTGCCACCATTGCATTGTATGCAGAATCAAATACTGATCAAAACGAGTCCAAACACGACATATCTGCTATTATTTTTTTAAGAGTGTACTAGTGTGCTGGATATCCTGGCCGCAGCATCAGCTCACCGTGTTGCCACCATTGCATTGTATGCAGAATCAAATACTGATCAAAACGAGTCCAAACACGACATATCTGCTATTATTTTTTTAAGAGTGTGCTAGTGTTCTGGATATCCTGGCTGCAGCATCAGACCAAGAGTTCCATAATCCTGCATAGTTATTAAGCATACATGAGTGTTTCAAGTTTTTGGTCACATGTATGTTTGAAAGTAAAGTAAATACACATTAAGAGTCTAAGAACCCTACCGCAGCTAACAAAAGAGCTGATGACCTTGAAACGGCTGAACCGATTTTGATAAAACGTATCTAAGAACCATCGCCAAAAAACCTGCTTGTAAATAAAAAAAACCGCATCCAAATCGGTTAACCCGTTTGAGAGCTACGGTGCCACAGACAGACACACAGACAGACACACAGACACACACACAGACACACACACAGACACACACACACACATAGCGGTCAAACTTATAACACCCCTCTTTTTTGCGTCGGGGGTTAAAAAATGGATTGGTGCGATTTTTAGCACAGAGATGAGGTGAAAAATATAATTTACTAATAAGTATATCCTGACATAGTTCCCGAGGGATCTGGGGACAACTGTTTTCTACGCTCGCGCACGTCAGTGGCGTCGCAACGGATTAAAGTGATTTTTTGTATAGAATTTGTTGGGGGGGGGGGGGGAAGTGACAAAGACTGCTAATTCGAATAGCCCGATACAGTTCCTGGGGTACCTAGAGAAAACTCATGTCCACGCTTGCGAGCTGATTGCGGCTCGCGCACCACTCACCCTTAAAAAGAGTCATAAAAGCTATGTCCACGTGGGCGAAGCCGCGGGCAAAAGCTAGTATTAAATAAAGACTCTGAGCTGGAAAAGTATTTGGAAAAGTTTGTTAATCAGATGTTGTCCTTTACGTCGCCGTTACAGAAATCACATTCGGTCATGATTCGTTCACAGGTTCAATGGATTACTTAGATGTATATCTAATACCTTGTTGTGTAACAAAATTGGTGTAGGTCCCGTTAACTGGGGCTTTTACTTATCATACTGAACAAGAAATCAGCTGATCGACCGATTTTGTGCATTTTAGTATGAAGGGTCCATTTTTTTTTAGAATTGACTATGGGTTCCTTGGGGAAAGTCGTTCAGTATGACGAGTAGAACCCCCAGTTAACGGGACCTACATTAATTTAGTTACAACCTGTATATAATTATATAATCTGAATCTCGGAAACGGCTCCAACGATTTGCTTGAAAATTAGTTTAAGGAGATTTTTGGGGGCGAAAAATCGATTTAGATAGGTCTCAACACTTATTATCAGGCCCTTATTATCAGGTGAGATGCATATTGCTGAAACTATGTTTTCTATCTTTACATGGCAGTAATTAATTCGTGTCAGATGCTTATAAACTTACGACGACGAGGTTCGCCCCTAGCCATGGACCTCCACTAATACAGACTTCGCCCCCTTGTTTAGCCTAACGCTTAGTAGACCTTCCCTAGTTTTGCAGAAGACCCGTGACGTGACCCTGCAGTGCGGACATTACTGAAGGCTGATGAGCACAGCGCCCAAAGCTGTTTACTACCCCAGGCCTCAGCAGATTTTTCCCATGCAAAGAGTGATTTTAAATTCAGAGAGCTCGGCGCGGCTTAGCCAGCTCGAGTGCAGAGACGACGAGCTCATTATTACCTTGTTCTCATGTAAAGTGAGGCAGCTACACTGTCCTAGTCTAGATACCAAGATTTTAATTACAAATTAGTGTAAAATTGTGCCTGGATTGAGAAACTGCTAAGCGGATGAGTTTGTTTGCGCAAAGGCCTAGGCTTTTGTTATTACTCGACTGCAATGAACGATGAAGCGTCGTCGTTGGCTCAATCGATAACGACTCGGTCCTCCTAACCAGAGGTGCCGTGTTCAAATCCGGACGGTCAATGTAGCAATGAGTTTTATGAAACTTACGTACATATACTCACCGATTGCTTTAACGGTGCAGGAAAATATCGTGAGGAAACCTGCACACACCTGCGAAGAAACTCGAAGGTTGTGTGTGAAGTCGACCAACTCGCACTGGGCCCGCGTGGTCGACTAAGGCTCGATCGCCCTAATTCAGAGTAGGCTCGAGCCCCTCGGTGGGGACGTATATGAGCTGATATGATGAATGAACGATGTTTTATTCACGCTCTTGACGTAATCTGTATCTGATATTCTTTGTTACCTCGTAGTATCCAAACGGCTGGAAAATTTGATTTTTGTAGAAAATAATTTGTATTTTTTAAAATCTTTTTTTGGAAATCTGATAAAATGAGGAATTTCTCGCGTATTTTGCACGCCAACTGTAATAACTCGTTTTTGAAAAATTGCGATCGTTCCAAGATATTCGTGTTTTATAAAAAAAATGAAAAATCAAATGCAAATATCTCCAAAACAAAAAACTTTTGTATGACTTATAGTGTCAGTTTATATTGTATTTTTCACCTATCATCCCCTTTTTAGGGTTCCGTAACCAAAGGGTAAAAAAGGGACCCGATTACTAAGACTTCGCTGTCCGAACGTCTGTCCGTCTGTCAAAAGGCTGTATTTCATGAACCGTGATAGCTACAGTTGAAATTTTCCTAGATGATGTATTTCTGTTGCCACTATAACAACAAATATAAAAATTTAGAAAACGTTAAAGTCTCCATACAAGAAACGTGTTTTTTTGAAACGTGAAGAAACTAGTGCCATCTAGTATGATAGTACGGAACCGAAGAAACTATCGCCATCTATAATTATGGTGCGGAATCCTATGTGTGCGGTTCTGACTCGCACTTGGCCGTTTTTTTTTGTTTCTAGTTCTGGGACACCCTGTATATACATTGTACGTATTTTTTTCTAGTTCTGGGACACCGTATATGTACATTGTACGTATTTGGTTCTAGTTCTGGGACACCCTGTATTTACATTGTACGTATTTTGTTCTAGTTCTGGAACATCCTGTATGTACATTGTACGTATTTTGTTCTAGTTCTGGGACATCCTGTATGTACATTGTACGTATTTTGTTCTAGTTCTGGGACATCCTGTATGTACATTGTACGTATTTTGTTCTAGTTCTGGGACACCCTGTATGTACATTGTACGTATTTTGTTCTAGTTCTGGGACATCCTGTATGTACATTGTACGTATTTTGTTCTAGTTCTGGGACATCCTGTATGTACATTGTACGTATTTTGTTCTAGTTCTGGGACACCCTGTATGTACATTGTACGTATTTGGTTCTAGTTCTGGGACACCCTGTATGTACATTGTACGTATTTTGTTCTAGTTCTGGAACATCCTGTATGTACATTGTACGTATTTTGTTCTAGTTCTGGGACATCCTGTATGTACATTGTACGTATTTTGTTCTAGTTCTGGGACACCGTGTATGTATACGTATTTTGTTGTAGTTCTGGGACAACCTGTATGTACATTGTACGTATTTTGTTCTAGTTTCGGGACACCGTGTTTGTACATTGTACGTATTTTGTTCTAGTTCTGGGACATCCTGTATGTACATTGTACGTATTTTGTTCTAGTTCTGGGACACCCTGTATGTACATTGTACGTATTTTGTTCTAGTTCTGGGACAGCCTGTATGTACATTGTACGTATTTTGTTCTAGTTTCGGGACACCGTGTTTGTACATTGTACGTATTTTGTTCTAGTTCTGGGACATCCTGTATGTACATTGTACGTATTTTGTTCTAGTTCTGGGACACCCTGTATGTACATTGTACGTATTTTGTTCTAGTTCTGGAACATCCTGTATGTACATTGTACGTATTTTGTTCTAGTTCTGGGACACCCTGTATGTACATTGTACGTATTTTGTTCTAGTTCTGGGACACCCTGTATGTACATTGTACGTATTTTGTTCTAGTTCTGGGACAGCCTGTATGTACATTGTACGTATTTTGTTCTAGTTCTGGGACAGCCTGTATGTACATTGTACATATTTTGAAGCGTGAGGTGTCGTTAGATTTGTCTTGATCCCCGTAGTGTTTTTAAACAGTCTCATTTAAGGTTTAAAATAAATTGGTTAGGATATTTGTTATTTATAAATTGTCGTCTGCTAACACAAGCCAATAAAACGAAGAGATAGAAAAAAACCGGCCAAGTGCGAGTCAGAACCGCACACATAGGGTTCCGTACCATCATTCTAAATGACGCTAGTTTCTTCAGTTCCGTACTATTATACAAGAAGGCGCTAGTTTCTTCGCGTTTCGAAAAAACACTTTTTTAGTATGGAGACTTTAACTTTTTAAAATTTTTAGCATTTGCTGTTATAGCGGCAACAGAAATACATCAGCTGTGAAAATATCAACTGTGTAGCTAACACGGTTCATGAATGGTGACAGACTGACGGAAAGCGAAGTCTTAGTAATAGGATATATACTTTGGTAATAGGGTCCCGTTTTTACCCTTTTGGGTACGGAACCCTAAAATTATATTTTCTTTTTCTGCTATTCGAATAGCCCATTATCATTTTGTTTACGGCAGCGAGCGATCACATTTTCACAAAAACCTGCCACAGTAAAAACGCTTATAATAAAATACATTACATCTGTTTTGCAACACAGGAAAGAATGTACACAATCCAGTGGAAAATGATGGCTTCCCTCATTCAACAGGCAATAATTAAATGGGGCAACGTATTATTATCGTTAACAAGTTATATTTTTAGTGGCGCCCGCCCGCCCAGGAGTACATTTGCCGCCCACTGGGCCGCGCGCGGGGTGACGACCCGCGTACGTTGGGCGGGTATAGCGTTTTTATTTTGTTTTTTTTTTCAACTTTTACGGAGTCTAGGCTTCACGAAAGTAGATGTTTTGTTGCGGTAATTAATGTTTTTCGTATTCGGATGTAATGAGAGGAGTTTTAAAAAAAATGTGTTTTTATTTAGCGATTGTTTTTGTTACTTGGTTGGTAGGTACAGTTGACCGATAACTTATATAGTTGAAGTTTTAGATTCTCTCGGTTGACAATTTCTTTTAAAAACATAACCCTCCTTTTTTCGTAGTCGGGTAAAAACTAGCATCGATTCGTATCCTTACTAATATTATCAATGTGAATATTTGTATGTTACCTTTTCACGCTTCAACACCTCGACCAATCTTGATGAAATTTGGCATGCAGATAGCCTGTGTCAGGGGAAAGGACATAGGCTACTTTTTATCCCGTGGAAATAGCATAGTCCGATGCAGTTCCTGAGGGAACTGAAAAATAGTATTTTTTGGTTCATTTCATTAACTTCGCAACGGAACAATGGATTTTTGTGATCTTTTGCACAGAGATGGTTGAGGGAGTGGGAAATGACATAGACTGCTAACCAGAATATCCTGGTCTGAGAAAACCAATGTCCACGATCGCGAGCCAAGCGGCTCGCGCACCACTCACCCTCAAAGACAGTCATAAAAACGATGTTCACGCGGGCGAAGCCGCGGTCAAAAGCTAGTATTCGTTATAATCATCTTTCGTCCAAGCAGTTCGTTGGCCTCATTGTGTCCTCTGCCAACTCGGATACGAAGTGAGTGTCAAATTTGTGCACCATCCAGTGGTCAGTCGTTGGCTTTAACTCGTGTTGTAGCCACCCAGCCTAGCCATAGTGCCATCTTCAGCAAATTGAGGATCTGTAAGCATAGACAAGCTATTTAGTAGTGTTACGTTTATGGGCACTTTGGCAGTATTTGGAAACGCGAGTTCGTGTTGTGTTGACGAGTGTTGGGCGCTGATTTTCAACCGACTTCCAAAAAGGAGGACGGTCTCAATTCGACTGTATGTTTTTTTTTATGTGTGTTACCTCAGAACTTTTGACTGGGTCAACCGATTATGATGATTCTTTTTTTATTTGAAAGCTAATGCTTCCCGTGTGGTCCCATAAAAATTTTATCAAAATCTGTTATTGTTATTAGTTTATTAGAAAAATTACAAAAACCAAAAACAATAATGCAAAATTGTACTAAATTGTTGCGATGGAAGTCGGTTTTTTAACGTGTTTAGCGTTTTTAACCAGAGAAAACAATCGCCTCAGTGTTGATTTAAACTTCGTATTTTTATTATGAGTAGTGTAGTGATGTAGTCAAAACTGCGGGATCTAAGTTATGATGGACTTTATTCTCACTGTATTACACAAAAGCACAGACCGTAACCAAAGTATATATATATTAGTACTAACATACAGTACGGACACTCCCTGCCGCTCTCTAGATTGCGATCTCACCCCCTCGTCACCCAGATTGATACAGATATGTTACAGTTTGGTTGTCGAACGTGGGATTTCGCCACCATTTTGTTTATTCCGTCATTCGTAATTAGTTTTTTTTTGTCATTTCTGGCCCGTTGTATGAAGTGTCCAGGGTGTGCCGTAACTCCAGTTTCAACTTCAATTTTCAAAAAAGTAATCAAAGTTGCATCTTAATATATAAAACTGGCCAAGTGCGGTACCTTGTTGTCTTCGGAACCCTATAAAATTAATTTAATATTGAGAAACTTTAATTTAGTGTTTGAAAAACGTAGAATTTACTACGAAAACGTTAGTGATTTCTAAATAAACAAGAATACCTATACTTCCTATACCTATACCTATGACCTGGTGAAGATCGCGGGAAGCCGATGGATGCGGGCAGCGCAGGACCGGTCGTCGTGGAAATCCTTGGGGGAGGCCTTTGTCCAGCAGTGGACGATTTGTGGCTGATATGATGATGATGACCTATACTTCAATCGTCACCGGCCAATTTTCCTTAAACTATGTATTCAGCTAGTTATGATTATTTTCCTACTAGGGGCGCCACTTAGACTCAAGTCATCTTAAGTGCAGTAACAAGACGGGACAAATCGATATCATCGACTGAAGTAGCTACCTACAAAAGTCTGTCTAGAAAACTGCCTAGCGGGTAGGCCTAGGCTTGCCTTGCTGTCAGGACCAAGCCAAACTTAATAATGTGTATTTTCTTCTTTTTGTTGTGTGCTACATCGAAGTTTTGCGTCAGCACTGGCTGGTAACAGCTACGTAGACTTAACTGGTTGAAGCAAACCTACTATCGCTGTTTCATTCTTCAGCTTGGCGTAGAAACGAGACGATTCCTTTTTGTCGTTATGGTATTTGTGCTGACGTTATGGCACAGTCGGCATTGCAAGTTCTCGACAATGCAATTCGAAATTAAGTTTATGTGCAGAGCATAGCTGCATAGGCCTGCCTGGCGAAGTTAAATGAACGCCAAAGTTTAATTATAGAAGTTTATCCAACTGTCGTATAAAAGGGGTTATTATAATACCAGCGTGATAGTAGTATCACACGAGTGTTTTAATAACTTATTAAATATATGCAGTTGTGTATACTATTTTATCTTCACTCCTGCAACTTTATTTTCCATTTTCCAATGCAAAAATCCCTTGTAGGCTTTGTCGTATGCTTTCCTAGACTCATGGGTAATTTTTGTTGCCACGTCGTGGATATTCGGTGGTGACATATTATCTTCACCTGTATCAAAAATTTCGAAAAAAATGTAATGCACATAATACAGGTTGTAACAAAATTGGTGTAGGAACCGTTAACTGGGGGTTCCCGTAATACTGAACAACGTTTCCCAAGGAACCCATAATAAGTTCTAAAAAAAAACCATAAAATTGGTCGATCAGCTGATCGATTTGTAGGATATGAAGAGTTTTTTTTTGCGATTTCAGCAAAGTCATAGAACCAAAGTTGTTCAGTATGATGAGTAGAAGCCCCAGTTGACGGGACCTACACCAATTTTCTTGCACCTGTATATTGCCACTATGCCATAATATGCTCCCATACAATAATGTTCCAGCCCCTTTAACTTGCAAATTTTGAAGTAGATAAGCTTATAATTATAACTTTAGGAATTCATTAGAAATTAAAAAACCCGACTGCGTAAAAACTTAACCCCTCTTTTTGGCCAATCGGGTAAAAATGTATCCTTTGTCACTCACATGATCGAGACGAATCCAAAGATACCTCATACGTTAAAATCCTTCAAGCCGTTCAGGCTGTAACAGGGAACATATAAATCTACATACATACACTTAATTAATAAAAAACAAAAAACCCGACTGCATAAAAAGTAAACTTTGAAAAGTTAATTTAAAATAAAAAAGAAATAAATAAAAACTAAAAAGAGAAAAACAAGTCCTGGAGTCTATTTGATAAAGCTACAAGTTACAATTTTTACAGGTGTAAACTGGCAACACTGGGCACATGTATGGGATCTGACAGTAGTGTGGCCAGTTCACACATGTAAAATTGTAACGTGTAGCTCTATAAAACCGGCCTCCGTAGTCTATAATTCTATTAAATAATATTGAATAAGTACACAATGAAATAGTTTTGTGATCGATAGACACATAAAACAAATAATTAATTATAATGCGGTACATAGCAACGTTTACAGTCGGGACCCATTTAAAATTCTAGACCGGATCATACTTTCCTACTTGCCCACGCGTTTGGTCTCTAGAGTGCCACAAAGGAACAAACATACAAACATACATACATACATACATATATAGGCTGATAAACACATTACCCTCCTTTGCGTCGCGCAGTCGGGTAAAAAACATACCCCTCCTTCTGAGACAGTCGGGTAAAATATAACAAATTTTTCAGTTCTATTTCCTTCATGGCCAACAACTCAGCTGAGGGAGATAGTGATTATTTAACTGCATTTTATGAGTTTACGCGTTCACTTTTTATGAGACCGAAGATATTTATGACTAGACTATCTCCACAGACGGAAGCGGAATGAAATAAAAAATAAAAAGTTTTAACAGATTAATTACCATTCTTTCGTTGCATTTCTTTTAGTTCTGCTTGGCTCAATAGCATCCTCCTAGAGTTGGACGATGGGTAAATAAAACCTAAACCTCGGCGAAAGACCCGGTATAACAAAAAATTATTAATATTAGTAACTTATTGGGCATCCTGCAGATTTCAGGTGACGCAGCAGCATCAGGTTAAGGTTACCATGTTCTTGCAATATAATTGAAGTACACGTACCGTCATAAACTAGAAAAGAGCTGAGGATCTTCGGCTGAACAGATATTCTTGAATCATAGCTAAGAATACTCTTGATCGTAACCTTAAAGCAATCAAAATCGGTTCATCAGTTTGAGAGCTACGATACCACAGACTACATAGATACACACACGTAAAACTTATATATAATACTCGTATAACCACACCCTAGACATTTCAGACAACGGGCCAGAAATGACATTTCAAAAAAGGAATGACGGAACAAACAAAATGGGGGCGAAATCCTATACGTTCGACAACCAAACTGTACCAATCTGTATCAATCTGGGTGACGCGGGGGTAAGGTCGCAACCTAGAGAGCGGCAGGGAGTGTCCATACTGTATTTTAGTACTAATATAATATATGTACCTTGATATAACCCCCTGTTTGCATTGTGGGTCAAAAATGCTCAGCTGATTGACCTTTACACATCACATCAGCCACAACACGTCGACTGCTGGACAAAGGCTTGGTCTTGACATTTTTTTACCCGACTGCGCGAGACGGAGGGTTATGTTTTTCGAGTATATGTATGTGGATTTCTTTCTTTGGCACGCTCTGTAGCCTATACGGGTTGATGGATTTTGGAAGTGTTGTTAGATAGGATTGTGACATAGGATACATTTTTACCCGACTGTATATTTTATACAGTCGGGTTTTATTATTAACTAGCTGTTTCCCGCGGTTTCACCCGCGTGGACTACGTTTCTATGACTTTCGAGGGTGCGCAGTGCGCGAGCCGCAGCGGCTCGCGAGCGTGGTAAAAAGTAGCCTATGTCTGAATCCATGTCCTAATCTGTCTACCTACCAAATTTCAGCCAAATCCGTTCAGTAGTTTTTGCGGGAAAGCGTAACAGACAGACAGAGTTACTTTCACATTTATAATATTAGTAGGGATTAATATGTTTAGTTTTTTTTATATTTGACTAAAGGGTTTCTTAAAGTAAGTTGTATGATAATTAGAACCGCATGCAGGGTGTAACAAAATTGGTGTAGGACCCGTTAACTGGGGGTTCTACTCATCATACTGAACAACTTTCCCCAACGAACCCATAGTCAATTCTCAAAAAAATATTTGGACCCTCCATAGTAAAATGCACAAAATTGGTCGATCAGTTGATCGATTTGTATGAAGAATTAAAAAAAATTCGATTTCAGCAAAGTCGTAGGATAAAAGTTGTTCAGTTTGACGAGTAGAACCCCCAGTTAACAGGACCTACACCAATTTTGTTACGCCCTGTATATAAATATAAAAATATCGTGTCACGGTGTTTGTGTTCGTCTTCCTCCGAAACGACTCGACCGATTTTTGACGGAAACGTTGTTTGGCCAAAGCCACTCCATGCTTATCTTAAAGTTCGATGTTTTCTAAATCTGTGTATTTTCCGGATACAAACAGTTATTTTTAGTCACAACACGTGTGCCCGGTTGAGCATTAAAATTGCGCTTTTATCCTATCCTCAGCGGAACAGCTGTCGTTCTATTTCCGAGATCAGGGGAGCCTACCCTACCCACACGTCTCCGTCACCAAGACAATCTTCTAAGTGTATATGACATTTTTATATATGAAGTTCGCGATGTTTTTCTTCTTGATAATTCTAGAGAACGTTATTATTATTCTGATAGTATAAACATTAAAAGCATCGCTGTTGTTTATCCGTAACGGCTGAAAATGTTATGGTATTAATGACAATATTCAATTCAAATTATTGAAAGACTGCGAAAACCTATCACTATGGATAAAAATTATGATATACTTAAAGTAATAAAAAATCAGCAGCAATGATCAAATTTTAATTGAAAATTTATGTGTTATTTTTTATTATTATAGGTTATTGTTTAAAATTTAAGATCATTGTTACCGTGTTTTCTAAAATAAAATTAATATCTTTAGAAAAAAATATCGATTTAATTGAATACAATTTTAAAAATATTACCAGTTTTGATGTAAAAAAATTACTGCAGACCCTGTTTTTGGGATTAATTGCAAAATTTGTCTAAAATCAATAGTCAATGTTGAATGAAACACACAAAAGTTTTCATTTTAATTGAACACATTTTTTAAACTTATTTGAATTGGGCGTTCGGTTTTAACGTAACAGCCGCGTTGAAGCCCGCATAAAATGACTTACTTTCGAAATTATTTTAACACGTATGAACCTGCTCGAATTGGGGCATCTTAAAGCCTTAACAAAAGTTTTATAACATACAGATTGTGAAGACACCCTTAAGAAGACACAATGAACTGTTTGAATACGAGAAACACTCAAAAAGAGTACTGCATTGTGGAGCCAAGTGCACCCCCTTACTATTCTCCACAACCGCCGTACAACCCTGAATTCCTGTGCAACCACGTCCAATGGGACATTAACTTTTATGACGAATATGTATGGAGCGTGTTCAACAAGGAGTTCAGTGAACAGGCGTACGAAGCCGACGACGAGAGCGAGTGGGGGCGGCGGCGGTCTCTCTACGAAGGCGTCAATTGCATGCCCGTGCCGGTGAGTGCGTTAGCTTGGCCGTATCGCGTCGCACGCGCACGTAAACGCTACACAGGCGCGCTTGCTTGCCCACCTATCTACCTACCTACCTGCAACGTGTTGATACATATAACATAGCGATCTAATCTAATTCCTGGTGTATAATTTAATTAACCGCGCCATTTCATTCAATAATCGAGCCGAGTCTGTTTATGTGCTGCTAGAAATGTTTTATTTTGCCCAATAAAACGTGAATCAAAGCTGGAAGGGTGCGAGAGGAATGCACCGGGCGCCTAACCCGCGATCTATTTCCGGGCGGGCGTCGGCCGTGTCCATGTAGTATAGCGCCGATCATTTAGGAGTACAACATGCGCGAACTCAGCCGCGGGGGCTCACTCGTGGCCGCCACCATAGCGGCGTTGCACAACCGCGCCGCGATCGAGGAGAAACAGCGCGCGATCAATCCGCGAACGACTTCCGCCGAGTTCAGAAATGTTTCGCGAGTACTAAAGGAAGATTGTGAGGAGCGCTCCAGGCGCGCGTCAGCCGGCAGCGAGCGGCCCGTCTCCACCGCGTCCGAAGCCTCCGAGCGGGATTCCGCCTCCGTGCAGTCCAGCGAGGAGCCGACCCCACACGAGAGTACGTAATTCACGGCCAGTGGACTAGTCACTGACGTAGCGTATTACTGGAACGCGGCCAAACTGCAAATAGAAGCGCCGGTGACTGGTACATGGAGTGTGTCGCGCAGTGTCGCATGTACGGAGCGTCATGTCTGACCGCGAGTACCTGACCGAGCCGTTTGATGAGAAGGAGCGCGCGGCGGCGGGCTACCTGCACCCCGCCGTGCGCTCGTACATGTACTCGCCCATGGGTGAGTTGTACTCCGTCGAGACATGACCCTCCGTCGCCGGCACCCAATTTTTTTGACGTAAACTCTCGTGACAGGCGGTGACTCGGACAGCCCGGAGGAGGCGACAGTGAAGTGCACGGTGTGGCCAGACGGCACAGTGGCCGCGCCTCGTGCCCTCTCCTCATCCGAGTCCAGCTCCTCAAGCGATGACGACTCGGAGGATCGGGAGTACGACGCACGAGCAGACGCCGATTACCGCACCCTCACGCCGCCGACCAAACGACTGGATAACTCGACTCGTCGCGATGAGGACTTCAAGTGGATGCCGACTGGGGAGCTCGTAGACGATGAAGTTGAGCCGACTTCCATGGATACGCGAGCTGAGGAGTTCTCAGCGGCGAGCTTAGACCGGAGGCGTAGACCGCCCAGTGACCGCAGTGATCGCGATCGGAAATCTAGATCATCGCTGTCTGCGAAGCCTCCGCAGCATCCTACGAGCGTGCGCGCTTCGCCCCGTCCTCGCCGCTCGCGAAACGAGGAGACTCCCCCCGAGTTGCAGAGACGTTGGAACTCTTACGAGCACTTCCGATGGCCTGAGGGTGCGCCAGCCCCTGCGCCATGGTGGCCGCCGATGTGTTGGTGCCACGGGCCGCCGGTGCCGCCACCGTGCTGCATGCACGACCGATCCTGGCCCTCGCACCCGTCGCTCCCGCCGGTACCAGCTCGAGCTCATAAGGTACGGTACGGCACTGTTTACTAGCGCTTTAACGGTGCATCGGAATTCGGTTGATTCGTATTCCGGACAGGTCTGTGTCGACAATGAACCGCAGTGAAAGGCGAATCAAGTATTCAAGTTAATTTAATTATGTGTAACAGTTAAATTCTCATTAGTCTTCATAGGATAGACGTGTGACAGTTTGCTGACAGCCACTTAGCTGATGTTTGTCGTGTTGATTTTAAACTAATATTAACAACTAATTTATACAGACGAATCACAAACTATACTATCTTCTCTTATCGTGTGGCATCACAAATTATACTGGGATTGTTTTTTTACAAATTTTATGATTTTATGTTACAATGCAACGGATTCTATGTTTTCTTAAAATTAAACCTGTATGATTGGTTTGAGTACTTATTGATTTAATTTTGCTTCGATAATTTTAGTTTTCTGTTTTACACATGTTTAAACATACATTAGTCTATTGTATTTAACTAAAACTTATTTTTTTGGGGTTCCGTTGTCAACTAGCAATCTTTATCGTTTCGCCATGTCCGTCTATCTGCCAGTCCATCGGTATGTTACTTTTTCAGGAAATCGGAAAAGTACCTACTGGAAATAGAAGGGCATACAATTAATTTAAAAGAAAACATATTACGGTCAAGTAGATTAATTCTTAGTTTAGGAGTAACAGTCGACCAAGTTAAGATGTGCAGTTGCATTTATAAAAAGTTAATAGATTCTCTATACAAATTGTTCTGTACCAACTTAAAAAATAATGAATAAACGTTCACTCTTTCAAAAATTTGCAATTTACAACTTAATGTTTCGCAAACGGATCCCTGAATGGAAAAACGGTTGACAAACCTATACGACGACACATAAAAAAATTACCCCCACTTTTTCGTGTAGGGGAGGTACCCTAAAAATGTTTTTGTCGAGATTTTAACTTACCTATTTGTCGGCGTGATGAATATGTATACCCATGCCGAATTACAGTTTTATTATACTTTTTATTAACAACTGTAAAAACTAATGGTTGCAATAAATGATTCAGTATTAAGTATTGAGTCTCTGAGTTAAGCCGCGGACAAACAGACGGACATGTCGAAACTATGAGGGTTCCGTATTGAGTACGGAACCATTGAAATGAGGATAACAACGCGCTTAGCGCGTCACTATTCTGACCTTTAGCTCTGCCTTCCACGAGACCAACCTTTAAAGTAATTAAGCTCTGTGATCTTTCCAGAACGATGCCGAGGATCGCGTGCGAAGACTGGAAGCTGACAAGGAGAGTCTTCAGCTGCAAGTCCAAGTGTTGTCAGAGCAGATTGCAGCGCAGGGAGAGAAGATGGCGGATCTTGAGCGGGCGTTACACGAGGCCAGGCAAAGATTGGATGATGCTGAGCAGAGACTGCAAAAGGTCGGTAGCTGTTCATTACATAAAGTAAAAGTACACCCCGGACACTTCATACAACGGGCGCGAAATGACATTTCTAAAAACAAATGACGAAAAAAATAAAATCACGGCGAAATTCTATACGTTCGAGAACCAAACTTATACCAATCTGTATCAACCTGGGTGACGAGGGGGTGAGGTCGGAATCTAGAGAGCGGCAGGCAGTGTCCATACTGTATGTTAGTACTAATATGTACACTTTGGTAAAAGCATGAAACTTCATAAAGGCCAACAGAAATAAAGGTAGAAAGCTCTGCAAGCCAATTGTATTTCATGAGCCTAGTGTCGCTAAATCGCGGCTTCAGAACGAATGAGGTAACTACGGATCGCTGACGATAATAATAATAATGCATCTGAGACGACAGTTGGCAGGGCCGTGATTTGACACAAAACTCACTTAAGCTTTGTACTGCCAACCTACAAATAATAGTCGTTCTCAAGTGCATTCATACGGTGAACGATCTGTAGTGTGAAGAAGATTTGGAGCCACTCAAGAACTTTGTGCTGAGCCATCTGTTCTGCGACCTATGTGCCCCGCCCATTGCCAGTGAGAGCTATGTCGGTTACTTTGGTTCTCCTACGGATCTCCTCGTTTCTGATTCGATCACTCAGAGAAACTCCGAGCATAGCACGCTCCATTGCCCTTTGGGTGGCCTTGAGCCTTCTTATGAGGCCCATAGTAAGCGACCATGTCTCGGAACCGGAGTAAGTTGGAAAAATAAAATGAAATGAAATAAGTTAGGAGATTGTGAACGAAATTACGCGGAAATGTTTCGAACCACCTCAATATTATTTTTAATCTACTTTTCTTGAAAAGCTTCTAACCTAATGTTCTGATTGCTATCTCTTAGCACCCAACACAATCTATATGGTACATTCTTTTCTTATCGTGTGGCACAATTAACCGTGCTATCCAAGGGATTGACGACGGCGGTTGCCTGGTGTTGCACTTAGCATCATCCGCGGTCACGTGTAGGGCCTTTTAGATTTACACCTACGGACGTGTGGAACGCGACCTTTATACACATCTGGAATCAGATGTACAGGTTTCCTCACGATGTTTTCCTTCACTGTTAAAGCAATCGCTAAGTACTAGTATATGTAAGTTTCGAAAAACTAATTGACCCAATCTACTCAATGAAGGTCGGGAGATTTGATCAGTACATGACACATGTGCATGGGCAACTGTCATAATTTTAGTCTTACCAAACATTGGCCGTCCGGATTTAAACCCGGGACGTCTGGTTAGAAGGACCGAGTCGTTGCCGGTTGAGCCACAGACGCTTTTTAGGATTCCGTAACCAAAGGGTAAAAATGGGAAATTACTGAAACTTCACGGTCCGTCTGTCTGTCTGTCTGTCCGTCCGTCCGTCTGTCACCAGGCTGTATTTCATGAACCGTGATTGCTAGACAGTTGAAATTTTCACAGATGTATATTTCTATATAACAAAAAATAGCCGCTATAACAAAAAATGAACTCTTGATCACCAAATTATCCTCCTACTTAAACTTCGGAAAACCTTACTCGTTTTGTTTTCCATCAAGTCTTCGATTTTTAATTCATCTAAATCACAAAATGAGTAGATAAATGACGCTGCAAAACTATGACGACACTGTTAGGTATATTAAATATTTTCAAAACCAAATGTCGTTTTTGACAGATTATAAAAAGTAAGTCTGATGACTAGCATTCGTCATCCCTATTGCAGTTTCGTTTCGTTTGCTTAGAGCGTGCGTGTCCGTCAGACAGACACATTGCGTAAGTTACACGTGCGCGATAGAAATCTGACAAAAATTAGGTCATCCTCGATTTGTTAACATCATCCTGCTATTCTATTCTATTTTAAAACTTGAACAAAACATCGTGACTCATTCTTAATAGTATAATTGTATGAAATTGGTGATCCCATAATGTTTCGTTGCTCAACAAGCTATGGCGTAGCCGCGTGCAAAAGCTGGTTAATGTAAATTATTTTAATCAAAGGGATAGGATTCATCTCAAGTCTCCGCGGAGGGCGGTCACAAGTAGTTTTTTTAAATAAAAATTTGAGTGCGTTTGACTGCAACTCACCTGATGGTAAGTGATGATGCAGTCGAGGTAAGTAATCATTAGAGTTAGCACCACACCTCGGACACTGCATACAACGGTCGTGAAATGACATTTCTAAAAAAACAAATGACGGAGCAAACTAAATCAAACCAAACTTATAACCAATCTGTATCAATCTAGGTGACGAGGGAGTGAGGTCGGAACCTAGAGAGCGGCAGGGAGTGTCCTATTGTATGTTATAGTACTAATATTTACGTAGTAACTAATTAGTAATCTGTGCTAATATGTATACTTTGGTTAGGTTACTTCAGTGATTATTTCATTTAACAAACACACAAGGTGGCTTTATTTTCAGAAAAGTGAAGTAAAAAAGTAAATTTAAAAAATTTCCATACCTAGTTTCCAAATCTAACTTTTTATCATTATTGAATTTTTTTGTGTTTGACTACCTACATCTCACCTGATGGTTAGTGACGAGATTGTACACGCAAACTCAAATAATGGGTATTCACTCTCGCCTTGGAGATTCCCAAATTATGATCAAACTAGCCGTCCACCTGCGGCTACGGCCGCGTTGTTTTCTATTTTCCCGTGATAATAATATTCCCGGGGTAAAAAGTAGCACATGTTCTATTCCAATGTGTGGCAAGTTTCATCCCGATCCGTCCAGTGGTTGAAGCGTGAAAGAGTAACAAACATCCATACATACAAACTTTCACATTGTTAATATGAAGTGGCATTATTATTTTCAGTCACTATTATTATGTACAATTAATAATTTATTTATTTGGCCAAAAACATCATTCAATGTTGTCTTATCTACAGAAGCCATGAAAGGTTTATTCGCAAATAAGGAGTTCAATATGTTTACAACAGTATTTTAATTTAAAGGCGGGAATACGACAGATTTTCGTTACTTTTGACGTCCAATTAATCCTAAACGATAGAGAACACAAGGTTGAAAAAATTACCTTTATTGTTGATGATGTTTCTTAAAGTCAAAAGCTATTAGAAACACGATTGAGCAGTTTTGGCTTGATAGAAAAAAAATCCCGAAGATAGGTCTATACCGTTACTTTCAACTCTAGTTATGACTAATGTTTTGAAGTATAAATTAAAAAAATATATACAACAATATTTGTTATGATAATACAAAGTGAGTAATGTTATTATTTTTCATACTTTTGTAGTTTTTAATTGAAACAAAAAACCACTGAAAAAGTGTAGTTATTTCCTTTACCCTTACACGTAAAGAAAAATATAGAGACAACTGTTCCAATCAATGCTTTGCCATAAAGTAAATTAAATGGAATTATCAAACTAGGTTCTAACTTCTAACTAAAATATATATTTGACGTTCAAGGCATTAGTATTTTTTAAATTCCATTTTAAATTATAATTATAATAACTGGTCTCGTTTCCCTCTTTTTTAAAGAGTTTATAGCGTTGTTTCCCTTACACTGGAAGTGTCACTCATATTACGTGTGGTTTACCGTACCATGTAAGCGAGTAAGCGATAAATATTTTTTGTGACTACGGCTATTTAATACTCAAGCGATCAATCATGTCGAGTTTTCCTGCAAAACTCCTTACAATTCAGCGGCGTCTAGCTTCTAAATTAATGCTATTGAATAATCGTGATCGGTGTGGGCTGCACAATTTCCAGCGCCGACGACGACGGCGGGGCGGTCGTAATTTTACAAGCTTTTATTCAACTTGCTATGTACGAGTATGTACTTATGTTTGTTCGTTTGAAATCTTGTAAGTTAAATTTCCCGGTTTCCGATTGAGCTGAAATTTTTGCATGCATATCTCGTATATCGCGTGACAATGCAATATTAAAAGCTTGTACCTATAAAAGTTTTTCGAAAATTATTAGCATTAAATCATTTTTTTAAGATTCGAGCACTTTGAAAAACATTTTTGAAATGTTTTTACAAAGCCTTTATACTTTTTTTGTGGCAGCTCAGTTTTCTCTCTGTCTTGATTATTTTAATACAGGTACTTTTTTCTCCACTATTGGTAAGCCCTTTGAATCACATCGTCATCATCATATACGCCGAAGGACGTCCTAATCATATCACCTTATGGGTTATTAAAGTGACGATGTCGCCGAAGATGGAAGCGGGCTTACCAAGATTCCCCAACGCAATGGGGAGCGGCTATCTTATCTTCAAGCTGAAACACTCAATGCTGTTAACATTGATGATTCGCGGCAAGACTTAGATAAGATGGGGGTAGCTAGCCAGGCGAGCTTATATAATTCTCTTCTACCAACCAAACCCAGTCTACGAAGTTAGACTCCGCCGGGAATCGAACCCGCGTCCTCCTGATATAAAGCTGATGGACTTAAAAATTACGCCACGAAGGCGGCAAAATTCATATTTCAACTCTCTTTTTGGGCATAAACTATATAGGGTGTAACAAAATTGTTGTAGGGCCCGTTAACTGGGGATTCCACTCATCATACTGAAAAACCTTTTCCAAAGAACTCATAGTCAATTCTCGAAAAAAAAATTGGACCCTCCCTTGCACTTTTGCACAAAATTGGTCGAACAGTTGATCAATTTGAATGAAGAGCTAATGCGATTTCAGCAAAGTCGTTGAACAAAAGTTGTTCAATATGATGAGTAGAAGCCCCAATTAACGGGACCTACACCAATTTAGTTACATCCTGTATAATTCCAGTAGTTATACTACTAAGAGTATCTCCAGTCGCTATATTGTGTATGTTTTTATGTACGTATGTATGTTTGTCCACATATTTCTCAGAAACTAAATACGAAATTGAATAATTATTTATTTATACCTTTTAATTAAGGGAACGGTGCAAGTTTTCAAGATATGTACACTGTTAAGTGTGTACCAAACACTGGAAAAGTACATCGGCGGTCGCTTGGGATGTTGGCATTGTCAATAAACTCCACCTTCTTATCTATCTATACGTATTAATATAATATAATATAACTGTAACGGGGCCGTGTCTGTACATGAAATCTTTTTGGAAAATAATAACTGTGGTAGACATTACTAACGATATAGAGGCCAAAACAACAACTTTTGTAATTTTTGTCTGTCTGTATGTTCGCTTATCACGCAAAAACTACCAGGCCGGTTTTGATGAAATTTTGTATGTGGTTCCTTATAGCCCGGGTTAACATGTAAGATAAATATCCTTTATTGCACACCAAATACTTATTAACTAGCAAAATATATAATGATATGCAAAGGCGGACTTATCGCGTTAAGCGATTTCTTCCAGCTAACCTTTGGTGAATGGAGGAGACGAGAAAGTTAAATGATAGCGGGTGGGTGCATGTGCAACTAAAACATAATAATTAATAATAAAGATAAATTACAGATACTTAAATTAATTTAATATATATACACAAATACTTAAGTAAATTATAAGAGGAGATACTTTTTATCCCGGAAAATTGCAGAGTTCCCGTGGGAATATTCAAAAACTCCACGCGGACGAATTCGCGGGCACTGTTAGTTTCAAATGTGAGCAGAAAATTAATTTCACTTCAGTTTTTTTACGTGATTTGTATGGATGGCTAGATTCTCTATTGCGTGCGCTATGGACGCAAGTATTACATACTTTTGCGTTTGTCGAGCGTGCAATAATAAGAGTGCACTACACAATGTCTCCTCAGCTATGTAACTATTGCGATGTGTACTTTCATTCGCACTATTTATACAACGTGTTTTGATTTAATGAAACGAAACGATCACAATGATATTTTGTTAGGAGCTACTTTATTAACAGCTGATATTTTAAACAGGCTTTCACTTGTTGTTGTGAGCAACACATATCAAGGCAGCTAGCGACGAAAGTGAAAGAAGCTATTGTTAAATTCAAGTTTCAAGGTATTTATTTAAAATAGGTGCAAATTACACTTTTTATGATAGTCATAAAATAATAATAACATAATGTCATTTGTGAAAAATCAAGAAATAAACAATCATTAGATAAAAATGACAAAATTCAATCCTTGAAATAAACCAGATATTTATATTATGTATTTTTGTTGCCACTTTAACAGGAAATAGAAAAAGTGAAAAAAGAAACACGATAGAGCGGTTTTGGCTCGATTAAAAAAATCCCAAAGATAGGTCGACACTGTTACTTTCAACTCTAGTAATGAATATTATTTTGAAGTATAAATATGAAGCAATATTTGTTATGTTATCACATAGTGAGTATTGTTATTCTTTTTATACGTTCATTTTAGTTTTTGATTGAAACGAAAAACAAGTGTGGTTATTTACACGTAAAGAATAATAAAAGTTTAAAAAACCTAAAATCGACTTCAAATGAAATTCACTCAAAAGTATGAAATAATTATACTTAAATACACAACATTAACCAACAATAACGAAATCAAAGGTGGGTACGAATTAAATTAGGAGCTTAAAATTTTTTTTGAGGTCGCACACAGTTACTTAAGTATCAAATGTTTTAAATTCGATGGTTTGCTGACACAGACCTCAAAAAAATATTTAAGCCCCTAATTTAATTCGTACCCACCTTTGATTTCGTTCTTGTTGGTTAATGTTGTGTATTTTAAGTCATCAAATCAAACATAAGACTCAAGGTCTTCCGTTGTTTGTATTTGATCTAATAATTGCACTCCTTCCATTGCTGGTCAAAGTTTAATTTGCATGTATTAGCTCTAGACCTGTCACCGCCCAAAGTGACTGGATACGATCTATTAAATCAAGACTGATATATCGAGATTTAAGTATAATTATTTCATACTTTTGAGTGAATTTCATTTGAAGTCGGTTTTTAGTTTTTTTTTAACTTTTATTATTATTTTCTTTATTTTTAGTGATAATGCTATCTAACAACGTTAAACCCAATCACCTACTCACCAATAGGAATTATCAAATCTAATTCCCGTGGCTTCCATCATCACCTCAGCAGATGATGTTGATGATGGACGATTTAACTCCATAAAATGAAAGTTATGGAGTTAATCGTCCATCATAAGCTTATCTGAATAACCTGAAAGAATTCAACCTATCGGTCTATGCATACTTACTTATATATCTATGTATAATATTGAAGACATTTTCTTCCAACTCCTAACCGTTAAGGAGTTGTACCTTCCTTCATCAGCTTATCAACATGATATGATGACTAACAGACGCAAGTATTTTAATAGCTTTAGAAAACATATGAATCACGTAATAAGTGCCTACGTAATGAGTAATTTGAGGGTTGTTCTCGATTTCCCTGGGATCCCATTATCAGATCCTGACTTAATGACAATGGGACCCCCTCGGGAGTATACTCTTTCGATTGAAAAAAGAATTTTGTAAATCGGTCCACAATTGACGGAAAAATCGGTGAACATACATAAAAAAAAGAATATAATAATAGTCGAACATAGTACCACCTCCTTTTTTGAAGTCGGTAAAAAGACAGAGACAACTGTTCCAATCACAAAGCATTACATTTTAACTTATATAATTTATTTAAAAACAAGTAAAGAAAACCTGCATACTTAATAATAACAAATTAGTCTTATAACAATTATTCATTATTTGTAATAGACATGTTATTAATTAGACACCTATTTAAAATTCATTCTTGTGAAATTATAATTTAGAATTCCCAAAAAAAATCGTAATAACCCATCTCCCATACAAGCATTATTTGTAAATATATTTTTATCAATTTATGATTTATTTGCTGTTAGGTAAGCGTATTTTAGTGTTGATTTCTGTTCAATATAAAAATACCTGTAAAGTATATTGGGTAGGTATAAATAAAGTTGAAAATATGTTTAAGGCTCCTCCGTCCCTAAAATTAGCAACTCTGTTCACGATGTTTCAAACATCGAACGAAATAGCTTGGAAATAAGGTTCTTGTCAGCTCGTACTGCAACAAATTAAAAATAATTTCCAAAAAGTAAGAAAACAAAATCATTTTATATTGTTTTGTTAAGAAGTTCTTAAATTATGATAATGTTTCGATTAAAATTACAGCAGTTCTATGGTTACAACTAGAAAAAAGAGTGCATTAGGACATTTTTTTTGTTTAGTTCTGTGTATTTAAATATAATTCGAGGATTGTTGTTTAAATTACTGATTATCAATAAACAAAAATAGCCGAAATTAGTTTTGTATGAAAACACATGAACGACAATAAAATTAAACTAATTAACTATTTCGTAGAACCAAAAACGTACAAGTCTAGCTTTTGTTCTGATTGACATCCTATCAAAAATTGGTTCAAATCGGTTAACTTTTTAGAGGAGAAAATCGTTAACGCCGTCTGTATGAAAAGTAGCAGCTTCACAATCCTCTTAAGTTTTCTATTCTATTAGATTTATGTACCAACAATTCATAATTAATTCTGCCATTACGTCAATAGCATTTCGCGTGTTACGATCTTATCGTAAAGATACATTCAGAAAGTCGGTCGATTGCATTTACATTTATCGACATTCGTCTGTTTTTGTTTATTCAGACTGTGTTTCATCTATCAATCGTTGGCGCTCATCCGTTCGATTGAAATAACAATTTGGAATAGATTTTACAGATGTATGAGTCATGTACTATATGTTCATGTAGCAATGTTTCATTATTACTACTTGAGAAAGGCACACACATTTTTAAACGACTTCAAAAAAAAAGAAAGAGGTTTCTCAATTCGACCGTATATATTTTTTTTCATGTGTGTTCGCGGATAACATCGATCGTCGTTTATGAACCGATTTTGATGATTCTTTTTTTATTGAAAGAAGATATCCCAAGGGTGGTACCATGATAAGGTAACCAGGATCTGATGATGGAATCCCAGATAAATCGAGGGGAACCTTAGTTTCCTGTTTGAAGTCGGTTTGTTTTTGTTCAAAATTATTGATGTGTAACATCTTTGCTCTCGCTTTCCTGCAATTTCTGGGAGTGATTTCGTGAAATGGGACGAAAATGTGTAACATGGGACGGAAATGTGTAACAGGAAGTCGCGAAAGCGCGCGCTATTCGATCTGACCAAGTGCGGGTCGGACTCGCGCACAGCAATTTGTGGGAGTGATTTCGTGAAATGGGACGGAAATGTGTAACAGGAAATGCGAACGTTTTTTAATTCTCGAAAACTAAGGTTGTCATAACCATGCCGCCTAGTGTGATGGCAAAGGCAAAGATGACATACTACTATTCGAAGGGTCGGCCCGTGAATGTACGACCCGATAATTAATTAATTTCATAAGTATTTTGTCACATGTTACACATCATATGCGAGTACTGTAGGTTTCGTTTTTTTTTATAAAATTATCAGTATAAATACTAATTTGAGTTTTTTAATTTTTCCCTTTTATTAGGTTTCCGTACACCCAACGGGTTACCAACGGGACCCTATTACAAAGCCCCCGCTATGTCTGTTCGTCTGTCAGCGGGCTGTATTTCATGAACCGTTATAGGTAGGGAGTTGAAATTTTCACAGAATATACATTTTTGTTGCCACTATAACAAGAAATACAAAAAATTAAAAAAGTGAAAAAATAAGGGCGGTTGGTTTAAAAAACGTGTTTTTTAAAGGTCTTATTTATTTATGATTTAGCTCTATTTATTATATGTATTTTTATTTATTTTTGATTTAGCTCTATTTTTAAAAACAGTAATACATACAAGCATGAAACTCGGTGTGATTATAGTACTAACACTGAGGTAAAACAACAAATACTAAAAATCGGCCAAGTGTGAGTCGAATTCGCGCTAAGGAGTCCAAACTGAATGACAAAAAAAGTATATTTTTGTAGCTCGCGTTGATGTATTTTGTTTATAATGTGAATGGGTATCATTGTCATTATTACTATGTAGTTGTGGGGAGAGGTGTGGTGGTACGGAACCCTCGGAGTGCTAGTTTGACTCGCACTTGGTCGGTTTTTATTTCGTCCGCACGCGTTAACTTTTATCATACTGCTACTTACTTGTTCAAACAATGTTGGAACATTTACTAACAATATTCACATTCCAAATTGAAGTCACTTTTAGTCTCTAGAGTCGAGTCTAGAGTCTCTGGACTCCCCTAGGGATTAAAGAGCTATTTTGGTCTCTGTTTGCGAAGGACCAACCAGCTCTTTTTGAATAGATGTGATAAATCATAGAAAGTAAGCAACTTAAGCTTGAATGCCTGTACGGTCAGGCGCAAAAGTGCTTAGCTATCCCTAGTACCGGAATATCACAATCTTTTGTACAGTAGTAACGAACAATGCCTTTAAATTTAGTTTCTTAAAAACGTAATACAATTGATACTGATGATGATGTCTTTTACGATGTATCCGTTGGCTGCGACACCATGGCTCCACACACATAAATAGGTACAATTACAGTCTACAACAAAAGTACTTACTAATGTTTTCTAAAGAAAGGGAAGCGACAACACCGAAGAGAAGTAAATAGTAAGCGATTTGAGATATTGCACTCTATACTGTACTTGGCATAAAAATGATTTAGAACTAGCTTTTGCCTGCGGTTTTTATGACTGTAATTGAAAGTGCTTGTTGCGCGAGCCGCAGGAGCTCGCAAGTGTAGATTAAGCCATTTGTTAATCCGGTGCTTGACCTTTCTATATACCAAATTTCACCTTAATTTGTTCAGCCGTTTAGGCGTGATTGTGAAAGAAATCTCCACACTTTCGCTATTTGATAATGAGAAGTTATTGCGGCGATTTTGTTCAAGGAACATTTGTTAGAATGGTTCAGCAGCAGATTTTCCTTAAGAGCGGACGCTAGCTGAGAGACATTTGGAAAATAGGTATTTAAAACAACGTTGCGCTTTGACTAAAACGCCTCTAAATACCGTGCGATAAAGACAACTGCAGATCCCGGTGAATACTTCGATTAAAAATTGCAAAATTCGAGGTTTGGCTCTCGACGATTTTCTTCTCCAAAATGAGACCTATGTTAAAGAAATTGTTCACATAGAATAATAATTAGTTGTGCTAGGCCCCTATGTTTAGCTTTTTTGTAAATACTTTTTTGAATCTCCACTCTAGACGTCTTTAGTGGTGATAAAAATTAGGTATTTTTCTAGCATTTTTGAAGGGTTCCAGTTGCTCAAAAAAAAATGTTATTGAAAAAAGGAAGACATAGGAGCATAGAAGAAATAAATATTTATTTTATGTATTAAAATCATTTCTTTAGTATTAAGAATCAATGAGAAAACTGTCGAGAACGTTTGTATGGAAAAAGCAGTGCCCGCCTCCCCTCTTAACGACCAAAATTTTGAATATATTTTTACTAGTCAGGAGAAAAATAACAAAGCAAATGTTATTATAAAAATAAAAGTTCAAAAACCTAAAACTCGACTACGGAAAAGTATGAAAACAAGGGTTTCCCGTCTGAAATCATAGCCTTTACTTTTCCTTTCATCTGGGGCAATAGCCGAGGTCGCACGCACGCCATAATGATAGGTATTTTGATTACGACAGGGCTTGCGACTCCGGCTATGAACCCAGAGGAAGGGAAAAATAAAGGCTATGATTTCAGGCGGGAAACTCTTATTTTCATACTTTTCCGTAGTCGAGTTTTAGGTTTTTGAACTTTCATTTTATTTCCATATTTTTTGTACTCAGATTACAATGCCACCCCACCTCGCTACCCGCGGCCGGGTGTCTTGTCGCTTGATGGTAGCGCGTAACGTACAGTGAGCCGTTTTATAATATCGCTTGTGAGACCGTTTGCTAAGAATTTTTAATTTATTTTCATAATTAATACATATATATTTAGAATGTGCTCGTCAAGACGTTTCCTTTGATACCAAACATGATATTAATATTTAACAAAATATATTTTTTTGGGGTTTGTAATTTACCTATAAAATCCGCCATGTTGATTTTTTTAAATGCTATATATCCTATGACACGCATCCAAAGACACCGCATTTGTCAAGATCGGTTAAGTGGTTTAGGAAATACGAGGGAACAGATGAACATCCATACCTACATACATCATCATATCAGCCGAAAATCGTCCACTGCTGGACAAAGGCCTCCCCCAAGGATTTCCACGACGACCGGTCCTGCGCTACCCGCATCCATCGGCCTGCCGCGATCTTCACCAGGTCGTCGGTCCACTGCGTGGGAGGCCTGCCTACGCTACGTTTTCCGGTGCGCGGTCGCCACTCATACATACACTGTCAAAAACATAACCCTCCTTGTTTCGCAGTCGGGTAAAAGTAATAATGGATACCCAGTATGCCAATATTTTTTGAAATAAAATGAAAATCGAGTGGATGTCTCGTACACAATTTATTTTATTTACATTTAATAATCAATCAATCAATCAAATATGCTTTATTGTACAATTACAAAAATATACAGATAATAAGTAGTAAGTATACAGAATAAATTGTACAATGTAGGCGGCCTTATTGCTTAAAGCAATCTTCGAAGCAACCCGGAAAATGGATACAATTAAATAAAAGTAAGGGCTGTGCAAAGCAAACTTATGCAACAATATTGAGAATAATAATACAACATATACCTATTAAAAATCAAGCGTCCCTATGGAAAGAGCCTTATTAATGTGATTCTATGAGTATGACACTCGATAACTGCAATGGAGCGTGGGATATGAATTACATGAAACGTAATAATTATCATGTAAATGTAAGGTAACTTGAATACTAACGTCGCTCGCGCCCGCGCTTAGTGTTGAAACTTGTTTCTGAGTCAAGCTATTTATAGGTAGGTGTACGCTTTTTATCCGACTACGGCAGGAAACAAAAACGAGGAGATCCGCAGGAGAACCAAAGCTAAGTATATACGAGTATATTAGTACTAAAATACAGTATGGACACTCTCTGCCGCTCTCTAGATTGCGACCTCACCCCCTCGTCAAACAGGTTGATACAGATTGGTTACAGTTTGTTTGTCGAACGTATAGGATTTCACTGCCATTTTGTTTGTTCCGTCATTCGTTTTTTGAAATGTCATTTCTGGCCCGTTGTAAGAAGTGTCCAGGATGTGGCTAAAGTGAAGTGGCCGTGGGCAGGGCACATAGCTCGTGGAACGGATGGCCGTTGGAGCAGTAAAGTTCTCGAGTGGCGACCGCGCACCGGAAAACGTAGCTTAGGAAGGCCTCCTACGCGGTGGTCCGACGACCTAGTGAAGATCGCGGGAAGCCACTGGATGCGGGCAGCGCAGGACCGGTCGTCGTGGAAATCCTTGGGGATGCCTTTGTCCAGCAGTGGAAGTTTTTCGGCTGATATGATGACGGCAGGGCTGAAAACACAGATTAGGTATGTGTAATATACTGAAGTTGAAGTTTCAGGTCTTGTCTTAATAACAAGGAAGTTAATGATTGACCAATTGTGTGCGGGAAGTCCAATTCATGTTTTGGCTCCGATTCTGTAGGTTTTAAGGGGAAAATTGATCAGATTCACGAGTAACATCATAACACGTCCACTGTTGGACAAAGGCCTCCCTCAAAGATTTCCATAACAACCGATCCTGCGCTGCCCACATTCAGCGGCTTCCCGCGACCTCCACCAGGTTGGGGAACACAGGTTCTCGAGTGGTGGCCGCGCATAGGAAGACGTAATGTAGCAGGCCTCCCACTCGGTGGACCGAGCGCAGTTAGAATCTGGCCAATGATTTCAATGTCACCTTTACATTGTGCTTGTATGCTCTCGTAGCCTATACAGGTGTAAAAAAAATGGTGTAGGACCCGTTAACTGGGGGTTCTACTCATCATACTGAACAACTTTCCCAAAGGAACACATAGTCAATTCGCAAAAAAAAATGGACCCTCCATACTAAAATGCACAAAATTGGTCAATCAGCTGATCGATTTGTATCTATGTATTTTATCAGTCAACTATGATAGCCTATACAGTAGGTCCAGTTAACTGGGTGTTCTACTTATCATACTTTTGTTCTACGACTTTGCTGAAAACGCAAAAAAAATTTTTACTCTTCATACAAATTATACAATATTACGAATTACTTTTTATCATTTGTCAAAAACAAAATTTTGTTCTAAAAATGTTTGAAAGAGTGACGGAGTCATAATTATTTAACGCTATTGATGTAATACTAATTTTGTTAATTTAATTAATTAATTATTAAAGACGCGGTGGAAAACAAAACCAGTAAGGTTTTAAGATTGAAATAGAAGGCAATTTATAGTTTTTTTTTCATATAGTATGTAAGTTAGTTTCCTCGTATAGCCTTAACTACTTAACAAATGACATGTCGTAGAATTAATACGTGGAAACGCTGAACAAGTTAAAAACCGACCTCCATTTTGCATTATTGTTTTTGGTTTTTGTTCATTTTCTAAAAAAAAGTACTACACCGATTTTAATATAATTTATATGGGGCCAATTCGAAAGCAACCCTATCGAATAAAAAAAGAATCATGAAAATGGGTTCACAATTTGCGAAGATATTTCGTAATACACACACAAAAAAAATACTGTCGAATTGAGAACCACTCCTTTTTGAAAGTCGGTTAAAAGGAGGGGTGTTGTGTATGTCGCCGGAATATTGTCAAAACCGCGATATTACAATCTCACAACACTAAATTTAGATAGATTATAATATGACGGTAAATTGTCAATTGGCTTACAATTTCACGGCCCATTCTTGTATCTCCGAATAAAACCAATTATTTCTTCTTCTGCGAAGCATTCTGCTACCCAGACTGAGTCTTTGTCTGTTTAATCTATCAAACCTGACCGAACCTAAAATCGCTCGCTTCGCTCGCTCATTTATTTAATGTTATTCACTTCGCTTAGTGTTATTGTAATGTCACTAGAGATTACAATGACACTAGTGAAATTGTAAGCAGTATGTTACGGTTCACAATCTCGCGAGATAGATCCCGTTAGATTATAATCTAACGGTTTTTACAATTTCACTGTGACATATATTAAGTTTGAAGCCTGTGTGTGCATATGTCATCGCACTTCTTAAACGAGTGGACACCTTATTTTATCGGGTTTTTCCGAAACACCCCATAGTTACGATTTTTACCTTTTTACGCGAATGTTGGCTTCAGTAGGTGAAGGAATGGGTGAGATAACAAAAAGTTATATTTATGTAGTCCATGGGCGTGCCGCGAGCGCGCCATACATCGCTATCTACACACCAGATGCGTTTTTCATTAAACAACAGAGATATGGGTTGGCAGACACTTAGATACCTACAAATATGTTCCGAACATGCGAATGAATGTTTTAAACTCGGAAAAGGTGGTATTCGGCACCGAAAGTAAACTTTCTTTTATTTATATGTACACAAAATAGAACTTTCGGCACAGTATATATATTAGTACTAACGTACAGTATGGACACTCCCTGCCGCTCTCTAGATGCGACCTCACCCCCCCGTCACTCAGATTGGGTGTAGATTGAGTACCAAACGTAAAGGACGAGCTACGCAAGCACTTTTATTCACTATATTCACTTTGCGCGCCGCTGTGATTTCGTTCACAAGCATAAAAACCAACCAATTACCGAACGTAAAGGCCCAATTGAACTCTTTTTTTTTCATACTTGTCTTATGTTGTAAACAACCACCGCTCGAACAAAAAACACCAGTTTCCGAATACACCATACACATTATGAGACTAAAAAACATTGTAAATGGTAACTGCGACGTGGACGTATGAATGAACACTGAAAACTGCTATTATTTTATACATCTTTTAACACTTTTTCCATAAAATTGCGAAATTGATAAAGGATTTTGTCACAGATTAAAAATCGACATGATAGGTTTGTTGCTTTGGTGTAGAGATGGGATGAAGTGAATGACTGAATGAATGATTTTGAACTGTTGTTGCGAGGTAAAAATTGGGTCATCTTTGGGCTCAACTGTACAATAGGGTACATCGATTTGGCAGTCCGTGATTTTTTGGTACGAGATAGGCTTTAGCTGAACATCCATACCAAATTTCAAGGTTAGGAAACTAGCGGTTTTTGAGTTATGAATTTTTGAAAATTGTATTTTTAGGTACTCTTTTGTCTTTGTTTTGTGAGTTTATGTAGGACCAAAGATGACTTATTACTAATTGTATAATTTGATTCCAAAGATTCATAATATGGGGTTAAAACCCACAACAAACCTTCGGGATCCGAGGGGGATGTGGGAGTATCAAGGCGGGGAAAGCACGCGGGGCCGACTTGAGGGCAGACAAACTTGGAGGTAACAAATCGAAAACCAGGGGGTAATCCGTCAAGGTCAAGGTCATTTCAAGGTCAAGGTCTAAGTCAATTTGATCCCAAAGATTCATAATATGGGGTCCGCGAGTGAGTTACGGGGAGTTCTAAATAGAAGCGGGAGCGAGCGAAGCGAACTCGGACTTTCGGAGCACCCCGACTCGGATCCGTTAGGTTCGGAGACTGTGTGGGGAGGCGAGCTTAGCTTGCCTCCCCGCACAGTCGTAGTGTTAGGTTTAACATGAGAATGAAGAAGTAGGAGCCCCGAGTTTGTCGGCCCCGCGTGCTTTCCCCGCCCTGATACTCCCACATCCCCCTCGGACCCCGAAGGTTTGTTGGGGGTTTTAAATGGGTGGCGGGGGCTACGCCCCCGTTGGGGGTCCGGGCCCCGCGTCTTTCCCCGCCCTGATACTCCCACATTCCCCTCGGATCCCGAAGGTTTGTTGGGGGTTTTAAATGGGTGGCGGGGGCTACGCCCCCGTTAGGGGTCCGGGCCCCGTGTGCTTTCCCCGCCCTGATTGATACTCCCACATCCCCCTCGGATCCCGAAGGTTTGTTGGGGGTTTTAAATGGGTGGAGGGGGCTAAGCCCCCTGGACCCCATATCATGAATCTTGGTGATCAAATTGACTTACACCTTTTTTTGGAATAAGCGGTAGCGATTTTCGGCGTCATAGAAGTAGATGACCTTTTTTCAAGCGACTTCCAAAAAGGAGGAGGTTCTCAATTCGTCTGTATGTTTTTTTTTTTTTTTTAATGTTTGTTACCTCAGAACTTTTGACTGGGTGAACCGATTTTTATGATTCTTTTTTTATTTGAAAGCTAGTGCTTCCCGTGTGGTCCCATATAAATTTTATCAAAATCAGTGTAGTACTTTAGTAGAAAATTACCAAAAACCAAAAATAATAATGCAAAAATGTACTAATTTGTTGCGATGGAAGTCAGTTTTTTAACGTGTTTAGCGTTTTCAATTATTAATAAGCGGTAGCGATTTGTCGGTCAAAGACTACCTAACAAAAAAGATTACCCCCGAGTTTTCGATTTGGCACCCCCAAGTTTGCCCGCCCTCAAGTCGGCCCCGCGTGCTTTTCCCGCTTCGCGGACCCCATATTATGAATCTTTGGAATCAAATTATACAATCAGTTTTCAGCTCGCAACAACAGTTCAAAATCATTCATTCAGTCATTCACTTCGTCCCATCTCTACACCAAACCAACAAAACTATCATGTCGATTTTTAATCTGTGACAAATCCTTTATCAATTTCGCAATTTTATGGAAAAAGTGTTTAAAGATGTACAAAATAATAGCAGTTTTCAGTGTTAATTCATACGTCCACATCGCAGTTACCATTTACAATGTTTTTTAGTCTCATAATGTGTATGGTGTATTCGGAAAGTGGTGTTTTTTGTTCGAACGGTGTTTGTTTACAACAGAAAAGTATGAAAAAAAAGAGTTTAGTATTCACACTGTTGCATTCAGTAAATAACTAACAAACATTTCGTGACCAATACCCCCGGTGTGATTCAACCCTACCTGCATTCTTGCCTATAGATACGTCAGTTATAATTATGTATATCATTTCTCGCTCGTTTGTATGGAGTGTCCGGGGTGTGCTTTCGGGTTGGCAGACACTTAGGTACCTACATACATGTTCCGAACATGCGAATGAATATGTTTTAAACTCGGAAAAGGTGGTATTCGGCACCGAAAGTAAACTTTCTTTTATTTATATGTACTGGGCCCGCGTGGTCGACTAAGGCCCGATCGCCCTAATTCAGGGTAGGCTCGAGCCCCTCGGTGGGGACGTATATGAGCTGATAGACGACGACACAAAATAGAACTTACGGGTTGGCAGACACTTAGGTACCTACATATATGTTCCGAACATGCGAATGTATATGTTTTAAACTCGGAAAAGGTGGTATTCAGCACCAACAGTACTTTATTTATATGTACACAAAATAGAACATACGGGCGGACACTTAGGTACCTACATATATGTTCCGAACATGCAAATGAATATAATATTTTAAACTCGTAAAAGGTGGTATTCAGCACCAACAGTACTTTCTTTTATTTATATGTACACAAAATAGAATATACAGGTTGGCGGACACTTAAATACCTACATATATGTTCCGAACATGCAAATGAATATAATATTTTAAACTCGAAAAAAGGTGGTATTCAGCACCGACAGGAAACTTTCTTATAATTATATGTACACAAAAACACCATACAGACGAATTGAGAACCTCCTCCTTTTTTAAAGTCGGTTGAAAATAGAGCTTACGGGTTGGCAGACATTTAGGTACCTACATATATGTTCCGAACATGCGAATGAGTATATTTTAAACTTGGAAAAGGTGGTATTCAGCACCGACAGTAAATTTACTTTTATTTCTTTAGTTAGGTTCGGTCAGGTGTGATTGATTATTATACAGTCAAAGAGCCTCGCCATCCCCTTCCCCACCGGGTGGCAGAAATCTGCGTATGGCATATTGTAATTTGCCTGAATACGAATTACACTTTATGCCAGCGACAGATATAAGCCTACAAGTCCCGGTATTGATCAAAGTAGAGTGGAGCGGAGATTCTTTTAAGCTATTGCATAGCTTTAATCGCGGGCTTTGAGCGCGGGGACCGAATCAAGAAAGTCCGTAACGAAAAAAACCCTACCGCGTTCTAAAAAAACTTACAGTGCCATTTATTAGCGATTTGCGGTACTAAAAGGACAGTCAATTTTACTGGCTCGGCCGAGCGTGACGTAAAGTTGCCGCGTTCTAAAAAAACTTACAGTACCATCTATTAGCGATTTGCGGTACTAAAAGGACTTAGTCAATTTTAATGGTGTAACTTTCTTGGTGTTAAAATTTGATAAAAAATGCTATGCAATAGCTTTACCGCGGCAGTCCCCGAGTGCCACACGTCTTTTTTTTTCTATACGTTTGGATCGTACGTAATTACACAAAATAGAACACGGGTTGGCAGACAATTATGTAGGTACCTATATATATGTTCCATACATGAGAATGAATATATTTTAAACTCGGTAAAGGTTGGTATTCGGCACCGACGGTAAACTTTCTTTTATTTCTTTTAGGTAGGTTCGGTCAGGTGTGATTGATTATTATACAGTCAAAGAGCCTCGCCATCCCCTTCCCCACCGGGTAGCAGAAATCTGCGTATGGCATATTGTAATTTGCCTGAATACGAATTACACTTTATGCCAGCGCAGATAAAAAGCTACAATTCCCGGTTTTGATCAAAGTAGAGTGGAGCGGAGGTTATTTTTTACCGACTTCAAAAAGGAGGAAGGAGGTACTAAGTTCGACTGTATATATATTTTTTTTAATGTGTATGTTCACCGATTTTTCCATCAATTGTGAACCGATTTTCAAAATTCTTTTTTCATTCGAAAGAGTATACTTCCGAGGGGGTACCATTGTCACCAAGTCAGGATCTAATGATGGGATCCCAGGAAAATAGAGGGCAACCCTTCAAAAATAATGAAAAATTTTAATTTTAAAGGCACTAATTACGTGATTCATATTATGTTTTCTAAAGCTATTAAAATACTTGTGTCTGTTAGTCATATTCTTATGTTGATAAGCTGATGTAGGAAGGTACAACTCCTTAACTGTTAGGAGTTGCAGGAAAATTCTTTTTAATGTTATACATAGATATATACGTAGGTATGCATAGACCGATAGTTGTATTCTTTCAGTTTATTCAGATGAGCTGATGATGGACGATTTAACTCCTTAACTTTCACGCTGCTGAGATGATGATGGAAGCCACAGGACTCTGTATCTGTTAATGAAACACATGTATTATGATTTGATCATTCATATGTGATTGGATTTAACGTTGCTAGATAGATAGCATTACCACTAAAAATGAAGAAAATAAAAAAAGTTAAAAAAAACTTAAAACCGACTTCAAAATGAAATTCATTCAAAAGTATGAAATAATATTATTATACTTAAATACACAACAATAACGAAATCAAAGGCGGGTACGAATTAAATTAGGGGCTTAATTTTTTTTTGAGGTCGGTACCAGCACACAGTTACTTACGTATTAAATGGTTTAGACTTTAGATTCGATGGTTTGCTGACACCGACCTCAAAAAAAATTTTAAGCCTCTAATTTAATTCGTACCCACCTTTGATTTCTTTATTGTTGGTTAATGTTGTATATTTAAGTATAATAATATTATTTCATACTTTTGAGTGAATTTCATTTTGAAGTCGGTTTTAAGTTTTTTTAAACTTTTTTTTATTTTTCTATACGTTTGGATCGTACGTAATTACACAAAATAGCTTACGGGTTGGCAGACAATTATGTAGGCACCTATATATATGTTCCATACATGCGAATGAATATATTTTAAACTCGGTAAAGGTTGGTATTCTGCACCGACAGTAACCTTTTTTTTCAGGTGTCGTTTCATTTATTTCAGGAACAAATTACATTGTGTGTGAAATTTGTTAGAAACTGAATAACTTTCCCAAAGAACCCATACAATTTTGGACAAAAAAGAAAAAAATTTGGACCTCATACAAATTATTACTCCGATTGTATAGGTTCTCTGGAAACGTTGTTCAATGAATTTTGCCAACAATGTGAATTTCAGCCTGTAGTAATAAGCTCGTTATTACTATGTATTTCCCTCGGCTTTTCCCGCGTGGATATCGAGGGTGCGCGATGATATCCTTTTTTTAGCCTGTGTTGTTCCTGAAAGTCCATCATAAATATTTGTTAAATAATTTTTGAAATCGGATGAGTAGTTTCGGAGATCAACCTCTTGAAGAATAGGTTGTGTAAGTTTATTTAGAACTCATCACCACAACACCAGACAACCGCCGTCTATCCCTTGGATAGCACGGTTAACTGTGCCACACGATAAGAGAGAGAGAGAACTCATCGACTCTGTGAAATTTAGCTCGCTGTAGTTACAGACAGCATAAGTACTTAAAGTGTTTCGTTAAAGTATATAATTAATTTTTTAATAGAGCGCTGCGAAAGTTAGCTGGGGGTAGCCCCTTAAGTTAATGAATGCGAGCTCGGCCAGAGTAAAAATCTACAGGTACAAACCTTCCAAGTGGGGTTCAAAAGGGCAATACCATTTACTTTTGCAGACATAAGCTTTAACTTATGCATACAGTTCTAGTCCGATCAGATAGATATGTGGCAGGCGTACTAGTCATTTTACAAATGGTCAGGCAAATTGTATAATTCGTCCATATAGAAACGGTCAGACAAATTGTAAAATGCTATATGCAGATTGTAAAATGAGCAAGCGAATGTATGATTAATTAGTCATTTTACAAATGGTCAGGAAAATTGTATAATTCTTTCGTATATAAATGGTCAGACACATTGTAAAATGCTGTACGTAGATTGTAAAATGAGCAAGGCATATTGTATAAATTAGTCATTTTACATACGGTCAGGCAAATTGTATAATTTGTCCGAATGTAAACGGTCAGGCAAAATGTAAAATGCAGTATACGCCGATTTAGGCAAATTGTAATAATTCGTCCGTATATAAACGGTAGGCAGATTGTAGAATGCTGTACACAGACTGTAAAATGCCAGCCAGGCAAATTGTAAAATGCCGTATACAGATTGTAAATGAGCAAGCGAAGCGAGCGATGTTAGGTTCGGTCAGGTTTGATTATACAGTCAAATAGCCTCGCCAAGCGAGCCCCCCCCATCCCCTCTCCGCCCCGCCACCCCGGGTAGCAGAAATCCGCGTATGGCATTTTACAATTTGCCTGACCATTTGTAAAATGACGAACTACACTATATGCCAACGACAGAAATAAAGTCCCTGTATTTATCAAAGTAGAGTGGAGCGAAGATTGTTTTTTTTTCTATACGTTTGGATCGTACGTACGTAACGGAGATGTGGTAGTCTAACTCATGGAAAAATCCTATCTGTCTGACCCAAGTATGAAGAAAATGTGGCCGTCTCCTACGGCCGCCTTGACTTTTGTTTACCGTATGAAAATTTCCTCCACCCCGCATAATTTTAAACTTCTCATTATTCTCTTGCAGGAAATGCTCCAACGTTCCTCGCTGGAGACACAGAAGCTAGAACTGCTGTCAAAACTGAGTGAAGTGAGACTTCGTGCGGTGGAACGGGGAGTTTTGGAACGCTCTCCTCCGCCGGAGATGATCACATCCACGCCTGTAGCCAGACCAGCGCCCCCGCGGGTAAGGCCGGATTATCTTTATTATATCCGCAAGTAGTTGTAAGGCGCCTGAGGTAAACAAACAACAGCATCCCGACAAAGTCAGTAAGTCAGCAATCGCTTAACTTAAAGTGGCAGTGGGCAGGGCACATAGGTCGTAAAAGAAATGGCTGTTGGGGTAGTAAAGGCTTCGAGTGGCGAACGCACACCTAAAGACGTTAGCCTCCCGCTCGGTGGACCGACGACCCGGTGAAGGTCGCGGGAAGCTGCTGGATGCGGGCAGCGCAGTGCGGTCGTTGTGGAAATCCTTGGGGGAGGCCTATTTATGGTCAGTGGCCGTCTATTGGCTGGTGTGATGAAATGTTGTCGCAGTTCTTTTGTTTCGAAATTAATGTTCCTGAATGCTCGGCCGAACCCGCAACAACGATAAGTCGATACGTGCGAAGCCAGCTCGGCTGCAGGAGACCGCCGAATTTTCAGGTCCCAACGGTGCCCCCATGCCGTCTATTGGCTGGTGTGATGATATGTTTTCGCAGTTCTTTTGTTTCAAAATTAATGCTCCTGAATGCTCCGCTGAACCCGCAACAACGATAAGTCGATACGTGCGAAACCAGCTCAGCTGCAGGAGACCGCCGCATTTTCAGGTCCTAACGGTGCCTCCATGCCTACTATTGGCTGGTGTGATGAAATGTTTTCGCAGTTCTTTTGTTTCAAAATTAATGTTCCTGAATGTTTGGTCGAAACAGCAACAACGATGAGTCGATACATACGTGCGAAGCCAGCTCGTCTGCAGAAGACTGCCGCATTTTCAGGCCCCAACGGTGCCCTCATGCCGTCTATTGGTTGGTGTGATGAAATGTTTGCGCAGTTCTTTTGTTTCGAAATTAATGTTCCTGAATGCTGGGCCGAACCCGCAACAACGATGAGTCGATACATACGTGCGAAGCCAGCTCGGCTGCAGGTCACAGCCGCATTTTCAGGTCCCAACGGTGCCCTCATGCCGTCTATTGGTTGGTGTGATGAAATGTTTGCGCAGTTCTTTTGTTTCGAAATTAATGTTCCTGAATGCTCGGCCGAACCCGCAACAACGATGAGTCGATACGTGCGAAGCCAGCTCGGCTGCAGAAGACCGCCGCATTTTCAGGCCCCAACGGTGCCCTCATGCCTATTTTGGTTTTGGAGTGAGGCCGAGAGAGTGTCGGAGTTCCTAGGCAGCCTTTAATTGAGTACCAGTCGGCGCAGTGTCCGTGGAGAGGACCATCGTTTCGCGAAACTGACTCAATAAATCGTCTGAATGTAGACATCGTCATATTTGCTCATATAGGTCCCCACCGAGGGGCTCGAGCCTACTCTGAATTAAGGCGATCGGGCCTTAGTCGACCACGCGGGCCCAGTGCGGGTTGGTCGACTTCACACACAACTTTCCAGTTTCTTCGCAAGCTTGTGCAGGTTTCCTAACGATGTTTTCCTTCACCGTAAGAGCGTTAGATAAACGTACATATTATGAAATCGAAATTCGGAAACACAATGGTACGTGGCAGGATTCGAACCACGACCTCCTGGGCAAGAGGTAGCGGCCCTAACCGTTGCGCCGCCGACGCCGACGTATAAGATATAAAGACCAATAATAAGAGGTTTCATAAGAACGCGCTCATTCAGACAGCTTCTGGTTGAGGTGATGGTGATATCTCTTAACAAGGAAGACTAACGCAGGGTTAAGAAATCTTCCAAAGGTGTTGGATTGCTGGCGATGAAGCTCCTTTGGTAAAGAAACAGAATACTATTAAGAAAACTTCCAAAGGTTTTGGAGTGCTGGCGATGATGCTCCTTTGGTAAAGAAACAGACATAACATAACTCGTAATGTGTGGTGTCCTCCATAATGTGGAACACGGCTATTCCCCTTTTTACTACGAGTAACGCAGGGGCAAATAGAAGGTTAAGTGATCGTCCGAAAAACCGACTTCGAGACTTTAATAAGAACTACTTTAAAAACTACTAGACTAAAAAAATGGTTGAGAAAAAAAAAATGTATATGGATGTCCGTCCATCGGATTTGTGGGGAAACTGTTGGACCGATTTTGATGAAATTTTGCACAAAAAGTTTTTAAATTACATGAGGTACCTTTTTTAAAACACTTCTACTGGTAAACTCCAAAAAAAATTGTCGAAAAAAAAAAGTGTATACATGTCCGTTCATCGGATTTGTGGGAAAACTGTTGGACCGATTTGGATGAAATTTTGCACAGGATTTTTTTAAAATTATTTCCCAGAAGTACCTTTTTTCTATCTTCAAAATGTAAGACAAATTATTTTATTTCTCATAAATGGCTTTAAAGATGTTTTCCAAATGTTAGTCATCGGCAACATTTATTAACACCTAAAATATATCTGGGAAAACTATAAAAATCGTACCTTTATGGTACCATACAAAAAACGTCTCCCAAATTGCGCTAAGGTTTTTTTATCTACTACACAATCGAGAAATCTTAATAGAGTAGGGATGACGAATGCTAGTCATCTGATTTACTTTTTATCATCTGTCAAAAACGACATTTTGTTCTAAAAATGTTCGACATACCTAGGCGTGACGTCATAGTTTTGTAGCGTCATTTATGTACTCATTTCGTGATTTTGGTGAATTAAAAATCGAAGACTTAATGAAAAACAAAACGAGTAAGGTTTTCCGAAGTTTCAGTACGAGAGAAATTTAGTGATCAAGAGTTCATAATTTATTTCTGATGCTGTCGTCATCCCTGTTATAATAGTTGAATGTCTAAGAAAACCCTAAAAAAGTTACCTCCCATACAAATTGAATAATGTTGACGCTCCTGCGAGAAGTTATGTCGTCCGAAGGGGGGGTTTCAATTTATGTCATACGTCTAAGGCGACCGACACACCGACAATAATATTGCGCTATGTTGATGATTGCACAATATTATTGAACATATAGGGGTAGTATTGAAGATTTAATTGTACCGTGTGGTTAGCGGAGCTCATCAATCATATTGTGCAATCATCAACATTGCGCAATATTATTGTAGGTGTGTGGGTCGCCTTATTGTGTTGTTACTTATTGATCTTTGTGTGAGTGAGTAGGTATTCTGTTGTTAGATAGAAAAGTTTCGACCGTTTGGGTTTGTTAGCGATGAAAGCTTCTAAGAAGGCTTTTGGACTCTTTGCGTAAGAATCGCAACGCTTAACTTCGTTTAAAACAGTACAGCCCTGGATCAAGTTTCGTCTAGATAGGCCTTTCATTTTATTTTATAGTTTTACGAACCCCCTTTGATCTATAAATTGAATTTCTCAGGAGGATCCCTCAGAAGAACATGACCTTTCTTACAGATAAAAGTTTTTAAACTGATTTTTATAAAATACTCTAGCTTTTGCCCGCGGCTTCGCCCGCGTGGACATCGTTTTTATGAGTGTCTTTGAGGGTAAGTGGTGCGCGAGCCGCAACGAGCGTGAACATTCGTTTTTTCCAGATCTCTATCCCAGATCAGGCTATTCTGATTAGCAGTATATGTCATTTCCCTTTCCCTCAACCATATCTGTACAAAAAAACACAACAATCCATTAAAGAAAGGAACCAAAAAAAGATTATAATTTCAGTTCCTTTAGGAACTGCATCAGACTATGCTATTTTCACGGGATAAAAAGTAGCCTACGTCCTTCCCCGTGACACAGGCTACCTGCATTTCATCAAGATTGATCGAGGTGTTGAAGCGTGAAAGGTAACAAACAAACAAACTTATTTTTACATTTATTATATTAAATAAGGATAAGTAAGGATGAAACAGTTCTTAAAAATGAATTTAAAAAACTACTGTGCGCTAACCACGTGACCTGTGAATCTTGTTTATATAAAAAAAAAATATGAATAGAACTCAGGCCTGTAGTAAGTAAGTTGTTCAGCGTGATGAAATATTAGTTTTGAGTCGGCGACATATATGTATAGGCAACACTTAAGGCGAAACCCTTTCAGAAAATAATATAAGCCCAGAAATCGGAGGTTGGAAAAAATCATTTTTCTGCGGTTGAAACTGCAATACTTTTATCTTTTTTTTTAAATAAATTTATATATTCTGGTATAGTCTGGTACAAAGCGTAGGAGGCCAAAACAAAAAAAATGCAAGTTTTGCTTAAATTTATAAATTTTTGCTATGTTTTAGCCCACAAAAAAAGGGTTTTACTTCACTACAGTTAGACATAGCACCTTATTTTTTATCTTGTTCCTTTATAAAATCCTGACATATTGTCAGACTCACTTTTTTTGCAAAAATGCCTATATCTAAGTTAAAACGAAAAAATATTGGAAAAGTGCAAAAGTAGGGTTATTTTCTCTTACACGTAAAGCAAAAAGACAGAGACAACGTTCCAAGGCATATCGGGTCTTAAAACATGTACGAAAATACAAAAAAAAAATGTTTGTTTCCAATGAATGACAAACATAATATTTTGTCAACTTTTAATTTCTTTTTTATTCGGACTATTATGTCAATACTAAGTAATTAGGTTATTTTTCTTTTAAAAATGTTGATATGCAAACTTTTTCCGCATATACAATTTTTGGAGAGAATAATTGAAAACGCTGAACACGTTAAAAATCGACTGCCATCGCTACAAATTAGTAAAATTTTGCATTATTGACGTGAATACGTCTTTAAAATTACCTCCATAGGGATGCAATCCAAAAAAACGAATGATAACAAAATCGGGAGATACAGTTTAGTGTTGTAGCTACATATCTATCATCTCCATCCAAATTTCGTTTACACCACTTGATAGCTAAAGAATCAAAGAATTTATTACGCTAAGTAAGGACTGTAACACATCGCGCGCGGGGGAGGGGGCAGCCCCGCCATTTTGAAGGTCATTTTGCTGCGTATCGAGATTTCCATTTAGTATAACTTTCGACTCGGTGAAGCTACGACGTTCATTCAAGTTTCAATCGTCAGCTCTCGTCAAAATCTATCGATTATATATAAAACATTAGTGTAAAATTGTAACTGTGATTATAATAAGGTGTTTATAAAATATATAATGTCGGCCTATACGCGTCGAAAAGCCAAATCGAAATACAGAGATCGTATACGGTTGGAAAGGGCATCTCAACAGCAATCGAATGGTACCAATAAAACACCATATGATCGAGTCAAGCAGTGCCGGCAACGTAAAATAATGAATGCGGCCGAGCGGATCAACGACGGTGCCAGTACATCTGCAGCTGGGACGGTTGAAATTACGCAGATAATAATATTAATATTTTATATAGAAACTACATATTACCCGTTACGAGACGTATTCACGTTGAAACCAACGGCCGTGTGCCCCGACACAGCCCCACCCGTTTTTTTTTTGGTTTTTGTTATTTTCTAATAAAGCACTACACCGATTTTGATAAAATTTATACGGGATTAACTCGGGAGCATTGATTAATAAAAGAACCATGTAACTCGGTTTACACCCTGCGAAGATATCGCGTAACAAACACACAAAAAAAGAACAGCATACAGTCCAATTGAGAACCTCCTCCTTTTTGGAAGTCGGTTGAAAAAGCCAATTAAGTACGAGTTGGACTCGTAACACACATTCTGTGAAAAAGTCGATCAAGTACGAGTTGGACTCGTAACACACATTCTCTGAAAATGCCGATCAAGTACGAGTTGGACTCGTAACACACATTCTGTGAAAAAGCCGATCAAGTACGAGTTGGACTAGTGACACATATTCTGTGAAAAAGCCGATCAAGTACGAGTTGGACTCGTATCACATATTCTGTGAAAAAGCCGATCAAGTACGAGTTGGACTCGTACGTAACACATAGTCTGTGAAAAAGCCGATCAAGTACGAGTTGGACTCGTACGTAACACATAGTCTGTGAAAAAGCCGATCAAGTACGAGTTGGACTTGTAACACATATTCTGTGAAAATTGCAGCCAGCTGCCTATCGCGGTACCAAAGATACAGCCTTTTAAATGTCGGACAGACCGACGAATGGACAGACTCATAGCGTAGGCTTAGTAATAAATAGCACATCCCGGACACTTCATACAACGGGCGATAAATGAATATGTGTTACGAGTCCAACTCGTACTTGATCGGCATTTTCACAGAATATATGTAACGAGTCCAACTCGTTAATCAGCTTTTTTACAGAATATGTGTAACGAGTCCAACTCGAACTTGATCGACTTTTTCACAGAATATGTGTAACAAGTCCAACTCGTACTTGATCGACTTTTTCACAGAATATGTGTAACGAGTAAGCCGATTGACAATTTACCGACATTCTAACTGAATTTAGTGTCGTAAGATTGTAATATCGCGGTTTTGACAATCTCCCGCCGACAGATATACCACACCACCAACCATTTCAACCACCTCCGTGACGTAATGGTTAAGTCCATTAGCTTCACATCCGGAGGTCGTGGGTTCGATTCTTTCTTTGTAACTTTGACTTTGTAAGACTCGGTTTGTTTGGTGGAAGGGCATTTTATAAGCCCGGCTGGCTAGCTACCACCATCTTGTCTAAGTCTTGCCGCCAAACATCATTGCTAACAACATTGATGTGTCCCGGCTTGAAAATAAGATAACCGGTTCCCCATTGCGTTGGGGAATCTTGGTAAGCCCGCATCCATCTTCGGCATCATATCATCAGGTGAGATGATGCCAAGGGCTTACCAATTGTAAAAAAAAACATCGTTTTGAGCGTAAACTCTTATTCTCTACTAGCTTTTTCCCGCGGCTCCGCCCGCGTGGACATCATTTTATGACTGTCTTTAAGGGTGATTAGTAAATTATGCCGTTTCCTACCTACTCAACCATCTCTGTGCAAAAAATCACAACAATCGAGTATTTTTTTAGTTCCCTCAGGAACTGCATCAGATTATGCTGTTTTCCCGGGATAAAAAGTAGCCTATGTCCTTCCCCGTGACACAGGCTACCCGCATACCAAATTTCATAAAGATTGGTCAAGGCGTGGAAGCGTGAAAAGGTAACAAACAAACAAACACATTTTCACATTTATAATATTAAGTAAGGATTCTGAAAAAAAATTGTCTAAAGTTAAAACATTTGTTTGCAGACGCCGCCAGCGAACTACGGGCGACAGATCGAGCGGAACACACACATGTACTCCTCTCTCCCTCGCTCGTCCATCCTGTCGGCTGAGACGCGCGTCGCGTTCGGTAAACCCAACAATATGGTGGTGGCGCGCGGCCGCGGGCACTCCGTACCGAACCTAGGTCTTTGCGATTTGACAGCATTATACGCAGCATGCAGGATGTTACGCTGCATGTGCTCTGTCTGTACTGTAGTAACCAATAGTAAAAGCCTAGTGTTAAAAGCATCAAAGGCGACATCACTAGTCACATCCTCGTCCTCCTGGATTGAGTTATCCTTTGTCCCAAACAGCCGATTAATGGTGACTATAGCAGTTTGGGCTCAAACTCCCACGTCTCGCCCATCACCCCTGCACGATTGCTTTGTCTAGACGTCTCCGTTGGACTACTGCAAGGATTATTTATACTGTGGTACAAGTATCAATAGGGTGACGAATGTTATAGTCATCTGATTAACTTTTTATCATATGTCAAAAACTACAGTTTGTTCTAAAATGTTTGAAATACCTAGGCGTGACGTCATAGTTTTGCAGCGTCATTTATGTACTCATTTTGTGATTTTGGTAAATAAAAATCGAAGACTTGATGGAAAACAAAACGATTAACGTTTTAACAGATGACCATGTGTGATTTGTCCCAGAATATTTATTTATTTATTCAAAGTTTCAGTAGGAGGGCAATTTAGTGATCAAGAGTTCATAATTTATTTCTGAACCTGTCGTCACCCCTATTCTCTGCCAAAATTAAATCTTGTGCCGAACAGATAATTGATACTTTTGATTAGAGGTTCTTGGTGGAAAATTATATCACACTTATTGGTATATATTCGTATGTACGCTAATTCCAGTTTTATCTCTTTCATGTGGAATTACCAATATGTGTTATGTCGAACAGCCTATTGATTGATGCATGAGGTTTTTTCTAGCACTTCTCCATATTACCACTAGATGGCGTTTGCTAGATGATATCTTTTTCTAATTTTACTAGGGGGATTTGGCATTGACCATTCCAACATTCCAGCGTAACAAGTAATGGATTTTCAATTCCAAATTATAATAAATAATAAAAATTCACCTGTTTTTTTATTAAAAATTTGAGTGCGTTTGGCTGCACCTCACCCGATGGTAAAGTGCCGATGCAGCCGAGGATGTAACACGCAAGCTCAAATAGAGCCTATTCACTCTCGTCTTGAAGATTGGTTTTGGGGTTTTGGATACCTTATTTTTGAAAAGGAAAATGCATGTGATAAATCCAAGTGAGTCATGTAGTCATTTAAATTAAATTGAAAATTTAGTTATCGCTTAATGCATTATTTCATTTATTTACAGCAAACTTAAAGTTTTATGATCTGGCTAGAAGGCATGTGTATGCGCATGATGTTAGGTAATATAGAGCATGTTTTTGTGGGGCCATTTTTTATTTTCCTTACAAATTTGGCTAATCAGCGAATTGTTTTGTATTAGAAGTCCACATTGTTTAAGAGATTTCAGCAAAGTTGTCGAACAAAAGTGTGTAGAAACTCCCCCCCCCACCCCTAAATATTGCTCAACACCCTATATTAATTTGATCTTAGCTAGAGCTTAATTTAGACATGTATACAGGATGTAACAAAAGTGGTGTTGTACACTTTATTTTTTTTCTACGACTTTGTTGAAATCGCAAGAAAAATATTTCATGCTTCATACAAATTAATCAGCTGATCGACCAATTTTGTGCATTTTAATAATTTTTTTTCGAGAATTGACTATGGGTTCCTTGGGGAAAGTTGTTCAGTATGATGAGTGGATCCCCCTGTTAACGGGTCCTACACCAATTTTTTTACAGCCTGTATAGAGCACTCACTGTTGGTGTTTAGTATAATCTAAATAATTATTTTGTCGATTCATTCATTTCCCGCTTAAACTGTTTGTTCGTACAGTGTGCCCGCATACGTGTTTTGTTTGCTTGTAGAGTTACTAATGAGTACCAATGAGTTTTTCGAAACTCACGTACATATACTCACCGATTGCTTTAACGGTGAAGGAAAACATCGTGAGCAAACCTGCACACACCTGCGAAAAAACTCGATGGTTGTGTGTGAAGTCGACCAACCCGCACTGGGCCCGCGTGGTCGACTAAGGCCCGATCGCCCTAGTTCAGGGTAGGCTTAAGCCCTTCGGTGGGGACGTATATGAGATGATATGTTCGAGGGTGCCAAAAGTAGCCTATGTGTTAATCCAGGTCCTAATCTGTGTTACTACCAAACTTCAGCCAGATCCGTTCAGAAGTTTTTGCGTGAAGAAGTAACAAACATACACACCCACAAACTTCGCCTTTATAATATTAGTGTGATAGATGGTATATTTTTTTTATCTGCTATAGTTTAGTTCTCGAGTGGCGACCGCGCACCGGAAAATGTAGCGTAGGCAGGCCTCCCACTCGATGGACCGATGACCTGATGAAGGTCGCGGGAAGTCGCTGGATGCGGGAAGCGCAGAACCGGTCGTCTTTGGGGGAGGCCTATGTCCAGCAGTGGATGTCCTTCGGCTGATATGATAATGATAGTTTAGCCGTACGAAGCTATGTAAAGTACATTTTTTTATGTCGCAATTTTTCTGAACGTTATGTAAGACGTTCATCATATTCACGTGGAAAGTACGTGTCTGTGTCTGCTCCCATACCATGTAGTTATTAAGCGCTTTAAAGCAGAAACAAAGGATTTTTTTTCCTTTTTATCGCGTTATAATGAAAATGAAGATGTTTTATTCAAAGTGGATACTTCAACAATTCTTTTGAAATATCATCTTGCTATTTAATACAATGTTCCTCCTACTCGAGACCAATGGCAAAGAGTAAAAAATATTACTCTAAAAAGTACCAATGGCGACCAAACTGAAACACATAACAGTGGCGTAGCTTTACTCCTACGCAAGAGTACTACGTCACCCTAAACTGTGACGTATAGCCCCAGATAGCTTCAAGTGTTTAACAAAACTTTCCCAAAGAAATATTTCAAATATTTTTTAAACATTTCACGCAATATAAATTCTTTGCCAAACAATTTGTAACTTTTTTTGAGTGAGCCTTAAAGTTAGTAAACATATTGCCAACACGTTTACAGCGGAGAAGGAGGAGCAGATAGCGCGAGGCAGCCCGTCCCCGTCACTGCGCGAAGTGCGGTCGCGCCTGGGCAGCGGCACCCCCGTGAGACTAGAAGGAGACGAGTTGCGCTCCTCTATGCGAGTGTCGAACAACGCGCCTCGGCCGGTGTCGCAACCTTGGTGAGTCACTACCGAACTAGAGTACCTCCGCCACAGTATTACGATATAGCTTACAGTAGCGCAACTCCTTTGACGTCGCATGATGCCGCCACGGCGTAGGTACTAGCAGTACCAGCCTGTAGCCAGCCTCGCGGAGTTTGCCAGGCTGTGCCCCGTCGCTCGCTGCCCCGCTAGTACCCTTCCGTTGCTCTGCGTAAGTACATTCGTTGCGCTACTGTAAGCCGCTATATTGTAATACTGTACTTCCACCATGCTCCGTGTATTTCTGGGGACTACAGTATGACAGATGGCGTGTTACAGACTACGCAATGCAATTGGTAGACGCGTATGACGTAGGTTAACCGCGTCCGTAACGTAAAGGTTAGTCTATTCGTTTCATACCAGGAGGTCGCGGGTTCGATTCTGGTTGGTAGTAGGGAATTTTCATAGCCCGCCTGTCATCTTATCTAAGTCTTGCCGCCAAACATCAGTGTTAACATCGTTGGTCTTTCGGCTTGAAGATAAGATAGCCAGAAGTGTTTTTTTTTCAGTTTTATAAGTTTTGAACCTCCGAGTGTTCCTGTCAGTGTCGGTAACGGTCGCGAATTCAATGGTTTTTTCCCGTCTCAAAAAATTCTCAACGCACCTAAAGAAGTTTTCACTTAAAAAAAAGACAGGCGCCATTCATAAGGCTATTGTGTGCGCATTGTCATCGCGTGTCAGGTATCGTTTGGTTAGAATTCTCCGCAGTGCGCGCAGTGTCGCTACTAATCCATAAATGCTGGGGCACCGGTCTTTTCCCACACACGGGATGGATAGGCCAAATTTCACACATGGGCGCAAAGTCCATATTAGTTGAGGTTGGAGGGCTAATGTTGGAGCTCACTTTCAGAAGGCATTTTAAACTGCGTATGAAGAACTGTCAATATGGCATTTTAAACTGCGTATGAAGACCTGCAAATAAGGCATTTTACACTGCGTATGAAGACCTGCCAATAAGGCATTTTAAACTGCGTATGAAGAACTGCCAATAAGGCATTTTAAACTGCGTATGAAGACCTGCCAATAAGGCATTTTACACTGCGTATGAAGACCTGCCAATAAGGCATTTTAATTTGCGTATGAAGAACTGCCAATAAGGCATTTCACACTGCGTATAAAGACCTGCCAATAAGGCAGTTTAAACTGCGTATGAAGACCTGCCAATAAGGCCTTTTAAACTGCGTATGAAGACCTGCCAATAAGGCCTTTTAAACTGCGTATGAAGAACTGCCAGTAAGGCATTTTAAACTTCGTATGAAAACCTGACAAAGAAAATAGGCGAAAATTGACCTTTTTCTCTCTCCCCCCCCATTTTTTTCCGAAACTACTGGGCCTAAAATTCAAAAAATACACAGTATATGAGGTTAAATTCATACACTACTATGAGAAAATCTAAAGTCCTTCCGTTCTTACAGAAAAAATGAAATTTTCAAAATCCGATTGTTTAGAAATTAGCGATACCTAGTGGGATCTAGTAGTATCTTCTACATAGTTAATTTACGTAGTAATACGACAACAGCAATTAGTTGTCTTTTACTTACATCTATAGATGGCGCTGTAGATGAAAATAAATTTTTGGTACGGAACCCTTAGTGCGCGAGTTAGACTCGCACTTGGCCGGTTTTTTTATCGAGAATATTTTCTTTGTACTCAGGCAAACTACCGATGTGCGACAATGGGACTGCGACACCACGTGTGGTTGGCTCGAAAGCCTCGGTCTTGAAACCTACGTCGCAGCCGCTAGATCCTGGCTGTCCGGAGCAGAACGAGGTGCACTAGCTACCGCCAACCATCAGACTATTGAGAAAGAACTGGCCATCAAACATCCCATGCATAAGAAGAAGATTGTATTAGCGCTTACTGACTTATTGGTGAGTATACAACATGGCTTTAGGCTCTAGGGTATTAGGGACATCTCTGTGAACTTGAAACTTTTTTCGCGATGCGATTCTTACTAGCTACGGCAGAACGTGTTGTGACCAAGGATTTTTTATTCTATATCTGGAATAAGCTCTTAGCACACAAAATAGTTACTTGGTAAGAATATTTGTATGTATAAATGCTTTATTGCACACATGGAATCTTTACAACATGGTTTCATCGGACTTAAGTGTACAAGGCGGTCTTATCGCTAAAAGCGATCTCTTCCAGACAACCCTTAGCAGGTGAGATGTATTCAAATATAATAAGTAATACAACGATAGTGCAAGAATCTTATAGCAAGGTATTGTCCTTCCCAGTGACACATTGTACCTGCATGCCAAATTTCATCGAGATTGGTCAAGGTGTTGAAGCTTGAAAAGGTAACAAACAAACAAACACATTTTCACATTTAGAATATTAGTAAGGATTTGACCTTCGATATTTTAATGAAAATGTACTTCTGTATCGTCTTATAGACACAGAAAAAGTGGCCTAGAAAAAATTATATGTGTTTGTCTACGGTAGTCCGGAAAATTCTTAAAAACGATAAAATTAAACTACGCAGCCCTCGAGAGAAAGTTCTCCATTTGGGAGTTGAATTTATTGTATGTGTTGCAGGGTGGACACGGGGATGCGTTGCTCACGGCAGCGGGGCAGCTCGACACGGCGTGGACGCTTCGGTGGCTTGAGGACATAGGTATGCATGCATCCATTTATAGAATCATAAGGTCATTTCTGCTTTACCAAAATTTTAAGCGACATGCTAGATAAATGTATGAATAAAGTGGCCAAGTGCGTGTCGGACCACGCAAAGTAGGGTTCAGTAGTCTTTAAAAAATTAAATGTATATTTTTATAAATAATATTATTTCTGCAGTTATATTTTTTTACAAATCCAACTGCATGTCTTCGTTGGTCTACTATTACATACTCATATTCATATTCATTTTCATATTCATTTATTTCTGCTTACATGTACTTAACATAAAGATGGAACAAAAACAGTAAAAATTGTAGTTTGTACACGCACCCTGTAAGGGCACTGCAGATGCATGCGGGGAGCAGACCGTCATATTTAGCCTTTGCTCAAAAGGGTTACATTGAAAAATATAACTATTTAGATATAATTAACAAATTGATGAATTATTTTGTTTCGTTATTATTAAAAAGCAAATAAGCTAAATCAAATGTACAAAAATAATTAATATAAGTAAATAATAATAATGTAAAGTATATAATTTAATTGCCTAATGAATTATTATTGGTTAATATTACAAGTAGCAAGGGTGACGTCATAGTTTTTTAAATCTATTTGTGATAATTTGTGATTTTGATTGATAAAAAAATTACTATTGGTTAATTATTATAAACATGCGAATTATTTGTCATTATAATAGTCTTTAATCGAGTAGTAGCTTTTCTCAATTAGATATTCTTTTAATTTTTTATGAAATATTTTTATCCTATTTTCGTTTTTTATTAATTTGGGCAGTTTGTTATATATCATTATTCCTCGGTAGTATGGACTATTTTTGTACAAGTCTAATTTAGGCTCTGGTAGGACTAGGTTGTCTTTACGACGTGCGCTAGAACAGAATGTAAACTGATTCATATTTTTTTTCACGAACAATGCTGTTTCTAAAATATAAATTGAGGGGAAAGTCAATATATTTTCTTTTTTGAAATATGGTTGACAACTTATTGTAGGCCCTACGTTAACCAAAATACGGAGGCATTTTTTTTGAAGGACAAATATATCAGTAGCATGGGTGCTGTGTCCCCACAACATGACCCCGTACCGGAGCCACGCGTACGCGTACGCGTAGTAAGCGGACAGGGCTGTCGGGAAATTTGTGTTAGACTTAAGGACTGCTAATGCATATGTGAATTGCGAAAGTTTTGTTTTTAATTTTTCGACATGGGTTTTCCAGTGGAGGTGTGAGTCGATGGTCAATCCTAACAGGGTGCAATTATTTACTTCTTCAATGTTTAATTTTGAAGTTACGGATTTTAAGTCAAGGGGTTTCTTTTGATAGGGTCTAAATTGAATTATCCTTGTTTTATTTAAATTAATTTCTAAATTATGATCTAATAACCATTTATTTATTGTATCGAATGTATGTATTATATGGTCTAAATATTTGTCTTCTGTGCACTTAAATAGCAATGATACGTCGTCCGCGAACAATATACAGGGGTGGTTCACTAATTTGGGTAGGTCGTTTATGTAAATCAGGAAGAGTAAGCAACCAGTCACACTACCCTGGGGTATGGAGCAATTCAATGTTTGGGTTTCAGAATAAACTTTACGTACCTCTCCACTTTCAAAGTTGCAGTAGTCTATTTCGACGTACTGCTTTCGGTTAGTTAGGTAGGATCTGAACCAGTTTAATGGTTTTCCTCTGATACCCGCACCTTTCAGTTTATCCAGTAAGATACTGTGTGAGACCCTATCGTACGCTTTCGACATATCGAGTAGCAACCCTACCGCATAGGCTTTGTTTTGGATGAAGGTATGTATTTCTTGTATGTACTTGTTTACAGCGTGTGTTGTTGATTTATTTTTACGGAACCCGAATTGGTTATTATGTAATAATCCAAATTTTTCCAAAAAGTTATAGACCCTGTTTACTATTGCTTTTTCGATTATTTTTGAGATAACCGGTAGAAGAGCTATCGGTCTATATTGTGAGACGTTATCGTTTTTGCCACCTTTTTTTAGAATAGGCCTTATTTTTGCTAGTTTTAGCTTCTCAGGAAAACATTCCTCGTCAAACGACTGGTTTATTATAAATGTAAGGGGCGCAATTAACTCGTCTATACAAGTTTTTATTAACGCGGGAGGGATTTCATCCGGTCCACTACTTAATTTGTTGGGTAACTTTCGGATTATCGTATGCACCTCCTGCTGGGTTACTGGACTTAGGTACAGCGAATTGAGAGATGGGTTAGTCGGCGGCCGGCTGACGGCGGCGGCGGCGGCTGCAATGCGGGGGGTGCCCGGACGGACTGGCACGCTCGTGACTGCTGCACTGGGCTGCGCATGCGACGATGATGGTGATTCACCCACTGACACAAAGAAGTTATTAAACTGGTTTGCTATTGCGGTTGGGCACTGCGTAAAACCATTTAGTGTTGATAATTTTATGTTAGCGTTCGGTTTTTTTGCTGATTTTTTAGTTAGGCTATTTATTATTTTCCACATTGCTTTAGTTTTGTTGGCGGATTGGTTCATGATTTTTACATTGTGTATTTTTTTAGAAAGCTTTACACTTTTTCTTAGAATTTTTTGGAACAGTTTGTAATATCTTTTTAATATATCGTTATTTGTAATGTTTATTATTATTTTTAATAATCTTTTATGGCGACATGAGTTTTTTAACCCAGTTGTGAGCCAAGAGTTTTTTAATTTGGAACCTAATTTGACACGTGTTTTTGGTATACAGATATTAAGTAACATTTTAAGTTCGTTTTCGAATGCTTCGTAGTTCTTGTTAATATTATTTTCTTTTAGAATAATAGTTTCCCAATTTGTTCTTCCTAGCTCTGTTTTAAATAACATAATATTTTCTTTTTTGTAACATCTTTTGATTGCATATAGTTGTTTAGTTGATTTATTTTTTATTTCTGGTGTAAAATAGTACATGGTTGATCTATGGTCTGAAATACCGCTCGCTACTACTCTTGATGTGGATTTTTTACAGTTTGTGAATATGAAGTCTAAACAAGAAGATGAGTTTTTTGTGACACGGGTGGGCTCATGAACGGTTTGGTGCAGATTGCATTCGAGAAGAATATTAGTTAGTCTTCTGTATTCTGTTGTTGGTGGTGTAATAAGGTGTTTTATATTAAAATCGCCGCCTACTATTACATGTTTTTTTGGACAATGTTTTTTTATTTTTTTCACTAACTTGTTCAAAAATTCAAAAAAGGTTTCAATATTTCGGTCTGCTCGGTAAAGACTCAATAAAATTACATTTTGTTTAGGTATTTCGACCGCGCAACACTCGATTATATATTCCACTGATAAATCTGCAAAATCAGGTAGTTCTCTGTATTTAATGTCATCTCGGAGCAGTATGGCCAGAAGATACTAAACTAAGAAGGCCTACTAGCCGTGATAGTTTTCCTTTTAAATTGATTATATGTCCTTGTCCTACTATTAACATTTTTTGCAGATGTCCTGAAATAGAGGTTTAACTGGCAGGGGTGACGAACAAAACTTAGCACTTTAAAGCTTTTATTTTACAAATGGATCCCTGAATCAAAGAAAGATTTTCACACTCCCGTAATGTTTTGGAACGACCAGCCAAAGACACCCCACACCATGGCATAGATAAAAAAAACCTCCACTTAAGCATGTAGTGCTCGTAGTGTAGTGCTCGTAGAACAGATGGCCGTTGGGGCATTAAAGTTCTCGAGTGGCGACCACGCACCGGAAAGCGTAGTGTAGGCAGGCCTCCCACTCGGTGGACCGATGACCTGGTGAAGGTCGCGGGAAGCCGCTGGATGCGGGCAGCGCAGAACCGGTCGTCGTGGAGATCCTTGGGGGAGGCCTATGTCCAGCAGTGGACTTCCTTCGGCTGATATGATGATGATGAAGCATGTAGGCGAGGTACCTTAAATGTATTTTACTACTTTATCCACGTGATTACTATGTTATGTACAGCTTTCTAGTAGTTAAGAGTGTGAAGAGTTAAACCGCAGATAGACGGACGGACAAACGGACATGGCGTATTTATAAGGATTTCTTGATGATTACGGGACTCGCCTCCGTGGCTGGTTCAGTCCATGAGCTTCACATCAGAAGGTCGTGGTTTCGATTCCCGGCGGGGTCTAACTTTGTAAGGGTGGTTTCGCCCGCCTGGCCAGCTACCACCATCTTATCTAAGTCTTGCCGTAAAACATCGATGTTAACAGAATTTATGTGTTCCGCTCTGAAGATGGGATAGCCAGTTCCCCATTGCGTTGGGGAACCTTGGTAAGCCCGCTTCCATTTTCGGCATCATCGTCACTTACCATCAGGTGAGATGATGCCAAGGGCTTATCAATTGTGGATAAAAAAATTAATAAAAGAAGAAAGGCGAAATTACATGCATCTTGGGTACCCTACTTATACTTAACCACGGGATATGATTTTCGCATTTAGTAGCTATTGGATGGACTGAGAAAAAAGTAGTCACAGTCTATATCTATAACTTGGGATTAAAGTGATATCAAGTAATGGTTCATTGATATTTTTTTTTTCTTATTTGGACTACTTAACACATGTGTAGGTAAAAACCACTGGGTCCAAGGTTTAGGTAGGACCTTCACTTTCAATCTAATAAACAAACTGAAAAACAAAGAATGACCTCTCCTGTCACCCCTTTTATGACCTTGTAGTGGGGCGACAGGCGAGCAGGAGGGTCAACGTCACGCCTCATCGTGTGATATCTAAATACATTACACTTGTGTCCGTACTCATGACTTGTAATAATAAAATTACTGTGAAATAAGTAAATAGAATATTGTTGAATTAAATAAAATCGCAGACAAAAAAAATAGTGAGGTAGGTGCGCTAAAGATATTTCCAACACGTGGGATAAGTAGACAAGTGCACTGACAACATAACTTAGCATAGACTATAAAGTATCCCCTTGTTAGTCTCTGACTTTGGTTTATTAGATCTGTGCTTTGACTATAAACTTAAAAGTTAGGTCATCTTTGACCGTTTTTAATCAAAGTTAAGCAATATTTATTTCATTACTTTTTTATATTAAAAATTTGAGTGCGTTTGACTATATCTCACCTGATGGTAAGTGACGATGTAGTCGAGGATGGTACACGCAAACTCAAATAATGCCTATTCACTCTCGCCATGAAGATCCCAAAATTATATTAGTGTCGGGAAACTCCCAACAGCTAGAGAAATAGAAAAAATCCCGGAAATACAAGTTATTGGTTGTCAAACACTGGCATAAGTCTGCCATCCGTAAAAGGGTTTCGTTACCTTTTTGGTACAGAAACCTAAAAATTTGATGCAATCGTAGACAAAAACATATGTTTGTTTATTGTAGGTCTCTGTGGCGCCCGGAGTGCCGCCAGCGAAGCTTGTTTAGACGGGAGAGTGCTACATCGACTGTCCCACTCCGAATTACACACGTGTCTGCGGGTGACGTCACAAATACACGCTCTCTCCGTCCGGCGAGGTAGGTTTGTGCTGTGTGTGAGCGAGACGAGAAGAACGTGATTTCAAAAAAAATAAAAATATTTTGATCGAATATTTACTTAAAATTTGAACTGTAAATAACAAAATATTAACTTCCTACGTGGCGTAATGTATTATATATTTATCTGCAGACAAAGTATCGCGCGCCATACAATTTAATTGACCATCACACACGACGCAGACTATATATACCTATATTTTTTTGTATGGCGAAGTCGACAGATATACAGATGTACATATTATCTGCGCCATGTCATATCACGTAATAAATAGTCTTTATTCTTTGGCCAAGATTATCTTTGGTGAAGATCGCGGGAAGCCTATGGATGCGGGCAGCGCAGGACCGGTCATCGTGGGAATCCTCGTGGGAGGCCTTTGTCCTGCAGTGGACGATTTTCGGATTATGTGATGATGATTCTTTGGCCATGTATAAATGTCCAGGTTACGGGTTCGATTCCCGGCGGGCTCTAACATCTAAGACTCAGTTTGGTTGGTGATACGGCATTCTCCGTTATCTAAGTCTTGTCGCCAAACATAATGCTAACAGCATTGATGTTTCCGCTTGAATGAAGATAAGATAGCCAGTACCCCATTGCGTTAAGGAATTCAGGTAAGCTCGCTTTTATCTTCGGCATCATCGTTACCATCAAGTGATATATCATCATCATCATATCAGCCGAAAAAAACGTCCACTGCTTGACAAAGGTCTCCCCCAAGGATTTCCACGACGACCGGTCCTGCGCTGCCCACATCCATATCACCAAGTGATTTAATGCCCAGGAATTATCTTACCATTAGGTGAGATCTCTCTGTCTTATCGTGTGGAACAATTAATCGTGCTATCCAAGGGATAGACGGCGCGCCGCGGCGTTTGCCTGGTGATGCACTTAGCATCACCCGCGGTCACGTGTAGGACATTTAGATTTACACTTACGGACGTGTGCAACGCTACCTTCATACATATCACTATCAGGTGATATAATGCCAAGTGATTATCAATTGTGGATTTAAAAAATGTTGAATTCAGATGATAGCGAAATATGTGTTTGTTACTTCTTAACGCAAAAACTACTGAACGGATATGGCTGAAATTTGGTAGGTAGACAGATTAGGACCTGGATTAACACATAGGCTGCCTTTTTTCACGCTCGCTCACTGCGCACCCTCGAAAAGTCATAGAATGGTCCACGCGGGTGAAGCCGCGGGAAACAACTAGTAATACATAAAGTTTGAAAAGAAAACGGCGAGACGTAGTTCGCAAAAGGTTTGCAGGTCAACTGAACCGACCATGTGCGAGTCGGACTCGCGCCGTAGCCTTTTCAAAAAATACATGTTGAAAAACAAAATTATTTTTACAGTTGCTAATAGAATGTTTTGCGTGGAAAATCTTTTTTATTCTATGAACATTTTACAAATCCAACTGCACATCTTAAGTTGGTTGACTATTTCTCCTAAACTAAGAAAGCCTACTTAGCCGTGATAGTTTTTTACCTATATGTTCTGCTGTTCACATTTTTTTTTTCAGATTTCCCCACACTATAGGTTTGTCCGTCAACGAAAAAAAAATCACCCCTTGTTTGTTATATTTCTTTGTGCGCGAGATTTATATGTATACCCATCCCAAATTACAGGTTTCTAGTACTAATAGTCTCTCAGCTAAGCCGCGGACAGACGGACGGACAGACATGGCGAAGCTCTAAGGATTCCTTGTTGACTATGGAATCTTAAAAAAACTGAAAACTGAAATGTGTAATATTTTTTTTAGGCGTCCAAGTGCTACGCGACAACAAGTTCAACCCTGACACCATGATTCGCCGAGCGACTGAGACTGAGAATGGGGTTGAAGGCGGGTGCGAGCAGGACGGCGACACTGCGGCAGTTGCGCGTTGGTCGTCGCATCGTGTCATGCAGTGGCTCAAGCACATAGACCTTGCGGAGTACGCTCCTAATCTGCGCGGTGCTGGTGTGTATGAGAGTGAAAGAGATAAATATAGGCGTTAAGGCGAGGTATTGTTCAGAACATATACGTACATATACTCACCGATTGCTTTAACGGTGAAGGAAAACATAGTGAGGAAACCTGCACACACCTGCGAAGAAACTCGAAGGTTGTGTGTGAAGTCGACCAACCCGCACTGGGCCCGCGTGGTCGACTAAGGCCCGATCGCCCTAATTTAAGGTAGGCTCGGTGCTCGGCGGAGCCCCTCGGTGGGGACGTATATGAGCTGATATGATGATGATTGATCAGAACAGTTGTCTCTGTTTTTTCTTTACGTGTAAAGAGTAAAGAAAATAACCACACTTTATGCACTTTTTCAATGTTTTATTTTTTTTAACTTAGTTATAGGCATTTTTGCAAAAAAAGTGAGTCCGACAATATGTCAGGATTTTGTTGAGGAATAAGAGAGAAAAAAATAAGGTGCTATGTCTAACTGTGGTGAGGTAAAACTGTTTTTTCTGGGCTAAAACAGCAAAAAAATTACAAAATTTAAGCGAACTTTGTATTAAACTTCATGACGCTCAGTTCGGGTTTCGACCAGGACTGTCTACAGAAAGCGCAATTCTCAGCCTTAAGCAGACTGTTGAGTACTATACACAAAAGAAAACACCTATCTATGCGTGCTTCCTAGATCTATCTAAGGCATTTGATTTGGTTAATTACAATATGCTTTGGAGCAAGCTGGAAAAAACTGAAATGCCGAGAGAGTTGATATGTCTCTTTAAATTTTGGTATTCTGGTCAGATAAACTTTGTAAAGTGGGGGGATTCAATATCAGATTAATATGTGTTGCAATGTGGGGTAAGGCAAGGTGGCTTAAGCTCTCCAAAATTGTTTAACTTATATGTCAATGCCCTGATCGAGGAGCTCAGCAGCATGCATGTCGGATGTCATATAGATGATGTTTGCATAAACAACATTAGCTATGCAGACGATATGGTGCTGCTGAGCCCTTCGATTGGTGGATTGAAACAATTGTTAAGTGTATGTGAAAATTATGCTGCACAACACGGCCTTAGGTATAACGAAACAAAAAGTGAGCTACTGATTTTTAAGGCAGGCAACAAGTGTCCATATCATGTTCCCCCTGTGTTACTAAATGGAACACCTTTAAAAAGAGTTTCTGCTTTCAAATATCTGGGCCACTTGGTTAACGAATGTTTGAATGATGATGCTGATATAGATCGAGAGCGTGGGGCCCTTTCGACCAGAGCTAATATGATAGCACACACGTTCCGTAGATGTACAGCTCAGGTAAAGATAACATTGTTTAGAGCCTACTGTACATCTCTATATACTTGTAGCCTGTGGGCTGTGTATTCGCGAAGGACGATCGGCGCCCTGCGCGTCCAATATAATAATGCGTTCAGGGCGCTGTTGGGGCTGCCGCGCTGGTGCAGTGCGTCGGGGATGTTTGCGGACGCGCAGGTAGACGGCTTCCAAGCCGTGATTCGCAAACGGTGCGCTGCGGCGCTCGGCAGGCTGCGTTGCAGCACCAACAGCGTCTTGGCTGTCTTGGAAACCAGGCTGGATAGGGGCTGGCTTGGGATGCACTCAGCGGTTGCTAACTACACTCGCTGAGTGGATTGCTTGCCCAGTGGCTCAAATACATTTACCTACCTAAACTAACAATAGATATTAAGTTTTGTGTTACTAACCAAATATGGACTCTGTCTGAAATAAAAGAATTTAATTTTATTTTATTTATTTATTTTATTTGCAATTTTTTTTCTAGAGAGAAATTTGTTATCAAATCGTGTTTTAGCCTCCTTCACTTAGTAGCAGATATATTGTAATAAATTTATTAAAAAAAAAGATAAATCTATTGCAGTTTCAACCGCAGAAAAATGACTTTATTCAACCCTCGATTTCGGGGTTTGCATTATTTTCTGAAAGGGTTTCGCCTTAAAGCGAGTATGATTAAGGTGCCACTGCACCTATAAATCTACTTAAACAGGTTTTTACAATTCATTTTTGAAGTAGTTATCAGTAAATTTAAAATCTAGGAAAACATATTGGTATTATTGAGAATAGTTACGAGGGATTATATCGAATGGAAACACGATTTAATAAAATTGGCTCGATAGAATAATTTCGCAAAGGTACCTCTTTTCGAGCCATTTTATCGTCTATTTTCGGTTTCATTCTTAAAATAAGTAATTTTATAATATGATAAAGTTCATAGGTGACTGGAGGGAAAAAATCTAATGGATTTTTATTTAAGATAAGTAGGATGACAATATAAACGAAACCTTGGAAAAAGTGCAAAAGTGTGGTTATTTTCTTCCCTTTACACGTAAAGAAAAAGACAAAGACAGATTTTTAAGTACCACTGGGCCGTAAACGTTGCTCATCAGTAACGAAATCCTGTGTTGTATTCTAGGCGTTCACGGGGGTTTAATGTTAATGGAGCCCAGATTCACGGCGGAACTGTTGGCGGCTTTGCTCAACATCCCGGCCAACAAGACATTACTGCGCCGGCATCTCACGCAGAGGTTCGTATACTTGTAATTTTTAACTCCAGGCGAAATCTTCCAAGCGAGAGTGATTAGACACTATTTGAGTTTGCGTGTTACATGATCGGCTGCATCGGCACTTATCGCCTTTAGGCTGGTTTCATAGCTCTACGGTAGGGTTGCCAAGCGCCCTGTTTTCTCGGGACGTGTCCGGCTTGTGGGGTGTCCTGGATAGTTTTTAAGTAGTGTCCTAGGTTTTGGGTGAATTGTCTAAGTTGAGAATCGAGTATATCTATACACAGTAAAGGTGCGATAGACATCGAAGAGCATTTAAAAAAGGCCAAACAGAAGGTAACAGTCTTAGGCAGGGACTTTCTAAATCCTTAGACACTATCTCTAAGATATTGTCGATAAATGAGAAAAAAGTACGTAGCTTATGAAGGGGCTGCAACTTAATTTTTGCTATTAGTTGAGTTTCATTGATCCTATAATCTAGCTATCTTCAATATTTAGAGTAAATCCCTTCTAGATGGGTATTGCTTATTCCACCCTTTAAATCACAATAAGCACAGTGCAAGAATACATGCAGTAGTTCAACGGTGAAGCCGACATCACTAGTAATTGGTAACCGCTGGAGCTACACGGATCGGTTCTAATGAATTAGCCCAAGTGGCTGACCACCACGGTGGCAAGTTACGCCCCTCACCCCGCACGATTTCCTGTCTGAAAGTGTCCTATACATGACTGTATAGATTGTTTATAATGCGGTATACGTGTGTACTAACTCCTTAAATGGATCCGGGTCCGCTCTTCTGTGCTTATCCTGTGGTAGGTATAGAGATTCTTAGACTGTGGTATACTTCAACAAACAAAGTCTTGGATTTGGTTCCTTGAGTGCAGCGCTACTTGTGAATACCTCGTCGTTCCTTGTTATAATAGAAGATAAGGGTGTTATTTCTGTAAGTCAACAAAGTTTTTGGTTTTCAGGTTCAACGAGCTAATCGGCCGGGAAATAATACAACAGAAGCGGAACGCTGAGCAAACGCTCGGCTACCAGCCTCTCACGGCTACTACCAAATACAAGGTCAGTTTTGTAAACTAGTATACAGGGTGTTAGGTTAAATACCTGCATCCTTGAAACTGGTAATTCAATATCATGTTTAGAGTCGAAAACCAATAAAAACATACACAGTTAAAAACATTTGTTTAATAGTAATATTCTAAATATTAATTCAATAATCGTGTTGGACGTACCTATTAAGCGAATGAACGCGTTACTCGTCACCCGTCATGAACTTCTTGGCGATAGCGGGGGTGCGGAAGGGTGGGACGGCGCTCGCGCCGCGAGCGGGGTCAACGGCCAACGACCGCCGCTGACCATTCACGGGTTCATTCACGTATTAGGCACATCCAACACTCTTATTGTATTACTATTTAGAATATTAATATTTTAAAAAAAGATTTGGATAGTGTTTTTTTTTTATTGGTTTTCGACTCTAAACATGATACTGAATTACCAGTTTCAAGGATGCAGGTGTTTAACCTTACACCCAAGATAGATTTTTAGTTTTAGCAAATATCTACTCTGCTTTTGAAGTGGATACTTCTTTGTTCGCATCTCGTGTGCGGGGGGCTCGGGCACACCCCGGACACTCCATACAAACGAGCGAGAAATGATATACATATATATAACTGACATCTATAGGCAAGAATGCAGGTAGGGTTGAATCACACCGGGGGTATTGGTCACGAAATGTTTGTTAGTTATTTACTGAATGCAACAGTGTGAATACTAAACTCTTTTTTTTCATACTTTTCGTTGTAAACAAACACCGCTCGAACAAAAAACACCACTTTCCGAATACACCATACACGAGACTAAAAAACATTGTAAATGGTAACTGCGATGTGGACGTATGAATTAACACTGAAAACTGCTATTATTTTGTACATCTTTAAACACTTTTTCCATAAAATTGCGAAATTGATAAAGGATTTTGTCACAGATTAAAAATCGACATGATAGTTTTGTTGCTTTGGTGTAGAGATGGGACGAAGTGAATGACTAATTTCAAGCTTCGGAAACCAGCGGTTTTTGAGTTATGAATTTTTGAAAATTGTATTACTGATTGTATAATTTGATTCCAAAGATTCATAATATCTTGAGGGTGGGCAAACTTGGGGGTGACAAATCGAAAACTAGGGGGTAATCTTTCTTTTAGGTAGTCTTTGACCGAAAAATCGCTACCGCTTATTAAAAAAAAGGTCATCTACTTCTATGACGCCGAAAATCGCTGCCGCTTAGTAAAAAAAGGTCATCCACTTCTCTGACGGCGAAAATCGCTAACGCTTATTCCAAAAAAAGGTGTAAGTCAATTTGATCACTAAGATTCATGATATGGGTCCAGGGGGCCCAGCTCTTGACCCTGACCTTGAAATGACCTTGACCTTGACGGATTACCCCCTGGTTTTAGATTTGTTAACCTCAAGTTTGTCCGCCCTCAAGTCGGCCGCGCGAGCTTTCCCCGCCCTGATACTCCCACATCCCCCTTGGATCCCGAAGGTTTGTTGGTGGTTTTAAATGGGTGGCGGGGGCTACGCCCACGTTAGGGGTCCGGGCCCGCGTGCTTTCCCCGCCCTGATACTCCCACATCCCCCTAGGATCCCGAAGGTTTGTTGAGGGTTTTAAATGGGTGGCGGGGGCTACGCCCCGGTTTATGGGGTCAAATTGACTTAGACCTTGATCTTGAAATGACCTTGACTGATTGACCTTGACCTTGACGGATTACCCCCTGGTTTTCGATTTGTTACCCCCAAGTTTGTCTGCCCTCAAGTCGGCCCCGCGTGCTTTCCCCGCCCTGATACTCCCACATCCCCCTCGGATCCCGAAGGTTCGTTAGGGGTTTTAACCCCATATTATTTATCTTTGGAATCAATTGAGGAACTTTCCAGGCTCCGTTCCTTGAAAAAATCATAGATGGCGCTGTCTAGTGTACTTAGCAAAGAGAGTTTAACAAACTAAAGTTTTTACTTAGTCAAAGATGACCTTTTATTCCCCATATGATGTATTATGTGGGTATTTTTTAATGAGAACAGTAGGCACAGGTGAGAACAACGCGACGTTCCGCCCTCAAGTGATGCTCAAGTGCTTAGTGGTCATAATGGACTGCTAGCGGTATGCGTCAGTGGTAGTCCGTGGTATTATTCTCGTTACCCTATTGTACAGTTTAGCCCAAAGATGACCCAATTTTTACCTCGCAACAACAGTTCAAAATCATTCATTCAGTCATTCACTTCGTCCCATCTCTACACCAAAGCAACAAAACTATCATGTCGATTTTTAATCTGTGACAAAATCCTTTATCAATTTCGCAATTTTATGGAAAATGTGTTATAAGATGTATAAAATAATAGCAGTTTTCAGTGTTAATTCATACGTCCACGTCGCAGTTACCATTTACAATGTTTTATAGTCTTATAATGTGTATGGTGTATTCGGAAAGTGGTGTTTTTTGTTCGAGCGGTGTTTGTTTAAAACATAAGACAAGTATGAAAAAAAAAAGAGTTCAGTTGGGCCTTTACGTTCGGTAACTGGTTGGTTTTTATTCCTGTGAACGAAATCACAGCGGCGCGCAAATTGAATATAGTGAATAAAAGTGCTTGCGTAGCTCGTCCTTTACGTTTGGTACCCAATCTACAGCCAATCTGAGTGACGGGGGGGTGAGGTCGAATCTAGAGAGCGGCAGGGAGTGTCCATACTGTACGTTAGTACTAATATATATACTGTGGCTCGGGGCTCGGGGGCAGTTCAGGATAATTAGATTTTTGTACTATTGATACTCATTTTTTTAAATAAAATAAATAGCTTGTTATTAAAAAATAAATAAGTTTGTCGGATTTTTTATAATAACTAGATCTCCAGTTTCATACAAAAAACAACTTCAAAAACGTCCGGACAGTTGTTTGACAGAAAAAAAGGACATAAGCATCAAATAGCTATGTTAGGCAGAGAGGGAGAAGGTACACATTAGCAAAACACGGTAACTTTCAGACGCTTTCGACAAGTGAACGTAAATCTAGGTTTTTCATGTATGCTCTTAGTTGTACGCGAATGTGCCGCTATTGATTACTTGCTCTGTGGTCGACCTCACTCTAATGCAGACTAAAAACTATCGACATTCAGATAAGATAGGCATTTGCGCAGAGCCCATACCGATTGTCAGTGTCGATATTTGTAGAGATGGCAAAAGTCTAAATATATGTCAACGGATCCAAACAATAAGTGACAAAACTAATAGTTTTCTTAACACTTTCCCAGCGGATCTCATATGTGATACGTAATGGCTGTTTAAATGCAACTCGCGCGCCACGAATAGAGTACGTGCTGTATTCTCTTACTACTCGTAATTGTTTATAAATCACGATCCCCATGTGTGCTCCGCGAACGAAATAAGATAGTTGTTGATATAATAGTCCAGTCAAATTACGAAATAAATAAACATGAACGAACACAGTTTGGGGATTTTAAGGATCGATAGGGGGGTGTATTCTGAGCATAGATTCCAATTTGAGGGGTTCTACTGAGGTCAGCTCAAGGTCATTTCGATGGAAACGCGTTTAATTCGATGTCTCGAGAATGGTTAGTATTAGGCAAAAAATTGTAGAGACCTTTTCTCTTCTATATTAAATTTACTAACTTTTTTATCTGAAACTTTTTTTTAACATTGATATTTTTCAACTTATTACTCCCGCAAGGCAAAAATTTTTCTTTTTTTTTCCATTTTTCGTCGTTTTCTCCCCAACCATTCAATTTTATTAAATTTTACCGATCATCAAAGTGTAGATCTTTTCATTATGAACAATTTTTTTCTTGAACTTTTTTCTGTAATGCCAATACCTTCGGAGTTATATATTACTTTACCGAGCGAAATCCGCGCCATTGTCGCAATATCATCGACATCAGTGGGTATTCCGTACTTGAAAGAAATATTAAAGTATTCCATGATCATTTATTAGCCAACTTACCTGTATAAAAAAAAACAAAAATAATAATAATAATAATAAAAAAAAAACACGTTGCGACAATGGCGCGGATTTCGCTCGGTAAAGTAATATATAACTCCGAAGGTATAGGCATTAAAGAAAAAAGTTCAAGAAAAAAATTGTTCATAATGAAAAGATCTACACTTTGATGATCGGTAAAATTTAATAAAATTGAATGGTTGGGGAGAAAACGACGAAAAATGGAAAAAAAAGGAAAATTTTTGCCTTGCGGGAGTAATAAGTTGAAAAATATCAATGTTAAAAAAAAGTTTCAGATAAAAAGTTAGTAAATTTAATTTAGAAGAGAAAAGGTCTCTACAATTTTTTGTCTAACACTAACCATTCTCGAGATATCGAATTAAACGCGTTTCCATCGAAATGACCTTGAGTTGACCTCAGTAGAACCCCTCAAATTGGAATTTATGCTCAGAATACAACCCCCTATCGATCCTCAAAATCCCCAAACTGTGTTCGTTCATGTTTATTTAACCCATTTTTAGCCGTAATTTAACTGGACTATAAGGCTCGCATTGCAACAACATTTCTGTGTGCGTGAATTAATTCAATTCTGATAGCCGATTCGTTCGAGAGCGCGCAGCGGCCAGCTGTGTTTGAGAGCTTATATGTAAGGGTTTTTTTCTTGCAAAAAGTGCCATTTTGTTTTTTAAATAAATAAAACTTTCATAATTATATTGCATTGTTTTATTTCTGATAAACAAAAGCCAGTACGCAGCTGTGTTTGAGAGCTTATGTAACAGTTTTTTTCTTGCAAAAAGTGCCATTTTGTTTTTCAAATAAATAACACTTGCATAGTAATTATATTTCATTGTTTTATTTCTGATAAACACAATATAATTACGACATAATTTTATAAAAAAAACAATCTAATAGATATCTTATAGTTTACATTTAATGATTTTATGACCTGAAATCTGTTCTACGAGCTATGTGCCCTGCCCACTGCCACTTCAGTTTAGCGATAGTTTAGATGGCCGATGGGGCAGTAAAGTTCTCGAGTGGCGACTGCGCACCGGAAAACGTAGCGTAGGCAGGCCTCCCACGCGGTAGACCGATGACCTGGTGAAGATCGCGGGAAGCCGATGGATGCGGGCAGCGCAGGACCGGTCGTCGTGGAAATCCTTGGAGGAGGCCTTTGTCCAGCAGTGGACGATTTTTGGTTGATATGATGATGATGACCTGAAAATATGCTAAAATACCTCGCCTATGGGGGGATCCGCGCGAGTAAACCCTCCGCTAGGAAAGTGTTAACAAGCTGTTGTCTATTAAAAATCTGTTAGTTCCGTCTAGTTTAGCAGGTACTGGGTATAACCAATTTCTTAGTGAAGTTGCACTACAGATCTAATAACATATTGTTCATATTTTTAATCGACTGCCCAATAAGGAGGGGTAATGTTTTTTGGGTGTATGTCTGTTTATTACTCTGAGTCTTGTCTAACGGCTTGATGGATTTTGAAGCGCGAAGTGCGGCTAGATTCGTCTTGATCCGGTGAGTGACATAGGATACATTTTTACCCGACTGCCCAAAAAAAGGGGTAATGTTTTATGTAGCCTGATTGGATAGGTTATTTTTCAGTTTGTTTACGTTACGGCTTTAAATTCTTAAAAGGAGACGTGCTGTGGCGTACGATGTACGCTAATAATGTACTATGTACGATAATATGCTAAGGTGGGGATGCCACAAGCGAATAAAGTATGAAATAGTATAGGCTAGTTAAAATTTTCTATCTTTGTCTCCTATCAACCACTGTTTTACCGCCTCTGTGGCTTAATAGTTAGTCTTATCGCTTCACACCTTGAGGTCGCGAGTTGGACTTTGTTGCGAGGTTGACTCAGGGTTGGTGGTTAGGACATTTTTTTAAGCCTTCGTCGTCTTATCTAAGTCTTGTTGTCATCAAAGCATCAATGTTAACAGCATTTCATGTTCAAGCAAGAAGATGAGATAGCTAGTTTCTCATTGTGTTGAGGAATCCTGGTGAGCCTCGGCATCATCGTCAGTTGTCATCAGGTGAGATGACGCCAAAGGCTTATTAATTGTTAATAAAGAAAAAAAAAACTGTCCAGACATTTTCGGAAGTTTGTAGGAAACCGGGGATCTAGAAGTTTTATTTCCTGATGCCACTCTCTTCCGCAGGTGCCAAAGAAGAATCAGTTCTCGTTGAAGCGCAAGAAGAGCAAAGATGACCTGGACCTGAGCGACCTGGTGTGTCCGCTGCACGACGACGGCTCAGGTGACGCCCCCACTTCACCTGTGAGTGCACTAACACTACTAATCTGATGGGTGAAGCACGAACAATAGGTGATCGGACTGCATCAAAAATAAATTCTGAAAATGCTTATTTCTTAAATTGCTCTCCTCTTGTAGTTTCAAAAAACCTTACTTGTTTTGTTTTTCCACCACGTCTTGTTTGTTTGTTTGTAAACTCTTTATTGCATTTAAAACAAATACATTAAATATTTAGACAAAAGAATATAAATTTTTAATTGATCAAATTTACAAAATAAGTTCGTCAATGACGCTAAAAATCTATGACGTCACTTGTGGGAATTTCAAACATTTTTACAACAAAATTTAGTTTTTGACAAATTATAAAAAGTAACTCAAATGACTAGCGGTCCGATCCCCTATTAAGTATTACGGTTATTTTTTTTTTATTCGCAAGTAGTTTGTACTCATGACACTGAAAAACTTCCACCTATACAATCGGAGCAAAAACAATTAGCTTCCCATACTAATAGTAAATCATTAAATTAAAAAAAGGCTATTTTTAATTATATTATAATATTATTTTAGGGAAAAGTCACGGTCATCATATCAGCTTATATACATCGCAATCGAGGGGCTTGAGCTTACCTTGAATTAGGGCGATCGGGCCTTAGTCGACCACGCGGGTTGATGTGGGCCCAATGCGGATTGGTCGACTTCACCTTCGAGTTTCTTGAGCTATTTTAATTATTTATTTCCAAAATGATTATTCAAAACGTACTTGCACGTGCATAGTTATCTTTCTGATAGTCATAAAATAGTAATTTACATTTTGTGAAAAAATTAAAAACAATACAATCATTAGTTAAGAGGGTTGTGAAGCTGCGACTTTTCATACAAACGGCGTTAACGATTTTCACCTCTTAAATGTTAACCGATTTGGACCAATTTTTGATAGGTTGTCAGTCAGAACAAAATCTAGGCTTATACGGTTTTGTTTTTTAGATAAAGTTAATAGATTTAATTTTATTGTCGTTGACATGTTTTCATACAAAACTAATTTCGGCCATTTTTGTTTATTTATAATCAGTAATTTAAAATACGAAACGCATTAATACATAAACTACATGCCGGATTTAATCCAAACTTTGCGAATATATTGAGTAGACACATATCGATGTTTGTAATTAGTTTTCGTCGTAATAAATTTAAACATAATTAAACGAAGGCTAAAATTAGTTTTGTACTGAAAGTTTGAAACTGCTCTTATTTTTTCCGTTTTAGATTAGTAATCGAAAACTAACTACAAACATCGATATGTATCTACTCAATATATTCGCAAAGTTTAATTTCAATCCGGCATGCAGTTTTTGTATTAAAGCGAAACTACCGTTTCTATGGCAACTCAATTTCCGATTCATATTAGTACATCGAAAACTAATTACAAACATCGATATGTGTCTACTCAATATATTCGCAAAGTTTTATTTCAATCCGGCATGCAGTTTTTATATTAAAGCGGAACTACCGTTTCTATGTCAACTCAATTTCCGATTCATATTAGTAGATCGAAAACTAATTACAAACATCGATATGTATCTACTCAATATATTCGCAAAGTTTGGATTGAATCCGGCATGTAGTTTTTGTATTAAAGCAAAACTACCGTTTGTATGGAAACTCAAGCCTCCTGGGGGGGGACACTTAAAGGCCAAAACGTCAATAATATTTAGTGTAGTTTCATACAAGCACAATTTGCCTCACTATTATCGCCGTATACGCGTGTTCTGGTTTGTTCTGTATTACGAGATTTTTTTAACCGACTTCAAAAAAGGAGGAGGTTCTATGTTCGACTGTATATTTTTTTTATCATAATAAAAACAATTGCGCTTTGCATATTTTCTTGTTTTTCTGTGGTGTTGGTTTGAATAACTTATTTTAACATTGGTTTTGGATTTCGGCTTTTTTGGCATCTGCAGGTTTGTGTACTATAAGTGTAAATAAATAAATAAACAGCAGTGTGTAATTATACTTATATAGGGTGACTTTTAATTAGTTCATGATAGTAAAGGGTATGAATGTACTCATGATTACAAACAACTTTCCCAAAGAAAGTATACGTCAAATCAGAAAAAAAAATTTGGTCCTCGGTGTCCTTGTTATGTATAACAAGTTATTAAATCGGCAAAAATGAAATTTTTTTTTCATATTTGACATATAGTTTCTTTGGGAATGTTGTTTGTAAACACGAGTACATTCATATCCTTTGTTATCAAGAACTAATTAAAAGTCACCCTATATATGTATATATGTCAAATTAATATTTTAAAACTGTGTCAGGTTTTATTTTACTCAGATTTTCGACTAAAAGTTTTTCGACTAGACTTTTTATTTTGAGAACTGCTGAACAGATTTCGATGAGTAAATCACCAATTTAACGAGTGGGATACCTATTCAATATCCCCCGTTGTCTTAAAATTACCATCAGTCCTTACATTTTTTTTAATGAAAACCTACTACATCATCATCATCATACTCAGTCGAAAGACGTCCACTACTGAACAAAGATCTCCCCCAAGATTTCCACGGCGACCGGTCCTGCGCTGCCCGCATCCATCGGCTTTCCGCGACACCACATAAAAAAATAGTAACTTACATAATTTATTAACGCTCGATAATCCATAAACATTGTTGGTACAGACGATGAGAGTAAAGTCAGCGGCAGCGGACGTCGCGTCGGGTGTCTGTCCCCCGCGTGACGTAAGCACCTTCACGCCACGACTCAATTCAAGCCGAGTCGACCACACTCATACCGGGCTTTAGCTCGAGCCGAGCCGACCACATTCCTACTAGGATTTAGCTCGAGCCGAGCGGACTACATACATACCGGGATTTAGTTCGAGTTGAGACAACCGGAATTTAGTTCAAGCCGAGCAGACCACGTGAATACCATGATTTAGCTCGAGCGGAGTCAACCATATTCATACCGGGATTCAGCACAAGCCGACCAGACTAAATTTGCATATCGGGATTTATGTCAAGCCGAGCCGACGAGCTTACCTACCGGGATTTAGGGCAAGCAGAGCTGACCACTTACATACGCCGGGGCTAAGGCCATACCCATTCCGGGGATTCAGGAGTAATTTTGACCAAATTGAGCCGACCACATAAATACTGGGATTTAGCTAGAGTTAAGCCGACCACATACATATCAAAATTTAGCTCAAACCGAATCGGCCACATGAACACCAAGAATTAGTTCAAGCCAAGCCCACTATTAGATACGCTATAATAGGTAACGGGCCGACCATATTCCTGTTGGGATTTACCTGGAAAAGTGCCGACCACATACAAACTGCCTGCTGTATGTACACACCTGGAGTCTCAACCAACGAAGCGCAACTGTCGACAAACTTACTAAAGATGTCCTGGAATTTGTGTCAAGTCCGACTGTTACATACGCACACTGTTACTTTCATATAATTAGTCCTAAGTATTTATTATACTTACTAAAGGTTTTAGAGACTGTGCGGAAAGTGAACTGTCGTGGCGTAATATGGAACTAACATTAAATACCTTTCACTTAGTCAACAATAAATACAGAATCTGAAAACATTGTAATATAACACTAAGATAATATACAATTCTCTATTCTGAGATGTTACGGTCACACTATAATGACATAACAGTGTCTTTAACATAACAAATGCGGTAGATAAGGTGAGGCATTGATTGGAAATTGGAACAGTTGTCTCTGTCTTTTTCTTTACGTGTAAATAGTAAAGAAAATAACACACTTTTGCACTTTTTCGTTTCATTTATTTGTTATGTTTTTTCGTTTCAATTAGAAACTTAAAAAAAAAAATTAGCTGTCTGTAAAGTCGGTTTACGGACGATAGTTTAACGTGAAAACGTTATAAGAAAATAGTGATGGAATGGTTTCATAATATCGAAAGAATCATTACATTTATCGCCGCAATTATCGTAGCTATAAACAATTGACACCACATTCACTTTTCACTGCACTTCATACTTGACGAAAACATGTAAATGTATTAATGTATAGCAGCTGTCCACGCGGACGCATCGCTCACTCAAGTAGGAGAGAGACAGATGTCGAACGCTGCCGAACGCGGAGGCTGATTGTGCCTCTTTGTCGCTCATTGCGCGCTCTCGCTTGCACTTCAAGCCTTAAATGGAACGCCTCAAAGCGAGGTAACGCCGCATGCGACATGTTTTTTCGTGCGTGCAGCCGGCTCCATCGAATTATAAGACGTTATCACGTCAATAAAAATACAACAAAATACTTGAATAAAATTTATTGTTTAAATTTCTAATCAATTGTTAAAATTAAAATTTTGATTTTATTATTTTAATAATATAATTAAATTTTTTCAATTAGTTACTTAATTATTTTTGCAAATTTAATTGTAATTTGTTATAAAAAAGTAATATTTTATATAATTCATTATAAGAATAAACAATCATTAAATTATTGTTTATAAGTCTTACATTTAAAATTTAAAATTTGGAAATATTATTTTAATAATATAATTAAATTTTTTCAATTAGTTACTTAATTATTTTATTAATATTATTTTAATAAACATTATTTTAATAATATAATTAATTTTTTTCAATTAGTTACTTAATTATTTTTGCAAGTTTAATTGTAATTTGTTATAAAAAAGTAATATTTTTAAATAATTCATTATAAGAATAAACAATCATTAAATTATTGTTTATAAATCTTACATTTAAAATTTAAAATTTGGAAACATTAAAATTTTCGTAAATCTAGTTTTTAAAAAGCCCGCCTCAATGTGTTTAATATAGGAGAAAATGTTCCCTTTGACGGATGGCTGGTCCAACCTGTCATTTCAGACACGTTGTTGTGATATATGGAAGATTTAATATTTATGTTTTAATTTTTTTAAATCATAATAACACTCGATAATTATTTCGATTGAATAGTAAAGTCATCGATTTTTTACTCATCGTGAAATAGTTCTGTTACTTATTGTTTTAATTTTGTCAATTATAGCATAACCTATAATCGCTGCACTAGCGGACCGATGCTATTCATTTTAATGATGAAAGCACGAATATTCGACAATATATCACTGAATATATAATTAATATCGAAAGAATCATTACCTTTATCGCTGTAATTATCGTTGTTATAAACAAGAACAACACATTCACTTTTCACTGCACTTGATACTCGATCAAAACATGTAGATGTACTATAGTATAGCAGCTGTTCACACAGACACATCGCTCACTCAAGTAGGAGAGAGACGGATGTCGAACGCTGCCGAACGTAAAGGCCGATTGTGCTTCTTTGTCGCTCGTTCGCGCTCTCGCTTGCACTTCAAGACTTACACGGAACGCCTCAGAGCGAGGTAACGACGCATGAGTCATGTTTTTTCGTGCGTGCAGCCAGCTCTATCGAATTATAAGACGTTGTCACGTCAAAATACTGGCATATTGAAGTATATGTTTAGACTAATTGAGTATGAAAATTTAGCGGTACTAAATCGGTCTGGTTTACCTGTAAAATGCAAATCTCTGTTTTAGAAGAAGTTTCTTTTATATATTTTTTTTCTGTTTTATGATTTAATGAATCGTGTTTCTGCAATCTGACAAAAAATGAAGTCATTAAAATGAAGAATCGGGTTACAAAATATCACTTTCATATGTTTTGTAATTGCTGAGTGAAATCGAGATCCCTGCCACCAAAGTTTCCAATGCGTCGCCTTGAGCGCAACAGCGCCCTCAAATCATACGACGGTTCTCTTTCCGCACAGACTCCACTGACGTGCTAGAATACGTTTAGCGTTATTCCGTGTCTCCCGTATTTTTTTTTCGAAATGTTACACATGAAACATTTGACGCTTTTAAAAGTATTCGCACACAAATGAATGAAATGAAGAAGCAATGCCCCATTTGTGTCAATATTTTGTGTAATATTTAAGACCTAGCTGTATAATTATAAACTGCTGGACAGTTGTTATATGATCACAAAATCTTTCAAAAAATCAATATGCTACCGAAGCCGTTAATGAGCACATTAAGTGAATGTGCTTAACCCGTAGGTTCATTAAAATGCGAATTGCCTTGAACTTGAGCCAATACATCTGATCTATTTTACCTAAATTTACTAAACAGACCAACTAAAATTAACTAGTTGATTTTCACATTAACTGTAATCTATCATGAATCGGCTTTACAAGTATTTCTAAACGGCTTTACATATGGCGCTAACCTAAGATAGTGATTAAATTATGTATTCTACTGTATGGTACCAAGGAACACATAAACAAGTTTAACTAATTATTTTGCAAGTACTTCAAAAACTTATCATTTACATATAATCTTATTTTTTTCCAGTTATTTGATATGAGATTTATATACGAACAAAATGAACCGTTTACGTCTGAAACTCATTTTCACACATTACGAATCTCAAGACAAACGACACGGCAAAACAATATGGCTCACTATGGCCGCCCGGCTTGGAAATTATTTATTTCTGAATGTATTTTGAATGGCTGAACGATAAAAAGAGGACAATACAGGTCACTACATCTTAGAGTTTTTAGTATAAAAATTTTCGTTCCCATTTAGTCGGTATAAGACAGCAACCAATCACGTTATAACACAAAAGTGTTTTTTAGGCCTATCAGCAGTCCTAAACACGCTCCACGGAGACATTCTTTCAGGCCTACCCGTAGTCAGAAATCAGCTCAAACATTTTGTAAGTAATCCAATCAAAATTATTTTAACCGACAATTTCCGTTGTTCTCGTTCCGTTATACGTATATGCCAATTTAGCGCAAGTACTGCACGCACTTGGCCTGTTTTTATTATTTATTATTTGTTGTTCTACAATCACACGAAGTTTCATAAAAGTTGTATAAACGTTTTTACGACAGAATATATCCCCCAAAATAACACATTATGTGAAAACTTCAGGTGGTTCTTCCATTATTGGCTGAACCATAGTTTCTTTAAAATTATTAGGTGCCCACTTGTATTAGGTAAAAGGGATTTGTAGGAAGGAACCTAGTTATACTGCTAGTGTAGGTATTTATTTTTAAATACGTTTCTGCAGCTTGGAAAGTTCCACTAGGACAGCTTTGCCAGCATGAACGCAGCCGCATTATTGGGTGTGTATACCTTTAACACAGTATTACAATATAATGGCTTACAGTAGCGTAACGAATGTACTTACGCTGAGCAACGAAAGGGTACTTGCGGGGCAGCGGGCGGCGGGGCACTGCCTGGCAAACTCCGCGAGTTTACGCTGACTACAGGCTAGTACCTACGCCGGTGGTGCATCAAAGGCGTTGCGCTACTGTAAGCCATATCGTAATACTGTGCCTTTACTATCTTTCCACGAGTAGGTATTTGAAGATGGCGCGGCAAAGAGACGCAATCACTTTTTTTAGGTAGGCAGACCATGGCGTCTTTGTTTTACTGTCAGTAACAGATTCCGTATCTCTTTCCGATAAACTTATTTTGTATGGTGTGGTGACAACGCCATCTATTACTTTTAAAAACAACTAAATTTTAAGTTAGAAATAACGCTCATTGGTTCAAAATTAAAAAAATATAATAACGTGCTCTAATAAAAAGTCATAAGTAGTCATGACGCAAGCTGGTGCTAAATTTTTACAAAATTATTTTGATGCGACATCCACACTCGTCCAATGCTTTGTTGGCTCAACGCCCGAGCGACAGGGAAAACGCTATAAGTTAGAACAGTTAGGTTGACCATGTCGTTTAGGCGCTAGGCCTATGCATTAGCCGAACATGTTGATGTAGCATAAGATATACAATAGGGATGACGAGAAATAAATTATGAACTCTTGATCACTAAATTGCCCTCCTACCTAAACTTCGGAAAACCTTACTAGTTTTGTTACTCATCAAGTCTACGATTTTTAATTCATCATAATGAGTACATAAATGACGCTGCTAAACTATGACGTCACGCCTAGGTATTTCAAACATTTTTAAAACAAAATTTCGTTTTTGACAGATGATAAAAAGTAACGCAGATGACTAGCATTAGTCATCCCTAATACCTACATAAACGTTGGAAAACTGCAACGCGCCAAACGGACTCCCGTGCGTCCAAATTAGTCTACACGCTTGAGCCGCGCCGGCGCGTTTGATATACACGCTCGAATGGTTAACAAAACCGTTTGTGAAAATGTTTATTCTGTGAACAAAACCGTTTGTGAATTTGTGAATAATTCTAATCAAGTTGCAACTGCCAAAAATGTTTATTGTTGTTCGTTAACAAAGTAACAAATTATTTAATAAGTGAATCATAAATTATCAATAATTTATTATAAAATAAGTATGTAGACACTAGCTAGAGTGAGTTTTATAAATATGTTACTAGTATTAAGTAATGATAACGTCTGAGTAAAAATCAGTAACAAAAACTGTTATAAATACTTGTAATAGTTGAATTTGTACAAAACAACACTGAAAAAAGTATACAGGTAAACCATCACATTCCATATTTCGACTAAAGAAAATCACAGGAGCAGGTAAATATCGTTTAAATCAAAATTTTTCAATAAAAAAATAATAATCTTGTGGTCATTTTGAGTGTGGTAATCCTTAGCAGTGGTTTTTGCAAAAAAAAATATTTTATTGTAGGAATGTGTACGATAAGGGTTGTAACGCGATACGATACGATGGGTGCAGGCTAGTGACGAAAAAAGTAAAATATACAAGGTGTAACAAAATTGGTGTAGGTCCCGTTATCTGGGGCTTCTACTCATCATACTGATCAACTTTTTTTCTACGACTTTGCAGAAAATGTAAAAAAAAAAATTTCATACAAATCGATCAGCTGATCGACCGATTTTGTGCATTTTAGTGTCCAAATATGAGGGTCCAAATTTCTTTTTTGAGAATTGACTACGGGTTCCTTGGAGAACGTTGTTCAGTATGATGAGTAGAACCCCCAGTTGACGGGACCTACACCAATTTTGTTATACCCTGTATATTTATCTATTTACAAGCTGTGGAGCTGTAATTTTCTTTGGTCGACACGATACATACTTTGCGAATAGTCACTTAAGACTTAATAATTCACGAAAATCTCGGTACTACATTTACATTACATACTGCAGTACTTACTGATGGCATTTTATGAGTACCTAATTAAATAAGTTATTATTTATCGGTATTAAGGACGATTTTATATGTATAAGAGGAAACGACTGAAATACGACAATATTATTCTGGTCTGTCTATTTGCTGGGCTTATTGGAATAGTCTTAGAAAGTTGCGTGCCGTAAATATATATGTAACTAAGTTATTTTGAGTTCTAGGTATTGATAGTATTTGGGGATTGTATTTATTGGTAAGAATTTCACAAGATAGATTAAATTAGCAACTGTTATGCAACTGTTATGTAATGACAGGTCTTAAAACTTGAGTGTGTATAGAATCGCACGAGTGTTTTAAGACCTAATTGCAACAGCTGCATACATTATTTTATCTACATACATATTACAATTACTCTAAGATGTGTTCAGAAGCCGTAGGGAAATGCATTGCTACTAGTGCTACCTGTAAAATATCTATAGACTTGATATTAAAATAATGCAATAAAAATAAATTTCAACAAATACGGAAATAGATTATTTATTGTATAATAGTTGTAATTGACATTTACAATGATACATATTTAATGGTCCTGGTTGTATTGTAGTGGGAGGGTCCTGGTTGAGACCCACTTGAGTTTTGACAGCTGTTCCAAATTTAAACTCATAACGTTACAAAAATCGATACTGTAATAACATTAAAGTACAGATTTTACCTACTACCACAGGCAAGAAAGTTCTCATAGTAAAATTGGTTGTCATAAAGCTGGTCATTGCCTACGGATTTTGAACGCATTTCAGAGGACTTATGATATGTGTGTAGATAAAGTAATTAACTTAACTATGTTTAAAGTTTAATATTTAGTTTAATATTTTTATGACACGAATGTTTAATGAATGTTGTAATACTTAGTAACATTTTACACGAGTTTTGTAATGTTTTACTAATGTAGATAATCCCATACTGTTCCTACCACATTGTGCCAAATATTTTGAACCCCTTAAACGACGACCCTGTCTTCCATAGCTTTGTAACTCATATCATAACGAATGTAACACTTGACAATTTACATTTAAATTTTTTTAACCCCAACTTAGTACGTTAGGCAAAAAATCGGTTGTTTAAAAATTCAAGTGGTTTTAGAAGTACGAGGGAAGAGATTAACATACTTATATACCGGTGAAAATCATAGCTCTACGTTTTTCTTTGCCGTAGTCGAGTAAAAGTAAGACAGCCTTCTTTTTAATTTCCTAAATATTTATATGTCACCGGAAAACAACAAGAATCGGAAGTTGATCAATATTCCAGGTAATTGATAAATCGTCGGAAAATCCTTAACTGCAGTTGAAATGTACTATTTAACGTAATTAATTTTAGTTAAATGATCAACTTATACCTTATACCAATAAAAAAAAGCAAAAGGTAAGCAAAAGTACTATGGAATTGACATTTGAAACTGTCAAATCCATACTAAGTTTGTTTACATTGTGATTTTTTTGATTGGTATATGGTATACGCTGTCTGGCGGTAAGTTTATAAACGAACGATTTGCGAAAATCATACACGAATGGACCAATCACTGCTCAGTGTACAATTGACACCCGAAACTGTTCCCTGATTGGTCGATGTCATTAGTGGCGAGCGTATGGCATTCCTTCCCTGCGTCAGTGTTTCCCGATTCATATAATTTGGAGATCTTCAAGGCAAGCATTATTTCAGTTTGCGTGTACCATCCTCGAGTGCATCATGACTTCCCACCAGGTGAGTTGCAGTCATCGCAAAGTTAAGTGTTTATTCATAGATAAAGTGAATTATTACCAATCAAAACGACAACTGCTAGTTTTACCACTGAAAGTAAATAAAACCACGCACGGACGCGATCGGTTTGTTTACTTCGTAGACCGGTAACCATTCAGCGTACACCTCGCGTTCGTCGGATCATCTTACCGCTAGAAGACGCCGTAAATTGATAATTCAACAACAGCCGTTCAAGATTTTCCGAAGGTTTGTCAATTACTTCGAATATTGATCAACATACGATTCTTGTTATTTTCCGGTGACATATACATATTTCTCGAGAGAACTCGTTTGTTGGCTTAATGGGGTTTTCAAGGCTTTATGAGTATAGGTGGAGTCAACAACTTTTTTTTAAATTGGTTGTCACCCAGTTAGCAAAGGTATGTTACCTTCATATTGAAAACGAGAATGTGTTATTTTTGTCTATCTATTGGGGTTAAAAATTTTGGAATGTTGTAATTCATGTTTACCGTCATAATGTACTAGAAGAACAAAATCATTTGTACTCAAATGTATTAGTAAATAATTTTTACAATAACTTAAAGTCATAAAATATGAAATGTGGAAGTTAATAAACACTAAACACAATACTTATTTATCAGTTTTTATTCCTCAAACAACTGTTGTGATTTGTTATAGTTCACGTCGGCACTCTTGAGCACTTTGAGACCCTCTGGAACAATAATGATTGCTGTGACAAAGACATGGATCCATACTTAATTCTGTGGTACTCAACTCGTCCAATATTTATTTTGAAAGTTTAGGTACTAGAAATAAATAAGAATAACAAGAAATGTACTACTACTACTTCGCTGGCTCGGCGACCCGAAGTGGATCTTGGACTCCGACATTAAAGTGCGTCACTCTATCCTATTTTGTGCCAAGTTTGACCATTCGGGCACTGCCAACTCTGAGGTCTTTGGCGACTTCTTCGTTCCAGCGATACCTTGGTCGACCCACCGGGCGACGCCCCGGAGGGTTTTCTAAGATATGCCTTTTAGCTGCTCTATCCTCTCCCATTCTCTCTACATGTCCTAGCCAGCGAAGTCGGGCTGCTTTTATTTCCCCGATGATGTTCGGTTCGGACACTAGGTCTTCCAGCTCCTAGTTAAATCTTTGCCTCCACTCCCCGTCCTCTCCTCTTGTCGGCTAAGAAATGTAGGTACTAGAAATTAATGTTATCCAGTCTTTGATTATATCATAAATAACTTTCGAAAAACCTAAAAACTTTTGGGGTACAAGCTTTTGATATTGCATTGTCGCGACTGTATGAATTATTTCCTTCAGACTGTGCCTTTGACTCTCCCCTTCCGCCGCAGCTCGGCTATCCTCTCCACTTCGGTCTCGTCTTCTGACTCCTCCTTTTTTGCCGCTCCCTCCTGGGATTGTTAGAGACTAGTTAGCTCTGTAAATGTGTGATGGAGAAACACAAACCATACTTTTGTACGTCCCCTTCCGCCGCAGCTCGGCTATCCTTTCCACTTCGGTCTCGTCTTCTTGTTCCTCCCTTCTCGCCGCTCCTACTTGGGCTTGTTCGAGACTAGTTAGCTCTGTAAATGTGTGATGGAGAAACATAAACCATACTTTTGCACGCCGCCTTCCGCCGCAGCTCGGCTATCCTCTCCACTTCGGTCTCGTCTTCTGGCTCCTTCCTTTTCGCCGCTCCCTCCTGGGCTTGTTAGAGACTAGTTAGCTCTGTAAATGTGTGATGGAGAAACACAAACCATACTTGTGCACGTCCCCTTCCGCCGTAGCTCGGCTATCCACTCCATTTCGGTCTCGTCTTCTGGTTCCTCCCTTCTCGCCGCTCCTTCTTGGGCATGTTAAAGACTAGTTAGCTCTGTAAATGTGTGATGGAGAAACACAAACCATACTTTTGCACGTCCCCTTCCGCCGCAGCTCGGCTATCCACTCCATTTCGGTCTCGTCTTCTGGTTCCTCCCTTCTCGCCGCTCCTTCTTGGGCTTGTTAAAGACTAGTTAGCTCTGTAAATGTGTGATGGAGAAACATAAACCATGCTTTTGCACGCCTCCTTCCGCCGCAGCTCGGCTATCCTCTCCACTTCGGTCTCGTCTACTGGCTCCTCCCTTTTCGTCGCTCCCTTCTGGACTTGTTAGAGACTAGTTAGCGTAATTGATGAGGAAGCATAACGCTTCGTGCGAAAGGTGGAACATCAACAACAAAGGGGTGCAATCACGATGACCGACGGTGGAATGGAGTGGAGGTCGTGAAGTTCTTGCGCACACTCTCCGAAATAAATACGATATAATACCGATAGACAGGCGACTTTGCGGCGATGCTCAAGGCTTTGGAGCTTGTTGTTGACAAGCTCATCGTCACCAATGAGTCTCCGTCTCACCTTAGAGAGAATGCCCAGCTTCATTACAGCAACTTCTGCCTTGGACTCAATGTAACGACCTAGATTAAGATTTGTAGTTAAATACACGCCGAGTATCTCCTGGCTAGAGACTAGTTAACTCAGTTAAATGTGCGATGCAAACCATACCTTTGCCTTTCCTCTTCCGCCGAAGCACGTATATATCCCCTCCACTCTACTTCTCCCTCCTCACCACTTCCTCCTGGACTTAGTAGACTAGTTAGCTCAGTAAAATGTGCGATGGATAAACGCAAACCATACCTTTGCCTCTCCCCTTCCGCCGCAACTCGGCTATCCTCTCTACTTCAGTCTCGTCTTCTGGCTCCTTCTCCTTCCTCACCGCTTCGTCCTGGGCTTGTTTCAGAAGAGACTCCTCTAAAAATGTTAGCTCTGGAACAACGATTATTTCTTTGAGACAGTAAATGCATGTACATATACTTTGTTATCGTTCTCCTGACTTGAAAAAAAAAATATGAGCGTTATAACGGCTAATAGGGGAATCTGGCTTAAGTATGTATTTAGGGTGAATAGGAAGACGGAAATTAACAACTCTCACCAAGGGAACTATAGTAAAAAAAAATGAACTTCTCATACAAATCGATCTGATGACGAGTCATCTTTGTGTAAGTCAAAATATTTATGCCAATTGCCCATAGGTTTCTGTGGAAAAGTTGTGTTTTGTCTTTTTATTCACCCCTGGAGTGCGTCAGTCGTTCAACCAGTCACCATGTATGTTATTGACTACTTGAGATTTTCTAACAAAATCGTCGTCCATCATCATCATATCAGCCGAAGGACGTCCACTGCTGGACATAGGCCTCCCCCAAGGATTTCCTTGACGACCGGTTCTGCGCTGCCCGCATCCAGCTGCTTCCCGCGACCTTCACCAGGTCATCGGTCTACCGGGTGGGAGGCCCGCCTACGCTAAGTTTTCCGGTGCGCGGTCGCCACTCGAGAACTTTACTGCCCCAACGGCCATCTGTTCTACGAGCTATGTGCCCCGCCCACTGCCACTTAAGTCTAACTAGTATCTCATCTGTGCTTAAGTTTAGCAATTCTGAGAGCTATATCGGTTACTTTGGTTCTCCTACGGATCTCGTCGTTTCTGATTCGATCACGCAGAGAAACTTCGAGCATACCATGCTCCATTCCCCTTTGGGTGACCTTGAGCCTTATAATGAGGCACATAGTAAGCGACAATATAGAATAATAATTCTAATTTCTTGAATATGACTTAGCCGCTCGTAATGAAACTTTGCACATATTACCGTGGCAGACTGGGCTTCTTGGAGGAGCTGGGCTGGCAGTGATGCCGGCCAAACACGCAAAATGGGCGCAGTGGTCGCCTGGTTGCGGAAACCAGCCCGCCCCTAACAAAAACATACCGTGGCAGACCGATGACCTGGTGAAGGTCGCGGGAAGCCGATGGATGCGGGCAGCGCAGGACCGGTCGTCGTGGAAATCCTTGGGGGAGGCCTTTGTTCAGCAGTGGACGATTTGTGGCTGATATGATGATGATGATGACCGTGGCAGATCGTGATCTGCCCAGATATTCCCAGGCAGATCGTGAAATCCCAGGCACTTCATCGCGGGGCTTCGAACAATACTCGGGGCTCCTTTCTACGGTAGCACCAGGCTAACTAAACAATCTCAACTTTTAGCATATTTCGGAGCCCCGCGATGAAATGCTTGAGCTATTCACGATCTGCCTGGGTATTCTGGGCAGATTGCGATCTGCTACATTTTAACGATCTGCCGCCTACACATGTAAGTAAGACACGAAATCTTTAAATTTAGATTCTCGAATCACTTAATTCAAAAAAGTAAAGCGCATTTTCAAATATGGTAGGTACTATGTAAAACTTTTACATTTTTGTGAAAAACTTTCTTTTCTAAAAAAACAATTGAGATTCGTTTTTAGGGTTCCGTACCCAAAGAGTAAAAACGGGACCCTATTACTAAGACTTCGCTGTCCTATATGTGTACCAAGTTTCATACCGCTCCGTCAAGTGGTTGAAGCGTTAAAGAGTAACAAACATATGGATGGACATACGTACAAGCTTTTACATCCTACTAATATTATAAATGTGAAAGTTTGTATGTTTGGATATTTGTTACTCTTTCACGTTTCAACCACTGGAGGGATCGGAATGAAACTTGGCACACATATAGATAAGGTCCTGGAATAGAACATAGGCTACTTTTAACCCCGGGAAAACGTCTTATTTCTAAACAACGCGGGCGTAGCCGCGGGCGGACGACTAGTTTATAATATTAGTAGGATTGGTAAGCTCTTGGCACCATCTCACCTGATGGTAAGTGAATATGAATATGTGACGATGATGTGTTCCCCAAAGCAATCGGGAACTGGCTATCTTTATCTTCAAGCCGGAACATATTAATGTTGTCAACACGACAAGACTTAGACAACCGAGTCTTACTGTTAGACTCCGCCGGGAATTGAACCCGCGACCTCCTCACGTGAAGCTAATGGACTTAACCATTACGCCAGGGAGGCGGTTTAACCTTTTTACTAAGCCTTTGCTGTCTGTCAGCGGTCTATATTTCATGATCCGTAATAGGTAGACAGTTGAAATTTTCACAGTGTGTATTTCTATTTCCGCTATAACAACAAATAATAAAACTTAAAAAGATGTGTTACATACAATGTCTATATTTAAAAGGTATTTTTAATTAGATCTATCGCAAAAACGGTAGAAAACCCATACAAGCGGGAAACATGGTATAAACATAGTATCTACTAATCCTGAAGTAGAACAATCCTACTATCCTTACTAATATTATAAATGTGAAAATGTGTTTGTTTGTTACCTTTTCACGCTTCTACACCTTCACTAATCTTGTCAAAATTTGGCTTGCAGGCAACCTGTGTCACGGGGAAGGACATAGGCTAATTTTTATCCCGGGAAAATAGCATAATCCGATGCAGTTCCTGAGGGACCTAAAAAAAATTCTTTTTTGGTTATTTTTTTTACATCGCAACGGAACAATGGATTGTTGTGATTTTTTCATTCACAATTGGTAAACCCTTGACAACATCACACCTGGTGGTATGTGACAATGTTGCCGAAGATGGAAGCGGGCTTACCAAGATTTCTCAACGCAATGGGAACTGGCTATCTTATCTTCATGCCTGAACACACCAATGATATCAACATTAAAATGGCTCGAGAAGAGGTACCTTTGTGAAATTATTCTATCGAGCCAACTTTATTAAATCATGTTTCCATTCGATATAATCCTTCATAACTATTCTCAATAATACCAATATGTGTTCCTAGATTTTAAATTTACTGTTAACTACTTCAAAAATGAATTCTAAAAACCTGTTTAAGTGGACTTTTAGGTACCACCACTGGGCCTTAAAGACAGTCATAAAAACGATGTCCACGCGGGCGAAGCCGCGGGAAAAGGCTAGTAATATTATAAATGTGAAAGTTTGTATGTATGGATGTTTCTTACTCTTTCTCGCTTCAACCACTGGACGGATCGGGATGAAACTTTGCACACATATAGAAAAGGTCCTAGAATAGGACATAGGCTACTTCTTAGCCCGAGAAAACATCTGATTCCCACAGGAAAATCGAAAACGCGGGAGGACGGCTAACATGTATAATGTCCGTAGTAAATGTGAAAATGTGTTTGTTGTTTGTTACCTTTACACGCTTCAACGACTCGAATAATCTTGATGAAATTTGGCATGCAGGTAGCCTGTATCACTGGGAAGGACATAGTGTACTTTTTATCCCGTGAAAATAGCATAGTCCGATGCAGTTCCTGAGGGAACTGAAAAAAATACCTTTTTTTTTGGTTAATTTAACATTGTAACAACGGAACAATGGATTCTAGTGATTTTTTGCACAGAGATGTTTGAGGGGGTGGGAAGTGTTATAATTTACTAATTAGTATATCGTGATATAGTTTGGATCTGAGGAAAACTTATTTCCACTCTTGCGCACATCAGCGTCCAACGGAGTAACGGCTTCAAGTATTTTTTTGTATTGAATTGGTGAAGGGGATGGGAAGTGACATAGACTGCTAATCAGAATTTCCTGATATAGTTCCTGAGGGATGTGGAGAAAACTGAAGTTCTCGCTCGCGCACCACTCACCCTCAAAAACAGTTATGAAAATGACGACTATACGGGCGAAGCTGCGGACAAAAGCTAGTAAATCATAAAAACTGGCCAAGTATAAGTCGTACTCGTACTAAAGAGTCCAAACTGAATGAAAAAAAAAGTATTTTTTCTGTTGCTTGCGTTGACGTCTTTTGTTTGTAATAAGCTATAGTCATTGTTGTGTGGAAAGGTGTGGTGCTACGGAACCCTCGGAGCGCGAGTCTGACTCGGAAAAACAGTTTTCAATGTTTTTAATTGTATACAAAATATATTTTTAGTAGTGGCAGGTAGCCAACTCACTCGGAAGGCGAGCGTCCATTGCAATCCATGGTCCAGAGAAGAACAAGCCGGCGGTGGGGCGCGCCTTCGCCTCGGGCTCCATGAGCTGGGTCACTTGCTGCTTACACTCGTTGGACAGCTGGTTCACGATGCCGGTGCGGAATCGCCACTTGCGCATCACCTTGCAACCAAACAATAGGGGTGACGACAGCATCAGAAATAAATTATGAACTCTTGATCACTAAATTGTCCTCCTACTTAAACTTCGGAAAACCTTACTCGTTTTGTTTTCCATAAAGACTTCAATTTGTAATTCACCAAAATCACGAAAAAAGTACATTAATGACGCTGCAAAACTATGACGTCACGCATAGATATTTCAAATATTTTTAGAACAAAATGTCGTTTTTTACAGATTTTTATCATCTGTAAAAAACGACTAAATCAGATGACTAGCATTCGTCATCCATATTTTATGAAGCCGTGTCTCCTGTTTCTTTATTCGATACATTCATTACACAAATAAATACTTTGGGCGAGTTCACATACCTACATATAAAATAAAATAGATACTGGAAAATTTAAAAGTTTTCTATATTTTCAGTCTACTAATATAAAAAAAACCTGCCAAGTGCGAGTCGGACTCGCGCCAAGTAGGGTTCCGTAGTCTTTCCAAAAAATAAATGTATATTTTAAAAAAACAAATTGTATTTGCAGTTGGTAAAAAAACATTTTTAAATGGAAAATCTATGAAATTTTTACAAATCCAACTGTACACCTTAAGTTGGTCGACTATTACTACTAAACAAAGAAAGTCTACTTAGCCGTGATAGATTTCCTTTTAAATTGATTATATGTATAGCGGTTTAGCTGGTACGGAGGGGGGGGGGGGGACGGGGGGGGGGGACACTTGACTCTAAGAAAATTGGACTGTAAAGCTTATATTTCACAAAGCGATCCCTAAATGGAAAAATGGTTTTAGTAAACCCTTTATGTTCACTTTATGTTTGGACACTTTTTATCGCGTGATCGTAAATCTCGCTCTTACTTTATGTTTATCTAAATCTCGCTGTTACTTTATGTTTGGACACTTTTGAGCGCGTGATCATGAATCACGCTCTCACTTTGTTTGAACACTTTTGAGCCCGTGATCGTAAATCTCGCTCTTACTTTATGTTTATCTAAATCTCGTTCTTACTTTATGTTTGGACACTTTTGAGCGCGTGATCATGAATCACGCTCTCACTTTGTTTGAACACTTTTGAGCGCGTGATCGTAAATCTCGCTCTTACTTTATGTTTATCTAAATCTCGTTCTTCCTTTATGTTTGGACACTTTTGAGCGCGTGATCATGAATCACGCTCTCACTTTGTTTGAACACTTTTGAGCGCGTGATCGTAAATCTCGTTCTTACTATATGTTTAGATACTTTTGAGCGCGTGATCGTAAATCTCGTTCTTACTATATGTTTAGATACTTTTGAGCGCGTGATCGTAAATCTCGTTCTTACTATATGTTTAGATACTTTTGAGCGCGTGATCGTAAATCTCGTTCTTACTATATGTTTAGATACTTTTGAGCGCGTGATCGTAAATCTCGTTCTTACTATATGTTTAGATACTTTTGAGCGCGTGATCGTAAATCTCGTTCTTACCATATGTTTAGATACTTTTGAGCGCGTGATCGTAAATCTCGTTCTTACTATATGTTTAGATACTTTTGAGCGCGTGATCGTAAATCTCGTTCTTACTTTATGTTTACACTTTTGAGCGCGTGGTCTTAAATCTTGTTCTTACTTTATGTTTACACTTTTGAGCGCGTGGTCTTAAATCTCGTTCTTACTTTATGTTTACACTTTTGAGCGCGTGGTCTTAAATCTCGTTCTTACTTTATGTTTACACTTTTGAGCGCGTGATCGTAAATCTCGTTCTTACTTTATGTTTACACTTTTGAGCGCGTGATCGTAAATCTCGTTCTTACTTTATGTTTACAATCTCGTTCTTACTATATGTTTAGATACTTTTGAGCGCGTGATCGTAAATCTCGTTCTTAGTATATGTTTAGATACTTTTGAGCGCGTGATCGTAAATCTCGTTCTTACTTTATGTATGGACACTTTTGAGCGCGTGATTATAAATCTCGTTCTCACTTTGTTTGGACACTTTTGAGCGCGTGATCGTAAATCTCGTTCTTACTTTATGTTTGGACACTTTTGAGCGCGTGATCGTAAATCTCGTTCTTACTTTATGTTTGGACACTTTTGAGCGCGTAATCGTAAATCTTGTTCTTTTGTAAGTGATATAAAGGCGCACGACCTGGTGAAGGTCGCGGGAAGCCGCTGGATGCGGGCAGCGCAGGACCGGTCCTCGTGGACATTCGTGGGGGAGGCCTTTGTCCAGCAGGAACGTCTTTCGACTGATATGATGATATAAAGGCCTATGAGCAAGTTTGATTCTTATGCCACGTCTCCGCAGTTACTCGTAAAATACTAGGTCTATAATTTATCAGTTATTAGTCATGCGCCCGCGGTCACGCCCGCGTTTTTTTCGGTTTTACCGTGGGAATAAAACGTTTTCTCGGGGTGAAAAGTAGCCTATGTCCTATTCGAGGACGTAACCTATATGTGTGCCAAGTTCATCCCTATCCATCCAGTTGTTGAAGCGTGAAAGAGTAACAAACCCCCATACATACAAACTTACGCGTTTATAATATTAGTTAGGATCTTTCATCCTGTCAGGCACAGCTAGCCATAAGCTGCCAAGCCAACATTGTATGGGAAATCCATTTTGTTGCATATTGAACACAGGTTTTTTTTTTTGGGGAAGTTGAGAATCCCGCGTAGAAGCTACGCTTAAAATGAAAACTAATAATTCAAAACTTTGTGTAAGTTATGCTTGCAACTTAGATCACTCCCTGTAAAGTTGTCGCTACACAAACCATTTAGTGCAACTTTATTTGACGGAGAGTACTGCCAGCAAATGAGAACTTTAAGGGTTACCCATGAGGTTTGAGTGTCCATATAAACGTAGTTCCACTTTAATACAAAATTATATGCCGGATTGCGAATATATTGAGTAGACACATATCGATGTTTGTAATTAGTTTTCATCGTAGTAAATTTAAAATATAAATAACCGGAGGCCTAAATTAGTTTGTGCTGAAAGTTTCAAATTGCTTTTATTGTTTTCAGTTTTATATTAGTACATCGAAAACTAATTAGAAAAAAACGATAAGTGTCTACTCAATATATCTGCAAAGTTTGGATTCAATCCGGCATGTAGTTTTGTATTAAAGCGGAACTAAGTTTGTATGAAAACTCGAGCCTCCTGGGGACCCTTAAGATAGAGTACGTAAGATATCTATGACTGAGAACTGGTCTCCCGTTTAACTGAACCGTCGCCACAGGTGGTAAGGAGTGAGGAGGATAAAACTGCAAAGGTAGACCGCAAACTTTTAACTTTGGGCGATCGTTCGCGGCGATGGTAATGTATACTTGCGTGAAAAAACATTGAATTTTATCCGAAGAGTGTTCCATATAAAAAACGTGATTGCCAAAAACTTCCGTTTATACGTCGATCCGTCCGTCACGCTTTCCCTAGCGGCTAAACCAATGGGTCGATTGACAACGAATTGGGATTAGGAGTTTTATGATAAATAATTTGTCGATATTCCGTGTGGCTTCAAGCTGGGTTGCCATTTAAGGGTAGCTTCCGTACAAAAATAAATAATGGCTGTAACGATTTTGATGAAACTGCAAGTAGTAACTAATAATAGTGTGTTATTTAGTGGCAGTATTGGTTATTCTGTCAAAATTCGTAAAAAGCAGCGTTTGCATGGGGGTCCATACAAAGGATATTTTTATTTCAAATTTTCTCTTTTAAGTCTTATTATTGCTTGTCTCTACTTTACCACTTCATTTTTTTTGTCGTTTTGACATGGTGTTGATTACACGTTTTCGTGACAAAGTAAGTGCAATGCTGCTGTACTATTTATAATTGTCTTGTTCTAATACCAAACTTGTGAAAGAGATAGACAACACCTCTATAAGCAGTCGCGTGCGATATACCTTTGCAGACGTCTCATTATTTTTTTCAGTTTGTGCGTCCGAGTCAGATAAGCAAAACACTCTAATCAATGTATCACCTGTTTCTCATACAATCGCTTCACGGACGTCTCGTTGAAGGGAAGCGCTTTGTTAAGCATCGTGTACATTATTATGCCTATAGACCACATATCGGCTAACTTCGGCAAATACGGAACACCTTTCAGCACCTCCGGGGCGGCGTACGACAGCGAACCGCAGTATGTCTCACTCAACACGTCTCGATCTCGCTGCCTCACGTTCCTCGCAAATCCAAAATCTGTTATTTTCACGTTATAGTTTGCCGTTATCAATATATTTTCACATTTCAGGTCCCTGTGTGCTATGTTGAGTGTGTGGATGTAGTGAATCCCGGAGATGATCTGTCGCATCCACAGCCGCGACTGGCTCTCGGGAACGGCGCCGTTTTGCGTCAGAAAATCGAGCAGATCACCGTTTTCGGCCATACGCAAAAAGATAAAATATTTCGCCCGCCGTTGGAATATGTTCGAGACGTGGACGATGTGTGGGTGGTTGACGCGAATCAAGATGTCCAACTCGCGGGGAAGGAATTTGGTCAAGTAGTCGCGGGGCGCCTGCGCCGTGTCGATCACCTTGCATGCCAGCACCGAATGCCGGGTCTCGTCTGTCATATGAGTCGCTTTGAAAACCTGTAAACGTTATCTTGAATCACTCTAGGAACGAAAAAGAGGTCCACTGTTGGATATAGCCCTCCCCTTAAGAGGATTTTGAAGCTGCGACTTTTCATACAAACGGCGATAACGATTTTCACCTCTTAAATGTTAACCGATTTGGACCAATTTTTAATAGGTTGGCAGTCAGAACAAACGCTAGGCTTATACGTTTTTGTTTTTTCGATAAAGTTTATAAGTTTACTTGTTCACATTTTTTCATACAAAACTATTTTCAGCCATTTTATGTTTATTTTTAATCAGTAATTTAAAAAACGAAACGTATAAGCCTAGCTTTTGTTCTGACTGACAACCTGTTAAAAATTGGTCCAAATCGGTTAAAATTGAAGAGGTAAAAATCGTTATCACCGTTTGTATGAAAAGTCGAATTTTCGCCGTGGGTTTACAGACCTCTCAAGGCGTATAAAGCAAAATGTTTGCCTTCCTAACTGTCGCACGGTTTTTAACTTGCCATCCCGCTTAAAAACAATGGAGTTTTTAAATGAATAAATCGGAAATGAAAATATTAAAACAAAAAATGGTAATAGCATCCCTCGGTTACCCTCAGGCGCTTTACAAACGACGGGGCGGGGCGGGCCGGTCAATTTTGACGCCAACGATAGCACAAAGGGAGTCCTATACTACTAACGCACATGGAGGACAAAAAGACCGCGCCGCCTCCATGTGCGTTGGTAGTATAGGATTCCCTTTGTGCTATCGTTGGCGGCGAAATTGACCGGGCCGCCCCGCCCCGTCGTGCGAAGCGCCTCAAAGGTATTTAATTTTTCAGATTTTATAATTGACTTAAGTGTAATTTAAAAAGTACTTTCGCAATTATTTTCTGTATAGAAAACTACGAGCAAACGTGTTTTCGCCTTAAGGGTCCCCAGGAGGCTCGTTTCAATACAAAAGTAGTTCCGCTTTAACATTAAAACTACATGCCGGATTGAATCCAAATTTTGAAAATATATTTAGTAGATACATATCGATGTTTGTAATCAGTTTTGTACTGAAAGTTTGAAACTGCTATTATTTTTTTCCGTTTTATATTAGTACATCGAATACTGAAAGTTTGAAACTGCTATTTTTTTCCGTTTTATATTAACTAATTACAAACATCGATATTTGTCTACTCAATATATTTTCAGTTTGGATTCAATCCGGCGTGTAGTTTTATATTAAATCGGAACTAAGTTTGTATGGAAACTCGAGCCTCCTGGGGACCCTTAAATCAGCCCTATGTCAGATTTTCATTATTTTTTTTTGAAATTACAAATTAAGCACGATGCACATAAATCGTTTCTAATAAATTGTTCATTTTGCTTTATACCTACTGTTGACCCCCACTTAGAGCATTTTCATTGCAGGCGTGTGCAGGTTTCCTCGCCGCAAGAGTGTCGGATAAACGTACATATGAAATCGAAATTCGTGGTCGTGATACGAGGCAGGACTCGAATCACGACCTCCCGGACAGGAGATAGCGGCCCTTGCCATTACGCCACCGATGCTTTTTCCGTTCCGTGGTCGCCATATACGAAAATTTCTTCCTACGCGGCTATCAAACCTGCATTATATTTTTCAAAGGTCCGTGAACTTTATACCTTAGCGTACGAGCCTTCACCAATAATTTTCTCCAAAATGAACCCTTTCTCTTGCAATACTGATATATCTGATTGTGTAGCTACTGCATTAAATTTTTCAGTCATTGGGCCTAATTACCAAACCGGAGTAATTAAGTTTTCATTTTTACTTTTGTTGGTAACATAGTGGTTACCAGTTTTTTTGTTATTTAGTGAATTGAGTTAACAGTAAGGACATCATTATTTTTGAATTTTTGTAAAGTAAAATTGTTCAGGAGCAATGTTATCGATGTGTCATGTCGTCTAACGTGCGCACAAACGTCAAAAATGACAACTGCCATCAAATTACAGCGTGTAGAGTCTAGTGTCACAAAGATAATGCGAAACGAAACTCCTTCGTAGTCCAAATTAGTATGGATATCCTAAGTCTATTGTCCAAAAATACACATTGATTCGGACTTTTAACCGCCTCTGTGACGCAGGGTAAAACCAGGATAGTTGCCCCGATTGTAATTACTCTAGTTTCGCGGATGAATAACATGCTATTTTATTAATATATTGAGGGATTCTCCAATTACCACTAAGTTGACCGTGTCTCATGTCTCTGTGCGATTGCATGAGAAGTCAAAATGCGATTAAAGTTTTTGCGAGGTGTATGTCCTGTTTCTCGGCGGGGATCTATCCTAAACGTAATTTACATGGATTAGGCAACTATCCCCTATTTGGGATAGATGTTCCAAAATATGAAGGTCCGCAAAAATCGCTAATACTCTAAAAATATCAATTTTTTTTTTACTTTTCATAAATTTGTAGACAAAAAACCAAAGTACCGGCCAGTTGTACAAATAAAGTATTTTTCTTTTTGTACCAAGAGATATAGAGTGATTTCAAAAAGTGGGGCAACTATCCGGCTTTTACCCTAATAGTAACGACAGGAGGACGCGGGTTTGCCCCGGCGGAGTTTAACTTTGTATGGCTTGGTTTGGGCGGTGGAAGGGCATTCTCTAAGCCCGCCTGGCTTGCTACAACCATCTTATCTAAGTCTTGCCACCAAGCACCAATGTTAACAGCATTGATGTGTTCCGGCTTATAGTTAAGCTAGCCAGTGACATTGTTGTCACTAGTGAAATTGTAAACAATACCTTACAGTTCACAATCTCGCGAAATAAATCCCGTTAGATAATAATCTAACAGAATTTACAATCTTACGGTGACATACTATTAGTACTATCATAAAGTATGGACACTCCCCGCCGCTCTCTACATTCCGACCTCACCCCCTCGTCACCCATGTTGATACAGATTGGTTTAAGTTTGGTTCTCGAACGTATGGAATTTCGCCGTCATTTCATTTGTATCGTCATTTGTTTAAGAAATGTCATTTCTCGTCAGTTGTATGAAGTGTCCGGGGTGTGCCTAAAGCGTGTCGTTACTGAGAAATTTTAAGTTAATGTTTGTCTAAACGCTCCTTTTCCTCTTATATGTCAGTAAAGTGACGCAAAATGTCCTAAATGTTTATTTTTTATCGTTGGGTATGTTGCTATGTCAAAGAGGTTCGTATTACCCCTTTTAAGAGTTCCGTAGCCAAACTAGGAACTCTTTTAGTTTTGCCTGTCTGTCTGTCTGTCTGCCCTTTAGTATGTCACAGCAGCCGTATTAAAAAATTGTGAGCCTTCGCGGGACGCCTGGCAGATGTGAAACATCGAATTATAATTATTTCATATCTTACTTTATACGGTAGTACGAGCACGAAAGCAACTTCGACCACGTGCGGCAACAGATGAGTCATAGCGTGGCGAAGCGTCGCCACGGCATGCGTCGCCACGCCAATAATCGGTTTTACGTGCGGCTACAGATGAGTCATAGCGTGGCGAAGCGTCGCCACGGCATGCGTCGCCACGCCAACAATCGGTTTTACGTGCGGCTACAGATGTTTCACATTAAAAATACTTTGATACCCTAAGCTCTCTTACCCAAAAATTGTATTCAAACAGCAAATGTTGTAAACGAGCACCAAATCTTAGCGAACAAATTATTGCACTATTTCTGCCTAAATAAATCACACAACGAAAAAGCAAAAATAAGTTTTTTCTAAAAACTGTAAATGAGCGAGCGCGGCGAGCGATATTAGGTTCGGTCAGGTTTCATTGATTATACAGACAAGAAGAAACGCTAGGCGCCTGTCGCTACGCGCTAAAAATTCACATGTGATTAAAATTTTGGTGGTCAATAATTGCACAAATAAGGACGATTACTTATTTAATTATAGAAAACTAAAATAAAAAAGTGTTTCCTGGTGGTTTCCTGGCTACAAATTTGTCATAGAGCACACATTCTACAGATCCTCGGGAACTCAGTAGACTGCTCAAAACAAAGAACATGACTTTTTCTGCAAAATGAATGGAAAATTTGTCATTTTACCGTAGGCTCTCTTCTGAGTATAATCTGATGAATGAGTTCCCGTGGTTTTGCAGAATATTGTGCTCCACGACAAATTTGTAGCCAGGAATGGAAGCTATGGATACCACTTTTTGTTTTATTTTAGTTTTTTAATAATTGTGCTTATTCGGAGCCGCCTTTTGTATAAAAATGTATTGAGAAAAATTAGAAGATGAAGTTTTTTTTAACGCTGAGTGTAGTTACAACGAAAAATGAGCCTATTATAATCATCTTATATTAACAATAACCAACTTCCATGGAAAAGAATGAAAAAATATGTATTAATTGACAATGATAAAAGTAATTCTCTGCCTGATCATTTTAATGATGCTAATGTAATAAAAAAACATTTTTTGACCTATCTGGTGCAAAAACCGTGCCTAAAACAGAACTCACCTATTTTGAATTTCATCGTTTTGGTAAAAAGTTTTAACCCTGAGTACTGTAATAGAAAGCGATATAGTAAAATTTATGCTATAAGTGTAGACGGTATCAGCAAGGATATGACTTTGCTAACACTTCCAAAAACTTTAAAGGTTATATATTATTATTAATTTTGTCTGGGGAAGCTCCTTCCGTTTGGAAAACAGCTGTGGTTACGCCAATGCCTAAAGTTGATATTATGCATGCATTTTATTGTTTATTAAGTAATAAGTAAAAACTACATAAATTACAAATGTTTCACAATATGTATAGGTCGACTTTACTAACCTAAAGTTGCAGTGCCCTAACCGGGTGTCATATACATACTTTATGTAACTAAGTACACTTATGATCTTCTGTTCCCCTTTATACGACAGTAATAAATTATTGAGTACAGATATTTCGGTAACTTTAAAAGAATTAAAATTTTGCCTTTTTTTTAAATCTTCTAGAAAAAGCAATGTGCACACAATTATCTGATTTATAGAAAACAACAACATACAGTTAGGTTTTCGTAAAGGCATGGGCACGGTCACTGCATTGCTTGATGTTGTGGACAACATACTTGCTGAGCAGGACTACCCACTAAACTCCCCCTAAGGCTTTGGCAGCTTGGCTACCTTAAAAACCCATCGGAGCGACCCATACCCTTAGGGAAGGCTGTGGGTACGTAAGTAGAGAGGAGTTGAACCAAACGCACCGTGTATAGTCGGCGCGCCCAATGCAGGGGCCCCTCCCATGGGAATGTGCCATGCGGGGATGGCACAAGAACTGAGAGGTAAAAGAGAGACCGTAGTGACTGCAATAGGCTGCCTTGAAAAAGGCGGCCCGAAACTAGTAAGTGCCGCAGACCGACGTATAGCTCCCCGACGAAGGATCCGCGACTTGGCCGAGTTACGACGCCTGTAGAGTATACTCTTACGTCGCGACCAATACCCACGAAGATCCAACGCCGAGGTACACCACACGAAGCACACGACACGACGGTATCGATCGTCCGAGGCTGGCCGGGCCGCGACGCGTATGGCTTCGTTGGCTTCCCGACGATGGAGGCGTGCACGTTGACCGAGTTACGCTCGCTTCATGTCGACTAACTCCCCGGGGTAGTCGGAGGGGGTTGTTCGAGTTCCATGGCTGCGACCCTGCGTGCTCCTCCATCGCCGCGATACACCTCCGAAGCACACGACGACCCGCGATGACGATGTATTGGTCGTAAAGACTGGCTTGAAAAAGGTGGCCCCGAAACTAGTATGGACTCGGCGCACACGTCCACCGCGGGCGGCGAACACGACGCGAGTGCTTGAAGTTTTGACTTTATATTATGTACGATTGTAAGCTCTGTAGAGCCTCTCAACAAGTAGGTCTTAGAATGAACATGGACAAGACGAAAATTATGTCAAACGTACGTGTCATACCTCCTCCTCTGAAGGTTGGAAGCTCTACACTCGAAGTTGTTGCCGAATATGTGTACCTGGGACAAACAGTCCAGTTAGGTAGGTCCAACTTCGAGAAAGAGATCGATCGTCGAATACAACTCGGCTGGGCAGCGTTCGGGAAGCTTCGCAATATCTTCACGTCCCAGATACCGCAGTGTCTTAAGAGCAAGGTCTTCGACCAGTGTGTGTTGCCAGTGATGACATACGGAACTGAGACATGGTCGCTTACTGTGGGCCTCATAAGAAGGCTCAAGGTCATCCAAAGGGCACTTGAGCGTGCTATGCTCGGAGTTTCTCTGCGTGATTGAATCAGAAACGAGGAGATCCGTAGAAGAACCAAAGTAACCGACATAGCTCTCAGAATTGCTAAACTTAAGTGGTAGTGGGCGGGGCACATAGCTCGAACAGATGACTTTGGGGCAGTAAAGTTCTCGAGTGGCAACCGCACACCGGAAAACGTAGCGTAGGAAGATCTCCCACTCCGTGAACCGATGACCTGGTGAAGGTCGCGGGAAGCCGCTGGATGTGGGTAGAGCAGAACCGGTCGTTGTGGAAATCCAGCAGTGGACGTCCTTCGGCTGATATGATGACGAGTGTAATAATATGTGTGTGATTGCAGTGTAAAAGCGTCGGTGGCTCAAAAAGCGTCGGTGGCTCAACCGGTAACGACTCGGTCCATCTAACCAGAGGTACCGGGTTCAAATCTGGACGGCCAATGTACCAATAAGTTTTTCAAAAACTTACGTACATACTTACCGATTGCTTTAACGGTGAAGGAAAACATCGCGAGGAAACCTGCACACGCCTGCGAAGAAACTCGAAGGTTGTGTGTGAAGTCGACCAACCCGCACTGGGCCCGCGTGGTCGACTAAGGCCTAATCGCCCTGATTCAGGGTAGGCTCGAGCCCCTCGGTGGGGACGAATATGAGCTGTAATGATGATTGCAGTGACAAATATACGTGTTATCTATCTATCTAAACCTTCTTCTTGAACCTGCCTAAACAAAACACGATTTAATGGTTTCCGTTCGATACATTTTATTTTGTAAAACGATGTAGTTTTGAGAGATTATTAGATTTTTGATGTGTAACATCTTTGCTCTCGCTTTCCTGCAATTTGTGGGAGTGATTTCGTGAAATGAGACGGAAATGTGTCCCATGTGTAACAGGAAGTCGCGTTTTTTCAGGCTTTAAAAGCGCGGAAAAGGCAAAGGTATCTATGACCATACAGCCTAGTCTGCCGTATCTTTGCCGTCCTTTTATAAAGTATTTTGTCACATGTTACACATCATATGCGAGTACTGTAGGTCTCGCTCGAATTTTTCTCTTACATCACAAGTTAGGCGCATTAAATAAATTACCGACAGTAAGAGAGTGAAGGTATTGATAAAACGGCTAAGACGAAATTTTCCTGGAATGTTTATTAGCTTAGGCTCGCAACAAACGAAAATGTGCATTTACTACCTCGTTCCCCCAGCTCCATTCCACCTTCGGTCAACGAGACGTAGGGGGAGGTTCCACCCCTTTGTTGTTGATATTCAGCCTATAAGCTGGAAGCGTTACGCTTCCTCATTTATTATGCGGACAGCGATAGAGTGGAACTCCTTGCCTGCGTCTGTGTTTGCCGACTCCTACAATTTGGGGATCTTCAAGGCGAGAGTGAAAAGCATCGGAGGGTTTGGCATCGGACGAAGTAGTTCAACCTTCTCCGAAGATCTTATTCATTAATAGCGATATCGACGTGATCGTTTTATAGCGTTCCGTAGTCGGTAGAATCCGTTGAACTTTTAAGGGAAATGGGTTTTGGGAACCCCGTAGAATCCAAAGGAAATCTGCGGGATCTAATTGAATTCGATGAGATCTCGGTATTTGATGGGAACCCTGTAAAATTTAGTAAAATCTAATGGAAATCTGTGAATTCCAGTAGAATTTGATGATATCCCTATAGAATGTGGTGGATTTCAAAGAAATCCTGTAGTATCAAATTGAATTCAATGAGATCTCGGTAGTTTTAGGAAAAAATTAATAGAAACCCTGTAGAATCTAGTGGAATCCAATAGGAAATCCAGTGAAATTCGAAGATATTCCGATATAGTCTGGTGAAATATGACAGGAACCCTGTACAGTTCGGTTAAATCCAATAAAAACCAGTGGTATCCAGTTGAATTCGATAAGATCTCAGCATCATTTAGTGAAATTTGATAAAAAAACCCAACCTGTATAATCCAGAGGAACCTAACGGTAATCTTTAAGACCCAGTGAAATTTGATGATATTCCGGTACATTCTGGTGAAATTTTTTGTTTGTTTGTAAACTCTTTATTGTACAACAAAATAAACAATTATTGAAGTGAAAACTTCTTTAGCGGTTTTGTGCACTTTTTTTGTAATGGGTAAAAAAAATTTAAACTCGCGTCAGGACACGTGACCTGATCGAAAATTCGTAAGACGGATGGAGTAGTGAAAACTTCTTTAGCGGCGTTGTGCACTTGTTTTGTAATGTTGATACATAATAGCAGTAGCACAAAGGCGGACTTATCCCAAACAGGGATCTCTTCCAGCGAACCCTTAATTACTGAAATTTTATGGAAACCTTATAGAATCCAGTGGATTCTATTGTAAACTTTCAGTATCCAGTTGAATTTGATGAGATCTTTGTAGTTTTCGGTGGAATTTGAAAGAGACTATGTAGAATCCAGTAGAAATGATTGGTTTCTACAGAGATTTTGATGATATCCCGGTACAATCTGATGAAATTTCATGGAAATCCTGTAGAATCCAGTAAAATCTAATGGGAACCTTCGGTGTTCAGTTAAGATAAGATAAGATAATCTTTATTGACAAACCATCTAATGGTACACTCTGCTATTACTTATAGTGATAAAAGGAGGAACAAAAACATTTTATGTGTAGTTGGAGTTGGTAATAGGAAATATAATTTAGTGTACTGATCTCCAAAGTAGGGGGCAGGGGGACCCTGTATCTTGGAGATCAGATTATTTCTTTAATACATCTGTTTGTGACTATGGGTGAATGGGTGGTAGCGACTGTGTGTACGTACGTACGTGCGTGTGTTGTGTATGGGCACAGTATATATAGTATGGGTGTGTGGGTGTATGTATGTGTGTGTGTGTGGTGTACTGCATTAGTCTATCGAATGTTACATATCAAACTACTGCACAACTATAAGTAAATCCTCGGAATAGTCGTATGATACACCTGTCAACCAGGTAGCAATAACTTTTATCATCTGATTAGCCGAAAGTTCGTAACTAACGCTTGCGTAGAGAAAAGCTGACAAAAATCTGAACTGTCTTTGGGCGAATGTTGTATGTACAGAAACGGAAGTAATCTGAAGTCGCCTCTTTGGTATAAGTGTTTCTGATGAAAGAGACAACCTTCGCGATGCTTTGTGGTAGTAGAGAACACATGATTTTATAAATATGTGCCTTACTGACAGCAGACTCGATTTTTTATACAGGATATCGGTTGGATGCCTATATGGTTTATGTAGCATCACCTTTATGACTGATCTTTGAGCTCTTTCCAATTCCAGCAAGTGAGTTCTAGCCGCTCCGCCCCAAGCCTTGATGCAGTATGATACAAGAGAGAGGCACAAAGATTTGAAGACTTGAGTAATTAGTGCGGAGTTAGCGACATCGCGAAGATTTCGGAACACAGGCAGCAGTCTCCTAATCTTGCCGGAGAGAGAGGTTATGTGGGGGGACCAGGTAAGATGTTCATACATGATGACTCCCAGGTACCTGATGGAGGCAGTCCTGACAAGCTTGTTACAAGAACATTTGTTAATGTTAGGGGTGGGCAATCGGTTACAGGGGTATGTATGGACAGTAATGTTAAAGTCAGAGGGAGGAGAAGACCAGGATGATATTGAGAAAGGTATATATTTAGTTTTGCTAGTATTGATAGTTAGGAGATTATCTTCAAGCCATTTCGTGATTAGGGATAAACCCTGTTCTGCACGCTGCTGGGCTTGCTCCCAGGTAACCCCGCGAAAAAGAAGTACTGTATCATCGGCAAATGTAATATGACCCTCCGGCAATTTCAAATTACCTAAACTGTTAATATATGCTAAAAATAAGGTGGGACCGATTGTACTGCCCTGGGGAATGCCATATTTAAGGATACTAGCATTACTACAGTAGTCACCCACTCTGACGATCTGAGAACGTTCATCGAGGTAGTCTTGGAACCATAGGAGTGACACTCCTCTTATGCCTAGATTTTCTAACTTACTCAACAGGAACGGTGTCGAAAGCTTTTTGGAGATCCAAAAAGACACCTGCACAATGCTCTCCAGAGTCAAGGAAGGAGGTCACTAGCTCTGAAAAAATAAAACTGCATCCTCGGTGGACCTCCCTGAGCGGAAGCCGAATTGGTTTGCACATAGCAATTCTTTACTTTCGAGGTAATTTATAAGCCTAGAATTTACTATTTACTAGTTGAATTTGATAAGATCTTGGTAGTTTTCGATGAAATTAAATGGTAACTATGTAAAATTCATTAGAAATCACTGGATTCTAAGATAATTTGATGATATCCCAGTACAATCGGGTGAATTTTCATGGAAACCCTGTAGAATCCAGTGGATTCTAATGGAAACTGACAGTGTCAAATTGAGTTTGAAAGTTCTTGGTAGTTTTCGGTAAAATTTGATGAAAATTATGTAGAATCCAGTACAATCCATTGGAAATCACTGGATTCTACAGGTTCCCAGTAGATTCCACTAGATTCTACAGGTTTTTCATAACATTTAACAAAAATCTTCAGAGATCTCTTTAAATTCAATTGGATACACCAGATTCTAAAGGGTTACCCTGAAAATATCAACTGATTCTACCGAGATACCATTCAATCGCACAGGTTTCCATTTGATTCTATTTAAATTGACCAGATTTTACTGAGATCTCATCGAATACCATAGGAAACCATAAGAATTCCCCATATAATTCCATCGGACCCCACGCGATTCCACCAAGTCCCGTGGTCTTACTGGGTTCCACATGGTCCTTACCTACATTCTACCGTGTTCAACATGTTTTTACTTAAATCACATGAAGTTCCGCTATCTCTGGAATCCTCCCTCCCTGATGAGAAGCAGGTTTCAAAAATTTGGAGAATTTCCTTAACTCACTGGCACTCATCCTCCAAACCTACCATACATCGTTTTTACCCTCCATAGCTTCTTCTAGGTCCTAGGAGAACAATTATAATCAATGATTTTGTATAGGCTGCTCCCTGTTGCCTGTTTTGAAGATCTGGAGCTTTCTTAATACTCGTTAGCACATAAAATATAACTAAAAACTTTGTACTTTACACTATAATACTAACGTTGAAAAATCTGCGTCGAACATTTATGCGCATGGTCACCAGAGCTATGGAGATAAACAGAGCGGCCGAGCCGCTCGATATACTTCAATCTATTGAAACACGTTGAAAGTCGCGAGGGCTGCTTCGCGTCCGCGGACTTGAGCGGCTGCGCCGCTGGTCATATACTTCGATGCATAAAATCTCATGTTAAGTCGCGACAGGGCGGCCGGACCGCCGTTTTGAGCGGACGCATATAAGTGGCCTAAAGGTAATTCCTAAGAATAAATATCAGGTTGTTCGCCAGTGCCACGCTGGGAGCCTGCTCTTAAGTATATAGGTTGAAGGGACCTAAATCTAGATACTCAATACATACAACAGTCATAGACTGTAACCGATCCGGTTGAGTTGTAGTTACCTATTTTTTTTATTTTTTATTTAATTAATTTATTCATAGGTAATATTTTTTTTTGTAAATATGACAGCTTTATACATTAGCACCTTATACCGGAAGTAACATAATCGGTGTGGGAGCTGTTAACGGGGCTTCTACCCACCATACTGAACCAATTTTCCTAAGAGATTCAGTCAATACACCAAAAAATTCAAATTCAAGTCCAATTTTGTGCACTTTTGTATGGGTTCCTTGGGCAGTTGTTTAGCACGCTGAGTAGAAAGCCCCCAATTAACGGATCCTACACCAATTTGTTGCATCCAGTATACCAGAACCACCAAGAAAAAAATTCGCTCCAACGCTGCCGTAGGCGTGTGAGTTGGAACTCACTAAGACGTTGAAGTCGCGGGTCCTTCGCTAATCGTGTATGCCTTCGCCACAACGGCTACTTTTTCGTCGGCCGTGAGGTCGCTGTGGGGCGTTTTGGCGCTCATAAGCATGATCTTCTCCTCTTTAGCTTTTTTATACGCTAGGGTTTCTTGCGGCGTCCACTCTGCAACATGAAATTGACCACGCTGAACACAACCAGTTTCAATCGCAACAACTAAGCACAATTCTATATTTTTTTTTGTTGATTGGCTAAAAAAGTTCTCAGAGTTTCCCTACGCGATCGAATCATGAGATCCATAGAAGAACGAAGGTAACAGACACAGCTCACATAATCACTAAACTAATCGCATAGGGCGAGGCTCATGGCTCGTAGAACAAATGGTCGTTGGGGCAAGCTCTCTCGTAAATCTACCAGATACGCTACGCTACCAGGTTTATGATATTGCGTCCCCACTTACCGACCCTTTGGGTTAAAAGTGAGAAACGGTATACCGACCCTTTGGGTAAAAAGTGAGGGATGGTAGGTCTCACCGCCAAGACTCTTGTCCTTGTAGATAGATAGATAGATAAATAGATAGATAAATCATTTATTCATTGACAGTTTAAACATTTGACACAAAGAACAAGATTAAAATAAAAGACGTAATAAAGCAAAATTTAAAAACTAAGTTAAACACAAACAGGACGAACGATAAGTACTGCCAATGAAACGGCGCTGACTCAGCATAATGTTGTGGATTGTGTCCACAACGCTGATATTCTGTCAGTACCGGTGGTTGCGTCGTGCGTGCGCACCTCGAACGACTATTTCAACACACCTTGAATCCTATACGAGTTACCTATATGTCTAAAACTAAGGGAATAGGCAGTTACATACAGTTTGTCTTTATACCTACATGTGCATTATACATTTTAAATACCCATACTTAAAGCCTAATGAAATTATCATCTTCTTTCATTTAAACTCTGCAAGGCGAGTGCCTCGTGGAAGAGAACCACTACCTACTCTCCAGGTAGGTCCCAGAGTTGTAAGCACGCTCACCTCCCGTGGCTTTCGCTGCTGGCGGTTCGATCCCCGCTCGGGACGCCAGAGAAGCTGGCTCCCACATCTCAAGTGTGGTACAGGAGCTGCTGGCCCGCTCAGTTTCCTGCGCTTATCGCACCTGTCCAGACTTTCTCCTACGCGACTGAACCGGCCGGAGTAGTATTAGCTTAGCTCTACTTGCTATCCAGGCAAGTGCTGGAGATGCTTCCCCGGCCCCGCCAGTAACAACAAGCAGTTCCGCTTAATGGACAACTCACGTGCCCCGCGTTATTTTCGCCCAGAGCCCACGTGGCCGGCTTCGACAACACTAGTTGCGCGCGAGGGAGGACGCCTGGACGCCACGTGCTTGCCAGGCAGCATCATCACCATCATCATATCAGCCGAAAAACCTACAGGCCTGTAGGCCTGCCTACACTATGTTTTCCGGTGCGCGGTCGCTACTCGAGAACTTTACTACCCACTGCCACTTCAGTTTAGCGATTCTGTGAGCTATGTCGGTTACTTTGGTTCTCCTGCGGATCTCCTCGTTTCTGATTCGATCACGCAGAGAAACTTTGAGCATAGCACGCTCCATTGTCCTTTGTGTGACCTTGAGCCTTCTCATGAGGCCCATAGTAAGCGACCATGTCTCAGTTCCGTAAGCCATCACTGGCAACACACACTGGTCAAAGACCTTAGTCTTGAGACAATGCGGTATTTGGGACGTAAATATATTGCGGAGCTTCCCGAACGCTGCCCAGCCGAGTTAGATTCGTCGATTGATCTCTTTCTTGAAGTTGGACCTACCTAGCTAGACTTTTTGTCCCAGGTATACATATTCGTCAATCAAAAAAGTAATCTCACCCAATAATCTGGAGTCCATAGCGATCCATTCACTGTTGACCACCTGATCTATCCTTATCCGCGACTGCCAGTTTGGCTCTAGCATGTGCGTCACGAGCCGTTTGCAGTTCTCAGACAGATTGTCCGCGTAACGAGCCCTGAACTTCCAGCTCCTGGCCATCTGGGCTTGGTAAAGCTGCTTGATCCGTTTGTCCTCGAAAGGCATCGCCCTGTTCAGCATCACAAAAAGCACCACTCCCAGAGACCATATGTCCGTTGGTTTTGGTGAGTACGGCGAGCCCTGCAGAATCTCCGGAGCGGTGTACGAAAGCGATCCACAAAAAGTGCTACTATGAATCGGCTTCAACTCCTTATCGATGCACATGCACGCGAAACCAAAGTCCGCTATCTTGACATTGTGATTGGCTGTCAGAAGCACGTTCTCGCATTTGATGTCACGGTGCGCGATCTCCAATTCGTGCATATATTGCAGCGCCAAAGCTAGCTGCCTCGTCCATATTCTGGACTGGTCTTCTTGAACTGCCCCCTTTTGTAACACGTGGTCTAAAAGGTCTCCGTGCTCCATAAACCTCATGAATATGAAGTATTTATCTTTCCTCTGGAAGATACTATGGGTGTGCACTAAATGTGGATGGTTCAATTTGATCAACATGTCTATTTCTCTCGGAAGAAACTTCTTCACAAAGTCCTTGGGCGCTGTGCTCGTGTCTATAACCTTGCAAGCTAACACAGACTGCTTGTCCGGTTTCGAAGGGTTCTTGTACTCGGTAAGATATACCTGTTGTGTGAAGGAAGACTAGTAAATGTACATACTAATCTGACTGCTTTGGCATGTGCCGATGATGACCATCATAACATCAGCCAAAAGATGTCACTGCTGGACATAGGCCCTGTCGTTTCGTTTTCCCGTGATCACAATATTCACAATGTGCAGTATGGTGGGCCAGTACGCGGAAAGGATACCGTTTTTCATCCCTTAGTTGCCTCTTACTAACCCTCGGGAAGAGAGGAGATTGTGCTATCCTAGGGCCGCACCACAGGTCACCAGCTTCATAATTCGCAAAACAGACTTATCGTTTTGATAAAGGCAACCAGTTCACATATTAATGCATTATTCAGTAAAAATAATGCGTCTTTGGTCAACCGATAACGACTTGATCCTCCTAACCAGAGGTCCCGGGTTTAAATCCCGATGGCCAATGTACCAATGAGTTTTTCGAAACTTACGTACATATACTTACCGATTGTCTTAACGGTGAAGGAAAACATACTCTACTCGCGACTACGGCTATCGAAGCATAGTCGAAACGTTGAGGTAAAAACAACATCAATTATATAAAATCACGTCAAGCCCCGTTTCCATTTTGTCGGTATGAATAATCGTGAAAGTTTAGTGTTATAAGGAAAACATCGTGAGGAAACCTGCACATCGTCCATAGGTCTATAGGTGTTAATCTAAATGTCCTCCACGTGACCGCGGGTAATGCTAAGTGCGAAACCAGGCAACTGCCGTCTATCGGTTAATTGTGCCACACGATTAAAGAAGAAAAGTAAAAATAATATCCAAAGCGACCAATACCTTTGCGTACGACCCTTCATTAAGCTTTTTCAAAATTTTATATCCACGAGCGATAAGAGTTGATTGTTCAGAGGCAGAAAGAATTAATTCTTCTTCGGGATTACCCTGTTAACAATTAAAAGTTAAATAAAACCCAGAAACAAAACAGTGCTTTTCAATTATCTATCTACCATAACAAATATGGAACATCGAGCTAGCATAATCGGTGGATGAAGTAAAGTCTGGGTTCGGCTTGATCACGTGAAAAAAATACAGAATATCGTGTCGTGAAGAAAGTATATTTAGGACGAGACAGTTGGCGTGGAAACACCAAGTTTGAGAAGGAACTGGGCGAGATCCACACAGCAGATTGGCAAGACTGCGCAGAGCCAGAAAAAGTGGCCTCTCTTAGTGACGGAGGCCAAGAATGATTGTGTGCCGCTGTGTTAGCGAAGTAGTTAATAGTTGATGTAATAGTTATTGCTATACTCACTCTAGATCTACTAGTCTCCATCGACTTAACTGATACTTGTAAATTTATTTTTTAGTTGCTGTTATTGTAGCAAGAGATTTTAACATTTCACTGGCCTGCAATCAGAAAAGGAAAAGCTTTAGAATAACAGTTGTATAGCCAAAAAATCAAATTTCTTAGTTCTAATATTAAAAGCAAAATGCTGGTTACTCTATATACGGAGTCACTGCGTGGTCCTTCCAGTATGTCACCTCTCTTGGTTGGATTCTTATGGGCGTCAGATACTCTTCGACGTTCTTCCTTAGCTCTTTTAAGCGCTGCTGCTTCCACGGCGTTTAGAGCTTGAAAAACGTAATACTGACTTGTTTATATTGAAGTAGACCTTCATCCTAAGAAAGGGTCAAGCAAAAGGAAAATAATACTCACTAGTTAATCTACTATCCATAGCAATCCAATCCGAATCTAAAATTTGCGTAGCATTGTATCTCAAGCCAGGATCCGGTTCCAACAAGTGTTTGACGACGGTCTTGCACTCTAACGAAAGAACACCGGCAACTCGTGATCGGAAACGGTACTTCTTGCTCATCTGCTGCTCGTAAAGCTTGCGCATGCGCGAGTCGTCGAAAGGCATCGACTTGTTTAGCATAACAAAGAGGACGACCCCCAAAGACCAGAGGTCCGTCTGTTTCGGTAGATAAGGCTTCCCGCGGAGAATCTCCGGGGCCGCGTAAGACATAGACCCACAGTAAGTCTCACTCAGAATCGGCTGGTCTTGCTCGTCCACGCAGAACCTCGAGAACCCAAAGTCGGATAGCTTCACGTTGTAGTTGGCTGTCAGTAGCACGTTCTCGCATTTGATGTCACGATGCGTGATTTCCAGCTCGTGGAGGTATTGTAAGCCTAGGGCTAATTGGCGCGTCCAAACTCTGGACTGATTTTCCGACACGCAACCGTTCTTCAGAATATAACCGAGGAGGTCACCATTCTCGGAAAATCGCATAAAAATGTAGTATTTAGTCTTCCTCTGAAATATGCTGTGTATATGGATCAGATGTGGGTGGTTCAAGCGAATCAGAACGTCGATTTCACGTGGCAAAAACTTCACTACGAAGTCTTTCGGAGCTTTAGCAGTTTCAATGATCTTGCATGCTAGACTGACCTTAGTGTCGTCTTTGTTTATGTATTCTGTAAGGTAAACCTATCAAAAAAATATTAGAGTGACGATCCATCATTACAAAGTTATCATTTTATCAGCCGAAATACGTCCACTGCAGAACCAAGGCCTTCCCCAAGGATTTCCAGAACGCACGGTCCTGCGCTGCCCGCATCCAGCGGCTTCCCGCGATCTTTACCAGGTCATCGGTCCACCGAGTGGGATTTAACGTCTTCCGGTACGCGGTCGCAACTCGAATGAGGTAATGCCCCAATGGCCGTCCGTTCTACTTATCATTAATAGATGCGAAAGTCTAGTGTTTGTTTATAAAACTTTCATGCCTCAAGTATTGAGCCAATCTCCGTAAAAAATTGGCACATATATAGTCTATGTTATGGATATAAATGTATGACTTATTCTTCGAATTGCACACGACTGTAGCCGTGACAATTGTCACCGTTAACACCAATTTATCGCCCGTTTATAATCTCTAGGTAGCGTAGAAAGTTAGGTACGGATTACCTGCCTACCCCTACCACTTTTGATCCTGTTAACTTAAGGTTCTACTAGGTAGGTTTCATATAAACACGTACTGGTCATACCTTGGCGTAAGCGCCTTCACCGAGAAATTTTATTAGCTTGTACCCTTTTGTGTTCAATGTATTTTCTTCAGATGGTGTAGTCCTCAAGTCGGTCATGATACCAAGGACGTGAGGTCAAGTACCGAGCACTCATCCCTCACAGAACCCCCCACGTGCTTCGGCCAATTGCTCATGCTCGGAAAGGAAGTAGGCATTTTGTATTTTTTTGTGTTATAAATGAAAAGTTATACTGAAAATTTAACTAAATATCTGCATTTTGTGGTTTGTATTTACACCGGGATTGCTTTGAAATGAGTTGTATGTCACGACGACATGACTGATGTATTCTTCTTAATAGATGGGTTAGCAAGAAGAATTCATAGATATCTTTATGACCATAACTAAATGAAGCACCATAAACACCAATTTATCGCCCGCTTTGAATCTCTAGGTAGCGTAGAAAGTATGAAATATAAATTCGAAATCACATTGGTACGTGGCAGGGTTCGAACCACGACCTCCCGGACAGGAGGCGGCGGCCCTAGCCGTTACGCCACCGACGCTCTCTCCCTTCCTCCATACTAAAATGCACAAAATTGGTCGATCAGCTGATCGGTTTGTATGAAGAGTAAAAAAAATTGTTTGCAATTTCAGCAAAGTCGTAGAACAAAAGTTGTTTAGTGTGATGAGTAGAAGCCCCAGGTAACGGGACCAATTTTGTGACACCTGCATATATATTATTATTGATCTTGCTAATGCCAAATCATAATGAGTTCTTTTAGATCACACGGTTTTCTTAACATGTTGAATTTTCGTTGACGTTTTGGATTCCCAAAATTGGTTTCTATGTCTGCTCGCTAACTACTGAGATACAGGTTATTTCGAGCCTAGTTTAGTAGCCAAAGTTCTAATAAGTAGATGTATGATGTACAACTAGACTTAAGACTCTGTTTTCCTAATTGTTTTTTTCCTAATAGAGAGAAAATTAATAGTCATACCCCCTGTAACATCCAATCGACGACAGTAAAAAACATTTTTTTGAACCCGCCCTATCTTCTGTCGAGAGACTGCAAAGGGATCGGACTGCTAGTCATTTGAGTTACTTTTTATGATCTGTCAAAAACGAAGTTTTGTTCTAAAAATGTTTTAAAATACCCACAAGTGACGTCATAGATTTTAAGCGTCATTGACGATCTTATTTTGTGAATTTGATCAATTAAAAATTGAAGACGTAAGATTAAACAAAACAAGTAAGGTTTTTTTGAAACTTCAAGAGGAGAGCAATTTAGGAAATCATATTTCAGATTTTCTTATTGATGCAGTCCGATCCCCTATTATGAAATCACAGAAATATTATAAACTTAGCTGTTATTAATATACTTACAGTGCGACAAGGATCTTTTGGCACGTGGCGGGAATCGGAACTAACGACACCGTCTTGTAAAATGGTGTTCTTTGCACACCCACGCCCTCCTGTCAATGTCACCTAAGTGCCAAAAGATCCTTGTCTCACTATATAGTGTATTTTTGTGTGGTGTTACTGGAACCAATAAATGTATTTCTTTCGTTCTTTCTTAAAATGTTAAACATTATATTTAGGAAAATGTTGAATTCCTAAGATTTATAATTAGCTCATGGATTTGTTAGCAAAGTTGCAACAAAGAGATTATTTAACAGTCTTTTATTTCAATTAACAAATAAGTAGGGAACACTTTAATTGCACTATACAACTACCTACATTTCAAGCTGGTTCTTGTTGAGGAATTCACCGGCTAGCGAGATTCGTTCCAAGAATGACGGGGCTGGAGACAGTAACAGCTGATACTTGTGTACATCTGGATGTTCTGGATATTTCTTCTCTTTCCGCATTTTTTCCAGCATATGCTGCGGGTCACATTTCGTCTTGGGCGTCCATTTCTTACTCAAATACTCTTGTAAAACCTCAGGTAACATTTTGAAGACTTGTTTGGCTTTCCTGCTACTTGGAGGCTCTAACTTTTCTGTTTCTGGAAGTTTCTCTGGGACGATTATATCGTCTATACCGACGTTAGTATTAGTAACAGCCTCGTTACTCTCTGCTAAAATTTCTTTAACCGTATCCTTGTATTCATTGGAATCTGTATTTAACATGGTACTATTGTAATAATTGCTAATTTTTTCCATTACTAATTCTCTTAAACTATCGTTTTTGGATTTTTCTCTCTCAGTGCCATCTATATTGACGTACCCAGCTCTTGTTTCAGTTTTTATCAAAACTTGATTTTGGTCAATTTTACTATCGTTAATTGTTGATATTTCTTCTGTAGTATTTACCGAAAGTTCGAAAGCTTCGGTGTCATTAGCTCGAGTAGTTTCGTTACTAACACTGTTATTGGAAGAAGCCTCGAGCATGCTCATGAATTTGATATTGTCCTCTTCCTCTAAGATTTTGTACATTCGATGAACTTCGCTTACATTTATTCTGGAAAGATAACGAAATATTGAACACTAGATAAAGCACAGATTTGCAATTAGTACGCTTACACTATGCAGTATGCATAGATAGATAAATGCTTTTATTCAATAGTTTTTACTATTTTTTGTTTTCTTTTTGTGTATCAACTGTAATGTAGCTTTGAATAAATGTTTTATCTATCTATCTATATATCAATACACAGCAATATAAAAGGATAAACTAAAAATAAGCTAAAACAATGAAAAACTGACAGTTGTTGTTGTATCATACTTAAATGTTGAAAAGCGTTATGTTGTTAGGATATCACGGTTTAAAGATAGTACCACACAGTTAGAGAGAGAGAGAGAGAGAGACTTTGGTTGCTCCAAACACAAATTACTACGGTGTAGAAACGAAATTCTCCTTATAGTCTACGCGTAGTAATAGCGCCTGCACAGATAATGTGTTAAAAAGTGAGAGTTATTTTATGATATTAGTTATATCATCATCACAAGTCCAAGTACAAACAAAATTACAGACATCCAGTCCCTAAATGCTCTGAATGTTCTTAGTAAGGCCAACTCCATCGTCTATTTGTTTTAATTAGAATTTGAGTGAGTTTGACTGCAACTCATCTGATGGAAGTGACGAGGCAGTCGAGGGCGCTACAAGGAAACTTAAATAATGGCTATTCACTCTTGCCTTTAGGACCCAAAAATTGTGGAAATCGGGAAACACAGACGCATGCGGGGAATTCCACTCTTTCACTGACCGCATAATAAATGGGGGAAAGAAATTTAGAATTGTGCAAATAGGCGGAATATCGACAACGTAAAACCAATTATCGTCATCTACCATCATTCATCATCATCATATCAGCCGAAGGACGTCCACTGCTGGATCACAGTAAAAGAGTACTACGTACAGTATGGTCACTCCCTGCCTCTCGTTGAAAGTGCCGCCCACCCGCGCTCACCCCCGCTCAGATATCTCCCAGCAATCCTAGCACGTCTTATCTCACTCACACAAGCATGGTACGAGTTCACCTACACGAGCTTAGACTGTGTGCGTAGGAACGCGTTTGTTTCATACATTTGATCGCCAGTGACCGAGGTGTGGCTGGACATAGGCCTCCCCCAAGGATCTCCACGACGACCGGTTCTGCGCTGCCCGCATCCAGCGACTTCCCGCAACCTTCACCAGGTCATCGGTCCAGCGAGTGGGAGGCCTGCCATCCTACCATCATTATATGATTCCTATCTCCACATCGAAGTTCGACAATGTTTTATTCAATTTAAGTATTTTCAAACGGTTCGGCGAATCAGATATTTTTTCCATCGAAAACTTTTTCTTTTGTCTATTTAACTAACACCAATCACTATGTTTATAATAATCTGTACTTAAAGTTTCGAAGGTCTAACGAAGCTAGAAGAAACGTCACACCTAAAAAATTCAACAGGTTTTTTCAAAAAAATCATCATTATATCAGCCGAAAAATGTCCACTGCTGGACAAAGGCCTACCCAAGGATTTCTACGACGGCCAGTCCTGCGCTGCCTGCATCCAGCGGCTTCCCGCGATCTTCACCAGGTCGTCGGTCCACCGCGTGGGCGGCCTGCCTACGCTACGTTTTCCGGTGCGCGGTCGCCACACGAGAACTTAATTGCCCCAACGGCCATGTGTTCTACGAGCTATGTGCCCTGCCACTGCCACTTCAGTTTAGCGATTCTGTGAGTAAAATAATTTTCGTAAAACCTAAAAACTTTTAGGTACAAGCTTTTAATATTGGATTGTCACGCGTTGTACACATGCATGCAAAATTTCAGCTCAATCGGAAACCGGGAAGTGGTTAAAAATTAACTTGCAAGATTCCACCCGAACAAACATACATACATTGCAAGTTAAAAAAAAGCTTTTAAAAAATTATTTAACATTAATGAATAGTACGCTTACCCCTTCCTAGCCTCGTGACAGCAATACAACATAGCCGGATCTATAGGGTGCGCCTCAGTATTGAAGATATACCCTCCCAAATCGACCACACACTCCCCATTAGGCGTGTCTATGACCGTCCCGTGCACCCCAGGGTTATGGATGAAGTTGTCCGGATCGAACAGGAGGTACAAGTATTTGGTGGTCTCGGCTAGGAAGAAAGACTCCATACGGTCTTCTTTGCGATGGTCGCGGACGTCTTTGATCTGCAAATTGAAATGTGGTGGTTGATGGTAGAAGCTTAGGATGCATCGATACCGATCATCATCATTATATCAGCTCATATACGTCCCCACCGAGGGGTTTAAGCCTACCCTGAATTAGGGCGATCGGGCCTTAGTCGACCACGCAGGCCCAGTGCACGAGTTTCGAGTTTCAGGCGTGGGCAGGTTTCCTCACGATGTTTTCCTTCACCGCAAGAGCGTCGGATAAACGTACATACGAAATCTAAATTCGAAATCACATTGGTACGTGGCGGGATTCGAACCACGACCTCCCGGACTGGGGGCGGCGGCCCTAGCCGTTTCGCCACCGACGCTCTGGCGGCGGCCCTAGCCGTTTCGCCACCGACGCTCTACGTTACCGATACTCTTATAAAAATATCGGCGATACCGATACCAATACTCTCAGTGAATTCTATTTTCTCAATAGTTATTTTCGACGCTGAAACGGTGACCAATTTATTTGGATGGTACCTTTTCATGTGAATCTACAAGTTTGATGCCACAGGACACGTTTTCTTTACAATACGCACACATTGCTTTGGAATTATCAAATGTCGAAATTTCAAAATTAGTATTTTGCTTTTTATTTTATTCATTTAACTAGTTATAAAAATACTCATACGCAAACTAATTAATTTCGTTATGTAATTTTTTATTTCATTTAGCATGGCAAAAGGTCAAAACGAAAGCCAACAGAGACTAGAGTTCGTGCCTCATTTACAAAGAAACAGACGAAACAAGAGGCGCGTTTACTTTTTTAAAGCGCAAATTGAGTTGTAGTTGTATCGGCATTAAAAATATCGCCGATTCCGATATATCGGCAAACCCGAAATATTGCCGATATATCGGTATCGGATGCATCCCTGGTAGAAGCTGCGATATACAGGGTGGATAGAACGAGCTGTACCTGGAGGGAAAGTGCTATCCTAAATATCGCCGATATATCGGTATCGGTATCGGATGCATCCCTGGTAGAAGTTGCGATATACAGGGTGGATAGAAAGAGCTGTACCTGGAGGGAAAGTGCTATCCTAAATATTGCCGATATATCGGTATCGGATGCATCCCTGGTAGAAGCTGCGATATACAGGGTGGATAGAACGAGCTGTACCTGGAGGGAAAGTGCTATCCTAAATATCGCCGATATATCGGTATCGGTATCGGATGCATCCCTGGTAGAAGCTGCAATACACAGGGTGGATAGAACGAGCTGTACCTGGAGGGAAAGTGCTATCCTAAATATCGCCGATATATCGGTATCGGTATCGGATGCATCCCTGGTAGAAGCTGCGATATACAGGGTGGATAGAACGAGCTGTACCTGGAGGGAAAGTGCTATCCTAAATATCGCCGATATATCGGTATCGGTATCGGATGCATCCCTGGTAGAAGCTGCGATATACAGGGTGGATAGAACGAGCTGTACCTGGAGGGAAAGTGCTATCCTAAATATCGCCGATATATCGGTATCGGTATCGGATGCATCCCTGGTAGAAGCTGCGATATACAGGGTGGATAGAACGAGCTGTACCTGGAGGGAAAGTGCTATCCTAAATATCGCCGATATATCGGTATCGGATGCATCCCTGGTTGAAGCTGATATATACAGGGTGGATAGAACGAGCTGTACCTGGAGGGAAAGAGCTATCCTAAATATCGCCGATATATCGGTATCGGTATCGGATGCATCCCTGGTAGAAGCTGCAATACACAGGGTGGATACAACGAGCTGTACCTGGAGGGAAAGTGCTGTCCTAAATATCGCCGATATATCGGTATCGGATGCATCCCTGATAGAAGCTGAGATATACAGGGTGGATAGAACGAGCTGTACCTAGAGGGAAAGTGCTATCCTAAATATCGCCGATATATCGATATCGAATGCATCCCTGGTAGAAGCTGCGACATACACTGCACTGTAATGTATATTGCGCAGTACGTCCTCGCCCACCTGCAGCAGGACCTGTAAGCGCGGTCTCGCGGTACAGATACATGATCGACTCAGCTCCTAACACTAGAGGCACATACCGTGGCATACCCGCAATGCGCGCGCGCACTGTGCTGTATACTGCGCAGCACGTCCTCGCCCATCTGCAGCAGGATGGGGTCGCGCGTCTCGCGGTACAGACACATGATCGACTCAGCTCCTAACACTAGAGGCACATACCGTGGCATACCCGCAATACGCGCGCGCACTGTGCTGTATACTGCGCAGCACGTCCTCGCCCATCTGCAGCAGGATGGAGTCACGCGTCTCGCGGTACAGATACATGATCGACTCAGCTCCTAACACTAGAGGCACATACCGTGGCATACCCGCAATGCGCGCGCGCACTGTGCTGTATACTGCGCAGCACGTCCTCGCCCATCTGCAGCAGGATGGGGTCGCGCGTCTCGCGGTACAGACACATGATCGACTCAGCTCCTAACACTAGAGGCACATACCGTGGCATACCCGCAATGCGCGCGCGCACTGTGCTGTATACTGCGCAGCACGTCCTCGCCCATCTGCAGCAGGATGGGGTCGCGCGTCTCGCGGTACAGACACATGATCGACTCAGCTCCTAACACTAGAGGCACATACCGTGGCATACCCGCAATGCGCGCGCGCACTGTGCTGTATACTGCGCAGCACGTCCTCGCCCATCTGCAGCAGGATGGGGTCGCGCGTCTCGCGGTACAGATACATGATCGACTCAGCTCCTAACACTAGAGGCACATACCGTGGCATACCCGCAATGCGCGCGCGCACTGTGCTGTATACTGCGCAGCACGTCCTCGCCCATCTGCAGCAGGATGGGGTCGCGCGTCTCGCGGTACAGGTACATGATCGACTCGATGAGCTCCGGCCGCAGCGGGTAGCTCTCGCGCGAGTGCGACGCCTCGCCCGTGCCCAGGTTGTACACCTCGGGCGTGAACCCGTATTGTTTCCACACGCTGTGGTAGTTGTGGATTATGCGCATCGCTGTGTCGCGCTCGCCTGGAAAAGGTAACGAGTAAATTTTAATGGTATGTATCTCACATCTGTATGTATCTCCATAAAAAGTAAAAAAAAAACTAAAAGTCGACAACGGAAAAGTATGAAAACAAGAGATTCCTGCCTAAAATCATAGCCTTTATTTTCCCCTTCGTGTAGGGTAACAGCCGTGGTCGTATATAAATAGAATGTGCTCTTCAAGACCTTTCTTTTGATACCAAACATGATATGAATATCTAAAACATTTATTTTTTATTTACCTATGATATCCGCCATGTTGATTTTTTAAAATGCTGTATATCCTATGACACGCGGAGTGATGGCATGAATCCAGACACACAATTTCTCAAGATCGGTTCAGTGTTTTAGGAAATACGAGGGAACAGATGAACATCCATACATACATAAACTGTCAAAACATAACCCTACCTTTTTCGTAGTTCGAGTAAAAAGGTCTTATTGAGATCTTAAATTTAGACATATTGTCGTTAACAACCCACAAACTACCCCACAGCTGGGACACGGGTCTCTTCACAAACTCGCAAAGGTTAGGTCATACTCCACACACGAGGGCCAAGTCCGGTTTGATGGAGGTTGAGGGCTATGGCGAACACTGTGACAGATGTGTTTGATAGGGCATCGGACACGGCTTAACGGCCGCCAGGAGGCTCGAGTTTCCATTCAAACGTAGTTCCGCTTTAATACAAAAACTAGATGCCGGATTGAATCCAAACTTTGCAAATATATTGAGGAGACACATATCAATGTTTGTAATTAGTTTTCGATGTACTAATATAAAACGGAAAAAAATAAGAGCAGTTTCAAACTTTCAGTACAAAACGAATTTAAGCCTTCGTTTAGTTACGTTAATATTTACTACGATGAAAACTAAGCTAGCCAGGCGGGCTATAAAAATTCCCCACCACCAACTAAACCGAGTCTTACAAAGTTGACTCCGCCGGGAAACGAACCCGCGACCTCGATGTTTGGCGGCAAGACTTAGATAAGATGGTGGTAGCTAGCCAGGCGGGCTATAAAAAGTCCCCACCACCTACCAAACCGATTCTTACAAAGTTGACCCCGCCAGGAATCGAACCCGCGACCCCGATGTCTGGCGGCAAGACTTAGATTAGATGGTGGTAGCTAGCCAGGCGGGCTATAAAAATTCCCCACCACCAACCAAACTGAGTCTTACAAAGTTGACTCCGCCGGGAATCGAACCCGCGACCTTGATGTTTGGCGGCAAGACTTAGATAAGATGGTGGTAGCTAGCCAGGCGGGCTATAAAAATGCCCCACCACCAACCAAACCTAGTCTTACAAAGTTGACCCCGCCGGGAATCGAACCCGCGACCCCGATGTCTGGCGGCAAGACTTAGATTAGATGGTGGTAGCTAGCCGCGTTGGGGAATCTTGGTATGCCTACTTCTATCTTCGGCATCATCATCACTAACCATCAGGTGAGATGATCCTAAGTAAGGGCTTATCAATTTTGGATTACAAAAATACTATCGGGTCGATTTATAAAAATAAATATTTGATTAAAAATACATATTCGATTTTTCTGACTGTATTGCATATACTGTGCTCTAGCTCCACTCACGACTCACGTTCTCGATGGCGGCCGCCGGCTGGCCGCTGGCGATCGTAGCTATTCGCAGCGCCGCCGCGTGTTTGGTTTTAGAACTAGAGCGGGGGGCGTTGCAAGACGCGCGGGTGAAATCTGATTTTTTCACGGCATTAGGCGCGTTCTTAAAACATCGATATGTGTCTACTCAATATATTTGCAAAGTTTGGATTCAATCCGGCGTGTGGTTTTTGTATAAAAGCGGAAATACGTTTGTATGAAAACTCGAGCCTCCTGGAGACTCTTAACGGCTGCCGTCTAGTGACAGCAACCGGTACCAACGGCTTTACGTGTCTTGCGAAGCGTGGAAACGATCGAAAAAATGGTCGAACCCATTCAGGTAATGACTTTACTTTATCATGATCATATTAGCCGAAAAATAATGATTAATTTCCACTGCTGTACAAAGGCCTCCCCCAAAAATTTCCACGATGACCGGTCCTGCGCTGCCCGCATCCATCAGCTTCCCGCGATCTTCGCTTAGCCTACGCTACGTTTTCCGGTGGGCGGTCGCCACTCGAGAACTTTACTGCCCCGACGGCCATCTGTTCTACGAGCTATGTGCCCTGTCCACTGCTACTTCAGTTTAGCAGCTGTCAAAAATGTCTCCTCCGAGCTAGAAATAAAAAAGTACTCTAGCCCCCTGATTATGAAAGCTTAGAGTTCGATTCGTCACATCCGTATAAAGGAAAAACAATCGAATCCGTTCGATTTTTTTTCTGATTACGTGTAACGAATCGAAGTCGAAACATTTAGAATTAGGAGGCAGGTCCGTCAAACTGTGTGATTGACCCAACCATGCACGCAAGTAGCACTGAGCTACACCGAGCGTTTCAAATTTACAAATAACTAAGTTTAGATAGATTAAAAAAGTTATAGCAACACCAAAAGTCAAATATTGACCCTCATACCTTATAATAGTTATTTAGGATACAAGGGTGGTAAAAAGGTACATAACGAACGAGGGACATTTGTAAGCCCGAGCCGCAGGTGAGGATTTACCATCGTCACGAGTTTGTCATTTACCTTTTAAACCCATGTATCTTATGACGTTTTTCAATACAATTGTGAGAAAAAAGGTAAAACAAAAAAAAACAACCGTAACAGGAAAACAAAATACATGGGTATCAAGATTTCGGCAACCAAAGTTCATTTTACGCGACTTGTGGCCCATTTTAAATGTCCGGTGGAGTAATCTCACTTTATTTTTTTATAAATACACATAAGTATATATTTTATTATACTGTATTAACTTATTATAAAGAAGATTTTGCATGTTTGCTTTTTTTTTTGCTAGAAATGTCTCCTGCGAGCTAGAAATAAAAAAGTGGCAAAGTAAAAAACATGTGCGGTAAAACCAATTGTGCGCACCTGTATTCAAAAAGCTTTTTTCCAAGACATGTGAAAGTTATGCTGCTGGGTTCATTAGGGTAAAGTTGTTCAATATGACGAGAAGAAGGTCAAGTTAACGACTCCTACACCAGAGTTATTCAGCACTATTATGTGCAACAGATAACGTATCTACCAATAAGCGCCAGCACGGCAGGCCAGTAGGACTCAAGCGACTGGAACACGGGCAGCGTCACGTGCCCTCGCAGCATGGTGGCCCACACGAACCAGTCGTCCTTCTTACCAATAAGCGCCAGCACGCCAGGCCAGTAGGACTCGAGCGACTGGAACACGGGCAGCGTCACGTGCCCTCGCAGCATGGTGGCCCACACGAACCAGTCGTCCTTCTTACCAATAAGCGCCAGCACGCCAGGCCAGTAGGACTCGAGCGACTGGAACACGGGCAGCGTCACGTGCCCTCGCAGCATGGTGGCCCACACGAACCAGTCGTCCTTCTTACCAATAAGCGCCAGCACGCCAGGCCAGTAGGACTCGAGCGACTGGAACACGGGCAGCGTCACGTGCCCTCGCAGCATGGTGGCCCACACGAACCAGTCGTCCTTCTTACCAATAAGCGCCAGCACGCCAGGCCAGTAGGACTCGAGCGACTGGAACACGGACAGCGTCACGTGCCCTCGCAGCATGGTGGCCCACACGAACCAGTCGTCCTTCTTACCAATAAGCGCCAGCACGCCAGGCCAGTAGGACTCGAGCGACTGGAACACGGGCAGCGTCACGTGCCCTCGCAGCATGGTGGCCCACACGAACCAGTCGTCCTTCTTACCAATAAGCGCCAGCACGCCAGGCCAGTAGGACTCGAGCGACTGGAACACGGGCAGCGTCACGTGCCCTCGCAGCATGGTGGCCCACACGAACCAGTCGTCCTTCTTACCAATAAGCGCCAGCACGCCAGGCCAGTAGGACTCGAGCGACTGGAACACGGGCAGCGTCACGTGCCCTCGCAGCATGGTGGCCCACACGAACCAGTCGTCCTTCTTCAGATACTTGTCGATCACTTCGCGCGCTTCCCGGAACATCGACATAAGCTCAGGTTTCTCTAGCAGTATGGCTCCTGGGAATGTTAAAACCAATTTGTAGCAAACTTTGGCTCCCGTCGCCGATTGACATTTAATTTTAAAAGAATGATAAACGCACCTATATAAAAAATTAATGATTTTGAAGTGTGTTCAAAAGGCAAAGCAACATTTATATAGGAAAACGATGCGCGCTGACACACATCTATTCTCTCTAAAATAAATTGCTTATCATGGTGAAATACAGTGCGCAAATGTACTACAATATAGATGAAGTAGCGTGCAACAAAACTGTGAAGTAGTGACCAAAAGCCAAAAACGCAAGAACTGCATGCACGAAAATAATCGTCGTCGAGTAAAAAAAACTGGTCAAATGCGAGTCGTACTTAACACTCCGAGGGTTCCGTACCACCACACTTCTACACACAATCAAGGTATATACGTATATTAATACTAATGACACAACCACATAGTACAATGATATGGCTAAACAAGAGAGTCTACGGTCTTTAAACTAACATCAATTTTGTACCTTGTTTAATGGCAAATAAAGAATATTTGTATTTTGTAAAATGACGATGATACCTATTACAAACAAAAGACATCAACGCCAGTCACAAAAATATGCTTTATGGTTCCTTCAGTTCGGACCCTTAGCGAGAGTACGACTCACACTTGGCTGATTTTTATTAGTTGTAGTTTTACTTGAGTGTTAGTACTATAATCACACCAAGTTTCACGCTTGTAAAAATACTTCTAAAGATCTCTAAAAAAACACGTTTTTTGTATGGAGACCATCATATTTTTCACTTTTTTTATTTTTAGTATTCGTTGTTATAGCGGCAATATAAATACACATTCTGTGAAAATTTCAACTGTCTACTTATTACGGCTGACAGACGGACAGACAGCGGAGGCTTAGTAATAGCAAAGTATATATATATAAGTACTAACATACAGTATGGACACTCCCTGCCGCTCTCTAGATTGCGACCTCACCCCCTCGTCACCCAGATTGATACACATTTTGGTTACAGTTTGGTTGTCGAACGTATAGGATTTCGCCGCCATTTTGTTAGTTCCGTCATTCCTTTTTAAAGTGAAATTTTATTACATCGTCTCGAATTTTTTCGTCTGTGTGTCGCGTGACGGTCGGTATGATCGTTTCGTCCTCTGTACCGTAGCTCCAAGACGAGAGCAGCCATGATCGTTTCGTGCTCTGTAAATGTCTATAATGTGAAAAAATGTTTCACTGTTACCGTGGTTTCATAAAACCACACACTACTTTTTTTTTAATGTCATTTCTGGCCCGTTGTATGAAGTGTCCAGGGTGTGGTAATAGGGTCCCGTTGGGTGTACCGGCCGCCGGGCCGCTACTTTTAAGCGTGCGTGAGTCATCGAACACACCAGCTGTTACATACAACTCGCTTAGCTTAGCTTCGTTAGTAAGTAAATATACCTACCCATTTTATGTACGAAATATAAATAAAGGAAAATCACGATTCGACCTTGTTTGGCGTGTAATAACATATTACTGTCACTGAACTACTTCAATGTAAGTACCCAATGAAAAGGCAAAGACCATAATAAATGTGTCAATATAGTTAAGGCACAAATAGTTACCCAAAAATTAGAACTTGAACGGTTTTGGATGAGCCCAGAATGCGTTATGTTAAGGCGGTAATATTACAGATTTAAAAAAAAAAAAAATTGAAAAAAAATACCCCTATTGTTAATGATGTAGCTATTAGAAACACGATTGAGCAGTTTTCGCTCGATAAAAAAAAAACCCAAAGATAGGTCTCTACACCGTTACTTTCAACTCTAGTTATGACTAATATTTTGAAGTATAAATTTTTAAAAATATACAACAATATTTGTTATGATAATACAAAGTGAGTTATGTTATTATTTTGTATACTTTCATTGTAGTTTTTGATTAAAACGAAAAACCATTGAAAAATATGGTTATTTTCTTTAGTCTTTGCACGTAAAGAAAACTACAGAGACAACTGATCCAATCATTGCCTCGCCTTAACCAAAAGACCCGCAAAAAAGACGGCACCTACGCCAGTAATATAGAAGTCATTGACGGCACCCCAGTCCACCAACACGGCACCTCAGTCTACCAAAACGTGGAGTTGGATAAAGTACGCCGCCACACCTCCACAGCATAACTCCTTTCGAAAGTAAATTACATATTTTCTTACAAAATATTCATCATCATCATCAGTCACCTGTGCAATAATGAAACGCTCATAAAATACCTTTTACCAAATATTCAAAGTACGAGTCGACTCCACCTCCAATGCCGGCGTCCTGGGCCGTCCAGCGACCCGTCATCACATCTATGTGGTTCCCCACCAGGCCTATGGGAGACCTGTGGTGGTACAGTGCTTTCAGGGCGTTGTAGGCTACCTGGAAGAAAACACTGCTAATATTACGTCAAGTTCAAGTCATTTATTGTGCAGGAATTTAAGTTTATATAGATCGAACATATACTAATAGAAATTCTACCTGAATCAGGTGTACACAATAAGTATTAATACATTAAGTTAATACAATGTCATACAGTATCCGAAAATAAATGAATTATTATCAACTAGCTGTCCCGGCGAACTACGTTCCACCTTACCCTACCCTACACTACACTACCCTACCCTAGCCTACCTTATCCTACCCTACCCTATACTACCATACACTACACTACCCTACCCTACCCTACCCTAAAACCTTCTCCTGACTCAACAAAAAAATAATTAGTGAAATCAGTCCAGCCGTTTTTGAGATATAAATAGTGTAAAGGCTTCGCAAGTCATGTTAGGCCGTTGGTGCCGGTTGCTGATGGAAATGACTCTTAGTAGTGGTTTATTGACCTTTCTGTGCTTCGCAAGTAAGGTTAGGCCGTTGGTGCCGGTTGCTGATGGAAATGACTGTAAGTAGCATTTTATCGACCTTTCTGTGCTTCGCAAGTCATCTTAGGCCGTTGGTGCCGGTTGCTGATGGAAATGGCTCTTAGTAGCATTTTAATGACCTTTCTTTGCTTCGCAAGCCATGTTAGGCCGTTGGTGCCGGTTGCAGATGGAAATGACTCTTAGTAGCATATTATTGACCTTTCTGTGCTTTGCAAGTCATGTTAGGCCATTGGTGCCAGTTGCTGATGGAAATGACTCTTAGCAGCATTTTAATGACCTTTCTTTGCTTCGCAAGCCATGTTAGGCCGTTGGTGCCGGTTGCTGATGGAAATGACTCTTAGTAGCATATTATTGACCTTTCTGTGCTTCGCAAGTCATGTTAGGCCAGTGGTGCCAGTTGCTGAAGGAAATGACTGTTAGTAGCATTTTATTGACCTTTCTTTCCTTCGCAAGTCATGTTAGGCCGTTGGTGCTGGTTGCTATCATTAGATGGCAGTCGATAAGCCGTGTCAGATGCCTTATAGGTGGCTTGAAAAACTTATGACAGTGGTGTTCGCATCTAGCCCTACAGTTTCCATCAACCTAGACTTGGCCCCCGTGTATGGACGGTAGAGTCTGACCTTAACCTTCATGAGTCCGGGAAGAGCCCCGCCCCCCAGCAGTGGGGACGTTTAAGGGGTGTTAACGACGTATGAATAAAGGGCAAGAGATAAATAATAACAATATGAACATATATAGGTAGTTAGGTACCTACTTATACATATACTGCCCGGAAACGAGGATAACGACAAACATCTCGCACTTCAAAATACATCAAGCCGTTTAGGTTACAGGATCAGCCAAAGAAACAGACAAATACTACATTACATACCCCGAAAAATAAATATATTATACAAGGTCTAACAAAATTAGCTGAAACTATTTTAACTGGTGCTTCTACCCATGAAACTGAACAACTTTCCCCATGGAACCCAAAGTCATAATCGCAAAACAAATTTGGCTCTCCCATACTAACTCGATCAGCTGATCAGCCAACTTAGTATTGGAAGTTCAAATTTTTTTTTGAGATTTGATATTTGTGAAGAATTGGTGACAAAGAGATAGAAAACACGTCTTGATAATGCAGATACGTTTTTTATTTTGTTTGGTAGGGGCAGATTGAGAATGGACGAAACAGCTCAGTAAAAGTGTTTTTATATACTTATGTTAATCAGGCGTCATCTGTGGTAATTTTGTGTAAGACAAATGAACTAAATATACTGTACATCGATAGTAAGGTAGGCGTTACGAGATGAACATAGAAGAAAAGGAGTTACAGGTTAGATGGTGCTGTAACAATTTGTTTAAATTTAGTATTTATTTAATATTTATTTAAGTATTCCTTTTTTATTGTTTAATTAAGTTGTGTACACGTCTGCCATCTCAGTCAAACTTTCTTCTTTCTCGGGTCTACTGAAAGAAATTTCCTTAGAAATAAGCTGGACCCTTTGTGTCACCTTAATGTTTAAACTTTAGTTCTCCTGCGGATCTCCTCGTTTCTGATTCCATCACGCAGAGAAACTCCGAGCATAGCACGCTCCATTGCCCTTTGGGTGACCTTGAGCCTTCTTATGAGGCCCATAGTAAGCGACCATGTCTCAGTTCCGTAAGTCATCACTGGCAACACACACTGGTCAAAGACCTTAGTCTTGAGACACTGCAGACCTCCCACGCGGTGGACCGATGACCTGGTGAAGGTCGCGGTAAGCCGATGGATGCGGGCAGCGCAGGACCGATCGTCGTGGAAATCCTTGGGGGAGGCCTTTGTCCAGCAGTGGACGATTTGTGGCTGATATGATGATGATAATGATGATGAATGTTTAAAATCTGTATTTAATGTATCCAATGTACAATAAACTATTAAATAAATAAATAACTATTAATAATATTATATAATAAATAAAACATTATCCTCCTTCTTGGGAAGTTGGGTAAAAACGGAAAGAGATTGTGAAGGTTTGTTTAGCAGAAGAATAAAATGTAATTGTTGTTATGTTATCTAAAAAAGTGATAAAAGTTTATTGTATTTTTTAGTTTAAGTTTAATTAGTTTATTCATTTTTTTCTGTTATTGTTGTTTGGTAGAAATTGCTCTCAGCGATAAGACCGCCCAAACTGTACGTCTCTTAGTTATTGATTTTGTTTTGTACTTGTATTTGTTTATTCTGATCTACGAATAACGATGTACAATAAGAGTTATTTAAGTTTAAGTAATTCAAATATTAATTTCTAAAATAATCATCATATCAGTTCATATACTTCCCCAACGATGGGCTCGCGAGCTTACTCTGATTTCGGGTGATCGGGCCTTAGTCGACCACGCGCGCCCATAATAATACCTACTATAAAAATAAATTTATAGCACACTTACACAAATTGTTTTATTGGCATAGCACACAAATTTCCACCAAGTAATGGTACATAAAGATGTCCACTGATTGTAAAAATAGAGCGGCAAAGGATATATTTTTTTTAATGCACAATTAATAAGTCTTTGGCATTATCTCTCCTGATGGTAAGTGACGATGATGCCGTTGGGGCAGTGAAGTTCTCGAGTGGCGACCGCGCACCGGAAAACGGAGTTTGGAGACCGAACTGGACGCCCTGGACTGAAAAGTCCACACTACTATGACACTCCATAGGATGCATCACCCGAGGTCTTCAGTGATGAGGCTGTATATCCCATGGAGATGGCCTTTTAATTGCCAAACAAATGCACAATTGCTCAACCTCGAAATATGCAGTCTAAGAAGTTACTTACTGTCGAAAGTCGATAGTGACTTGCATAGAGTTGTCACAGCATGTGACAAAGGATTAACCCCTCTATCCATGGCCCAAGAGAACTGGCAGGCGCCGGCTGTACTTAGCACTACTTAGCGAGAGGCCATGTGGAAAGAAAAAGAGCTGCACGGTAGGTTCTTCAAGGCCCTATGTGGATCCCTCGTAGATCAAAAGGCCTCCGTGCACTGGCTGCGCTTCGGAGATCTTTTTGCAGAGACTGAAGGTTTTGTCTGTGCAATACAGGATCAGGTGCTCAAGTCGAACAACTATAGGAGGTTCATAATAAAAGACGGCACCTTGGACGTTTGTTGGTTTTGCCGTCAACCAGAGTAGACCCTGTGTTTACCAATGAGTTTTTCAAAACTTACGTACATATACTTACCGATTGCTTAGGAAAACATTGTGAGGAAACATGCACACGCCTGCGAAGAAACTTGAAGGTTGTGTGTGAAGTCAACCAACCCGCACTGGGCCCACGTGGTCGACTAAGGCCTGATCGCCCTAATTTAGGTTAGGCTCGAGCCCCTCGGTGAGGACGTATATGAGCTGATATGATGATGATGATATCAAATACAATGTACATTGTATATGAATAAATGAATTTGAATATTCATTTCTATCAAAATATGTCAATGAGAATGACAAAAAAATGTTAGTTCTGACCAAAACTCTTGTGGCAACGTCAGTCAAATCGAAGCCTAGGATGACTACAACACCTTTAAAACTCCTCTGGGTGTCCAGTCTATTGACCTTTGTAAGAGAACTTGCCATGTTGTCTTAGCAAAATTAAATTACCTCTTCATACAAAGGATCTCCAGTAAGCCTGCTCAAGGTTCCAAACTCAATAATGAATGTCCCAACACCAGCTGTGCAGGTAACACTGGTTTCTCCTGGTGGCACTCCAGCCTTCAAGTTGATGGTGCCATAAGGCATTCCAGTAGTTGTGTCAAATGCTGCAATGAGCCTCTGGGCTACATCCTCAGCAAGCCGGAGTAAAGGCCCATTGCATGGCCATCCTGGTTCTAAATTCATGCCAGTTCTGGGAAAAGAGAGTATAGTTAACATTAAAAAAAAACAAATCAAAGAAAAGCATAGAAAACTTGCTTCTGTTAGAGGATGTGGGTTACAAATGATTTGCCAGTCAGAATAGCATTCCTGGTCAAATGGTGGTGTCAGTATATAGAATTATCTAAAATACAAGAAATTCAGAACCAAGGGCTTTTTGAAGTAAAACTTCTTTACGCATGCTTGACTTGGGCAGTATGCTGGTGAATGTGAGACTAGAGTGTTACGGAAAGTGTCAGGCGAGGCAAATGGAAGTTTAGAGATAAGTTAGTGAAGATATTTTTGTTTGTTTGCCCTTTGCAGGGCAGGTTATGCTCATTGGCCATACTGCCTTGCCTTCAGTATACATATTTGTAGAAAACTAATATATGTATACACATGTATATATTATACATATATACATACATGTAGATGGAGCTAAAGAAGTTTTACTTCAGTTGTGTGGTCTAAAGCACACTGATTTTTTTTTCAGGCCTGGCACATATGAGCATGAAAGTTCTATGTAATACCTGTAAAAAAACTAATTAAGTATGTGGTAGAAATAAATTGCTTATACTTTTAATTCACAATTCTAACATTGTTGTAAGTTTTAACTTTCAATATTATTTTTGCATAGATATTCTTGTATTTTTTTCTTATCTCCGTAGAGACTACATAAAATTTAATCATCATATCAGCTCATATACGTACCCACCGAGGGGCTCGAGCATACCCGGAATTAGGGCAATCGGGCCTTAGTAAAAAAAAAACAAAAATAACAAATAAAATTTAATAGTTATTATAAATACACACTTGTAAGATAAAAGATGCGCACTCAGCAACCCACCAACTATCCGAATATTGGTCTCAAACACCGAAACATTGATGTCAGCATCGAAGTCTTGTTTCTGCAGTATCAAGTTGACAACTCTGTTGAACTCTGTGTAGTTTCCCATGATAGCCAGTGTGTCGAGGGCATCCACTAGGGTTAAGGAGTAGCTGCCCCATGTGTCGACTCCATCACAGCTGAGAGGTCGCAGTTCGTCGTAAGGATAGGCGTACCGTAAGTAACTGTCATAGGCATGCGTGAACATTTCTCGGACTTCCTCTCTAAAAGTTAAGATTAGCTGATAAATATTAGCGGTTTTATTCTCATGATATAAGTGCCCTGTGACTGTCTCCACGTTTTAAGCTACCTAAATTTCATAACGATTAGCTTAGCGGTTGAGGTAAACAAGTCAAGTCAAAATTCGTTTCAGTTGTAGTATGTAGGTTACGACGGGAGAGTTTGAAGATATTTGCATATATTTGCAACAGAATTAGTCTACTATTGTCAGTGACTTATATTGTAGAAGCGTAAATAAAAGGGGGTCCAACTCACCTGAGCCGAAGAATATCCTCTTTTCTGTACTCTCTTAATGCAACACATGATTCGTATGAAATTAATAAGATCAATAAGAGGCAACATAAAACTATTTTACAGTTATTCATGTTGGAATGTGGCATTTTTTATTTTGACACCGTAATTCATAATTAAATAAATTCAAGTTCGTGAAATTCCCAAATATCAATCAACACTTCCATAATCCATCCATTTGTCGATCACACCACAACATAAACGTAGTGATTTCTATACTCATTGCCACAACACAAATGTGAGTTGTGACATCATCCAATCCACAATACGTCAATCAAAATCATATGTTTCATATGCTAGTGATTTCTGAACGTAAAACAGGCAGAATACAAGAAATCAAAACTAAATCAAGTGTCTTTTTCTATAAAACTTGAAATGGAGAGAAAAAATAATCGATTGTTAAAATTAAGACGGAATCTTATTTTACCGAACAGAGTCGAAGATTGTATTCTTCGAAGAGTTATTCTTTTGCTGTTTTGCGTATTTGTTCGTCTTCAATTAACAGGTCATCTTAGATTTTATAGTCTCGTATTTCTACAATTTCCGAACAAAAAACGCACAGGCATAAATTTTCGACGTACTATTATTGGTCAATTTTGAAATACCAAAGATAATAGACAAAAGTAAACTGCAACAGGCTGGCATTGACAAAAATGTCTGTTGTCCGTTGATACTGGTTAGCATTTTTTGGGGGTGATTTTGAATAAAACAGCACATTTTTCGAGTTTACTCACATTATATAACAAAATGTACTTGAAGTAGGTAGATAGACAACGTGATTTCCGTTTCGGTTGCCATAGGTTTAATCTGCACTAAACGGCCCGCATAACTAGCTGATCTGGTGTCGACTGTTTACGGAAGAAGCGGGGGCAATGGCATCGTTCAGAATTCACGAGGATCAAGAAAACGCAGCACTGGGGCTCAGGAAGGAGAACGCGGAAGTATTTTCAGCGGCGCAGCGGCGTGCACTGGGTGACCTGAGCCAGTTCGCCTGCAATCAAAACCGGAACCTCAAACTGGTATGTGAGACTGCATTTTCTTTTTCTTGTATAGATTTTGATAGAGGCACTATTATTCAATCTCGTTTTCTGATGGGTGATTTGTCTTCCAGCCGGGGTTGACGAATGGACCGTGCAAAGTTCAAGATGAGAATAGGACAGTTAGACAGATCAAAAATGAAAAGAATATTGTGCCCCCCGTGGCGCAATTTCGCGCGTTTAGCGTTTACGAGGACAAACCGGGCGAGACTGCGGAGGTGAAGAAACGCGAGCCGACTTTCAAGCCGTTCGTGCCTAAAGAGACTAGGAAGGACAACTTCTTTGTAAATGCAGGTGAAAATGTGCGGGCCATATGCTCTCAATTGGACAAAAAGCCAGATCAGCCCACTACTAAGGAAATACCCCCACCTGTCAGGTAATTCTTTAACTGTACCATATATTACAGTGGTAATTCTTTAACTGTACCATATATCTCAGCACGTCATTCACATCCATTGCCTAGATTGAATAAATTAGTGTTGATTAGGCAGTCAATAATTTAATTAGCTATTAAATTCTTTGTAACAATCTCAATAATTCATCCATCTTTAACAACCCATAAACATCCCCACTGCTAGGGCAAAGGTCTCTTCCCAAATTCGGGAAGGTTAGGCAATACTCCACACTTGGGGCCAAGTCTGGGTTGTAGGGCAAGTGGTGGACCCCACTGTCAGAAGTTTTTCAAGCAGCCTTTAAGGCATCTGACATGACTTAACAACTGCCATCTTGTGGGAGCAACCATCACCAATGGCTTGACATGCTTCCCGAAACATGGAAACGTTGGAGAAAAATACCACTGACAGTCAAGCCTAAACAGGTAATGACCATTAACTTGAGTGATCGAGCCAAGCAATTCATCATAACGAAGCAATATACTTAGTGACCCCAATATTATGCCATGATTTTAATTCCATATGGCTCCTATTTTCCAGTTCAAGTTTTTTAAACGAGCACTGCAAATTGTATTCCATCCTAACCTTAAAATGTTTTCTATAGGCTACCATTACAAGACAAGAAAGATGTACCTGAATCACCCATGTCGGTTGTGGACTCTAGTGTCCTGTCAATGTCAATTTCTAAGAATGAGAGTCAGATTCTCGATGACCTACTTGAGGAGGAGGAAGATGACAAGATCACAGCACAGACGGATCGGGAGATGTTCTTCCATGTTGCAGAGTACCGCCAGGATATCTACGAGTACATGAGGGAGATTGAGGTATGGTTTATTAACTGTCAAATTACATGTAAGAAAAAAATTATCAGTATAAAATAGAATAATAACAAATATCACTTTAGGAGATATGAAGGAGTTTAGCATGACTAATTTACAGCAACTCAAATAAGTCAATTTTAGAAAAACAAATTCAGCTTACTTTGAGATAATTAAAATCCTTAAAAGAGATTCTTTTTGTATCTTTAATAATAGTTTTTGTCGTCATTACCATATGATTAAAAAAGTAAACAGTGCAAATTTGCAAAGAGTATTTATGTGTGTACATAGGGTATGAGCCAATCTGATATTGTTGGCATGTCTAGCACGGTAGATGCTGCTCATGTTTTTAATGTTCAGGAGTTCTCTGCAGGTATTTGTTAGTAAGAATTTGGTAGGTTTTGATAAAGTCTCGTGGGATTCCAGCATCGTTAGGTTCAATGTTTTTAATCTTTATTCATATGACTTTTTACGAAGGCAGAACCGAATTTTCATTTTTACTTAATGCTTTCCAAACTATTTATACAGGGTGTCCAGTAAATATAGGTACAAACTGAAACTGGGGATAGATCAAGCCATGACCTATCTGAATTTAAAAAATTATGTCTAGTAAAACTTCAACCGTTTCCGAGATATGGCGAGTTTTTTTGAAATTAATGGAGGATGCTAATCTGGAATTGCGGCAGCAGATGTGGCTTCAAAGTGATGGGTGTCCAGCCCATTATGCTAGAAGAGTAAGAGAATATATGAATAGCAATTTTCCAAACCGCTGGATAGGGCGCTTGGGACCAATTTTGTGGCCACCACGGTCACCAGACCTCAATCCATTGGACTTTTTTATTGGGGCTGCCTGAAGGAAATGGTGTACAGACAACCAGTAACAACTGTAAATCAACTGAGGCGACGAGTTGAGAAAGCCGCTCGCCATATTAATAATGAGGGATTCGCTCGTCGCTTAAAGCAATCTTTTAGTAAGAGGTGCAGAGAGTGTATCTTGGCACGTGGCGATCATTTTCAACATTTAATTTAAGCGTGTATTAATAAAAGATGGTCTAAATTTTAACTTGTTTCATTTCCTATCTTTTAAATAGCTAACATGACATGAAAAGTAAAAAATTATAAATTAAAAAAAGGCATCTATCTAATCGAAATTTAAACCTAAGTACTTAATACAAAATGGGTTTGTTTTGAAATCGCTACATCTTTTTTTGTTTAGGAAAAATGATAAGTATTATACCATTTCGGAATCTGCACAAATTGTACAACTTTTTAAAGCAATGGTCCGGACTAGCATAGTGCATTTATTTTACAGCAAAAGCTACCAAATCTGGGACATTGCAGTTTTAATGGGTAAAAATTAAAATATTTTTATTTTATTATGGGGAACTGGTATTTTCTTAAAAAAAATATTGCAATGCATTTGATAGTCTAATTCTTCAGTAACAAAAATAAAATAAAAAAGTATTTTAAAAATACCTTCATGTGCAGCTGTAGCATCCCTGAAACTGACTAAAAGTAGTGATTTACGGAAATTTCAAAAAACCCGCCATATCTCGGAAATGGTTGAAGTTTTACTAGACATAATTTTTTAAATTCGGATAGGTCATATCTATCCCCAGTTTCAGTTTGTACCTATATTTACTGGACACCCTGTATATTTGGCAAAATAGGGGTTCAAGGGGTTCAATTTGGAATCTATACTCTTATCAGGGGTCGGATGTAGGTTTTATAGAAAAGTGTCTGGAGTCAGGTGCTGAAATGATCGCTTAATTGCATACAAAACACTGTTTGCCTTCTTAACAATAGCATCAATGTGAGTAGCCCACTTGAGATCCGATGATATTAGGACACCCAAATCCTTTTGCGAGTTTACTGCTTGTACTGCTGAGTTCCCAATGTTGTACACGTCTCTGGGATTGTTTGAATGGAGATGTAAAACAGTGCATTTATAGCAAGGTTAAGTAGTATGACCCATTTTTTGGCACTCTGGTATTATACTCATTTTTAGGGTTCTGAAGTCTACAAGTAACCCTTATAGTTTCGCCATGTCTGCCTCTTTGTCCAATCTGTTCGCGGCTTAGTTCAGAGACAATTTATTAGTATTAGAAAGCTGCAGTTTAGCATACCTATAAATATTAATCACGCCGACAAAGCGGTACAATAAAATTGTGTTAACAATTTTTTTAGGGTACCTCCCCTATATGTGGATTGTGAAGAGGGGGTGATTTTTTTTTGTTGGCTTTATCCTGTGGGATATCATTGAATAGGTCTTTCGAAACTATTGAGGGTTTCAGATTCAGATTCAAATATTTATTAGATATAACACTACAACTCAACACAAAACAATATAACACGAGTAGATTGCTGAATTGCTACGACACGGGTTTTCTAAAACCATGTTTGATTCAGGGACCTTTTGCAAAATATTACAGATTTAAAGTGCATTTTTTTTGAGTCGAGTGCCCCATGGTACTAACACTAAAGCACTATTTCAGGACATCTGAAAAAAAAATGTAAATAGTAGGACATATAATCAATTAAATATTTTTGGGATTCTTGCATTATTCCACAATTAATATAAAGAAAACACAAATTTGTTTATACTGCAACTGGTTTCGTGATCATCTTCAGGCAGTAGACTACTTTATTTCATATGTGAGATACTTACTAAAAATAGGGGAAAAAAGATTCTAAAAAATCTACCAAAATTCTAGATTTGGTGTCTTACTAGTACCTAAATAAATAAGTGTTATCTTGTATCTGAATGTCAAATTAAAAAAAAATGAAAATTTTAAGTATCAACCAAATGTCAACTTGGGTTTTTGAATTTAAGTTAAAATAACATAAAACGTTGTTAAGCAGTGACCGTTAAGTGAGTGTATTTTTATCGCTCTTTTATTTGCTTCAACTACAGACCCATCTCACTTCTGAGCCACGTCTACAAACTGTTTTCTAGAGTCATTACGAATCGTCTCCACGCAGGTTTGACGACTTCCAGCCTCCCGAACAAGCCGGTTTCCGAAAAGGATTTAGTACCATAGACCACATACATACGCTGTGGCAGATTATACAGAAGACCGAAGAGTACAATCAGCCACTATGATTGTCGTTCGTGGACTATGAGAAAACCTTCGATTCATAAATATTTTATAAAAATAATTTCAAAAACACATAGAAGTTTAGGCTATGACCCTAACATACTAAACAAAAGACGAAATTATATCGTAGCATCCTCTAAATTTAAAAAAAACATCTTTTGCACAGCATCAATATAATTATTTATCATCGTATTTATACAATAAAATAAATAGTAAGACTAATATATATCCCCTAAATATGTACGATTGTAAAGATACTATAGTTAAATGGCTCAATACTCTTGATTATGAAGAAGTAGAGAGTCGTTTAAACTCTTCATTATAAAGAAGTAGAGTCTTTTAAAACACACAGCCTAAGATATACGAACACACACACACTTTAATTGCACACACATACAAAAACCCACACGCACAACACACACACACACACACCCTCACTCCACACACACACCACACACACATAAATTCACACACACTCAATCACATGCACACATAAATACTTCGCGCGCGTGCTTATTAATACGTAGCGCATATATTTGTAAAGTATTGTTGTTTTTAATTATTTTAATTTTTTATACTGTATCTCTGTGTTGTTTATAAGTTAAAGAAGCGCGGATTCTTCTGGCACAAGTATTCTTATACTTAAAAGAAGTCTCCTGCAACATGTATTATTTTTCACAATGAGATACCGCAATAAACTTTTTTCATTTTCATTAGTTTAAGTTTAGGCAAAGTTTAAAGACTTATTTATGGTTTAGGATTAATAGTTGACCAACTTAAGGTGTACAGTTGGATTTAAAAAGTTCTTAGATTTACTATACAAAATATTCTATTACCAACTGCAAATATAAATGCAATGCAAATATATGTACTTAACAAAAATTTAACCAGCGACTATTTGTATTTATGAAAAGCTCCGTCATAATGTTATTCCTGAGTTCCTGACTTAATATTATAAATGTGAAAATGTGTTTGTTTGTTACCTTTTCACGCTTCAGCAGCTTGACCAATCTTGATGAAGTTTGTCATGCAAGTAGTCTGTGTCACAGGAAAGGACATAGGCTAATTTTTATTGCTGAAAAAATACTCTTTTATGGTTAATTTCTTTAATATCACAACGGAACAATGGATTGTTGTGATTTTTTGCACAGAGATGGTTGAGGTGGTGGTAAATGGCATAATTTAGTAATTAGCATATCCTGACATAGTTCCCGAGGGTCCGCGCACGTCGGCGTCACAAGGGCAACGTTGAAGTGATTTTTTGTGTAGAATTAGTTGAGGGGGTGGGAAGTGACATAGGCTGCGAATCAGAATAGCCCGAAATAGATCCTGAGGGATGTGGAGAAAACTCATGTCCACGCACGCGAGCCGCTTAGAGGCTCATGCACCACTCGCCCTCAGACAGTGGTAAAAAACGTTGTCCACGCGGGTGAAGCCAGTTCTTTATAATTTTAGTTTATTTAGTTGTCATTCAACAAGCACAAACATGCCTGAAAAACATCGATAGCTACACTGCAACCTTAAGAGGTTTATAGGGTTCTGTACCTAACGGGTAAAAAGGGGAGCCTATTACTAAGACTTCGCTGTCCGCTCGTCTGTCACCAGGCTGTATTTCATAACCCTTGATAGGTTGAAATTTTCCACAGATCATATATTTGTGTTGCCGCTATAACATAAAAATTAGAAGAAGTGAAAAAATAAGGGGGTCTCCATACAAAAAACGTTTTTTTATAAAGTTGAAGAAACTAGCGCCATTTAGTATGATGGTACGGAACCCCATGTGTGCGGTTCTGACTCGCATCGGCCGGATTTTTAAACTTTTTATGATGATAATATCTCATTTATTTAATGATGTACATAATTATGTTTTGCAAATTCTGATTATTTTGTTAATGTAATTCTAATTATTATATTATTTTATTTCTACCTTGCAATGCATTAGTAATATAGTACCCATCATTCTACAACTTGGTGAGTTCTCTACTTTAAAGTCTTAAGGTTCCCCAGGAGGCTCGAGGAATGTATACATATTAGTACTAAATAACAGTATGGACACTCCCTGCCGCTCTCTAGATTCCGACCTCACCACCTCGTCTCCCAGATTGATTTAATTTAAACGTATATAATTTCGCCGTGATTTCATTTGCGCCCGTTGTATGAAGTTTCCAGGGTGTGGCTCAAGTTTCCATACAAACGTGGTTCTGCTTTAATACAAAAACTTCATGCTGGATTGAATTCAAACTTCGCAAATATATTGAGTAGATACTTATCGATGTTTGTAATTGGTTTTCATCACAGTAAATTGCAACGTAACTAAACAAAGGCTTAAATCAGTTTTGTCTTGAAAGTTTGAAACTTCTCTTATTTTTTTCCGTTTTATATTAGTACCTCGAAAACTAATTACAAACAGCGATATGTATGTGTCTACTCAATATATTCCCAAAGTTTGGATTCAATCCGGCATGCAGTTTTTGTATAAAAGCGGACACTTAAACCACAGTATATATATTAGTACTAACGTACTTAAACTAAGATAAGTTTATTAAAATTATATTGGAGGTTAATTAGACCATCTGCAACTATGTAAGATGATCACTTAATATTTTCAGAGTATAACTTAGCAGCATAAAGCAGGCTACGAGTATGTGGGTGACAGATAACAATGAAAATCAGAAAGTCACACTCAATTTTGCAGAACTATGTGCATCATTGGCTTGCTGTACACATTCGTAAATTGGTAGTGACTTACCACACTCTCTTTCATGGACCACTTGGTGATTGAAGACTTTAATATAAAAAGCTCCTCAATATAAAAGACTCCTCTTTTTTGACGCTTTGGGTGCTGGTCGACACCGACGTAGACAAAATAGTTTACGCTTGTGTATACCGTTCGCACAGCAGAGATCAGGAGACAACCAGGCTATTTGAACATCTGTGTAAGACCGCCGATGAGACTCAACTAAGGTACCCGTCTGCCCAACTGGTCCTTCTGGGGGACTTCAATGCCCACCATAAGGAGTGGCTGTTCCCGTACGAAAATACCGACCAAGCTGGGAGAGAGGTACTCGATTTCGCTTTGTCGCTAATTTTTTCCCAGCCGGTAGACACTCGACGCGTGTGTTTGACATTAATGGCCAAACGGAAAATTGTTTGGACCTTCTGCGGACAACAGAACACGACCGTTATATTCACGTCAGTATCCTCACCTTTGGTTACGTCTGACCATTGTCTGGTGAAATCTGTACTATCTTGTTCACCTCCCGATCTCAGCCCTAAGGGCACCAGACGGATATGGCGTTACAAGTCAGCAGATTGGGATGAGATGGGCCACTTGCATCTTATCCTTGGTGGCAGGCGTGTGTTTCTTCTAGCGATCCGTCGAGCTGTGCGACCGAAATCTCAAAGGTGATATGTCAAATATAATATTCCGTTTCTGACATTCCTTTAGAGAGCAAAGCTCGCCCGTGTTTTAATACCGAATACTCAGTTGCTGAGGCACAAAAGCATTCGGCTTACCAGGCGTGGGCTGATGCTCGGAGTCTTAAAGCTCCGGATACGCGAGACAAGAAGAAGGCATTCAACAAAGCCGCCAAGTCCTACAAAAAAACGCTGCGCAGGGAACTTGTCGATCATGTTAGCCGAATCGGATCAAAACTTGCTTCGTACCCTTCTGGTAGTAAGGTGCTTCGGTCGAACTTTTGCCCCTTGTCTTTGCCTCCACTGCTTAAACCTGATGGAACGCTCGTTCACACGGCAACTGACAAGACAAACCTGTTTGTCTCCTTGTATGCGAAAACTCACGTCTAGATACAGCGAATAGTATTCCACCACAGTTACCTCCTTGCGGTTCTACTAAGCCCCCTATTCGTATCCGACTTAAGGCGGTACTCAAAACACTTCGTAATCTAGACGTGTAAAGCCAGTGGACCTGGCGGTATACCAGCTAAAGTGTTAGAACTGCGCTCTTAAGTTGTCTCCTGTTTTGACACGTCTGGACCGCCTTCCCTCTTAAAACAGTTATAATAGTCCCAAAGTCTTGGAAGCTCGCCAACGTGCAGGTGCAAAAAAAGGCAGTCGTGCAGACCCGGCAAATTACCGCCCCGTAGCAATCACCTCTTTAATCTGTTAGGTGCGTGTATTGAACACCCGTTTTCTGGCATACCTAGAAGACAATGACCTCCATAGTGATTCACAATACGGTTTTCGTCAAGGTCAGTCCACTGGAGATCTTCTAGTGTATGCTACGCTTACATAGGGTGAGGCCATCGAGAAACATGGTGAGGCTCTCGCTGTGTCTCTTGACATCTCTAAGGCTTTTGACCGAGTCTGGCTTACTGGCAAGCATCCGTCATATGGACTGCCTGTGGGCTTGTGTAATTGGGTATTTGGTTTCTTAAGGGAACGGTCTATTTGAGCAATCATTGAAGGCTGCTCCTCCGACCTATTGTATTGGTACCTCAGGGGTCTGTTCTATTCCTGCTACATATAAACAATCTGCTGACACACATTATTGGGTATGCAGACGATAGCTCAGTTGTGAAAAGGTACCTATCCAGTGCATGAGTGAACAGCGCTGAGACGCTAGGATATGATAGAGCGCATGAACCTATCACTTCAGGCAGTGTCTGATTGGGGTGGCTCCAACCTCTTAAGGTTTAATGCCTCTAAGACACAGGTGTGTCTCTTCCGCTAAAAGGAGTCCTTTCAAATTGACTCCTATGTTCCGGAATGAATTCATTCAGATATCTGACCACCTTGGGCTTCTTGGCGTTGAATTAAAACCTAATCTCAATTTCAGTCGATACATTGAGTTCTAGGCAAAAGTTGCTGCAATGAGCTTCTTTCTTTATATCAAGCACAATTCCGATCTTGTATGGAATACTGTTCTCACCTATGGGGTGGATCAGCCCGCTATCAGCTGGATACCTTGGATGCCATCGAACGACGCGCCCGGAGACTCATTGGCGACGCGACGATGAGCTTGTCAAAAACAAGCTCCAAAGCCTTTAGCATCGCCGTAAAGTTACCTATCTTTCGGTATTCTATCGAATTCATTTCGGAGTGTGCGCAAGAACTGCACGAACTCATTTCACCTTCGGTCAACGAGACGCAGGGAGAGGTTCCACCCCTTTGTTGTTGATATTCCCCCCCGCTTCCCAGCTAAACCTCTATTTCAAGACGTCTGAAAAAATTTGTAAACATTGTAAATCAATTTAGAAGGAAAACTATCACGAAGATATGTAGTTTTTTTATTTATTAATTTAGGAAACAAACAGTCATATATACGATTACATATATATTTTAAATTAAAAACGACCTGGAGTTCCACTTAATAAAAATAAAACATGAAATATACGAGCTCTGAGACAATATTAACTGCATAACAATTTTTACTTAAACTGTTTTTATAGTGAGTTGAATTTGGAAAAAGTTTATAATTTTTTCATCCAAAATATTCTATTACCAACTGTAAATGTTATCTTGTTTTTTAAAATTACATTTATTTTTAAAGGCTAAGGAACCTTACTTTGTGCGAGTCCGCCTCGCACTTGGCCGGTTTTTGTATCAAGGTCCTTATCATTAATGAATTACCACAGGTTAAAAACCGAGCCAACCCCCGCTACATGCGTAAGCAGCCGGACATCACCCACGTAATGCGCTCCATCCTCGTGGATTGGCTTGTGGAGGTCTGCGATGAATACGGCCAACAGAGCGAGACGCTGCATCTTGCTGTCTCATACGTGGACCGCTTTCTCTCCTACATGAGCGTTGTCCGGACCAAGCTGCAGCTTGTTGGGACTGCTGCCACTTACATTGCAGCGTGAGTAGTAATGACTTGAAATTTAAGTTTTACAAGGTAAATCATATTAATTCCGCTATTTATTAATCTCTGTTAACTTGCCACAAAAATCATCCGCTATACAGGGTGTAACAAAATTGGTGTTAACTGGGGCATCTACTCATCAGACTGGACAACTTTCTCAAGGCAACCATAGTCAATTCTAAAAAAAAACAATTCGTCGTTCCATACAAAGAGGTTTAAAATTGGTCTGTCAGCTGATCGATTTGTATGAAAAGTTCATAATTTATTTTGTGATTTCAGCAAACTTCAAAAGTTGTCAAGTTTAGTGAGTTATAACGGTTCCTACACCAATTTAGGTAAATCTGTATAGTCGGACTTTTAACTAGATGCGGGAAACTGATGTTTGATAATGAGTAATGAAAAATGACATTTCCTTACCCACTAAATGTCATTTTACTGCACCTTATATAAAATTCCGAGTGTAGATGTTAGAGTGCCTGTAACAGTGTGAACAAAAAAGCTGCACCTCCAGAAGCAATCTACAAATGGCTGACACGACTTAGAGAAATAAAGCATGGAGCTTGGATCATCTCTCCATCTCCGCAACCAGGTTTTAAAATAGTAGTTTATGAAACTGTTGCATAATACCTAGTTATGTGCAGTTTCATACACTACTTTATCTAATCTTATACATTCGGATTGAATCAACTAAACAACTAAGATCAAAGTTAAAAGAGTAAGAAAAAAAAACCCATGAAATTCAGTACCTACAACAAACGTGTCATAGCGCCAAATCCCAGCACATCACCGCGCTTGCGCTGAAGCGGACGCTGTCACAGACAGGTAAAACAATGCTTTCACTGATCTCAGACAGTTTTAACCAAGAATGAAATGTATCCACGAAATTCAGTAACTACATCAAAACGTATTCAATGAATGGCGCCAAAACCTAGCACATCACCGCGCATGCGTTAAAGCGGGCGCAGTCACAGACAAGTAAAAATTGGAATGAAAACTTTTTGTAATGCTGTAAAAATGGCGCGAACCGCATGTGCGTCCCAATAAAAAAAATGATATGGATTAACATGTATCGTAATAAATAATAAATAAATATTCTGGGACAAATCACACATGGTCATCTGGCCCCAAAGTAGGATTCCCTGTGTTATGGGTTACCAGAGACTGATATACATACTTATATACGTTTAAATACATACATATATAGATTTAACACCCAGACACAGAGCAAACAAATCTGCTCATCACACAAATGTTTGCCCTGGGTGGGAAAGAAAAGTTACTTTATAACATTATTTTGTTAGAGAAATAATGTTATAAAGTGTTTTTTTTTCATTTCGGTATTCTGTTTATAAAGTATGCCAATATAAATTCGTTTTGAAGTTTATAATTCGAACTTTACGTTATGAGAGAAGATAAAGTACATTATTGTGTTTTATTTATTACTACAGAAAATATGAAGAGGTATACCCCCCAGAGGTGTCAACATTATTTTGTTAGAGAAATAATGTTATAAAGTGTTTTTTTTTTAATTTCGGTATTCTGTTTATAAAGTATGCCAATATAAATTCGTTTTGAAGTTCATAATTCGAACTTTACGTTATGAGAGAAGATAAAGTACATTATTGTGTTTTATTTATTACTACAGAAAATATGAAGAGGTATACCCCCCAGAGGTGTCTGAATTCGTGTACATCACAGATGACACATACACCAAGCGGGAAGTTCTGCGTATGGAGCATCTGATACTGAAGGTGCTGTCTTTCGACCTGTCCACGCCGACGTCCCTGGCCTTCCTGTCACACTACTGCATCTCTAATGGACTCTCTAAGAAGACATTTAACTTGGCTGCGGTAAGTGTGCTACTAATGATTGTTTTGGTTGGTAGAAGGGCATTTTCTAAGCCCCCTGGGTAGCTACCACTATCTTATCTATGTGTTGACACCAAACTTCAATATTCACAACATTTTTGTTGGTGGAAGGGCATTTTCTAAGCCCGCCTGGCTAGCTACCACCCTCTTATTCTTGAATTTTTGAATTTGCTGCCATCCTGCACTAGTTTACCTGTCTTTCAATCCCTAACTTAAGGTTGCCTGGTAGAAATCGCTTAAAGCGATAAGGCCGCCTTTGCACTCTATGTTTTTTTACAAATTATAAGTCCTGTATTGTTTTTGTGGCTTGCAATAAAGTATATTTACTTACTTACTTACTTATCTATGTCTTGCCACCAAACTTCAATGTTCACAACATTGATGTGTTCCGGCTTGAAGATAGCCAGTTCCCCATTGCGTTGGGGAATCTTGGTAAGCCCGCATCCATCTTTGGCATCATCATCACTTACCATCAAGTGAGATGATGCCAAAGGCTTATCAATAATAATAAAAAAAATGGTGAAGAGTTTTTGAAATTGGATGAACAGTTTCAGACACGCAAACCTTTATAAAATTAGTATATAACTGTATAATATTAGTATGGTGTGACTTATGACAGCCGCCAGTTCGCGTTGATCTGCGGTAGTGATAAGACATGGAATTATTGGCTGTGTGTTAGAATAACATCGAAATACTTATGTCAATATTTATGAGTTTTGATATAAATCTGGAACCTCACATATAGATTTCAAAATTAAATTAGAAATAAGATACAATACAAAAAAGTAAATAGTTTCTATAGAAACTCTGTGCAAGCAAGAAACTCAACTCATAGGCCAATTCAAACCACATAAATTTTCAAGGATTTTGCATAGTAAAATAAATTTTAGCAAAAGAAATTTGGTTGTAGGCAATTTTTTAAAAGTCTGTCATTTTGAAGCTTTTTCAGAAACAATTCTGTATTACCCCTGAAGATACTTTAATTTGTTCTCTCATTTATACCGCAGTACTGCGCGGAACTGTGCCTACTGGAAGCAGACCCCTACCTGCAGTTCAAGCCGTCGATAATCGCGGCCAGCGCGCTCGCCACCGCGCGCCACTGCCTGCTGTGCGACAGCTGCGGTGTCTTCGACAACCGCGACTTGGAGGTAAATATATCACACTCCTTCTCTGATACTGCAAATCGGAATTGTATCTACTGGCAGCAGACCCCTACCTGCAGTTCAAGCCGTCGATAATTGCGGCCAGCTCGCTCGCCATCGCGCGCCACTGCCTGCTATGCGACAGCTGCGGAATCTTCGATAACCGCGACTTGGAGGTAAATATATCATTTTCCTTCGCTGATATTGCAAATCGGAATTGTATCTACTGGCAGCAGACTTAAAATAAAATGTTGAATGTGTATTTTTTGCGCCAATAAAGGCGATTTTTTTCAGGTAAAAAAACCCGACTTCATGGGGTTAAAGCCACCGTGCTCTCAAAATAGGGCATAATGTGTTTACCAACATTTAATTTCTAATTGCTATTTTGAGAATAAATTTTGTTTTAATAACTATTGTTCTTAATATCAATTTTCATCTTTAAACTTTTTTATACAATGGGCAATTTCATAGGGAAAGAAAGACTAATCTATTCTTTGCTTTATTTCTGGTATGGGAAACAGAGACCTACTGGTTCTCTTCGTTACTACTTGATGCGGTATCCGATGCTGTATCACTACTTCGATACAGGTTTAATCTAAGTTTATTGTTATGTAGCTTATTCCTCTGTATTTTGTATCTATATTGATTTTTTAAGTAGGTACACCTAAGTATTTTAATGAGTATCTTAGACAGAGATCTAGCCACTGCTTTATACGATTAAGCAAATATGTACATTTTCATTATATTTTAAATACATACATGCACGAGGCGAAGTGGCAGGAGCACCTCCAGTGGAAGCACAGTCGGCTGGAGTTCAGCTCGACGAAGAGAGAAAGCGTCGATTACAGCTGAATTGCCTATATCTGTGTTAGCGTTTTAAATAAAAAATAGTCCAAATCCACGCTAAATCCGGTATCTGACTGCGAGTCATTTAAGTTACTGTTTATTAACTGACAAAAACGACATTTTGTTCTGAATTTGTTTGTGTTACAAACTTGTGACGTCATTGTCTTTGACGAACTATTTTAATGATTTTAATAAATGTAAAATTAAAAAAACATTGTCAAATACCCTATTGCGCTGCTCTATATTAAATTGTCTGCACCGTTCCAGTCTGTTTTTAAAATTATTCAAGGAAGGGCATCAACCACATCCTGAGCACACCCTGGCACCATGGACACTTCATACAACGGGCGAGAAATAAAAAAATGGCGGCGAAATCCTGTACGTTCGACAACCAAACTGTAACCAATCTGTATCAATCTGGATGACGAGGGGGGGGGGGGGTAGGTCGCAATCTAGAGAGCGGCAGGGAGTGTCCATACTGTATGTTAGTACTAATATATATACTTTGTCCTGAGACAACTTGTTCTAGGTGTTTATTTAGTGTGTGATGTCCCACATAAGTGTTTTAATTACAATCTACTTGTTGGAATATTCACAAGTAATTTACTTTTCCCGGAATTATTGCCCTTAATTCCCAATTCTGAGAACTTTCTTAGGAACAACTGTAATTTAGTCTGGGAACGGCACATCGGTATCTGCTTCCGACATTAAGCATAGTGAAACTTTACTTCCCCAGCTATCGGAAGAATCCTTGAGCGCGCGACCCTCTTGCCTGGTCGTGGCGTGGCCGGCAGCACTCGTCAGCAGCTCGGGGTACACGGTTGGTGACCTGACCCCATGCCTCCGCGAGTTGGCCCGGACCCACGCCCACGCGCCTCTCCAGCCCTACCAGGCCATACTTGACAAGTACAAGAGCAACAAGTGAGTGTCGACTTCTTGGTAACAAACTTGTTAATACGTGACCCACAGCCTTAGCCAGCAGCTCCCAGGCCATACTAGACACAAGTACAAGAGCAACAAGTGAGTGTCGACTTCTTGGTAACAAACTTGTTAATACGTGACCCACAGCCTTAGCCAGCAGCTCCCAGGCCATACTAGACACAAGTACAAGAGCAACAAGTGAGTGTCGACTTCTTGGTAACAAACTTGTTAATACGTGACCCACAGCCTTAGCCAGCAGCTCCCAGGCCATACTAGACACAAGTACAAGAGCAACAAGTGAGTGTCGACTTCTTGGTAACAAACTTGTTAATACGTGACCCACAGCCTTAGCCAGCAGCTCCCAGGCCATACTAGACAGAAGTACAAGAGCAACAAGTGAGTGTCGACTTCTTGGTAACAAACTTGTTAATACGGGACCCACAGCCTTAGCCTGCTGGCTCGTGAGTGACCTGACCCCATGCCTCCGCGAGTTGGCCCGGACCCACGCCCACGCGCCGCTCCAGCCCTACCAGGCCATACTTGACAAGTACAAAAGCAACAAGTGAGTGTCGAGGGAGCTAACCTAATGACTGCACTTCCTTAATGTCCTTACTTGCCTTGATTAAAAAAAAATCGTTGCTGTTGAGACAGCCCTTTGCACGAAAATGTATTTTAGGTGTTCCGTTAATAATGGTGATACTAATTGAATTACTATTACCCGACTGCGCTAGATGGAGCATTATGTTTTTCGAGTGTATGTATGTGCTTGCTGTTTCCCGCGGCTTCACCCGCGTGGGCAACGTTTCTATGTCTTTTCGAGGGTGCGCAGTGCGCGAGCGTGAAAAAAAGTAGCCTATGTGTTAATCCACGTCCTAATCTGTCTACCTACCAAATTTCAGCCAGATCCGTTCCGTAGTTTTTGCGTGAAGAAGTAACAAACGTACACACTCACACACTCGCAAACTTTCGCCTTTATAATATTAGTGTGATGTTTATTTCTTTGGCACACCCTGTTGCCTAAACGGCTTGATGGATTTTGTAGTTCGAGGTGTCGTTAGATTCGTCTTAACCGCGTGAGTTACATAGGACACATTTTTACGCGATTGGCCAAATAAATAGGGTTATGTGTTTATGCAGTCGGGTTTTTAATTTAAAATTAATTTCAAGCAAATTTTAATTTTCTCTGCTTTAGGTTGCCTGGCAGAAATGCTTCAGCCAACAAAGAAAGCCAACTAAACAAACTATTTCTTTGCAAATGTATTTTTATTCACCTACCTAACAACTATAATATTTTCATTTATTTGATTATCTGTGATTATTTTGTGTTTTAAAAGATATTTAATTGATTGATTAAAAACTATTTGCTGTCATTGTCTCACAGATACGACGGCGTGTCGACCATTGAGCCGCGACCCATGTTCCAGATAGCCAAGTACCAGGCGCCTGCCAACGCAACACGGAGCGCGACCGAGCCCGCACGCGCCAGCTAGTGCGATTGATGTGCGTGACGTCATGTGCGCAACTTTGCTCAACTCAGATAAGTGATAATCTATGGTCGGCCTCATAAAGCACTAGAAACTGTACTGAACTAACAAGAGAGAGACAACAAATATCATTGTTTCTATTCGATTTTCAATGTTTCACAAGTTTGGATTATAATAAATTATTTTGCGACAAAAAAATGCATGACCTAGTGATTGGACCGTTCTCTTACAACGTACAACTCTTTTGTTGGTAACATATAAAGATAATCACAATAAACTTGTTGATTTCTTAATTCTTAAGTCTTGATATGTTTGTTCTGCTATTTGTATTGTATAAAGTATTCTGTAAAACAGTGTACTTTTGAGTAATAAAATAAATAAGTTCAACGAGCATGTGACAACTCCGAACTTGTGACATTTAACATTTCCAAGGCAGTTACTATTCGCTCTGTGCGCCTTCGTCGTTTTCTGAAACTTGACCTTTTTCTAAAGTGTTACTTTCCTAACTCGTCATCTTTTTAACTGGTCTCGTTTTCACACTAGACTTTTCCTAACTCGTCACCATAATTTTAACTCGCCTTTTTCTGCTACCCATGGGAGCCTCAAATCGCGAGGCTCTAACTATATAATCAATCAAACCTGACCGAACCTAATATCGCTCCCTGCGCTCGATTATTTACAGTTTTTTATTCAAGTTTTTTTTCTTCTAAATACTGTAAATGAGCGAGCGAAGCGAGCGATATTAGGTTCGGTCAGGTTTGAATAAGGTGAAGAGTAAGGAAAGTGTCAAGTTTGAAAAAGAGACCAGTTAAAAATATGACGAGTTAGGAAAGTGACAAGTTAAAAAAAGGTCAAGTTTATGAAAATGACGAAGACGCACTGAGCGTTTCTATTGCCTTAGTTATTACGCCTCTTATGTCCTGAATGTCTTCCTAAATTCAGATCCTTCACGAGCACACAACCATACACAATACAAGGCCGCACTAGCATCGTTACATCTTTGTCAAACCTAGATTTATCCCTTTCGTCAGGAACATAGGATTCTGGATTCCTATAAGTGCGACGCCGCGCCGGCCTATGCCTGTGGATACAAAGTAGATACAGAGGTTCCTCTTCAGTGATGTTGACTAAGAAGTTGTATACTGGACCTTCCTCCTTTTTGGCCTTTTCCACATCTATTGATAGTGATTTTGCCAATATCTAACTGAATAAAGGTTCCGTTTTTACCTTTGAAAGTAAGGAACCCTCAAAAGTATTTTATAGATTAATAGTTAGTTTATTAGTATTACATACGTGTTTGATATTTTAGGGATGGATCCAAAATTAAGTGTATAGAAAATATTACAAACAAAACGTTACAAGTGCAAGCCAATATATTTAAATCAGAATCACGCTTTTCAAACATTATCTTGTTAACCTAACCTACGAATAACATACAGGTACCTAATACGAGCCCAACCTGGGCGTTCAATATTACGTAACGCAGTTTTTAAAGATTTTTACCAGTAACAGTCCCCCATGTAACGCGCCGTAACGTTTTTCTGTACACCCCCCCCCCCCCCCCTTCCGTAAAAACACAAGTGACCATTTTTACCCCAAAGTTACATTAAATTAAATAAAAAGGTATTCCCCTTAAAAAGTATAATTATAAAGGGTTGATTTTTAATCGTAGATTTTTATTTAAATTAAATAAAACCAGTGTTACGTAACGCGTTGGAACCCCCCTGCTGCCCCTGTAACGCAATGTAACGTTTCACAAGACCCTCACTCCCCCCAAATTGCGTTACGTAATACTTGAACGCCCCCTATACTTAAAAAGTACTCATTGGGTTTTTTTGGGAAGGATTGTCAATAAATCTGCTAAATTCTTCTGATTCTGAAACAACCTAAAAAATATAGCTTTTTTCCTTTTTTCATTCCCAATTGGTATAATCCATTTATTATAGGAGAGGTAGCCCTGCATTCCTTTGACATGGGCAAAATAATTTTAAACTTATCGTTAAAATGATTTGAGCAAAGCCAAGGTTGAACTAACCTCGTGCACTTTCGCGTCAATATGTGTTTATAAATACGCGCACAGTGAGTGTCCCATTTTCATTTTGCAAGGGACACTTTCATAAGTGGGATAAGTTTACGATCGCAAAAAGACGGAACAAAACAGTAAACATTCCACTTTCTGCTGTTTCGTGCTAGTCCCACTTCATAATGAGGAGTTGTGTTACGTTAGTAACACCTTGCACCTAATGAAAGATTAAGTTTAATGTCTCCTTATTATGATAATCGTCTCGGTTTATTATGATGAGGTGTCTCGGCATATTATGATGAGCTATCCACAAAAAACTGACCACAATACTGAAATTTAGCTTCTGAATCCATTACAAATATATTCAAAACTTTCCGTACAATCCAATGTTGGTGCATTAAAAGGATTGTGAAGCTGCGACTTTTTCATACAAACGGCGTTAACGATTTTCACCTCTTAAATGTTAACAGATTTGGATAATTTTAAAAAAATTGTCAGTCAGAACAAAAGCTAGGCTTATATATTTGGTTTTTTAAATTACTGATTATAAATAAACATAAAGTAAGAAAACACGTGAACGACAATAAAATTAAACTAAAATTAAAGACTAATAACTTTATCGAAAAAACAAAAACATATAAGCCTAGCTTTTGTTCTGACTGAATCAAAAATTGGTCCAAATCGGTTTACATTTAAAAGGTGAAAATCGTTAACGCCGTTTGTATGAAAAGTCGCAGCTTCACAATCCTCTTAAACCCAGTTGTGAATGGGATTTTGAACACTATTCTGATATATAATTTAGGTCTGAAATTCAGTGTTTGTGGCCAGTTTAAATTATGAGCCGCCGTAACGCTTACAGGTGAGTTATTTGATATTCCTAATGTTTATCTTAACTAAATTTTTGCATTTGTTAAATGTAATTTAAAATAGTTCCAATAAAGTTGATAGGTAATAAAATGAGGAGTAGGAATTTATTGTGAATTGTATTGCTATTATATTTGTAGAGTTAACAGTTTCCAATGGAAATAAAAACGACGCTTTTCAATTTTTAATTTGTTTCGATGCTATCATGCTGCAAGTTTTTTTTTCGTAATTTTTGGTTCCAATTTAGTCAGCAGTTATATCAAAGCCGGCCTCTCGCGTACTATGCAATATTTTTAACTAATCATTTCGAGCCATTTTCGACTCTACTTCCCCCCATCTCCGAGGGCAGTTGCAGTAAAGAACTTAGTTTTCTGGGGCGGAAGGGAGGTGGCGGCACTCCGGCCCTCATCGGTCTATGTGTCATCGGAACTTAATGAGGGCCCTGTTAAATAAATAAAATACCGGATCGACGGAGCCCCGCACGGTGGCACAAACACTTAACATAACGTAATCTTAACTCGATTTTGCAACCTAGCTACCAGATTTTATATAAATATTGCAATGTACACACGAGGCTGGCTTCAATGAGAAGCTGGCCTAGTGCGCATACATCGTGAAAAATCCATTTATATTTTAAATTCATAAATTTGTATCATGATGAATGCGTTAGATGGTGTCGAAACATTAGATGTGACAGGTAAAGATCGATGGCTCGACGCCGACACTCTAGCTAAGATCACATTGTACAGCTTAAATGTAGCTTAAACATAAGTATTTTATTATAAAATCCTTATTGTGTTCACTTTTGGTATACTTTTTCGGTGTACCTATATTTTTAATTATGGACAATGTATCTTATTCATTTGTAACACCACGAATCTCGTCAATTTCGTTGCGAAAATAGGTCTACCCTTTAAATGAGACGTTGCCATGGGAAGGTGCGCGGTGCGGGGTGTGAAAAAAACGCCAGATGTACTGGGTGGGGGTAAGTTCAAACGTCAGTCTGGTTGTTGTTTCCCAACGTTAAATTGGATCTCCCTTTGAGGTCCCAACTTTAATATGAATCTCCCTTTGAGGTCCCAACGTTAAATTGAATCTCCCTTTGAGGTTTCAACGTTTAATTGAATCTCCCTTTGAGGTCAAGTGCGGTTTGGTTGTTTTACTTTCTAAGCGTAAGCGTCGGTGGCTCAGCCGGTAACGACTCGGTCCATCTAACCAGAGGTACCGGGTTCAAATCTGGACGGCCAATGTACCAATGAGTTTTTCAAAAACTTACGTACATACTTACCGATTGCTTTAACGGTGAAGGAAAACATCGTGAGGAAACCTGCACACGCCTGCGAAGAAACTCGAAGGTTGTGTGTGAAGTCGACCAACCCGCACTGGGCCCGCGTGGTCGACTAAGGCCTAATCGCCCTGATTCAGGGTAGGCTCGAGCCCCTCGGTGGGGACGTATATGAGCTGATATAATAACTTTCTAAAGACCTTGCTTCCCATACCGGCGTTCCTGACAGTATATACCTTGAATTTGAACGAATGGACACAGGAACCAAATTTTTGACAAGTGCAAATGTCCGATAAACGTGAGAGCTTTTTCCTACAAACGTTTTACATGGTTCAACATAGCAATAGTTTCGCCAAACTGTACTGTCGATGTCGGTCGTATATTGAACTCTATGGGTACCGCACAACGGCACTCAACTTACGAAGTAAATAGTATCTCACCTGTAACTCAACGGTGATAGTTTGTGACTAAGTTTTCGCCTTGATTCATTTTTACGCGAAAGGGATGAAGAATAATTAGTTCCGTCCTGTTTATCTTACAGTGAGTCTTATAGTCGCCCTAATTCAGGGTAGGCTCGAGCCCCTCGGTGATGGGAACGTATATGAGCTGATAAGAAGAGTTTTATAAAGCCCTCATTTATTTTTGTGGTGACGTCACAATACACGGGAGGTGTAGTGTAATTTATCTAAAGACGGAGGTATGGAACGCGTCAGTTATGTCATCTTGAACGCTTGACGTACAGAACGATGCTGTAGAATTGAAACGCGGCCCAAGCGCTGTAAACATTTTTTTTATTCACAATTGGTAAGCCCTTGGCATCATCCAACCTGATGGTAAGTGACGATGATGCCGAAGATGGAAGCGGGCTTACCAAGATTCCCCGACGCAATGGAGAACTGCTTTTCTTCAAGCCGGAACACATCAATGTTGTTAACACTGATGTTTGGCGGCAAGACTTAGATGACATGGTGGTAGCAAGCCAGGCGGGCTTAGAAAATGCCCCACCACCAACCAAACCGATTTTTTTCTAGTTGACCCCGCCGGGAATCGAACCCGCGAACTCCTGGTGTGAAGCGAATGGACTAACCATTACGCCACGGAAGCGGTTAAGATAAGATGAGCATTTATTCAGAGCCCACACAAGCAAAAAAAAAAGGTATCTGTCACGCCACTACACCGCACACTTACCTACTGTCAGGCTTCGTCTTAGCCGTGCTGTAGGTAGACATCTGTGGTAGACCTTATACAGGTGACTGGTACATAACTGAGGATTCCACTCATGAAACTGAACAAATTTTGTTCTAAATTAGCAAAAAAAATTGAGTTCCCATACAAACTTGACTGATCAAATGTTCAATTAGTATAGAAGGTATGTACTAGTCACCTGCATACAGAATGTATAAAAATTGGTGTAGGACCCGATAACTGGGGGTTCTACTCATCATACTGAACAACTTTCCCCAAGGAACCCATAGTCAGTTCCCATAAAAAAAATTGGACCCTCCAAACAAAAATGCATAAAATTTGTCGGTCAACTGATCGATTTGTATTGCGTTTTCAGCAGTCATAGAACAAAAGTTGTTCAGTATGATGAGAAGCCCCAGTTAACGGGACCTACACCAATTTTGTTACACCTGTATAACCGAAACAAACCTTACCAAAAATTACAACTAGAATCCCCAGAGTACGTGTAGCCACATGCGATATATATCTATTTCTTGAAACCATCTGTTTGTGGAGTTTTACTAAGTGATTGATGATGCTTGACGGCAGTTTTGCCAACCACTCGGTCGAAATACGGTGTTATTAGGTTCAAATTATGGTTTCCGCCATATAAAATGACCAAATCTTTAAAAAAATACCGTGTTTCGAAAGCGCTGATGCCAAAATTACGGTGTTTCTATGAAATTACTCTAAATTCATTAAAGTAGACCTCAATGAACAACACGTAAATACGGTACATCTATCTTAATTATACGGTGTAGTTGGCAACACTGCAATAGGGGATCGGACTGCATCAAAAATAAAATCTGAAATATGATTTCCTAAATTGCTCTTCTTTTGAAGTTTCAAAAAACCTTACTTGTTTTGTTTTTCCATCACGTGTTCAATTTTTTATAGATCAAATTCACAAAATAAGTTTGTCAACGACGTTTAAAATCTATGACGTCACTTGTGGGTATTTCAAACATTTTTAGAACAAAATTTCGTTTTTGACAGATCATAAAAAGTAACTCAAATGACTAGTAGTCTGATCCCCTATTGGCGGTGTATTATTCATTGCGTTTAAGTTTCGTCAGCGGCAATGTTTGTTAGTAAATTATTATTTTTTGAGATATAAGGTATGTTTTTAATGTTGGTAATTAGTTTATAATGTAATTGTAATAATTAATATAATACAATCGATATTTTGCTCCTGTTTTGTATATGGAGGTAAGTACGCGTACCTGTGTTGGTAATATATAATATTGCGAAATACTCTTGTCTTTTTATTATCTCTGTGTCTCTCTCTCTCTCTTATTGTGTGACACATTAACCGTGCTATCCAATGGATAGACGGCGGTTGTCTGGTGCTGCACTTATCAGCCGTGGTCACGTGTAGGGCATTTAGATTTATACCTGTGGACGTGTGCAACATTTATATCTGGAATCAGATGTGCAGGTGTCCTCACGATGTTTTTCCTTCACCGTTAAAGCAATTGGTAAGATATATATATGTAAGTTTCGATAAACTCATTGGTACATGGGCCTGTCCGGATTTGAACCCGGCACCACTGACACAGTATTACAATATAGCGGCTTACAGTAGGGCAACGAATGTACTTACGCAGAGCAACGGAAGGGTACTTGCGGGGCAGCGGGCGGCGGGGCACGCAAGTTTGCCAGGCTGGCTAGTACTGCTAGTACCTACGCCGTGGCGGCATCCTGCACTATCAAAGGCGTTGCGCTACTGTAAGACATATCGAGGTGAGCGCGCCTACAGCTCCGGGACCTACCTGGACAGTAGGTAGTGGTTCTCTTCCACGAGGCACTCGCCTTGCAGAGTACTGGGACAAGCGTCTTGGCGGCAAGACCTACCGTAACTAGTCCTTGTCTTCACCTTGGCTCAATTCACACCGGGACGGCAGCGGCCGGCAGCGACTGGGAGCGGCCGTCAGCGGCTGGGAGCGGCCGGCAGCGGCGAGTAGATACCGTCGGAGCCGGCCACGGCAGGTTCGCGCCGCCGCCGGCAGCCGCGCGTGGCCGCTGGCAGCCGCACGCGGCCTCCCGACAAGTCCTCTTCGACCAGTTTATAGGCAGGGGGCGAGCGCGCGCAGGGAGCGGACAGCCGCTCGCAGCCGCGGGGTAGCTCGCGGCGTCGCGGGCAGTCGCGCGGCGTTTTCGTACTTTTCAAACGATACTAATATTTATAAGCATGAAGATAAAGTTTAAAATTGTTTTACACAGAAAGTGCTGGTCGCGTCGCTGCCGGCCGCTGCCGTCCCGGTGTGAATTGAGCCTTATGGTGTTGGCAGGAATAGCGGCCCTCACTATATGACCTTGCTGTCGGTGAGTGCCCAAGTAACACATCAAAGCAGTATAAGGGCCGACTTACAGCATTTTTGTATCGTTTTCGCATTTTTAGTTAGTTCTATAGTAGCATTACAAACGTTTATACGGCTACTGTAATGCTTATTTGGGCACAAATTATACGGCTTTAGATCGTAAATAGCTTCACAATAGTTATTTAATTGCATTACAGGCGCATTATATTAGCATTATTGTGGTCAAAGAAGGTATCAATCGCATTATAGAAGCATTATTACGGCCAATAAACTTGCCAATCGCATTACAGAAGCAATACACTAGCAATATTATTGATAATGAAAATGTTAATTGCATTACAAAAGCATTAGACTAGCTTTAGAATGTAGTAAAAGAATGATTGTAGCTGTATAAGTGTTCACAGTTAGAACTTAAATAAACACTACATCATTGCAAAAACATCTCTAATACCACGGTGCAAATGTTCTAATGCAATTAATCTGTAATTTAACCACTTTATCCTGCAATATAAATGGACGAAGACGTCAAACTGATCTGTTTGACACATATTGTTTGTTTGAATCAAAAGTAAATTTATAATACTGGAGTTTATGACTCTTTTCTTATTTCATGCCTTCAAATATTACTGCGCAATGTAGTTTACTGTAAATGTCTATATAAGTTTCATTCAAAATTTTCACGCGCCTTCGATATTATGTGGTTTTGATATAAAATGTTATTGAAGATTACGTGTGAAATAAGCAAAACAATTGTGTTATCCTAGTTTAGAGCGAATTTTGCATAATTTACATAAAAGTTTTAGTTTGGTTGTATTAAATTAAGTTATATCATTATAATATAGGTCTATGGCTATCATAAATAGATCCGAATGATAATATTTTTGGTCATAAAATGTTTACAAAATGGTGTCGGTCTATAGCAGTAAGGTGAGCCTTTAAAAAGGCTAATTAATACCGCCAGCAGTATATTCCCCAATATGGCCGACAAATGGTTTTACGAACACAGTAAAATAAATGTATATACAGCTTTACGCATTACAATAACTCACCTGTATTTGATTAAAGAGTTGTTAGCTGTACAACAGAACTCAGTTGATCTTTAAAAATGCAAGCATTACATTGATTCACATTTATGCTGTTTAGCAGTACTATGCTTTAACTTAGCACTTAAAAGTGCTATTACACAACAAAGGGCACTAAAACAGTTCAAAGCTGACTAATGGATTTACGGTGCATTATAATAGTATCATCATTACAGCTCATATACGTCCCCACCGAGGGGCTCGAGCCTACCCTGAATCAGGGCGATTATATTTATATTATATTTATAATAGTATAAATTTATACTATTAAGCAGCATTAGGCATTATCTTACTACTTAAAAATGTTATTGTAGACCCTAAGGCACTAAAAACAGCTGAAAGCTGTACAGCGCATTTACGTGGCATTATAATGGTTAATTTTTATGCTATTAAACAGCATTAAGCATTTATTTACTACTTAAAAATGCTACTGTAGATCCAAATGCACTAAAAACAGCTGAAAGCTGTACAGCTGCTTTGTGGTTTGCTGCACTAAAACTAAATGTTTTACAAAAGCATTTCGATATGCCATTATCCAACCGTTTTACAGTGCAAAGCATCATAATAGTTTTGAAATGCCAATATAAAGCGTCAAGATGCTCGGTGAGCCTATATAAGAGTTTATGCGGACCTTAAGTTCTACATA